>CM067086.1:2249506-3511006 GCA_034008185.1 Gorsachius magnificus | reverse complement strand
CTGTCGTGTGGACTCCTCCTCAGAGCCATGTGGCTGAGCTTTGCTCCTGGATTGAGAATTTCAGTGGTGACCCATAACAAACGAGGCAGCACTGCCCAAAGGGAGAGATGGGATTTCCACCCTGGACATGTTAAGCTTGAAAACACCCACTCTGCCTTGTTTTCACTGTGTCTCAGCAGAGAGCTGCAGCTGGAGGTATCTCTGGGCATCTCCTGGCTGGACACAGAGTCCCATACTGGGTCACTGCTACTGTGCCCTGGGTCACCAGGTGGAGCCACATCTTGGGTCAGGCCCTGTGTGGCCATCAGATGCTGGGTCACAGGAGGCCACCAGGGAATATAGGTTGGTCACGTGGGATACCAGGGACAGCCTCACACATCACAGAGAAGTTGGGCAGGTCTAGTTTAGCTAAGGGGACATTAGATCTTGAAGGATGCTGTCTGCAGGCATTTAGTGAGTGACTTGGGAAAGCAGCAAGCTAATATTCCTCATCTTTTAGTTGCTCAAGCTGCTGCAAGTTTCCAGGCTTTCACCACCCTGTCAGCCCTCTGCTCGAATCAGCAAGGGTAAACCTTGGTATTCCTAATAAAAACACAAATCGCTTGAGAAATTTTTGAGTTTTCTTCCTTCCTAATGCAGAAAACCTTTTTTTCCTGATAAAAAAGGTACCAGGGTGCTGCAGGTTCACCCATGGGATGGCTCCAAGGCAGCAATAAGAGCTCAAAGCTTTGGGTATGAACAGGAGGTGGCAATACACAGTGATCTGAGTAATCCCAGATGTATCCCAGCCATGCTGGCTCTGCCAGGTCTCTGCCATGGGCCAGACCTGGTCTTCTGGAAGTGTTTAGCATCGCCAGGTTTAGAAACAGCAAATCTGTGTGTCCAATAGAGAGTGGGGCTCATGCAGGGGGTGGCTGCAGCCCCTATGGGAGATGCCCATCTCTCCCCACCTTGTGAAGAAGGGACCTGGCTGATGAACCTGGGTGGTTAGGCTTCTAATTATGCTTTGTTGGGATGATGAATGAGAAGCTTTAGATTGCAGTGAGAAATAGGACAGGAGAGCTGGCTGAGGGAGGTGTGTCCTGGTTTCGGCTGGGATAGAGTTAATTTTCTTCACAGAAGCTAGCATAGTGCTGTGCTTTGGATTTAGTACTAGAAGAATGTTGATAACACACTGATGTTTTTAGTTGTTGCCAAGCAGTGCTCAGACTGCTCAAGGACTTTTTGAGCTTCTCTTGCTCGGCCAGGTGCGTAACAAGCTGGGAGTACAGCACAGCTAGGACCCAAACTGTCCAAAGAGCTATTCCATACCATAGAACGTCATGCTCGGGGGGGTTGGTGGGTCGGTCGGTCGCTCGGGTAGTGATCGCTGCTCGGGACGGGCTGGGCATCGGTCGGCGGGTGGTGAGCAATTGCATTGTGCATCATTCGTTTTGTATATTCTGTATATTTTGTTATCATTCTCATTATTACTATTATTATTATTTTCTCTCATTAAACTGCCTTTATCTCAGCCCTCAGCTCTAACCTTTTTCCCCTTCCCGATTCTCTCCCCCATCCCACTGGGGGGGGGGGGGAGTGAGCGAGCGGCTGCGTGGTGCTGAGTTGCCAGCCGGGTTAAACCACGACAAGGTGGTAACAGGATCGCTGGGAGAGGGCGTGAGCTGAGGTATGAATCTTCTTCAGCCCAGTCCTCGGAGGATTTCACTGCCTCTGGAAGCAGCAATGGCTCAGGACAAATGTTTTCGGTTTTCTTCCCTCCAGGTTGGAGGAAAAGGAAATCCTTATGATTCTTAGCTCGTCCCCAAGGCCAGAGCTCAGAACAAGCACAGGTTGTGATGCTGGTTGTAGCTGCTACCTCCCAAGACTGCAGGTTACTGGCTCCGGGGGCCTGGCACATCCTTCATGCGCTGCAGAAGCATCAGGCTGAGTGACAATCCTGGCAAGGCTTTCATCCTGGTGCACTGAGAGAAGCAAGAGAACATAGTGTCTCCCCGTCACAAATCCCTTACTACAGATGATTTGGTCACAGCTTGGGCAGGGAAAGAAGATCCTGCTGCTTAAACAGGCTATTTTGTGACAACCACTGTGCATCAACGATGGCTGGAGGGCAGAGGCAGTCACAAATGAATCCATCAGCTTTTTGGGGTCCCAAAATAACATGGCCCTGAAGGAGCAGGCAGCAGCTCTTGGCAAGGCAGCGAGCCTGGGAAGCTGTGACTCTCCCTGTGGGTCAGGCCGTTTCATTTTCACCTTCGTCAGGATGGCAGTGTCCTCCTGGCAGCATGGAGCCATCTCACCTTTCTGCCCCTTGAGAAACAGCAAAGTGGGTTAATGCGGCCACAGATTTCCCTTAGTTGTTTGCTGGTGCTGAAAGGGCAGACGAATGAACGAGCAGGAATGAACGAGAGTGGGGAACACCGTAAAATCCCAGAGCAAATGGCACCATTCGGCATTGCTCGGCCATGCACCCCAGGGAAAGAGAGCAATGCTCCCTATCCTGCAAGGCCCCATAAATCCGATGTCACCTCTGCACAGGTGCAGATGCGGATGGTGGGACGCTGTGGGGCAATTTCTCCCTGGGATGAGGGGGTAAGACCTGCCGAAAGGCTCCTGTGGCAATAGGCGGCTGCAGCTGTGGGCTCCCTGCCAGCAGCTGTGCCCAGAGTGGGATCTGGAGGCCGATCTCCAGCCAAGACAGCACCATTCATCGGCACTCAATAAACAAAAGTGCCTTGCTGTTTTATCTGGGAGATAAGCGCGCAGGACATGAGATTGCTTTCCCTTGCGCTCTCTGTGCTGAGCATGGGAGCCTGCGTCGGCCACCAAAGGAGCCAGGGCACTGCTGCTGTGCGACACGCTGCCGATAGGCGTGCAGGAACGGGGGCTACTGGGTGTCAGGCAGCCCTGAGGTCGGAGCTCCACAGGTGCTAGGCATGACGAGATGTTGGTGCTTACTGGAGGTTGCCAGCCCTGCAGGGCGTGTTGCAGGAGCTGGGCCATTTTGCGAGCCAGCTTGTGACACATTGCCTGTTAGCACTCCAGGGTCAAACCTGTGGCTCTAAAAGTCACTTACAAAGGGAAGAAAATTCTACTTTTATGCCTTTTTGGCTTCTTGATGATCAATGATGGAAACGTGAAAGTTTTTTGCTGCTTGTTTTCAGAGACTAACATTGTCGAGCCTTGATTTGGAGAAAAGTGGCTGGAGAGTTTGCTGGTGGGAACTGAGGAACACTTGTAGTCTTTGAGTATCAGGGTCTTTCCTCCCACTATTTGTTAGGCATTTGAATCACATAGCTACTAAGAAGATGTCTGTAGCTTCCTTCTGAGGAGCGATGGCCAGAGGGGACAGACAGACCATGTACGCTGGTTCACCTGCATGGTCTTGCAGCCTTGAGCTCTCAGGGAGAACAGAGCCAGGCTTGGGGTAGAGCTGTCCCCTTCCCGCACCCCCTTCACTCTCTGGCTGCATCCACATCTTCTCTCACTTCTGTAATGTCAAGTGTCTGCACAGAAAATGAAACCAGACCTGCTGGGTCAGTGGTTTCTGACTGATTCCTGGCATCCAAGCTGACGGCCAGCTGTGAATCTGTTAATTTTATTCATACCATTTGGCTGTACTCTCAGCAGTTGGATGCTGGATGCTTCCCCTACCACCTCTGTGCCTTTACCTTTGGCAACCCATCCTGTGGTCCCAATGGAGAACAAGATGAGGCTTGGTTGAGATTGATTTTTCCAGAAAATGATGTTGACCGGTGCTAATTATCCTGCCTCTTCAATCTTTATCAGTTAAATCATCTACCAGCACTCTGGTAATCACATCCAGGATGGCCACTGGGCCAAGGAGCAGTGACCAAGCTTGCCTGATTTGGCTTTTTTAAGTGTTGGTTTAACACCCACACTCATCAGGCGCTTGGGGATTTCACCGGCACTCCACCATTTATTAAAACAGAAAGCAATGCAAACGGGGAAGGAAGCTGAAAAACGCGACCTCGTGAAAGCCTCTTTCTTGGCCAGCAGGCTGAGCCTGCCCCATGTCCTTGGCAGGGCTAAACCAGCCCACGGCCTCTCTGGCAGCCGGGCTGAAAGCGGCGCAGGATTTTGAGACAAATGCAGGGGGAGCTTTGTGACAAGCTGAGCACAAACCCAGTATAATGCTCCCATGTGTGCAATGATGACAATGATGTTGGCTCGTACAGGAGGTCCTGAGCTTTGCTCTTCACCTTGTAGCAGATGCAGATATTGCTGCTTTTGAAGTTCCACTTTGTACCAAACAGTTTTTAAATCTTTCTTTTGTCTGTCAGAAGAAAAAATTTATGTCTGAGAGCAGAGGAAACCTTGACAACCTGGCACTTGCTGAATGCAAACTTTCTTCCTCTGCTTTTTTTTATCCCCTCTCTTAAAGGCTGCCGGAAGAAATGGGTCCTTTGCTCCATGCAGGTTACAAAGAGCAGTTGTTTTTATGTAGCAGAACCAAAAATAGAAACGGGTGATTGCAGTCTTCTTAAAGCTCAACACAAAGCCAGACAGCATTAACCTCTTCTTTGCCAGGAGGTGGTACTGTCCTACCAAGGATGGCACATTATGATAAATGGTAAAATCTAACAATCCATGGCAAGTTCAGTCCAGCTTTTGTCTGAGTTGTTACAGTGCGGTGAAACCCACCAAAGCCTTTGCAAAACAGGATGGAGGGGGGACCTGCCACCGCCAAGGAAGGGGGTGGGAAGGAGTTTTGCAGCTGGGAAAGAGGTGAAGTGGGAAGGGGTAACCACAGATCCCCCATGCTCTGTTTCTCTGTTCCCAAAACCGGGGGAGTCCTGTGTCAGTGCCTGCCAGCATTTTCCCAAGGATGTGGCGGAGACAAGGCTGCGGGTTGGACAGACTATGCCAGTGGCTCCCTGCCCACAGCACTTGCATTTTGCTCCTCTGATGGATGCGTGTCCAGTACACACCAAACAAATGTCCATGGTGCACAAATGTCCTTCCTTGATCCGGTACCACCTTTCTGGAGTGAGCTTTGTCACCTCCTGTGCTGTATCTTCTCACGCTTTGCAGGTTGAAAAGTGCAAAAGCTGCTCCCTTTTTCACCTACATCCCACTCATCGGCATTGGCTTCTGGTGCTTCACTGACCTCTGGTTTACATCTCCTTCTCACCTTGGGTTACAGGTCCCTGACTGTGGTAACAAGCTCCTCTCGTCTTCAGGTGTGTGCACAACGCTGATGTTTCTGGGCTGTTCATCATGACTCCATATAATTGTCATTTTTCCCACATACACCGTGTCCTCACTAGCCTGCCACACTCCACCATCCTTGTAGCTGTTCTTCTCCGATCATCTCCAATTCATCGCGCAGGCTGTGTATTCGTGCTCTGCTGGTTCCTGTGAGCCTTTGGTGCAGAGCTGGTAACCCCACGCTTGCTGCGTCCGTTACAGCATCGTGCCCAGTGCACGTGAGCGGTGAGGGATGCCTTTGGAGATGTATTCCCCTGAGTTTCCATGGTGGTGTCACCCCTGTGGGTGTCACCCCAAGAGGCACAGAGATCTGGCCGCCTACTGCTGTCCTCCTCGGCATCCCGCTTCGCTTCCAAAGGCCACCAAAACGGTCTCTGGATGATTTTGTGTGAGGACTGAGGCCCTGTTACCCTCCTAAAACCACAACAGAGCCTACTAACCCTGAAAGCCATGCCCACCTGTGGCCTGGAGGCTTTCCAGCGGGGCAGCAGGCGGCAGGGCACGGTGACCCAACCCGCTACAACCGCTTTGGTTTTTATTTTGAAGGGATGACAGATTTATTATTTCCCCCCCATTTTCGCTTGCCTCGTTGTCCCACCCACGTACCGACTCGCCCGGTGGCTGCAAGATGGCTGACGGGTGGGGTGAGGGAGGGCGCGCCTCGCCGTGCCGTGGGGCGAGGGGTGTTCGCCGTCGGAGGGGAGGGCAGCCCCGCGGGCACGGCGGGACTCCCCCCTTCCCCACGTCGGCCCTCACCGCCTGGGGACGCTGCGCCCCGGGGGGCAGAGGCCCCGCCGCCCAGGCCCGCGTTGCCAAGGCGACGCGGCGGCCGCCCCGGCGGGGAGGGCCCGGCGGCGGCGGCGGCGGCTTTTCCTGCGCCGCGCGCGGCCAGAGGGGGCAGAGCTGAGCCGGGCCGGGCCGCGCCGCGCCGAGGAGCTCCGCACCCCGCGCCACACCGGCCTCCGGCCCCTCTGCCGGGCCCCCCTGCCCCTGGGGGGGTCGGCCCCTCACCCTGGGGGCTGCGGGCTGCCCTGGCCCCCCGTGTACCCCCTCACCCTGGGGGCTGCGGGCTGCCCTGGCCCCCCGTGTACCCCCTCCCCTGGGGGTGCGGTCCCTGGTCCCCCATTCCCCCCTCACCCGGGGTGCCTGGCCCCCCGGGGCCCCCCACCTGCTCCCCTCACCCTGGGATGTGCCGGTCCCCCCTCCCTCCCCTCATCCCAGGGGGTCCCTCTGCCTAAATTTGAGGCTGGAGGTGCAGGAGCCCGCGTGTCAAAGCCGAGTCTCGGGGAGATCGCCCCGCGCTCCCCGCGGTGCTGGGGTTGCCCTCGCGGGGCGCTGGGGGCTGTAGCAGCGTCCCCCTTCCTCTCCCTGCCCATGCCGGGGAAATTGCGGGTGACACGTGTGCGGTTTCAGCCGTGCCCTTTACTGCCTCGGAGCTGCTGGTTTTATATCAAAAGCGATTTGCACATTTCTCCAGGGCTTCTGATTTCTGGCGTGATTTGTAGGATTGTAGCCTCTGGTCGCAGGGCAGGGTCCTGCATGTAAGCCCCTCTGAGCTCCTTCCAGGCTCTCCTAAGCCAGATCTGCGCCTCTTTGAGGTAGGTCAAGGTTACTGTGCTCTTCCTTCCCGTGGATGGGGCGCGTGGAAAAGCGGACAGGCTGTGGGATTTCCTCAAGGTCACTCTGGGAATTGGACCCCAAGCATCCTCTCCTCTCTTGCTGCACCCTCCGGAGCTGCTGGGCTCCTGCTGGGTGAGGGCACAGTTGTGGAAATTGGATTTTCCAGTGCCCTGGGCCTCCCTCCTGCAGGGCTTCTCAGCTTGTAGTTTCTACACCTTGCCAGGCTGTCAAGACTAACAAACGTCAGAGCAGGATCCCAGCTATATTTATTTGGCCTAATATCTTTATGCGTTAGGTGTTCACAGTTAAAGACCGGGTGTTTTTACCATAGCACATTCATCTCCAAGAGTCTCGCTGCCGTTAGGATCCGACCTCTCGTGGCGTGGCTGCTGCTGTTGGGATTGTATCTATCTGCAGTGATTTTGATCACTGCAAGTCACTGTGGCTTTGCCTCTCAAGAACTCACTTCTTGGCAATGGCAAGCAAAAGGCAATTGAACCAGAGTGGTACTTGGCTGATAAGGGTGCAGCGTGTGGGACTCAGATGGCCCCTTTGAATGTCTTGCCTGTAGGATTTTTAACTGTGTGCTACTACTTCTTGTCGTTCATACAGGTACAATTTTTCTCCTGGTGCTGTGCCCTTGGGCTTGTTTGTTCACTGAGTGCCTGTCGTAGTAAGGAGCGTTATGTTTTGAGGGCAATGGTGATTGGTGTCAGAGATGGATGGCCGAGTTGGAACAGGGAGCAAATCTGTGTCATAAATTGGAGCCTGGCACTGCTCTGAAGGAAAGTCTGCAGTCCTGTTTGATGCCCAGCAATCTTGTTAATGTCTTACTAAGATGCCAGGGCCCTAGAAGATCCTCCTGCTGCCGTTTTAAGAAGGGTAGTGTGCTGTATTAAGTTACTAGGAGGTAGAAATCACTGACAGCCTGTCAGGGCCATTGGCTCCCCTTTTTCTGCCAAGATTTGAATTAGTGGGTCAGACAGGGAGAAACATCTGCCTGGCTGGCCAAGGTGACAGCAGCACGTACATGTGGAAGCAGCCCCCCTGCTTGTTTGTGCATCACGTTTTGTCTTGTAGGTCTCGTAGCAGGGCAAAGGTGTGATGTAGAGAAGGGACCGAGACGCAGTGCTGGGGTTTGGTGTGTCTCGAAGCCTGGCAGCTGTGAGGATTTGGAGCTGTGCTCTGATGAGGGTGTTATAATGGGGAAAGTCTCGCTTAAGAGCTATAAGCATTTCATGTGCCTATAGAGTTGTTCTTGCGTAACTGTTGTCATGCCGAGAATTGTGAAAGAGTAGGAGGGAGAGATTTTCTAGAGTAGGGCAGCAGTGTTTTTAGGTGGGAAAACATTGTGCTGTGTTTAGCTAGAGTAAAACACATCTAGATCCAGCATCCCTGACCAGCAGCCCAGTTTTGCAGATTCTCCTAAGAACAGCTTTTCCGTGAGGGGTAAAGCCTGATCTAGGGAACACCCTCATTGCAGTGTATGTGATGACCATGCAATGCTGTGAAAATAGTTAATTATCCCTGGAACTCTGGGTTTTATCTGAATAATCTGCAGGCAGGAGGCTGTAAGAGGAGTGGCTGATGAGTTGCTGCTTCTCCTTCGGCAAGGAGCGCCTAGGTGTGGTGTAGGGCTTCGTGGTCTCCATCTCCAGTCCTCCAAAGGGCTGGGCTTTGGGATTGCTGCTGGGCTGGGAGTTACTTGTTTTACAGATGTTGGCAAACCTCTGGATTCTCTTTCACCCCACTGTGGAAATGAAACGCTCTTGGAGGGCAATTGCCAAATTCACAATAGCTTCTGGAAGGTGGTATGTCCTTGTGAAATTTGGGAGGCGAAAGGCTTGTGCGGTGAGAAGAAAAGTTTAGCGCCAGTGAACATAGCTGCGGAGGGACTCGTGTCCCTTGGTGCTGTCTTGCAGCATGTCTGCCTTGTTCCAGCACGATGCTTTCTCTTGCCATTTGATCCCTGAGCTCAGTTGGGGGCAGGGAACTGCAAATGTTTTGCACTGCCAACTTTCCAGTGCCAGCAAGATGCCCTGCGCAGGGTGTATCTCTTAATAGGCTGTTTCTATCTGCCTAGAATCATATTGTGCTGCCAGAATGACATAAACAAGCTTTGAACTAGGCCCCAAGGGGGAAGGAAAAGGGGTGGGAAAAATGCAAGATATTTTTGTTCGGTTGTTAGGAGATCCTGCGCTGGGGAGATGATGTGTAACCAAACCAGGTTTGGAATGGCCGGGACAAATGAGTTTCCTTGTGATCCTGAGTGCTGCAGTTCATGTGTGTTATGGTGGAATGCTGATGTCCCATGAAGGGAGTTTCTGCAGTTCCCCCTTTTCTAGGCTATTTCAGAACAGAGAGGCATTTCTCCTAGGCCTGCCTTGTTCCTGGCTGTCCTTTTTCAGAGTGTATTTTTTCCCCTGTTGTTTTTGTTTGTTTTGTTTTGTTTTTCCCCAGAATGAAGTTTCTACACAGCCGCTGGCAGGCCAGCAATGTCCCAGAGCTGTGCATGTTGGCCCTTGACTAGAGTAAGTTGATGTAGCTCTGGCAGAGGCAGCCAAGAAAATTTGGTTTGCACCAGCTGAGGTTGGGCCATCATGTGGGAGCCCTCGAGCTACAGGAAGAGCCTGGGCACACAACCTCTTTAGCTTGTCACTTACAAGTTTGTTAATGTCCTGTTAGGCTTCCAGTTGGACACACTTTATCTCCCAGCTGCCTCTGCACCTCTGCTTACATCTGCAATACTGTGTAAGGACCAGTGCCCGCACTGCTCCTTCAACAGCAGCAGTGCAGGATGGGGAAGGATCTGCCTGGTCACAGCATCCTGCCTTCTGCTACTACAGGTACATAAGAACTGGTTATTAATTCCTTTTATGTATGGGATGTGTTTACCTAAATCCTTAACCGTGCTTTCAGGAAATGTAGAAGCCTGCTTTGATGGCCATGATTGCACACTTGGGCTTTCTTAGAAGTACCCAAACATCTGCACTACCAGAAAGTTAGGAGAGGCGGAATTATCAATTACTTATCATGGCAAATGAGCTATGGATGCTGCCTATGCAAGCCAGTGCATTGCTTTTATTTTTTACTCTTGAACATATCATACATGTTGGGGTACTGACGGACAAAAAGCTAGATATGAGCTGGCAATGTGCGCTGGCAGCCCAGAAGGCCAACTGTACCCTGGGCTGCATCAAGAGAAGCGTGGCCAGCAGGTCAAGGGAGGTGATTCCCCCGGAGCTCTGGAGCCCTCAGCACAAGAAGGACATGGAACTGTTGGAGTGGGTCCAAGAGGAGGGCTACAAAAATGACCGAGGGCTGGAGCACCTCTCCTATGAGGCCAGGCTGAGAGAGTTGGGGTGGTTCAGCCTGGAGAGGAGAAGGCTGCGGGCAGACCTGAGTGCGGCCGTTCAGTGCTTAAAGGGGGCCTATAGGAAAGGTGGGGACAATGTTTTTAGTAGGGCCAGCTGTGACAGGACAAGGGGTGATGGTTTTAAACTAAAGGAGGGTAGGTTTAGACTGGATCTAAGGAAGAAATTCTTTACACTGAGGGTGGTGAAACCCTGGCAGGGGTTGCCCAGAGAGGTGGTGGAGGCCCCATCCCTGGAAACATTCAAGACCAGGTTGGACGGGGCTCTGAGCAACCTGATCTGGTTGCAGTGTCCCTAGGAGAGACCTCTAGGGGTCTCTTCCAACCCAAAACATTCTATGATTCTATGTTTCATTGTGCATTTCTTACAAATGGCTGCATGAGCTCTACCCTTGCTGGAGCCAGTTGCCTCGTCTGTCTGCAGTGAGACAGCGGGATGTGGCTGCAGGCACCTCCTCTTCCCCTCTGCTGAAGAGGTGCCTGAGGTCTGACAGGACAGTGTGTTTTGGCTTCCCTTGCACTGTGATTTGATGAAGCCTTCCTTCTTCTGCAAGGCTGAGTCCTCTGGCCTGTGCCTGATCGGAGTGGGGACTGTTGTTTGGCCATATCCAGCTAACAGCACGGTGGGTTGCTAGAGCTGACGCTGTGTTGCTCCAGCTAATCCTAACAGCAGATAAATAATTTTTTCCTGTCCTTTTCTGTTTGCCTTCCAGCACAAAGATAGAGGGAAGACGGAGGTGGATTGAGCTGTCTGATGCAAAACTGGGTGTTTCTTTAACCTTGCAGTATTGATTGCTGAGTAGTTCCAGTTGTTGTGAAGATAAAGTACAGGGGTACAAAAGCTGTAGAAAGCAAGGCAAAACCCCAGACAAACCCAGCGAAAAGACCTTGTCACTCTGGGTGGTTTGGATTTCTGTCTGGCAGTTTCCTCTTAGACATCTGCAAATATAAAAGCTTTGAACACTTGCTGTCTTAGGAGGGCTGCCCACATGGAGATTATTTGCTTGGGGAAGGGAAAGGCACCTGGGCAGCAATGCTTGTTCTGTGTTAGGAGAAATGTTTATTTAATTTGTGGGGTCTCTGTTGATCTTGATTTAATGCAGCCTGTGGTGAGCTGCTCATAGGAATGCAGTCTTATGTTTATTTTGTTAAACCTTTTCATAACTGGTTCTTGTTCTCATTTTGGTGGTGCTGTTGTGGGTGGGTGGCTATGCCTTGTCAAAGCTCCTTGTGCCCTGCTCCTTCCTTTGGTGCTGATGCTGGTGTGTGGTTTATCAGGGGAGCTGTCTGGATTTTTTTTTTCTTTCCTGGGTCTGCAGCATTTATCCAGAGGCCAGGAGGAGAGAGGTTGGTTTTGATCCAGCTGAGTTTCCCAGAAGGGCATGAATTTGAGCAGCTGGAGATGACTGAAGTCCCATCAAAGACCGTGCCTGCCCCACCTGGAATTTGGCTCCATGAATCCCAATTCATCGAGGCTCATGCTCTCGATTTAAAGGCTGTCCCAGCTATGAGGAGCTTCATGGATGAAGTGGGGAGAGGGAAGGAGAAGGAAAACTTACCCTCTTATATAGGACAGCGGTACTGCTGCGCAGTGTCTGTCTTTGAGGAGGCCGTGACTTCAGCAAGTCATTTTAGTAGGAGAGACATGCTGTGCAGGTGAGCTCTTAGTTTGGATCAAGCCAGTCCAGTACCTGTGATCCTTCATTTCTGCATTCGACTGCAGCTTCCAGTGAATCCTTTTTGCTTCGACAGGGGGCTGTGCTGTGTGATGTGAAAGCTCCTAGCCAGGGTGAGCACTGGCTTTGCACGTATAAACACATGGAAGGAGGCGATAGCATGTGGTGTGCTTAGTCTGGACCAGCGCATCTGTCATTTCTGTTGTTGCCGAGTCCTGTGTCCTTGTCACTGCAGTGTCTGACCCCTCACTGCCTTTAATGGGTGTGCTGCCAGGGCAGTTCCCTGTTGCCTGCTGGGTAGGGTGGGATGGAAGCACCTTCTGCAAAGCCACATGCAGACTGGGGGCTTCTTTGGTGCTCTGTTCACTGCTGTGCTCTTTGCTCTGTAATAGTTAGGGATTTATAAAAAAAGAAAAAAGAAGGAAGCATATTTTAGGGACAGAATACATCAGGGGCTAACTGTGAATTTGGGTACTGCTTTCTCCTTTGCCACAGATTCAGAGCACCACCTTGGAGAAGGAGTAAAATGTCTCTGACCCTGTCCCTTACAATCAAATAGGGACAGCAGCACTTCCAGGGTTTTGCCACTTGCATGCAATGGCAGCTGTTGCAGAAGTCATGATCTGATGTAGTAAATGCTCTCCTCCGGGGTGCTTCATTTTCCTTTTTCATTTTGTGTTGACTTTCTCAAGGATGGGGGTAGCTTCCTTTTCCATGCTTTGAGCTCTTCTCTGTAAGGCAACACAAGCACTTGTTGGTTCATCTCATCCTTTGAGAGCAGCTGATGTTTATGAAGGCTATTTTCTAGGGGTAGTAGTTCTTTTAAAGGACATGAAACACACGGTGTTGGCCTGACCCCCTTCCCCTGAACTGTCCCGCTCGCTTTGTTAGCATCTAAACGTGTTCATGACCTGAGAAGCTGTTGTCTTTTTGATGCCATCCCTCAGAAACTTACAGTGAAGACTCATCGGTGCCCCACTCTGGTTCTTCAAAACTAATGGAGAGCTTGAAGGAAATAGCTTGGATACTGAAGTGATAAGTGCTACAGAAATGCCAGACGCTATATAAACAACTAAACTCAGCCCCCGGCCCTTCCTGAAAGAGGGATGATTTGCCGAAATACTTCAACAGATGGTCTGAATTTAGCTTTGGAAAGGGGGGAAGAAATGCCAGGCTGCTGCTGAGCTGTGTGTGGGCGCATGCCCGAGTGCCGTGCGGTGCGCTGCCTGCCAGCATTACGTGCTCGGGAGGCATCTGCGCGCTGCTGACTCAGTCTCTGTGGCTCTGCCAGGTCCCTGGTGTGGAGCGAGCTCCCGCTTCCCCCGCGGTGAGGTCTGGCTGTGCCCGTTTGCTGGACTGTTCTGGTGGAGGTGAGCCATGGCCAGTTTGCAGAGGCACAGGGTCAGCTTGTGGGGGAGAGGCTGCGGAGGTGCTGTGCAGCTTGTGAGACGTTGCTTGGCACGTGGGTGAGATTGTGGGAAGGCCGTGACATGATCTGACTCCAGGTTGTCGCTCACGCTGGTGCAGTTACCTGGACCTGTGGCAGTGCAGATTGAGGTGGTCTGGAGCTGGAAGCATACACATCAGCCATAGCAAAGGGCATGTACTGGACACACCTGTGTGTATATGTGAGCTGACAAACTTGTTGGTAGCCTGAAAGGCCGTAGGATGTGAAAGGGTTTACACGTCACGGTCAGGGACCCTGATGAACTCTGGCAGAGCTGGCTGCTGTGGCCAACCTCCCTTCTCCCTTTTAGTGCTCTTGCAGGGGAAAGAGAACATGGTTTCCCCAGCTGGTACCAGACCTGGGGTCCTGATGCCAACCGTGGCAGCAGCAGAGTGCTGCGCCACCTCTTGTGTGGGCTCTGCCATGGGGCAGGCAGGTTCCCACGTCAGTAGCTACAGCTGGCTCCGATGGGGATTGTGGATTTGGGCCCAAAAGTCCTTGCCCAAGGACCTCTGGAGCAGAGCAGTGTGTCTGGTTTCCTGCATTGCCAAACTGTTGTTAGTCTCCCAGTGTGCCTGTTACACTGCTCACTGGCGTGAGAATTCATTGTGTCTAATGCTATGTGCCATTCCTGCCTTGCACTCTTTGGTGAGACAGTGTCAGTTGGTAATTAAGAGCAGTGCTGTGAGGTATGCTTCAGGGGTGATTTTTTTTTTTTTTTTTTTTGGAAACTTTCTGAAAACAGGTCTAATCTTTAATGCAAGATGAATCGCTTTACTGAGGATGCTTAATGTGTCAGGTAAATTCTTGTGGATACATCTGGCAGGTAGCAGCATTGCACTGCGCATGCAGAGTAGCCAGGTAAGACATTTAATGTCCAGAGAATGACTTTCGAAGTTCAATTTACTGCATTTTTCCCCCCTCGCTCTTTTTCCTTTCTTGGGTTACCCATCTTTTGCTCTGTTTAGGTGAGCAGGACTGCATGTGTTTTCATTTGCCTATAGCCTCCTAAATATATTGTCTCTCTGCTGGGAATGCTTTGCTTGCCTTGCAGCCGGCTGATTCACAGCACCCTGGGTAAGCAGGGAGCTCGTGGATGGATTACACCACAGGCTCCCGAGCCATCAGGCAGTGGTTGCAGTCCCCTTGATAATTCCCCCGCTTGTCACAGAACGTGTACGAGTTTCCCTGGAGGAGCTGCTAACCTCTTTAGAAGCAATGTGACCCATATGGGGCTGCTGACGTGCATTTAGCAAGGAACAGTTTTGCTGTAATCTGAACAGCTTTGGCGTAAGCAAACAGCTGAGGTGGGTGGAGAGAAATGCAGTTTGTGATGCGGGAGCGGAGCAGGTACGTTCATGAACACCCACAGCAAAGGGACTGGCAGCAGCAGTGTCCTGTATCACCATTCCTGTGGCTGAGAGGCAAGGAATATTGATCAACATGACATTTAACTGGCTTTTCTTCTAGTGTACTGGGAGCATTAGTCAGATTCTGCCTTCTACAGTGGGAAGTAATGAGATAAGCTACCTTCCTCGGAAAGGTCTCTACCTGCTGTTGCAAAGTGACTGGGAGGCTGGGAGATGTCCTTTTGTTATCCTGTCTGCTCTCTGTGTCTGGTCTCTTGTACAAAAGGCACCTGAAATACAGGCTTGGCTCTAGCGAGCAGCTGAGCTTGCAGCCTGTACTCCAGTGTTTGCATGCTTGCGTGGTGGCTCCTGCTTGATGCTTCTCTGTCACCTTGCCTTAGGTGGAGCCCAGCTCCTAACTCCAGAGGGTGACACAGGAGGGTTTATGTCCTTTCAGACCCTGGGGTCCTGTTTCATTAACCTACAATATTTTAGCATTGGCACCCATGTTGATTGCTGGCTCTCTCAGGCCACTGTGACTTTGCTACAGGGGCATGGTGTGGGGTTTGCTGGATGCATTGCTGTTCCAGCCAGGCTCACACAATCCCTCTTCAGGACTCCAAGTGACAGCTATCAATTGATGTATAGCCCTGCAGGGCTCTGGATTTCTAGGCCTTTTAAAGCATTGTGTTCAGGGCCCAACAGACCTCATCTCCCAGGCTTCCTTGTGGGCATTTGTGTTCTATTTTATTGTTGTTTATTGGTTGTTTTTCCAGTGCCCACAGCAGTCAGTCTGCTGCTGAGAGGGGCAGCCTTGCTTCTCACTCCTGCCTCTTTCTTTTTTGTGCTGGCACAAGCATTTGTGTGTTCACAGCTACGCACTGACCTGGGAATAGGCCTGGTCTGAAATGAGTTCCTCTAGCTGCTGGGGAAAGGAAGAGCTCCCTCCTCTTTGGCAGTAGCCTGAAGTTACGCTGGACTAGTGGTTGAGTAACCACAGCCTCTGCTGGGAAAGAGAATCACGTGGCTTGAGAGATGTACTTTCCAGGGGCTAAAAATCCCTTTCCTTCATGAAAATATTTGCATCTTCTCTGCCAGCACACTGTCAAGACTGCATTGAGCCTATACCAGTGCCTTTTTGTGCAGGACAAACTGCATCGTGCCACCCTTCCGCAGCCCTGGGTCTCGCCTGCTGCCTTATTGTAGATTCTGTCTTTGAGGATGAAAGTCAGTGTCATGTCTTTAAAATGCCCTGCAATTCACATGGCATAGTCCTTGCTGCCAGAGAAAGGTGGTTGCTTTTCAGGCCTCCTGGGTATGGCCCTGCGTACTGCCAGATGCATGCAGTGTAGGAAGAAGTGGAAACAGAGGGGGGGGGGGAAAAAAAACCCCTCATGCTTTTGCTTTGCTCTGGCACAGTCCCCTAGTGTTCACAGGAACAAGCACATGCTTCAGAAAGCGCTGGGTGAGCACGTGTCCTTGGACATGCAAAGAAATACGACTTCCTCTCCTCTTCCTCTTCCTCTCCCTCCCTTGCATGCCAGGAGGTGGTGGCAGTGCCTAGCAGACACCCTTAGTGGGAGCACAGCTGATGCTGAGGAAGGCTTCTCGGCAGAGGTGAGGGATCTGTTACACTTGGGCTGGGGAGACAGGAGGGTCCTCTCTGAGGGTATCTGAACCTTGCTGGGATTGTGTGTCTCTCTTTCCTGCTGTCCTTTTGCTTCTCCCTGACACAGTCTGTCCCTTCCCCTTCCCGTTTATGAAGGCTCTGTTCCTATTTTGATGTGAGAGGTGAATGCTGTCCTGCCTGCCTGCCCCCATTGCCAGATAGGTTTAGGGAGCTGGTTGGGATTGCCTAACTTGGTTGAGCTCAACGCTGCAGTGTGA
Organism: Gorsachius magnificus; assembly: GCA_034008185.1. Lineage (NCBI taxonomy): Eukaryota > Metazoa > Chordata > Aves > Pelecaniformes > Ardeidae > Gorsachius > Gorsachius magnificus. Next base: position 3,494,422 of record CM067086.1, on the reverse strand, counting down.
GTACAGCTTCCGTGCGCTGCCTGTCCAGCCGAGCTGTCCCTGGCTGATTTTGGGGACGTGGAGGAGACAGGTCTGCGTCAGGAGCGCCGCATGGCAGGATGCTGGGTGACTTGCGGACCCTGGTGCTGCCCTGTAGCTGGAGGCTGCCGGTGCCACATGGTCCCTGCAGGAAAGGGACCCCTGCAGGGTCTTAGGCTCACGGTCCCAAAGCAGCAGTGTGACATCCCTAGGCTTGCAATGTGCCCTGGGTCATGGAGGTAGGAAGGGACAAACCAGCTGGCCCTTTGGAGAGGGGATCCCGTGTCTATCATTGCACCAAGGGCTGGGTGATGGAGCAAGGCTTTTTGCATGTTAACCAGGCAGCTGGGTTGAGTGAGCTGTAGGGTGCAAGCCACAGTGGTCCTATGCTTCTCCTCTGAAAGCCTTGTCAAGGCAAGTACTTTCCGCTCTCATACAGCTATTATGAAAGAGCCTGGGTTTGCTGCGCCCTTCTCTCCCTTTGCCCTCAGGGCATGCTGGGCTTGTTTGAATTAATGTAATTAGCACATGCCTTATTAGCTCACTAAGGCATAAAGAACTCATGTATATTTGTAGCCAGGTTAAGCAGCCCCTATTAATTTAATAACCGTGTCCTCCTCAGTGCACGGCAACAGTTAATCGCTGGTGGTGACTCAGGATCAGCCAGTATGGAGGGAATTTGGGCAAGGTGTATATGTGTGCGGTTCTCTTTTATTGTGTTGTATTTTTATTAATGAGCAGAGCTGTGAAGGGAATTAGCAGCAGGCGCAGTAGACAGAAGGAAGCTTTCAGTGCAGGTCTGCTAAACAGCCAGCCCTGGATTTTTCCTATGCTCTACGCTGCCTGTAGAAAAGGATCTATAGAATGAATCAGTGTGATATGGCACAGACCGGGAGGCAGAATTACACAGAAATAAACTTCAGCAACCCGTGCTTGAACTCTGCTCCAGTCGGGTTATGAACTAGGTACTGATAATAATTTTGCTTCGTTGTCTACCCTATTTCCCCTCGGTGAATCCTGGGGCAGAGGAAGTGGCTGGTGTATTCTGGCGCTGCTTATAGCTGAGGCTGCAAAAGGGCAAGGTGTTTGTGAAAGGATAAGAAACAGTTGCAAGTGTTTTCATTCGCTGCAGCGCTGTGGTCCTCAGTGCCTTTTGCTGGTCTGGGTCTTGCTACGCACAGAGCTTAGCTAGGTCCCCTCAGATGTTGCCAGGGTGCTTGCCAGCAGGTTGTTTTTTCAGCTTTTGTTTTTTGGTTTTTTTTTTCAGAAGATGCAGATTATGGGGGTGAATTCCAGCTTGTGCTTCACCACCCTGGAATGATGCAGTCTGTGAGTCCAGGACGGTGGCATGTGTCTCTTTTTCCTGTAGTCCTGCATGTGGGATAGTAAGGTCCTGCAGTGCTTCTAAAACCAGTGACTTAATCATTTTTGGGGGCTCCTTTCAGCCAGTATCATTACGCATGCAAAGGAGGCTTCCCACATTTCTTCTCCACCTTCCCACAATATTCACAGGTCATGCTCTTTGCGGTGAACATGAGCTGGAAGGAGGAGCAGAAAGAGTGGTGGTGGAAAGCAGTTGATATGCTGTGTCTTGGTCAGGTTTTCTGTAAGCAGCTATCAGAGTGAGATGCAGGTGTCTTGCCTGCTCCGCCTCCCTCTTTTTACTTTTCTCATTTGCTGTTTCTCCCCCTTGCCAAGTAAGCTTGGGCTGTCAAGGCCTGAACTGTTCCTGGTCATCATGAACTTGCAGGAGCATCATTGAGAAGATGAGGCTGTTACAGGCAAACGAGCAAGGAAACCCCATGAAATTGGACAGAAGTGTGTATGCTCTTGTAATAATGTGCCCTCTCGCTGCAGCTGGCAGGGGACCTAGTCCCCAGGCTCCAGCAGAGATGATGAGCTCTTCTGGCTCACATCTGCTGAGGACCTGGACCTCCTGGGAGGCATGGTAGGAAAATAAGTATCTGCGAGATCTCTGTGGAGTGACAGGGAATGCACATGAATCTGTCTGCAGCAGGTTGGAGCAGATCAATTCATTTCTCCTTCCTTAGGGCCTGTGCCTGGGACAGCTCAATGCTTGGATGAAGGTACCCAAGTGGTTAGTGGGATGAGGGTCTGTGATGGTATACATTGTACTGGTGGTATGGAGGTACCCATGTGCAGCTCCTAATGGGTGCATTGCAGAGGAAAAAAATAATAAAAAATGCAGAAGTCTGTGGGAAGCAAAATGATTGCTGGGTACCTCAAATGCTGGCCAGAGGTGGTGATTTCTGCTCCCCCCCCCCCCCCTTTTTTTCTTCCTTTTCTCTGTTTCAGGGGCAGGAAGGGGCACTGCTTGGCTTGGTGGGTAGGAGGCTTTCTGTGTAGAGCAGCCTGCTGGCTCGTAGCTGTGGGCCTCTTGGTACACACTGGGACAGGGAGCATTTTCCAGGCCAGCTTTTTTAGCCAGTCGGGAATTTTTTCCCCTTCTCTCTTCCCTCTGACTGTTCGCTGGGTTGGATGAGTTTGGAGAAGGAAGGAGCAGCCTTGACCTGGTGGGATTTAACCCAACAGCTTCATTGGTCTTCCCACATGCTGTGCTGTGGTAGCAGCCATGTGTTAGAGCCGGCTCAGCAGGCCCCTTGCTGGCTGCTGGGTTGGAAGGGACAGAGTTAATTTATAGCCCTGGAGTAGCTGAAGTTGGGGCTATTTCTGGCACATGTCTTGTTCAACATCTGCCTGACGGAACCCAATGCAGGGGAAACAAACTTGGATTTGTGGGTTGGTTTTCTTTCTTCTTAAAAGAAGAGTCTATTTTCCCTCTCTTTCAAGGAGAAAAAGCCTTTTGTAGGACTGTGTGCAGCGTTCTGAGAAAAAACATACTCATCTTGTGACATGAAGGTGGGGTCATCCGTAACAGCTGCCTTGGCCGGCCAGCCCTCGGCGCATCATGTCCATCCTGTGCGCCCCATGCTAGCCCCAAGGCAGGACTGCCTGCTCTCAGAAGGGGGTCCGTAGCAGTCACAGCACTGACCTGCACTGTCAGTCCTTCCCCTCTGCAGCCTTGAGTTTGGCCACAGCAAGCTGACACCGTTCCAGGAGGATGCACTTCAAGGCATCGAACAGGAACAGCTCTGAGGAAGTTTCGGTGTTGCTCTGATGAAGCACTGCTGCAATTTGGCCTGAAAAGATGCTTATTCCTCCCAGCAGGGCCACTGGCGCCCATTTCTTTCAGAGGAGGTCAGTCTGCTGAGAGCCAGGAGCCCTGGTTTTGTTGCTGGTGGGGAATGAATGGTCCCTTTCATGCCCCAGGGCCTCAGCTCAGTGCTTTGCCTCATTCCTACTGAGTGAGCTAGAATCCAACCCTTGCTTTCCCTTGGACTTCTCGATTGGTTGTTTTTAACTACTGCTTTGTACATGGTGATTATTTTAAATTGAGAGGGGAAACCTTTTTTCTACTCTGTCAGTCTCTTGGCAGAGCACCCAAGTGAGGGATTTGCACCATTTAGTTTATCAGTGGCAAGTCCCTCCAGATCAAGGGATTGGTCTGTCTGTCACCATCAGCCTTTTCTTGACCACCACAGATTATTGAAGAGGAAATGCTCTATGTAAGCTCTTGTTTGTTTTCCCAGCTCTGTCTCCCATCTGCCAGACTCCCAACTTCTTGGCAAAGCCGTCCTCTTCCTCCAGCTAATGCTGCATGTCTCTGAAGCTGTAATTTCATAAAAACTGATATGGAGAACTGATCCAGAGGAAGATGGGTTTAAAAATAATTAGAATCACACCAGTTCAATGCGTGACTACATGATTTCTCAGGTGGCACTTGGAAGGGGACATCACTGGCAATAAGCACCCACTTACGTCATCCAAAGATGTCTGAGCTGCAAACTTGCTTGTACACCAGCATGATCATGTGTGGGCAATTTTGCTATATGTCAGTTAGCTTGTGCTTCCACTATTGGCTCTTCAGCTGCAAAATAATATAGGTCATTATAAACTTAATATAAATAATAATTTTATCTAGATCTTGCCATGTATATGTACTTCATTGTGTTTGCATATGAATTAGTTGTTCTGTAGCTACTTTTACAGATCCCTTTGAATTGGTGCAGGGACTGCAGGTCTTCACAGACCAAAGGCTGGAGCCCACCACTATTTTTGAGCAAAATGCTGGGCCTGATTTCTACTATGGCCATACTCTGACCTCATATCACTATATCACTGAAGATTTTATGATAAGAGACGCATGGAAAGGGTTTTTGGCCCTCTGACTCCTATGCCTCTTGGTCTGTGTTTCTGTAGAAGCCATGGAGAGCCAAGACTGAGTTTGCCTTTGAGCATGAGTAATTGTCCGTAATTTAGAGGCTTGTTACTTGTGTTGTAAGTGTTCAGAGAAATGTGAGGGGAGCAGGGCTGTAGCATGCTTGATGTGGCATTTGTGCAGAGCAGAGGAGCCAGATCTCTTGAGACTCATCCAGTAGACCCAATTGCCTTTCTGAGAACTCGAAGAGGAGGCAGGTTGAGATGGGAAGAGTGCCAACAGCTCCCATGGGTTTCCTTTGCTCCCCTCAGTCTTGCCAGGGGTGCTGTGGGTGCTTTTAGACCTGTTGTCTCTTCCTCCTGTGAGGGAAGGCACTGCAGTTACTGCCTTGTGAGAGTGTCTTAATGTGTTGCCCTCCTATGGATCAGGACTCTGCTGTGTGTTCTCAGTGAGGTGACTGCAAACTCATTTGTCCTGCTGAAACCTCTCTGGTTCCCTGAGCTTTGCAGCCCCAACGTCTTAGACAGCAAGACTTGCCATGTGAGCCTTGGGTGAGTCACTTCTAGCGGCTGTCCTCACTCATCCTGTCTTGCGGTACAGCTGCAAACCCTTTGGGACAGGGACTGTCCTTGACGAAAGGTCTGTGCAGTCCCATATCTGCATTGAGGCCTCTTGGTGTGCTGCAGTGCTGATACCCAAGCACAGCTTCAAGGTGATCATCAGCTTTCAGGCTCTCAATCCAGGGCAGTTTCCCAACACATGCAAAGTTGAAGGACGTATCTGGCATGTGTTCCAGATTGGCACAGGCCTGCTCCTCAAGTCTTTCTGTCTGATTTGAATGCAGATGGCTTTGCATTGAGTGATTGCCCTTTGCAAACCTTTCTACCCAGCCAAAGTGGGATGTTCTCTGGTAACTAAATCTGGTGTTAGGACCTATGAACTGGACTCAGTTTCCTGAGCTCTCCTGTGGTAGAGCTGAGGGTAGGAGACTTGCTGGGAGAGAGATCATGTTGATGCAAGGAGAGGCCTCCGTGGGACTCCCCGTTAATCAATAGGGCAAACAGCTTCTGCACTAATCTAAGCAAGTTGCTCGTTGGCATGGAGAAGCTCTCCAGGTCAGGAAGGCACTTCTCTTGCAGCTCACAGTGCCTTCTGGAGGCCTTTCTCTAAGCCTTAGCTCTCACAGAGGTAACAGAAGATGCTTCTTGTATTGACTTACTGCTTAAGGTTTCTCAGCAAAGCAGGCGAAGTTGCATGACACTGTGCTGGGAGTGGGGGGCCAGCTTGTTGCTTCCAGCAGGATGGAGAGCCCAGAGGGAATGGGAAGACTGGGTGTGTTCCTCCTGCTCCTACTGCCCGGAGGCAGGAGGATCCCCACCTCCTTCCCTGCTCTTTTGTCCCCTTCCTTTCCAGTAATACCTGCTGCTCCACTCACTCCAATCCTTGCTTTGGAGTCGGCAGCTAGGTTGGCTTTTCCTAGCACGGCCAAGGCCAAGCAGACAGAGGGACTGTTGCTAGGTGCAATAAAGTGTCTGTCTGCTGTCTTTGGTAACTCTTTTGCTTTGCATTGAGCTGGCCCTGGTGTCCTGGTTTTGGCTGGGATGGAGTTAATTTTCTCCCTAGTAGCTGGCACAGCGCAGTGTTTTGGATTTAGTACTAGGCGAATGTTGATAACACACTGATGGTTTAGTTTTTACTAAGTAGTACTTAGACTAGTCAAGGACTTTTTCAGCTTCCCATGCTCTGCCTGGTGCACAAGAAGCTGGGGGGGGGGCACAGCCAGGACAGCTGACCCCAACTAGCCCAAGGGCTATTCCATACCAATATGCTATTCCATACCAATATGCTATTCCATACCAATATGCTATTCCATACCAATATGCTATTCCATACCAATATGCTATTCCATACCAAATGATATCATACTTGGAGGGAGTTAGCTGGGGGAGAATGACTGCTGCTGGATGGGCTGGGCATCGGTCAGCGGGTGGTGAGCAATTGCATTGCGCATCACTTGTTTTGTGTATTCTGTATATTCTCTTACCTTTTTTATTACTGTTATTATTGTTATTCTTTTCCTCTGCTGTTTCATTGAACTGTCTTTATCTCAACCCATGGGTTTTACTTTTTTCTGATTCTCTCCCCCATCCCACTGAGGGAGGGAGCTGTGTGGTGTTCAGCTGCCTGCAGGGTTAAACCATGGCACCCGGTGACTGAGGCCAGCAGGCAAATCCAGAGAGAGGGAGAGAGCGAGCTGCCTCCAGTCCATGGTGGGACTTCTGTCCCTGAGATGGGAGGGTTGGTTGGACCAGCTCAGAAGAAGCTCTTGAGTGCTAAGCCCTCTCCCTCTTTGGAGAGTGGTGGAGGTGGCTGTGTTTCCAAGGGCAGTCTCTGCTGTCTCTGTTTTGTCGTCTTGACTGCTGTTGTGTGAAGGTAAATGAGATCTCTGAATTTCCTGTAATCACAATTAAAACCTGGGAGAGAGGATAGTTGTGACACTGTGCATGCAGTATCAGAATATACAACATTGCTGTAGTCCCAGGGGCTTGCGGGATTGCCCCCTGTGATACTTCCACCATGTCCTTGTTATGGCTCCTCTCCTGTTGCAATGTTCTGGGCAACTACACTGGTCTGGATGGGTAAGGATGTGGTGGGCAAGGGCCTCTGCTAAGATGTTGGACTATTTTTGTTCATGGCTTGTTTTTTCCTAAGCTGGAATGTTGTCATGGGAGCAGGATGTTCCTCAGACTGCCAGTTGTGGTTGGAAATCCTGTCTGAAGGTAAAGGAGAAGTCAGCAATGGAGCTGGAATGAGAGTTCAGGAACCTTTGATGCTAATCAGGAGTTTTGGTCCTCTTTTTCCCCTCTGTGGGCATCCAGGTAAACTTATAGTGCCACCACCTGTATCTGCAAAGCCAAACACTTCTATAACATGCCCTCAGCCTGGGGACCATTCTGCACCACCAGGGAACTTGCCTATTTCTTTGTGGCGTGAGGGAGATGTTTTGAGGCGTTCTTCTACCATCACAAGATCTTGCAGCATGGAGAAGTTCCAGCTTTCCAGACTGAGCCCAGTTTGCAAGGAGCACAGAGGCCAGATACAGGGGCAAAGTTTGCCTGCTGTTTTGCAAGGGTGCCAGCCTGACTGTTTTCACTGCGGACGTGCTCTGGCATTTTTTGGCTCTAGATAGGAGGGCACAGGGGACACCCACCCTGAGCAGCCAGGGGGAGGGAAGACGCACAAGGCAGAGGTAAGCCACAGAGTACGGAAGGGGTTGCAGGAGCTGAGGGCTCTTGCAGGGGGCTATCAGGAAGGAGTGCCCTGGGTGCTGGGGCTCAGCATCCCCGCTGTCTTGCAAGCTGAGTGGGCGCTGTGCCACTGAGCTTGTCCCCATGGGGGTGCAAGCAGCCAATGGTGCAGGCAGGTGGCGTGGCACCTCCCCGATGGGACTTTGGCCTTTTTTCACCTGAGGCAAGAAGGGGACCTGCCCTGGGCTTGGCACTTTCCAAGCCCAGCATTGTAAGGGGACAGTCAGCCGGTGACCAGGAGGCAGGTGAGTTTGCGTCTGAAGCCCCAGGGCTTCTGCCTGGTGGCAGAAGAGTGTGAAGGGGCTGTGCTGTCACGCTGCGCAGCCAGAGAGGTGACAGTCTGTGACGGTGGGGGAGCATCCACCAGCATGTTTGAGACCTGCTTTCTTTTATTGAGGACTAATGGTCCTGGTGCTGCAAGGAAATTCATGGCAGTCCCTGCTTTTGAGAGCCTAAGGGCAAGCCAGCAGCAGAGGTGGGACTGCCACCGATTCCCTCCATCCCCTCTATCCCAAAATGTCCTGAGCAGGTGAGAGCCAAGCCAACAGCTTCTCCCCAGGTAAGATTTCCTGGTGCCGAATGCCTTGTGTGCTTTGTACCCAGCATGCATCTAGAAAGCAGCTTCTCTCGGGAAATATTTGCAGTTCGGTTTGCACTCCTTAAACCTTATCGTTGTGATGGCAGCTTTGCTTCAGTCATTAGCAAAACTTGGCAGGGTGTCCGCACCTTAAAACGTGTTTGCACTGTGAAGGAAAGTGGTGTGCTGATCCCAGAGGCTTTCTCCTCTCCCAGCCGGTATTAGTTGCTGATTGCTTCCCCCCGACTCTTCTCTGACTATGATCAGCCGGGCCAAAGTGGATGCTGGCACAGCTTTACTCCCTCCTCACACCCTCTGAACCCTGCTTCTTGATGTCAGCTTCTCTGGCTGGGGCGCTGAGTTTGTCGGCTCTCAGTACAAATGGAAATATGTGGAAGGGAGTCTTGTCTTTCCCTTCTGCTGTTTATTTTCAAGTCAAGGTTGTAGTTTGAATGTTTGCTTTCAGTGACAGCTCCAGCATGTGCTGGCCTCCGGTTCTGTCTCATCCCTGCCTGACCGCTCTGCATAAATGTTTGTGCTGGCACGAAAGCGGGGATGGGAACACATGTTTGGGTGTAGGGAGAGGATGGGGTTTCTTCCTTCAGTTGAAGCACCAGCTGACATAAGCTAAAGGTCTTCTGTCAAAACAGCACCCTGTGCGCGCTCAGACAAGTTGGCATGTCCCACAGTCTGTGCCCAAAAGGCTGTGCTCAGCTGCAGAGTGGGGCTGCTGGGGGGGGGGAGCCGGAAGGGAGGGGGGGCGGGAGGGAGCTGGTGGACTGGGTGCCCATGGCTGGCTTGGAGGATGCCAGCAGTGGCTCTGGCCTGGCAGAGGGAGAGCAGGACAAGAAGGAGAGTGCTGAGCTGTGGGGACCCCCAGGGTCAGACTGTGGACAGAGTGGTGGCATATGGGGGTAGAGGTGGCAACCCGCAGCCATAGGGCAGTGCAGTGGCAATAAATGTGATGAGCATGGTCAAAGAGGTGTTGCTAAGCTTAACCTGTTCCTTCTCCCATGATGTCACGGCTGTGGAGATGTTGGGTGCTTGCATCTCCATCCAAACTTGCTGGCGATACACGTGGCTTGCGATGAGCCTGTGTGCTCCCCTCCATGCCCTAGGCTGGGCTGTGATTCTCTGGTAAGCACTTTTCCTTCAGGTGGTAAGGTGAGAAGTGAAGGTTAATAGTCCAGCTCCGTGCCCCAGGCTGGTTAGGAGGGCAGCAGGTCCGCCGTACGCAGAGGTTGGCCATCCTGGAGACCTTACTGTCTGGGCAGCATAGGTGTATGTGTGTGGCAAGGCAGGGGAGCAAATTAGGACCATTTTGCCAGCGGCCGAGGCTGTGAGGACTAGATACATCAAAAGCTGGCTAGGTTTCTGTTGTAGTACCCCCACTCTAGCTACCTTCTCACTCTCTGGAGCTGGGTTTTGGGAGCTGGGAAAAGGGAGAGGCTGAGTTGAAGAGGCTCCTAGGCTATCTACGTGCTGCAGCGTGGGCTTCGGGCTGTTTGCACCACTTCTCCACTGAGCATGGAGGCGATTCCCTGCGCTGCAGTGTGCGCGTCGCTCTGAAACTAATTTGCTTGATCATTTCAATAAATGTAGAAGGGACATCCTGGTGTGTGAGTAATGGGGCATTAATGCATGCCTGGCTGTGTTAACAGCACTCTAGGAAGGAATGAACGCCACATAATTCATCGCCCATGCAGCTCTCACTCTCTTAATTACGGGATGTATGATTTAGGTCCCCCCTTCCGTGAGGGCTGCTCAGCCCTCAGCTTTGAGATAGGTCTCTGGCGGATCTTGCTTCCTCTGCCCACCCACTACCAGTTTCCTCCTGGCTCCACTGCTCCTTGTACCATGCAGGTTCCCAGTTCCAGCAGCACAGTTGCCTGCCCATGAATTTTTGAGGCATCAGCACCTTTTTGGTGCTGCTGGCTTGTCTCCCCGGGCAGATGTAAGCCCTGCAGCTACACACCTGCTTGGCTGCAGAAGCTTCGCTTGGCTGCAGCAGCTTTGCTTGCCTGCTTTTGTTTGCATTTTTTGGCTCCCAAGAGCACCGTGTTCCTGGGGAGGTACACCTATGTCTCTATTTAATTTCTTTCCTTTCTAGGTTAAATGCATAATGTTGTTCTGGATTTGTTTTTTAAATATCCTATAGAATTACCACCATTCTCTTCCCAGCCTGGGTTTTTCCTCCTCTCTGACTGCAGGACTGTAGCAGCTATTTTCTGCCCTGGGATGGACTGGGGTCCAGCTCTCCCCAGGAGCTCCCTGACCAGGGCGCTGGAGGCTTCATCATTTACCATCTTGTAGATTACAGCAAAGTTCTCAGATAGAGTTTGCCATGACTTTGGGTTTGTTTTGCAAATGGTTGTTCGCTGGAGCTCTGTTTAAACAAACAGAGCTCAAATAAGCTTTCCATTTCAGTGCATTAAAATCCCTTAATGCATTAAAATCCCCTGGCCATGGACATTCAGGCCTCCACTGTGCCAGGTGCTGTATAAACAGATATCAAGTGCTGGTGTCTGCCGTGAAATGATCACATTGCTCACTTCCCCTCGTTCGTCTGCGAGTTGAGTAGCTTTTGTTAGGGGAGATGATACTAGTCCCTGCATTTGCTGGCCGTACAGCATGTTGCCTGGATGGGTCTTTGTGCACTACGGAAGCCTGTAGCTTTGCCCAGTTTTAAACCCAGGAAGGGTGGTTTTACCCCTTCTTGCTGTGCAGCTGCAGCAGGAGCATCAGCTCCCTGGTGGGAAGCAGCAGCAGTTTTCCAGCTGGGTCAGACAGCCAGGGAGGGCTCTGCAGTTACTGGGCAGGTGGAGAGCTGAAGCCAGAAATAGTGCCCAGGTTGTGCAGGAAAAAAAAGGGAGAAGAGAGCTAAACCCAGCTGTCCCAAGTTCCTCTTAGTGCGGTATCATCTTCTCCCACTCCCATCACTCTACTTGTGTCAACAGGTAAGAAACATCCCTGTGATACGTTTCTGTGTCCGTCTCGGTCTTTCTCACTCTTTGGGCTGTTGGTCATCGGGAATATTAGCAGCCTTGCTATCTTCTCTTGCGTTGTCCTTTGTGCTGGGTGCCGAGCCTCCTGGATGCCCCTCCGCAGGTAAGGGAGCAGCAGGGGCAACAAGGGGGGAGTTTGCCAGAGCTTGGAGCGGGGTGTCAGGACCACTTGGTGTGGGTATTTTATCAGAGCTGCTGCCTCAGTAAACACAAATATCCTATTAAGCGTATAGACATTATCAAGTAAGTTTCCATGATTTAGGGCTTGTTTATGCCAGTGTTACAGGCTTTCAGCAACTGTTCTCCCTGTATTTTTATATTTTGGTCCTATTCTGGTTAAATCGATAGAGAATTAGATTAACCTGAAACAAACTACTACTCTCATGGACAAACTACACACACAGCGAAAGGTGTAAACAATTTTCACTCTGGAAATGCAGATTTAGCCGATCTGGAGATTTTTAAGGACTGCTTCCACAGAGCAGTCGAGATCAGGTAAACTGTCTGAAGAGGGGTCATGGGAGGGATGGAAGGTGTAATAGTGTAGTGGGTGAGGTTCAGGTGCAGTGTTTTGGAGACGAGCCCCTTTCCTTAGTGAGCTCCATGTGCTGGTCTCTCATGGCTTTGGCTGCATGTGGGACCCCAGAAAAGGCAGTTCCAGTTTCGTGTTGTCCAAGTGTGGAACCATGCAAATGATTTCATACTGCTCTGTCCTTGGCACTTGATATAACAGGGAGGGGAGCAGGTCAGTGCTGAACTGTGTGTAACCTCACCCCCTCTCCTTCCCGTACCTGTTTGCACCATCACCAGCTCTTTACACTTTCAGGGACCTTTTACTCTCATGAGTCCCTCAGGTTGTATCTTCAGAGCAGAAGTGTGATCCTGAAAGCCACCTTGTTGGATGTGAGATTCTGTATGGCTTAGGAAATCTGCAATTAAGGGGCAAATTTCATTCCAGAAGCAAAGGGCAAAGGTATCTCCTCTGCTTCTGGCTCTCCACCCAGGTGGCAGCTGGAAGGGAAAAGGGAGGAGAGTGGCTGAGTGCTGCTGAGATGCCCGATGAAAGCATGGGGCACCTGATTCCCAGGTTGGAGATGAGGAGGAGACAAGGATGCCTCCAGAATGCTGAAGGCTGTGGCTGCTTCTGCAATTTTCTCCAGTGTCCAGATTTCTTTGTGTGGTCACTTCTACCAGCTCTTGTTAAACAGTAGCAATTAGGAGACTTAGGGAGAACCATTTCCTGCAGACTTGGAGCTTCAGTGATGTGCCAGTAGGCACTGAGCTGAGAGGAGTGGTCCTAAGGGCAAAGTCACATCAGTAGCACGGGCAGGGAGAGGCACTACTTAAAAGACATTGTTGGCACAAGACTGAGCATGGACTGTCCATTTGGGCTGGGGAGTAGAGGAAGGATTGTAACCACTGGAGGAGCAGGTTTTTGAAGACTGTCCTTTAGAAACAGCATATACGTGTTGGAGAGAGGCGCTGAATGGGTCTTGCAGCGGCATGTGATTGTCTTGGGGTGGCTGGGTGGACCTGCAGAGGGTTGGAGGTCCACATGGTGTGGTGTGAAACGCTCCCTGAAGTTCATGAGAGCTGTGACTGCTGACCTGGATGCTGGGCAGAGCTCGTGCACTGCCTGGCTGCTGCCCTTCCTCATATGCTGCTGGAGCCTGACAACTCTGGTAGATCTTCCCTCCATACGTGCTTGTATATTTATATCCATACACACATTTATAAAGCTCCCTCTGGAGCTCAGTCTCTTCTCTGAGGAGACCAGGTTGCTGTCTTAAGTAAGTCACTTGTTCCTTGGCTGGCCTCACCCTGCAGCCTGCCCAGTAGGACCTGAGCTTCAGGAAGAGTGCAAGTGTCTCAACTTTGTCTCCTTGGTGTCCTTCTCTCCTTTCCCAGGAAGAAACTGAAGCAAAAAAGAAGTGACTGAAAAAGAAATTGAACAATTTGAAGGAACAGATCCATTTCTTAACAAGATCAAGTTTGAATTAAATGGCTGATAAACAGATCAGGTAACTTTTAAAGAAAATTTTGAGTTGCTGGTTGTGCTTTAGATTTTTCTTTTAAAGCGGGTCAAACTTAATCCCTTTTGTGATACAGGAGGTTGGAGGAAATCACCTGATCATCTCTTCGGACCTTAAACAGTTCTGTTCCTTCTCTATTCCTTTTGTACCTGCTTTTTTTCATCCTTCTCTTATTTTCTGTCTTCGCCATCTCTTCACATCTCTGCTTTCTTCAGTTCTTTTTTTTTTCTCACTGCCTTTTTCTTTCTGCCCTCTGCTTTTTACCCTGCATGACTCTGTTCCTTTTTGCTTCCTCTTTCAAAGGTCAGCTTGACCTGCTGACTTCAGCTTGCTGACATCAAGGGAGCAAAGCCAGCTCCTTGACCAGCCAAGGATGCGGTGCTTATAATTACAAAGTCCATGTAGATGCAGCCTTGTGCCCTTCTTCTGAAGCCAGTCAATGCTTGAGTGATTGCAGGAACATGAAGTACCAACAATAATTAGCGAAACTTAAGTGCACAGCAGGAACTTAAGAGCATTGGGCCTGGCATATGCAAAGGCTGGATTTGAGTCCTCCCTGGAAATGAAATGGGGTGCATTTTCTGGAAAGATACATCTGTGCCCTTAGCTTCTTAAGAGCTGTGTCAAGTGGATCTGCACAGTCCTGCACATGGGTTTAACTTTCTGCTAGTTGTGAAGTTGCCCCATATAAAGGACTACTTACATGCTGTGGGTTTTTTTGTGGTTCTCTTCCTCACATCTACTTTTCCAGGTTACCAGCTCAGGACAGGAGGGGTCAGTGAGTGAATGAAACCTGGTGACAGAGGGCCAGGACTTGGCAATGCCTGAATGCTACAGGCAAAAGGGCTGCCTCTTCTTAGAGTTTGCAATGATTAGGATATCTTCCTAATGTGCCTGTCTTCTGCAAATGAAAACAGTCCTGAGCTTCACTGATAACAAGATAGCATTGTGGAGTGTTTATGTGCCTAAATCTGCCCATCATCAGTTACCCAATTTAGAGAGCACTTGGCACTCTTCTCTTACACCCATGAGGCACACACTGAGATTCACCTCCATGGAGCCTGGCAGGTGTATGTCCCTGATAGCCTCAGCAGAGCAAAAGGACCAGATGTCCATGGCCATTTGAAGTTCGGTATTTTGAAGGAAGGAGAGGTGCAAGATCTCACTCAGCCCCTCTGATGTGCTTTTGGCAGTGTGAACAGGAGCTTGCTGGCTACAGGGACTAGTTAAAAGGACTGAGGAGGAGCACTGGGAGAACTGGGATGCCTTTCTCTGCCTCTTTGTGTTAGACTGAGCAAATGGCTTTATTTGTATGCTCACCTGTGTTGTCCCTGTTTCACTAAGCCCTGCGCACCTGGGTAGTGAGACCAGGCACAGTGGATTCTCATCCCATGAGGGAGCAGAGAGCACTGAGGTGAAAAATGGGATGACTTCACAGAATCACAGAATCGCAAGGGTTGAAAGGGACCTCATGAGATCATCTAGTCCAACCCCTCTGCTAAAGCAGGTTCTCCTAGAGCATGTTACACAGGACTTCATCCAGGCGGGCTTTGAATATCTCCAGAGAAGGAGACTCCACAACCCCCCTGGGCAGCCTGTTCCAGTGCTCCGTCACCAGTCACAAGGAAAAAAGTCACTTAGTCACAAGGAAAAAAGCTTTTGATTCAGGGTGCAGTGCCCTCTGTCTCGGGTTCTTCTCTGTACCCCAAATCCCTCACCTCTCCTGCTTAGGTTATTTCTCCCATCTGTGTGACCACGAGTGTGCAGCGGTCACAGGCAGCCAAGCCAAGGAGATCTGTTTAAGCTTGGAGCATCTACCAAACCCTTCTTCCCTTGCAGTGTGTATCTGTCATCCCTTGGCAAAACAAGATGATACCAAAAGACTAAAATCCACAGCAGCAGTTTACTGCAAGGTGAGATCAAGGGCATTGCTTTTCTGCAGCAGTGTACATGGAACTTGATCTTAGCATCTCGCCAGATGCTGCCTCATAGTCCATCTGTACTAGTCTTCCTCTGCAGCTCATATGGGGCAACCTGGATGGTTGGATTCAGGTGCAGTAGGGGTGTTGAGCAAGGGTTTCTCACCTACAAACAGAGTGAGAGGCTCTCTGCAGCCCATGTTGCCCAAATTTTTGGCTGGCCCAGGCACATCAGACTGTTCCCCTTTATTGCTGGGGTCTGTGCTGAAATTGGGGAATCTTTTGCATTTTCGGTGCCAGTAGGCAAGATGTTTGCCACGTGTCTGTGTCTCACTCCCACCTGATACACACCCTGTGATCATTTCACTGTTGGAACAGGTTGAGAGAGGCAAGTGTCTGCCTGCCCTGGGTGTTTCAGGGACACTGAGAGAAGCGATGACAGTGCTGAAGCTGGAAAGGGGCACTGGTTGTCCCTTGCAGTCTGTGACCTGCCAGCAGTGACTTCGGAGCTGAATATGGGGAGGCTGATGTCATTCTGTCTTAAAACACCCTCCTTCCCAGCGGTGCCTCCATCTTGACATGCTTCTATCTGGTCTCTAACCTCCTTTTTCAGTGTGACCGTGGTTGGACTTGATGATCTTAAAGGTCTTTTCCAACATAAACTATTCTATGATTTTATGGGTTAAATAAGGAGAGAGCCATGATGCGAAGCTTACTGTCTGAAATTTTCCCATGTCCTGAGAAGTTGAGTGTAGGAGTTTGCAGGCAAACATCTCAGACTGTGGAGCAAAGATCCCCGAGGCAACAGAGTCTCGAGCTGGTGAGATCTTGCAGTCTGGCCCTGCGCTGAGCTCACGCACTGATTTGGGCCTGCCTTCCTAACAGTGCTGTGCTTGATATAATCTGTCAGCACCATTTTATTTGGGGATGTGGGCTGAGCTCAGGTCTGTCTGCCTGCCTCTTCCAGCTGTGCCAGCCCTGGGGCTGCGTGTGTGTGTTTTATTGGTGCAGGTGTTGAGGAGGAAGGAGCTCTGACCTGACTGCAGGAGAGCAGAGGCTGAAAGGAGTTTCCTGGAGTGTCAAGGTCATGCTTAGCACTTGTGGGCAAAGACTTTGGGTTGGTTTTTTTTTCCACCCCTCTTTTGCCTGCTTCCCCCAGGGAGACCTCAAGTTGAAACCGTGAGTCTCTGTATCCTGCCTTTCCCTCGAGCCTGGAGCTGAGAGGCAGCTCTTTCAGCATGGCCACTTATTGATCCGCTCTGCAATCGCCCTTTGATGCAGAGCACTCTGCAATGCTGCTGGTGGGGAGAATGTGTCTGCAGAGCCTCACCCCACCATGCCATGGCCAGCCTCACCACTTCTGCTTCCAGTGGGTAATGCAGTCTGTGCCCCATCCAAAGCATCGTGTCACCGTCATGAAAGGCAGTGTGCCCGTTCCCGCTGGGAGAGGACTCAGCCTTGCCGGCTCACCCAGCTGCAATCTAGGACTGCTGTCTGTTTAATATCTGACACATCCTGTGTTCAGGGAGCAGTATCTTGTACTTTATTGGAGGGAGCTGACTTAGGCTTCCTTTGTTTCTGTGTGTAGTGGTGTTTTATTGAGCACATGAGTGCTGTACGTTTTTCATAATTGAATTTGCTGGGAACCCATGTTTAGCTGATCTGGCTTTCACTCAGCACCACTTGCAAAAATTCCCTGTGGGAACACAAAGGCAAGCAGAAAAAGCCCTGCGTTTTGGAAGCACATGCAGGCAGCCAGGTTTTGATTTCCCCAAGAGGTATGAGCTCACATCTCTGCATCTGCGGCTGTGCAGGCTGCCAGTCCAGTGGTTTCGCCAGGCTATTGGTTTGTGTGTGTTCCCCTTGCCCAGGGCGGTGGGTCTGGAAACAATTTCCTGGAGCTGCAGCCGTCTGCTCCTTGGCTGCCAGCTGGGTGCTTCTGCTGGGCTCGTTCCCACATGATGTTAGCAGCTGACGTGTCACGTACCTCTCATTAGATGCATATCTGATTGTGGTGCTGAAAAGCATTTGCCAGTAAACCTGCTGGCTTGGATGTCATCAGGCCCTAGCTGAAGGCTGTACACATGGTAGACAGTCCAGCATTCTTTTTTTCTCCTCTAGGGACAACAGAAACACTTGGGTCCTGGGGAGCAGGGTTTTTCCTTGCTCTTAGTGATGTGTGGCTTAGCTGTTTGGCTCCACTCCACTCATCAGTGTTTTGTCCTGATGCTATGTGCTGCTTTCCCCTCCTCCCCTGTCTGTATAGCAAGGGCCAAGCTTTGCCTTGAGGCAGAGCTCCCTTCATGCTGGGGGACACACAGCCTTGTTGCACAGCGACGCGTTAACTCTGGTGGTCATGCAAAAGAGCTCCATTCTTTCCTCTTTCTCTCCCCTGATGTTATCCTAGCGCTGAGACGTCTATTTCTCTGCATCTCATCCCCTTACAGTTTACCTGCCAAGCTGATCAATGGAGGGATAGCTGGGCTGATTGGTGTCACCTGTGTATTTCCCATTGACCTGGCAAAAACTCGCCTGCAGAACCAGCAGAATGGCCAGCGGATGTACACCAGCATGTGAGTGCCACCCACGCGGGCAGCATCCCCTGGGGCTTTCAGCAGGGAGTCCTTCCACTTTGTTACCTCTTTCAAGTGAGTTCAGCATTTCTAGGAACTGGGCTGTCCCCAGGAAAGCCAGGGGACAATCATGAACCAAGCCGTCCTGGAGCAGATAAAGCAAATAAAGCAGCCGTTCGGGCCGCTGAGCCCAGCAGGCAAGGTCTCTGCAGAGGGCACATCTGTTTGCATCCCTTGCTTGGGAGCAGTATGTTCACTGCTGTCAGGGCTCAGGATCAAAACACAAGGAGCCCTGTTCGGTTCTTTGCTGGGCCACAGTCAGGTGCATGAGGGAATTTCTGCCTCTCTTCTGTTTCCATGACTCTCATATTGGAGGTTACAATCCTTTCCTTTGCTGTGTCAGTTTTTAAAAGAGAAAGCAGTCACCCATTTCCAGTCTAGAGCACTGCATGCAGACCTTTTGAAGGATCACAAATTGACACATGTTATAGCTACCCTGGCAGTCCCATGTCCAAAAAAATGAAATGCTGTAGGAAAAGAAGGGATGAATATATCCAGCCCACCAAATTCACCAGGGTTTTGTGTGGGATGCTTAGGGCTGTATATCTGCTGTGGGAATGTGCACCACACTCAGCACAAGATGCTTTATCCTAGGAACCAGAGTCAGGCCTTGGTTTTCCAAAAGTAGTGGCATCATTAGGGAGGAGAAGGGACTGGGACTGATGTCCTGTCTTCTGCCACTTTGTTCAGAAATAGTGTTACCTGCTCCCTGATCCTCCATCCCCTTTCCTGCCCAGGAGAATTTGAGGCAGAGTGGGAACAGGAAGGAAATGCTCTGTATGTTTTAGTCTCCGGGCCTCCTTGCTCTAGCTGACGACATGTTATTATGTGTTTAACCTACAGCAGTTGAGTGCAGATCTGCTCTGTAGCCAGGAGTTGTTGTGGGATGAGACATCACTAAAGAATACACAGGGTTTACCCTGTGTATTTGAGCTGGCTCCTCCTAAGAGTCTGTGACAAAGCCTGGGTGTGAATGAGTGATGCTGGAGGTGTTCCTCTGGCATTGGCATCAGCTGTAGGGAAAGTGAGCTTGGGCTGGTGGGGATAAATGAAAGGGTCTTTTGGGGGCTGAGGAGCCAACAGGGAGAAGGAAATAATGGGGATAAACACATCCTCTAGATAACATGAGGCCATCCTGTGTCCTACCTGAGCAAGCAAGGGAAAGGCACTAAGAGGGTGCTGTTACCATGCATGGAGCATGTCTTCAGAGACACCGTTACGTTAGCTAGGGATTTGGGAGGGCTTATCTGAGCTCTCCAGTTACAGGCGTTTATTTTTCAGGAAATACTGTATGCCCATCAATACCAGATCTCAAAGGTGTCTGCTGAACACCCAGGAAGGCAGCAAGTTCATTTACAATTTTGGCTGTCTTGCTTTAAGACAGCATGCCTTGCTTCTGCTCAGCTCAAGAGACCTTTGGCATCAGGGGAACCTTTCCTCTGAAAGAGCCAAAGTCTCTGTAGAGCAGCCCTGAGGGCTGAAGAGAGCTGGTTGCACTGCCCCAGGTATGTTGTATATAATTTTAGTTGGCTGTTGGCTCCCTTTTTCCAGGGGGAGAAAGGAGCCGGGCATGACCTTGGCTCTGTCTTGCTCTGTTGCAGCTCATGGGGCTGGGAGTGACATGGAAGCCTTAGAGTGAGGCATCAGGGCTGCATGAGCATGGTGGGGAGCAGCTCTTCCCACTCCCCTTTCTGCTGCGGCTTCTTCAAAGCAGCACTGCTGCCTTGGGGAAGATGCCTTGCCTCCAGCATTGCTGTGGAAGAGCTTGATTGGGGGTGGGGGATAGGAGAATGGTGCCCCAGTATTCCTGGGGCTTGCAAATGTGTTGGGGGAGCTGCTTCCAAGAATGAGATGGGTGCGTGCAAGCTGCCCAAGCTGGGGTGGGGTGTGTGAAAGATGAGGTCCCGAAGTCCCAACAGAGAGGGGAAACTTGTTGCCGTGACTGGCAGCAATACAGGATGGACTCTTCACAAATAATGCGGGGTACCCTAGAACAGTCTTGACCCAAGTAGGGCCCTTGAGGGAACTCAGTATTTCCTTCTCTCCCACCTCAGCACTGCTACGGAGCGGAGATGAAGTTTACTCCTTGTGTTGCCAAATCTCTTAAAAACGCATTCTTGTTTTCATCAGCTGCACTTCTCTTGTTACTACTTAAAAGAGCCTTTTGTTCCTTAATTATGTACACATGCATGCGTGTGCACCTCTTCCCTCCCCTATGGCCACAGCAAGTAGCTATCCTTTCCCAAAGACCCCAAAGCAACCTTCAGCCAGCTCCTGCGCTTCATGTAGAGAGGGAAACTCTGCCAGGGGATCTGCACTGCCTTCCTGAACTGTGCTTCTGGATTTGTTAGGTGTGTGTCTGTGCCTTCAAAAGGCTTTGAGCCATTCCAGTGCTCTGCACAGCTTTCTCATTAGCGGTAAATGTAATTGTAACTAAGAAGGTGACAGTTTTCCCCTTGGAGCTGCGACACCCTGTTGCGCTCTCCCTGGGGCAAGAGCCTGAGTGCTCGTTGCCTGCTGTGGGACCCGATGTGTTAAAAGTAAGTGCTTTAATCTGTGTGGGCGGTCACGGATGACTGACTGTTCAGGTCATCTAGCCTTTGTGTGCCTTGTGTCGAATTTCATGGGGGTAAGTCAAGCAAGTCAGCATTGGGGGTTTTGGCCCCCCCTTATTTCCCTTCCAAAGCTGGATTTATAAACACGTGCATGGGGATCTGCTTGTTAGAGCATCTCATGCGTGTTTGCTACAGGGGACCCTGGATAAACAGCCCTTGCAGTGACATTTTTCCCTTTTGTGTTTCTAGAAAGCAGACAGCAAATGCGGGGCGAGCTGGGGTTTTCAAAGCCCCTGTGAATTAGGGGCTGAAATCAGACTCAGGCCTGAACAATGGCGCGTTCGGCGGCTGACGTGGTTCCCTTGGCTCAGGGTTTTGCTGACAGATCGTAAATGAAAATCACTCCAAGAGATTTGTTTTGTTTTTCTCTGCTCTCACTCACCTTTGAGCTCTTGTGATTTATCTCTCTCTGTTTTGTTTGCAGGTCTGACTGCCTCATTAAAACCATTCGGTCAGAAGGCTACTTTGGCATGTATAGAGGTAAGCAAAGCTGAGTCAGGCACAGCACAGCTTTTGCATTTGAAGCACTGGTGCGTAAGTGGGAGGAAAAGCCCATATTCTCCAGTTTGTAAAGCAATAACCTAGCAATATCCTAAGATGCTGAAAGGTGCAACTGTTTCTGAAAATAAACTCCATGCCAGGTGTCTGCTCAGCTCTCCACTGTTGACGGCTTGTGTCCTCCGTGTGGCTGTTTTGATGTTAAGCCTTACGGTTTACTGACGTTCATCTTCACTAGCAGTTTAAGTGAAGCTGCTGGACTTTGCTTCAGGATTGTATGTGTGTGTTTCCCAGCTTGGGCATGGTAATTTTTGTCAAAGGGGCAGTAGCAAACCTCTTGAAGTGTCTTACTTTGCTGTTGATGATTGACTTTCTGTCAAAGCCCACCACCAACATGGTCAGGCCTGCTGTTGCATCTACTTGGTATCTTGTCTCCAAAACTAGCTGTCTCTCAAGCATGCCTGAGTGCTTTGTCAAGTATTAAGACAAGCTGCAATTAAAAAAAATAAATAAATGAAAAATAACCGGCTCCCAGAAAAAAAACCTCCCTTGGGTGATAAGAAAATCAGAGGTTGGCTCATGGTGGAGCTTCAGCTCTTTGGTCATTGTGTGCTAACCTGCTAGAAATCTCCTGGCTCCTTGGATTAGGCTGTCTGTTGCAGCAGTGAGTTCCTCAGTTGACATTATGCCTTTTCTAGTTGAAGCACAAAATCCATGAAGTTCTTAAAGATTTTGAGGAGAGAGGAACAACAGGCCAAATTCTGACTTTACTCGTAGCAGAGGAAAATGTGGAATACCCTCTTGGCTTTCGGCACAGTCCAACTGGTTTAGCTGACACTGAACTCTGGCTTATTTTATATAGTGGTATTCAATTGCATGAATATGCATTTTTTATCTCAGAGGCATTCAGATAGCATTCTTTGTGGCACTCATTCACTGATAAAGCCTGATTAAAGTACTGCTTTGATTAAGTGAGTCCTTGCTCTTTGTTTTTTCAAGCAGAAGTCCGGAGATGCCGGTGCCTTGCTGTTGGCAGCAGTAGCATCTCTTGCCACTTCTTCTATAGCTCCTAAGGAAACACAGATGCTGCGACCGGCCCCGGCCATCCTGGGAGCAGGCACTGGCTGTTGAGGCAGTGTCTCTTGCCCAACTTGCTGGTGGGCGTTTCGGGGGAGTGGGGTGGATGCCGGGGATGGATTGGCTGCTTCACGCCAGCTTTCCTGGGACCGGGCAACAAGACAAATAACACTGAGGAACCCTGGCAAGCTCCATCTTCAGTGCTCGCAGTGATGTGTTCCCCCCCTTGATTTTTCCCAGAAGCTGGCTGCTTCTGTGTTCCTAGCCAAAGTGGAGCCTGCATTAACTTTGGCTGTAAATATGCAGTAGCAGGCTGCATGCTGGGGAGCAGAAGGAAGAAGCTGTTCCTGGAAACTTACAAGGGAGACTGTAGGACCCATCAGGGCTTTTAGGAGAAACAGCTCAGTCGTAAGGCTTAGGGTGGTGGAGGGGATGTGCATCTCCAGGCCACTTTTAACTCCCAAGCTGAAATCTTAAAGGGTGCAGAGGGTTTTGCATAGCTCTTGCTTTTCCCAGCCGTAATGAGTCTGGTCAGCTTGATCCATGTCCCACTAACTTTATGCCCCTTCTGCTCAGGGAGCTGATAGTGGCTTGAATTTACTTGTCACCTCTGACTATTAAATGGGGAGCTGGTTTTGGAAGAGGGCTTTTGTGAATAGCTCCAGCTCCTTCCAGAAATTCGTAGATATTTCAGCATGGCCAGGGTGCAAAGGTGAGTCCTCCAAGTACAGCAGTCCTGGGCTCTGTGCCTCAGTTCTGTGGGCTGACATTAGCAGCCCTTCCCTCCCTCTCAGGGAAAGGATGGGCAGGTAAAATACATCCAAGATTCGTGAAGAATGTGAGTACTTTTCTGGGAAGAAGGTAAAGAGACGGCTTAGCCTTGCAGGCAGGGGAAGATGAAAATCAGATGGTGGGATTGGTTCCTGCTCCCTCCATCTGTCCCAGTTCCCCAGCAGAAGTTGCTGTATGAATCACAAGCTCTTATTTTCAGCCTTTAAGCTGAAATTGGGAGGATTATATGTTAATGTGCTATAAGTGGCAGCTGCTGTGCCCTGTGGAGGAGTCACAAGCGCATCAGTCATCCCTGCAGGGCATTTGGCCTCCATCGTAAGACAGAAAGGGTCTGCTTGGGTGCAACCATTCCTACTGTGTGACTTCAGGTCTCCTTCATCTGTGGATCAAAGCTCCTTAGTGTGGATAGGAGAGAGGCTTGAGCCTGCAGGATGCTTTTCTGCAAATCATCTCTTAAGGGGTGCGTGTGGGCAGACAGTCCTTACTCTGTATGAGTAGCCCATAGTGAATTCTGTGATGTATAAGGCAATCCCAATGTTTCTGTCAAGTTCTTGCCCAAAAGCTACAAGGATACTTGGGTTTGTTTGGGGGAGGAAGAAGAGGAGGGTTTTTCCTCATGTTTTGTCCGTAACATCTAGGTAGCAGCAGTGCCTCAAAGCTGGGTGGTGCTGTCTAGCTCTGTCTGTGCTCAAGGAATGATGCTGTGCTGCTTCAGACATGATGCCAGGCGAATGAATCCATGGTGCCTATGGGCTCCTGGACCACATGGACACCAATGGAAGGGGATCTTGGAGAGGTGCTCTCTCTGCTCCCTGCTACAGTCCATCCAGAAGCCGCCTATAGATCCCAGCACATGTCCTGAATGTCCCACTGCTATTTGCAAACCAGCTGGTGGAAGCCAAATGCGTAGGCCAGGCTGGGGAAATGCCCTTTGCTGTTGATGACATTTGAAGGTTAGCTGCAGTTTAGCTACTGCAGTGTATCAGCCTTCCCTGGCCTCTGCTAGTAATACCTCCCACATGCGCCAGTGCCACACTCGGAATGACTTAATCCCCCTGTTATGTAGGTTGCTGGTGGTATATAAGGGCTTCTATGAGAAATGTGTTTTAATAACAAAACCCAAGGCTTGGTGAGAAGAGGGCACTTACAAGTTCAGTTGGCAAACATTGGTTTTGCTGCTACTTGATTTAATTATTTGTATTGATTTAATTCTTTGTAGGGCTTCCATATTTCTTTTCAAAATACTTTTTATTTTTTAATGATTGCATTTATTTTTGCATTCTGTTTGTCTGTCATTGCTTCTGGTATATGTAGTATTGCCTATAGGCCAAGGTTAGCTTTAATTAAGGAAATAGTCATTGGTATATCTTGAATTGAAGAGCTATAAGATTTAGTAAAAAGGTAGAAAACGCGATGGAAAGCATAAAGCCAGCAGCTGAAGTATCTAATTTCTCCTTCTCCATTGAATTGAAGCTGTTACAGGTTATTGAGGACAGGGATTATCCATTCTCTGCTAAGCAGCTTTACTGAAAATATCAAAGGCGTAGGAGAAAACCCAAGTTCATTAACTTTTCTCTGTATGTTGTGTGGTTTTACCTTCTACTTTATTTGCAATTGAAGGAGAAATTGCTGTGAAAGCCTCTTGATTCCTGGAGGAGGTCAGCACGTGGAAGCGTACTTCTCACTTACCTTTCTTGCTTGATGGCTTGGAAATTTTTTTTCCCTTCTTTCAGTGAACCCTTTGCACTGGTGTTAGGGTAGTGGGTTTATTCTTTTTTCTTTCTCCCCTTGTTTTTCCAAGGAAATGGTTATTCATGCTGCAAGTCAGTTATGTGCAGGTGTTTTACTTTCTAGCCATTAGGAGTGGGGTTGAAGTTGTCTTCAACTTGGCATTTGAGGAAACACTTCACAGGTAGCCCCTTCCACTTAAAAATCAGGCTGTGTGGATTTGCTTTGTAGATCTTGATTGGTGTTAAAAGGTGGAGGTAGAGCATGACTGTCATGTCTGCGTGATTTCTCATCACATGCAAGAGCCATGGCGGGGGGACATGATGTGTAGGAAGCACATCAAACTGAAGCAGCTCAATCACTGCTACACTTAAAAGACTGAAAAAACCCAGGAGTGTGAGAGGGCTGCCCTGGTCCCTGGGTAGTTAATTTGGCTCCTGTAGATGATGATGGCATTTGTTGGATGTCGTGGCCAGTGTGGAATGAATGCATTGGCTTAGCTTGCTACAAGGCAGTGTTACTCTGTATTTTCTGCAAAATCTGAATGTGGCACTCATAAGGGGGGAAAGTGTGTTGGGCTGCCCAGCCCTGCCCAGCAAAGGCTGTCTGTTTTCTTGCTGCAATTTCCCACATGATGGAGATGTGTCCCCTGAGCAGAGGATGTGGAGCCAAGGATTCCCGTGTCTTGGTCCCAGTTGCAGTTGTGATTTTGCTTCCTAGTCTGAGGAAAATCCCCCTAAACTTATGTCTTTCCATGTCTAATTTAGGAGTTCGTTAATAATTTTTAGAGGCAGGGGAGTCCATCCTGAGGAACAGAGGATTGAATTGCCTTCCTTCAGGTGTGTTGAGCACTTATAGCTCCTGTCAACGTGTGTTCAAACCTCCTGCAAATGAACCCCGCCAGGTCTTTGGAGCCTAGTGGGAGTGCAGGCTTCTCTGTCTACTTCTCTTTGGAAAATGGAGCTTTGGGACAAGTTGTTTAAATGTCTACAGCAAGCATAAATGCAAAAGATACACCCTAGTAGTTGTGTTTGCCCTTGCGAGGGTGGTCATAGGCCATTAGTAAGTCTCAAGTGAAGCTCTTCTGGAGGGCTTGGAGCTCAGTATGCTTCAGTGCAGGCAGGGAGAACTTATGGTCATCTGTTGGAGGACTTTTTGAGCCATGAGATTTAAATGGGGGGGGAGAATATTCTGGAGCATTAATCTAGTGGTGCAAACCCCAGCATGCACAGAAGGGACTGGTCCTCCCTTCTTCCCATTTCCCCCAGGGCAGCTGCCTCCCAGCCACTGTGTTGCACTAATGCTGGTGTCCATGGCCCACAGCAGCCAGCCAGGCCACACAGACCTTTCACTGTAACAGGCACAATACAGGGATTTGCTGTTTGTTGCTCCTGACAAAAGGACACTCCAGTGGGTGGGTGGGGGAGCCAAGGCTTGTTTACACCTTAGGTCCCCCGGCAAGCTTGCCAGGTTACTCGGAGGGGAATTTCTGCAAGCTGCAGCTTGTGGTGGACAAAAAGCCACTTCAACGGTGGCTGTTCTGAGGGTGACACCCAGTGGTGATATATAGGGGAAGCCACTTAACTCCAAGGGTTGATCTAGAGCTGGCTGGCTTCTGTGTGGATGAGCCAGTTGACTTCAACCGTCCTCCAGGTCTTTCAGTGGCTCTGCGTTTTCTGGGCTGCCTGGTAAGCAAGCTGCTCTGGCTTTGGTGGTGGTGGGGCAGGGACACTAGCAAGAAGGTGGGGCGGGGGGCTTTTGCTTCTCAGCATCACAAAATATTTGCAAAGGAGGTGGGACTGTTTATTAATCCAACTTGTACTCCTTTCTTGAAGGTCTGGTCTGCATCCTTCTGGATTCGTAGGAATGCATCCTTGGATGAGAGGAGAGGATGCATGTATGTGTGGTGGGAGGTAGTAGTGACATATTGCAAATGGAGTAGAAATGCATCAGGGGATGTTTTCAAAAACCCAAGGTGCTGGGAGGCAGAAATCCTGTTAATTTCCAGTGGGTTTCCATGTTTCTAAGCCCTTTTGGTGTATTGGGGGCTCTTCTTCATCAGTCCTTGGTTTTGAGCAGGAGTTTATAACATGTTCCTGTAAGGTCCAGTTAATGGTTCCTTTATTCTCATTCCCCAATGGCCTTTTCCTCTCTTCCTTGCCCAGGGGCTGCAGTGAACCTGACCCTAGTGACACCAGAAAAGGCTATCAAACTTGCAGCCAATGACTTCTTCCGGCATCACCTCTCCAAAGACGGGTGAGTAGGGGGTGCAGACCTTTTGTGTTCAACTTAAAAGACACCAGCCCTTGGGACAAGTCTGGTGAGACATCAGGGCAAAGGTGGAATAGGGTGATGTGATGACTGAAATATGAATTGACCTTGAACAGCTCACTGGTGATTACATTTGGGCTAAGGATGTAATGTCTAAAATAGGAAGTGAAAAGCACTCCACTGGATGACTGCTTTTTATTCAAGCTTCTAAAAATAGAGCCAGATCTAAGCCAAGGTTAGCAGATCCAGAATTTGTAGGCAAAATATTTAAGAGGAACCCAATGGCACTGATCACTGCTCAGACAGCTGCTGGGAGGACCCTTGTCCTCAGGATCGTATTGGATGCCGTTATGCTCTTTCTGGCTTGAACAGATGGCAAGTCAAATTCTGTAGACCCTAAACTTAGCATCCCTCTTGTCTTTTTGTAGTTTGAAAATAGTTTTAGAGAGGTGCTGAATCTGAATTGACAAAGGGCACTTGCAGTGTTGCCCAGCAGCTAACCTGCAAATAAATGCTGAAGGAATAAAATTATCTGTTTAGCTTGCAAGTGGGGGTTGGTTCATGTGAATTAAATGTAAGTAAAAGATGCTAGCTAAGCAGTTGAGAGTGGCTGGACCCTGAATATTTAATGCTGTTTTCACCAAGATATTTCCCTTGCAATTTGGAGGACACTTGTGTCTCCCTTCAGACCAATACCTCTCTCCAGAGATGAAGGGCACAATCTCCAGTCCTCAGGGACAGTAGTTAGAAAAGAACCTGCTTGGGGTATGATCCTGACTCTTCCCATCAGCAGTGATGGGGTGGAGCCTCACTGAAAATGCAAAGCTCTGCCATAATTACTTGGTTTAACAGCTTCCCATAATGTACCACATCAGTCTCAGCTGCTGCAGATCAGTGGCTCAACAACTTCAGTGGAGGTTGTAGACTGACACAGGTTGAGGACTTAGTTTTTTCATGTACCTAATTTTTTTGTTCTGGAGTCTTTTCAAGTAGCAACTAACATACATCTCTGTGACTCATTGGCTCGCAGCTGTCTGATTTTTTTTTTTTTTTTTTTTGTTTCTTCAAATCTTCTGTGCTCTGCTCAGACAGTGGGAGGTAATAATGGCAGAAGCGAGGAGCAATGAGGACAAGTGGTGGGTCTGATCCCTGCAGCAGACAACACGGTGGGCCCTGGCGTACTGCAGTAGACAGAAGCACAGCTAGCTCTTTGCTACCACCTACAAAGCTCACTTAGTAGGTTTAGTAGGTTGTACAGAGAAGATGAAAGGTTACTAAGCTGCCACACCTTGTACCACCACTGAGAGAGTGGCCCGTGGAAGAAATCAGACCAGCATTGCAATATATTTGGTGTTCTGTGTGAGCAATCACTGCTGTGATGTTTTGGCCATTAAAACGTGACATGCCTGTCAGTAGATGTCCTGCCCTGTGACTTCCTTATAGGACAAATGTGTGTGTCTGCCTCTCAGTGCTGAGGCAGGCTTTGAGCAGGTGTTTGGGTAAGTGGGGTGCAGTTGTTTCCACAAGCAGCTGAGGTCTTCACCCAGACCTCTTCCAGTTTAACTTCTGGGTTCCTGGCTGATCCACACATGATGTGGATGATGTGCCATCCTTGATTCAGAATAAAGGAGCTAGAGAGTTTTGTCAGGACTAAGACACCCTGTTTTCCTAACACATACGCACCGATGGGACTGGCAGCACAGTGACCTGGAGCAGGAGTGTGATTCCACTGGGGTAGTGGGGAGCCTCTGTATCTCAACACATAGAATCATAGAATCATTTGGTTGGAAAAGACCTTTAGGATCATCAAGTCCAACTGCCAACCTAACCCTGCCATCCCGCCACTAAACCATGTCCCTAAGCACCTCGTCTACCCATCTTTTAAATACCTCCAGGGATGGTGACTCAACCACTTCCCTGGGCAGACCATTCCAATGCTTAAAAACCCTTTCAGTGAAGAAATTTTTCCTAATGTCCAACCTAAACCTGCCCTGGCGCAACTTCAGACCATTTCCTCTCATCCTATCACCCATTACCTGGGAGAAGAGACTGCCCCCCCCACCTCGCTACACCCTTCTTTCAGGCAGCTGTAGAGGGCGATAAGGTCTCTCCCTCAGCCTCCTTTTCTCCAGGCTGAACACCCCCAGCTCCCTCAGCCGCTCCTCATAAGCCTTGTGCTCCAGACCCCTCCCCAGCTTTGTGGCTCTCCTCTGGACATGCTCCAGCAACGCAACATCTTTCCTGTAGTGAGGGGCCCAAAACTGAACACAGTATTAGAGGTGCAGCCTCACCAGTGCGGGGCACGATCACTTCCCTACTCCTGCTGGCCACGCTATTCCTGATAGAAGCCAGAATGCCATTGGTCTTCTTGGCCACCTGGGCACACTGCTGGCTCACATTCAGCCTCCTGTCAACCAGCATCCCCAGGTCCTTTTCCGCCAAGCAACTTTCCAGCTGCTCTTCCCTAAGCCTGTAGCGCTGCATGGGGTTGTTGTGACCCCAGTGCAGGACCCGGCCCGTGGCCTTGTTGAACCTCATACACTTGGCCTCGGCCCATCGATCCAGCCTGTCCAGGTCCTTCTGCAGAGCCCTCCTCCCCTCGAGCAGATCAACATTCCCACCCAATTTAGTGTCATCTGCAAACTTACTGAGGGTACACTCGATCCCCTCATCCAGATCATTGATAAAGATACTAAACAGAACTGGGCCCAAAACTGAGCCCTGGGGGACACCAGTTGTTACTGGCTGCCAACTGGATTTAACTCCATTGACCACAACTCTCTGGGCTTGGCCATCCAGCCAGTTTTTTACCCATTGAAGAGTACGCCCGTCTAAGCCATGAGCCGCCAGCTTCTCTAGGAGAATGCTGTGAGGGGCAGTGTCAAAGGCTTTGCTGAAGTCCAGGTAAACAACATCCACAGCCTTTCCCTCATCCACAGGTGGGTCGCCTGGTCATAGAAGGAGATCAGGTTGGTCAGGCAGGACCTGCCTTTCAGGAACCCATGCTGGCTGGGCCTGATCCCCTGATTGTCCTGCACGTGCCTGGTGAGCGCACTCAGGATGAACTGCTCCATAACCTTCCCTGGTACTGAGGTTGGGCTGACAGGCCTGTAGTTCCCTGGATCTTCCTTCCAACCCTTCTTGTAGATGGGTGCCACATTTGTTAACCTTCAGTCATCTGGGACCTCCCCTGTTAACCAGGACTGCTGATAAATGAAGCATTTTAAACTCCTTTAGAGAAAAGAAAGGTTGGGCCAAAGTTAGGTGACAAGAGCTAGGCAGCACATGGAGTCAGAGTCACTCATCTCATTCAACCACTATGGGGGGCTTAGATGAATGAAATCTGGTCATCTCTGCTTGTGAGGATAGCTAGCGTGAGCTGGACAGAGCCTTGATGCTGCTGTGATACATGGTTTAAAGTCTTTCTGACTAGAAACGTCATTCTAAGACGTGATGGGTATAGGCTATGAACCTGGGATCTAGTTGGAAGGTCTGGCACATGCTGTGACCTTGCTTAGTGCACGAGGAGCAGAGCGTGATGGAAAAGGCCATGACGTTACCGGTGAGGATAAAGGCCCTTAGAAGGGGCAGCTGGAAGGGCAGCTGCTTATTGTGGGATCCTTTTCCTCATACTAGAGAAATCCCAGGCCTGGGGATGGAGTATGTAACCTGGTGGAGGGGTTGTACCTGGCCGTGCTGCAGTTCTTGCATGCTACCTTACCTTTGGCAGTTCACAGGATCTTTTCCCATCTGTAGCACATGTGGCAAAATAGGATTGATGGTGAGGGGCTGTTCCATTGAGTGATGAAGCTATGTGTCCCCCAAGGGTTTGCCTCACTCTTGCTCTTTCTTTCCAAGCTGTTTGCAGTCTGCAAGTTTCTCCCTTGAGATGCTTCTGTCCCCTTCTCCCCAGTTGTCTTTGTAAGACAGGGCGGGATTAGCAGTCCTGGAATCCAAACACCTCTCCTCCTGCACAGGGCAAAACAGGGTACGTACCTGCTGGCACATCACAAGGCTGGGCCACCTGTTTCACAACTGCAGTCGAAGCCTAGGTATGAACAACAAAATAGCCCAGGATTAGAAAGGTGAAGATTCAAGCTGCCTGGCATGTCAATGTGGTTTCATTTCTGGATATGTAATTGCAACAGTCAAGGTATTACATGGTATAAAGCGCAGCTGAGGGATTTAGGCTCAGTGTAAGGCTGAGGGCTGTTTTTTCAGGGTGAGCCACCAAGATCTTGGTTCAGCTCCCCCAAAGTCCTTCTTGCACAAGCCAGGCTATCTGCTCTACATTTATATCATGCCACGCTCTTAGACCAGGCTCCCAAAGGATGCTCTGGTTCTTTTCTGAGTCAGAGCTGCAAAAGTCTTCTAGACCTGTTTGACATTGAATGCCTTTGTTGCTAAGCTTCTAGCACTTGTCTTTCTTGAAATGTGTTGCATGAATTGGAGACCCTTGTCTAATAAAATGTACATGTCCTATCAGTATTTGCTGATTAAAACATGCTGAGTGCATCCTCCACGTGCAAGTGGAAGAGTCATGTGTGGACCAGAGAGAGTGTGGTAAATCCAGTGTGACCCGAAATAGCCTCAAGTTACACAACAACTTCTAGTGTGTGTTAATTTTTTTTTTTGTCCTTTGAAAAACTTAGTTTTGAAATGAACGTGTTTGAAACTGCTAGGAAAAAAAGTGGCATAAAGCCTGTTTTTGAAAGGCCAGACTGAAAACAACAACTGTGGCGTAGGAAGCTCCTGGCTGCAGATTGCTGGAAGATTATTTTGGGGTTGTATCACTGCAGGTTTGTGCTAGACTCCCTTTTCCCTGGCCATGCTCTTGGATGCTGCTGGAGGTAGAGTATCAGGGAAGCAGGACCTCATGCGAGACCCTTTGCCCTTGCTGGTGCACCCATCTCTCTGAGTCTGAAGATGTTTTTTCCTGCAGCCCTTTCCACCCTGGGACCACCTTGGGGGTGCACTCCTGCCCATACAATGCTTTTCCCTTCCTTTTGGTGCAGGAAGGATGTGTGCTCACTGGCTAGGGGACTTGACTTCTGCTTTTTTGCCTGTTTCTATTTTGATGTTTGAGACTGGTATGACAGCCTACTGCTACAGCCTCTTGTTTCATGAGGAAACAAAACTAACTGTGTTGGTCCTCCCAAGCTGTCCTGGTCATTTAGGAACAAGGGAGGCCTGGGTGAGTTGTGTGAGTGCTAGAAACCCCCTTGCTATGCTGTGGAGGAAAACCAAGATACTGAAAAACCTGAAGGGCACCCTGACTGAGAAAGGCAATAAGGGTCGAACATTGTCCTGTGATGATTTTGTCCTGAGGGCCTCCACAGTTCCCAGGAGAAGAGGTAGTAGAAGTAGAAGAGGTGACCCACAGAAGAGTCTTCAGACAGGTCCTTGTTCCTGTGGCGCTCTGTGCTGGCTGGACCACACGGCTGAGTAAGGCAAGACACAAGAGAGAGGGGAAACTTAGAACCTTCAGGCTGCTGAAAACTGGTGAGACTTTTTTTTCCTCTGGATTTCTGAAGCTGGATGTGTTGAGCGACCCATAATCTCACAACTGCTGTTAAAATAGCAGCAGCTTCATTGTCCAGAGCAGAGGATGTGAGGAGTCTCTAGGGCTAAGTGAAGCACTTGAGTGTGAAGCGCTTGGGTATGAAGCTAAGAAAGTGATTTAAGTCAGTAGTACACCAACATGTGTTTAAAGTACATTGTTGATTTCTGGGTGCTCAGTGTGTGAGACCTCTTTGATAGATGTAAGTATTGTCTACAACTTCTTATGTCTTCTTTGAATCTGGGTGTTAAGCACTTCATAAAACCCGGTCCCTTTAAAATGTCCTACAAGGTTTCATGTTCATCTTCAAAGTGTTGAGTGCCAGACAGCTGTTGTATTTGGCATGTGTTTGCCAGGTTTTGCTGTTCGTTTTTCAGGTTCTTGGTTAAATATTCTGCCGTGGCTGCTGTAAAAAGTGTCTCATAGCTTCTTATAAAAGCTATTTCTTGCTCATAAAAACTCTCCAGTGCCACTGGATGAGTTTCCTGCTACTTTTCTCCAAGGTGTGTTATTCTCTTACCTCTCTTGTCCTCCTTAATCTTGACCTTCATTTTGTTTGCTGTTCTGGAGCAAAGGCTGGCAATCAGCTGACTTAGCAGCTCAGATTCCTAGGAAGACCAGCATGACTGCATTAATTGTGCCTTTGCTGATGCCAGCAAATCTTCTTCCCTGCCTTGTAGCTTTGCTCGGAGAAGAGAAATAGCCAACTGTAATTCTGAGACAAGCAAGGCACTTTTCCTCCTTTCCCATGCAGATGGAGAGACAGGAGCTTGTTCTCCATTGCCTTCCTAGCTGATAAGTCTCCCCAGTGCTCCTTTCATCTGCTCCTCTTTCAGGCTCTCCTAAAATACTGGGACTCTCTCTTCTGTGGCATCTGTATAAGTAGCCATTGCATGGCCTGGTTGATCTTTGAGCTGCAAAGGCTCTAAAGTGAGGCTGTTGATTTAGGAAGGAGGGATGCTGCTGCTAGTCCTGCTGCTAAACTGCTGTGTCACCTTGCACACCCTGTGCTTTGGTCTTTCTCTGGGCAGTAACCCTTGTGGGCCAAGGCAGCCTCTTCTGTAGGTTATCCACTGGATATCCAGACACTTCTTTAATGCACATAACCCTCCTCCAACCCACTGGGACTTTGTAGGTGGGGCAATCCAGCCCTTCCTCTAGAGAAAGAGCCAGTTAAGAGCTGATAAAGTCACTGTGCCTATTCAGGGATAGCTACTGGGGGGGGGGGTGGTGGTGTGGCCTCTTCTATTTAGCACACAGAGGCATGGGAAATTAGAGTGGGTTGAAGTTGTAGGCATCAAAGTTCAGACAGAAAGTAAATGCACTTTCAACTGTTAACCTGGATGGAGCTAGAGATGGGTTGTTTGATCACAGAATACATCCATGGGAGGAGCATTGCCCTTGTCTCCATTCCAGGTGCATGGCTTGGGACAAAACATGGGTTGTGTCCGTGCTCAACGTGCCCAGGCGTGTTGCCCTGCCTGTTCACTTCACAGATATTCATATTGGAACAAAACAGTTGGGACCTCCCGCCAGGGCAAACCTGACACAATGGGTGCAGGCACAGAGTCACCCTCCTCTTAACTTAGTCCAAACAGAGCTTCTGCAGCCAGAGGTAGGTTGTGCCATATCTGGAGTAATGTCTGCCAGAGGAAGGTTTAATCTGGTGGTGTTGTGTTGAGCAGTTATTAGGGTGGACCTGTCCCACATCAGTGCTTTGTTTTGTTTGTCTGAGGCATTTCTGAGCTGGCACTAGGAGTGGGAGCTTCCTTGCGTTTACATTTCCCAGCGTCATAGCTCCAGCTTTTCTGTAGCATGGTTGCAATAGCTTCTTGTTCCTTCTTGGAAGATCAGGGGTTGGGTTGAAAGGACTGACTGGCAGTTTGCATGCACATCCCTGTGTGGCTGTGGCAAACAGGTTGTCTTCCCTTCTGAAGGGCAACTCCCGTGTGTTGGTCCCCTAATCAAAGACCCACTATTTAAATTGTTTGAAAGCAGCTGACTCTCTGATTTGAAACTCTTGGGGAGCTTTCTACACTCTGTTGGGTTGACGGACCAGAGGGAGAAGTTATTGTATGAGTGAGGAAGGTGATATCCAAGCTGGGGACAGCAGCCTCTTGGGTAGCAAATAGAAACATGTGGATTTGTACGGATGTTTCCTTAGGCCAAGGATTTCCTTTGGAAGGATGGTATTCCAGAATGGCTGGTTTGGGTCCCTCCCCAAGCACAGTCAACTCCTACACAGTCAAGATTTTTCAGAAACTTGAAAAAAAAGAATCCTACTCTGCTCCCATGTGACACCAGTATACCAATGCTTTCAGAGATCCTAGCTTCGGGCTGTTGCATTGCTCTTGAAAAGCCCTCCATAAACCTCTAGTTCTTGCTTTTTTACTTTCTTATTTTTCAGCTCTAGTTTGAAACTCTAATTTAGATTAATCATGAATCTTCTTCCCTTCCTGTTTGACATTGTTGATTTGTCACTAATTAATTGCATGCCAGTTAAAAAAGTGGAACATTTCTGCCAGTGCAGAATTTGGGACTATTATGTGTGTTATATTTAACACCCTCTTGCTGTGATAAAAGATGGTTTCTGCATTTGTAGGACCAGATCCTTGCTGGTGTTGCAGCTTTTGAAGGCAGTTGAGATGTGCCAGTTTTTAAACCACTGAGGATAAGGCCTATGGTGCCTTAAATATTTAAAACCCTTTGTCATCTAGAGATGAACTGTTTTCACACTCCTTTTATGTGCAGGCTGGTGAGGTTTTGCAAAGGAAGTGTGACCTCTCTGTGGCACATTTTAAACCTCCTGACAAAAGATTTGCTTATCTTAGGCTATTTTTTTTTTTCTTGCGCTCAAGTCCAAGAAATACCCAGTTCTCAGGATATGCAAACCAAAAGCTGAAAGCCCTTGTTCTAGGTGCTTTTGATGTACATGAATCTTTCACTGGGTCACGCTGGCATATTGCCGTGGAGTTCAGTCAAGCCAGGCTGGCTTTTGTTGGCTGGGATAATGGTCCACAGATGAACACATAGGGCAAACCTTCCTGATCTTTTGAACTGGGTATCAAAGCGGTCGCGCTGGATGGAAGCCAGGAGACATGCACTCCGGGGATGCTCCAGGGCTCTTGCTAAAGTGGGAGGTGCTCAGCTGTGCCGTAGAGGGGGACTGGCAGAAGCTCCTTCCTCCCACGACTGGGCTAGTGGTTGTACAGCCTTGCCAGTGCTGCTGCTGACTGTATTGAGCCATGCAGAGCCTGGCGGTGTGCTTCAGGCTGCCCGAGAGGCACAAGTTGGGGACCTCCAGGTGTCAGTGCCAGGGGGGACCTCTGGATTTCCACACCCTGATGCCTGCATGCCTCCAGGAAAGCTTGCTGTACACACTTCAGCACCCGTGTGGGCAACACCGTAGGAGGGATTGTGTTTTGCAGCTTCTCACTATTGGGGAATTTTGAAAGGGGAGTGAAATGTTCCTCCCTTCAGCCTCACAGGAAAGCTCTAAAAATATAGAGCTGGTAATCTCTGTTGTGGCTCTGTGCCTCTAATCCCCCGCTCTGAGAAGATGAGAGTGGAGAAATCGGCACGGCTGACGTGATGGGCCAGCAGGATTATGGCACGTCTCCCCTCCCTTTCCTATAGGATTGGCATTGAAACTCCTTTGCTGCCCCGCACTGCCACGGCTGTGCTGTTTGTGCATGCATATGAAACTCCCGGTAAGGGAGTGTGGCTTGGTTTTGCAAGGGAATAAGGCATATTATTGTGGGACTGCTTTTGCCGTAGTGTGGGGAGTCGCCTTGATCAGGTTAAGATGAGATATTGCTGCAGGAGCAAGGCTGGGGGGAGTAAAAATAGTACTTGCATTTAAAACAGGAAAAAAAGGAGGCTGTTTCCCTCTGGCTGTGTGATTTATATATGCTTCCCCCCCCCCCCCCTTTTAGAAAAGAGCAGATCAGAGGCACTTTTTTTTTTAATTAAGTCACTGTTTTGTGGTGCCAAGGGGTTGAGATTTTTTACAGGGTAAAAACTCAGCAGTTTCTGAAAATTAAGGCTTTCTGAGCATTTGCATCCTGAGTTCCTCTTTTTAGTCTTAGCTGGGCTGTTTCGTGGCTGTGGGATGGAGGGAGCTATGAAATGCTGCACTTTGTTAGGCAAGAACATGCCGCTGATAATCTCCGCTCTGTAGTGCAGCGGATGCACGAAGCTGCAGTGCTGAGGGTCCGTCTCATCCCTTGTCCCTCAGGCAGGACCAGTTTAGTGCAAAGGCCACTTTTTCAGGTTTGGAAAAGCTGGTGAGGTGAAGAAGTTCCTAACCACAGGGAAACTACCTCCCTGACTCCCATGTTTGCTGATTATTTATTTTGCTTTTGGCATAGAACTCCAAAGCAGCAGCTCAAATATTTCCCCTCCCCCCTTGCTCCTTGTGCTGTTGTCTCTGTTTATTTGTTTGTGGGGATGTTGATGGTGTTTAAAGGACTAGGATGGCAGAAGGAAAGCTGCTTATCTCTCTTAATGCTCAGGTCCTCTGCTGCCTTCTGAAGCTATATGCTTTCCAAAGGCTGTA
The DNA here is from genome assembly GCA_034008185.1 of Gorsachius magnificus. Lineage (NCBI taxonomy): Eukaryota > Metazoa > Chordata > Aves > Pelecaniformes > Ardeidae > Gorsachius > Gorsachius magnificus. The sequence goes on along the minus strand of CM067086.1, from coordinate 3,457,590 downwards.
CCCTGATTGGGAACAACACCGGGCTGGAAGAGAGCTGTGGATTTCTGGGGATGGAGAGGGTTGTGTGTTCCTATCTGGGGCTGCTCTGGCTGGGCTTGTGGCTTTTTCTGAACGTTAAGTTTCTGGAGCCAAAATGTGTCTTTTCCTCCAGATCAGGTGATGCTGCAGAGATGCCAAGCCTGGGCTGTGCTGAACTGCCCAGCCTAGCAGGTTCCCCCGTCCCCCGGGCTGCCTCTCCTCTGGTCCCCAGGGTCAGAGGTGTGCCCTGAGCCCCTGCACCCAGCTGCTCTGGTGTTACTGCAGGCCATCTCCTCCCACTGACTCTCTCTTTTCTTCCGGCAGGAAAAAGCTGACACTGCTGAGGGAGATGCTGGCAGGCTGCGGCGCAGGTACCTGCCAGGTGATTGTCACCACTCCCATGGAGATGCTCAAAATCCAGCTGCAGGATGCAGGGCGAATTGGTATGTGGGCTTCTCTTCCCTGGGCACTGAGCAGGCAGCGGGGAAAGGGCTGGGACTGGGCTGTCAAGGCAAAGCGAGAGGGAATGAGCAGAGAAAACCCTTTTCCTTACCCCTGGTCTCCCAAGTCAGAGGTATCTCAGGCTGTAGCAGAAGTTTCTCCTCCTCTTCACAGCTCATTTCCCCCCGCCCATTGCATGGCTTTGCAGAGGCCCTTGCAGTTACAAAAGGTGGTGATTTTTTTTTTTTTGCTCAAAGCAATAGGCTTGGCAAGTGAAATAGCAAATGCTGGTGATAGATAAAGAGAGACAGGAGAGATGATGGGGTGGTCAGCTTGTGAGTGATTAAAACTTGTTAGTTACTGTGCGCCCAAGAAGGGATTAGCATCCTCCAGTGCTTTTCATGTAGTGCTTCCTCCATCTCCATGTTTTCTGGTGTCTGTTCTCTCTTCTACCCCCCTGTAGCACCTCCCTAACAGCTTCCCAAGGGGAGGTGTCCTTTCCAAATGACTTGTTTCCTCTCTTACTCTCTTTTTTTCCTCCTGACAAAAGCAGCGGTAGTATTGGCTGAATCAGTAAATAAAATTCTCCCAGCTTGCTGGATTTGGAAAAGGTTTGGGGTCAGGGTCTCAGGGCTGTGGGCTGTGGGCAGGAGCTGGCAGGCAGAAGCAGGAGGGAGTGCAAGCCTTTTGGTTGAAACACTGGGGTGTTTCTGGTGAAAACTGAGACCAGAGTCTGGCACGGAGGATCTGGGCAAAAGGGATATTTACTGTCACCTTAATCCCTTCCAGAGGTGAGCCTGGGATATGGCCTCATTCCCCAGGAGCCCTACATGACAGTGTCAGATACCATGTTTGTGGCCCTTCCTGGAAAATGGGCCAGTTTGTCCTTTAATCTCTCCTTTGATGTGGCATTCCTGAACAATCACAGATTTACTTTGTCTTTCCTCTCTTCGCTGTTTTTAATGCAGACCTTTATCCTCTTTCTGCATATTATTTTAAAACGTTTCAAGGAATTAAGCCGTGGTTTGAGGGTTCAGAAGAGGTTTACGCTGCTGTGAACAGCCTGTTCTTTGTGGCAAGAGACCTGTGGTGTGCTTGTGGCAGCCAGAGGATTGCCTGCAGGTTGATGTGTACTCCATCTTCTGGCCAAAGAGCAGAAATGCATCAGTTTGAAAAGGCTGCATGTATAAAAGTGGTGTACCTAGTGCAGCTGAGCTACTTCCCAGGTTAAGGATTGCTTTCAAGGGAAGGAATCAAACAACAGAGGTGTTGAACCTCCCTCATTTATTAATACCTTTCATTTGTCCTGCTGGGGGCTCAGGGATGTAGCTGAAAGCAGGTACCATCATCTGCCTGCTCACGGCAGCTCCTTTTCTCTGCACCACAGAGGTCGTGCATGACAGGCTCGTCCTGCTTAGGTCAAACCAGTTGGTAGGAGAGAGCAGTGGACAGCATTGTGGTATGGCAGGAGCCAGCTCTGAGGCTGGGACAAGCTGGGTTGCCTCAGGCTGAGGGAGATGGGTAGACAGGGAGGAAAAGCTTGCAGGGCTTAGTCTGCTTGTTTTGCTGCACCTGGAGATCTGCCTCTTTCTCATTGTCCGGTGGAACTGGGCAGCAAGGGACTGCTGTTGGGCATCTTGCAAACCAGTGCTCTCTGCTCCTCCCCAGCGGCCCAGAAGAAGCTGATGGCAGCTCAGGCCCAGCTCTCCTCTTCCTCTGTGGCGGGGGCAGCGGAGCCAGCAGTGGAAACACGCACCACAGCAATGCAGATAACAAGGGAGCTGCTGCGGAGCAAAGGCATCGCGGGACTCTACAAGGGCCTGGGAGCCACGCTGCTAAGGTAGGATGGTGTGGACTCAAGCGCAGGGCACTGCTCTTCCCAGTCTTGAACATAATGCACCAGCCATCCAAGGGATGAGCCTGCAAAGGGGGTGCTGGCTTCAGGTGGTATGGGTTTGCTTTGGTTTGGTTTCCATGCACAGGTTTTGCACATTAAAGAAGCGAAGGTCAGGGAAGCAAGGGATTCTGCCTTTTATTCCTGGAAGATTTAATTCTGCTTTCTGTGGAAAGTTTTTGTCTCCCCCAGGATAAATATTTTAACACTGTAGAGAAGTCGGCAAAGCAGAACTGTCAGCCTGTCTCCAGAGTGTGAAACAGGTTCTGGCCCATGGAGCTGTTGGATGCAAGGACTTTGTGCCCTCTCTGACACTTTTTACCTGGGCTTTTACAGACTGACTCTTCTCCTAGCTTTAATAGAGGCAGAGCTAAAGCAACGCCCAGTGGGATGGGGGACAGGATGTGAACCTCTTGTAATTAACAAAAGTTGTCAAAACGATTGACCTCTGAATGTGCTGGGGTCTTCAATTTGAGTGTTGAAAAATCAGGGGGAGGCCACTGACTCTGCAGGGCTGCAAGTCTCCCATGGGCCTGTTGTCCTTCATGCAGTCAGTTTTGCCCCTGCTGAGTTTTGGCTCCTGTCTGTGTTGCAAATCGCAGAGCTGGGATATCTGGGTTGCACTCGTGGCTGTGCTGCCAAGCCGTGATGCTTACAGCCCTTTGATGCTCAGTTTGTTGGTGTCCCACTCTGACTTTGCTCATCTTTGTTCTTCTTTCTTCCCTTTCCTCCCTCCCCACCACAGGGATGTCCCATTCTCCATTGTTTACTTCCCACTGTTTGCAAACCTGAACAAGCTGGGCCAGAAAGACCCCAATGTCAAGGCTCCGTTCTATGTGTCCTTCCTCTCCGGATGCGTGGCTGGCAGTACGGCTGCGGTGGCTGTCAACCCTTGCGACGGTGAGTCCTGAGTAGCCGATGCTGGTGGCCTGGCACCAAGTGACAGGAGTCAGAGAGCCACGGATGGACTAGGTGAGGAGGAGGGTGACCATGCCAGCCTCTTCGCGGCATGAGCACACAGGGAGGTACAGGAGGGGAGCTCTGCTGTCTGGAGCTGCCTCCAGCTTACACAGAGTTTTGCTGTATTTGCTAGGTAAGTCAAAAAAGGGTAGAGATAGCTGTGACAAGACAAGGGTGATGGTTTTAAACTGAAGCAGGGTAGGTTTAGACTGGATCTAAGGAAGAATGTCTTTACAGCGTGAGTGGTGAAACACTGGAACAGGTTGCCTAAAGAGGTAGTGGAGGCCCCATCCCTGGGAACATTCCAGGCCAGGTCGGACGGGGCTGTGAGCAACCTGATCTGGTTAGCGGTGTCCCTGCTCCCTGCAGGGGGGTTGGGCTGGGTGACCTCTAGGGGTCCCTTCCAACCCAAAACATTCCATGATTCATTTCAGTCATTCTTTGCGGGAATGGCTGTGAACATGCCCCTGAAAAGGCACGTTTGCATGTGGAGTGATAGTATGCAGACCATTTACATGCATACGGTCATGGACAACCAGGGGGAGCCTCCGATTTGTGGTCTTTCCCCCTGGTCCACAGCATCTGCCGTAAATATCACCTCAGTTTCTCTGCCGTGAAAAACACCATAAAGTAACTCCTCTCTCCAACATTGCACATGCTCTAAGGTGTGAAGAAATGCAAGAGCAGCATCATATATTTTAGATACTTCTTCCAGAAGGAGTTGAGTATTTGAAAATCAGTTCCCACGTTGCAAAAAGATACCTGAATTTGGAACCATTTAAAGCTTAAGTCAGCCTTGGAATCCTTGGTCACAGTGAGGGGAAGGCATTGGGGTTTGGGTGGCTATGTTGTTCTTTTATCTATTTGTAAAGGAATGAGTTTCTTTTCCCCTGTTTTGCTGATAAATATATAAAAGTGGTCTGTGTTCTTGGTGATCTCATTTTGGCTGTGTTTCAGAGACATTGCTCTCAGGGTGGCTGCTGCCTGCTGAAGAGCGTGCTGCTTTCCCAGTGCTCACCACTGTCTCTCATTTCTCTTTTCTCCCCAGTGATCAAAACACGGCTGCAGTCCTTGCAGAGAGGAGTGAACGAGGACACCTACTCAGGAATCCTGGACTGCACCAAGTAAGCCTCCTCGTGAAGCAGGGCACCACGTCAGATGTGTGGCATCTGCTGCTGCCTGCTGCCAGGCAGTCAGTGCAGCTTCTAGACCCAACCAGCAGCTTCTCTTTCAGGTTCCCTCTGAACCTGTGCTTTTATTTATCAATCTATATGGATAGATACATAGAAATATGACCAGATATATGCTGTTCACATATATAGGTATATAAAAGAGAACTTCTTCCTGTTTTGAGCAAGGTAAATATAGCATTTATATTTAAATGCTTCTGTCAAAACCCCAACAGTCATAACGCTGAGATTTTATTTCTGCAAAGGGAGGCAATGCTGTGATTCTCTCTCCCAAGACCCTGTTGTCTGAAAATCCTACAGCATTAAAGTCTCATATCCCTCCTGGGACCTCTCTTAACAGCAGCTGCAGGAGCTGCAGGCTAGCTGGCCTGTCCCCAGCTGCACCATCCTCTGACCCTTTGCTAAACTGTGGTCTGGCTGCTTCAAAACATGAAGGGAGTTTCGGAACACAACTGCTCCACTTTTGTTGTAGCCAGAGTCTCGCCATCTGGCTGTGTCCCATACTGGGGGTGGAGTCTGCCCCGACTTTTGAAGACGGGGACCTCTTGGATGCAAGCATGGGGTTGTCATCCAGATCCAGGCAGACAGTCCTGCTCCTGGCCAGATGTTCCTAAATGGTCATTCGCAGAGCACATGGAGGATGGTGGTTGATCTGCTGTGGAGGCAGTGCCTGGCGACAGCAGCCTCTGGAGGGAGGCAGAAAGCCAAGGGCACGGCCAGAGGCTCTCCTGGCATGGTTGAGGGGCGGGATGGACACTTACCTGTCTGTGTCGTCTCTCCCCAGGAAGATCTGGCAAAAGGAGGGGCCCATGGCTTTCCTGAAAGGGGCGTACTGCCGAGCCCTGGTCATTGCTCCTCTCTTTGGCATTGCACAAGTTGTCTACTTCATCGGCATTGCAGAGTTCCTGCTGGACATGCTCCCCAAGCACCGAGCCTAGCTCCAGCGCACGTGCGTGTGCCCTCCCACCCTCTGCTGCGCCGAATTCATCCCTGTGTTCGTCATCCGTGTCAATTGGTGTCAGAGCAACAGCACAAAGGGTTCGCGCAGGGATGCTGGGGGGACATGGTCTCCAGACGAGCAAACGTGGGGAGGGAGAGAGTCCCTTTTCTGTCTTGGCCTGGAACCTGTCCCCTCCTGCTCCTTCCACGGACAATACCTGATTATGCATTGGTTTTTTTTCTCTCCTTTTTTTTTTTGTTTTTAACTTGTCATTCTTAAGGACACTGGTAAGCACAGTCTGGGCTTGCAGACCCAGAAGTCTCCTCCCAGCCTTGGGGAGGAAGAGGGATGGGAAAGAAATAACCTGAACCCTCGTCCACCCCAGTGCCCCTCTTTCTTCCTGGAGTTGCCAGCTATCTGAGGAGGAGCTGGAGGGGCAGTTGTGTCCCCTCAGCCCCTCCTTGCCTCTGCTGGCCCCAGGTCAAGAGTGGACACTGCACAAAGGGGGCTCCATCTCATCGCTGCCGGAGGCACGGCGGGGGGGATGCTGGATCTGGAAAGTTCTTTGGCCTGGAAACCTTCACCCCTCCCTTCTCTGTTTCTCAAAAATGAGTTGGACTTAGATGAACTTCTTGGAGAGCAGAGGAAAGGAAAGGGGATGATTACTATTGATTTTGTAATTATTTTTGTTTTAAAGCAAAGGGATGTCCCTCCTAACTAGGTGTCACAGGCACGTCTGAGTGAGGTGCAGAGATGAGATGTCTGCTCTGTAGGGAACACGTCTGTGGGATCACACGAATGTCTGAAGGTGCTTCACTGCTTGGTTTACAGGCAGGGAAGGGAGAGGAACTTGGGATCAAGTTATTTTTGTTCAGGTTTTGGGTTGTGTTGTGTTGTTTTGTTTTGTTTTTAATGCAGGGATTGTGGGGAGGGAAAACCAAACAACAAGAAACCACTTACATTCCTTCAGCCTGCCCACCCCTAGGGTGATAAAGCGGTGGCCACAGGTGTAGATGAGCTGATTTATTTTTTTTTCCAGCCCAGCTCTGAACCTCGGGGAGGCGTGCTTAGAAATGCCACGCCTGCGTGCTCACCTTGCAAGGTGAAAACACAAGGTCTAGTTGTGCTTTGATGTTTGACTTGGGTGTGTTTGGAACCAGCTGGTGTCGAAGAGGCGGAGGGTTCCCGCACCCCGAGCAAGGAGCTGTTTGCGTGTACGTGATTACAGGGTTGGGTCCTCTGGATCATAAAGACTCATCATCCCACTCGCTTCTGGGGTGGTGATTGTTGTTGGGTGGCGGGGGGCAAATCCACACCTACTACCTGCTCTGTCAAAGGGACGCTGCCCCAGCTAACACGACTTGTCAGAGGACTTCCACGTTCAGTACTCTCTTGGGCTGTGTAATGAATTCTCGTTTAAGTGATTTTAAGTGCGATACCTACCAACCCAGCGTGATCTTCTCCTTTATTTATTCCATTTGGTGCAATCCACCTGACTTTGGTGTTTAAATTAAACTGGTTGAATTAACTTTTCATTCCTTTTTCTTTTCGCTTTATTCTCCAGGCACTTGCTTGGTGTTTGTGTTTTGAATGTATATTTAAATTTAATTTTTTTTAAAAATTGCCTGTATGTTGAGGGCCTTCTTCCTTGATGCGTCATTTTTCTCTTTGAAAAAGTTGTTCTGTGGCTGATTTGTTACTTGTCACTTTGCATATGTGAATAATTTTCTTTGTTTTTCTTTTTTTCTTAATGACTTCTCCATGTATCTGGGAAGGAATCTGTGCAAAGACGATGATAGATGTCTGTGCTGTGTGTAGTGCTGTGATGCTGCTCTTGCTCTGGATTTCCCTTGGGTGGATTAAAAGTGAAAGATTCTTTTTTTTACTTAAGGTGCCCCATTTCTTGCTGCTTTGTGGTTTACAAGGAGGGTCCCCAAAAGAAACCTTGCCAATAAAAGCAGTGGGGTTTCTGCTTGCCCGTCTGCTTGCAAGGATTGCCCCCTGAAGCTGGGTGACTTGCGGGGGGGTGCATGGGGTGCAGGTTTGTATCGTGGGGTTGCATTTGGAGGAAAATTTAGTGCGGTGAAGGGCAGAGGTTCAGGGAAAGCTCTCCTTGTCCTTTTCTATGCTTTTAAAAACCTCTTTCTAAAACTGACTCTTCCTCCTGAAATCTCCAGCTCTTCTTCCACCATGCTGGAGCTGGTGACCTGAATGGGGCTGATTTTTAGCTGTTTGGACATGTCGTCGAGTCAGGAGGGCATCAGGCAGTGGCAGGGGGTAGTGACTGTGGCCCTGCGGGAGCCCCCCAGGCAGGCAGGGTGCCGCTGGCCAAAAAAATAGTGAGTTTTAAATGGGCAGAATTCCTATCAACTCACTTAATCACCAATTAACAGAAACTTCTAAGCACTGATTGCAGTATTGAGGAATAAACGTAAATAAATACGCTTAGAGAAGCACAACTCTGCTCCCCTCCCTGTGGGTGCCGCTCTTCCCCCGGGCAGGGGACAACAGCCAGCATGGGGTCAACTCATGTGTCCTACCTGGTCCCTCCACCCACCCCAGGCCCTTTGCAGTCGTCCCTTGCCCCGTGTCTCCCCTGTCCCTGGCTCCTGCCCTGGCCATGGCTCTTGGGGCTCCAGTTTGGGTTCTGTGGGTTTTACTGCCCTTAAATATGTTTTGGTGGAGGTGCCGTACACCCGTCTCATAGCTTCAGGTAGGTTGGTCAGTTTGGGCTTGTGAAATTTCCTGGAACGGAATGAGGAAATTTACTAAAGCCCTGGGGGGAAATTCTTAGAAAGCAAAAGGGAAATTTCCTGAAACCAATAGGGGAATCCCTAGAAAGCAAAGGGAAACCATCCTAGAAAGCAGAGAAAAAAAATTTAAACAATAAAAGAAATCTACTGCAAGAAAATTTAGGGATTTCCTAGAGGAAATTCCTCAAAAGCAAAGGGGGAAATATTGTGGAAATTTGTAGAAAAAGGGGGGTCCTAGAAGGCCGTAGGGAGGGGATAGCCTAAAAATCAAAGGCAGAAAATTCCTCAAATACCAGGGAAATTCCTGAAAAGCAAAAGTGACATTTCTTAAGAAAGTAACAGTGATAGTTCCTAGAGGGAGGAGGAATTGCTGGCAATAAAAAGGGAAATTACCTGGACAGGAAGAATGAAATTTCTTGGGAAATAATTTGTTGCTTCCCAGGGAGCAATAGTCGTGGGAAAATTTCCTAGAAAGCAATAGCAGTCCTGTAAACCAGAGAGAAAATTCCTAGAAAGCAACAGAGGACTCTAGACAGCAACAAGGAAATTTCCCAGGAAGCAAGGGAGGAATTTCCTGGAAAGCAAGGGGGGGGGGGAGGGGGGGAATGTCCTGCAAAGTGACAGGGAAATTTCCTGGAAAGCGATGAAGGAAGCCAAAGGGGGCCTGAAAAGAAAGGGGAGTGTCCTGGAAAACCATGCAGAAGTTCCTAGTAAGCCACAGGGAGAAGTTCCTGGAAAAGAGAAATGTCCTCAAAAGCAAGAAGAGGCCAAAATCATGGAATCATCTAGGTTGGAAAGGACCTTTAAGATCATCAAGTCTAACTGTTATCCTAACCCTGCCATCCCACCGCTAAACCCCGTCCCTAAGCACCTCATCTGCCCTTCTTTTAAATCCCTCCAGGGATGGGGACTCGACCACCTCCCTGGGCAGCCCATTCCAGAGCCTGACAGCCCTTTCCGTGAAGAAGTTTTTCCCAATGTCCAACCTAAACCTGCCCTGGCACAACTTCAGGCCATCTCCTCTTGTCCTATCACCCATTACCAGGGAGCAGAGGCCGACCCCCACCTGGCTCCCCCCTCCTGTCAGGCAGCTGTAGAGGGCGATGAGGGCTCCCCTCAGCCTCCTCTGCTCCAGGCTGACACCCCCAGCTCCCTCAGCCGCCCCTCGTAAGCCTTGTGCTCCAGACCCCTCCCCAGCCTTGTGGCTCTCCTCTGGACATGTTCCAGCAAGCAACGTCTTTCTTTTGGTGAGGGGCCCAAAACTGAACCCAGCATTCGAGGTGCGGCCTCACCAGTGCCGAGTACAGGGGAAGGATGATTTCCCTGCCCCTGCTGGCCACGCTATTCCTGATACAAGCCAGGATGCCATTGGCCTTCTTGGCCACCTGGGCACCCTGCTGGCTCAAATCCTGTGCACCAGCCCTGATGACCACCACTCATGTCCTTGAGTAATAAACGTGTAAAACTCCTGCAAATCTCAGGGATTTTTGGTTTGTTTTCCTGCTCCACACAGAGCTCAAATGGGCTCAAGGCAGAGCAACGAGGGCGAGCGCTTGGGCTGTGTGGGGCCTGCCTGAGATAACGGTTATTTGCTAGTTTTCCTCTGATTTAATGCAAAAATCTATGTAACCCATACCGCAATGGCCTGAGGCACAGGGTGACCATTTCCTATCACGGGCGGCTGTGCCCGGGACCCGTGTGACTGGAAACCAGCTGCAGCCCCAGCCGGGCACCGCTTCCCCTTTCTGGGGTGGGGGATGCGCTGCCACCGGGACCCCACTCCCACCTCCACCTGCTCCTCCCCTCGCTATCGGGGCCTGGCGTGGCTGGCAGGGACCCCCCCAGGGTTCATCCCTTTGTAAGGGTGGTGCTGGCCCTGAAACATGGGGGTGATGCACGACCCCAGGTTGATTTTCCTCTTTATTTTTTCATAAAACCGCGGTGCTGCCACGCTGGACAGCAGTGCCGGAGATGCTCGTTGATGCCCGTTTGGCATCCGGAGGAGCCCCCAGATCCCACCGAGGCGGCTGCAAGGCACAGAAACCGCGTGCCAGCGGCTCCCGGCTCCTCTCCTGCCGCGGGCGAGGGTGGATGTTCAACCTGAGAAGCCGGGAGCAGGCGCCGTGCCAGGAGCAGTGCCAGGCCCACGGGAGCACCTCGGCTTTACAGGAAAAGGGAGCAGCAGGAAAACCAGCTCCTGGATGCGGAGAGCGCGGCCAGCGCCCACTGCCCTCCTGGGTTTTGCTTTTATTTTTTTAAATGCTTTTATAGCATGCCCTTAGCGTGGAAACCAAGGCGGCCTAAAAAAAAAAAAAAAAAAAAAAAAAAAGAAGGATTAAAATAAATATAATAAATAAATAAAGAACCCCTGGGAGTTTCCCGCGCCGAGGCCGAGGCCAAGCCCTGCGTGCCTGGGCTGCGTGGCTGAAGCACCCCGGAAAGCCCCGGCAGCGATGGGCGCAGCTGCTTTCGGGCTGAGCCCCAGCATTTCGGGGTGTCCCCCACCACCTGCCTCCCCCTTGCTCTTTGCAATTTCGGGGTGCAGCCGTCCCATCCCGCACCAGCGCTTTTGGGGCCACAGCAGTCCCGTGGGGAGCAACCCCAGCGCAGGGTCACGGGCGTTTCGGCCCCCCCCACCCCCACCCCCAGCTCGGGGCCCGATCCTGCCCGTTGTCGCCAAGGTCTGCGCCCCACGCCGGGGCAGGGCAGGGGTTAAACCTGGATTAGTTTTTCTAATTATTATTAATTTGGGGAGGGGGCTGCGCGGGGCTCCGGAGCCGACATCCGGGGGGACGGGGCCAGAGCGCGTGTGTGTGTGTGTCCCCCCCGGGCGCACCGCTGGGAGCCGGCGGGGACCCCCCGCGGCTGGGGGTGGCCGCGGCGACACTTTCACTTTCGGAAGTGTCACGTGGTTTCCAGGAAATCGGGCGCGGGTGGCGGGAGCGGATAAAAGGGGCGGGCGGGAGCTGGCCGCGCCCCGAGCCCTGGTCACCCGCCCGCCCCGGGCCCTGCAGCACCGGGGACCCCGCGACACCATGGCAGCGCTGCAGGGCGGGGGTAAGCCCCCCCCCCCCCCCCACCCCCCCCGGCCCCCCCGGGTCGCCGTGCCCGGGTGGCCCCGGTGGCCCCGGTGACGGCCCCGCGCCCGCAGGGAGGCCCAGAAGCTGCGGTTCGGGCCCTGGCTGGTGAGCGCCGTCAGCAGCGGGAACTACCGGGGGCTGCGCTGGACCGACCCCACCCGCAGCGCCTTCCGCGTCCCCTGGAAGCACAACGCCAGGAAAGATGTCACCAGCAGCGACCTGGAGGTCTTCAAGGTGGGTGGGATGGGGGGACACCGGCGGTGAGCTCGGGGTCTTCAGGGTGGGTGGATGGGGGGTCACGGGCGTGAGCTCGGGGTCTTCAGGGTGGGTGGGATGGGAGGTCACAGGTGGTGAGCTCGGGGTCTTCAGGGTGGGTGGGATGGGAGGTCACGGGTGTTGAGCTCGGGGTGTTCAGGGGGGTGGGCTGGGGGTCAACAGCAGCAACCTTGAGGCTGTCAGGGCAGGTGGGATGGGGGATTGCCCAGCAGCAACTTAAGGTGTTCAAGATAGGTGGAATGGGGGGATTGTGGAGTTGGGGGGAGACCAGGCATCTCTGAAACCTCAGAGCCAGGGTCCCCATGCTCATTCCCTGCACCCCCAGGCCTGGGCAAAGGTGAGTGGGCGGTATGAGGGATGCCCTGAGGACCCGGCCAAGTGGAAGACCAACTTCCGCTGTGCCCTGAGGAGCACCCGCATGTTCGTGCTGCTGGAGGACCGCTCCAAGTGCGGTGACGACCCGCACAAGGTCTTCGCCATCAACCCAAGTGAGCCTGGCCCTATGGGGGCCTGTGTTGGGTGTGGGGTGGGTGATTTCAGGGCACCCTGCTCATGCTGTTCTCCTTCCAGGTGCCCTCTGGCATGGCGAGGAGGGAGATTTCAGCAGCCCTGACCCTGCAGAGGACGAGCAGCCGCTGCACCAGCAACCACAGGTAACAGGGTGGGCTGAGGGGGGTGTCCCCACTGCCGCTGCTCAGGCATTGCACCCCCATGTCCTCGGGGGTGTTCCCAAGCTGGAGCCCAGCACCCAGCTGAAATGCGGGGCAGTTGGAGGACGGGTGCCCCCCATACACAGTGGTAAGACCCCATCCCACTTCCCTTTGCAGCTGGAACTCACGCCCCAAAATGTGGCCCTGGAAATCACTTCCCAAGGTAGGCACTGGTCCCCCAGGTGTTGGTTTTTTTTTGGGGGGGGGAAGCACCCTGGTAGGCTCAGCCGGGGCTGGTTTTGAGACTGTGAGATCTCCCATCCGCTGTGCCCCAGGCAGCCCCAACTCCGCTCAGCCCCCAACGCTGGAGGACCTGGAGGTGCTGCAGTGGGTGCTGCAGCAGTGCGACATCTCCTGCCACGACCTCGGCCCCCCGGCGCCATCCTGGGCGCCTGCAGGTGAGACCGGTGCTCGCAGGGTGCAGGGTGGGTGAGACTGTGGGTGGGTGGCACCAGCCCCTTCCCACCGGTGACTTCTCTGCAGGGGATGCCCCCCACCAGGACACTCTGCTCCAGCCTCACCCAGACCCCAGCCAAAACAACTGCCTCCCCCCGTCGGCATTTCAGCAATGGGTGCCTGCAGCAGAGCAGTCTCCCTTGGGTGCCTACAGCCCCCCAGACTCCATGCTGCTGGCGGAGCAAGGTGGGTGCTGTGGGGCAGGATCCGGCCCTGGGCATGGAAACGCCATGACAGGGGTGGGTGGGAAGATGTTGGGGAGCTGCCACACACACCCCAGCCAAAGCAACCCCACCCTGCCGCACCCTGAATCGCGCCACTGAGGCTGCCGGTCTCGCGCTGCAGGGGCCCTGCCACGGCCATGCCACCCGCCAGAGGTCACCGTCCCCGTGCCGTCCCCGGGGGAGGCCATGCTCTTTGCTCCCGCCACCAGCCCTGTGCCACCGCCCCCGCCACCCGAGGATAACACAGGTGAGGGTTATTAATTATTAATAGCTTTAAATAATTATCGTAATAATTAATAATAAATATGATATGTTATTAATAATAGTTCTTAATGCTTGGGGGGGGGTGTGTTTGGGGGGAAGGGGAGCATTTGGGTTTGGGGGATGCGGCTGCTGATCACCTCTTGGTGCAGATGGCATCATCCCCAGTCTGGACGTCAGCATCTACTACCGGGGCAAGCTCTTCCACCGGGAGGAGGTGGGGGGCAGCCAGTGCCTGCTGGTGTACCAGCCCTCCGACCCGGCGGTGGCCCTGCGCCCCGGGCACCTGGTGCGCTTCCCCAGCCCCGCCGAGCTGGCCGATGGCAAGCAGCGGCGTTTCACCGAGGAGCTGCTGGGCAGCGCGGGGCTGCAGCTGGAGCAACGCACCCGCAAGCTCTTCGCTACCCGCTTGAAGAAGTGCAAGGTCTTCTGGGCCCTGTCCCAGCAGCTCGAGGGCGTCGGGGACCCCCCCCCCAACCTGCTCTGCCGGGACCAGGAAACTCCCATCTTTGACTTCAATGAGTTTTGCACAGGTGGGCAGGGGTGTTGTCTCCTCCCCCCCCACCCCCCCCGCCATCCTGGTTTTGGGGCTCATGGGAGCCATCTCCAAGATGTCACAAGTATCCGAGCCCCTCCATGTCCCCTAGGCTCACCCCAAAACTGATCCCTGTCTCCCCTTGCAGAGCTGAGGGACTTCCGCAATGGCCAAAGGCAGCGGTCCCCTGACTTCACCATCTACCTCTGCTTTGGGCAGTCCTTCTCCAAGGCCAAGCCCAAGGAGTCCAAGCTCATCCTGGTCAAGGTGAAGGGGCCAACACCCACCACTTCCCTACTGCTGCCCGGGGGGGGAGCCTCTTGGGGGCCTGGGGGGGGGGGGGGAATGGGCCGGGGTCTGGGGAGGGGGACCCTCAGGGCCAGGGGAGGTGAGTGTCTGGGGTGCCTGAGGAGGGAGACCCTCAGTGTCCAGTGGGATGGGGGTACCCAAGGAGGGGGGGAATATCCTGAGGGCTGGGGGAGATGGGAGAACTGAGTGACAGGGGAGGGGGACCCTTGGAGACTGGGGGGGGGGGGGGGCGCGGGGCACAGGGAGGGGAATCCGTAGGGAGCGGGGAAATAGGGGGGGGCGGTGCCTGGGGAGGGGAACTTGGGGGCCAGGAGTCCAGGGAGGGTCACCCTCGACAGGGGTCAGCTGCCTGGGTCAGGAATGGGCAGGATGGGGCGGGAGGCAGCTCCCCCCAGGCTGGGGGAGATACAGGAGGATGGGGCGGTGTGGGGCATTGCAGCCCCACCAGGCAGCTGCCCTTAACCCCAGCGATTTGCTCCTGCAGCTGGTGCCCAAATTCTGCGAGTACTGGTACGAGCAGGTGGTGCGGGAGGGAGCCTCCTCCCTCGACAGCGGCACCGTCAGCCTGCAGCTCTCCGACTCCTTCAGCCTCTTCGAGCTCATCGAGCAGTGCAACATGCAGCTGGACTGACCCCCACCCCCCCCCCCCCGGCTCCCCGTGGCCCCCCGGGACAGGCACCACTGGCGGGGGGACCATCAGGCATCAAGGGGCTGTGCAAACCGGCATCCCCCCAGGAAGGCTGTGGTGGGATGCCCTGGGTGGGGACCTTTCCTCCTCCACTGCCCCCACCCCAAGGACAGCATCACCGGCCGGTCCCGGAGCTGACACGTTGCTTTTCCCCTCCGCCAGCTGCTAACATGTGTTTTTGTGGAGTGTGGTCATTTACAGATTTATTTTCTTAAGTTTTCTAAGTTTAAATATATATATATATGTATAGAAATATATATATATGTATAGAAAGGTGCTTCTCGCTTGCTGATGTTGCCTGGACATCTGCCCCCACTATCAGTCCGAGACCTTCACCCTGCCCCATCCCCCAAAACCATGGGGGTCCGTGGCCAGCCTTGTCCCAGCTGGCAGCAGGCTCCTACTGGAGCACATTTCAGGACCTTCTCCCCCTTAGGTTCATTACGAGGAGTGGCTGAGGGAGCTGGGGGTGTTCAGCCTGGAGCAGAGGAGGCTGAGGGGAGCCCTCATCGCCCCCTACAGCTGCCTGACAGGAGGGGGGAGCCAGGTGGGGGTCGGCCTCTGCTCCCTGGTAACGGGCGATGGGACGAAGGGGAATGGTTTGAAGTTGCGCCAGGGCAGGTTTAGGTTGGACATTAGGAAAAACTTCTTCACGGAAAGGGCTGTCAGGCTCTGGAATGGGCTGCCCAGGGAGGTGGTCGAGTCCCCATCCTTGGAGGGATTTAAAAGAAGGGCAGATGAGGTGCTTAGGGACATGGTTTAGTGGTGGGATGGCAGGGTTAGGTTAACAGTTGGACGTGATGATCTTAAAGGTCTTTTCCAACCAAAGCGATTCTATGATTCTAAATGAGGTGACTGCCCAGGCATGAAGGGATGCATTCACTGATGCTTTTATTTCCATGCATTAAGGCTGCAAACATGACTTGCAAGCAAAGCGTATTGAGGACAGCTTGGCTTTGGCAAAACAAAAAATAATTCTTCTTTCTTCGGCACGTGCCTCCCCGCTGGCCCAGGGTTACTCGCGTGAGAT
Source organism: Gorsachius magnificus (assembly GCA_034008185.1). Lineage (NCBI taxonomy): Eukaryota > Metazoa > Chordata > Aves > Pelecaniformes > Ardeidae > Gorsachius > Gorsachius magnificus. The sequence continues at coordinate 3,441,825 of CM067086.1, read as the reverse complement.
GTTCTGGAAAAATAAGGCAGTAACTACACCCTGAAGCACCCGGGGCTCATCTCTGAGGCACAGAGGTGGTGGTATCTCAGGGAGGAACGTGGTAACCAGAGTGCTGGCCTGAAGATGGGGGTGTTCCCACCCTGGGCTGGAAGCAGCTGCACCCCCCTCATTTCAGGAGCAAGGGGAGAGGACGAGCCTGGCCATTCCTGTTGGACCCTGGGCAAGGGGAGGTGGCAGCCTCCTTACCTGCCGATTGACCTGGATGCTGCTCTGCCCGAAGGTGGTGGTCCCGTAGCTGGTCACGTAATAGTAAGCAGAGGGCTGCGCCGGGGGCTCCTCCAGCTGCTTGGGCACTGTGGGGATGGGGGGGACACCATCAGCACCTCAGCTCCATGAAACCCTCAGCCCTCCTCCCGCCCTGAGCACTGTTGCGGTGCAAACCCAGGACCATTGGGCTCACCTTTGGGCAGGAGCAGCTCTGTGCCAAAGCGGTGCCCGCACGTTCCACAGGTTTTAACGTCTTCCTTCATCCTGCAGAGGAAAAAGCCCTGAGAAGAAGGAGCAGGAGCTGCTCAGAGCAGTTCCCATGGAAGGCAATGCCAAGGCAATAGAAGAGGATCCCTCTTTCCACCCTGACCTGAGGTCCCACCATCGGTGGGACGGCTGCTGCCTTCCCAGGTGCCTGAGCACCTTCAGCTCTTCATGAAACAGGGGACATGTGGGCACCTGGCCAGAGTGGACATTATGTGCCTGAACCCCCCGACTCTCAACTCTTTTCACCTTTCTTTCCATGCTTGAATTTCCCCCACAACAATGCTAACACCACGTGGGACACGGGCTGCTATGGTCAGCAGAAGGGCCTGGCAAGTTTCGCAACTAATTTCACATGGCTTTTAGAAGCTGACCAGCCCCACCAGCATTGCAGTAGCAACCACCCGGCTCCAGCCCTCGGCTTGGAGGGGCGCAGCACGTACGTACATGGCATTTGTGCCATCCATGTCTGGCCAGATGAGCTCTGCGGGACAGCCGGCTGTTCGGCAAGGGGTCTTCACGCACACATGCAGCCCTGGCCACTCCTCAGCAAGCTTCTGGACGATGAACACAACTGCCATGAAGAAGTCCCAGGCAAACTGGAAACCTTCCAGGCAAAAGGAAAATGTCTCGCTTATTCACAGCCACCCAACCGTGGCAGCCCAGGAGATGCTGTGGTGATGCACACATCGCTTCCAGCCCACCAGACTACCGCCAGAATGACTGGACCAGCTCTGTTTCTCAAGTTAACCAAGGCCCATCAGCCTTCAAAGAGAATTTAAAGATATGTTGTAAATGCTCCCCAACTCGGATGGCCCTTTTGCTTATCACTTGGAAACCCAGCCCGAGACTGTACTCTGCTGGGACCTTATGGGAAAACATGACCCATTTGCGTCATGAGAAGACTGAAAACTTGACTTTCCACTTTCATGGGATGCTTTGAGAGGAATCTTGACCAGGCTGCATGGAGAAAGGGAAAAATCTGTATTTGACTTGCTGGTCTGACTAGGACATGTGGCAAAGGCTTCTGTAGAGCCGGCAGAGGGGGTGCTAAGGAGAGACATGTGGTTGGGAGTCATGAAGTAAGGATCAGGGATCCTTACCTGTCCTTCCTGCTGGCTTTCTGCACCGGAGCTCCAGGTAGCTGTAGGCTCTCTGGTTATTCTCTTTGATCAGCAGAGGTTTGCCATTGCATATGAGCAGGCAGGTTGCCTTGGCCACCCAGTGTGTGGAGTAGAAGGAGCAAGCTCTCACCAGGAACCTGCAAGGAGATTGTCCATGGCTTTCACCACCCTCCTCCCTGCTTATCTCTGGGAGAAAGCATGGGACCAGGTGGACTTGAAAAATATGAACCCAATTTCAGTAGAAACAACAGAGGAAGATGCCAAGCGAGGGTCTTGCCCTACTGAAAGCTTAAGCAGTAGGAGCAGCCTCTTAAGCCAAGAGCTTCTTCCAGAGTTTGGCCATCAAATAAAACTCTGGACACAAGTCAAGAACCCCACAAGGACAGGAGACCTTCCAGAAACTGGGACAATCCCAGCACCTGTAGAAACTGGACCATCCTCAGGTGGGACTGGGAAACCTCTGACTGCCTGGATGGGCACAGACTAGCCCAAAACCACCCCAGATGGAAGGTGAACCAGAAGAAGCATGGTCCTTGCTCATGTCCAGGCAGCAAACATCGAAATGGTTCATCCAGGGCTCCACGCATCTGTGGCAGAGCTGAGAAGCTGCCCTGGTCTCCTGAGGCCTCATGCCTCAGATGATACAGTCTCAAGAAGAAGGGTTTGCTGACTATCATACTGGCGCTGCACCGAGCAAACCCCAAACCGCACAACTTCATCGAGGGCTGGAAACCACTGCTTACCTCTGGAAGAAACCCTCAGGTATTTCAGGTGAGAAGTAGGCACGGATGTGGAGGTCCTCGGGGTGGTCTCCTCCCCACACCTCAGAGACCTCCTCAGTCTGATTCAGATAGGTGGGGAACAAGTACCAGGACTCGCCTTGGGCCCGCGTTGTCTCCCATGGCTTCCCAGGCACAAACTCACTGGCCTGTGGGTTGAGTGCTTCGGCATGCCTCACCTCCAGGCAGAGCTCAAAGTGCTCCAGGAGGCTGAAGAGCTTCCCTCTCCCCCTGTGGGGCCTGGGTCCCATGATTTCCTCAAAGACGTCCCTCATCCCTTCTGAACAGAGCTGGTGCTTCACTAAGGCACGCACGGCCCGGTGGCACAGCATTGCCTTTGACTTGAAGGTCCACACCCAGTTGGACTGGTCTCTGATGGTGGCATGTTCCCCGATCAGCGTGTCCACAGAGATGCTCTCGAGCTGCTGGACTAGGCGGTACCTCACAAGGAGCTGGGTGGGAAGAGAAGGAGAAAAGAGGCAGCAATGTGGGGAGCCCAGCAAAGCTGCAGAGAAGACAGTCCTGATCCCCACGCTCACCTTGAACATAGTTATTAGGAAGGCAGGCTGGAGAAAAACAGTGCTTTCCAGGTGCTTGATTTCCTCGTACCACACAACAAGCCCGATGCGGTGGAGGTACCGCAAGATGTCCTGGAGAAGCTCTCTGCCCAGGTTGGCCAGGTGCTCGCACTGGGAGAGTTTGCTTAGGAGGTACTGGAGGTCCATCATGCCTAAAGGGAGAGGTAGGAGCTCAGCATGCATCTCTCGGACACCAGCGTTCCAAGGCAGATGCTTTAGAGAGCCAACAAACACCAGCAGCACCCAACATCACCCATGCTGTCCCTGTGGAAGCAGCTGAGATCAGCACGATGCTCAGTGGTTACGGCCCAAAATGCTTTGCCCATCTTCAGCTCTCCCACTGCCACCTGGCAGCGCTTGCCTTGTCTCAGTGGTGCCAACAGCCTGCCAGGACCTCAATGGAGCATCTGAAAAATGAGGCTACTACTGGGTTTTTTCATTGTTTGAGAGAGCAGGTTTGTTTCCAGCCAGAAAACCCTCAGATTACCAGTTAAACCTCAGATTGCCATTCAGCTGTACAGCGAGACAGATGACAAAACCTGGCTTATCTTCACAAAAGAGAAGCATTTGCTCCTCATCTTCTAATCCTACAGTGGCCAGGGGAGCCAGAGATGACACTGAGTGCTGGTGGTGCTCATACCTTCTTTAGGTACATCAGCGAGGAGCCGGGGCTGCCGGCTGGTTCTGCTAAGTCACTGGAGACGGAGAAGGGGCTAGGGAAGGGGTTGGCGAGGGCATTAAATAAAGTTAGCAGGACATAAGTTTGGAAACCACAAAGAAGCATTAAAGCTGTGGCGCTCCCTCCTGCAAGACTTTTTTAATTGCTCAGGGTACCTCCAGCCACAGGTTGGTAGATGTTGGCAGAGCCTCCTGGTGAAGACACAACTGGCCTTTCCCTATGCTTTTCCCTAGGCACCTGCCTTGGGGGCAGATGCTCGTAATGACAGAGCTGGGTAGTAGCAATTAATGCCCCAGCAATAACACAGCAAGATCTTCAGCAGCATCCCCCCACACCATGTGAGCAGGGCCAGAAGGTGCAGCAAGCACCAGAGAGCCAGTCTCAGCCACAGGACAGCAGGTCCTTCCAGGAAGGTGTGTGGGGGGGCGATGGACCACTCACCATGGTCTGCCATCTCCTCGCTCTGTGCAATATCTACAATGGCAGCTTCCACCTGCCTGTAGACAGGCGGCAGCACTCGGACAACCTCAGGGAAGAGCTCTTCATTCTTCACGTGCTCCAGAATAGTGGCCTCAAGCTTTTTGATATCATGGTGATCCATGCAGTTGACAGCAACCAAGTTTAAGATCTGGAAGAGAGAAAGCACATACCTGCCAAAAGCACATCCAGAGGAGTCTTTTAGCCTGTAGGGTAAAGGAGGGACCTAATCCCAAGGAGGTCACCAAGGGTGGGACACACCACTGGCTCAGATTCAGAGGGCGCTGCCTTCACACTTTGCTCTGCAGCAGTTCCCAGGAAATCACCTGGGGATGGTAAATGCCCCCTCACATTCCTCCCCAGGCACTTGCTACAAGCCACGGGAGGAGATGCCCGTCACCAAGCAGGGACAAGGACCCAGTGGGTCACAGCCAGCAGTTACCATGTCTGCCCCAGCCCCAGGGAGCGGCTGCAGTAGCAGCCTGGTGCATTAGCACCAGGTCACCATCACCAGTAGCACGCTGGGCTGCCAGAGACAACAGGGTGACCACAGACAGCAAGGAACCATGATAATCTCAGCCCTACAGTTAACGTGCAGCTCTCCATCTCCTTCAGCCTCTCCCACTGGTCCACGTAAAACTCGGGCTCCTCGCTGCCCTCCAGGTTGTCGATGAAGTGAGCGAGGTTGCTTTTTCTCTCTGCCAGCATGGCTGCAATCTTGGCCATGATGTCGTGCCTCTTCTTCTCTACCTCCTCCTCCTGGCAGCAGTCCACATGGGTTCCCACGGGAAGCACCACCGAGTTTGGGACTCGCATAGACAGGTTGTTGATCCAGAAACCAACAAGCTCCTTGAAAGTCTTGTCATTAGTTTGGTACCTGGGGAGGGAGAGAAAGAAAATCCCAAATTTATGTCTAACCCTCCGGATCTCCAGTCAACTTCCACACCAGCACAGGCCTGACCGTGGAGTCTTCTCTGGAGAAGAGCTCAGATCTCCTAAGCTGTCATGGGCTGTATCCAAGCTCATTCTTAAGTTTCCCATCCTCAGGCTAAGGCAGTTAAATCTATGGGGTGTAGCAGAGTCCATCCCTGCTGTGGATAGGAGCATCCCTCTGTGCCACAAAGCCCAAGCCTGATGCTCCCTCCATGGTCAGGGAGCACCACAAGATACAGGAGGGCTCACAGAGGTATTTCCAGGACAGAAAGCAAAGCCGGTTGGACAGGGATCAATTGTCACATAAGGTGTTGATGCTCATCTAACCTCAAAACAGAGGACTTTGGTAAGGTGATGACAGATCTAGGGGCTTACTTAAGAGAGTGATCTGCAAAAAGAGGGAGAGGGAGAGCTTAGCTACTCCAGCAGTGAGAAAGCCAGGCACTGAGGTCCAATGGAAATGGTGTGAACCTGCGCTGGGGAAGCTTCCCCAACCCCTTTTTTCTTCTCCCACTCCACTTTGAATCCAAAGCAGCTCAGCACTTACATGTGGAGATTGATGACAAGGATGACAAGCGCCTGTGGGGTGATGAACACATGGTGAGTCATGTAGTACTCCAGCTGGCCGGCAAAGTCCCAGAAGAGAAATGTGAAGTCCTTGATCCGGAACTCACTAATCTCTATCCCAACCGTTCGCTCTTCCTTGGGCACCGGTTTGCTTTTCCCTTGCTTCAGGCTTTTGCAGATGGTGGACTTCCCTGCCAGCGAGGCCCCCAGGAACATGGTCTTGACCCTCTTGTCCTCCTGCCCTGAACCACGTTGAAGCTGGTTGAAGTAATTCCGGATCTGCTGGATGCCACCAGCACACACTTCACTGGGTGGCTCCCGGAGGGGATTCCCATTGGCCTTGAACATTTTCAGGGATTGTCCCTGGAAGAGCTCCTTGGGGAGCTGGCGAAGGGCATTATTCTGCACGTGGAGCTCCTGTAAGTGTGCCAGCTGCAGGACAGGCTGGGGGAAGGTCCGGAACAGGTTGTTGGAGATGTTGAGGTACTGGAGGCTGCCTCGACAAGCTGCCAGGTCCAAGGGAAGGGCACCAAGACGGTTGTTGTTCAGCCGCAAGTGTTTAAGCCTGGGGAGATGAGAGAAAACCCCCTCTGGGATCACCCGGATTTGGTTCTGATTTAGCTCAAGCTTCTCTAAACAGACCAGGCTCTGGATTTCATTGGGAAAGTCCACAATCTCATTCTTGGACAGTATCAGCTTCTTCAGGTTGCAAAGCTTAGAAATGCCGGTGATGCTCCTGAGCTTGTTCCTGTCGAGGTCAAGGCTCTCCAGCACGGGGTTGCTCAGGACCGCTGGAGGCAACACCCGCAGCCTCTGGGTAGAGAGAGTCACTTCACGCCAACTGTCCTCCTGCTCCTGACCTGGATGCATGGGATAAGGAAGGTGGTTAAGAGAGCCTTTCCCCTTTTGGGTTGCTGACCATTTTTTTCCCTTGAGTGCTGCATGACTTTGGGATCATTTCAGCCAGCAAGGAAAAGCAGAGGCAAAATGCAGGAGCTGGTTGAACAGTGCGACCGGAGCTGCTGCTTGAGCTGCAATCCTGTGTCCTTTTGAGAGGAACCACAGCCGAGGCACAAGGATCTTGGATGGGCCTGAAGACACAGGTGGAAACGGTGCCCACCAGACATTGACCAGTAGCCCAAGCATCACATTAACAGCTTTGCTCTGCTTAAAGCGCTGCAAGCCCTCCGGCCGCAGATGCATCTACCCTGAAACCAGCAGGTTTCTAATCCCAGCAGCAGGCTGGCAGGGCAGAGCCAACGTCAGGAGGAGAGCTGCTCTCCAAATAACTCAGCCCAGCGAAGCTCTCGACCACAGCTAGGGAGGTGCATTGAGGGCAGGGCTAGTGAGTTCAGACACTTCCTCTCTCACATCCTCCCCCCCCACTCCAGATTCACGCTGCAATTCCCCGCAGAGATGCTCCCAAGCCCCAGGAGAGCGGGAGAAAAATGCAGCGACAGTGGGGTCCCCCGCAGGACAGGGGAAGGGACTCGCTGATGGCCAAGAACATCCCCAAAAGGAGGGTGTTCAGAGCAGAGAGGTTTGCAGGCGAGAAGAGCACCAGGGGGATATGGGATGGGGGTCGCACAATACTAGAACAAAACACGGTCAGATTTGCTCTCTTCTTCCTCGTTTCGCTTCCTCACCAGATGATGCTGAGCATGGCAGATCCTTGCGCAAGGCAGCCTGCTTAGGACTGCCACATCATCAGGTCTCAGCATCACCACTTAAACCTGGGACACACGACGAGCCCAGCACAAAAGCAAACTTTCACCCTCCCCCAAACGCCCGGTCTCTCCTCCAGTGCCATGGGAGAGACAAGCCAAAGGGCTCCCACCACCGCTCTGAACCAGAGCAGCAACGAGCCAGGGCAGTTACTCACAGGCTCTGGGCTGGGTCATGGCCCTGCAGCACGGCACCCGCTAGATCCTCCCGGTCGCTCGGCCTCACCCTTTTATTTCCTCCTCTCGTTTTGCTCCCCGCCTCCCCAAGCTCTGCCCAGGAGCCCCACCCTCTCTTCATCCATCCTCAAGAGCAGCTCCCAACAAACCCAAGCACCTCCTGTCAGATACCAGGGCCACGGGTATATCCAGAAAGCAGCTCTGGAGGTCACCTAGGAGACAAAGATGGTGGCAGAATAGCTCCCGAGTCAACTTCTTACGGCAGCGTCCCTGCCTTTGCCAAAGGAGCTTTTGGCTTCACCGCTGTTGCAGAGGAGGGAAAGGACACTAACAAGAGGTTGTGCTACTCCCAAACTGAGTAAGTAAGATTTCTTCCCTTAAACAGGCAGCAGCATCTGATCCAAGAGGGTCAACCAGAAAGAAAAAAAGAATGCAAGGAGTATGCACAGTATACCAGAAAAAAATGTTTTCTAGAACATGCCAGAAGGGGCATTTTTAGGTGTTTCTCATTGCCTCTCCCAAGGGCAGCTTACAGTTTGATGGATTTACTTAACGGTGGACAGAACGACAGAGCCAGTGGTTTTGTTCAGATAGCTTCAGGGGAAAGCACGGGCAGAAGGTAGGGTTTTCAGCTCCATTGCTCCTCCAGGCAACGGCAGGCACAGAGGTAACTGAAATGCAAGTCCTTGCACCGCACGCGCTCCTGGCAGACCTTGCCAGGGGCCGTTATCTTTACTGCCAATTCAAGGTTAACACCAAGCAAGAATTTAAAGCAGTGAATCGGTCTGAGGAACAAGCCAGGTTGGCATCGTCTTCCTGGTCAACAGTGCAGTTGCTTCTACCATTTGGTCAAGCTTTGTTTTTCATGCCACCTACCCTTTTTCACTCATGCAGGTGAGTTATTCCAGAGTTGTTCCGCTGGTCCATCCAAAGGTGTCCAATTTCCAGCCTAAGTGTATTCACAACTAGATCACATTCTCTCATTCCTCTGCCAACAGTGCCATAAAAGTTTCTGGATTTTATCTTGTCAAGAAATCTTGTGTTTACAAGCCCACACCATACTCTAGGTATGTATTTTGGCTACAAGTTTAGCTTCAAAACTAAAGCTTCTCTTCCAGCTGTTCTTTTGCAGTCTTAGTGAGCCTTTGCCCCAACATCTTCAAAGAAAGCCCCAAAGTTATCAATCCCTTACACTCCACTCAGGCTGCGCTTTCGTAGAGGAAGCAGAGCCAAGGAAGATAAATTCCAAAACGCTCAGGGCTCATCCGTAAACACGTTGCAGGATGGTGAATGATGGGAGTGAAGCGTTTCGCCAGTCTGACAGTACTGGTATATGGGCTTGTTTTGTTTAAATAATAAAATAAAATTAAAAAACCCTCCCCAAACGAGCTACACAGCCAAAATTACAGTATGCAGACAAAAATCTGACAACTGAAATCAGAATTCACTGAAAAGTTAGCAACGCCAGCAAGGGATCAAAGGTCCTGCTATTTGTGAGTTTGCCTACGCTCACCAGGGAAAAAAAAAATAAGAGCTGCAGTTATTTGCTTTATAAAACTCATCCCAGAGACCCTAACTGATTCTCTTTGAAGACAAAGAGCAAGGCTATCCCCAAAGAGGGCAGTTTCCAAGTGCACTCCGAGAAGTTGGGAAAGCCCTCACGTAAGAGGTGTTGCTGCCATCTGGTCCCCCAGGCCACGTACATTCAGTTCCCTTTGAAGGGAAAGCCAGTTTCTAAGTTGTAATTTACTGGTTTTCTCTTCAGCTTCCCTCTTAGATGTCTACTCCCTAACACGGTCAGATGGGGAATGATGCTTTTTGTCACGTTCAAGGGCACTGAATATATTTGTAAGTGACTGTATTTCAGACGATCGCTTAAAAAGATGGGTTGCTCTGCCGTACATGCGGACAAGGAGGGCTTTTAAAGAAAGCGAGATGAAGTCAGTACGTGGACTCCTTTGCTTCTTGATAGGAAACCCAGTCCTCCTACAGAGGAGGAGGAACAATTGCTTACCCAACTCCAATCCTCTTCTAGAAACACCAAATTCCTTATGCAAGAGCCAAGCACACAGGTTTATACAGAATAGCTAGAGCAAGAAGCAGCTGTAAGACAAACAAATGACACCTGCTATAGGACTAAAACCATTCAAAATAACTTTATAAATTCTGTCACATTTCTGCTTTGTACATCAGTTCAACCTTATCCCTCTGGCTTGTTACTGAAAATTCACAATGCTTGCTTTTTCCCCCCCCCCCCCCCCCAAAAGGCAGACACAAAACCAGCCATCAGTGCATTATTTACAGAAGTGCAACACAGTCTCCAACCCCAAAATTAAACTTTTCACTAACAAGATACTTCCAACAGAACGTAAATAAACACCATGGCTTGAGCAGTGTTTCTGAAGTCAGTTTATAAAGGTTAGCTCAATTCTGCAATCCCCAAATGACAGAGCGAATAAAGCTGCGCTCACCATCAAACGGGCTAAAAATACAACATTTCAAGTATTAAATCAGAAGTTTCTAAAGACAATCTGTATTTCGATAAATAAACACAAGGGAAACAGTATATAGCTTGCAATATACTGTATATGAAAAGTGGTGTCCAGTTTCAAACTTTTAGCAAGACAGGTGCCCAGCCCAAAAATGTGATCAAAGTAACCCTGAAAACTGCAGCAATCCGGGAGTCCCAAACATTAATCTCTTCTGTGTTTCCCCTCGAATTACTCTGCTGGTCTGAGGCATTTGATTGTTATTTAGTTCTACAGTAGGTAATCCAAAAAAAAAAAAAACCCAAGTTCATTCCCATATGGAAACAATTCAAAAGAAGGTTCCGCAGATAAGTCCTATTATAATTTTTCTTCTCTGCATGTTATTTTCAATGAGATGCAACTGCAGATCTGTTATTCCCTCTGGCGTGGTGTTCGCAGCCAGCATAGGTCAGTCCAAGTCATGCTGCTGCGGCTTTCTCTCAGTTCTCCACTTCACGGGTATCTTCGCCATCAGATTTCTTATGTTTCCGCATATGTTTGTATTTTTCCACATACGCCTTCACCAGATTAGCTACCTTCATAGGGTTGATCTCTCCACTTTTACTGTGGCAGATCTACAAGGAATTGAAAAAGGCATTTGGTCAATTAACAGTATTGCAGCAGTTCAGGCAGGCAACAGACAAATGATACAGAAGCCCTAAGCTTCCCAGGGGAACAGATTCCTGCACAGGCCTTTGAGTCTCACAGCAGGATACATAAAGCAGAAAACTCAACAAGGAAAAGAGTAATATTTTACTTCAAGCATTCCAGAAGTGGCCCGGGACTTATCTACTGAGCACCAACTTAATGCAGAAGCATCTCTGAAAGCAGAATTATTCATTTTTACTACGGGCTTTTCTGTCCAGACAGTTTTACACAATACATGACAACCAAGGAAGTGTTGATTTCCCATTTTTCTGATGATTTTGAGGAAGTGATGCTCAGATTAAATCAATCTGGCAGTTTTGAGGGCCCATTTTGAGATATGGAAGAAAGCGAACAGACCCCACAAAGAACTTTATCAGTGTTCAGAGGAGAGTTCACAGTGACTTCAGCAGCAATGGGTGTTGCTCAGCTCACCTACAAACCACACCTGAGATTCATACAGGTCACGTAGAAGATGGGAAATTGCAGCCATTATCTCAGGAATTTTGATCTATGATGGAATTTCTCAGTGATAGCAAGAATGCAGGGGAGGGAGAGAATACAGTTCTCCAGGGTATCATTCAACTGCCTTGACCACAAGAGCATTACTTGCTCTCAAAAGACAACATTTACCTGCTGATCAGGTCTTTTTTAGCCATGATTTGGTCAGCACTAAGATTTGAGACAAAAGTCAACATCAGCCAAATTGCAAGGCCCTCTTCCAAAGTTCAGGGACACCACAAGATGCTGAAGGAATTAACGCACAAAGTATTTTCTCACTTTATCAGAAACAGCTTGACAATTCTGGCCAAAGTTCTTAATGAGAGAGACTTGACCATTCTCATGCAAGGCAGGTACCATGCAGCGCTTCAGCTCAGGCAGCTTAAGCTTAGCAACGTTATGGACCACTGAAAATCCAATCTTCTAAGAGGAACAGTCTGACAGCTCTCATCAATGGCACCACTCAGTCCTGCTTAAAAGTTATGAGCCAGAGTCCAAAGATCTGCTATTCAGTTACAGCACGTAATTGCTGAAGCTGACAAGTGCATTCCAAAGTATGCCACTTATTTAAAGATCTGCACAGCTCCTCCCCTTCATTTCACTGTCACCTTACCTTTTGCACTGCTTTTCGAAGAATGTTCTTGTACTCTTCCTTTGTAATCTCCCTCTTCTGGTAAAAAGGTTTAATAGCAAGTTTCACTTCTTCCACAGCCCTTTCCTGCATGTGAAGCTTCTTCATGTACTGCACAGCAAAGAGAAGTTCATTACCTTGTGCTATCTTGGGAATGGTTTCTGAATCTATTTTTCTTAGAAATGCTCTAACAATGAAAATACTCATTTCACAATTTCAACCGCCCAAGTAACAGCCAGCGTCAAAGTGATTTCGTTTACTGTAAATTGCAGTCTCGAAACAAGTACCAGTTCATGCTACGAGGAAGCCTTGTTTTGTGTAACATTTATTCTATGCCTTAGAGAATGCGCTTTAAGCAAGTGACTACAACGTCCTCTTATTAATTTTGGTCTCCCCCTTTCCTTCCAACAGCTCTGAAGTAAACATACATCCATCTAAAGGCATCAGATTCTAAAAGCAAGTCGCAGCTGTGAATATAAAGCTTCAGGTAGCTATAAAGGCATTCTGAAAATTGCAGAGTTGCCTATTAATTAAGGATTAGAGATGACATCGGAACATACTCTATCAAAACAAGTTCATAAAAACTGCTGCTCATAAATGGAGGTTCAGTGGGAAAAGCATCTTACTGTTTTGTTTTGTGGTAGAAAGTAAAATAATTGGCTAAGGAGGTTTTGTTCTTGTGTTAACATCCATGACGCTTAGAGCGGATGGTTTGTACAGGAAACCCAAAACTCAGCAGCAAGGGACTAGCACTGCAAAATCTCCAAAGTATTTTACTACCTCTGCATTTTCAATGCTGGTAAGCAGCAAGATACAGTCCTACCTCTCTACAGGACTGTTATGAGAATTGCCATTAATTTCAAAGCTGGAGGGGAAAGGAGAAAACCAGGCGTTTGGAGAAATTTGGACGTTCTGGCTTCTGAAAAGTCCCTTCCAAACATTCATGCAAGGAAGTTTCAGAACTTTAAAAATGTATTTTAGATGCTTTTATCCCTCTCTGTCTCATTGCAATGAAGCAGTAGAAAGCGGAACCATCAAATGGAAAAAATCCCAAAAGAATTAAAAAAGGATTGCCTGATGCTCCTGGGTTAGCATAGTCAGTCACCAAAACCAAGAGTGACAACAGGGGCTGGGAAAATACAGTACAGAGAAAGTTAAAAACTTTAAAAGGTCAAATAAACAGCTCATTAGTGTTATGCATTTGCTACTTGATAGCATTCACTCACTTCCTCGTTTTTCGTTTTATCCACTGGAGGTTTGGGTGCTTTGATCTTCTCTTCTGTGTTTCCAACAGAAGCAGTTTGGATTCCTGGTTCAGATGCAGTAGCCAGGCTGCCCGGCTCCGGAGTCAGGCTCTGTCCTGCCATGCAGCCAAGCGCTGGAAGACTACCCTGCATGATAAACTGAACCGTGGGCTGGCTGACAGGGGCGTAGGGGGGAAGGCTTGAGGGCAGAGGTGGTGTCAAAGGTATATTTTGACAGTACACCTGTGAAACAGATACAATTTTGTCAATGCTTGTACTTACGAAAGAGAGCATCACATCAGGATTTTCAGAGCACCTTTCATCCACTCCAATAGGCAAGTGATTACTAGTTTAAATCAGGGAGGCTAACACCCCAGCCCTCACCTAGGTCTCTGTGCACCAGGAGCACCAGCCCCACTTGCCTTTTAACTGGTGGGCAGCCCAGACCGATGGCACAGACCAGTGGCACCAGGCCAATTTTTACAGCCTGATCACAATCAGGGAGAAGCTCGCAGCTTCTCAAAGAGCACCACCATCTTTCCACAAGTTACTGCTGAAAATAGAAGTTGCATGTACAGAGCAGAATTAAAAGAAAATGTGCTTCTTCAACTGTCAGGACCACCTGAGAGATTAAATGATTAGAGGATTGCTGTGGCGTATGGGCTATATGAAATGTACCACACGCAGAGGAAGGCGACCTCTGCCATGAGAGGAGGGTGTTGCACAACGAGGGCACAGATGAGGTGGGATGCCTTCCATGACACTTGGGTGCCGGAATAAGAACCAACCTGAGAGGAATCTAGATCAGGAAACATAGGCTCAGGAATCATATAATTGGTTGGAGGAGGCTCATTTAACTGCACCTGATTTAACGTTTGGTTCAAGTCCTCTGCTTTCCAGGCCCCTTCTTTTGCTCGCTGAAGTTTGTAAAATGGCATCCCTAGGTTCCCCAGGAGAAGGAAAAGAAAACGTTTAAGTACAAAATAGACCTAACGGGTCAAAGATTCAAAGCCAATTATATTTTAAAAAATTAAAATAAAAGAGACCTAACAACAAAGCTAGCTATAAAAGGATTTTGTTTAGCAGTCATCAACATTTCAAAGCTTCTGATAATAGAGGACTTAACCGTCCCCTTGAGCAACTGCTTTTTACTGGGTTTCCACAAGAGTAACCAACGAGAACCACACAAGCAACTCTGTCAACACACATAGCACAGAGTCCCAAGCCAAACTGTTTTTTGCAGCTTTGGCTTAGCATAGCTCACAGGAGCGAGCTACAGAGATCTGTCACACTCCGCGGTTCCGAGAAGTACTCATAAATTCTGAAGGCAAAACAACCATTCTAGTTAACTGCAGAAAGGGTGGAACGCAGGCTGCTAGTTCAGAGATCAGGTTGCAATATGCTCTTCACGGCCAAACAAGCTGCTGCTGGCTAGCTGAGCTGTGCTGACAGCACGGCCTCTCCGATTCATTAACACAACTCACCTCATGATTTCAACAAGTACAAAATGCCAGCTCTCAGGATTGGAAACCACAGGACCACCCCAGCTCAGATGACAGAGCTGTTACGCTACAACCAGGCACCAAAACCCCAAGCCTTACACAGCCTGCTTCAACTGCTGTTTGTTTTCCAAAAGAGAGACTTACTTGGAGCTTTCCCGGCAGACAGTGTGCCGCTTTCTTCCTCTTGAAGATTCCAGGTAACTCTCTTCACTGGTGCTTTTGATTTCAGTGCAGGACCCTGAGGTACCACCTCCAGTTCAGGCTTACTGAAATTACCAGTTTTCTCATTTGACACAAGGCACTCATCTTTAACCTCCTTCACACAATCCGTTATTTTGCTTTTGGGCAAGCTTTGAATTGGTGCAGCCTCAGTCGGAGCGTGCATGATAACTTCCTTCTTTGGAGGGGGTTCCATCAGAGATGGACATAATGCAGTATTTTCTATTTTAACAGTAATCTCAAGGTTTGTATTGCTACAGCTACCAAGCACTGCTGGATCACTACCACTCATTAATTCTGTTTCAGCAAAAGAATCCACATTGCCAACCGGAACACAAATGTTTGTGATCTCTGGCACAGGGAATGCAGTTTCACTGGTCAGTTCCTGACAGATGGGCTCTACCTTTATAGTTTCTTGGGCCTCTCTCAGTTGAACGGGGGTCTCAGTTTGTATTTCCTCAAGCTTGACATTTGGTTGGATGGTTATGGAAAGCTCTTCCAGTACTAGCTCCTCCTTTGGCTCTTGTTTGAAGGAATGGGGTTGCTCTAGACACCTGGACACATTTTCAACTACAGGCTTTTGATACTTTTCTGGTGGAGGAGGAAGCGAGGTCTCTTTTGATCTGTGCTTTCTTTCTTTGGAACGTGATCTTGATCGTGGTCTTTTTTCCTTTGATTTGCTGCTTTTGTGTTCCCGAGATCGAGATGCAGACCGAGACCGAGACCTCCACTTTCTCCTCTCCCGAGACCTGGATCTCGATCTCTTTCTGTCCCTTGACCTCAAGCTACTATCTTTATCATACCTCTCATAGCTTTTGTCTCTCCTGTGTTTCCGCCTCTTAGTCCTCTCAATGCTATTTGATCGGGAGCGTTCCCTCCATCTTGATCTTGATCGAGACCGTCTTTTCTTTTTCCTATTTTCATAAAACTCAGAAGTACTTCCAGGACTACCTGAACGTGACCTAGATTTCCTTCTCTCCCTAGACCAAGAAGTTTTTGCCTTTTTATCCTTGGTTTTATCCTTCATTTTCTTTTTTTTAGACCGCTCGTGACTGCTAGAACGGTCAGTAGAAGACCTCCTGCTCTTAGATTTCAGTGTGTGTGTTTTGCTATGCTCTTCTCCACCTGACCAAGAGGTAGATCTGGAGCTTCGGTCCCTTGAGTGTGCTCTATCCCTAGACCCTGATCGGGATCTCTTACGCTCTTTCACAAGTGCCTTTTTCCTTTTCATCTTCTTTTTGCTTCGGGAGCTGGAGTTTGAACAGGATCTGGAACGTGATCGCCTCTCTGTTTGTTCTACCTTTTGGACGGTCTGCTGCCCATCGTTCTTTGAGGGACTCTCCGGTTCTAGTTTCACATTAATATTGGGTCTAATCAATTCTTCAGCATTAAAGAACACATTAGGGCCCTCTCTGCTTTCTTCCTTTAAACACTCTGCATTAGAAGTTTGCTTAACAGCAGATGAAGTGCAAGGACCGCCTAGAAAGTCTTCCTCATCCATATTGTCTTGTTCCTCTGTATCAGAGATCTGTTCTACAATCCTGCTTTCTACTGTCATGTCATCATGAGACTTTGTGTTACTAGGTGGTACATCAGAGTCAGCCCCAGATCCAAATATATTTTCTACCACGTAAGGGGTGAAACGACGGACAGTTTGAAACGTTTTAACTTTTGGATTTTCAATAGAAATAGTCCTGGTAATATTAGTTAGGGGGATCCCTGAGCCAAGCCTTTCAGGACTGCTGCTTGCTGAACTTGAATCTGATCCTGTTGGCTCAAAGGGATCATATATTTCACTTTTGACCTGCTTTTTCTTAACTGAGAAAAGAGGTGAAGGACTCTCTTTCTGTTGCACTTTATCATCCACAGGGCGGAAGGTGTTACAAAATCCTGGGTTAGACAGTCTGCCGGGATGCCCTGCGTTTCCAGGAATATTGATTTTAAAACTCTCAAAAGAGCTTGGGCCTTTGCTCCTCGAAGCGCCCAGTAGTGATGAGCTGCTATATACGCCTGCACTGGTAGAAAAAGACACTGCGCTTGTACGCGTTTGTTGCTGAGATTCCTTGGCATTTGACTTCTGACTTTCCACCTTGCTACCCTTTCCCGGCTGATTAGTGCTCTCTTTGCCAGTCAGCTGGGTTATACAGGAGCCGGGGATGTCACAGCTTTGGTTTCCTGTGGGTTCTGGCTCCACCTGCTTGCTGCTGGTTTCCTTTTTAATCTTTGGTATCCTGGGAAGCTCAAAGATGTCAATTCTCTTGGGAGGTGGTTTCAATGGCTGCCTCACAGTTACAGCTTTTGAGCCAGAATGCAAATTACAGCTCAGGGGCTTTGAAGATGAGTCAGTGGGTGCAAAGTTTTTAGAGTTTCCATTGAATCTGGGCATTTCATCTAACTTGGAGCCATGCCTGCTTAGAGTAGCTATATTCTGAGTCTGAACAGACCTGGGTGTCATTGAATATTCTGATTTTACAGTTGCCTTTTCTGATGTAGTCTGTGCAGGGTTTGCTGCAGGCTCAATCCTGCTCAGTGAGGGTGAAGGCGATGAAAACGAGCTTGAGGAGGAGGGTCTAGTGTGAGTACTCAGCCCCGAGGAAACTGAAGGTCCAGCAACGGAGCTGCTTGCTGTGGTCCCTGAGTGCACTGTACTCGGTTGGGTGTTATGTCCTGAACCATCATCCACTCTCGAGTCATTTGCTGATTTTCTGTGAAGTGGAGCTATGGCATACAAACAAACAATTAAGCTTTTCAGTAGGTACATGGACATATTCACCCAACATTAAAAGTAGTATTGAGCTAATTATTTCAAGTTCTGCTTTGGTTTGCAAACATATCACACAGTAATAAGGCAGTCCAATAGTTCTTTTGGTCAGATGCTCAAGGTTTAATGCCAGACAACTGCATCTTTGAGGTAAACACGTTTAGGAAATAAATTATTCTGTTCTGTAGATACCCTGTTTATTAACACCAGATGTTTATTTAACACCAGATTTGTGTTTTATTATCCTGTAGTCACCGATAGATAAAAATGACTATAACAGAGGATGTTATACGTACTTATTTTAAGAATAAAGCTCTAAGTTTCAATTTGAAGAGATTCTTTCCAAATAATACCATGCCAAGGGAAGACACAGCTGAAGATGCTAGCACATATTCTTTGCAAAAGTAGAGCTCTAGAAACTCCCTGCCAAGGTCCTCATCACTGCTTTTCGAACCCAAGTACAGTTCACAGGCATGGCAGCAGTGTGTGACAAATGCCAGAAGAAATGGGTACTAAGATATCTCTGCTCTATCGAGTCCTCCATTTTTTTTGTAACACAGCATGAAACTACAGTGCAGTACTTTTTAAAGAAGAAAACTACCTATTAAAACCAAACTCCTCCAGTAACATCTCAGCTCTGCAATTAAAACAAAGACAAGTAACACTATTTCAGAGCATACATACGAATCTTACTAGATGGATTACTGCTGGCAACTACTGAATCTATCAGTATCCCTATGTTTGAAGCTATGCAGCCTGTAGGACCAGAGCAGACATGGATGAAACAAAGAGGCTAACTGCACTATTACGTGCCAAACCCTTACCTGCCTTCTTCGCCGTCAGCGAACCATCTCTATTGATGACCACATCCGAACTACTCATCATGAGAAAGCTCTGTCCAGACAGGATACTTCCCAACAGATCAGGCACAGGGGCAGCTTCTGCTTCTTGATCAGGACTCAAGGCAGGTACACTGCTTCTGCATGTTTCAGAGGGGTTATATTTCCTTTACTCTTACAGCACTTGTTCTATACACACACGTTACATTAAAAAGAAACCAAAAATCAAGGGCATAAACAGAGGTCAGCCAGGGAAGTTCACTTGTAGTTTTGGCTTCAGTAGAGTCATTCAGCCCCCATCTCCCTCTGACAAACAGAAGGGGAAGCTTTTACTGACTTCCTACAGGAACACCACAGGATCGGAAAGCATGTAATCATACCAGAGACCTTTGGTAAACAAATGCTTTCAATCTTATTTAAGAGTGGTGCTCACTGAGTGCAAGATCAGGATATCAAGATTAACTTTCCAGCACATTTAAGATGCTTTTCTGAAGTGTAAACCATTGGTTCAGTACTTGAGAGATATTTCCATCCCAGCTGCCTCTCTTCCCCCACCAAACCACGATCACAAATGTATTCCTCAGGCCTACACTGTTATCTAAAAAAATTCATGCAGCTTGAAACAGTGTTTAGCACCAGTCAGAATACACATGGGTGCCTAGTGGTTGGCTAGCTAAGAGCATGGCATAGGAGGAATTACACTGGAAAACAACAATGCTCCCACACACACGACAACACAAACACATCCCTTTATGCATTACTCAAATCTTATGAAAATGGTTTAACTTAAGTTCTCTGTTCTTGAAATATGGACTGAAAAGGTTTGAGTGTTTAAAAAAAAACCAACACAAAGCAAAAAACCAAACAAACAAGTTCAAAAGGGACCAATAGACCCAGCTCTTCGAGGGAGCTACATTTCATTTCTGTATGACAACAAATAAGCTTTCCAAACATAATGTACAAGAAACCCCTGTGATATACAACAGAAAAACAAAATGGGAAGGCTAAAAGAATTGGCCACCCAGGCCAGACCAGAAAACTCACTGTAGTCCAGGCAAGTCAATCCTTTAGAAAAGCTGAATTTCAGGTAAACAATTCTACCTTCTGAACAAGGTGCTTCTCAGATAACTCAAGAGGACACGGAAAGCTTCCTGAAAGGCTTCCTTCAGGATTGAGATGGGAAAGGTAGAGAAATATTCTAAGGTACCATAGAAATGCATCTTAATTCTGAGAAACCAACCTTTGCCATAAATCAGATGCGCTGGAAGACAGCCATGTAAACCTCTCACACTGCTCTCATCATTTAAGCTCAGCTCCCTCCATTTCTCCAAGTCTTCAGCTCCCTCAGCCTTGCCGTTTTCTGTGACTTGGTTGGTATCTGCCTCAGTCATTTTCCCAATCCCTTTTCTTCTCATCATGCTCTGGCTCCTTGTGTCCTACCCCTGTGCACTGCATCCTACACCCCAGTCCTGAAAACCCACTGTAGTTGCCAGTGGGAGGCAGCCAGCAACCCTCCCTGGCCCTGGCAGACATAGTGGCACACAGTTTGCACACACACAGGCATCTGTCAGACAGCAAAGCAACTGTTAAATGGTAGGATCAAAGTGTTTTCTCTCAATTTTCTGAGATCCAGCAAATGGCAGAGGTGGGTACATGCCTCACCTCCTCCTCTGGATGTGCAGTTAGATTCCCTGACCCTCTCAGATAAGCAAGCGGTTTTTTAAAGGTTAATGAGACTGGGATTTAAAACATGCTAATGGGGTTACTAAACAATCCCAAAACAGAAAGAACCAACTTAGGGTGGGAATACCAATTTGAAATTTCAGTGCAATAGTTAGAGCTATTATGAAAGAAAAAGTGTGTGTCCTTCAACATAAAAAAAGAATTCTGGCATAAAATGCTGTGGTTATCTACACATGTGCCGGCATGCACACACCCACACTCTTTCAAAATACTCAGGGTAAGAAAAGAGTTAAACCGGGATGATCATCCAGTTTGCTCTTTTGTTAGGGTCATTAGACAATTAAGAAAAATAAAATAAGTAACTTGATGGATTTTTACCTGGGAAGTCCCACAGAAATAGGCCTAGCTACAGGACGGTGAGACCTCAGTGCTGACTGGGAGAGAACTCTCCTTTTGGCACTCACTGGTGAATCTGGATTTGCTGGAACCTCTTCATTACTGTGGGTAAAACACACACACACAAACCCTGAAATTATCTGAATGTTTTTTCACATCAAATAGATGAAGCAGGTAATAACTAATAGGACAGATATTGTTAGAGAGCATAATTTGGTTTATTATGATACATTAAAAAAAGATTTGTGCAATATACTTATTTTCTGTGGCTACATAAATAGAATAGCTTAACTCAGCCAGTAGAGATTCAAATGCAGAGTTTTATTTTTAAAATATTAAATGGGTAATTTCCTTTTATGAAAAGACTTATTCAGTGGAAAATTAAATTTCACCAACAATAATTTCAGATGTCCCCTCCCCAAAATCCAAAGCTTAAGAGTGACACAAGCTATGGCATGGTAAGATTCCTCCTGAATTTAAAGTGTCTGGAAAAGTGAAGATGGGAAAAGGAGAAACATGGAAGATTCCACAGGTCCATTTAATTCTATGTGAAGTCACTGCTTAGTGTATGCCAAATACGCTAGCTATCTTCACTTCAAATAAATAAATAGAAAATGACTCATTAGGATCCGACTCTTTCGGATTCTAGCCTTTGAATAACCCCATAGATCTTATTAAAGGTTTTCACGAGGCTTATTATTTCAGCAAACCTCTTTAAAGATGGCTAATTCTTTGAGAGCCCAGCAACTTGGCCAAGAAGGAAAGAAAGAACAGTTATTATGAGCTGTGTATCCAAAGCTGTCTTCAGATGCAAGATCTACACTCTGCAAAAAGCCACATGTACAAACAACCTGGCACTTGTGAAATTATCAGGTCCCTGATCATAATCCAGAGATATCTTACCTTTCATAAGGATCCAACTCATATGGATCTCCAAACACAGACAGAGAAGCTGCACCAATATCTGCTCTCATTAGACCAAGTGAGGGCTCCATTGGTTTGTACATGGAGGGAAGCGTGGCCCCACGCATAGGTTTACTAAGACCAAGAGCTCTTGCAATACGGGAGCGAGTAGTAACTTCATTTTTCACCTGCACAGATAAAGAGACTGGGTTATTTGTATGTTAGGGCAGGTACGTACCCTGGGTTTAAAGCCCCAAATTCTTCACTTAGGCTAAGCAGAGTCATCAGGTTACTACCATTGGTAGCAGAAGTGGTGTGCATTTATCATCTAGATTTGCTTTAAAGCATTTATTTCATTTCTCACTATGGCCCATGTTACTTCACACAGAGACTACACGTATCAGATTTAAGCAACCAGCTAAGTTCTAAAAATCTTTAATAATGTCGTTCAAAATTGTCAATTCCTTATTAAAGGCTGGAGGGACAGTTCTGGCTGTGGGATGTAAACTAGAGTTAAGGTAGCTGAGGACAAAAGTCAAGCCGTGCTTGACTGAGCATTCAGTATAGTTCACACGAGAACACTATCCACAACTGAAAGGTATTTTGAGAACCCTTATGGCTGATTAACTGGGTCTGCAACAACAAAGACACAAACATCCATAGCCTATTAAAAAGAATAGATGGTGACAATTTTAACTGAGCTTGCATTGCTACCAAGTAAACACTACAGCTGAATGGCAAGGCATAACACAAAGCCTGCAGGACATGCTTTACAGTGTGATCCCTGCAGTTTAGGTGACAGGATTTGCCAGTAAACTCAGCTGGCTTGGAAGTTGCAATTTGTTTCCATGTACAGCATCTTTCTGGAGGTACACTGGACACATCCTGCACACACTCCCGCCAGAAAAAAAAAAAAAAGAGTTATCTGCTATCATTATAAGACAGTATTTCTTCATTGAATCCCATGTTATAGTGCTTTTACAGATGGCTGAAAAATGGCAGATACTCACGTGTGATCTTACTCTCATCTTTTTCCCTCTTCTCTTTATCCGACGCTTACGTCTCTTCAGCTGTGTCCCTGAACTCTTCTTCCCAGCAGATTTTGTCTGAGTTCTTTTTTTGCCTCCTACTTTCTTCCTCCTGCCTGATGGGACAAAAGACAACCAAGTATCTGGATAAGTGCTGGCACTGCACTTTACCCTGTCCTCCCTTCTTCATTCCCCCATGCCATGCAAAGCAGCTCACAGAGACTGATAGTGTACTGCAACAGTATGAAACAGCAAAGTAGAAGTGAAATCATTAGGATTTATTTAAAAGCAACCTTCAAGACACTTCTGGGCAGATGCGGCAAGGGGAGAGAAGAAAATGCATGTGGTATACTTCTGCAGCTGCACAGGTGTGGCAGCATACAGCTGATCAAGAGTATTTTGTACGGTTCAGGCTTCCCAAAAGCTTTTATTTTTGCAGACAGGAACCACAGAAGGTGTCCAATGGCCTTACCTGTTTTTCTTTTCTGCCTAGTAGGAGCTCGTGGTGTAAGAGGACGTTGATAGATGGCTGTGTTTAGGCCTGCTACAACTGCCTCAATTGTTTCATCCAGAAGAGAGGGCATCAGGTACCTTGGCACATGCTGTGTGGGGGAATACAAGTTACATGATACAGGTATCTATCAAGGTCAGCAACAAGTTAGTTACAAAGACATTTGATGAGAAATGGATTTGAGATTCAAATGAGAAGCACTTGTGTCACCAAGGTGCCAGTTAAGCAATTATGTTACCTTTCTCACTTTTTGACTGTTGTATTTAAGGAGAACATGACCTTACTCTTCAGCCTCCCTCAGTATTAGAAGTCATGGCTAGCCTAACTCTGACTCTTTAAATGAGAACAATCCCTGAGACTGACATTTCTTCAATGAAAAAAGTTCATTTAAGAACTTTCTCAAATCCACCTAACTGACCTCTGGTTCATCACACAGCAGAGTGCAATGCGCAAAGACTGAAAAGCCAACGCAGTACAGGTCCCCTATCTTAAACTCCTCATTCTTTAAGGCAGATTTACCTAATGTTATGAAACACGTCCAGAAGCAGCATTTCAAATGCACACCACAGGGAACTCGCCGACATGGCAGGTGTGAGTCCCCCTCCAGAGCATCACTTCACTGCGAGAAGCAGGGGCTGCTCCTACAAGGTTCAAATTTCTCTTCCTCTCTATACTCAAGGGTCAATCCCATTTAAACAAACACATTTGAAGCGTATGGATTCTGAACCACCAGCCTCAGAATGTGAACTCAAAGCCTCCTTGCTGGACAAACATAGCACAGGTTTGTTCCTTCCTTCGGCTGGAAAGATGTTAAAAGCAGGTTTCTCTCAACAGCTATGTTAAGTTGGCCACATCCACACCAACCATATTCCTAAAATGCCATAGAATCATAGAATGTTTGGGTTGGAAGGGACCTTTAAGCATCATCTAGTCCAATCTAGTCCAAGGGCAGGGACATCTTCCCTACCCCCTCTCCTTTTTTCAAGCAACTATAACACATCAAGAATTGATAAAGTTTCAGATGATAAAGCAGCAGATGCAAAGATGCCTCTGATGTTACAGATTACTCACTGTGCTTACTTTCTACCAGAGCATATGCATCAGATCCTTGTACATTTACAAAATGTATATGTGTCCTGGTTTCAGCTGGGATAGAGTTAATTTTCTTCACAGAAGCTAGCATAGTGCTGTGCTTTGGATTTAGTACTAGAAGAATGTTGATAACACACTGATGTTTTTAGTTGTTGCCAAGCAGTGCTCAGACTGCTCAAGGACTTTTTGAGCTTCTCTTGCTCGGCCAGGTGCATAACAAGCTGGGAGTACAGCACAGCTAGGACCCAAACTGTCCAAAGAGCTATTCCATACCATAGAATGTCATGCTCGGGGGGGTTGGTGGGTCGGTCGGTCGCTCGGGTACTGATCGCTGCTCGGGACGGGCTGGGCATCGGTCGGCGGGTGGTGAGCGATTGCATTGTGCATCATTCATTTTGTATATTCTGTATATTTTGTTACCGTTCTCATTATTACTATTATTATTATTTTCTCTTATTAAACTGTCTTTATCTCAGCCCTCAGCTCTAACCTTTTTCCCCTTCCCGATTCTCTCCCCCATCCCACTGAGGGAGGGGGGGGAGTGAGCAAGCGGCTGCGTGGTGCTGAGTTGCCAGCCGGGTTAAACCACGACAATATGCGGCACAAACACTATAGAAGAACTGCTTTAGAGCATCTTGCAGTGGCAAAGAAGCTTCGAACTGCAAAATGTTTGAAAATAGAATATGCCAACAGAAATATATGCTTCAAGTCTTCTTACTATGGAAGCAATTTAGCCGGACTTCTCTGTTAGTGTCACTAATGCATGCTCTGAACTATTTTACTGAGCTATTTTTATTAAAACTGTTTCAAGTATTTTGGGTGCCAATAAATACTACATAAGGTTCTCTCATTTGGAGGACAGGATGGAGTAAGGAAAACCCTGAACATTGGCCTAAACTTATTTATTTTTCTAGAAGAAACTAAAATAGTGCATCTAGTTAACCACCAGTAGTTTAGGCACCTACAGAACAACAGATTAATTACAAAACAAACTGCCTCCCCAAATACTAAAGCTTTCCAAAGACCTGAAATCAGCATCTCTCTATGGTTTGAGGACAACAGCTTAGACCCTCCTTAACCACTGGAATTAAACTTCAGTCAACTCAAGGTACAAGCTAAAATAAGATGCACTTTTATTCAAAGACAAAGGGAATGAGTAATAGTGCCTTTCTAGGTATAGTTTGTAATAATCTCCACAGATTGGGAAGTGGAGCTAGGAATGGCTTCTTGAACGGTAAGTATTGGGCTCCCTGGCTTACGCTACCATGCAATGGTAAAGTCCCCAGGAACGACCTCTCTCTGCAGGAGACAGCTACACACTACTTCTAAAACAACAGGTAGGGAAAGACAGACAAGCACTAGCAGTTACCTTGCACAGCCTTCCATCTCAAACAACACTCCTCTACGGTTATTTTTTTCAACATATAGCCCTGACACCTTAGATGTAATTGCTTCACAACAATGCATTAAATAATTCATCAAGTTTTCCTATTTTATTAGTTCTTCTAAAGTTGAAATTAAAAGGCCTGGGTTTGGAGACAGGGGTGTTTTGGCAGGCAAATAAGATGACTTCCACCATAGAGGACATAATGAATTTAAGGACTACTAAAGCACTCCGAGAAGTCTTTAAATCAATGGAAAAAAACATGATAAAAACTTAAGGTGACCTGGATCTTTGTTCAGAGCACCTATACCAAACTGTACTTACTGCTGCAATTCAGATCATTTGGAATTTGATAAAAATTTTTCTCCTCCCAGTTACAATGACTTTGATGAGAAATTTGTAAACTCTGGGGAGCTAATTAACAGTAGACTGTTCTTCCCAACCAGCAGGAAGGTAAGATAGTGGAAAACCTCCACTTTTCCCCCCAGATTTCGACATTTTATTTTGCTTCCCTTAAGCCCATCTTTATTTACCTTTATTTCTTCTGCCTGAAGTTACAGAATATAGAAGTGTAGCTCGTGAAGTTGAGGCACTTCACAATCTCAAGTGCGTTTCCTTTTTCTTTCTCACCTGACCTTTGCAACCGCAACAAGGGGAATCTTAATCTACAAGACCCCCTACCTCCAACTCAGTCTTCTCCCAGTCTGCACTTCACACTCCAAGGACAGCCTTTATAGCAGACCCAACCTGAAATCCACAGCCAACTGACTGCCTTGAAAAAATAGTTAAGTTTTATCCACTCTTCCCTTCTCTCTCTTTTCTACATTTTCCCATCTTTGGAAAAAACCTGACTAAATAAAATCAAAACCAAACAGGCATGTTATTGTCAGATGAAACCAAGTTTATTTTCATAGAATCATGGAGTAAAATTCAGGTTGGACAGCATCTTGGGGTGTCCCTCAGAAGAGTCTGACCTTTCTGTTCACTAGTCAACACTGAATTCAAATCAGGTTGGTTAGGCCTTTCTTCAGACAGGTGCTGAAAACCACCAAAGACAGAGATTTCAAAAACCATCCAAGCAATCTACTCTCATGGTTGACTGACCATCCCTAGGGGAAAAACAATTTTCCTTATGTAAAGTCAGTTCCTCCTCTTCCTGTCTAAAGTTGTAGAATTTCACATATTTCTACCAAACTCAACAGCAGCATTAATGAAGAACCAATTAACACATCACTAGTCCCATAGCGGTTATTTACAGGCTCTGCTTCCACAGTAAGTCACTGTATGCTCCTGTGCAATTTAAAGCTTTTTATATTTATGCAAGTGACAGGTAGAGTGCTTTGGCTAAAGCCAGAAGGCAACGCAGGCAGGAGATCCCCAGGTTTGAAAGTCTCTCAGTTTGCAGCATACTAATTGTTACTGAAAGAATCGTAATTGTTCCAGCCAACAGAAACATCCAGAAACATCTTAACTGCAGTCATCTTCAGTAAACAGTTCAATGAGTAAAGGATTTGAGGGACCTTGGGTATTTAGGATACTTTCTTGCACAGATTCTCTGGTACCTGTTAATGTGGTTGAACTCACACTGCCACATCACGTGGACACTGGCATCTGGGTCTTTTCTCTTCAATAAGAAGCTGATTTTCACAAACATAGAAACCCTACAAATACTAAATTTTTCTCTTCAGTTTGGCTGAAGGCGGCCAACAGGTTCTACTGCTATGGGAAAGGGGGTAGGAGGACAAACAAGAAAATACACAAGTGTCAAATAAACATGCCCTGTCCCTGTAAAAAAGCATGCTAAAAAAACCCAGCAGTGGTGCACAAACTGTGCACTGACAGCCACTGGGAATAAAAATACAATTTTTCTCACAGCTGAGGTGATAAAAACACAGATCAAGAGAGGAAGCTATCGCAGATTTCAAAACAGAGAGTCTTGGTCATGTGCTGCCTCAATTTGCACATGTTCTACATTTCAATTTAAAAAGAACTCCACAACTACTAACCATTATGCTATGGACAGTCAACACAGACAGCTGAGCTCCTTAATGGGGGGAACTTATTTCAACTCTTCCACAAGGTTCTTCCAGAGGCTCATTAGAAAACTCCTAAATACCTGAATTTGTTGCGCTGTTGTTATCCGGTTTCTGTTCACTGTTGCCCTAACTCGTTCGCTCTGCCGAGTTCTGGCTATAGCTCGGGTTCGGACATGAGGGCGTAGCCTACTGGTGGTAGGAATAACATCAGCCACGAGGGCAGCAACCTCTTCTTCACTGACATGATCTGTATCTTGAAAGAAAAGATGCCCAGGTCACTTGTCTTTCTGCAGGTGAAAGCACTTCAAGAATTTTGGACAAAAAAAAAATAATCAGTATTCCCCTTCTTAAACCAACCACCTCCAAAGGCAGACATTATCCTCTCAAAAGGAAATGAGCACAGACAACACTGCTTCAGACTGTTACACAGAAAGACAATGTTCTAGGTAACAGAAATTCCTGCTATCTTGGCAATCTGACGTCAGGATACTAATAAATTCTTTCTAATGCAACACAATGCAGCTACACTAAGATGCTGGGCTTGCCTCAGGAAGGTTAAAGAATGCCTATGAGAAGCAGCTCCACAGGTTATAACTGCAGATGAAAATCTTAATAAACAAGATCCTCTTATCAGTCAAGAGTTCAAGTCAACTCTTTTGGTTCAAGAGACAACGCCTATAAAAACAATTATTTAAAACAGTTAAAACCAGGGGTTAAACACCTCTTCGAAACAGCACATGCTTCACATCATTTAAGTCAGGAGTAAAATATTTACTTTGACTGGTTACCACAAAACACTTACCTGCAGCAGCACTGACACCCATGGGGGCACAGGCTGGACAGAACCATTCATCTACAGGGACTTCACTCAGAGGTGGATTAAGGCATTCCATGTGATACCTTGACAAAAGAAAAGAAAAAAGTAAAATAAAAATCAATGTGCTCCGTACCAAGGGAAGAGAGCCTCTTACCTCTGTCCACACGCTACAGAAGGCAGACATGCTTTCTTAAGCTTGAAACTATGCTCTACACATCTGCTTCTACCAATCTCCAGAGAAACGATGCTACCTGATAGTTATACAAGGGCTTTCAATTCTAGATGGTATTTTCATCACTTTAGGCTCAAAAAAGCTCAGAAATGTGAGTGTTTTTCCCTTGCTGTGTGGTGTATCGCTTTTCATCTGAACCCAAGCTGCAAGAAGTGTGCAGAGCCAAAACTGATGGTGGCAAAGAGAAAGGAGAGAAGTACTGAAGTGCTTGGGAGACAGGCAATCAGGAAACAACACCAGTTTCCTGCAAACCAACATAGTATTAACATTACTGGTATTCACAAACATTTTATTTTGCATGACTGGACACAGGTCAACTGCAAAGCCTTGTTACGTTGAATAAACACACCGCATCCCACATATACCTGGCACGATTAAGATGACTGGCGATAGGGATTTCTGCATAACTGCACAAGCTAGGTTGCAGAGCATTGGTCAGTCACTGGTTTCATACAGCTGCTTGCAGGACTGGAGACTAACCACAGTGACTTCCAAACACCATCCAACTAAGAACCGTGCTATTCCTTATCAAATGTCAAAGGGAAAGAAGAAAGCATGATGCTCCCTTAGGTAGGCCTTCTGAAATATTCTCTACCCGAGAGGCTGAGCAACTAGACTGAACAGCCTCACCAACCACTTACAGAGAAGCTACCCAGGGAAGCCTTTCAACATTACCCAACTCATGTTCTGTAATTTATTCAATTCCATTTCCAGCAATTAAAACCCAGCCAAAGCAACATGTCTTAGTAGCACAGAATTTCTGAAGCAACTCATGTTCAAGTTACACTGCTAAAAGGAATGAAACCAGATTTCTCAAATAAATGAGATGCTTCCCATGAAAACCAAGTGCTTAGACCCGGCTCCCTAGACAAGGAACACAGGGAGACCACAGCCTTCAAGAGTTTTAGCTTCAAATCAGCAACATTTCTATGGGGAAATACTGCCGTAATTTCTGATGTAGTACAGTGTTTAACTCTGAAATAAGTAAAGGAAAAAGAATGAAGCTCTCCGTTTCACCTTCCCATGCCAAAATTCACTCCCTAATAACTGTGGCCAGGTACTGAGATATATAAGGAAAGGGAAGGAACATCCATCGGACATTCTAATCCCACTTTATAGCAATACAAAAAAAACCCCCAGAAACGCTACAGCTGTTAATCTACCTCCCACCCATCACCCCAACTTCAGATTGTGTATTTCAAACCTGTTCCCAACCACGTTGTAATGAACTCAGTTTGCAGCTAAACTGTCAAAACCACCAATATTATCTTTATACTAAAATATATTAATTGTCAATACAAAATGGAATATCATGGCCTTCTTGCACCAAAGGGTACACCCTAGCAGAGGAGATTTTACACTCTTTCAGAGACTTAAGAGGATGAAGTTGAAAAATTATGTTTGCAGTAAATCATGACTTTAAACTTAGAGTAGCAAAGTATTTTCCTTCTCTGAGAAAGAAGAGTTTGTTCTCCAACTGCCAGCTACCAGGAATGAGATCATCTCCCCAAAGTAGTATTCTGACAAGTAATATTGTTAGTTTCAGGCCAAAGTCATAACAAAAGCACTTGTAGCAAAAACTTCACTACATAATTTTCAAATTATCTCTGGGAGTTCTGAAGTCACGTTATGAACCACCTGACAAGCAAAGACTTTCGGCCCTAAAACTTTGGAGAACCTATTGCAACAGCTCTCTAGAGTCCCCTGGATAGGGAAAGAACCTCCTCACACAGAAAATCATCATAACAAAACTCAATGCCAGATCTTACAGAAGCATAAGATCATACTTGTTTTACAAAAACCTCGAAGTAAATTGGTTTTGATCACATTCATTCTCTCAGGTTCATTTACCTGCTGCCCGATGTGGCAGGCACGTCTCCTCTGTGACTGCCCCACCTTCCCAGATGCCCTTGCATAATAGGTACAAGGCTCTGCAAGTGGAACTGAATAATAAGGACAATGGTTCATCTAGGCTGGAAGAGTCACCAAGGTTAAAGTGGCCCACAGCCTGCATCAAAATGGCTTCCATAAAGAAAAAAAAAGTGTGTCATTGTCATAGGAGACTCTTCTGAGGGGAACAGAAGGCCCAATATGCAGACCAGACCCACTTCTTAAGTAAGTCTGCTGCCTCTCTGGGGGCCAGGTTAAAAATGTAAAGAGAAAGCTTCCTTCCCTGGTACCGCCCTCAGACTACTACCCATTATTGATTTTTCAGGTAGGCAGCAAAGAAGTTGCAATGAGAAGTCCAAGGGCAATCAAGAGAGACTTCAGGGCCCTGGGACAACTGGTTAAGGGATCAGGAGCACAAGTAGTTGTTCTCCTCTATCCTTTCAGTTGCAGGGAACGATGAGGGAAGACAAAGGAAGAGCCAGCAGATCAATACCTGGCTCTGAGCCTGGTGTCACCAGCAGGATTTGGGTTTTTTTGATCATGGGTTGGTCTACACGACACCAGGCCTGCTGGAAACAGACAGGGTACACCTGTCTCAAAGAGGGAAAAGGATCTTTGCACAGGCGTTAGCAGTGCTCATTGGAAGAGCTTTACACTAGATTTGAAGAGGAAAACGGATAAAACCAGGCTTACTAGAGGTAAGCATGGCTGTGGCATGCCAATGCTTGAGGGACAGTCTGCTAGTGAGGTACTTTGGTCTGCCATCTCAGTGGAAGTAGGGGATGGAGATCCATGTGGCAGCAAAGGTACAAGGGTTATCAATGTGTTAGAAACCATGGAAATGCCTGAGAACAATCACATTAGAACCAGTGCTTCTCCCCCAAAAAGGTGGCAGGATCAATAGCCCAACTGAAGTGCATCTACACCAATGCACACAGCATGGGCAACAAATGGGAGGAGCTGGAAGCCACTGTGCAGCAGGAAAACTATGACATAGTTGGCATTACGGAAACACGGTGGGATGACTCGCACAACTGGAGCGCTGCAATGGATGGCGATACACTCTTCAGAAGGTATAGGCAAGGAAAGAGAGGCGGTGGGGTAGCTGTGTATGTTAGGGAGTGTTTTGACTGTCTAGAGCTTGACGATGGTAATGAAAGGGTTGAGTGTTTACGTGTAAGAATCAGGGGGAAGGCCAAACAAGGCAGATATTATGGGGGGAGTCTGTTACAGACCACCCAACCAGGATGAAGAAGCAGATGAACAGTTGGACTTGATGATCCTAAAGGTCTTTTCCACCCTACACAATTCTATGAGTCTAGGATTTTATGTAATATTCTATAAGCAGCTGGGAGAAGTCTCACAATAACTAGCCCTTGTTCTTGCAGGGGACTTCAACTTGCCAGATGTCTGCTGGAAATCAGCTGAAAAGACAGCAGAGGAAACAGTCTAGAAGGTTCCTGGAGTGTGTGGAAAATAACTTCCTGACACAGCTGGTGAGTGAGCCAACTAGGGAAGGCACCCTGCTGTTTGCGAACAGAGAAGGTCTGGTGTGTGATGTGATGGTTGGAGGCCATCTTGGGCACAGTGATCAAAAAATGACAGTTTTCGCTTCTTGGAGAAGTAAAGAGGGAGGTCAGCAGAACTGCCTTGCACTTCCAGAGGGCAGATTTTGGCCTGTTTAGGAGACTGGTTGACAAGTGCTTTAGGAGGCAGTCCTTGAAGGGCAAATGAGTCCAGGAAGGCTGGACATTCTTCAGGAAGGAAATCTTAAAGGCACAGAAGCAGGCTGTCCCTGTGCACCAAAAGATAAGCCAGTGGGGAAGAAGACCAGCATAGCTGAACAGAGAGCTTTGGTTGGAACTCAAGAAAAAAAAGGAGGGTTAATGACCTTTGGAAGAAGGGACCAGCAACTCAGGAGGACTACAAGGCTGTTGTGAGGTTATGCAGGTTGAAAATCAGAAGGGCCAAAGCCCAACTAGAACTTAATCTGGTTACTGCCACTAAAGATGATAAAAAAATGTTTCTATAAATACATTGGCAACAAAAGGAGGGCTAAGGAGAATCTCCATCCTTTAGTGGATGCAGGGGGGAAACACAGTAACAAAGGATGAGAAAAACACTGAGGTACTTAACGCCTTCTTTGCCTCAGTCTTTAATAGCAAGACCACTTGTTCTGTGGGTACCCAGGCCCCTGAGCTGGAAGACAGGAAGCAGAATGAAGCTCCCATAATCCAAGGGGAAATGATTAGCATCTGCTACACCACTTAGACACACACAAGTCTATGGGGGCCGGATGGGATCCACCCAAGGGTACTGAGGGAGCTGGCAGAAGTGCTTACCAAGCCACTTTCCATTCTTTATCAGCAGTCCTGGCTAACTGGGGAGGTATCAGTTGACTGAGGTTATCCAATATGACGCCTATCTACAAGAAGGGCTGGAAGGAGGATCCAAGGAACTACAGGCCTGTCAGTCTGACCTTGGTGCCAGGGAAGGTTCTGGAGATCATCTTGAGTGCCATCACATGGCACAATCAGAACAACTAGGTGATCAGGCCCAGTCAGCATGGGTTTGTGGAAGGCAGGTCTTGCTTGACCAACCTGATCTCCTTCTGTGACAAGGTGATCTACTTAGTGAATGAGGGAAAGGAAACGTTTCTGGAAGTGTTAACTCCAGAAGTCAAGCATTTATAAATAACTTATTTTAGGAAAATAAGATAAAAATCAAAAACTCTATCATACTTGGCAGGGGGGAAAGGAACTATTGAGAGACCACAAAGGAAAATCTGAAGCAACACTCTGAGTTCAGTAAAGGCTTACAAAAGTTCAGAAAGAACTGAAAGACATGACTTCAGATAAGACTTGCGAAACATTGGTTTTGGTTAAACATTTTAAATTCAGTCTTCTGATGACATGCTTAATAATATTTAGTGTTCCCAATTTTGTCTCTTCTCCAGAAGATGAATCAGTGTATATGGACACTACAGAACACAAAGACAAAACTAGAATTAGCAGACGTCTAGTTAGCTTGCTAGAAGTAATTTTTGAAAGATTATTTTATATATTCATTGCAAACAAATATCTCTTTGTTCAATGGGTAACTTTTGACATCAAACTGACAATGCTGCAAGACTGATTAAACAGTGCAAGAGATTTAAATCCCAGCAGAAGATTGTAGGCCCAAAGTTGTGTTCAAGTATCTTGATGCTTCTACTTAAAAATGTATTTTATTAATCAAGAAGGGGAAAAAAAATGTTAGGCTACCTTCATTTCAATCTTTCTTACCCTGCATCACAGCCATCGCACAGCAGCAGGCGATCCTCGCGGTCACTTCTGCCACACACCTCACAGAAGGTTGGATCATCCTCTCCATCATTACCCTGAGTTTTTGTGTTCTCAACAGGAATCTAAATAAAAGGAGCAGTCACATTTTATGCAGAACGTGGCACTTTTTAAAATCCATTGTCACATTAACAGTACCTGCAGCAAAATCTAAAAGTGAATGAACCAAAATCGCTGTTACATACCAGAACCGTCACTTAGTTCATTCAACACATCTAGGACATGATCAAATGCTTGAAAACATCTACTGAACTTGTCTACTGTCAGACACCAACAACTATAGAAAACTGCATTTTAAGAACAGGAGAAAACAAAATTCTCAAGTAACATCAGAAGTAGTCAAATAAACAAAAAAAAACCCAACACAAGACAAAAGAGCAAGCTTAGTTTCCCCCCCCAAAAAACATATGATTTAAACGTTATTTTGCACTTCTGTTAAAATGCAAATGCTTAATAATAAACCATCAGTTTATGAAAACAGAGCATCAAACTCCTAAATGTCCCCTGAAAATGAACAAGTTTCTGATATTAATAAAGAGCAATGATGGCTCTTCAATATTCTTTTGTGAGAGACTACTAGTACGCTCAACCTGTGCCTTTAAGAGCTCTATTATTGCCTGGTGTCTCTGTCCCCTTACAAGCCCAACTGCTACACAGTACAGGTGGTAGCAAGATGTAAGGAAGAGATCACATATAACCCAGGTTATTCCTATTCATATTGTAACAGTGCTTGCAGTATGCGGGCCGTTTTCCCCATGTGGACAGGCTTATCAATGCAGAACAGCTTAGAGTCAAATGTCCATTATGCAAAACCACCCTTTTAGCCATCAGAAACAACACTACATTTCAATCCACACACAATACTACAGGAAGAGTGGTTAAGGAGGAAGAAAAATTGAAACCATATCTTAAAAGGCAATCCCAAAATAGGAAAAAAATAATTCCTCCAGATATCAAATATCAAATAAACATGCTAGAAGTGTAAACCTTGGAATAGCTATTTTGTGGCAATTGGCCTTGTTGTTTGCTACAGTAGAAAGCTTACCTTTTTTAAGATTTTACCACCAAAATGTGCCCGAATGCTAATGTACTTAAAGAGGATTCGATCCACTGGACAGGAGTTTGCATTCTAGAAAGAAAAAAAAAAATTCCCCATACAGTTCATAAGCACATCTCTTGATTCAATTTTTCAAAAGGGAAATCTTCAATTATTAATGTAATAAGCATTAAATTAATGTAGTAATCATTTTAACAGCTA
Source organism: Gorsachius magnificus (assembly GCA_034008185.1). Taxonomy (NCBI): domain Eukaryota; kingdom Metazoa; phylum Chordata; class Aves; order Pelecaniformes; family Ardeidae; genus Gorsachius; species Gorsachius magnificus. Next base: position 3,406,824 of record CM067086.1, on the reverse strand, counting down.
CTGGTCTTGACATTTTAAGTACTTAAATCTGACTTATCTGTTTTACAACCAACCTATTGTATCAGAGAAAGCATGCATTTTTAGAAAAGCATTTATTATACCAAAGTCATTTAATTATTATTCAATTGCCAAAGCAACATCAAAGTTCTTCCAAACATTGCCTTGAAATAGTGCTCATGTTTTAGGGCATTTTCTTTCTTTTGGACAAATGAGCAACTGGAAATGGCTTACAAATATATTCAGTAAGAGTGAATGATTTATTTATTTTAAATTTAATTACCACTGGTACTGCTGCATGCACAGTAAGTTTTGTTGCAATTCTCACCCTGGATTATAATTATGGGAACTACATGGTTAGGTAGCAAGGAACTTGGACTGAAAACTGGATTCGGAGTAAATTGCTGATTTAGTCGGTATTCTTTTATATCTTTTCTAAGTTTAAATGTTTGCTGTCGCAACAGACACTCATCCAACAGCCACAACACGTAACTCAACAAGAGATAGATATACAGAGAAATATACACACACATGCATGCGAAGAAAAAAAATAGTATTACTGGTGTCTTGACTTGAAAAGAGAACACCTTTCAGAGAACAGAACAGATCAGGGTGGGTACAAATAAAACAGATCCACACTTCACAAACATGAATCCTGCCAAACAGAGCAGTACCTAAGTCTGTGTAAAAAAGCTTCAGAAAGAAAATAAGATATCATAGTGTTTTGTTCTCATTACAGAACAGCATGATCAGAGGGGAGAGAGCAGAGCAAACCAGAAGGCCACAGGACATCAGGGACAGAACAGCTCACCTTAGACCACTCCATGATGCAGTCCAAGCAGAAATAATGGGAACAGTTCTCAGGAGTCCCAACAGCCTGATCCCTAAATGTGTTGAGGCAAATGGGGCAGTTTTCACCATCCTCATCAGAGGAAATGCTTGCTCCGGTTACATGTGGCTCTAATTTCAGAGAATCAGTCATTCCTCCCCCAGCAGCCTCAGTTTCTTCCTCTTCTTCCTCCTCTTCATCATCATCTTCACAATCTTAAAAAAATGAGAGATGAAAAACAACTCTCGTGTGCTACAGGGCTTCAGCAGTGAGGGCAGAGGGGGTGGGCAGGATGGGGTACAGAAAATTCCAAGTAAGCTTATTTCATGGGGCTGCAAGGGCAAACCACAGCCTCCCCAGACTGAGGCAATAATTTTTGCTGTTTTCTTTTTCTCCTAAATCCCTTCACCAAAAAGCAATGGATTACTCTAGCAAAACATAAAGCCTGATAACCTGACTAGTCTTGCAAGAGATTAAAAGGACAGACAGCAGAAAAACAACAGATTATCAAAACAAGAGAGTAGGATACGTCAGGCTACCACTGAACACTGAAGTTGCAAAATAAAGTTATAATAAAGTTGTTATGTATCCTCTTTTTTTTTTTTTTTTTTTTAAACAGACATTCCAGAGGACAAGAAGCAGCAATACGCTCACTTGCAGAAGAGCAGATTAACGATTTCACCAGTAAATCATGATTTTGAGAATCAAGGAATTTGGGTGCCTAGCTGGAGACTGCTTAGAAAAGCTTGGGTTTGAGTAAAATCAATTTTAAACACTCAGCGCATATTGTTGAAAGATGTTTTTATTTCTAGTACAAAATACAGGTATGTGTGTTAGTCTTTCCCCAAAACCTGTGAATTAAGTTGACATTTTCAAGAAGCAGTGAAAAGTTACCTAAAAACCACTCTCACTTATTTGGGGAAGGGGAAGAGGGGCAGCTTTTGTTGTTTTGTTGATTTTATTTTTTTTAATAATGAAAATCAGGCCCTTGTCTTTTATCTTTTCTATTGAATTCTGTCTGGACATAGCAGAGAATACTCTAAATGCCCAATTAATAAAGTTTTTTGACACCTGGCATCAACTTTTTAGTCTGTGCTAAAAATCAGTCTAACTAGTAACTTGGAAAACTCTGCTCTTGCCTTCCCAACAAGCTTTAAGGTGTGATAAAGAGCTCTGGTTTTGTCTATCCAAATAATAATTTGAGTGCAGCAGTTCCAGAAGTACATGCATCTACAGTAAAATTAACAAACCCAAGTAACATCCACGCTCCTTTTTCAAAGAAAAATTAGTCAAGACATCTTCCCTCCTCCCTCAGCTTAACAGTAATAGTAATTTATTTCCAAGACTCCCCATCACAACATTCACTTTAAAGCCTCATGCCAAAGCAAACAACCATGCTTTCTGTAAGTGAAAAAAACAGCATGAGCCATTGCTGCAATTTTGACTTTTTTGTCTACTCATGCTGGGGCAGAGTTCACTCCCACTGACTATAACTACAACACTTTGGCTAGCGGATAGTCTTCAAACATACAAATGCTTTAAAAGTTTAGAAATTGGGGAATATTACTTGTTTGTTTATTACTGTAGGATTTGAGCATTGGCCTGACACAGCAGCATCTGTGAATTTACATTTCATGGTCAATTTCTGGAGGAAAAGCTTTCACCCAGCTCTTCCACCAATTATTAAAAAAATGCCCATTAACACACTTTAAGAGACCTACCTTCTAATTCTTCATCTTCACTTTCTTCCTTGTCCTCCTCACCTCCCTCTTCCTCACTGTCATCTTCTTCCTCCTCACTTCCAGTATCATCTTCTGAATCACAGCTATTTCCGCCATTGCTTTCTTAAAAAGAAAGGAGAAGAGAGGAAATACCTATTTGATGCAGACAGACAGGCAGAACAGCGAAGGACACACCAGAACTCCTGCTCAGGACGTTATATATGAAGTGAAAACCCAGCTTTCCTCAGTGGTATCAAAGCTGCCTGTTTTGAGAAACTAAAGGGAAGCATGCCAGCAGTCTGAGATACAGAATTTAGGACACAAACAAAAGAAATTATCATGGAAAAATAAATGAATGGTCACAAATCTATCTTTACTTCTCTTTGGAGCTGAAACCAATAGGTTCTTCATCCTAGAACTATAAATGTGTACATGCAGAGAGGCTGTAATTACCTGTTTCACTGAGGAGTGCGAGACTCTGTCTTTTGCCCTTGCCTAGTGCAGCATTCTTGTTTATCAGTTCATCCTGGCTGTCATCATCCATGGCAGGACATTGGGAATCCGCTCCCTGCAAGAAGGCAGACTCCAGTGAGGCAGTGCACCGCCCTACGCAAGCAGAGCGGACATCACCCTGGCAAAGAGCACCCAGCGCATCTGCGGAGACGTGAGCAGTAGAAAGGACATCACTCTACAGCAAAGGCTCCTCACACCATTGACTGTTTTTCCCAATTTCGAGTCAGAGGTGGCTACAGGTAAGCAGTTACCATTACGTGAAGTTTCACATCCCTATGGAGCTAGGTGAAGCCAGCTGCTTGTGAAACTCAGTTTAGTGAAAAATTCAGCTTTGTCTTGGACGACAGAAAAAGGTATAACCAGAACTCCCTACTGAAAATAGGAATAGAAAACCTGCAAACACCAAAATCATCCTGTGGATTAGCAATAAAATGCAAAACTGAAAGGGACCAGAGATCCTTTGAAAAAGGCCTAACTGGATGACAATACGTGTTTTAAATCAAAACACTATCTTCCTCAACTGAAAAGAAACAAGAAGAAAGACTACATACCTTAGGTCTTCTTGAAAAAAAGGCCTTTTCACAGCTCTGTCACAAAATAGAGAAATCTCAGACCTCACAACCATTATTCCACAGAAAGGAGGAGACTTGATTTGGTGCATATTAATGCAATCACATTAATTGCTGTGCATTAGCACAGACTGGCAATAAAACTGACAGCTAGAAAGAGATGGCTCATGATCCAAATTCATAATGGCAATCAAACCAGAGCTTTTAATATATAACGCTACAAAGCATTAAGAAAGACAGATCCCCAAAAGCTTCTATAAGCAAGTTATGGAAAAATATAATTAACTGACATTTATAAAGCTGGATGTCATATCTCAATATGAAAAAAAAAAAAAATGTGTGGCAAAGAAGTTTCAATTGGGTGCTCTTCTCCCACTCTCCCTGCTCTGCACTACGTATCTTACATATCAAGAGAATTTTTGGAACAAAACATTATGTTTTATTCAAGTACTCTTCATGCATATCTTTACTTGCACACTCCCTTTTTTGAGCCACGTAGCACAGCTCTGCACTTAAGAGCCTTAAAAATGTAGGCTTCACTAAACCAGACTAAACTGCAAATGGAATCTTCAATGCTCAAGAGGAAAAAAAAATATCAAAAAAAAAAAAAAGATTGAGCTTCAACACAATCAAGTTCTTGGTAAAGATTTCTCCTAACTTCAGTAAGAATCTTGCCTAAAGAGTGGTTTAAACTTTTCACTAAATTCATGGCTGTTAACAGGAGTGTGTTTAAAAACAATTTGTGTTGGCTGAAAACATGCAGACTCATCAAAAGCCAGTCACTCCACGATGTTACTGAAAAAGAAGTAGGAAAAAACACTAGGAATTTTTCAAGTTTCAGCAGTGCATATGTATGAATTATTCAAACTGAAACTCAATTATATAATGTCCTCCCAAAAGCTAAGTTCACTACAGCAATGCAAAATTTGTGGTGACGTTACAGCCGGGATACACAAGGGCAGAGACTGGCAGCACCAGTCCCACAGCAGGGCAGCGGCAGGCATATTTCTTACGTACGTAGCAGGAATTTACACAGTGTATTTCGATTTTAGGCAGAACCTCTGCCTGTATCATCCCTCCATTGGCAGGGTGTGGGAATAGAGCGTGTTCCTGCTGACCCATCACTGCCACGTCCAGCCAGCTACGGCACTCCCGAGCCACTGAGGACGACAGAGGCCAACCAAAGCCACCGCGGGGGTGAAACCATGGAAAAGCCTCCACTTCGCTACCACAATGCCCTTCATTCCCCTGCTCCCTAGTTCTCCTTAAAGCAAAGCAATAAGCACAGTGAGGAAAGGATTTTCTTATTTCTGAAAGTTATTCCCACAAACCACAGTTCTGACCAACATACACTTAACTACATTTCCAAACAGCATACATTTTTTCACTGCTGTGGAAGAAAACAGCTACCCATGTTATTTTCGCGCTGTTACCCCATGGAAAGCTATCCTTTAAGCACAGAGGCAAACAAATCAGCACTTGTGAGTTGACAATCTAAACTGACATATTTATGCTGCAAATGCAAGCTCGTACTTTGCTCAGAGGCAAAACTCAGAGTTAAGGAAAATCTGGTATCGCAGCAAACAATCAAGTCTTCAAGTCTTGCCAGTAAAAAAAGTCTGTTTTGTGGACAGTCAGGAATAGACAAGGAGAAACCAAGTGAGATTAAGTGACTTTGAGATTTTAAGCACATCACAAAGTTTACTTTACAAATAACCTTTTCCAAACTGGGCAGCTGCTCTGAAGCAAAAAAGAAGGAAACCAAAGTTGACTATACACCTAATATGTTCTCCTATTTTTAAAGAACAATAAGCAGCATTTCCAAGGTTTTTTTTCTTATGGGAGACATTTCAAACACATTACCACTGTGAAACACAAACATGTTTGTGATACACTTCAGAGAGCTCACCCACCTGTACAAAAGCCCAGCTTTTGTTCCAGCACTTAGCAGAGCAGAATTTTTCTAACCCCCTCCCCTACCCCAACCTGAAACAGATACAAAATAGACAGGAATCATTTTAATTATTATTATGTAAACCAAGAAGTTTGGTTAAGAAGGAGACTGTAGTCATTCCTCTGAGGCAAACCTTAACTACGCGCTTCTGTAACATAAGAGCCCAGACTACTGAAAAGCAGCTGGTTATCCCCGAAGGCCATTTGACTGAGGCAACTACAGCTGCTTTCAGTTTTGGGGGTGCCAAGGACGTGCTCTCACCAGTGTACCCGACCCCATGCTGCTTGCTGCCTTGGACAACCCCATGGTGTGCAGTACTCTGCACACAGTCCTTCAGCAGCGGAGGCTCCTCACATCCACGGATCCTCTCTTCTGCATCCCGCTTTGAAGACTCAATTGAGAGCAATTTAGGATAATAATTTACAGAGAATAATTTACATTTGCTAGTTTAGCTGTCATTAGCACAGAAATAGGTTAGAATAAATAAGGCTTTGTACACTTAGCATTGAAATCTTTCATTTTCTATGTAGTGCTAGTGGGGAAAATGTTAGCTAGTATTTGGATTCATTTGACCAATATATGGTAAAGCAAAGCCTTAGTGAGAGTAATTAACTGAGCACTCCCCAATTCCACTTGCCTCTGTGAGAAAGCAAAGACCCTCGTCCTGTGCAACGTGCTCTAGGAGAACCTGCTTTAGCAGGGGGGGTAGGGCTAGATGATCTCTTGAGGTCCCTTCCAACCCTTGCCATTCTGTGATTCTGTGAGGATGTGTCCCCAGCAGGCAGCTCACGAATGCAGATGCAGGGTACCCTGGCCAGAGATCCCTTGCCTTTGGACTCAATACCACTACACAAGGTGTCATCACTTACAGCGAAACCCATTTTGATTCCCTGGGCAGGTGCATCATTCACACATTTGCAGTCTGCGCACACCACATCCAGTATTTGAGTTACAGGTTGCATGCTAGGTCTGCTAAATGCAGACACCATACTCCTCCTTGACATCCCCTGCTTTCAAATTCTCATCTAGAAGAACCTTTATTTTAATAAAACATTAAACCGCAAAAACGACGAGCGCGTGGCAGGTGTTGGATCACTTTATGTGCACCAGCGCCTTCCCCCAGCCCTGCGTAAAGGCACAACCTCACGCCGGGTTTGCACCGAGCGCCGTGTGCCTACCGCAGCACGGGCTCTGCTGCAGCATAAATCATACGCCTGGGCTTTGCTATTAAGACAGATTACATTTTTACATCGAGCTGCCTTAAGTCACTTTAATTGTACAATCAAATGGCAATTACAAATACTTTCTTCAAGCCGTATTAGCAACAGGGTTTTCTGGTGCCTTTAAGAACAGAGAAGATTAAGTGTTTCCTCCTGAGCAAGCGTTTATCAAACAAACAGTTCAGTAAACATTTAGTTTTTTGAACTAAGATCCTTATGCGTTACCACAAATCAGTATTTTAATGTACTTTGAGTATGTTCCAGCTAGAAGGCAAGTGCAGGTTTCTAAGTGTCAGAGGAGCCACAGTCTGCAAAACATACTCAAGCCCCATCTCATTCTGACACGAAGCCGACGGAGCCGCCTACGGAGCGAGAGACTCTTCCAGTCATCCGTACCTTCCTTTCTAACACCAACCGATTTCCTCCATCACCAACTTCTTGCAGTAGTTTCTAGTTTTTAGAAACAGAAGAGCTACTAGACAAGGCATTTATTTTAATCTGCTTGGGTAACATTTGGGATTATACACAAGCAAAGAAAACAAGTCGGCTGGATTTTCTCACAGGGTGGTTTTGAATGCTGATCTAATTTCATGGGCAATTATTGAGCAGTCATGTTCCAAAGAGCACTTATAACTAAATTTAAGTCTACTAAATATTCAAACACATGAGCTTTCAGTTCTCGTTGGCACATCTGCTGTATTTGTTGGGGTTTTTTGGTTTTAGTGTTTTGTTTTTTTTTTTCCCCCTCTTTCTCTCTTCTTTCTCTCTCTCTCTCCAAATCGACCAAACAATTCAGTTCCCTCTGGAAAGCCAACATCACACATCAGAAAGCATCTGGCTTTGTTTCCAATTTCATATGCTACACTGAAAGAAAATAAGAGTTGTAAAAAATCATGGTTGTAGCCGGTTGGAAAACATCTGGATATGGTGTAGCAGATTCTCATCTGCCACCACCACATTCCAAAGGCAAAAGTAAGGAGAACTAGGTGGGGAAAGTATTCAGATTAACAACAGACTCCTACAGCCTAGAGCCACGCAGTACCAATCTAGCATGCACAGGGAGATTTTAAAAATACCTCTAAATTTAGATCCAACTTTCCCCTGTTTAAGTGACAAAAAGATTAATTCTTAAATACCACTATCAGAACTGCCCATGCAACGACTTAAATAACAGAAGCACCTCAGAACCTAAAAGATAAGGCACAGAAAAGTAATCCCGGGGTAGGTAAGGAAGCGCTTATCTCTCCCCCATCCCGGCCCTGCTCTAAATTTAGCCACCCTAAATTCCAGGACCAAAACTGTCCAGAAAAGCTTCCCCAGGAGCTGACGCTACACTCTTCAGGGAGTTTGTACTGCAAACAAAGCAATGGCACAGGCTTTGCAAAGGCGCTTTTGAAGTGCGGCATCTTACCCAGAGGAGCAGCTGGGCAGGCGTTTTGTGCCTCTATTCAAAGCACCAGCCAAGCTCTGTGCAATTCCCAGCCCGCGATTCCCTGAAGCCACTGGCTCCATTTCCAGCTGTGAATCAAACACTCTCCAATGCTGCACACCCTCCTCTTTCTTAACAGGTTTCTTTTCTTAGAAAGAGTCACCCTTACTGGTGAGTTCCCTTTGAGCATCAGTCTTCTACAGCCATTCCCATCTTTAACTATAGATTTCCCTGTTGTTTATGGGCATGACTAGAAAAAAAAAAAAACAAAACAAAAAACCCCACAAACACCCCCCCCCCCCCCAAACCAAACAAAAACCTCCTGTACTTTTATGAAATTTTTTGGAGTATAGCAATATCACAAGGTACCAGGACCTACTGACCTTCAGGGAAGGAAATAACACAGTGAACACCTCTGCTACGCATCCGCAATGCATTCATGCAACAGCCAGCAGGAAAAGCAGCACCCAAAACTACAAAAAGCACACCCGCCCCACTGTTATTGAACATGGGGTGCCTAACGAAAGGTGCCAGTTACACAGCTTAAAAACCCGTCGGTAAGCACATGTCCCTCAAGGCAAAGTTTTTAAGCCTGAACAGGCTTTTGCAATAAGCTAACGTGCATTAAAAAAAATGTTTGCTGGAAAACCTCGTTTCTACTCCTTAGCCGAGAGGCCCGCCGACTTCACTGTAGAAGGCTGAAATAGCTTACAACTACAAACAACAACAAACAAAAAACTACAAAAAAGAACAAACGCACTCACGCGTGCACCACAAGCAACGGGAAGGGGCGGGGGGCAAGGGGGGGACGCCAGAAACATTCAGTTTTATTTATTAAATCTGTGCAAGCAGCAGCGGGAGCTGCCTGCTCCACCGCTCCGGATGGCTCCCCAGCACGGGGCCGCCGCCGCGCAGGTCCTCCCCACCCAGAGAGGCGCCGTCGCCGCCTGCTCGGCCACTTGATACCCCACGGGACGGCTTCCACGAGCAACCCGGCTCCGGACAGCCCGGAAAACAGCTCCGGAGGAGGCCGGGTCGGGGGCAGCCCCCCCCCCCGCCTCCCGCCTCCCGCCGCGGCGCCGCTCAGCCGCATCTTCCGGCAGCCGCCGGCAGCTGCCGCCAGCGATTGCTCACCGCATAAATCAATAAATAAGTGCGTTTCTAGGAACACAATTAAATAAACATAAGCCATCCCGAGCGCGGCGGGGCAGTTGCCCTGCGGAGCTGGCAGCCCGCCGCGACGGGCCACAGCCGCTCCGCGCAACTCCGGCCCACGGGCCCAGCGCCCCCCTCGGCCCAGCCCCGGTCCCCGCCGCCCCCCCCCGTGCCCAAACAGGCCCCCACGGCCGCCCCCCGCCCCCGAGCACTCACGCGAGGAGAAGGCCCCGGCGCTCACATAACCAGGCCGGGCCGGCGTAGCGGGTTACAACGGCCGGAAGCCCCCTCACCCCGGAAGTGCTGCGGGAACACTTCCGGGTCACGGCGGTGCCGGCGCCAGCAGCCGCGGCCGCAGGACTGAACCACTGCGGCGGAGGGGGGGGGGGGCAAGGAGCGAGGGGGACGGGATGAACCATTCGCGGGAAGGGGGGGAAAACGGCCGCGGGACTGCGCCATTGGAAGAGGGGTGCGCCGGGCTGTACCACCGCGGCGCCGCGGGAGGGCGGGGCGGCACCGCCCCGAGGGGAGGGAGCTCGGGCCCCGCGGGCCCCAAGGGGCCCCCCCCCGGGCCGCCCACTCGTGTCCCCGAGCAAAGGCCACCGCGCCCCGCGGGTGTCGAGGCTGCGGGGGGCTGAGCCCGCGTGGCCCGGGCGCGGTGTCTCCGGAGGGGGTGCCCACCCGCAACGGGGCCCCGAGGGGGGGCGGGCTGCCTGCTGGGGCTGCCGTCGTCCCCGCAGAAGCCGCGGGGAAGGTCGGCGGACGGGGCCTCCCGGCCGGCGGCGGCGCGCGCGGGGCGGGCGGGTCCCGGCGCCCGCAGCTCCCGGCTGGGGGGGAGCGTGGCGCCTGCGGGCGCGGAGCCGTTCAAGCCGCTCTTCGGCGCGGCGCAGGTGGCGGCCAATTTTTTTTTTTTATTTTTTTTTTCTTTCCCCTCTGAGTACGCGTGGCTGATCCCAGCCCGAATGTTCCCGTTCCCCCGGGTCCGGGGGGGGGGCCCCGGTGGCCGGCGGACGTGACCGGGCGTCAACGCGCCCGTCCTCGCAGACACTCGGGTGGTTGTCAGGCTCCCGAGGGGGGCCGGGGGCGGAAGGACGAGGCCCTTTCCCTGGAAACGCAGAGCGGGGCGAAACCTGCGCCGGCCCGGCTGCTGCTCGGGGCTTCGGGAGAGGGGCGAAGCGGGAGGGGTGAAAACCCCGGTGGAGCCGCAGCCGGTGCGCACAAAGCGCCTCGTGTCCGGGCGGACAAGGTCTGCGCTGTTAAGGGGCGACTTTTAACTGACACGGCCTTGGCCGCCCCCGGGGTGGGATGGGGGCGCGTTCGCCCCCGCTGGCTTTCCCCCGGGACTGCGCGACGGCAGCGGCGCCGCGCCCAGGCGGGCGAGAAGAGGCGGCGGCCGACGGGCAGCCCCGCGGGGCTCCCCCGCCATCAGCGGGCGCACCGCCGCCCGGTGGCCGCACGCCGCCCGGTGGCTCCCCCCGGGGGGGGGGGGGGGGGAGAGCGGGGCCCTCCCCGGGGCACCGTCAGCAGGAAATGTCATCCCGGAGATTAAGGGCTGAGCCGCGGGCCCGGTGGGAGCGGGCGCAGGGCCCGGGGGCGGGCAGCACCCGCCGGCCGCGCTGCACAGCCCCGCCCCGGAGCCCGGCCAGGGCGGCGGCGCCCTCCCCGCTCGTTCCGGGACACGGCAGACCTCCGGAGCGAGGGACCCTTGCGCCCTTGCTCGGGCTGCAGGCGAGCGCTTTGCCCACCGCAGCGCTGCCGCCCCCCGTGCCGCTCGGCCGGCGCCCCGCCAGCCCCGCTCCGCGCCCGGGGAGGTCCGGGCGACGCGCAGGGCTTGGGCTGTGCGGGCACGGCCCTTCCCTGTGCGCTCGCGGTCAGGGGGGAGGAGGATTTTATTTATTTATTATTTAAATAAACCCTGAAAGGCAGGGCACCGCCTGGAAGAAGAGACGAGGGGCTCGGCGGAGCACGGCCGCCGAGGGCACGCGGAGCAGCCCGGCCGCAGCAGCGGTGCCGGCAGGGAGGTGTCGGGGCAGTCCCCAGCCACGTTACTCCGCACAGAATACCCATTTTTTTTCAACCAAGCGAGCATTTTCCATGGCCGTGCCTTGCTTTTTGTGTTGGCTCACCCCGGAGGGCACAGGGGCCGGTTTGCTCCACGGCCAATTTCGCTCCGATCCAGGTGCGAGCCCTGTGCCGGGGAAGACATAAAATACGTGACTTATCCCCTACAGCTGCTGGGTGAAAACAGAAAAACCCCCACATAGCACGCACACAAAATGACAACAGAGGCTACCATTGTGTGGGCTGCCACGCAGGAGAGGGGCTGTCCCCACTCCCCACCGGCAACAGGACAGCAGCGCCGTGGATGAATGGTAGGCGCTTCAGTTGACCACGTAGGGAAATCCCTTTGGTGGGGAATCGCCACCAGCTACCAGGGAGCCCACACTGGGTTTTGCTTCCAAGTCTTTCACCACACCTTGCAGGAAGAGCACCAGGTTGCAGAACACCCGTCAGAGCCGCGACAGCTGATCATAGAATCATAGGATGTTTTGGGTGGGAAGGGACCCCTAGAGGTCACCCAGCCCAACCCCCCTGCAGGGAGCAGGGACACCTTTAACCAGATCAGGTTGCTCACAGCCCCGTCCAACCTGGCCTGGAATGTTCCCAGGGATGGGGCCTCCACCACCTCTCTGGGCAACCCCTGCCAGGGTTTCACCACCCTCATTGGAAAGAATTTCTTCCTTAGATCCAGTCTGATGCCAAGGAAGCTTCCACACGGGATGCGGAGCTTGTGTCTTTTGCTAGACAGCGCGCGCCATCAGCTCAGCAGGGGCGTTGGTGTCTGGCCGCTGCTTGGTCGGTGGCCACGTTCGCACCCATTTTTTGCTGACCATCGTCAGTACGGACGAAGCGGGGGTCCCGCCAAACGCACCCGGTCCCCCAGACACGCTCTGGTTTCTGGTCTGTTTGCGCAAGGTGTGTGGCTTCGGGCAGGCGGGAGCCACCCTGCCGGCTCGACGCCCGGCTCTCTGCGCGTCTCCAAACAAGGCTCTTTGCCTCCGCGGGACGGGGCTATGCCCACCCATAGAGCCTCGGGTGCTTGGCAAACCCTCGTTGAGGCACCCTAAAATTCTCAGCATTTCTTGGCAGCCGGCTTGTAGGTTGATGGGCAAGAGCTCGCTCTCCTGATACGAAGGCGCGACCAGTTATGCCGAGGACGTCCAGGCGGCCTCCAACTGCCCGTCCTTTTTTGGGGAAGTTGCTGGAAGAAGACTCCTGGAGCGCCTGGGCCCTTACCCCTCGAGGCTGCCCTCACCGCCCCGGGGCCTTCCGTGCTGGGGGACCCCCTGTGCCCCCTTTGGTGCCAGGAACCGTCTCCACCCCCGGCACCGCGAGGGGCACACGGGTGGGCACACGCCCAAGCCGGTAGGGAACAACGGGAAAAATAAATAATATAATAATGTAAAATTTAATACAGCAACGTGAAAGGCGGCAGGAAGGCGGGCGGGGGGGGTAGGACGGCCGGCAGCACCCCGCCGTTCCCGCCCACCCCGCCGGTGGCCAAAGCCACCCCCCCCACGCCCCCCCCCCGCCCGCCGGCCGCGCACCGCCTACGTGCGCCCCGACACTGCCCTGATGGCACGGCCCCGGCGGAGCGTACCATGGGCCGGGCTGCGGCGGGGGCGGAAAGGGGACGGAGGGGAAGGGGGGAGAGAAGCGGGGGGGGGCAACGGGGCTCCGGGGTGGAAGGGGCTCCCCGCGGGCGGCGGCGGGGTAAGGGGGTGCCGGTAGCGGCCGCCGGCGTGAGGCGAAGCAGCGAGGGCGGGGAGGGGGTCGGCGGGGCGGGGTGAGCGGGAGGCGGGCGGCGGTTCAACAGGTACAAATGGTTCCTCCCCGCAGCAGCGACGTGCAGAAGCGAACGCGCCGCGCCCGCCGCTGTCACTGGCGGGGGGGGGGGGGGGGAGGGGGAGAGGCGGGGGGGGGGGGGGGTCACCGCGCCGCCCGCCCCGCCCCGCCCGGCCCCGCCCCGCCGCCGGTGTCGGAGCTGCCATTGGGCGCTACGGCGCGGGGGCGGCGGCGGGGGAAGTTGGGGCGGCGGCGGCGGCGGGGGGCAGCGCGGAGCGGCGGCAGCGCAGGTGAGCGGCGGCCGTGACGGGAGGGGACCCCCACCCCGGGGGCGCCGCCGAGCCCGGGACGGCGGGGGGGGGCCGTCCCGCAGGTGGGCGCGCGGAGCTGCACCTCTCCGTGCCGGGGCGCGCCGCGGAGCCCGGGCGGGCGCGGCGCCCCCCCCCCCCCCGCCGGCTTCCCGCTGTCCCCTGTGCTACAGGTGGGCCCCGCCGCCCCCGTCACCCTCCAGGAGTAGGTGAGCCACTGACTAACGCACATTGTGCTCTCGGCGACTCCACTGTGCGTGTGACAGCGGCTAACCTGCTCCTCGGGCATCGCTGTGCGGCCGCCTCGGCGCCACGGACCTCGACGCCACGACGCCTGCGTCCCCGCCTCGCCACCCAGGTGAGGGGCTCCGGCGTGCGAGGGAGTCGCCCCGCCATCCAACGCCGCTGTCCCGCCGCCAGCGCCTTCCCGGCCCGTCCTTGGCCCGGCAGAGCCCCGACGTGCAGCCGGTCGCGTCCTGCGATTAGCACGGCGGAGCGTGAAAAAGATTCCGTGCTCCTTGCGGCGGGGTTCGGCGTGTCCGTCGGGAGCGGGGGTGAGGAGGGGAGCGGGCCGTGGCGGCATGCGGGCGCAAAGAGTCGGTGGTAAAGTTGCACGGGGGGGGGATGGCGTGCCCCCCCCCTCTCTTCCCCGGCTCTTCTTCAAAGTAAGTAAGGGCTAGCGGGCTCCGTACCGAGTTAAAGAGGCGCTTCATCCCCGCCGCTGACGTCTTGATACCCAGTCAGTGACTAACTGAACTGCTATTGCCAAGGGTGTGTTAATAGAAGAAACCGTGCCTGGTATTGCCCTGGATGAGTCACCTTTAAAGGGAGACTCTCTAGTCTGTTAAACGAAAAGCAGAAACGAGCCTTGCTTTCCTTTTTTTTTTTTTTTTGTGGCTGTTTTATTTCCCATACTGCCCCTCACCTTTGCTCACTGCTGTCCACTTCTTGCGCCAAGGCTCCATCAGCCCCCTGGCCCTGGCTGGGTGCTGGCAGAGCTGCCGTGCGCGCTCGTGCTGTGATGTCACACCGGGGACTCTGACTTCATGGCCCCGAGGAGCAGGAAGGCGAGCCGGGCAGGGGCTCCTCCAGCCGTCCAGGATGGCTGTCACTAGAAACGGAGGAAGTGACGAAGCAGATTGCTTCTCCTGCAAAGTTCTCTTTTGCAATATTTCGCGCCGGTGAAGCAGCTGGGTAGTTGAAGAGTGTCTTTTCTGAAGCGCAGCGCAGCTTTATCAGCAGCTTAAGCTCATAATAACCGGCTGGGATTCACCGCAGCCTGCTGAGGTTCCCCGAAAGGGGCTCAGGTTATTCTCCCTCTTGCTTGGGCTGCTCACATGTAGTCCTGGACCGTTGTAAAGGCTTGTTCTGAAGCAATCGGCAGTGTTCTGGTCAGTAAGTAGTTAATTGCACAGAAGGCAGAGCACAGATAAAGTCTCTCACCTCTCACGGAGGAATTTTGCCTGTCCCCATCTCTCCTGCCTGCACTCATTTGTTGTTTTTTCCCTCTGGGTCCCAGAGGAGCATCTGCTCTTCAGCAAGAAAAATCAGCTCCCTCTGTGCAGCCTGGGTGAGTCCAGGGTGCTCAAACACACTGGAAAGAGAGGAAAAATGCCTGAATTTACCAAGGTTGCTGTCACGCTTGTTCAGAAGCGAAATGGGCCTTTTTTGACTGGAGGTGTGTGTGTCAAGTTTGCAGCTTTCTCAGCCCCAGAAGGCTTTCCTCCTCCCTGGCTGCAGCTACAGCATCTTCGCGATGCTGCTCCCCAGCAGGCAGGAGCGCGGTGTAGCCACGTGGAGAGCAGGGAGAAGGGGAAACGTGGTGCAAAATACACCTGTGAATGAGTGGGTCTGCAAGCTAAAACCGAAGCCCCGCAGTCCCCTGCCGCCCCATTTCATAGGTGATCGCGCATGTAACAAACCTGTATCTGAAAATGAAGGCACTCTTGTTTCTCTTCGAGGAAATAGCGCTGCCTTTGGGACCGTGCTGCCTGATGACTAACCCCTGGAGACGCCACTGGCAGAAGCAGCTCCGTGGGTCACCTGGCAAGACTTGTCCCAGTTCCCATGAGCAGCTCCGGGGTACGAACGCTTCCGACTTCCCGCTACCTACAGAACCATCCTGTTCAGCTCCAGTAAGCAAAGGCGAGGGGTCGAAGTGAAGTTTGTTTGGTTTTGCTTTTTTTTTTTTGTGTGTGTGTCTCTCCAGTAAGCAGGGGAGGAGCACACAGCTCAATTCCTGTTTTTAACATTTCTGTGGCATGATTCAAAACTAACCTGCTGTGCTGTCACCTGACATCTTCAATAAATAGTGCAAAAATCAGTGTTTGGGTGCTTATTACTGTAATTCAGGGTGCCAGACCAGCTGAAGAGGAAGGCCGTGCCTTCTCAGCGACGTGTCTGTGTGCGTTGCATGCCCTGTGTCTCCCATCTCTTATTTTGCCTCTGTAGCCAGCAAAGGCGGCTTGACAAGGAGAACGGAAGGGTGCGACCTGGTTGTCCCTCAAGCGGAACCCCCAGCATCGGTGCCTTCACCCCTGCCCTAGCCCAAGAGCGCTCCTGAGCGATGAGAAAATACAGCAGGGCTAAGATGCCCCTTAATTTCATGGTTTTCAGTAGCTAAGAAGCAGATTCATAAGGTGATGTTTAGCCTGGTAACAAGAATAGTTGGGTGCTAAAAACTCTCACTCAGAACCGATGCTGTAAGATTTTTGGGGAGAGGCAGGGGTCTGTCTTACCGGAGGGGAAGATGCTGAACATCAGGCCTGTTAAACTGAAGGGACTCTCTGTGCTCCTGAAAGATTGCGTTCTCTTGTTTCAGCGCTCTGCAGAGGGAAGCGAGCAGGCCTAACGCTTCGAGCACGGCACTAGGAAGCGCCGATCGTCTTCTGTCTATAACGCGTGCTCGTGGCAGGTCCTGCGCGGTGAGCCTCGCCAAAGGAGCAAGCTGGCCTGCGAGGAATAGGAGGAGTACATAAACTGTTTAAGAGGAAGTCAGTTAGTTAAATGCAAGCAGGGACTTATATAATACATCCTAAAAAAAAAAAAAAAAAAAGATTTCTGCTGGCAGGAGGTTCCGTTGGGAGAGAAACTTGCTCATCCATAAACAAGAAAATTTCCCGGCCTCCTCTAGTGCTCTATGATATTTTTTTTTTTTTTTTTTCCAGGGCAAGGTAGAATGCGCCCAATCTTTACCCTGAGACAGAGAAAGGAAAATCATCACAGGGAGAGCAGACAACGCTGCCTGCATGGACATGCATGCCAGTTCAAACAGTTTCTCTTCTCCATCTGCAGTGAACTACCCTTGCAGGAGCCGTGCGCCCAGGAGCAAGCAGCAGAGCATCTGTACACCGCTCGGGGAGCAAAACCAACAGGCACTTTCTCCTCCAGTCGTTCACACCTTTCCTTATGTAACTGGTGCTGAAGTGTGTGCTTTAAAAGCTGCTTGCCAAATCCAGGGGCTGGGAGGCAGCACAAATGCTTCTAGCGCTCAGGATGAAATTTAGGGGGGAGAACCAAACCCAAACACTGAGGAACTCGTACAAATCCATGACTGTGAAATGGGGGGGTGGTGGTGTTTCAAGTGTCAGCAGCTGTGCTGCCCATGAGAAACTGTACTGGCCTGGGGCAGCGCTGACCACCATCTGCAAAGGATGCCTGGCCTAACTAGCCAACACGGTCCAGGGTAGATGGGTGAGGAGCTGGGAGCCATTTTTCTTACACAATATTAAAAAAAAAAAACCCAAAAAAACCCCCAGCCAGATAGTGCGGAGAGGAGGAAAGCCCCAGGGAGGCTGGAGGTGGCTGAATTACTCTCCTGAATGGTGCCTTGTGCTGACAGAGCCTGCAAGTAGCTTGCAGATTTATTGTATTTATTTAAAAAAAAAAAAAAAAAATGCTGGGACTGTTTGCCAGTGAGAAACAGGTATATCCTCTGCTTTGTGATTTTTGGGTGGCACTGGAGCTAGCGGTGAGGAGCATCTGGGGAAGGAGAAGCCCTGAAGCCTGTTCCCACCCATGACAGGGAAGGAAGAAGCTGCCCCGTGGTGCCTGACGGATGCGGGGACACGACTCCCCGCTCAGCCAGGCACAGCATCCTCAAGCCACCTGGTATGCCTGGATCCCCGCCTCGCCCATGAACCAGTTGTTCCCTCTCCAAAATGTGCCATACGCTGGGCTTTTGGTTTGTTTTTTAAGGGAAAAAACAATAATTTATTTGCTTTGTTTTAATCTCATAACAATGAGTAATTCCTTCCTACTGCTCTGTAGTGGCCTAGAAAAGGACAGCATCATCTCCACTGTAGCAAGAAGGCTTCTCCCAGGGCATAAAATTTTAATTAGGAACAATCACGCAGCCTTGAAATGGGAATTGTGAGCAGCAAAAAAGTCAAACCATCAATAAAATATTCAATGGCAGAAATGTATTATTGACACAGCCTTTAGAGCAGATAAAAGCAGGAAGGCAGGGGAGCCAGAGCGGGTATCGAGCCTCGCTCTGTTAAATAACGCGCGGGGACCTGCACGCTCGCCATGCCATCGCACGCCCCCCGTGCCGGGAGGAATATAGGTCACCCACGGGTGGGGAGTTTCCTAAGGTAATAAATGAGTTTGATTAACGCCTCTCCCCTCCCGCAGCGGTGTGTACCACGGCAGGGGGAGAGGCGTTAATTAAAGTAATTTATTACCTTACAAAACACCGCTGCCTTTGCAGCAGCTGGGTGATGGCTTATAGGGCACATAATGAAAAAAAAAAATCTGCAAAATGCCACAGCAACAGAGTTAGCCCCCAGCCACGGCGCTCTCCCTAATCCCGCGCCTGATTCTCAGACGGCTGAGTTGCACTGGCCCCCATCCCACACATCCGAGCTAAGGGGCATCAGCTGCAGGGCCAAAATCTGCCACGATATACAGTTTTTAAACCCTTATTTTCCACCCCCCCCGCCCCAAGAAAGATTGGCGCTGGTTTGGCCTGTCAGATCATGGCTGAACAGAAATAACCCACACAAATAATAATCAAATAAAATATAAGTAGAAGCACAGAGCAAAAATCCCATGCAAATTCAGAGATTCAAATTAATTTCTGCCCCCTTTCTCCCAGCAGGAGGTGCTGTAAGCGATGACCCTTTTTCTCTTCGTTCTCACTTATTTTGCAGAAGGCAACACTACAACAGTAGCCCCCAAACCCAAAAGATCCAGTTTTTAACCTGCAGAGGTCAGGTTTTCAGGGCACACGGAGGACTTCACATAACATCCCAAAAATCTGGCTACGTCCAAGGCAGGTGGGTTTTCTGAACCCACTTTTCCAGTGTTTTTCCCCCAAGCAACACCAAAACGCTCTTTACAACCTCCATCACCCTCCACTTCTCTTCTTAGCAAGGTGGAGCCTCATTTTAAAAGCAAGAGACTCCAAAAAGTGACCGCAAGAAGCCCAAAAAGTAAACAAGCAGGGAAGAAACCCCTTGATGCAGCTGCATGGAGCAAACATATATTTAACTCATTTTCCCCAAGACGTGATTTAAGGGGGGGGGGGGGGGGGCGGTAACAAACCAACCAACTCCCCCTGTCCCGATTCAGAAAAGACAACTCTGAAATTGCATCTCCCCACTGTGGCTCCGCTCCAGTCGTAACCAGAGTCACAGCTGCACCAGCGCTCTCCCAGCGAAGCCAGCTTTAATCCTTCAATATCCCTTGACCAACTTGTGGACTTGCAGCGGCACCTTGAAAATCGGCTCTGCCAGGGGCACGTCCCCGAGGACCAGAGCCCAGCAGAGCCTCAGGGGAGATGCTGATGGAGAGCAAGAGCTGGTGGTCTCGCTTGGGGTTATCCAGGTGCAGAAGGGGGGCTTGAAGGCAAAAGGGAGGCGTCCCCCTTTCCTGCCCCTATCTGCAGCCGATCGCCGTCCCCTTTGCTTCCTGTCCTAAAATGCTCTGAGCTGCTGCTGTGCATTATTAAAATGCTGCCATGTCTCATCCCAGAGATGGCTGCCCTCTCACTGGATACAAGCTTCAACCGCTGCTTGTAAAGCACTTTGCGATTTAAAAAAAGAAAAAAAAAAAAAAAAAAAGAAAACAAAAATTTAAAAAGAGCAGTGTGTACGTAATATGCATTCGGTCATAAAATACTTACAGCTTTAATTCAGCAAATGGAAAGAGATGGCTTGGAAACGGCAGAGGCGGCCACGGAGCGCGCAAACCACTCGGACGTGCCTGTCAGGCACCGGCCCAGGGGCCAGCAGGGACTGCTCGCCCTGGGCCACAACACCAGGCTCATGCTTGCTTTGCTCAAATCCTTTCCCAAAGATTTATTGAAAATTGAAACCGCGGCACACAGGATTACATTCGTCTGGGGAAAGCGGGGTTTCACGGCAAACACTGTGCCCAAGTCACATTTTTTGCATACAATGCATTGAAAACAGGCTCGGGGACCTCCTGGACAAACCCATCCCCCCTCCCCAAACTGCTTTGGTTTCGCAATTAAAATACAAGGCAACCCACTGGGACAGATGAACAAAAACTGAGAGGAACTACTGGCCATCAAGTAAAAAAAAAAAGTCAAAAATCAGTGAAATGTCACCAAGAGCATTTTGGTCCTGCTCCCCAACCTGTACTGCCACTGGAGAAGGGTTCATTCTGCATTTTTTTTTTAATTTTAAAAACAAGTTGAAAAAATTAAGTGGTTATAAGAAAAACAAGCCCCCGTCGCGTGTTCCCTGTTCCCTTGAAGCCTGATCCGTGGCACCATGGAAAGGGGGTTTCTACGACAGGTTTCTTATAATAATAATAAAAAAAGAAGGGGGCAGAAATGTGTCTTAAAGTTGCTCTTGTGCCCCCCCTGTAGCCAGCGATGAGGCTGTTTGTCACAGCCCCGCTTGCTGCAGCGAGATGCTGTAAAACCTGTTAACGTGCTCCATCCAGGCGAGCCTCCGGGCAGGTCTCTCCACTGCAGCTTCGCTCCCCTAGACAAAGGAGCAAGGGCTTCTGAGAACGCACGATGGGGCTTTTGAGGAGGCTACGTGGAACGGGAGCGCCGCTCTTGTCTGTTGAATATAGAACGCACTTTAAAAAAATAGAAGGGGGTCGCTTCCATCCACAAGGGAAGAGGGTTGCTTTGTGTCGTCGGTCTCTGGTTTTATTTTACAGTCTGTAAAAATACTCTGGCTGTCCACATCCATTCACGATATAAAGCAGTAAAAAAAAAATAAAATATATATATATATAATAAGGTTTATTTATACAGTTACACTTGCAAGGCAATTGATCCTCCTCCGGCCAGGCCCTTCTACCTCCAGATGCTCTGCCTCGTTGATACAACTGCAAGAGAAGACAAAACCCAACCTGAGCGACCCCATCTCGGTGGGCGATTGATCACAAAAAGAAAAGGGGAACGGAAAACAGGACGTACGTGAGCACAAAGCCTGGACTGGCAAATAGACATGCAGACGCCGCAGCATCTGGCGAGATGGGGATGGACGTTTCGGGCTGCGAGGAGGTTGGCAACGGGGTTTTGCTGAGGGGATGGTGGTGTGGGTGGGAATGGGATGCCGGGATGCAGGTGGCATTGCCACAGTGAGCAGGGACATCACAGCTCCCTTTTGCTGCACCTGAAAACGTGGTGCAAGGTGGAAAAAGGGCCACAGGAGATGGAAAGGGTTTTGGGGTGAACTGGTCCCCAAGATGGAGCAAAAGTGACTTCTGTAAAAGATGGGAGCCAAATTCTCCCCATCTTAACCCTAGCAAGGTCTTAGCCCCAGGGGAAGTGGGGCAGCAGGAGCATCCTCCGCAGCTCCCAGCAGGGCAGCGAGCCGGTCCAACAGCGTGCGAGCCCCTGGCAGCCAAGCGGAGGCCACAAGGGTGTAAGCTTTGCTTTTCCTAATGGCATCTATAAATAGCTCTGGCCTCCTGCTCCCAGCACACGCTCGCTCTCTGCAGCCTGTTTTGGGCAGCAAAAGCCTCTCCCCTGCTTCCCACGTATCCTCCCCACCCAGGCTTGCGCTCCTGGGGGCCTGCCGGGACATACGCACCCTCGGGGCTCAGGCTGGACACCAGGGGCTCCGGCAGGGTCCTGGGATGGCCGAGGAGCTGCTTGGTGCTGACCTGGGGAGGCGAGTCTGTGCCGGTGGTGGGAGGAAAACCTATGGGATGGGGAAAGATGTTTGGCTCAGGCAGGGCTCGCACCTCCCGCACACTCCGGCATGGCCCACGGGCAGCCACGTCACCCTCTCCGGGTGCTCCAGAGGAGAAACGACTGGGTCCCTGTTTTCCCCCCATCCCTTTCCATGAGACCCCCCCACCTCCTCTTGTCCCCAAGCGGATGCAGATGTGGCCCCAGGCACCACGCTCGCCCTTCCCTCGCCAAACACGACGAGGTCATCATGGGCTGGAGCCCGTCCCCAGCAGCCCCCAGGGGCTGACGCCGGCCCTCAGCCTCCTGCTTTCTGCTGCTGCCACCGTGGCATTGGCGACGCTGTGGAGGAAAGCTAAGCTCCCTGCGGCCACCCCGGCCCCAAAAGCAGCAACAAAGGATCTGACCCCTGAACACGGCTACGAGCAGCCCTGGGGCTTAAGTGGGAAGGATGAAGGAGCGATGGGGCTTGGCCAACCTCAGAGACCCCCGGGGCGGTGAGCAACTGCTGTGCCAGCGCCGAAACCCCATCCCTGCTGCCTAACCTAAGCGCCCGGGGCAGAACCAGCCAGCTTTGGGGCCGACCCCCTTGGAGGGGGAGGCGGGGAGCAGGCAGGGGGGGTCCCGCAGAGCAGCCCCCGCGGCCGAGCCAGCGGCGGCGTGCTGACCTCCGTTTCTCCGGCAGGCTGGCAGCTCGCGCGGGCTCGGCTCCGGCAGGGCGTCCTCCTCGGACCTGGCCTGCAGGACGGTCACCGTGGCCCCCGTCTGCTGAATAAACTGCTGCAAATTACACTGCCTCAGCTCCTTATTTAACTCCTCCAGCTCTTGGGTCTGGGCCTGCAAAACACACACCGAGGCGGGGGACGGGGAGCCGTCCCCTGGCACACCCAGAGATGGCGGAGGGGGCCTCAGGGGTGCGGCAGCTTGGCCGCCCCTCTCCCAGGGCCTGCGGGAAGGGGGATGCTGGGGACGAGGAAGGCGTTGTTTAGGGAACAGCCCTGCTTTGCTGCGTCTCCACAAGAGGGTGCGAGCAGCCATCGCACAGCGGCTGCTGCGGAGCTGGGAGAGGCCGGACGCAGAGCGGGCGCTCAAGACGAGATGCTGGAAGCATGGCTGCCCTGGGGAAAGGCAGCTACCGCTGCCTGGCCGGGCAAAAGCTTCTCCCTTTGGCTCTGCCCAAGGGGACATGGTGGGCGCAGGGCAGGTGTCATGCAGCGCCTGGACCCCCTGATGTTGGGGGACCTGGGACAGGTGAACCAGGGGACATCACAGCTCAGCCCCATGGCTGCCATCTCTGCAGCACGCAGCCCCCCTGCCCCGCGATGAGCCCAAGCCCCTGCACCGCTTGCATGGTCAAAAAGCTTCGTGCACAGGCACCATGGGGACCTGCACTATCCCCCTCCACGACTCCTTTATCCATCAACCCTTGTGCCATTGCCGCCAACCCCGCACACGGACCATTTGCTCTACCACCATCGTCCGTGCCAGAGCAGGGTGATGCTGTGCTCCTCATGCACCAGCCAGCAGGAGCCCCAGCCCAGACGCAGCTTGCAGAGAGCACGATGGGTGCGGGAGCCTGGGCTGGCTGGGTCAGAGCGGTGACGTCCCCCCGACGGGGTCACTGGTGCTGAGCCACCGCTGTGCACCCAGCCCCACACTCACCGGCCAGGTGGGGCAGGACCAACCCCACTCAACCCATTGGCCCCATGCTGCTGGAAAGCTGGTCCCGCACCCCCTCTTCAAAAGTCCCACCACCCCATGGGGCTGCTCAACCTGATCCTATCTACCTGCAGGTTCCTTTCAGCTTCCTCCAGGGCCTTCTCCACGCTGGCCAGGTTGCTCTCCAGCTGGGTGCCTTGCTTGACCTTGGCCTCCAGGTCCCTTTTCATCTTGGCGGCCATGTCCTCCAGCTCTGTGGGGCTGGGCACAGGGGTCTCCTTCCCCCTCTTGGCCCTCTCAGCCATTTCCCACTGGATCTCCTCCTGCAGGGCTTCGGTCCGAGCACTCAGCTCGTATATCCGCTGGGTGTACTCCTCCAGGCTGGCCCCAGGCTCCTAACCCGCTCCTGCCGCTCCCTTTCGCACTCCTTCTCCAGCCGGAGCTCACTCTGCCAAAACTCCTCCTCGCCCAGCTCCGTCTCATTCCTCCGCACCAAGTGCTCCAGGTAGAGGATCTCATCCTCCTGGCCAGCGAGCCGGCCACGCTCCCAGAGCTGTAGGTCCATCTCCAGGGTGTCCCCGTGGGCCTCCAATGAATGTAGCTGCTCCTGCTGCCGCAGCACCCTCCTAAACAGCTCCTCCTTGGACGGCTGGACAACCCCACCACCCTCCAAGTCCATCCCTTCCCGCGCTTGGTGCCTCCAGCGGCTCACGGTGAACGGTTCACCAGAGCCTGTAGGACCCAAGTTGAAGGTCATGGATTTTTTTGGCTCCCAGGAACGGGGTGCATCCGTGGCAGTGGGCCTGGGCTTGATGGGCAAGCTGGCTCTGATGAACGTCCTCTCAGGGGCTTGGGGAACACCCTCTGAGGCGGGTCGCTCGGCCACGCTGGGGCCTGTCCGCCGCAGGACGAACTGCACATCGTTGGCGTACTGCCCGCACTTGGCCAGCGACTCCAAGGGGCACTCCAGTGGCAGCAGCTGCCGCTCCTTCTCCCGCAGCTTCTGTACCAGCACGTAGCGGCCCGTCTGACCTGCCGGGAGGAGGGGAGCACGTCAGATGGGGAAAGCCAAGGCTGGCAGCGGTGTGCCACGGCTGCTGCCCCACAGGCAGCAGTTGGTGACTTCCCCACCACCCCAGAGCAGGACCCCCACCCACCCAAGGTCTCCTCTTCCCAGGAAGCACCTGCAGATGGGGCATCCCCTCGCGATGCCCCACTGCAAAAGGGCATCCCCCCGACAGAGATGGCTCACCGATGGCCCGCGCCAAGGCGATGACCACTTCTTGGCAGGTGGTTTGCTCCGAGACACCGCAGACAACCCTCTGGATCCCATCCACCCAGACCTTCAGCTCCATCTCTGCGGCTGCCGGGCTTCAGGCACGCTGGGTCATCACAGGATGGGATGCCTGTGGGGAGAAGAGAAACCAGGTTTCCACCCCAAGCCGCTAATGAGGAGTACGAGACACTTTAAGAGTGGCGTCATTAAGTCATCTTTATTGCCAACATCCCATAAGGTACATCCTAGACCAAGCAGTTGCTCATTGCTGCCCTCCATCCATCTCTGCAGCTCTCCCTGTGCACAGATTGCATTTTTGTTGATATTATTAAAACACTGATGTTCATCTGAAAAAAAAAAAACCAACAAAGGAAAAGAAAACAACTTTTTTTTTTCTTTTCCCTTTTGCTCACGTCTGTGCAGTGGATCCAAATCTTCCCATGGTGGGAAATGATGGGGTTTGTGTGCCTGCATGGTGCCCAGAAGATGATGTCCAGGTTATTTCTGCTGTGAGCACAGACTTTTAATGGGTTTGCTGGACTTTCACTGCAATTTCTCTGACAATTTGGCAGGGCAACACTGGGGGATTTTCCAAACAATATTGGAACAGACAAAGAAACCACAGGCTGCCCACCCTCGCAACAGGATATTGAGGGAAGGTGCAGATAATGCACATTTTGATCTATTTACCTCCATCTCAATTTATCAGACGGATTAAGAAATTAAAATAAAGCCTCCTTCTGCACAAAAACGTGACCAAAGGTGGGGTTTGGGAACAGGAGCCAGGCATGAACGCTTGCAGTGAAACCTGGGCTCCCAGGGGATGCTCTGCCCAACACCGGGGCCCAGCCCGACTCCCACCCGGTGGTTACTTCTCCTGCGTTAAAATAACACCTGTTAGCCTGGGTGCATCCAACTCCTACCTCTTCCAGCAGCTCAACAACCATGACTGTCTTAAAAAAAAATTAAGCACAAGCTGTAAAGAACTCCAATATTTGAGCTTTTGGTGTTTTCAAACACCATGAAAACACAGATTTATCTTTTTCCCCCCTATAACACTGTTTTTCCTAGCATAGGGCTTGTCCAAAAGCCCTGGCTAGAGGAATATATATAGGAAATTTCCAGGCTCTCCACCCAGAGGGTCCCAAACCACTTTTCCAGCCTAACCCAGCTGGTCACAGCCTCTCCATGCCTGAGCTCCAGCTCTCCCAAGTTTGCAGCTGGGCTGCGAGAAAGCTCAACCTCGGGTTAAACACCACTTCTTGCTTAATTTTGCTTCCTACTTGAGTCATCAAAGGGAGGGCTTGAAGGGTCCTACCTCTAGCGACGAGGGATTTTAGCCACGGTGCAAGAAAGGCAAGGAGAAACCGGGGAAGGTACGGCTTGGTGAGGCCATTCCCGTCAGTGCCACCCCCCTGCCCACCTCCGAAACGTGGGCACAGAGCGGCTGCCACAAATACTTCAGTGCTGAGCTCATGTTTGCCTTGGCTGGGCGGCTGGGGAAAACCGGTGGGGGTGAAAGGCACCTTGGGCTCAGATGACCTCCCTGCGAGCCCAAAACCCACTAAAATTTGCAAGGTTTAGCCCAATTTCATTTCAAAGCTGGGTTTTGGCACTGCTCCCCCCCCCACTCTGTGCATTCAGGGCTGCAAGCTGCCCCCGTCACGGAGCAAAGTCCATGCGCCGCTGCGGCACCACCCAGCTCACCCTGAAGCCACTGTGTCCCCCTCCCTCCGCAGCACCCTAACCCCAAATTCGGGGTGGCAACACATCCTGGGGAGCATTGCCCCCACCCCAGCCAGGAACGCGGCTAGCATCGAACCTGGCTTCCCCTGGCCCGACCCCACCGGGAGGCCAGGAGCTTCAAAATAATGAAGAAAAAATAACCCAGCTGGTTGAGTAGCATTGCAGAGCCTCACCTTGCCCAGAAAATCCAGCGGTTGCCAAAGGCTGCTGGGAGCAGGAGCAGGAGCGGGATGGCTGCCGGCACACCGGTCCCGGGCACCTGCTTGGGTTCAAACCTGGCACCAAGCTCCGGCCCCGCCTCGGCAATCATTTACCAGCAGCCAGTGCGCGGCACGCTACCGCCAAAAAGCTGGGAGCGGCAGTGGCCAGCTTCTCTCCCAATATGGGGGGAAACCCCCCAAAAAGCAGCCGGCACATCCCTCTCCGCTGCATCTCTCCCTGCCACATTCCCCCAACTGGTTTTATTATTCCTTGAATCCCTGCAAGCGCAGGGGGTCCCTGTTAATTGATTGCTTGCCGTAACACCTGGGGGTTTTGGGGGGTGACCGTCCTCGGCTCGCTGCCAGACATAGGATGTTATCCGCCCCCTTGCAAAGGGGGGTGGGTAAATATGGCTGAGGGCTGCTCCCTCCTTGCCCCTTCCCAGGGCAGGATCAGCTCCCCCGTCCTACCCAAAACCAGCCCAGCTGCCCCTCTTCCCCAAAGCCCTGGGCTCACAGAGGAGCTGACAGGATGAAGGCAGCTCATCCTCATCTGGGGGACCAGAGATGCTCCTCAGACCCCCCAGTCTCTACTCAGGGGGGACACCACAACCCACACACAGTGTCTTGTCCCCAATGTGCCAGCATCACCCTGGTTAAAAAAAAAAACAACCCACCACCCTAAAAGCCACCAGGCAATAAACCCCAAAACCCCCACCTTGCCCCCAATATCACCTCTGCTGTAGCCCCCCCAGCTCTTCACCGTCACTCCTAAAAAATAAGCAGCTGGGGGGTGGTCCCGTTGCTCCGCTTGCAAATGTGACCCCTCTCTCCCCAAGCTTTGCTGCTGACTCCTTGCTTTAATTAGCAGGTGCCTTCATTACACCACCAGGGAGCAAAAAGGGCTTTTTTGGGGGGGGGGGGCGAGCATCGCTTTTCTTGGAGAAGCGGCACTTCTTGGCAGCAGGCTGGCTTCCAGCTGCCTCTGTTTGTATTCGCCCGAGGAGGTCACTTTGATCGTGAACCAGAAGTGCAGGCAGCTGCCGGGCCCTGCCGGCTGCCCCGAAAACAGCGCAGGGAAGCGCGCAGGTGGCTGCGGGCGCCAGGACGCGTGACGGCTGCTGCCAAAAGCCGCTCTCGTTTTATTCTTATTCTCCCCCCCCCCCTCCCCCCCGCTGTGGATGGATTTCTAAATAATTTTTATTGGAAGCAGTTTAACAAAGTGACTAATTTTCTGCTCTCTTCCCCATGTGATGGGTCCTAAAATTGAGGATAGGGATGATTCATACCACGACTTCAACAAATTTCCTAGCTGGGAGTTGGAATTTCAAATGCTGACACTAAAAAAAAAATATATTTTTTTTTTTAAAAAATTAACAATCTCAGATCTTGCAGCTTTATTTTGTTTCCTGGCACTGCTGTCTCCCAGCCTCCCTGAATCTGTCGGGCTAAAGGGAGCGGGGATGAAGGAGCATTTCTGCACGTGCAGGAGGATGCACGTTTCGCACTGCTTCTGCAAACCACCATCCTGATGGCTGCTGGGACTCGCAAGGGTTCGGTGATCTCCCTGGGCCTGAAATAATACATGGCCAGCCACGAATATGGGCCAGCCACCCTCCTTAAAGAAGCGAGGACCGCCACCGATTTGCAGGACCCCTCCGTGTCCCTCACAGGCACTCTCAGAAGCTGAGACAGCACCTTCCAGCCAAGGACTGCAAACAATTTGCAAGTGCCTTTCTCCCACATTTTGCCACACACAAGAAAAAAAAAAATATCCAGTTAGGAAAAACCCCACTAATTTTGCACCCAACAGCAAGGCCAGCTGCAACCCAAATCCCAGAGCATCCCCAAACACCTCCCAGCTGCATCCCAAACACTTCTACCAGAGCTCCTAACAAGTACCACCTGAGACCAGCATGAAGGTTTTGAGCCAAGCATGCCACAAGCACCAAGGTTTCACCCATTTTCAGGGGTTCACTTGCCTCCCTCACTATGTCCACCCCCTGGCAGAGAGCTGGGTACACGGCCAAGCAGGCAGGAGAGCAGTGGCACCAGGAGAGCTTCCCAGCAAGCCTAATTAAATCTGCAAAAAGCCAGAAGACTAACCTTTTGCGTCAGGGTTTGGGCTGGGGGTAGGGTTATAAAGACTCATAATTAGTAAGTAAAGACATACTTGTGCTTAAGCAGGCTGTGATGAGCCCACCATCCAAGAAGGACCAAGGTGTCCACAGGGACCAGCAGCTCTGCATCCCTTTGGATGCGCTCTGGGCAGATGCTGGCGTACTCTTGGTCATTTTATTCCTGCTTTGAACCTGACCCCCTCACTCCTCTCCTGCCTGATGCCGGGGGAGATGATCATCCTAGCTATGTGCAGACACACAAGTGAGAAAAAAAAAAACCAAACCAAAACCACCCAATACATGAGTAAACAGCAAGCAGGGAAGGGAGGAGCGGCCCTGTGCCGCCATCCTGGCATGCTGGCACGCTGGCAGGCTGGCCGTGACTCACCGCCCTGATCAGCTGCTGTGGTGACGCATCCAGCAGCTATTTAGTGCTTCCTGAGGTCCCTCCCCGCCCCAAGCACCGGGTCCAGCTCCTGGGCACCAAAGGGAAGAGGTGGTGCTTGGCCACATGCTGAAACCCTCTGGTGGGACAGAAGCCTCTCTGTTACTCAGGTGTAGAGAGGTGACCCAACACGGGGCACGGAAGCCTCCTGACGGCGCTCATCCTGCAGCAGGTTGGAGGAGATGGGCCACGGTCCAGGCTACCCTCCAGCCCATCGACAGTGTCCTCCTGCCTCGGGTCCCTCTTCTGGAGCGGCACCACCTGCCCTCGCCTGGGGTGTTGCAGGGATAGAGCAGCTCTGCTGGGCTTCCCATGCCATGTCCATCCTAGGCCAGAAGGTGATGCCGTGGTCAAAGGTTGAGGCCATGGCCAAGGGTCGATGCCGCTGGCACATTCCATGCTGGGTGGGGATGATCATCCATGGCTCTGAATGAACTGTCTGTGCAGCAGACTCTGGCAACCACCAGTGGTCACTGCCAGGGAGCTCCTGGCGAAGCCCTGCCTGCAGCCATGCAGTGCAGGACCTTTGCACGGTGCCATGTTCATCCTGAGGATGCTGGCCCTGGGATCCTGAATGGACACCATCTCCTGACCTGGTGCGAAGCAGCCAAAAGGGCCACCTACTAAAGAGGTCACTGTCCTCTCCTGCAGCATGGGGGCCATCGTGGTGCGTGCAGGACACAGGCACAGGGTTCCAGCCTGGGGCAGCAAATGGGTTGCTTCATCCCAGCACAAAGAGCTGACAGGGGTTAAATGAGCTCAGGAGGTGACAAACAAGTCCTACCAGAGCAGTCGCAGCCCAGAGAAGCAGCTCTTCATCCTTCCGTCACAGGGAGGGTGTGTGGGTGTTACTCACCCCCCAGGTCTATCGAAGCCACCAGCTCTTACGCAAGGCAACTGCAAATACCCAGGAGCAAGGAAGCAACAACACAGGTCTCTAATTCACACAAGAGTAGCTTATTTAGGGACAGCCATAATAGTCCCCGCATCCTTGGTCCACCCATCATGCCCTGTCCAGCTCCCTGTTCTGCCACGGTATGCCTGACAGCAAGCCCTAAAAACCAGCAAGTTACCGAAATCAGTAATTTTGAAACCACACAAGCGCTTTGCGGACTCCGCTTTTCTCTCTTCCTTCAGCTGGAGAAACCCCAGCTGGGGACAGGTGTACTGCAAACGTACCCTGAAGGTGCAGCTTTACCAGAGACGTGCAGATGGATCCCAGCCTATGCACACCCCCGGGCTCCATCACGCTTCGACAGAAAGCAGCTTCTGCTGGGGGCATCTTACAATGCATGAGAGACACTTGGCATCTGCAGAAGTTACATCCCTGTTTCAAGGGCTTTTTGCACCCAGAGGAGATTGAAGGGCCAAGACCAGGAAAACGAAGTCCTGTGGCACATGCAATGCTCAAGAGCTGAAGCATCACTTGAGCCTGAACCCACAGACCACTGCTGAAGTTCCCTGGCACCCCAAGGGGGACACATCCCACACACGAGGATTTTGCAGGAACTGCCCAAAGAGAGAGATTTCCAGAGACCCATAAGCACCATGGCAGCAACCCCCCATTAAGAGCAAAATAGAGGCTTGGGGATTTACTGCTCCACTTCCTCCACAAAATTACAGACCCACGCCAACATGCCCAGGGTGCACCATCGAGGCTGAGCAGGGAGGGAAGAGCCAAGGACAAATCCTGCCCAGGGCTGCGACATGGGTTGGGAATGGGCCTCGGGGTGATGGCCTTTGGCAGGGATTGAGGAGAGGGAGGCCCATGCCCTGGTTGATGCAGAAGAAACTCACCCCATCCCAGTTCCACCTGCGTGGATTTCTCTCACCATTCCTTTCATCCAAGCTTTTGGGTCTGCTACAGCATCAGACCCACACGAAGGCTCCAGAAACAGCACTGGGAAGGAGCTGGGGAACTTTTCCCCCCTCTCAAACAAGCTAAGATTTGTGGCCATGGCCAGCCAGCATTGAGAGCCACGTTGAAACATCAAGGATCGCGGGCAGCGATGACATTTCAGGGATGTTAACTAGCCAGTCCACCCCCCAGGTGAGCAACCAACTGAAAGCTCATTATAAATTAAAAGAAGCAAAAAAAAAAAAAAAAAAAAAAAAAAAAAAAAAAAAAAAAAAATCCCTCCACCTACTGCACACACTCACATTACAGCATTTCAGCCTGGAAGGGGAAGGATCATCTTCCTCACCTTAATGCATCGTATTTCTCCCTTGCAGCACTAATGGTTACTGTCCGTGGGGGGAGAAGAGCTGGCAAGGCTGGCTAGTAAGGTCTGCCGTAAAGATGAAGATTTGCAAGGGAACGTTAGCAGCACCTCTGTTGCTGTAATCATTGCCATCGACGCCAGACACGCAAGTGAAGAGCGACTTCGTGAAAGCAGCTGAGAGTAAATTCATAGTTTCTTCTCAAGGAGGTAAAGCAAAATTAGCAATAGCATGTAGATTAGAGGGGAAAGAGGAAAGGCTCTTGCACTACTACGCTCCTTTTTTCTTGTGCAACTGAACCTGTCCAGACACTGAGCCCGGGAGGGGCTGGGGAAGTATTTAGGTGTCCCAGCACAGGGGCAAGGCTGGGTCTACGTACCTTTGAGCTCTAGGCTGACCTAGATTAGCCTTGAGGATTAGGGGTAGGACTTGAAAACCTTTCAGGGTTGAGTCCGCCCCCCAATTTTCCCCTAAAACTATCGCCTTTATTTTTAATACCAAAAAAAAAATATTGGTGCTTGCTTTTCAGCTGTCAAGGCACCGCTGTACCTGCGGCCGCTGCCCAGCCGCGAGCCCCAGCACAGCAGCTCTGGGATGCCCACGTGCCCGTCAGCTTCAGGAGGTGACTTACAATCCAGCCCTTAAAATCCAGGCTCTGAGGGGTACTTGGCCAGACCATCCCCACACAAACACAACCCCGGCCTACGTCTGCCAGCAGGTCCAGCATCTCCGCCACATTCATCTTCCACAGTGGTCATCAGCGAAAGCATGATGCAATTTGTGAATGTTCCCCCGTTATTTCACACAGCCCATTCCCCAAGCCAGAAAACAGCTTATTATTTTTCATCACACGGGATGCAGGAGATGCGAGAGCCTGTTTGAGCCTTGGAAATACTTTGAAGTACCCAAAGGACCTGCTTTCTGCTCCACAGCCAAAGAGGAGGAGAAGTGTTTAAATTTCCTCCAAATTTCCATTTTTTCCCTGCCAAGTGCGAGACCAAAATGGGGAAAACCCCAACGAACATGCTATTTCTTTCAATGCCTCCCGAAGAGCCAGAAGCGACCCTCAAAGTGCAGCTTCCTTGTGATGCTCGCCCGTTCCAGCCCAGAGGACGAGATGCACCTCAGCCACCTACAAGGCCAGCAGAGACAGCGCTGACCTGCTTCTCTCTCCATCTCATCTCAAAGTGATCAAGGACTTAATTTCCATAGGATTACAAGAAAATTCAGGTTCTGCACCTCTCCTCTGAGTAAGAACAGCAACATGAAAAAGACAAATGACCTACAAATATTCTTCCTCCAACCTGCCTTCCAGTCTCCTTCAGAAGAGCTGGTGTCAGCCACCAGCAATCCTCTTTCCACTCCAGTTCTCATCCTAGGGGAGAGGGTAATTAACAAATTAGCAAAGGCAAAACCAGGGATAACCATTCCAGGTTTTATTTTCCATTCCCAGAGTAACTTGCTGTTTCCTACCCTGCTTCAGAAAGCGGCCACACGCCAAGGACGCACT
The DNA here is from genome assembly GCA_034008185.1 of Gorsachius magnificus. Lineage (NCBI taxonomy): Eukaryota > Metazoa > Chordata > Aves > Pelecaniformes > Ardeidae > Gorsachius > Gorsachius magnificus. The sequence continues at coordinate 3,373,985 of CM067086.1, read as the reverse complement.
GCTGGGTCTCCGGAGGAGAGGATGCGCTGATGAATATGCAGGTACGTGCTGCCACGGATATTTATTTATAACTTTGTAGGATTACAAAGGCCTTTAATGACCATTTGCTGAGAGCTGAAATCACTCCTTTCTCTCACACACACATACACAGATGCAAAATCAAATAAACAAGAGACCCAGAATTAATCCAGGCTGAAGCCTTAGATAAGACACTTGGGTATTTTAGAAGTCTCTGCTTTCACGCTACCTGGCACATGATTAATTAGGCAGAGGTGCTATCAATCCCCGCCTGAACCCAGCCAGAGATAATAAGCTCTTCAAAGCCCTGAAATGGAGGCACATCTCTGGAGAGGCAACTCAATCCCCTACCTGGCACTAAAAGGGGCCGTCCATCAGGGGGCACAAGCTGCTGTCCTTCAACAAGCAATGGAGATCATGGCTGCATGACCAACTTTAATCCCCAAAACCACCTTGCTGGGAGGTGGCGAACCTCTGGCTGAAGGGGTTTGGATGCCAGCAAAGGGCTCCGTCTCTCGCTCCACACGTAGGTGTCCTTCCAAACACTGGGGGTCAAGGGCTCTGCCAGCACTTGGTGATACCCAGAGGGCCCAGATGGGATGGGAACCAGTGCTGGGGACAGGAGGGGGACACAGTAGCTTTACTCGTTTTTTTCAGAAGCATTTAGGAACTTAATCCTCACGCAACTCATGCTCACCTCAGGTTGCTTTGGGGAAACTTGGCCTTTTGAACCTCCTACCCCAACTTGTTTATGCTCCAGCAGGTCATTAAAAAGCCAAATGAATTCAGAGAGGACAGCACCAGCAGGTCATTAAAAAGCCAAATGAATTCAGAGAGGACAGCACCAAGTCTAACATCGCAGCCTAGGCAATCCTCAAACCACATTAAAATATTTCAAAAATTACTTGAGGTGAAGTAGATTTGAGGGGCAACTAGTCCTCAGCACACAGCATCTCAAAGACGCAAAGCCACGCTGTTTCTAGTGCATCCACTCCCGGGTTCCAGGGATATTTCCCTGCCAGAGTGGGAGAGCAAACGTCCTTTTGCAACATAAGATGCTGAGCTTGTAAGATTTTTTTAAAAGACCAGAAAGAGCAATAGAACAGGCCTTTTTTTTTTTTTTCCCCTCCCTAAAAAACCCTACAGGAATCCTTTCTGTGGTGCAAATCCCTTTGCAGATACAGATTTTTTCCTCACCGATGGCGAGGCAGGTGTGAATACCTTGGACCAGGTATGATGTGGTGCAACCTGGTGCCCAAGCTGGGTTAGCCCTGGGAAAGCCTCACAGAGCCAACCCTTTGGGATGAGACCCCAAGGACTCAACAAGCTGCCCTGAGAAAGCCCTGTCCCTGAGGAATCAGGGCAGGGAGGAGAGGAAGGAGAGATGTCCTTGGAGCAAGCCTGCGAAACACCTGACTTTCTACAGGCACAAGCCATTAAGCAAAGACCTGGGCATACTGGTCAAGAGCCCAAGGAGACCACGAGCTGCTTTCTGAGAATTAATTAAGCTCAAATTGTCCCTTGGAGAAGCAGGAGGGTTCATGTTGCAGGAACCAGCCAGCACCAATCACAACATGCAAAGAGGTGAAAGCCCATCGCCTGGTCCACCCAGCCTTCCCACCATGAGTACATTTGCCTCTTTGCGGGAAGGCGCACTGCCACCTCCAAACATTGACAGAACTTGGAAAAGAAAATACATAAAAATCAACAAGTGAAAACTGCAACCACAAAGCCTCCAAAACACCCAACCCATCTTTATTCTTATCTAGAGCTGGCTGTGGTGTTCATCCAACCCCCTGCACGCCACCAGCTGCCTCAGCCAAGCCTCCTGAGCCAGAGACCAGCTCCCTGCCACGCACTCGCGCCTCATGGGGAAAGCAGTATTCCCAACAGGAATCATTAAACCAGCAAGAACCCTAAGAAAATGCTCTCCCCGTGATCCCTCAGCTGGGCAGCTTCACACCACCAGCTGCGTGCTCCCACCCCTTGCCAATGGCTTCTCCAGGCCGGCAGGAAAAGCAGGGAGCAAAGCAGGGGCTCACTGGGCTTCTCTGCTGACCCAGCTTCTTCTCAGGATGCTACAGGTACCTCCAAAGCCTCTGCGAACTAGCACAGGGCTAGGTCTAACATCATGAGTGACTTCCATGGGGGATGCTGGACCCCAAAACACTGTCGAGAGCACTGCAGCATCCCACCGCCAGTCCTCCCAGTTATGCAGGAGGCACCTGAGGGGACACGGGAAGGTTTGAGCACGTGGCTCCTAAGACCAAGAGCTCCAGCAGGTCCTGCGCTGCAGCAGGATTACAAAGCAGCAGAGGAAGTGTTCCCAAATTCAGGCAGTGCTCAACTTCCCCAAAGTTTCCAGCTCAGAGCTGATCCACCCATGTCTTCAGGTAAGAAGTGTTGTGGTTCCACCCCCCCCCCAGCTTTTTTTTGAAGCAACGAGTTATTCTAGATGACTAGCCTGGGGCAGCTGGAAGCACCCCAGCCCTCATGAAAGTGCTGACTCCAGTCCACAAAAAGCCAGATAATCAGCTGCTTTTAGAAGCTCATGAACTTGGCATCTGAAAAATGGAAGGACATAAAATTGTTAGCAATCATTTACAATAGGATTTTGCTAAAAACCTTCCGTGGAGACACGCTTATGCCTTAATTTGACTACACAGGTTTACAAGGGCATAGACAAGTTGGGACAGATTGAGGAACATCCCTTAAAAAGATGCTCTTAAAAACAACGCATACATGCAGAGCTAATACTTAAAACGTCCCTCACGCCTTTATTTAAACTCGGGCACAGAGCAGCCCATTGTCAAGCAGCACCTGGACTTCTTCCGAGCTCACCACAGCGCATGACATCGCACGACTGGAGGAAACGCTCTGCTCCGAAGCCTTGGCACGCACACCATGGCCTCCCAGCCAGGGGGGATCAACCCCTGGTCTGGATTTGGTCCCAAAGCATCACCCCTCCTGGCACATGGGGGGACAGCAGAACATGGGCTGGGGTCCCATAGCAGAAGACACAAATAGGACAGGGCAGAGAGATGTTGAAAACCATGGATGAGATGAACCAGTGGGGACCCTAGCAGATGCACTTGGGCAGTATTTCTCTGCAGCACGTGGCAACAGTGAAGGCAACCACGACACACGTCTCCACTACGGAGGTGGACAACACACATGCTGCCGGAGCAGACCAGCTCCCACCCAACTCCATTTTACCTCCAGTCCCTAAAATACTTCAGCAGAGAAGCTCCTCTATTTATCCAGGCACAGCAAATCCCTGTATCTTCAGCAATTACACCACGCTACCTTTTTTGGTCAAGTCCTATTTCAAAGAGCAGGGAAGGGAGCACCTGGGATGATTCAGACCAGCCATCGCCATACTGCTCCAGCCAGCCGCCACCCGCTGCCGAAAGGTTTGGTCAAGCCTGGCAAGCTCTCTGGCACACTCGCTGGGGCCTGCAGGTAGCCAAAGCTACCAAGTGCCTGAGCACAGCCATAACTTGCTATTCTTAAGCATAAGGGGGGAAAAAAAATTTTAAATAAATCAGACTTAAGAACTAAGTTGTTTTATTATCTCAGGGTCAGACTGTTGCTCAGGTCCTCCCCTTAAAGCCCTGGGTAGAGCTAACTCTCTCTTACATCTCATTTACATCTCTCTTACACTCATTTACAGAGAGTTTTATTTTTTAGAGCAACTGGCATCCCCTTGCTAGGAAATTTCAGAGTGCAGGATCCCGAGATGTGCAGTGCTCAAAGCTGCGGGGTGCTGGGCACCCACAGGCGCTGCAAGCCACGCTCCCCAGCCTCGCAGCTTTCTGTGAAAAGGGGGAAGAAAGGCTTTAGGAAGATGTAGGCACTTGGGGAGGGGGGGGGGGGTTCTCGATTTCCATGCTATTGCTTTCAAGAGGGCATGCAGAAGCCAGTGGAGCTATGCCGAGAGGAAGGCCAGGAGCAGTGCTCAGGCTCCCCCAGCAGATAACCAGGATGCGGGAGGATTCCTGGCATTCCAGCAGCACCAGCAGCAGGCAAGAGCATCCCCCCTTCCCCGCAGCCCCTTCCTGAGCAGACACTGCCCAGTAAGGAAGGCAAGCAGCATTTGGGTATGCTTTCCGCTCATAACCGCTGCAGATACAGCGTGTGCACACGTGCATTTGCTCTTTTCTCCCTAAGGAGAGCTGCAGTTCTTACCGCACAAGGAGCACAACCCCACGCAGCTACCCCCGCGAGGCGAGTGGAAGGGGGCATGTAGCATCGCTGCCCCATCCCGGCTGGATCTAGCACCCCGCCATTTGACAGCTGAGCTCCGGCGTTCGTGCTGCCACACGTTCCTGGGGCCCGGCGCCTGCTTGGCAAGTCTCGGCAGAGACAAGGGCCCACAAGCGCGCCGTTAGCACCGGCATCCCTGGGAGCCGGCCCTGGCTTACTGCGAGGAGCAGCCAAAGCTCCCATATCGCCTCTTCGGATCACTTCTCACCTGTTTCCACCTGCCTCTTCCTACTTTCTCCTGAAATCAGCCATCCCAAGGGGAGCGCCGCAGGCAGCCACCCTGAGCGAGAGGTGCGTGGCTCTGACCCCTTCCTCCACGCAATACCACCCTCAAACCCGTGGTTGGGTTTTTAACCTGCAATTGTTTTGTTTTGGTTTTTTAGCATGCATTACAAAGTGCTGTCGCAGGGCAAGGAAAAACAGGGAGAGGAGTTTGCTCTCCCACCCACAGTGGGCCACAAGTGGAGTTACGAAACAACCTGCCGGCAGAGTTCGCAGAAGGCATCAGAAGTATGCAGCGAGGAGCCAGGCTCTTATCGAGGAATTTAACCCCTCTCCTCGGGGAGCCGGAGATGTCTCTGAAGGGAGGAAGGACGGACAGCTCTGTCCCGTGGATGCAGGCCGTGCGGGGAGGCTCCCGGCATGGGTCGCTGAGACCCCGCGCCACCTCGGCTGCTCCTCCGCCGTGGGTCTGGCCAGCGCCATCAGTGCCAAGCGGGCCCACGGCGCTGCGCCTTCCAGCGGGGCTGGGGTGGGCCACGCTGGTGGCAGGCGCTGCTGGGGAGCCGGTGCCACCCGGCCCCGGGCAGGCGGGGTGGCAAAGCCACCCAGCGCTCACCCAACCCGGACCCAGCCAGCACGGCACCGGGCAGGTGGCAAAGGGGCTCAGGGCCTCCTCGCCAGTGCCGAAAGCCGCTCCCAGTCACCCCAGCCTAGGCTCTCCTGAAGGGATTTGGGGTTTCTGCAGGCGCTCTGCCCCCAAGTCACCTCCCCACCCTCCCGGCCCCGCGCCGTGGGCCCGGGGCAGGGCAACTGCACTTCGCAGCCCCAAAATAACGGGGCTACCCCCCGCTGCCGGTGGGCCCTGCCAAGGCGGGGGGTGAGGCGCCGGCTGTGGCGCCCATGACCCAGGGCCAGCGGCGCCAGCGGCGCCGCCGCCGCCGCCGCCGCCGCCGCCGCCGCGGCCACCCCCCCGCCCCCCCCCGGCTGCGGGCGGGGCCGCACCGCGACCCGGCGCCGAAAAGCGGCGGCGGCTCCTCCAGCCGAGAGGCCCGGTCCCACCGCGCCGGTGCGCACTCACCTCCCGCCGGCCCGGCCTGGCCCGGCCTGGCCCCGCCGGCCCGGCCCCGGCCCCGGCCCCGGCTCCTCTCCCCGGCAGCGGCGGCGGCCGCTCCGCTCCGGTTCCGCCGCTCCGCTCCGCAGCGCGGAGCCGCCGCGACCTGCGGCCCCGCCCCCCCGGCCCCGCCCCCGGCCCCGCCCCCCGGGCCAGGTGAGCTCCGCCCCCCGCCCCGAGCGCCCCCCCAAGTCTCGGGGTTTTAGTTAAAAAAAGTCTCGGATTCTCGGGCGGGCGCGGCCCCCTCGCGGGGGCGCCTTTAAAAAGAAAGGCCACGAATCATTGCCACACTTTTTAAAAGAAGCCTTAAATTCTCCTTTTTTTAAAAAAAAAACCCGGCCAAACCCGCGCTGCGCCTCCCGGTCCGCGGGCCGTGCCCGGCGGGAAGCGCTCAGCCCCCGGGGCGGGGGGGGGGGGGGGCGGCCCCTCGCCCTTGAGCCGGCCGGGGGCTTAGAGCGCCCCGGCGCCGCGGCGGAGCGGCGGGCGGGAGGCAGGTTCGGCCGGTTTGGGAAGAAGCAGGTGCCTGCTGCCGCGCCGCAGGCGTTGGAAACTCCTGGCGTCCTCTTTCCGCCTGCTTTTCCCATCCTCGCTCCCCAAAAAAACCCACCCGAAAGCTCCCCCCCCCCCCGCCTGGCACGGCGATGCCCCCCGCAGGGTGGGCAGCCGTGGTGGCATCGGCCCCAGCCCGGCGGCCCCCGCCCAGCTGGTGCCACCCCGCTACCAGGCATCTCCCGCGGTGGGGGGACACACACACACAGAGGGGTTGCCTTTGTGTTTCTTTATCCAGAAGCTCTTGTGAAACGTCCTGCCGCTGGTGGGCAAGGGTAACCCCCTCACCAGACCACAGGTCCCGAGGGGGCTGCTCTAAAACGGATCTCAGGGCTGCTGCGCCATCACGAAGCGTACGTTAATTTTTGCTTATTGTCAGAAAAATCCCCATCTCATCTGGACCTCCTCAGATAATACACCTGGTGCTCCGTAACACGGGCCATGCCCCAGAGACCTTACAGCGCAGGAGGAACAAAGATCTCTACAAGAAAACAACAAAAGCTGTTCTCAGGAGACATGTATCTTATTTATTAGCTTGGATACTCTTCTGAGATCCTAATCAGACACAAACTGAGCAGAGGTTCATTTGCCACTAGTGAGGACGGTTGTCTTTTAATAAAAAGATTTTGAGTTTTAAATCTTTCTGCCTCTAGCAGCTTGTAAAAAGATTTGAAATCTCTTTTCACTTGCAAAAGTAAAGCTACTAATGCGAAAAAGAAACACATTTCTAACTCTGCACCCGCATGTCTGCATGATTCCTTGATCCCCCAGCGTACAAAGACTTCTCCACCCCTTCCATTAATGGAGATGGATGAAAGTGCCCAGGGAATAGTTTCATACTGGTGAGCTCTTCCAGACCTACGGATCACCTCCTCCAATCCTTGCAGCGTCTCAGCCCACCCCCAGATTTATTCCTGAAGCTCAGAAGCTCCTGTGGCACCATGGCCGTCTTCAGGGACTGACCCAGAAATAGCGACCGAGCTGATTTCTGGGTTTGTGCTCACTGGTTCCTCGATGGGTTTTCTAAAGATACAGCTTAAAGTTTTGTAAAGTCTCATGCTCATTGTACACTGAGCAGCCAAGCTGCTTTTGGGAGGAGAGCGGAGCTATCTCAGCATCTTGAGCAGTCGAATTATAACCAAGCAGGTCCTTCAGTCTCCCCAGCAGCCTCCCCATTGCAGATGAGATAGTAACCCTACCTGCGTTTCCCCAAAGAAGATGGTGCTGTCTTGCTGATGTGCTCAGGACTGCAACAAGAAGACTCCTTGCTCTGAGGCTTCTTAAGATACAGAAAATGTTTGCACAAAAAAAAAAAAACAACCCTCATGAGTACAAACGTACCGTGCACTAGCAGCAGGTCATCATTTGGAGACCAGCTATAGCTTCTCTTAACAGAGCACATCTCCACTGGGATGGCCACCCAAGCCGGCTCGAGCACAGCAGTGTTAGCCCATGCTACAGTGTGGCGCTGCGCGGTCAGCGTGGGGGATGCGGGGAAAATAGGTAATTGAGGCATGAGAACCTGCAGAGCCGTTGGGTCTTTGTGCCGAAAGCCAAAACCCTCTGAGCTGTTGTTGGGGGGGGGAGAGTAGAGGAAAGTTGCTTTTTCAGACTATCTCCAAAAGGAAAGTGGGAATGCATCTCTGGACCCCACAAGCCTCAGGAAATTTGTCGGTCACCATCCTTTTCTGATGCAGCTGCGACATTTCATGTGCCACAGAGAAATTACCCAGTGCATCCCTTGCCTGGCTCAGCACACAGAAGGGCACGTTTCCCCCAGAAGATGAGCTTCCCTCTCAAATAAAGACGACCGCCCCCCAAAAACCTGGCATTTCCAGGGGAGCCCTGGCAGTGGGAGAGAAAAGCAGCTGGTATCATATGGAATGTTGACTTTCTCTTCCAGCAGACCCCCCCTACCTCAAGAGCTGTAATTCAAAGCCAGAAGTGAGGACCTATATATATATAATTATATAAATAATATATATGATTGCAAATATATAAATATACATACAAATATATATTTTATATATATATAATATATGCAGGAGTACTGCCTCCTGTTGCTCAGCATATACTTGTAGCAGGGCTGGGAAGCACTCTTAAGACTTTGGGAAAGTTTGGAGGGTGTGAAGTTTTTCCAGGTTTCTTTGGGAGGTTTTGAACCCACCATTGTTTTTCTGGCAAGGGTTTTATTATGCAACCGTATACTGTTTTGCTAAGAGACAGAAGATGCTGCCTCGAGTGTAACAAAGGGGCTTGTCTGGAAGAATTTTTTCCTCTGTTTCTAGGACAACAAGAGACATGGAAAGAAAAGATGCTGCGGCATCACAGGGAAGCCAAATTGGGGCTCAGCACCGCAGAGCCACTGCAGCTGACTGCCAGCCTACCCACAGCCTGCACCCCGCCATTCCCACCCGCAGCCCTGCTTGGGTTAGAGCTTGCAGGAAGGAGAGACCTTGGTCTGGTAGGAAGACCTTGGCCTGGTGGGAAGACCTGCCGCTCTCCTTCAAGGGCAGGCCCTCTGGCCTCTGCAGCTTGATGTATTTCCTGTCCTCCCGCTTTATTCAATGAAGCATTCATTCTGCTTCTACAGCAAGCCTGCAGGAGTTGCTGAGCACTTGTCTCCTGGGGCTGCAATGGGAATGGGGACGCTCAACAGCGGCCTGCAGGACTGCAGCCCCAGAGAGTAAACTTTTTGGCTACATTGGTCTTCTTAGGTATTTGGATTGCCCCTTGTAGGCACACAGCACTTTTCCAAAACCACTCACAGCAGCTGCAATGTCTGCATGTGCCGATCTGCTTTGCACACCTGGAGCAGTGGGAGTCCTGAAGGGAGATGACCCGCAAAGGGTCTTGCAAAAAGCGGTGCCCAGGAAACTCACGGCGCAGGAGCCGAGTGGAAAGGCAGCACTGTAAAAACCCACCATGGGGTCAGAGCCAGAAATCTCAGGTCCCTACGTCCTCCAGAAACCTGCGTTGCTTGCTCTTTGCTAGAACAGCTCTTGCAAAAGGTCCAAGCCAGAAAACTTGACGTTCAAAGTGGAAGTGAATAACTCAAAACGTGGACAGGGCTCTTGCTTACCCCTTTTGCAATAAAAAGTAGAAAAAAAAGGGATGTAATTAGGTTGGACCTCCTGGGTTCCTGTCCAGTGTCCCCAGGGGAGAGTATGGCTGGGTCGTGACACCTTCATCACCATTCCCCACTTCAACAGCGAGTTGAGCCATGTGACACCGGGAACAGGGGAGGAAGAAACAGCCGAAATAACGGTGGGTGGAAGTGAAGAGAGAGAAAACGGATGGGAGAGACATAGAAAGGGGAAAGGGCAATGGTGTCGGGCAGAGAAAGGATGCCCAGGGCACATCCCACAAGCTTTTATTTCCCGTCCAGGTGCTGGGTAGTATTCTCAAGATCTGCCTTTCACCTAGGAAATAGCCCCATTAATTTTGATGGTTGAGTATGGGAATGCAACAGCTCTTTGCTCTCTGCTGCTGGGGGAGCTTGTGACCTGAGCTGTCCGGGTTTCCCAAGCATTTAGCAGTTGTGGTCATGCTAATTTAGTTTGGGTTTTTCAAAGGCTTGCTGGGAAAAGTCCTCTCCTTCCCAGAGGCATTGAAAGTTTTGACCTCCTGACCCCCGCTTTTACTAGGAGGTTCTAAAGCAGCAATGCAGCTGTTAAAGTTTTTCTTCATGCCTCAGTGAGTCTCTGATGGGGGACCAAGCTGGTGTTTATCTAGGCTTGACCTCTCTTCTTTGAGCCCGGAGATGTCTCTTTCTTGTGGTGCTACAGGCCGGGCAATGCTGGAAACCTCCCTGCCTTGCCATTCATTCCCTCCCTGCGTGCAAATGCACCAGTACCCGTTACTAATCCAGCCCCCAACAGGAGCTGGGCTTCCCGGCACTGATCCCATTTGTCCATCAAGCTGCAGATTCATTTCCATTTAATCCACCATGACTTGTCTGTGAAACACGACCCTCCTCCCGCTCTGATGCTGGCATCCGTTTGGCTTCCAGAAGTCAACTGTTGGTTTCTGAAAAAAAAACACCAACCCAACAACCAAAAAAACCCCTTCCCATAGGCTACTTCTGGCCTCACACAGACCTTCGGTGTCTCGTCCCCCCCTCTGCTGCCAAGGCTCATTATTTTCAGAGGACATCCTCCCCTTAATTTACATCATTGTCACACGTCGCATCCGCGGTGCCAGGCTCCCTCTTCCTCAAGGACCAAGATCCATCAAGGCATGTGAGCACTGGCTTAACTTCAAGCACCTTGTTTCAGGATGGCACTGCGTGTGTCACATCCCCAAGCTAAGAGGTGGGAGATGCATGGCCCAATCAGTCGCTGTTGTATCCTGCTACTCACAGTAGCCCAATTTCTAAGCGAGGACAGGGGGCAGTGCCTTCTGCTTTGCACAAGTCCCACCAGCTCATCTCAGGGCTGGAGCGTTAGGTGTGAAGAGGTGGGAGAGGAAAAGTTTCTGAACTGCCAGTCCCTAGAGCTGTGGGATTAACCACATTCACACCTACAATGTCGGGTCATTAACATAGTCATTAAAAAAGGGAGAGTCCTACTGTGAATAATGACAGGTGCTTCACCCTGGCAGGTGCCCAGTCCCAGTTGTGGAGGCTTAAAGGTGGTGAGATAGTGACGAGCGCTGTTGTTGCAGATGTCTCCAAGGCAGAAGCAGCCCTCACCCTTTTTCCACCTTCCCTGTCACCAGCAAATGGTGGTAAGCACAGCAACGTGCACGGCCGAGAGTCTGAATTACCCCAGATTACATCCCCAACACCCATGCTGCAGAGTCCTCTGCGGGAAGCTGCTTGTGGTAGAAGCTGGGGTAGGGACCTGCTCTCTGGGCTCCTGCATCCCCGCTCAGTTATCATCTCCTTAGGTGAGCTCAGCTTCCCTAGCTGCAAAATGGGGATAATGTTTACTCCACTTGCAGGGGTGTGGAGGAATAATTAATTAATGTTTATGAAGTGCTTTCAGATCCCTGAGCAAGAGGGGTGAGATAAGCAGCAAGGATTCATAAGGTAGGTGCAAAGCGTTATCACGAATTATTGTGATTCAAAGGTAAATTATTGCTATTGCTGCCTAATAATAGTGGTGTCCCTGCTCCCTGCAGGGGGGTTGGACTGGGTGACCTCTAGGGGTCCCTTCCAACCCAAACCATTCTGTCATTCTATGATAATAAGCAGATACAGCCATTAGCCTCGGACAATCTAACTCTGTTAGCTTCTTTTTCCCCTCCTCTTCCCAACAAGAGCGTGGTTTCACCCCTGCTACTCACACCCGAGTTGACTATAACAACCTGATAAACTGTACGGGGCTGACCCATCTGGTCCAGCTTCTGGCAGGAAGGAGAAGCGTGGTGCAGCCAGCCACAAATGCAACCTGCAGCGGGGCAGCTTCAACGTGCACCACTGCCACCAGCTTCTCGCCAGCGATGGCATCTGGGGGAGGCAGAAAATGCTTCTTTTGCAATGGAGGGCATCCCCAGAAGCCGACTCCCATCCAGATCCAACCAGCAAACTCGCTGGGTGAGATTCTTCAAAGGCTGTTTGCAGGGCAGGAGGTGCAGGCGCCCAGATGCGATCCCACTGCTCATGGTTACCACCCCTCAGATGGACTGGGGAACGTGCCTGTGTGCATGCCCCTGGCCCAGCCTTTGCTCAGAAAGGCTTAAACCCCTGGTGAGACCTTGCACGGCTGATGGGTTAGGAGAGCACGGGGGCAGTGATGAGGAAAACAGGCGCACGGGCCTGCTCTGGGCTGAAAACAGTCTTTAGGCAGCTTGGCCATCTCTGCCTTGAAACCAAAGCAAAACGTGACCTCTTTTAAACCAGGGTGAGTAATGTGAATCCCAGGCTGGCGTGAGCAGGTTTTTCTGGTTCTTGCTGCAGTCTTTCCACCTCCTTCCCTGCCTGGGCTCCCAGTTTCAAACTGGGAGGGCACTCAAGCCTGGCGAGGAGCATGGCTTCCACCCTCCAGGACACCTTTTCCTGCTCTCTACCCGTGCCATTCCTGTTGGTCCCAAATTGCTTTTCCAACGCCATGTCTCAGAAGCCACCTGCCAGCCTGTGCTCTCAGAAACCCCCACGTGACACACAGCCAGCCCCACATCTCCAGCCTCACAGTCCTCTCCCACCGCCCCGCTCCGCTGTGGTTGCTGGTGCCAGGTGTCAGCACAGCACAGTCCTGCACCAGTTCTGTGCCTTGGCCGTACCCAAGAGGGGACCTCGCACGGAAACAAGGAGGGTCCCGAGGCCAAATTGCTTTGGGTACTGACTTGGACATCCAAGACCACCTCTAGACACAAGCCAGCAAAGGACAGGTAAGTTCTCTAATTTCTAGTTGTCCTGTACTATTTTTATACCCCAAACCATCTTTTTGTTGTTGTTTTTTTGGTTTGGTTTTTTTTTTTCCCCAGCTAGGAAGACCAGGGCTATTCATGAAGACCCCAGTTCAGTAAGATAGTTACACCCATCACTAAAGACTTAAAACCCTGCAGGATAACAATAGTTATCCTTAATTATTTCGAGACCTAAATGGGTCCTATATGCACCTGAAACACGGAAAGAATAATGCCCAAATAAAGAGGAGCAGAGATTTTTTTCCTTCTTTGACAAAATTTTGCAGTTTTTCTTTTAATTTTAATGATAAATTGTTATTATCCTCAGAGGCCTAATTTTTTATTAGCTATTGATTTTACATGAAGATATTATTTATCAGAATACTTTATTTGCTCTCTGTGTCCAGAGTACTTGAGGTAATGTATCTCAGTCAACTGGAATTCACTTGGAAAGCCAGAGAGAAAATAGTTCTTATTATCTACTTCACTAAGAATAAATAGGACCCAATGCCTACAAAGTATCGCTGTATTCTGAACCCAAGGTTTTCTAGGAACTACATAAATTGTGCAAACAAAGTTGCTTTTCCATTTGTATGTTAGCAGCACGTCTGAAATAGAAATACCATCCAACAGATGCACTTTCAGCATCTATCTTCTTTTCTATTGGAAAGTCCGTAAATTGGCTTTCCTGTCCATAATGCTGAGCTCTTGGCAATTTTTGAGTGCAGCCATAAGCAGCACATGGCAGGCAGCTCTAATAACAGGTGATCTAAGCAAAAAGGAGGATTTAAGCTGCCCCTGCTCACCGAGACTTTCCACCTCTTAATAGCCAAGATTTGCCCTCAGGCTGTGGGTTAGTTGAAGAAGTCAGGGGCAACCCAGCACCCACGAGGCTCTGCAAAGCGCTGCTCATCTCCCGCACCTCGCATGAACCAACATAGCCCCAAAACACACACCCCGAGAAGGACATGCCACGGCAGATGTTGCCACCTCCGAACAGCTCTCCGGCAGGTCCTGCTTTTCCTACCAAGCATCCCCCCTTTTTTCCACCCAGCATGGGAAATGGCATTCAGAGAAAGTGGAAAACAACGGAACAGCCAGAAACTTTAGACTGAACGAAGCCCGGAGCGCACCGCCCTCAACAAGGGGGAGCTTTAGAAAACAGCAGCTTTGTGAAACCAGAGAGAGAAGACAATGCAGGTCCTGGCACGGGCAATGAAATATGTATGTACCTAGGACCTCATCCAGCTCTCTCCAGCCACTGTACCTCTTGCCTTTGCATTCAAGGGGCCTCTGGCTCCCATCCAAAAAAGATGCAGGGGAACAAATGTAGCCCTGGCAACCCCACTGAGGGCAGGGAGGAACAAAGAGGACCCCCCGGGCTGAATTTGTTTCCATTTTTAATCCTTATCTATACCCATCACCCCCATACATGGAAAGAGGCTTCTCAGCTGTATAGATTTGCATTGCTATGGGAGTCTGAAGTGATAAAGCACTTGGCCTGCCTATCCAGAAGCAATTAGTGATTCAAAGCAGCCCAAGACATCTTAAAGGGGCCTGGTTTTTCAAGAGACAGGTGTTCTGAGCTGACTTCAGGGGAAAATTGAGATTTTTAGACAAGAGAAGTCACTAGCTGCTTGAAAATATAGCTCCTTCAAGTCTTGCTAGTGAAAAAAAGTATTGCACATAAAATTCTAGTTTAGGCTGTTAAAATCTGGGAGGAGGTAGGGAGAAATGGCTTCATTTACTGTGCTGGTGGGCGCAATGCTTTATCTATCTATCGGACATATACAATGTATATGTTCCTTTTATGGGTTAAGGCTTTTCCCTCCATCACCACAAGTAACGCAGGCACAGCCGTCTCCCACCGACGCTGCCAGCCCAGCATCCCTGTCCCAACGCAATGTCAGCTCCAAGCCAGAACTGCTCACTCCCATCTCTGACCAAGGGAGGAGGTAATTTTTTTTGAGCATTGTTGCTCTTAGGCTTTTAAATCTACCCAGGCAAAAAGGCAGCCTACCAGCCTTCAGCTTGACTGCAGGGACAAGCACGTCTCCGCTACCGCTGGTGGAGGGCAAACCCAGGGAAGGAAAGGAGACCTGCACCGCAGCCCACGCTGTTACAGTCTCTGGCAGGATGAAAAGCCCTGGAAAGGCAGCCCAGGGATGGTCAGCTCTCAGGGTCCCTGGGGAAAGGCAGGAAAAACCATGCTGCGGGAGAGCTTGCCTGTGCAGGGGCATTGGGGCAGGGCAAGCTGGTGTACAAATGTCCAGCGCAGAGGTGAAAACGTCCACCCTCCCCCTGAAGGAGTTGTCCTACCACATCCTTCCCATGCAGTGCCTTTTCTCTCTCTATAACCAGGAGATGCAAATAGGTGCCTGCAACAGGCAACTGGGAGCAAAGTGAGGCTTTTGCTCGATGCTACGGAGGCTCCAGCTTCTCCTTCTCCCCACACCGACGAGTTGTGCTGACACAACTGCTGAATCGCTGGATCCAGGAGAAAAAAGGGAGGGAGGAGGAGATCTCTAACTTCCATCTGGAGGCGTCCGCTCCTCCCCACTGTACTGTGTACAGCACCTGGGCTCCCTGCAAAAGCATCTCAGTCAGCCAAAGTAATTTCCACTACACGTGCCACGTTGCTCGGGGGCTGCTGCTGGGGCTTTGCCAGGCAGAAGACAGCAGAAGACTGTAGGAAAGGGTAGTGCTGGGTTAAAAAAAAGGGGATTTCTTCAAGAGAGCGCTTGAAAGCCAACAGGGCAGAAGGCCACAGCTGGCTGGGGATGCATTTTAAACAGCTTTTAAATCTGGGAACAGATATATCCATCACCATCTCCAACATCTGTCCGGTAAGCGGGATGGGTGGGGGCAATAATCTCCCAGGCTGTTACACGCAGACTGGGAGAGAAACTAGGCAGCAGATAGATTTGGCACCCCTCAGGGGTTTCCAAGGCGAAGCACCCATTGCGAATGGGTGCTGCTTGGCCCTGGCAAGTGATGGAGGAACACCCCGGCGGTGCTGATATCCCCCTCTCCCCGCAGTGTGGTGGGAATCAAACGCTCCACGGGGAAGAGGTTCCCTCCACTACATGCAGCTCTGCAAGGCTTAAAGAGCACCTTGGGCTGCTCAGCTCCAGCGCTGGTTTTGTGTGATCCAGTACAAGTCTCCAGCTGAGATCAGGGCCTGCAACATCCACTCACACACAGGGGACATCTCCCCCAGAAAGCTTTCAGGCTATAGAAGACTCACAAAAGGAGAGAGAAGAGATACTTCCTATTTATTTGCCAAGCAGAGAACAAAATTCTCAGAGCCAGCTTAATAGCAAAACAGACAGCACGCAGACATCAACCTGCACTTTTAGGTACTTACATGTCATCACACAACTGGTCCCGGCTGATTTCTGCCCCAGCTACAAAGCATCAAAGGCAGAGGCGCGAATCTCAGCTGCTTTCCCCGGTCCCGGGCTGCTAAACCTGCACTTCCCTGCCTGTGCAGAAAACTGCCTCCCTACTCAGCTAAAACAAGGGGCTGGGCCTGCAAACCTACCCCAGGTGCTCTTCAGAGGGTGCTACACCTGCAAGAATAACTTAGATTTAGGGCAAGGTCATAAGTGCGTGCGAAATGCAAGAGGCGGCAGCGAGGGGCGAACCTCAGGCATTGTGGAAGAGGACCAAGACACCTGGCTGGGGCTGATCTCAGAAGATCTGTCAGCCCTCACAGCATCTGCCATGTTTCTTGTTGCCCCAACAGTGGCTGATTACATGGATATCTCACTTTTCTTAGCACATACACATGCACCGTCAGGTTTTAACTCCCGCTGTTGCAAAGACACATTCGAAGTGTGACCCAAAAATGCTGCAAAGGTTCAGAAAGCAAAGCATACCCACACTTTACTTCTTCAATCTTACACTTTGGGGCTGTGCTGCTTTTTGAGTTGACAAGCAGGAAGGACTTTCCTAGATCCTGTGAGACCCTCAAGCCTATATAGCAGTCACTTGGAAAAACTCACCAGGCAATAAGCAAGAAGAGATACAGCAGAACCAGTAGGTCTGGAGGCGCTCCAGGAGACCAACTCCAGGCCACCACTGGCACCCACCGCTCAACCCCTTCCTCCCAAAGGAGGCCACTCTGGTTCACTCTTAAGACAAGTTTTTCCTCCCCTACCTCTGCTCAGGTGTGACCGTGTCAGCCGTTTTTCAGCCAAGAGGATGCTTTGCACTGTAGGGCTCCAGAGAGGAGCCTTGTAATTAGGAGGTGGGTGTCACCCACCAGTTAACCCCTCCTCCCTCCCCATTTAGCCTGGGAGATGGATAGCCAGGTTTGTTTATATTGCCCGTACAACTTATCATTTGTGCATACTGCTTCCCATCTTCAAAGCACTTCAGCAGGTGCTTTGCAAGCTTCTCCCTAGCCCTGGTGTGACAAAGGTTTTGGAAAGGGGATGGAAGGGGAGCGGGGCAAAGGAAAGCTAAATAATTTGTCCTGGGACAAAAAGAGTCAGCAGTAGAGCCAGGATCAACACTCAGCAGCTCCTGCCTTTGAATCTCGTGCTCTAATCTCTGCCTGTACCTCACTACCTTCAGGTTCAAACATGGGGTTGTGAAGCCCAGTGCTCATCCTGGTACCAGAGAGCAGATTTTAAGGGACTTGCTTCAGCTCAGCACTCCTGTGGTCACAGCCACTGGACCAAGTGGTCCTGGACCAATGATGAAACTGAATAATTTCAGACACCTGGCAGCGGTTAGTGAAACTGTGGTCAGCACACGTTTCCCTTAACAGCACCACAGGAAAGAGAAGGGAAAGGATCCATCCGTCACCTCTCATCCCAGCTGATCTTTTGGACTGGTTAAAGCAGGTATTGGTGGCCTGACAGCCTGCGCTGCCCCCTCCATCCTGCCAGCGCTGCTCTTGGTGCCCAGAACTGGATCAAGGACTGGTCCAGCTGTAGAAAAACCCCAGGCAAGAAAATGGTTATTTTTTAGCGCCAGACCAGTGCCTCTGCTGCAGGCAGTCGGCAAAATGCTTGTGCCAGCAAAGGAGAAAGTGGAGGAGCAAGCATTTGGATCAGGCTGGGGGAGGAGAAGAGCTTAAACCACTTTTCCCATCACTAACTGTAGCAGTAGAGAGCAGCTCCAGGCATGCTGATGGAGCTACAGCAACCTGGACCAGCGCTGTCGTGCGTATTGGCCTGTCCCTGGAAATACCCGGTCCAGTTGCCCAAAATTCATAATACACTGATAACCCTGCCACAGCTTTACCGTCAGTGCTCCTGACTTGCTAACCCCCTGAAATCATTGTGGGCCAAGAGCAGGCCCTCTCCTGGGTGGTCCTGGGCCCACAAACTGCTCATTTTCTCCCCATCACTGGAACAACCTTGTACTGAAGATTGTTTTGCTGGTTTTGCTGCAATTTTTCTCTCTTACTACAAGGGGAGAGGAGAACTCATTAAAATGGAGAGAAGAGACACACTCCCCATCTTTGTCTCTTAATCACCAGGCAAAATGAAAAGGCTCTAGCTGATAACGAGCCACTCAACTGGAGCATTCCTGGTACCAGACCCACCTGATGAGCTGCTCCCTTGGGTGAGGTGAGAGCAACACTGTCAGCCCCTTGGCTCTGCTGGGAAAGCCCCTACCTAAACTGGCCATTTGCTCTCCTCCTGGCAGGGTGTGTCAAGGCTCTGCCCACTGCTTTGCTTCCACCTTCCCAGCTGATTTTACAGATGTAATGCCTACGGCATCTTTCCCAAAGCCCTCCAGGACCTGCTGATGAAGACTCCAGAAGCGTTAGAGGACTTGAGTGTCACCATTGCTTTGGGGATTACTCCTTTCCGGGGTAGGAGAGGGTGGCAATTATAAGAATCTCCTCCACGAGCAGGGAGGGCGAAGCAATTTTGGCTTCTCCACTGATGGCTACGCAGGGCGAACAAGCACAAAGTGCCAAGGTTGGAGACTGCAGGTGCTGGGGTGATGCAGAGCTGGAGACAGCCCCAGACGCAAGGGCTAGGTGAGGACTACCAGCTCTGCGTACGCTCAGGCTGAGTAATATCCCGAGGAGCCCAAAGGCATGCGGAGATGGCAGGGACTTGGGAAATCTTGCCCGAGGGCCCACGGGGCTCTAGCAAGTGACCGCGTGAGCTCCTGCAGATCCCACATTCATTAAAAGTAAAATTAATGTCTCCCTTTAATAACCTCATTAATGATGTCTGCTCTCCTAGGAACCAGGATTGCTTGGGGCTCACGTCTACAGAGAAGACCTGAGCTTATGCTGAAGCCTTCTGGCAAGTGAGCTTTGCCAGGGTTCCCCTGCTACAAGGACTCCCTGGTGTCTAAGAGAGGTCGGGCCTATGCTGGACCTTCATAAGGGCAGTGAGTGAGTCTGTCTTTCTCTTTCCTCCTCTCGAGACCCATTTTCAGGACACTTGTAGCTGTTCCAAAGCAGAGCATCTCTACTTCTCAACAGTGTTTAAAGGGTATGAACAGAAGAAAGTGGCACGGACTGACAGGCGCACAAGCCTTACCATGAGCGTCTCTTTAAGAAAGCAAGAGGGAAGAGAACAGATTAAGCATTATTTTTCTTGGTAAGGAGAAGGGATAATTTCCTGGTCATGATTCAGCGCTGTCATATGGAGTCAGCGACTGTCCTTTTTACACCTCACAGCTTTGCCTTTAAAACACCGCTCATGACAACACACCTCTCCAGGTAAGGTGCAATTACCTGGGAGTTCACTAGCTCATCGCTAGCAATTACCCAACTGCTTGGTGTCCCATCAACCCACCCTAATCACCACATCATCGCTGCAGCCCTAAAACTGGCAGCTCCCACTCTCCACAGTGAATACCATCATTAAACATCTGGGACTGAATTTACTACCCAGCCACGGAGCGATTCCTTGCTGGGGTCATTGCAAACATGCAAACTGAGCAGAAGGGTTGTTATAAAATATGATCCCACTCAAATAAAAGCAGATGCTATTAGCGAGCAACAGGCAGTGTTTATTCCATAAAACACCAGGAAAGACAAGTTATTTAATGACTATCTGGGAAAGTCCTGCTTCGCTGGGGCTAGCGCTCCCAGTTCATAAACTGCCTCAACAGAACTGTTCGGGAGATAGAGACAGCGCTGAATTTATTCCTGTTTATGGCCTGCAAGGTGTGGGTATGTTTCCCTTCCTCTTGGGTTTCAGACTGACATTACTGTTCATGGGTTTAATAAAGCCTGAAGAATGTACTTGGCTTAACCCTTCAGAGAAACAAGGCTCATTTGAACTAACCGGAGCAGGGAGAGCTGTCGGTCCAAGCAGGAGCAGCATCACCCAGTCCCAGGTTGTTGAACTTTAAAGATTGGCTCTAACAGCACGATTGTTGGAAAAAAAATAAATTAAAACACCCAATTCATTTCACTCACCTTTAGAATTCTGAATTTCAAAGTTCATCTGGGTCAAACCTCCCCTAACTACATGGAACAAATGTTTTCCCTTAACTTTTATTTAGATACAAAAAGCATAATTGATTCTCACAGAATCAGTAACTGGGACTTCTAGGCAAAGTCTAAACTGCTGTAAGGCTCCCCCTAAAACTGTGAACTTTGGCAACACTGCATGATTATTTTTTTTTTAAACTGAGAACTTGTGCTACGTATTCCCATTTAAACAGTGACAAATTATCTATGTAACAGGCATGGCCCTTCCCCTCTCCCTAATTGCCCCCTTCAGCCCTGGGACAGGCTGGCTGTGCTAATCTTACACCTCCAGGTCATCACTGCAAATCCAGGTCAGCAACCACCACCAGTTTGCTTCCCATGATGGTGATTGCACCACTGGTTTGGGGACTCCTTGGCAGAGCAGCCCTTGCCGCATCCTGCTCCCAAAGTCCCTGTGCCTCTGCATGGAAAATGGTCTGGGATGGCTCCTATGCTCCATCACCCCACTCCAAGGAGAGATCCAGCTGTAATCTGGCTGGGGGGAACAGGGGGGAACAGCTGGATGGCTGCAGCCACTTTGCCAAAGCACGTGCCCTGTGCCAGGTGTGCTCCCAAGGGATCATGGTTTAGTGGTGGAATGGCAGGGTTAGGTTAAAGGTTGGACTCGATGATCTTAAAGTTCTTTTCCAACCAAAGTGATTCTATGATTCTATCATCTCTGGACAAAGCCTCCAAATGCTGTTTCAGGGACGGGGCAAATCAAGCACCCCCCTCAGCCTGGGGATCCTCCCCTCCTGCTCCAGCTTTTCTTTACACACTGTCAGCAAAACCCTCTCTGCTCATTCTGTGACGTCCCTCTGCCTTTGCCTGCCACCGGGATGCCGAGGAACTGCTGCTCTGCTACAAGCAGGAGGCTAGGAGGGATATCCAAGTCTCCTCATGCCTTTGGGTCTACGGGAAAGGCTTGTTAAGGCAGCCCCCAGCCCCGCGCCCTGATAAATAACACCAGCCGTGAGCCAAAAGGCCTTGGCGTTGCAAGCCCACTCTGTCCTCCGGTTGCAGCACCGAGGCCTTTCTGAGTCGTGGCGCCGCTCGTCAACGGGTGCCGCCGAATCCGTGCGGGACGCCAGCCCTTCTGCAAGCTCCCAACCTACCACTGAGCCAGGCAGCTCCTCCGGGAGGGATGTTACCCCCTGGAGGGGGCTTCTCCTCTTGGACGGCTCGGACCTGCCCCGCCATAACGGCTGGCACATGGCTTCACGCGTGTGGCTCTGCCCGTTCTGGTGGGCGCGAAACGAGCTGAGCGCCGCCTCCTCCCGCAGGGCAAGCGTGTCCCCCCTGCCAGCCCCTCGTGTCTCTACTCCCATCTCCCAAGTGGAGGAGAAAGCCCTTTCTTTACAGCACCCCCTCACTTCCCTGCACCCGGCTGAGCCGGGGGGGGCCCTCCCTGCGCACCCCCTGCCCCAGGGCACGGCGTGCGGGCGGCCGCGTTAGAGGCGAAAGCCAAGGGGCTCTCTCTGAGGAGAAAAAGCGCTTTCATTCCAGTTTAAAGCCGCCTTCTCCTAGCACAGCTCCCAGCCCCGGCTGCCCTGCGGGGCTTTGATCCACCGGGCGAACCCAAACCTACCCGGG
Organism: Gorsachius magnificus; assembly: GCA_034008185.1. Lineage (NCBI taxonomy): Eukaryota > Metazoa > Chordata > Aves > Pelecaniformes > Ardeidae > Gorsachius > Gorsachius magnificus. The sequence goes on along the minus strand of CM067086.1, from coordinate 3,352,416 downwards.
GTCACCTGCGCCCTCCCCTCGGGGCGAGAGCCGGCTCGGCCGCCCGAAGCACCCCTCGCTCCCCGCACAGCTTCCCCCCGAGCACCCCTTCCGCGAGCCCCACTGAACGGTCCCCTTCCAGACCCCCCCCCCAAAAAACCAGTGATTTCCCTCACCACCCCACCCCCCCCATTTTAGGCAGCCTCCCCCGCCCGGAACGGGCAACCGGGGCCGGGGCCACCAGGGGGACCTGGAGGATGGGAGGGAGGATGAGGAGGATGAGGAGGGCGGCCGGTGTCCCCGCGCACCGCTGCCCGCTCCGCGGCGCCTGCCCGGCCCCGGCCCCCGCCGCGCTGCGGAGCGGGGACGGGCGAGCCCGGCTCCTGGGCTTCGCGTTGCCAGGACACCTCGGCGTTCAAACCCGGGCTGGGACCAATCATCCCCGGGGCTGGGGAGCACCGGCCCCACGTCACCCGCCGCCGGCGCTGATGTGAGCGAAAAGGCGTGAGAGCGGCGGCAGAGCCGCGCAGGGCTGCCCGTGTGCGGGGGGGCTCTGCCCCCGCCCCGCCGCCGGCTGGAGGCCTCCTCCCTCGGGCTGCGGAGAACAAAAGAGCCGCCGAGAAGGGAAGGGAGAAAGAAGAGCTTCTGCCCTCCGGCTGCCAAAACCCAGTTCGAAAGACCCGGCTCTTCCGCACGTCCCCGCTCCCCACCTCCCGGCCCCAGCCCAGACCCCCGGTGGTCGCCTCCCCGGGACAGTCGGCCCCCGGGTCGCCTCTGCCCGGGAGCGGTGGGGCTGCCCCAGCAGTGGCAGAGTGCTCCTCGCCCTCCCGGGTTACAGCCGCTTCCACCTGCCCCACTGCGTGCCCGGCCCCACAGCTTCAGGCACGCTTTCGGGCTCAGGTGCAGTTCACAAGGGCATTTTTTTCTCCCAGTCAGGGAGATGTTTTCTAGAGAGCCCAGAATTGGAGCCCTAAGCCCCTCGTGAGCAGAGAGGGCTCAAGTGCACCGCGCAGACGGACCATCCTTGGTGCTGGCTTCCCTGCTCAAACACGTGCTGCTGCTACCAAGGTGCACGCCTGAGTTAAAGAAGCAGCCATCGTCTTTGCTTCTTGGGTGCCAGCGGTAGGAACCAGTTTCGCCTACAGCTGGGGAGGGTTAGGCCCACCAGGTTCCTTCCCAAAGTGGGGGTGCCTGATACTGAAGAGAGACCTCCACATCACCTTGGTGGCAGTGGTAAGGGGATGGACAACAGGAACGACAGCAGCAACCCGTGTCCTGGCAGAGCTCCTCCCCTCCAGCCCCTTGGACCCTCCAGCCCAGGCATCTATGTGGATCTCCTTCCTGCTCATGGGACAAAGTCACAGGATAACATCCTCCACACATGGAGCAGATGCTGAGCCTCTGGGATAAGCGTACCTGGTTTCTGCTAACCCTGCTGCCTGTCGTTCATTCTCACCAGCAGAAGGCAACTTGAGGTTTTGCCAGCTCCCAAGAGAAGACAACCTGAAGCGTGGTCTAAGCATGCTGGAGGGAGGAACCATAGGATCAGCTACGTGTGGTGCCGTGCCTGACTCACCTCTCCATTATACCACCTCCCAAACACTCATTTCACGCCATTAATTAGCTACACCGCCAAGGTGCAATCCACTCCTGCAGCTGGCACTCAGGTTGGTTTCCTTGCCACCCGGTGCTGGCAACAATTAACAAATCCAGGCTGGCTCCTCACCCTGCTCCACAGGCAGATGCAGATGAGCTGTAGCAGCCTCTTCCCAGTGGATCTGTGTGTTGCCGGTACAGTACCAGGCACCCAGACTGCCTTCCTCGCTTTTGGGCTCAATACAACCCCTCATGAATGAGGTGTGGTTGGATTAAGGACACTATTTCTGCAGAAGACGGCCCACGCGAGGCTGTAAAGGACTTTAACTCATGCATTTTCAGGATATCATAGAATCACAGAATGTTTTGGGTTGGAAGGGACCCCTAGAGGTCATCTAGTCCAACCCCCACCTACGGTTAATTTGTGGTCACTTTACGGAGTAGACAAGCACAGAGGGATGTGTCTGTGTGGCTCTGAGGTTGCTCTGCTCATCCGTGGCATCAGCCTCCAGCAGTGCTGGTGGGACCATGGTTACAGACAGCCCTCTTTCGGCTCAGGTACCAGATTTCTCCATTGACTCAATGTAGGAGGAGAAGGGGAATGATAAACACAGGAAGCAATAGGATGGATTTCACCCCTGTATTAGCTCCATCATCCCAATCACAAAGCCTGGGGAGGGTGGCAGCTGTCGGGCAGGGCTGCAGCCCCGCCAGCACACACAGCGCAGGAAGGTGAAAACAATGACGTTTCTGGGAGTCTTCCCAAAGGGAATGGACAACATGGCAAGAGAGCAGCTGTGTATCAGTATGGAGCCAGGTGGATAGGAAAGGACATCCCCACCAGTGCTGTTAGTGGTTTTGATAGAAGGTTATGAGGGCTGAACAAAATTGCAAAGCAGTCAGACCTGGATGGCTGGGCACTGTCATGGTGTAGCAAGACATGGCAGGGAGCTGCAATGCTGCACCCATGCAAAAGGCAGACGGCCAGCCCTGGCCACTGGTGGGGCTTGGGGACGGGGCTGTAGAAACACCGAGCTGTGGTCCTAACAGCATTTCTCTTGTGGAGAAAGAGCCATTTCTGCACTTCTTGCACATGATTTAGAAGCGTTCCCCTTTACCCTCTACCCTTCTTTCTCCACCCGAGCCAGGACTGAATGTCTAGACTCACCACCTCTTATCCCAGGTTTTAACGTAGGCAGCTGATCTTGGGTCCCAGTCTCCTGGGGAGATTTTCAGTCAATGGAAAAAACATATTTGAGAGCGACTTCTCTCTTAGGCGGCTGACTCAGCCCCTGGAGGTGCCATCTCCCTCCCCCACATAGGCAGGAGCCAGGTATAACCAGGCACAGTCAAGCGCCTCACGCTAGATGGGAGATGAGTCTTGCATCCAGGCAAAACAAAGGATGTGAGGTACCAAAATACTCACTCCAGAGGACCTGGGCCTCACTCCTTAGCTAGGAGCCACTGCCGACCAGCCCCATGCATTTTGTCCAGGCATGGGCAGCACTGGTGGACTGGGTAAGTAAGTGAGCTCAGCTCCTTCCTCCAGGGCTCACCTGCTCTTTCCAGAGTTGAAGATGCTGCTGTTGCCAGCATGGGGAGGGAGCACAAAATCCCCTTTTGCACAGCTCTCCTGCAGCCGAGCTCTCAGCAAAGCTGTTGTGTTGCTGGACAACGGACATCTGTCCAGACTGGTGGGACATCTGACTACGGACCCTTTGAAAGGGTTATAATGGAAGAGGGTCCCAGCAGAAACCTCCTCCACCATGTTGCTACGAGCGTCATCATGTGACAAGGCTAAAAGATAGCAATGAAATGTGCTAAACTAATTCAGTATTGGGGCAGACTGGACTCCACCAGTTAACCATCCACGGCAGCAAGCGGGTAGACTTTTCCAGGGCCCGGTGCCACAGTTTTGCCCCTTCTTGCTTCTCCAAGCAAGATCTGCTCTGCCTGTTACCGGTGCAGATGTCCCATCCACAGCCACACAACATCACATGCGCTGATGCGGTGACACCATGGGATAAGACCGTATCTGGACGCAGCAGCACAGTGTGATTTCCCTTCAAGTGGTTACTCCTTCGGGAGCTGCCCAAAATCCCCAGCTAAGCCACCACCAAAGCTGATGGGCTGGTGGAAGAAGGGAAAGAAATGGGCTGTTTCTGGAGGGGCTGGAAGAGGGCCCAGCAGTTATTGATTCAATTCTTCATTCAATGCATGTTTGAGTAAAGCAATTCAGAACTGTCCCATCAATTCAAGCTTGTGTAATAACATTAGCTACAAAACTCAGGAACTTGGTCCATCTTTCCTAGCAGATCCATTACTCTGGATCAGTATTTAAGTAACAACAGTAAAATTATCTTGGCCTGATACACCCAAGCCAAAAACCCTGAAAGTCTCAAAGACAAAGTTTTTGTTATCACTTTTCTCTGGACAAGAATAACCTATGGGAATGTACCAAAGACCAATTCCCCATCTCCCCCTTACCTTGAATAAATAATATGATAAAAGAAGAATAAGAAGAAACTAAAATTAAGAATATACATATATAGTTGATAAGCACATCTAAAAAAAAAAAAAAAAAAAAAAAAAAAAGATGACCTGCAAACCTGTTCAGTCCTTGGAGCAACCAGAGCCCAGGAAAATGCCAGGGGTGAGGAGGAAGGTTGTGTTGGCACTGCCAGTGTGGGAATGGTGCACAGGGAGGGAACCGTGGCCCCCGCTTTTTCATGTGGACACTGCACCCTTAGAATAGGCTTGGCTTGAAGTTGTGTATTTTCTCAGTCCAGTAACACCTCCAACAAACCTATGCCCATCCCTGCCCTCCCCACATCACCTGCTCTCAGGTGATCGTCTCTTCTTTCCCATATTTTTGGCTTAGCCTATGTCTTCCTCGGACAAACTCTTCCAAGGTAGCTCTCTCCCTCTCTCCCCATTCCCCCTGAAGGGTTTTCCTGTCCCATCAGGTTTGTTTTTCCATGTGCCCAGTGGGAACTGGAATGAGGGTAAACAGGCATATCCATGCACATCTCCACCTCCGTATCTGTCCATCTCACAGGTAAGACACAAACCCTGCTGTGAAAAACAGCTTTAACCATGGCAACGCGCTCCAGCATTACAAACACAAAGGCACTGAGGTTGTAAAAAGGCTGGAAAAAAGGAGGAGAGGAGGAGAGGGATCAAGTCCATCAAGGTCTGTCAAGAGCCAGGCTCCTGGCCCTGGGTTGAGCAGCCAGGTGGTAGGGATGCTGGTAACCCTTCTTCCCCTTCCCCCCCCCCCCCTTTGTACTTACATCTCAGCACCTTGCTAAGAGGAGGTCTTACTCCACCACCTCTGCCACTGCTGGGCTTGTCTGACCTGGAGTAGAGCTTGCTTCACTGTGTCCCGAGCTGTAATAAAGCTACGTGACGAGCGGGGATCCCGGCTGCTTGAAAATCACAGCACTGCATCACTGCGCAGCCTGACGGAAAAACCAGACCAGTGGCGTGATGCCATCAGCTCGGCTCCATCCTCCTCTTGTGAGGTGGCTCAGGCTATGAAACCCATCAGTCCCTTCTTTGGATATGGGGTACCCAAGTCCCCTCCATGCCAGGCCCCATCACCATCTCACCTGTGCTCATGGGACAGCTTCGAGTGTACCGGCCAGCTGGATAAATCAAAGCATGATTTTCCCAGGTATGCACTGATTTACTCGTGGAGAGGACCCAGATCAGTGCTGGTATGGAGGACAGCACCTGCAATGCAATCAGATCGTTCTTGGTGTGCTCGAAGCCTCCAGTGAAGACCCTGACCCTGTTATGGGAGGCATTGCATAGGCAAGACCCTGTCCCACAGAGCTTGCAAGCTGATGGGGCAAGATTTATGGGAGGATGGAGAAAGCATGTTTTATGATCTGTAACATCCAAAGAGGATGTAGAGGAGTGGAAGGGTTGAGTGACCTGCCCACGGTCAGCCCAGATGCCCATGGCGGAGACAGAAGTGGACGCAGCCCCACTGCTGTACCACCTCTCCCATGGCTGCTAATACTCTTAAGACACAGCCAAAAATATGGGACTGACACCTGGTCTTGCTGGACTGGTCTCTCTCCTCTGAAGTGGGAGGTGAACCTGGATGAAGCAGCAGCCTTTTGCTAGCCACAGCTAAAATGTCATCATTTCTGGATGATTTTGGCCCTAGAGTGACCCCAGACCTCCTTTTAAAGGGTGATGTGGGTTGTTTTGCTTATTCTTGATTAAAACCCAACAAGTCTTTGCAGTCTGCAAAGAGCGAAGGAGATGGTGATGACACACATTATCCACAGACAGCGAGGCTGGAGGTGACAGCCGCTGCTTAGGAAAGCCATACCCATGTAAATCAGGGAGAGCAGACAAATCAGGGTAGTGTGGGGAGAGGAGACCCTTCAAGGGTAACCAGTTAGAGAGGTAGAGGGGTGCCAAAGGGTTAAAGAGTTTTACTGAATGCACAGAAGAGACTAAATGGATCGGAGAGTAAAAATCCAATTAGGAGATCTAACAGGAAGAAGCCAAGCCCTGAAACAATAAAGATAATAGTTTTAGCTGCCAAAGAAGAGATTAGAGCTGAGTGCTGAGAGCAGATTTGTGGTGGGGCCAAAAGGAAGGGAAAATTGTAGCAAAAAAACATTTAGGGAAAAAAAAAAGTTATTGTTCCTCAAGACAGATTCCTATTACAGCCTCACCTGCAGCAAAGTTCATCTCGGGACCCGCGCTGTGCGGCTGGTTCTCACTGAATGCCTTCGAAGAAGTTTGCAGTTTCAGTTTGAGTCCATCACTGACTTATCAGCCTGAAATAAGCCGGGAGAGAATTGACCACAGTGAGGTTTGTTTGCTTGCTTTGCTTTTCTAGGTTGTCTTGTAAATACGCTTCACCTGGGATAAAAAGGAGCTGGTACAGCTCCTTCAGCTCTCGGGCAACCGCAGGCTCTTGCCTACAGCCACTTACACACCAGGGGGTCTCTGCAGGAACACCAAGCAGATTTAACAGCGGGACGATGGTTTTGCAGTCAGGAGACAGCCCAACGCTCCTAAAAACACCCAGACGTCACCTCTACTCTTCAGAGGAGAAAGAGTTCTGGATAACAGAAAAAAAATATATAATAACACGCTGGTTATGTGTGGTATGTGGTGCCAACTACTTAAGCAAACGGGATCATGGGACCTGGCACGGCCTGCGGCCAAGAAACAGCAGCATCTGGAGGGAGCGAGAGCCACTGGGTAGGCATGCTTGCCAAGCCACCACGCTGACCCGTGCCCCAAAAGGCTCCCCTCTTTGCAGCCTCAACCCCAAAATACAATAGGGCAACACAAAGAAGGGGATGAAGGAGGATCAAAGGTCTGGAGGAGCTTCCCTGCAAGCAAGGACTTGTGCACGTCAGGACTCCTCAGTCTGGAAAAGACATGACTGAAGAGGTTATGGTAGAGGGCTACAAAACCATGCATGACCCAAAGAAGGCTGATAGGGATCAGCTTTGCTGCCTCTTCCCAGTGCAAAAACTGGTGGTGATTTCAAAGCATGCAGGTCCTCGTGTGGTGGGGGACAGATGTGGGGAACTGGACAAGTTGCTGGGGAAACAAAGGATTAATAAATGCAGACACATGCTGTTTAGGAAGCATGTGGGACTGTGCTCTTGACCTGTGTTAGTAGAGAGTGGTGAGGGGACATACGGGCCACACTCTGCCGGGGTGGACTTCACTCCTGGAGGGGATGACAAGGGGTAGGAATTGAGGGGGTGCTAAGCAATGTGCCCTTGGGAACTCCTACTGTTCCCTGAAGGCTCCCCAGGACACTCAGTGGCTCAGACCCTTGGTCTGACCTAGTACAGGAGTTTCTCCTTACTCATGGCTAAGCAGCCACATGGATCCCAGTCTTGTCCCATTAGGTCTCCCAGGATCAGAGCTGTCCTACAGCTTATCACCAGGAAAGCCTGACAGCAAGTAATTTCTCCCTGTAGTGTGTATCTTCAACCGCTGGCCTACATCAAAGAAACCAAGCCACAGCTTCAGCTAAAGGGAGACTTGTTTGTTACACTCCACAGAAACAGAGGTCCTTCCACTGAAGCATCCCACCAAACCTACAGAGGATCATCGATCTCTTATAGCGTGGAAGATCCATCTCCAAGCTCACGCAACCCTATTCAGCCTGTGGTCATGTTTCTCCACCACCAAAAGCACTCTGCTCATGTTAGACAGCATAAAGCCACCCACCACCCACCTCCCTCCTCCGACCCGCCTGTCAGATGGGAACACGCTCTCGCCAGCACCAGCTCCCAGCTGGGAAGAGGAAGCCTTTGCCAGCCCCGTGCCAACCCCCGGGGCAGCGGGTCCCCCTGCCAACTTCTTGTGTGCTGAACCACATGTAATATTCGCTAGCTCATGCAACCGCAGAGCTTTAATGTTTAATGAAGTGAAGTCTGCACAGGCGCGGGGGCAGGAGACGGCAGGCTGAAGCTCAGGATGTCCATGTGCTCCTTGTTGTCCCTCCCATATGATGTCTTCCTTGACTGTCCCTCTGACCTTCCCTTCCTCTGGATACACACAGTGAGGGACGTGATGGCAAGCCAGATCTTAGAATCATAGAATCGTCTAGGTTGGAAAAGACCTTTAAGATCATCAACTCCAACCATTAACCTAACCCTGCCATCCCACCACTAAACCATGTCCCTAAGCACCTCATCTATCCTTGTTTTAAATAACTCCAGATGCTGTGGTCTGGCTTCTATGGCCTCATGACATTGCCAACCCCAACAAGAGGTGCCAGGCACCAGCCAAACCCATGTTTGGTCTGCATCTTGTGCCTGTTGGGAATCACTTAGCCTCGGCCAAAAGAAGGACCATGCAATCTCACAGAGAGTTCTTTTCAAGTTCTCACGAAGCCAGAAAATGCCAGTGCCTCTGCCTGGCTTACATTTTTCTAGCCGGTGATCACCTCAGGGTGAAGCCCTGCAGCACGGTGCCGCAGAAGCCCTGATAAACCCCTAAGCCACCAGGACACCCTGGGAAGGCAACAGCAGAGGAAAGCGCTATTTAAACCGGAGCCGCCGCACTCGCAGTGCAGGATAAAAATCTCACTTAAGCCAAATGTTAATGAGATGGCACAGGCTCTGGGCAGGCTTTGTACTTTTCTTCCTCCCGAATTAAGCAGCGGCATGCGAGGACCAGGGAGCTGAAGGGCTGACAGATGAAGGTTAACATTGGGTCAACAAGCCCTTTTTCTCTGCCTTTCAGCCCCAAGACCCTGAGACGGGGGGGATTACCTAGAGCAAACATTTTTAAAAAGGCAGTTCTCCTTTCTTCCTGGCCTCTTTCCCTTTCTCGCAGAGGAGTTGCCTTGGGTTTGAAAGCCAGCGGGGATGCTGCTTTGCCCCGAGCCGGCAGGGTGTGGGAGCAATGGCAAGCCATGGCTCTTCTCCCATCTCAAGTCCACCGGCTTCTCTTTCCCGGGATGAGCTCACTCCTACACACCTGCAAGTGTCTGCAAGCACCTGAGCTGGGCACAGAAAAGCAGGCTTCAGCTCCTGGCTCTGCAGCTGATGGCTCGGGTGATGCCAGGTGGGTTGTTCACTGGCTGACTCAGCCGCCCTCGTGTTCCCTTGCGTCGCAGGAGCACGGCCGAGGTCTGGGCTCTGACATCTCCTCTCCAAAGCAAAGGTCATCATCCCTCCCCTCGTCACCCTTGTGGTGTGGTCTGGGACGGGGACGTCCCCGGTGGAGCAGTGGTTTCTGTTTGATCATCGGGGTGGTACCACAACTCACACACAGCCGGTGGGGTGTTTCCCAGTGTCCTGCTGTGCAGAGGGCTGGGGGCTGCCCTGACCTGCACCCAAAGTCACCCAGTCTCATCAATGGTGTAGAGGACAGCAGGGCAAAACATGGTACCTTAAAGATCTTTTTTGCGATGCAGATTTTGATGAATACAATTACTATGCACCTTCTGAAGCGGTGACCCACTGGGTGGGGGGGGTCTGGGAGGGCTTCCCCTGCACAGAAAAGTCACTTGTGGGGCTGTTTCCTAAAGGGATCCAGCTGGGCAGTGGGAGAACTTCAGAGAGGACCATGGCTCTCCCAAACTAAACCCGGTTGAGTGTGCTATGGGGATGAGAAGAGGTTCCCCAACCCTTCCCACCATCTCTGCTGTGGGTGCATCGATCCCAAGCAGTCAGAGAGTACCAAGCAGCTTGACAGGAGGGAGGGAGGAGGGGACAGGAGAAAAAACAGATCATAACCCACCACAGATACCTCCACCATCACCTTCTGGCCACTGCTTCAAGCCTTGTTAGCATTCAGAAGTTGCACTGATTTAAAGCTGTTGGAGTAATTAAAGTGGAACAACTTTACCAGTCTTTTTTTTGCACAAATATATATATATCTCCCTGAAAAATTAAAGCAGCATCCTTTACATTGGCATAGCATATTCTTGCCTGGGAAGGAGGTACCGGTACGAGATGCTTAAAAAATGTGTTTATATCAAGTGTTGCACCCCTTAGAAGACAAAAATATTTCACTTCCAAAACATCTGCCACATGTCTGCCTGGTATTTATACCAATAAAGATGTCGTGTGCGCTCTCGGAAAACGAACCTAAAATAACTAAGAGTGCAAATTTAGATTAGTGGAACCGCATTAAGACTTTCTGTTTATGCTCTCATTTGAAGGAAACACTCTTAATTCAGGTTAATATATAATTAATTGAAAAAATCCTTGATTGAACTGAAGGCACCGCTAGTCCATTATGTTCCAAATGAGACTGTCGATGCAGCTCAATGATTTTTTTATCTCCTGTCATAATTACACCAGAACAGAAACACCTGGGAGTTTTCCTGGGCAGCCAAGAAACCCTTGGGGTCTGTGAGGGGAACTTGGGGGCAGTGATAACACATAGAATCGCCTAGGTTGGAAAGGACCTTTAAGATCATCAAGTCCAACCGTTAACCTAACCCTGCCATACCACCACTAAACCCCATCCCTAAGCACCTCATCTGCCCTTCTTTTAAATACCTCCAGGGATGGGGACTCAACCACCTCCCTGGGCAGCCCATTCCAGAGCCTGACAGCCCTTTCCGTGAAGAAATTTTTCCTAATGTCCAACCTAAACCTGCCCTGGCGCAACTTCAGGCCATTTCCCCTCGTCCCATTGCCCATTACCAGGGAGCAGAGGCCGACCCCCACCTGGCTCCCCGCTCCTGTCAGGCAGCTGTAGAGGGCGATGAGGGCTCCCCTCAGCCTCCTCTGCTCCAGGCTGAACACCCCCAGTTCCCCCAGCCGCCCCTCGTAAGCCTTGTGCTCCAGACCCCTCTCCAGCCTTGTGGCTCTCCTCTGGACACGTTCCAGCAACGCAACGTCTTTCTTGTAGTGAGGGGCCCAAAACTGAACCCAGCATTCGAGGGGCAGCCTCGCCAGCACCGAGTACAGGGGCACGGTCACTGCCCTGCTCCTGCTGGCCACACTATTCCTGATACAAGCCAGGATGCCATTGGCCTTCTTGGCCACCTGGGCACACATCCCAGCCCTTCCTTCAGTCCCAGCGCCGTGAGCAGAAGCACGACTGCTTGAGTGGAGAAATGTCCCTTTTGGGCTCTCAGCCCTCTAGTCTCAACACCTTCCCACCTCCCTGGAGCCTGGTGGCCTCCAATGGGACTTAGGAAGGGAATCACTCACTTCCTAAGGGTGTGGGGGGAGGGAGCCCACCCTGCACCCCCACAGGGATGCAGACCTACAGGGATCAGTTGTCAGAGCTTGCTCAGGAATGCATAGGTGCATATCAAGGTTTTGCACATGCCCAGTGCAGTAGTTTACCCTGCACACAGCAGGTATGGGCCCCAAAATTGTACCTTGCCCAGCACTGGCTAGTTGCCCATTGTCACTCATAAGGCAATATAAAGCTTCTTCCCCGAAGCCAGCATCAATTTGGGGTATTTGGGCACCCCAGCCCAGCCAGAAACAGGAATGGGGCAGTCAGCACCCATGTCGCACAGTACCAGGGAGGAGGAGGAGGCACGGCTCTGCTCCAGCCCCTTGCCCCGCAGCAGAAGTGGACGCAAGAACAGTGAGCAGCAGCCCCAGCTCCTTGCAGGAGCCTTTGGGCTGACTGAGGGCAGGGGACAGCCTGGGCCACACGAGGGGCTGCAGGGACTTGTGAACCACCCTTCTGCCCATAAACCTGCCTTAACAGCCTCCTCGTCTTGTCTTTTCTTTTCTTCTGGGGACAGACAGGCATCCCAGCCGAGAGTCAGGCTCTTTCTGCCAGTCTTCCTCTGCAGGTATTTTAATGAGAGCTCGTTTAGGCTTCTCAGCCTAAATTGCTTTTCACTGGGCTTCCTTCTAAAACTGTTTTGCAAAGCGGGTCTGCTCCATGTGAGAAGCCGACAACTAGGGTGAAGCACCTGGAATATGTACCGAGATGAAACGTGCCGGCTCTTCCCCAAAGAGCCAGCCTCTGGGGATGGAGGGGGAGACGGGGGTTATCGATAACCAGCAGTCACAGCTGGCACCTGGCAAGAGGCACCGCACAGAGACAGGGGGACAAGTCCAGAGGGACAACCAGGCAGAGGATAGCCTTTGCCTGAACTCTTCCCCTGGGATATGCTTATTTTTGAGGTCACACACCAGTTTTGCCTGGCAGGGAGGTGCTGGTGTTGCAGCAAAGTGCACGGGAGGCTGCAGGGAGATGCAATCCACAGCAGATCTCCTTCTCATCATGAGCCATTAGCAAGGCCAGTCAGACTGGGCACGACACGCTGGGCTGCTTTCCAAGGCAGCCAAGACCACACAGTGAAACACTGGATGGAGAGCAGCCTCCATTGCTCACGTCTTCTGCCTGGTTCTTGCTTTTGCTCTGGCAAGCGGAGCAAATGTAAACCATCCCCTGCCATCACCAACCGGGCTTTGTCAAGGGGGAGCTGCATCAAACTCATCCAACCACCCCCTGTTTTTTCAAGAGAGGTAAGAAACCCTCAAAGAGAGCTGTACGATCAGACAGGGAGAAAAGGGATCAGGGAGGGTCAGTGAAGGAATTCGGATCATTTTGTCTGGGAAAGGGAAGGCTGAGGAGATGATTCAAATACAGAAAGGGCTGTGATGGAGGCCCAGGTTTGCGCAGGCAGAACGAAAAGCAACGCTCTGCGGTGGGGGCAAGGGCGGTCTGGGCTGGGCGGGGGGAAACACCTCTATTCCAGCTGTCAGGATAACAAAACCCAGTGCTGGCGCTGCACTGGTGGGATCTGGCAAGGAAGAAGGGCCAGGGCAGGGTTGGGCAGCGCGGTGTAACCTCTCCATGCCCCTTCTACTCGCCCTCTTCTTCCCAGCCCACTAAAAACTCATGTTTCCTTTGGCTCAGGCAATGAAAACCCACTGGGGAGCAGCTGCCTGGTATCGCGATGTGGCAGGTGAGAGGAAGCACTGATGAGGCTGTAGGGAGCTCATCATGGACTTGTCTTTGTATCCAGAGCTCATTCACACTGGCTGGTTTGTAGCATGCACCCTGCAAAAACGAGTGGACAGGGAACAGCAATGGTACCTGGGTCTGAGTATTTCCAGTGCCCCTTATAGATAATCACAGAATCATAGAATGTTTTGGGTTGGAAGGGACCCCTAGAGGTCACCCAGTCCAACTCCCCTGCAGGAGCAGGGACACCGCTAACCAGATCAGGTTGCTCACAGCCCCATCCAACCTGGCCTGGAATGTTCCCAGGGATGGGGCCTCCACCACCTCTCTGGGCAACCCCTGCCAGGGTTTCACCACCCCCAGTGTAAAGAATTTCTTCCTTAGATCCAGTCTAAACCTACTCTGCTTCTGTTTAAAACCATCACCCCTTGTCCTGTCACAGCTGGCCCTGCTAAAAAGATTGTCCCCACCTTTCCTATGGGCCCCCTTCAAGCACTGAATGGCCGCACTCAGCTCTGCCCGCAGCCTTCTCTTCTCCAGGCTGAACAACCCCAACTCTCCCAGCCTGGCCTCAGAGGAGAGGGGCTCCAGCCCTCGGATCATTTTTGTAGCCCTCCTCTGGACCCGCTCCAACAGGTCCATGTCCTTCTTGTGCTGAGGGCTCCAGAGCTGGACGCAGGGCTCCAGGTGAGGTCTCCCCAGAGCAGAGCAGAGGGGCAGAATCCCCTCCCTCGACGCTGGCCATGCTTCTCTTGATGCAGCCCAGGGCACGGTTGGCTTCTGGGCTGCCAGCGCACATTGCCAGCTCATGTCCAGCTTTTCATCCATCAGTACCCCCAAGTCCATCTCGGCAGGGCTGGTCTCCATCCTTTCTTCCCCCAGCCTGTACCCATAGCCTTGCGTGGCGTTGTTAGCTATTAAAGTGATGGAGGCTGTTCCTAGAGCTACCAGCGTGGAGATGAGACTACAAAATTATTCCATTCCTGCATGCCAAAGGCACAGACGATTACAATTTCGCTTCTGACTCCCACTCATCCCGCCTCGTAGAGATCAGATTAATCATGGCACGTGATCAAAGAGTTTGAAAGGAAGAAACCAATAACCAAATGGCTGCAGTTACCCTGCTGCAAGGCTTGGATGGAGATAAGGACTGTACATTTGCTGCGAATTCACCGGGGCTCAGAGAGGTGAGGGATACGGCGCTAGCCCCATGTGTTTTTATCCCAACAAGCACTCCAGCTGCCCTGTTTTGATGAGGGCTATGCTCTTGCATCACTAGCTTCAAGAAAAAAATTTCACCGCCTGTTGGGAGAGTGAAAGCAAAGTGCGAGACCTGTGAAAACAAGCAGAGCTGCAAGAGACTTTACCGTATGGCAAATGCGCGCGCGGCAGCTCGGAGCACTTGTGGGCTGAGGCTCCCGGGCATGAAGGCCAGCGTGTCCCCGGGTCACTGCGTACAGGCCGGCTGCAGCTGCTCATTGCACCCTCCCTTCCAGCTGAGCACCAGTAACACCCTGCAAATGGGCCCCATAACCCACCACCCCTCTCACGGGGCAGAGCGGTCACTTTAATGAAGGGTTAGGACCCTCCAAGAGAAACTTGGCAGTGTGGGGCATGTGTACTGCACCTTCTCCTCCTCCTCCTCCTCCTCGCCTGCTCCCGGCACACCACCCACAGAGCCTGCCGGCCACCCTTGGCAGCTCCTCAGAGAGCTCCACCAAAGCAAAGCCAGATGGAGCTGCCAGTTCGCCTCTACGAGATGGCACAGGCTTTTCGAGCCGCCTCTTCCTGGGGCTGCCCACTCCCGCGTGGGAAGTGTGAGCGAGGCACGTGTTGCTTCCTCAGGCGAGTGGTCCTCTGGCGTGTCCCCGTGCCACCAGCGCCGGCACGGAAGCCTGTGCTTGGTGGTCCCGCAGAGCTGCCAAGCATCGAAGCCAGCTCAGAAGCACCATGTCACCTCTTCCAAATGCCCTTTGGGGTGGAGAGCAATTCAAGGCAAAGCATCGTAGCTGCAGACCCAATAGCAGAGGGATGCGATTTTTTGTGGTCACCCTGCTGTGTGAAAAGCCTCTGCGCACACAAAAGCCCCTGCCATGGACCCCGACCTTGCCCACCACCGCGTTGAAGTGGTGCCAGCAGCAGCATTCCCAGCCTGGGAGGTGAAATTCCTGGGAAGACCCGCTTCCTTGCACACTCCCACTTTCTATTTCCACTTACAACTTTGGGAGGACCACGAGAAAAGAGCATCCACCCCTGTCCCTTAGAGAGACCCGACCCAGGCATCCCGTGGGATCCACTGCCTGCAGGGACAGGCTGGCTGGTGGCAGCAGAAGATGTCACCTGCTGTGGCACACATCTCCAAGGTGCTTGTGCAGGGCGAGAAGAGCCAGGACCACTGCCGGCTGGTGGCTCTGGCAAATCCCATCCTTAAGTAAAATCCTGTCTTTATTCCCCAGCTTTTTGCTATCTCAGGAAAGCCAAGCACACAGGAGGGAGGAAGAGCAGGCAGCCTGCCTGCACCCCAGCTCGCCAAAAATTAATTCAGGTGCTGCCCATGCCACAGACACTTGCCTCAGGTTGCCATGGGGCTTTGTTGCTGTTCCCGGGCCCACTGTGAGCAGCGGTGCTGGAAACGCCACCTTTGGAAGACGGGAAGCAGCTGGTACGGGACTGCCCGGCAGGCGTTGGATTTGCGCTGCTCGGGAAGCGGAGCGCAGCCTTTCGTGGGCTGGAGGAGCCATTGCGAAGCAGAGACTCGCACGTCTCGCTGCCATCGCCGGGGATGGGGCTGTCTTGGCACATCTCTGGGAAGCGTCATCTGTGCTGGAGACGCACTTCTGGCCTCGGCAGCCTTGCTGGCTGGGGAGAGACTGGGATATTCAGAGACGCAGCGCTTCCCTCGGAGGGGGGGAGCAGGCAGAAACACCTCATCCTGCCACATTTTCATGCTGGGCTTTCAGCAATTGGATAAACTGTAGGCAAAAGTCTATTGTAAAGGCAGAAAAAACCCTTTCACACCCAAAGCAGGAGGGCTGGATGCTACCCTGGACCCCAGGGATGCTGTGTGGGGGCTGTCACCTCCTTGGGAACCTGCCAGGGTGGGATGCGGTGTGGTGCAGCACTGAGGGTGGCTCGACGTGCCCGGGGGGGCTATGGGCTGTGTGTGCCTGTGTCAGGACATCTGGGGCAGCATGCAATGCGCAACAGCAAAGAGGACCTCCATGGGCAGCCTCCTTGCCCTTCCCTTATCCCTTATGGTCTGAAGTTGCGCCAGGGCAGGTTTAGGTTGGACATTAGGAAAAACTTCTTCACAGAAAGGGCTGTCAGGCTCTGGAATGGGCTGCCCAGGGAGGTGGTCGAGTCCCCATCCCTGGAGGTATTTAAAAGAAGGGCAGATGAGGTGCTTGGGGACATGGTTTAGTGGTGGGATGGCCAGGTTAGGTTAACAGTTGGACTTGATGATCTTAAAGGTCTTTTCCAACCTAAATGATTCTATGATCTCTCTGGGGTCAGCCCAGGCCAACACAAGATGCAACCTTTAATTACATGAGTTTGGTTTCACAACTACCATTGCTCACCACTGAAGAGTCACATTTGGCCCTCTCAGCTCTGCTCTGCTCTCCAGCTCTGCACCATTTTTAGCTCCGTTGGTTGCAGCCTGCAGCACTGGGCTGCTACCAAAGCAGCGGAACCCAAGAAGCTTTTTTTAATGTAGCTGCTTTCACGCCGCCACTGTTGCACGGGAGGCGGGACGACGCTGCATTCGTCTGAGGGAGGTGGACTTGGTCCATCGGCTGTGATGGTGGCATCTGCCACACCAGGTCTAAGGCCACCACCCCTTCCAGTGACGGTACGCCCGTTGTGAGCAAGGGTGGTGGCTGCCACCTGCAGTGGCCTCCACGAGTGACCCCAGACACGTGATAATAAATAGACAAGAAAAGCCCCTTGGCCCCCTCTCCGCTGGCCTTTACGGGGATGTGGGGCGTGTCCCTTCGCCGGCTCCGCTTTCTCCATGGTAACAGATGGACGTCGCGGTCCCATCCCCCTTGGCGATGCTGGGGCGGGTGGGCGGGAAACAGATGGCAACGGAGGGGAAAAGAGTCCAGATCCTCCGGAGTGGCAGAAATTGCAGGAATCCCTGATTGCCAGAGCCAAGACGCTGACCCGGAGCCGTGGGAGGGAGGGAAGGCGGAGGCGCGTGGCTCTGCCGAGCCCGGAATAGCAGAGCAGCTGTTAAGTTATTGCTTGTAATTATTACAGCATATGGGAGGGAAAGAATAGCTCTCAAGGGGAGGAAAACAAATAAGGGAAAGGCAGGGCTGAGCCACAGGGAAGAGCGGCACTCCGGCACCACAGCGCTTCCCCACCAGGTGGCAAGGGCGTCGGGGGACACAGCCGGGACGGCTCTTCCCCTCCACAGCCCCAGCAGGAATTTGGGTGCAAATATTTGCACCCGTAGCACCAGGTGCGCACCCATCTCGCAGGATGCCCCCTGCCCGCTTGAGGGCATGGGTACGCCAGGGAGAGGATGACTCTGGCTGGGATGCTGCAGGGGGCCCCTGCTCCCCTCTCCCATGCACGGTTCTGCTGCTCGCTCGGCAATTTTTCCAGGAGCCGTTCGCTTCCATGCAGGAGCGAGGCAGCGGGGCCGTGGGCGGCAGGTGGTAACGCTGGAGCACCAAGCGCCTGCACGCCGCGTTTTGGAGAGAGAGCACCCAAATTTCTCATCTAAGGATGCTGGCAGCCCGTGCCGCATGGGGAGACAGGACCGGCCGCGTGAAGCATCGCTGCTCACGCTGGCACGACAGGGCAGGCGGCTGCGGAGCTGGAGCAAACACCGGCCCTCGGGTTCAGGATGCACGGATGAGCCCCAAACCAAAGTGGAGCTGAAGGGGAAAGCCTCAGGGACTGGGCCTGCCTGGGACAGCCTGCTCCGGGGAAGCCACGGAGAAGGGACAGCACAGGGGAGAGCGGGGAAATCCTGAGGTGAGTAAGGGTCTGAATAAGGAGCAACGACAGCCTCTCTTAATTTCTGCTCCGCTTGGAAAACAATCATTATTCACAGAATCCCAGAATGGCAAGGGTTGGAAGGGACCTCGGGAGATCACCCAGTCCAACCCCCCTGCTCAAGCAGGCTCACCCAGAGCAGGTTGCATAGGACTTCATCCAGGCAGGCTTTGAATATCTCCAGAGAAGGAGACTCCATAGCCCCCCTGGGCAGCCTGGGCCAGGGCTCAGGCACCCTCAAAGTCAAGAAGTTTTTCCTCATATTCAACTGGAACCTCTTATGTTTCAGTTTGTGCCCATTGCCCCTTGTCCTGGCGCTGGGCACCTCTGAGAAGAGTCTGGCTCCGTCCTCGTGACCCCCACCCTTAAGATATTTGTATGTGTTGATGAGGTCCCCTCTCAGTCTTCTCTTCTTCAGGCTGAACAAGCCCAGCTCCCTCAGCCTTTCCTCATAGGGAAGATTCTCCACTCCCTTTATCATCCTAGTTGCTCTCCTCTGAACTCTTTCTAGGAGTTCCTCATCTTTCTTGAACCAGGCTTTCATTATCTATCTATCTATCTATCTATCTATCTATCTATCTATTTCAAGTCTTTGGAACCTGGAGCCATTGGCAGTCATGCCAGCTGCATCCCACCTTCGGGCTGCATGGGGGGGACAAGAAGCAGCGAAGGGATGTTCCTCTTCCCCCAAAAAGCCTGGGAGACGTGATGGAGAAAAATCTAACCATATCTGCTGTGTATTACATGCAAAGATTTAAATTCACTGATTAAACTCACAGCCACTGAGCTACAGATTGCTGGAGGCTGGGAGAGCATTTTGGGTCTGTTTTGATGTTTCCTTGTCCTGTGGAACAGGCACATGGCTGCAGAGATGGGGCAAGGCGAGCCGGAAACATGACTTGTCCTGTTCCTATGTTCTGATGGCTTTTCCCTGGGCATCTGCTGCTGGCTACAACTGGAGATGACGCAGGACCTGGGGCGAGGGGTTAGGGCGTTAGGGTTAGGGGGTCAGGAGCGACTCTGCGGAGATATTCTTACGCTCCCGTATATTCGCCTCTCTCCTGCTTCTGAGCTGTATCTGTTTTCTGTCTGCTGCTGCCTCCTCCCTGACAGCATCATGAATATCCTCAGGGCAGGTGAATCAGCACCTGTTTGCTCACCCAAATCAACGCCAGCGTGTCCCTGCATCTTTCACATCCCAAGCCAACCTGATCCCATCACAAAAAGCTGGTGGCTCTGGTGAAAAGCACCAATGTCTGCCGGAGCAGGAGATGGGGAGCCCTGGACCCCCGGGGTTGTTGTGCCAGGACCAAAGCACACCGCTCCCAGACTGAAGCCAAGAGTTGTGAGCGATGCCTCCTGGAGGTGGGCAGGACACGGATGCAGATGGGTGCTGAGCGCCTGCTGGTCCCATGGGAGCCTGGGAGATGCCCTTCAGCTCTGGAAGCCCACCTGGTCATGCAGCATGGGCAGCTGCTGAACAGCGGTGATGCTGCAGACGAAGCCGCAGCAGGAGCATTGGGAAGATGGTTCAAGCGCTGTGATCCAGAACAGGAATAAATCATGGGGCAGGCCCCAGTGCCCATAGCGCCAGGACAAGGGGCAGTGGGCACAAACTGAAGTATAAGAGGTTCCAGTTGAATATGAGGAAGAACTTCTTGACTTTGAGGGTGCCTGAGCCCTGGCACAGGCCGCCCAGGGGGGGGAGTCTCCTTCTCTGGAGATATTCAAACCCCACCTGGACGATGTCCTGTGCACCCTGCTCTGGGTGATCCAGGTCCCTTCCAACCCTTGCCAGTCTGGGATTCTGTGATTAAATAAACCCTGCCAGCATCCCAGGATCCTTGACGAGACAGGCACGGTGCTTGGAGAATGAAGGATCAGCTCTGCAGCTACCACATATGAGCTGGCCTGGCAACACCAGTTTGCACCAGCTGGGAATCTGGCCCAATGCTTTATAAGCCACTGGCCCTGCCAGAAGGGCTGACCCCCAGCCCTGTGTGCCCCGGGGTGCTGCTCAAGGGCTTGCCTGGGTAGCACACCTCCATGGGCAGGAGAAAAGGACTTCTGCTGCCTTCCCGTGAGGCTGAAATATTGCTCGACCAGTGAGGGGGTGACCCAACAACACAACATGGAGGTGCTCCACACTGCACCGACACCTCAGGAGAGAGGGAAGCAGCGAGGCTGAGATTTGCAGAACCACTTGGTCCTCGTCTCCTCCATCTGTGGTGACCCAGGGGCAGGGGAGGACTGCAGCAGGGGAAATGGGAGCTGTGCCCTGGGGTAGGACATGGCTTGGGGCATCCTGAATGAAAGGATGGAGATTCTCACAGGCTATCTGCCAGAGTCTCCCTGGGGGACTGTGCTGGCTCAAGCTTCCAGTGGAAGACAGAAATCCTGCCAAGAGTTGCAAATAGAGGAGGAGTGTGTTTGCAGCTCCCTGCTGTTTCCACATGGGCCCTGGATCGGCAGTGCCTGAGTCGGAGCAATCAGGGTCTGGCAGGCTAAGGCCTCCTGCATCCTGAACCCCCTGCTGCAGATGAGCCCCTCTGCAGCCTGAGCCCGCCCAGCTGCCCGGGTTCGACCTCCCACGCCCTCCGCTCGTGGCTCAGGGCAGGGTGGCAGCGATGCCAGAGCTGTCCCCACCAGGGCTCAGCACCTGGCAGGGAGCAGACACACGCACACGCACACTCACACACTCTCACGTGTGCACACAACACAAGGTCCCCCTCTTGTGCTTTTGGCCACCTTCCCAAAGGCCAGCACGGCACTGCAGCCCCCTTCCACCCCTGCCCATCTGTGCCAGCAGAGCAGCCCCCTCCTGCTTCGGGCTGGCGGCATTCCCACGCAGGCGTCCCACGTGCCCCATGCTCCAGAGCCTGGACACACGGACACATCGCCCTAGGAGGGGACACTGCCCGACACAGCGTGTAGTGCTCCTGGAGCTTCGGCCACCAGCGCCCGAGAGCTGAGATGGGCAGCGTGGTTGCTGAGCTGGGGATTTGAGAGAGACCTGCTCTTGCTGCAACCATAGGAGCACCCAGGTCTTGTGTGGATAACCCCTATACCCTCCCCAAATCACCTCAGGCATGGCAAGAGGCAGGATGGAGATACAGTCAGTTCTTCCATGCAATGGACCCTGGGTCTGCTGAAGGGGGGAGCACTGAGAGCTACCCACTGCCAGAAACGTGACCCTGCAAACACACCTTGAACCTAAGCGGATTGCCCAGGAAGGCTCTGAAATCTTCATCCCTGGAGGGATTCAAAAGCCACCTGGACACGGTCCTGGGCTACTGGCCCTAGGTGGCCCTGCTTGAGCAGGGGGATTGGACCAGATGACCTCCAGAGGTCCCTTCCAACCTCAACCAGCCTGTGATTCCATAAAGGGGTCGTGCTGTTTGCAGGAGAGCTTTGAAGTAGGAGCAGAAGCATCAACGAGACCTGAGGGAAAAGGTGCAGGACTACAAGGGGAAGAAGTGGCTGAGGGCAGAGGAGAGAGCAGGGTATCCAGGGCCCAAGATGAGGCATTCAGCCTCCACATCATGCTCTGTCAGGCGGCCAGCACATCACACTGGGGAAAGTTGCCAAGTAGACCTGTTGGGCTCAGCTCAAATATCACCTCTCTCTGCTATGAACCTATCTCCTAGCCCCTTGCATGCCACCAGGCAGAAGAGGCAAAAATGACACCAAGGGAAAGGCTGGGGCAGGGTCCTGTTGGGCACTTAAGAGTGATCCTGATTCTTGTGACCTCCCTGCTCCCCTGCCTGGGCTTGTATCCTGCAGACGCGGTGCTCCTTCTCCTGAGCACCATCACCAGTGCCCAAGCCTTCTGCTGGGGACAGGCAGGGGAGAAGGCCTTGACCCAAAACCTCAGCCACCCCCAAGGCACTGGGGATTTCTGGAAGCTGGCCCCAGACAGGAGGAGGCCAGCAGCTTGGCTCTCTGCCAGGGTGCGCAGGGGTGCAGGCAGGCCTTCACCCAGCTGGGTTACACCTTCAGGGTCTTCACCCACCCGGCCGGGCGCTTGAGGTGCAGTTCACAGCGATGGCGATGCCTTCTGAAGAGGCGGTTATAAAATCCAGTGTGAATTAAGCTGCAGCTGATCCCAAAGCTGATCCCTCCTTCTGCTCACCTTCCCCCGTAAATCACTTGCAAAGCTCCTCGATCTTAAGGTGAAGTTACCACTTTTTCTGCAGCAGCAAGGGCCTCTCCTTTGTTTTTCCATGCCACAGGTCTAATCCTAAGGCTTGTGTTTGGATTCCTGCTTCCCCTAGACTGTAAATAATCCAAAAAATAGGGATTGGGCAATAGCAGTTAAAAGGGGAAGAAAACACCTCTCTTTTTCTTCTTCAAAACTACCAAAACTGACACTAGATAAAATAAAAGGGATAGGACAAATCAGGGAAAAGAGAGGTTTTTAGCTTGACTCTTTTTTTTCCCCATTTAAAAATTAATTTGTTAGTAATTGTTCAGGGGGAAAATATATTTGTTGCTTTGACCCCCCAAGACCTATGAGTATTTTTAATTTCTAGCTATCCCTGTGAAGCCCACCTGAGGAGGCAGCAGATGTCCCCTGGAAGGTCCAAGGAGCCCTTGGGACTGAGCTTCTGAATGGGGGAAGATTTGGTGACTAATCCAGGAAAACCCTTTCTCCTGGAGAAGATGACCCTGTCCTGATCCTGGCTGTTGTTCCTGGTGTGCAGCGCTTCTCTCATAGGGGCTGACAGGTCCGCACCCCACCCCGGAAGATGCTCGCCTTGGCAGGACCGTGCAACTTTAGCAGAGTCATTTGGGTGGTCTAGAAACACCATGCTATGCTCTATCTGGTTGACAGGAGGCTGAATGTGAGCCAGCAGTGTGCCCAGGTGGCCAAGAAGGCCAATGGCATCCTGGCTTGTATCAGGAATAGCGTGGCCAGCAGGAGCAGGGCAGTGACCGTGCCCCTGTACTCGGTGCTGGCGAGGCCGCCCCTCGAATGCTGCGTTCAGTTTTGGGTCCCTCACCAAAAGAAAGACGTTGCGTTGCTGGAACGTGTCCAGAGGAGAGCCACAAAGCTGGGGAGGGGTCTGGAGCACAAGGCTTACGAGGAGCTGCTGAGGGAGCTGGGGGTGTTCAGCCTGGAGCAGAGGAGGCTGAGGGGAGCCCTCATCGCCCTCTACAGCTGCCTGACAGGAGCGGGGAGCCAGGTGGGGGTCGGCCTCTGCTCCCTGGTAATGGGCGATGGGACAAGAGGAGATGGCCTGAAGTTGCGCCAGGGCAGGTTTAGGTTGGACATTAGGAAAAACTTCTTCACAGAAAGGGCTGTCAGGCTCTGGAATGGGCTGCCCAGGGAGGTGGTCGAGTCCCCATCCCTGGAGGTATTTAAAAGAAGGGCAGATGAGGTGCTTAGGGATGGGGTTTAGTGGTGGTATGGCAGGGTTAGGTTAACGGTTGGACTTGATGATCTTAAAGGTCTTTTCCAACCAAAGTGATTCTATGAACCCCTCCGCTCTTGAGAGGGGTGTTGCTTAGGAGGGGGATCCATCACCCCCACCTTGTTGCTAGCTCCACATCCGATCTAGCAGCATGTGCTTCTCTGCCTGCGGCAGGCTGGCGTGGTGCTCCCAACCTGGCTGCTGCATCTGGCATGTCCATCTGCCCCCCATGCTGCCCACCACAGTGCGCTCCTTCCTCTTCTCACCGATTGCCTTCCTCCTGGGACAGATCTCCCAAAGGTTTCCATCTCTTGTTCCCATGGCAGTTTCGCCTTTGCTTTCTTTCTCCCTGAACCTGCCAACCATGCAGCTCCTTTACGCGGCACATGATGCAGCCTTGATTGCTCATACCCTTGGTTAGTGCATGCCCTGGCACAGCCCTAGTCCATGTGGGCTTGATCAGCCCAGGGTATGACCAGGAGACAGCACATGCTCAGCACTGTCCCCACAGGCAGCATGGCCAGGGCCGATGTGTTTTGGCTGGTGGGGAGAGAGCAGGCACTGTGGTACTCACCTTCAGGCCCCTGTCACAGCTCTCGATCTCCCCTGGGGTATGGATGATGCTGGTACAGGAGCCTGCAGCAGCAAGGTGGCCCAGGGATGGAGAATGGACTGGGTTGGTGCTCTCTACTGGGAAAGAAGGGTCTGACCCTGCCCACAGAGCAGCAGTAAGAATTTAGGCACTGATTTTTGCCAGGCTCCATGCTGAGAAAGGGCTGGGACAGAAGTAATGTGGGCTGGGTGAGCCCTCGGGACCAGCCCTTGTGGCCACTTCTGTGAAGCCCCCTGCAACCTGCCAGGGTCTCCCAGCGCTGTCCTGCTGTTAGGAGGAGGGCCAAGATCCCTGCAGGGGGAAAAAAAAAAGAGAGCAGCAACAAACACAAAGCCTGCCCAGCTTGCACCACTCTTCCAGCGAGGTCCTGTCCAGGAGGTACCAGGATGCCAGCAACTGCTCGCAGGCGGTGGGCTGAGCCGGGTGAGAACCAGGAGCAGGGCAGGGGAAGAAGGATGGAAGAGACGAGGGTGGGGATAAAGGGGATAGAAATGGCAGAGAGCTTTAACACAGCTGGGCTGGGAGAGGACTGGTTTCAGACTGGTAGACTTGGTACCAGAGATTTGCCCAGCGGCGCTGGGGAGTACAGCCCCCAGGAAGCTCTGCTGGGCTCCAGAGATGAGAAGTCCCTGGTCAACAAGGAAGGAGAAGCTGGAACTCAAGCCATGCATGGTCTAGAGCTGTTTGCAGCTTGCAGCTATGGCCTGTGTCAAAGACCATCTCTTTAAGACATGCTGGGATCGCACACAGCATTGTCAGGTGCCTTATAGCACCGCTGATGCCCTACAGCACCATGGCTTTCCAGTGCCAAGGCAGGGGTTGGGAATGTTCTCCATTACATTTTGTGGGCATTGCACGTTTCCTAAGAAAATATTTCTGAATAGATCAAAGTCATACGTGATATGGTACGCCACTGCCAGCATAGCGCATTTAGCGGCATCACACGAGGCCAGCACACTGGATGCTGGAGAAGGTAAAAAAGCAAATGTTGAGCCCACTGTGTGTTGACTGTCTTCCAAATGCTCTGGCACTGCTTGGGTTTGGTATAAACTGAAACATAAGAGGTGTTAGTTGAATATGAGGAAGAACTTCTTTACTCTGAGGGTGACAGAGCACTAGAACAGGCTGCCCAGGGGGGCTGTGGAGTCTCCTTCTCTGGAGATATTCAAAGCCTGCCTGGACAAAGTCCTGTGTAACACCCTCAGCAAGTTTGCGGACGACGCCAAACTGAGTGGTGCGGTTGACACACCAGAAGGACGGGATGTCATCCAGAGAGACCTGGACAGGCTGAAGAGGTGGACCTGTGTGAACCTCATGAGGTTCAACAAGGCCAAGTGCAAGGTCCTGCACCTGGGTTGGGGTAACCCCCAGTATCAGTACAGGCTGGGGGAAGAAAGGATCGAGAGCAGCCCTGCCGAGAGGGACTTGGGCGTGCTGGTGGATGAAAAGCTGGACATGAGCTGGCAATGTGCGCTGGTGGCCCAGAAAGCCAACAGTACCCTGGGCTGCATCAGGAGAAGTGTGGCCAGCAGGTCGAGGGAGGGGATTCTGCCCCTCTACTCTGCTCTGGTGAGACCTCACCTGGAGCCCTGCGTCCAGCTCTGGAGCCCTCAGCACAAGAAGGACATGGAACTGTTGGAGCAGGGCCAGAGGAGGGCTACAAAAATGATCCGAGGGCTGGAGCACCACTCTTATGAGGACAGGCTGAGGGAGTTGGGCTTGTTCAGCCTGGAGAAGAGAAGGCTGCGGGGAGACCTGATTACGGCCTTTCAGTATCTAAAGGGGGCCTATAGGAAAGATGGGGATAATCTTTTTAGTAGGGCCAGCTGTGATAGGACAAGGGGTGATGGTTTTAAACTAAACCAGGGTAGGTTTAGCCTAGATATAAGGAGGAAATTCTTTACAATGAGGGTGGTGAAACACTGGAACAGGTTGCCCAGAGAGGTGGTGGAGGCCCCATCCCTGGGAACATTCAAGGCCAGGTTGGATGGGGCTCTGAGCAACCTGATCTAGTTAGTGGTGTCCCTGCTCACTGCAGGGGGGTGGGACTGGGTGACCTCTAGGGGTCCCTTCCAACCCAAAACATTCTATGGTTCTATGAACATGCTCTGGGTGAGCCTGCTTTAGCAGGGGGGTTGGACTGGATGATCTCCAGAGGTCCCTTCCAACCCTTGACATTCTGTGATTCTGAGTCTTTTCCACTCTTGTGAGACTCTCTTCTTCCCTCTAGCGTCCATTTGAAGGTGTTCCTCTTGCTCTTCAGCTAAAGCGTTGGCTCGCCTGGTTGCATGTGCAGTCACTCTCGTCCTCAGGCACAGCTTTTACATTTATAAATGATACTGCAACTCTCCATCTAGGAATCCAACGCTTTATTTTTCTGGTTTACACTGTGCGTGCAGAAGGATCTTGTTTCAAGGCCGTCATACCCTGGCGTACTTAAAAAATTATCTCAATTACTCCCTTAATTTTAGCACAATCATGCTGAGCTCCAGCTGGGGATGCACAGGTGCAATGAAGTTTTTGATGGTAATGGGGAGAGGACATGCCTGTGGTGGATAACTTGTTTGAGGGATGGGTCAGAACAAGGCCCTGCTCTCATTTTCTGTGTAAGACCGTGCTACACCTCCCTCTCCTCACCTTGGACCACAGGAAACCAGTGCAGAGCTGAAAAATTACTCCACTGCCACTAAGGCTTGATCGAAACTGTCACTGCAAGGTTGTCTTTT
This sequence comes from Gorsachius magnificus, assembly GCA_034008185.1. Classification (NCBI taxonomy): domain Eukaryota; kingdom Metazoa; phylum Chordata; class Aves; order Pelecaniformes; family Ardeidae; genus Gorsachius; species Gorsachius magnificus. Next base: position 3,325,684 of record CM067086.1, on the reverse strand, counting down.
TTCTAGAGACAGCAAGAGACCTCCCAGGCAGGATCTCCACTACCTGGATCACCTCCCAGCTAGCTGGACTGGTTTTGAAAAGTCCAGCGAGCATTTCCTTCTCTGGGGACAAAGATGACAGACATCTCCCTCTTTTGGGGACTGGGCAGCAGACCTGCCCTCCCAGATGCACCTGCAGAGGGCCAACTCTCCGCCTGCAGCACCATCTCACAGTCTGGGGTGGCACCTTGAATTCAGTCCAGGACAAACCCTCCTTGCTGTCCCACAGCCCCCCTGCCCTGCCTGCCCTCTGCCCGTGCCTCCCTGGAAGGTGCAGAAGCTTTGCAGGCCTGCTCAAGGAGCCACATACACTGGCACGAGGCACACTGTACCCAGCGGTCACACGCTCCCCTACCATCTCCATTCTTCAAGGCTGGTGCTTTGCCTCAGCCGGGAGAGGAAAGACGTTTACCTTCACATTTCCAGTATCGCCCAGGGTAACTGTAGAGGAGCAAGATGCTGCCAACAACAAAAACCCGGCCAGGATACTCTGGCATACTGAGAAAGCTATTGCAGGGCAGGATTCATCTCACCTGGCATTGGATGGTACCAAGAAGACATATAAGCCATCTCAAACCCTGTTTCATCAATGGAGAGACTGACACTACTAGAGCATGAACCATCTCACTAAGCATACCCTAGAATTGTCCATGTCCTACTACAGCTGCAAGACACTGCCCATGGCAATGAGCCCAAGCATGTTGGGCTCTGAACACGGTGGCAAGCCAAGGAACCATGTAGGAAACGATCCTGAGCTGACCTGTCATTTCTATGAGACTTTCTCTCCTGAACGTCTCCGGGACTTTCTCCTCCTTGGCAGCCAAAGAAAGTATCTCCTCTTCATCTAGCAATAAAGATGGATTTGTTCCAAGCGCAAAGCAACCCCAAGCCTTCAACATGAGTAAGTAACGGTCTCGGTAATGAGCCTGACAGCCATGAGTGCTGTGCAGGAGGTGGGCTGTGCACACAGCTGCGATGGGGACACTAGACAGGGCTAGCATCCCCTTTGGCCTGTCCCCAAATGGGACTCTAAGGTCCCTGTGACAAGCCAGGCTCTACAGAGCTGAGAGGTGCAGAATGCAATCCAAGTCTGAGCAGGAGCCACCTCCACTTGTCAGGGCCCATTTGTTTGGGTGGGATGCCATCCCAGACATGCTCCCTTCAGGAGGAGGGAGGATTTTTAGACACTGAAATAACTGGATGGCTAGCACACAGCTGCCCACTTCTTTCTCCAATTATTTTTGAAAGCTCTGGCTGAGCAAAGCCTTTCAGTATGCAGGGTAGCACCAGCCACGCCAGCAGAGCTGCTTGCAGGACACCAGCTAAGTGATGCTGAGAGGCCTCCTGGATGGACCCTGCTTCTGCTAACGCTGAAGCATCATTGCTTTGGGCCAAATCCCTTTGCTCCAAGCCCTACTCCCTGCAGGGTGGCTGCCCCCAGCTAACCATTCCCTCCCTTAGCAGTATGCACTGATGAGACTTAGCTCCTGGCAGAAAACTATTCCCCGCCGCGCTGATTTATTAATAGGTGAGAGGGGAGCAGTTCTCATCCCTCTCCCCTGCTTACACACTAGATATCAATTTGGCAGCTGGCAGCAAATCCCATTAAGGCAGCAAGATATTTAAAGGCATCAGCGGCTCCTGACCCATTACAAGAATGAGGGGATGGACCCTGGTAATGTACATCTGAAACTGGTTGCATCCAACTGGAAGCATGTATCCTACTGAGACAAATATTAATAGAGTCTGCAAAGGCAGGGATGGGAAAAAGCTCATCCATTAAATGACTTTGTCCATATTCAAGGGACCAACACAGGATTTTAACAGAGGAAACAGCGACAAGAAAACACACAGTGAAACTCCCCATAATAGTTCCCTCTTGGGCCAAGAGAATTGAATTCACGGGTAGCCCATCACGTCTGACAACTCCTAATTAGCCTGTTAAAGTCCTGGCTGGCTTTTACATTTTCTAGGTGCAAAAGCTGGAAAGTGGATGAGCAGAAGCTAAAACCAGAGCAATAATTTCCTCTGTGGATCTGTTATAGCTGTGCAGATCTGCAACGGCCCTGTTTATTTTGCTTGTCCTGGAAACTGTGACAGAACAGCATGGCAGCTCTGGGAAACTTAAGAGGTGCACCCGCTACCAGAATAGAGGAGACTACCAGCCCTTCTTCTCCGTTAGGTCAGGCTGTGATTGCAAGCTTGGTCTCTTAACAAGCCTCCCTGCATGACAGCCTGTCACTGGGTCTCGTGACGCATTTAGCTTCAGAGCACATACTCTTGGCCATACCACTCAGCAGGTCAGATTGCCCAGAAAGGACACAACACAGGTGGCAGGCAAAAACCCCATGCCTCTGACAGAGCTGTCCACCAATGCTTGGCTCTCCTACCTGCTAAGGTTTCATGCGCTGAGAAGTAATTACTCTTCCTCCACTCCCTCTGCCAAAACCATCTTAACAAGATGTATGCATGATGGAGGGAAGTCAGATTCCCACTGGTGCCGTTGCTCTGCTGCCAAGTCGCTTTGCCTTCCTCTCTGTATACACGAAACTAGGCTCTGTCCTGCTGGGTAACACGGCTGGAGATCCACCTTGGCAGAGCAACACCCAAGAGTTGCTGCTTGGCTGAGCATGGGAGCATCCTTTCTCTGGCCTCCTGCCCTGTGCTCTGGGGATGCAGTCAGCAGTGCAGCTCGAGATCAAGCACACCTCCCAGATAAGCATGGGGCGCCCTGCCTGCAAGGTCCATCTGAGAGCAGAGCTTTTGCTTTCCTGCACATAACCCAGAGGTTCAAATGAGGAGAGTGGCATCAAGATGCTTCCCTGCAATTGCCCCAGGGCCCCCAGCTCCCGGCATTGTCGCTTTTTGCTGCAGGACAGTGCCACTAAAGTCACAGCAGTCACGCCAACTGCTTCACTCCTCAGGCCTTCAAGTCAGCTCTGGACATGAAATCCTCATGGTGGCACTGCCAGGACACAAGAGCACATGGCTTCAAGCCCTTCTTACATACCCATCCCTTCTGATACACACCTGAGAAGATGCTGGGTCACCAGCTGATGCAGTGATTGGTAGGCAGAGTGGACACCTTCTCCTACCTCTGTACACACATGCCACGCCACTACCACGGCATGTGACTGCCTTGGTTAGGCCATCAGAGGGGCACAGTTGGTTAGTATGGGCTGGGGTGGCTGTTCTGAAGGTCACACACTGCCTGCACCCCTGAGAGATATCCCTGGGGTACCTGAAGTTAAATGGTTTTGATTAAGCCCTTGGTGATTCTTACTCCCCACACACGAGGGCAGAGCTTTTTTTAATTTCTCCAAGCCCTCTTTGGCACCACCAAGAAGCTCCTTGCCTGATGCATGTACAGAAAAAAGTTGTGTTTGCCGCGAGATGAGCTCACAGGTGCTTTTGAGAGCACTTTCCAGATCCATAACCAGAGTTTTGCATCTGCAGATGCGCACGTGCAGACCCATCTAGCTGCCCCGGTTTCCATGCACAAAAGCTCACTTATGCTTTTTTTTTCCCCCTCTGTCCCTTTGAAATCAGAGATGCAAATTGAGAGGGAGGCTCTGAATATTTTGAGAAGACAGTCCTACCCATCACCCACTGATACGACCCTGGCTATAGAGAAGGGCCTGATTGTCAACAGCACTGACTGCCATCGAGGGCTGCAGACTTCAAGCAGGCGGGGAGGGCGCAGAGCATTTCTGAAAACTATGCTGCCATTTTCTTCTTTCTGTTACAAGGTCAGATTTTTTTTTGGTGACGGTCATGGTCAGTGACACTGGCAAAAAGTCAATTTTGGGAGCCCATTTAAGGACACAGGCACTGTTGTTGGGCGACATCTGATGAGAAACCCTGCCTGCATCGACAGTGTTGCACAGAATCACATGCCACACTGTTTTTAATGATTTTGGGTGGATGATTTCCTCTAGGACCCACCAAAACTGGGCAACTAGTTTCAAGCTCCTTACTATTTTGTAGGAGAAAGTGATGCAAGTATCACCATGATGAGCTGAAGTTTTGGGGCTTTCTCTGTTACTCTTCTCCTCTACATTAAGCTGACCAGTAGAAAGAAGCCATAAACCAATTAATTAACTCATTGTGTGATTACTGTTTTATCAACTGATTTAAAAATATATATCTAACATAGTAACTTGAACCAGAAAAAAATGTCACGACGCTCAGTTTCAGACTGCAACATCAATGAAGTTGCAAGGCACAGCCATTTGGATCAACATCTCACAGTCACTAAACCAGATGTTTTGAATCTCACACGAATATAAAGCAAATACCCTATTGAAAAATCAAGAGATTATTCCCTTACTTCCCTGACTTGTCTTTGCTGTGGCATTACTTAAAATTATTCAGTCCTATGAAATGGGAAAGTGAATTTGATTTAAAAAGACTAGAGGTGGGATGCCTGACTAAAGGCACAGGCAGGGGATGCTCTGACACCTGCTTACAGAGGGGTCAGCTCTGCTAATGAAATTCCAGTATGCAATGTCTATCCGTAGGAAGCAACAGAAATCCTTCCAGGTAGCTACAGAGCAAACATGTTAATGTTGGGATGAGCCACTTGGTCAGCATTTGCTCCCATAGCTATGCAGGCAACAAGAACCTCGGATACCTGTGAATGGGGTGAGCTCCTGTGGGGCCATCAGCTTTGAAACCACCCAGCTCTTCCCACCTGGGCTCTTCCTTGGGCAACGCATCCCTCCCTTACAACCCACTCCGGTCAACACTTCCTCTCAAGCCCTTGGCTCTGTCCCTTGCATGTTAAACATCCAGGACTGCAAGACACCCCGTGGGGCTGCTGCTAGGTCAGGCAGCTGAGCGTGAGAGGGAACACACTGTGTCCTTTACCTCTTCCAGCCCACTCCACAAACCGCAGGCTCCTTGCTCCACTTGGTTCAGTGTCCCTGCCTGACTCACAGAGCAGGGCATGGTGTGGATGAGAGGAAATACGTTAGGACTTGTTCTGTTTTAGTGCATGAAGGCTGCAAAAATAACCATGTTTTTCTGTAATAAGAGGTTGATTAGCTCTTCTGTTGATCAGCGGGTGCTCTTTAACGAAAGCATTTCTGGACCAGCTGTAGCCTTAATTGAGGCAAATCATGTCATTTGTTTGAACGGCTCCACTTGCACAGTTCGCTGTTTAGCTTGCAGAAGAAGCTGGAAGATAGCATTGATCCTTCAAGACTGTGCTGTGTACATGGCTCCAACATATGCTGTCACCTGGGTATCTTCTAGGACCGAGGACTTTTGTGCTGAGATGTTGTTGAGGTGGGTCTGTCTGGCAATGACTGCAGCTTGGCCCTTGCAGTCAGGGGCCAAGCAGCGTTTATCAGCCCATACCTCTCCGAGGCTTTTGTGGATGAGCAGACAGCTGGCTGGTGGTGGTTGATCTCTTCAGGAGGGCTCTCATCCATGACGGGCCTGAGGAAAAGAGAGAAACACTGTGGTGAAATTGCACTCTGGGTCTGAATATCTGCATTCCCCCTACCGGCTCTGCCGTCTCCCACTCTCAAAATTGAATCAAAAAGCTGCCAGACCTGGGAACAGCACAAGGAACACCAGCTTCCCCAGCTTCCCACACAGGGCATGCACTCGCTGCCTATGCTCCTCTGTAATGACTACATTAACTTCAAAATCAAGGTGTCATGTCACAACTCCTCAGTTTTGTTTCTGCAAAGAAGTATCACAATGCTAATCTTACAGTAAGCAGTTTCAGAAATAACCATGTTTTGGTGCATGTGACACTTATCTAATGCCTACTTTATTTTCCAAAGCTCTTTCTAACATGAATTAATGCAAGTTTCAAGGGAAAAAAAAAAAACCAAAATGGGATGTCAGGAACTTGTCTTGGGGTTTACCCGGGGAGAGTCTTGAACAAGCACCACTACAAGAGCTCTGCAACAGACATGGGCATCCACCTTACATGGGGAACATGGGAATGGAGCAGTAAGAACACAAGAAAATTCAAGAAAATACAAAATTTCCAACACTCAAGCTATAAGGAACATGAGAAAATGTTTCATTTGGTGTTAGACATCGAAAGTAAACATCAGCACAAATAAAAGGAATTCTTTTTACAGAACAGGCAGGAGACTCCAGAGACAACACAAGTCTGCTTTTTCCTGTCCCCTGCCCTAAAGTCCCATCTCTTTCCCCCAGACATGCTGCAGGCAGTGCTGCCGGCAGCACGCATACCTGATGCTTGTTGATCCAACAGCTGCTGGTCCTGAAATAGGCCTTTGCTGGCCGATGGTCCCAGCAGGCTGGGGCTGCCCTTGGGATCTGGAGGCAGCTGGCACACTGTGCTGGGTCCGCAGAGCAAGTTCCTTGCCCAGAGGCTGGGCTGAAGTTTCTTGATGAGCCCTTGACTGGCATCGCTGTGTCCACTGCCTGTCCTCCTCTTGGCTGGGTATTTTTAGACGTCTGTGGTTCCTCGTTTTCCAGGGTCTTGCTGCAACACCCATTACAGACGCAGGCGAAGGGCTTTTTGGAGGGGATGGAATTAAACAACAGTTCAGGCTGGAGAACACTGCACCTTCCTGAGCCTGTGACGAACCTGAAACAGGGGGGGAAGCGCAGTGATATATCAGTTCATCTTACTCCTAAATGCCTGACCCAGTGAGCAAAAGGTTTCAGAGAATGCTGTGTGATGGAGCTGGGTGGGCAGATGTGTCCCAGGGCACACAGCGATGCTGGCCTTGTTGAATTGCTTCCTCTGATAGTTGGGGGTTTGGGTTACTCAGCAGCCTCCCTGCCAGTACTGCTGGTGATGTGCCAAGCACGGGAACGGCTCACAAGCTGTGCACAGCTCAAGAGGGACAGACCAGCTCACCCATCCTCCTGTTCTCAGGCAGGATCTTACCTACATCATTCCTGGCCAGTGTTTGCACCGACTTGTTTTAAATACCTGAGGACCCCATCCAGTGATCTGAAATTCAAGGCCCAGGGAGAATCACAGATGAGTGGATCCACTTTTTTTTTTTAAATCGGAGGCAAAGGTGCAAGAATAAGGTCTTGAGATTAGCCTTGAAATTACAGAAAGTGCATGACTGCTAGGAAAATATTGCACTACATGCAGGGCTGCTAGGGAAAATATTGCACTACATGCAGGGCTACTATCTGGCTGTTCATATTTTAGCCCATGTAATCCTCAGGTGCAACATATAGAGAAGAATCATCTTGTTACTGACTTATGAATATAATGTGCATGCAGATATGCTTAAAACTGTTCTATACATAGCAGGGATCCGATTGCTCTCGTTTATTAAAAGAACCAACTGTAAGCACCTGATGTGCAAGGTCCAGGGCACGAACACAATCTAAAGAATGTGCTACCAAAACCCAGGCCCAGAAAGTTCAGCTTTACAGCTCCTAATTGATGGGGATGTATTTTACTGCTTAGGTAACCACCTAAAGCTGATATAAAATTTTCACTGAACAGTTTCCATCATACTATATGCTTTAAAAATGTCTAAATCTCATAGGATTTTTTATTTGGTTTTAAGTAAAGACACTCTGAAAGACTGGTATGCCTGACTCAAGAGCCCGAAATAACACTTGACGACTCCCAAAGAGTGCAGACTATAGGGATCTGATGCTGCAAACACTTTCACATAAGGGCAGTTTTGCTCAGATGACTTGGTTCTTTCCTGGTCAGGATTATTTCCAGCAACAAGTTCTTCCATGAGAAAATCACATTGGGTAGGACACACTTCTGAAGTTAAGTGTCGAGGCATTTAAATCCCTCTCCAAATCTTGACACAGTCTCAAGTCACAGAGGTCAAGCGTATTTTTAACTGCCTTGCTGAATAAAGTCTGTCAGTTGCTAAAGTTTTATCAGGTATTTGCTCTACCAAACACATACGTCTGTTAGTGACAGTGGGCAAAGGCTACTGTGTTTGTGATTATTTGAATCTTGGTTGTTATGGCCAGCTGCTTATGATTTGGGATCTGGGTCACCCACACCCCCACACCCCCCCCAGGTAATAAAAGATTTCAAACCACTCCATCAATCTTGTAACCAAGTCCTAGCAGATCTGGTTACAAGGCGGGCAGATCTATGCCCAACCATTCACTTTTATAGACCTATAGGGCATGACACTGCTACACTGTGAGATGTTTCGGGCATTGTCTACTCAATCTAAAAGATGATTAGATCATAATAAATCACACTCAGTCTAAAGAAATCATACTAAATCTAAAAAAGATCAGATTAAATCTAAAGAAACCATGAGATCATAATCTAAGACTTCTGTGGTCACTGGATAATAAGCCATTCCTTTAGATTTTTCCAAAGAGCTTCTGTTCTTGTTAAGGAGATATTATGTTGCTGTTAATACACAGAGCCTTTGAAGAGTTTAATGAAACTTCTATTTTTTTCGAAAATATTACATTTTTCCAAATTTTAATAGATCCATTTTTGCCCCTGAAAGAAATGTAAAATGAAAACTCACATGCTAATATTGATTGAGGCAAAAAAAAGTTATTCTTAGCAATAGAAATAGATTAAAGTTGTACTTTTGTAAGATCCTCTACTTGATATGCACGTGGAATAACAATTATTCTGATATTCTTAAATACAATATACAACAAGTAGTGAAGAGTGGGGATTCTGCTTTCATTCATGTAAATGCAATTCCAGAGAGGTCTTTGGCTTTGCTCTTGAGTAGAAGAGCACATTTCATTTTTAAACTCTTTACTGAATGCATCCCTTTGGTTGCATATCTTTCCAGAATTCCCAGTTGCACAGTTAAACCTTAATCATTAGCTTAGTCATTATTTCCATCACTGTCAACTTGGGTAAAATATAGCTCAGTTGAAGCAACAGTATTTTAGACTCACCTGGCACTGCCAAAAATTAATGACACAAGGTAAAAGACAGAGGCACATCCTTCCTCTAGACTTGATGCTAAACTGGTGTAATATCAGCTTTGTTCCTCGTAATTCTACAGATCCATGCTGAAATATATCAACCGATGGTCAGCACGGATGGCCACCATATCCTGCTTAAAAACTGGAATGGATTACTTAGGGTCTAGCTTTGCAATGATATTTCCAAATCGCTGCTCTAGAGCACAGAAGCCAGATCTCATAAAACACTGCAGTTACTAATAGACCTGTCTACAAATGGTTGGTAATACGTGTCACTACCTGATGCTAACCCTTCCCCAGAGGTTTAGATCCAGTACCTGAGGAAGACTGGGAGAGACAGGAGTGGCAAGAAGAATCAAGAGAAATCCTTTCAATGAGGTCCTCATCACAGGTCTCCCTCAACTCATCTTCATAGCTGTCAGTCAGGCTGCAGGCTTCACCCTCTTCCTCATCACTAAGAGTTACCTTCAGTGCATGGGAGGCTTTTTCTTGACGATTTGTTTGTGGGCACCTGGACAACATCAAGCATCACACCTTTAGCTAGCCTTTGAGCTGTGAATACGCAGCCAAATGAGTGCAGCTTGGCATGGCCACACAGGCAAACACCCAGACAGTAGATTTAGTCACCCACGGTGATTTCCCACTTTCTTGGAGATATGGAAAATCATTCTAAATGGATCAGACACCTAAGATGTCTGTGTCAGATTATCTGAAAGTGTCCTAAAGTTAATCAAATTAAATGGGGCAGATTTAAAATACTCCACAGTGAAGTAAGCTTGGAGAAATAATGCCATTTTTACTTCCAAAACAACTGTTACCTGTCTATGAAATGGGGGGATCTCAGCATGGCAGCATTTTCCTTTCAGCTTTTCATTTGCTTAAGCCAATGTGATGCTTGCAGAAAACTTCATATACTTTCACTTCTTTCACTGTCTAAAGGTAGGCACTGTCAGGGCCGAGAATGTCTTACCAGTTATGAAAAGTCATTTCCTTGCTCCTGTTAAGCAAGAGAGCCTACCCTGCCTATGCTGCTCTTCAGCCTGCTCTAGAGAGAGATCAGAGCTTCCCCCAGGTTTCTTCTCCCTTGCCCGCCCCACAGATGCTCCAAGCAGGGAGGACTGATGGAAGGATTGCCACTACAGGGACAGGAAGGCAGGAGGCCAAGACTATCCCCTGAAACCACCACCAGGTGGCCAAAATGCCCATTTTACTGCACAAAATTTCTCCCATGGCCTCACCGATTGTGCTGCTCTCTCTGTACTCTCAGTTTAGAGAACACGTCTTCCTGGTGCAGATCTCCACCTCTGCCAGAGCCGTAGAAGTTTTCCATCCTCATACCACAGAGTTTCAAAGGGGTCACTGCAGGTGGCTGCAAAAATGACAGAAGTTATCTTGATACTCCCAGGAGCACTCCCCAGCTCTGTTTCTAGACCGTGGATTTTAGAAGGCACCAAAGTCCACTGTTACTCCTGAGTTTCCCTCACCATTTTCTTGCTCTTCAGTTTTAAGCCCCACATCCCCGTTGTGTACAACGCTCTGTTGTAGCTTGAGGAACGCAGGGTGACAGTAACAAAAATGTTGATTTATATCTCGCTGGTGCATAAGCCTGTAGCATCTATGACAATAAGCATATTAAGACCAGCACCACAGAAACTGCATCATTCAGCATATGACCACAGTCCCCTTCCACATCCTAGTTTATAACATACAGTAATTCACTCAAATGTTCAAATTTGTTTCAGAAAAGCTTTCAGTGCTCAGGCAGTGGCAGCAGAGAGACAAGGGAGGGATGTATTTTTTCCAGTGGTTCTTTAACATCTGTTGTCAGCATTAAGTGAGGCTGCCGACAGCGCAGCGTTGCAGGTGTCCCGTGCATGCTGTTTGCCTGATTTAGTACAGCCTGTTTAAACATATGCACGTGTATTCGTGCCATGGTGAACCTCAGGGCCCACAAAAGCTAACCATGATGAGCCAGACTGCACCCCCTTACACACATGGGTTACACACATGGGTCTCACGAAGTTACTGCTGAAGTGAGCAGGCTGACTCGCAGGGCTGGGATACCACCCCACTGCCAAGAGGAACAAACTTTGGCCATATGTTTGTTTAGTTAATAGGAACGACCTTGCAGCATTAGCGATCCGACTGTTTATGCCACCATCAAAAGAAACACTGCTGGAAAAAATCTTTTGCTTAATAGCTGTTGTAGAAATACCATCAAATTTTGCAATCCTGCTTTGTGCTGTGCTCAGCCAGGACAACAGGAAATGCGCCACCAGCAGCCAAAACATGTTTTTCATGTGCTCCTTTACACCTGGTGGTTAATTGCTGCTAGCACACGGGCACCCTTGTAACATCAGAGCAAGAGACTCTCCATCCTCCTCAAGGCCAATTGCCTGTTGGGGGGCTTTCGGACTGCAGAAAACAGCGAGCCGCCACAAGCCACAGTGGGAGTTCAGTTTATCCCAGGATTTATGGGGGTCACCAGGCAGGAATATGAAGTATAGAAGAAAAACATACACCCAGCTTTTGCCTCCTTGCGCGAAGGGCCTTGGTGGGGTTCCCGCATAGAACTTGACTGAGTCCTAAGAAAAAAAGAAAAAAGAAACCATTTTACTCCAGCGTTTAACAAATGGTGCTGTCTTTGAAATCAGTCATCGCCATTTCCCATAGACAGGAGGATGTGATATTTCATGGCGTAGGTTCACAGTGTCAGCTGGGACGGCCCGACACTGCTGCTAAGAGGCAGTTTCTCTGTTTCTACCAGAACCTGTCTCCTGCTCCTGCCCTGCCTCCCACTGTGCTGGTGCAGACATTTGTGTGGCCACATGGTGAGTCAGATCAGGAAACAGATCCAGATTAAAACTGGCATTTTTTTTATTTGTTTTGCTGGGTTATTTTTCAGCTGGATCTTGATCAGAATGAGGTTCCCCATGTGGCTATGTAGGTGCTCTTGCCAAACCAAGAGATGAGGCAGCAAAGGGGCAGGAAGAAGCAGTGAACACTGGGTGAAAACTGTCTCTATCAGTAGTGCTGGCTACCTAAAAGTGCATGTGAAATTATGGTCTCATTCCCTGGCAAATGGCACTTGGTTTCCATGCACTTCTCCGAATGCGCACTCAGCTGTTGGCACCGCATTGCTTCATCTAGTTCATCATCCTGAGTCCCACCTACAGCAAGGAACTGAGGTGGGACGGGCATCTGAGAGAAGCAGCCCACAATGCTGGGAAGACAAACACCATGTCCTATCTAACCTGCACTCTACGGGCCAGTGGAGTCTTTCCAGAAGCCAGGGAAGGGTATCTTGGGAAATGCCAAATATCATACCAGACAAACTCCCTTTCCATCCAGCTGTCCCCAGGAGGTGCTAACTTGGCAGTACTTCCAGGTGGCCAAGGCATGAAGGGCAGTGGTATGCCTGTAGATGAGGTATGTGAAGTCAAGGAACTGACTCCTCTTACTGAGGGACCCACCCCTGGAAACTCAAAAGAAAGTGCTCATTGACAGCAGCGACGCAGTATGAGACTGCAGCACACAGTTTGAGCACACGATGCAATGGGGGAGGGAATGCACACCACCATGCCTTTCTAGAGGACTACCTTGGACCACATAGCTATGACTGAACAAGATGTGCCCAGATGTGACTTAAGTGAGCCCCAGCTAGGCTGATGTGTAATTTAAAGGACTGAGTGGGACAGTTTTTGAGGAGGTGTGAAAGGCAACTTCTGCAAGGGAGCACCATTACAGTATGGGGCTGTCAAAAGGCATGGGGGCAAGGGGCTGAGGGGGGTGTCTAAGACCGACTGGGCAGTCAGATATTTCCTTGTCTCAAACAACTTGCGTGGACAGAGGGGGAACAGAGAGGGGTGGGGTGAGCCCTGTGGAGGCAGGGCAGTGGGCTGCCCCCTCGGCTTCTTCTGGTGGGCAACAACAGAGCATGTGCTGGTCAAAAGGTATTCACGAAAGGAATTCAAAGACCCTCGCCACCACACCGACACCCCCAACCCAATTTGAGTACTCTCTAGAACACCTGACTGTGCAGAAGCGAGATGGTTGCCACCCCAGGGGTTGTCTTGGATTAATGAGTCTATATAAGGATGAGCATACATGGTTAGCTTTGTCAACCCATCACCTTTGGATCCAGACTCCACCCCAAGATGACAACGCAGGATCCAAGGGTGGTGATACCTCTCTTTTTTCTATCCTTCTCTCCTTTCTTTTTCTTTTCTTGCTCCTCTCTTTCTCCACTTCTCTACCATATAGTCATGCATATAAGTTCAGACAACTTGCGACAGGTTGTGCTGAAAATAGTTCCTTTGCCAAATTGCCTTTGTTCACTCGTTAAGTTTGCCAGTTCATTAAGTTTGCCAGTTAGATCATTCCTCTGAGTCATTGTCATGACTGTACTGGCCATGTGGCTCTGTGGAGCAGAGATCGGCTTTTCGTCAGTACACAAGCCCTCAGGGGATCAAAAAGATTCACCCATCTTGCAACCCACTGCATGGGATGGGACAAGGGGGAAGCCCAGATGACTTGCACCTTCTGCTGCAGGGTGAAATAAAGGAAAGCCCACACAAAAGCAGGTGAGTCCCATGGACAAAAGCATACGCTGAACCTGATGGAGCAGTGGCATGGGTAGGTGGTATTCAAAGCACCCAGGCTTTCATCAGCAATAATAATATTCAGAAGGAGGTGGAGGTGTGGGAAAGAACAGGATTAAAAAACATACATTACCATGTGTCAAATCACTGGAGTCATCTTCTGGGAACAGCTCATCAGAAACAGCAGGATCTGGAAGAGGACAGCCACCGTACAACAGGCGGGCATTGCTAGATCTCCCTGCATTAACAGACCACTGCGCAGTTCCAGGTCTGGAAGCTGTTGGGGGTCTTGGGCTGCATCCAGACTGCCTTGCTAGTGCCCCAAGATACGGATCTAAGAGAGAGGTTTCGCTAGTGTAAGTGCAGTCGTGAAAGGCTTCAAACCATACAATCACCGTACATTGCCAAGTGGCTGCTGTTCCACACTTGGAGCTGCAGGGGACAGAAAAATCTGTCATTGCAGCTATAAGAAACATGCTGGAACGGGTCAAGCCTGGAGGCAGTGGGCTTCCTGGTGCTGCACAGTTCCCTGTAGCTGTCCTCTGCAGACGGCAGAATCCGGAGACCCCCAACTAAACCAAAGTCGCTTCCCACCCCCCCTCCTGCTCCTGGGCACCAGGGACAGGCTGCTGGCTGAGGATGGGGTCAGGAACTCCTCCGTGCTTGCCACCTGCCTCCAACGGCCCCATGGGTGACAGCCTGGATGTGTCCAGGGCTCTGCTGCCTCCCCTGTCAGCATGCCTAGGGTAAGAGTAAGCCACCTCTCATTTGCTGCCCACCTACCTGCAGGGGAACCGCTGCAGGCTTGCCACAGGCACAGTCCAAGCCCTCAGGCTTAAAATATATTGCTTAAATGCCCAGGCACAACACAGATGGTGACGGCCACCTTACCAGAGCAATCAGGGAAAACCACGTACCAGGAATTATGGAAATCTGGGAATGGTAGTGACAGATTTTTCCAGTACTGCCTCAGAGACAGATACTTCTCTACCACAGAACGAAAGGGAGAACCTGAGTTTTCGCAATGCTACAGGGCAGGGTGGATTATACAAAAGCTAGCGAAGGCAGACAGAGCCTTGTCCTCTTACCTGCCCAACCACCGGCTGCCCGGGAGCACAGCACAGCCGTAAGAGCAGCGTGTGCAGCCAACAACTCACAGGAGAGCAGATTTCATTTCAGTGCCTAGATGAAAAGCGTGCTTTGGAAAGTGTTGAGCATCTACCAGCTCCACAGTGGAGCAATCAGCTCTGCCATAATATGGCCGTTTACTTAAGAGCTGAGTGTTAGGGACCTTCAAAATACCTTGGCGATAGTTGTTAGTACAAACCCATGAAATACACAGCGCGGGCAAAGTACCTGAGTCAACATTGTTATAGGAAAGAAAAAAATACTGGGATGGCTGAACCTGACCATATAAGCTCATTGATTTAGAGCTGAAGGCACGAATATAAGTCTGGTTACACCAGGAAACAATACGAATTCACAATTTTGTGCTCCGTCCCTACTGTTTCCATCAGCCCATTTCGTTAACTAGTTTTCTGAACCGTAGCTGATGCTGCCAAAGCAGGATCACTGGAGGATCAGATTCTAATAGATTTTTTTCCCTACCATAAATACTATTACAACTAATGATTTGGACCCACAGGGATTAAATAAATGACAAACATCTGTACTTATTCCAAAACAAACTAAATTTTTAATGGAGTATAGTTGGCAGGCAAACCACAACTGGGGGCGCTGGGAAGCGTGGCATTGCCCATCACTAATGGGGAGCAACGGGAGCAGTTATAGGAAATGCTTTGTAATAGTTAATGGTACATGGTAAAGTGCATGTAGCATGATACATAAAAGCATGGACATCTGAACTATAGCCAAGGCTACAGGCAAAAGGACAACAGATTTATTTTCAAACCATTTACTCTCTACTAATGAACGTAATGGACTTAATCACAGAGGCAAGGAAAATGGAACAGATCTCTTACGAGACCACGCAATCTCAGTTGCTAGGATGTTGCTACCACTGAGGGGTGGTGACCAAATTGCCTTTCCTATTATGAAATGGGAGTAGGAAATCCTACTATATCCACGCTACATGGGATTGACTGCTACCACAGAAAGGGCTGCGAACAGCTGTTGTTGAAACATTCCTTTCTAAGCTTTGCTTCTTCCCATCACTACGCTAAATACAGACTCCCAACTACTGCTGGATTTGCTCGATGCTCTAGAAATCGTCTGCATTTTTCTGGTCTTGCTGCCCAGCTTAGGACAGCTTTCATTTAAATTTGCACTGTGCTAATTTCCAGCTTCCTCACTTCCCAAGTGAAGATAACAACATCCTTCGTCCCTTTGCTATAATTAAACGCTGGCTTTGAAGAGGCCAGCTTGCTTTTCATCTTTCTTTTTCCCCCATCGTAACCTGAAAAATGAACCCTGATAGGAAACCTGACATACCTAAACATGAAATGTCTCCAGTTAAACCATGTTCCTTGATGGATTCCTTGATGATCAGCCAATCCTTATGCATCTTCTTGGAAGGTAGGAGAGCAGTTTGGCTTGCTGGTATTTCGTCCAAATACTCCAAGTGGGGAATGAGTTTTTTTACTTCAGCTCTGTAATTATAATCTGGTTCCTGAAGAAATTGAGAAGGCGGTCACTTGAACAGTTTATTTAACACACTGTGGACTTCCACCAGCAGCACAGCAGCGTTCAGTTTGTATGACTGCCACACAGCTTGAAACGCCTTCTACGGCCTTCTACGAGGCAAACCTATTCACCTCATTCAACAGAAATAAATTCAGTCAGGAATTTAATTTCACTGTGCTTTCTCCTCACATAATTTCTACTCGAATTGATCGTGAACATGTCCTGAGCAGTGCAAACATGTCCCCCACCCAAAGGCTCCTCTGCTGTTTACCCACTAATGACTTTGGCATTTGTCTTCATTATATTATGTATAATGTACAAAAGCATAGAAGTCCACTGGTGCCTGTGGAAATCCTGGGCACTCTCAGCATTCAGCCAACCTCTTTCCCTACTTTTGCGATTCTCTGGTTGCTGCATCAATACTGAGGTGATAGGAAGACCTGAAAACATGTTATGAACGTGCTACACCTGCTGATGGAAAAAAGAAAGAGCATTTCCACGGATCATGTTTTTAGGCACAACCATAAACCAGCTGCAGTGAATGAACCGCACTGATTTTCTGAGGCAGTCTTCAGGGGTTTGGTGTGTGGTCTTATACACCGTTAGAAAGTGATGGCTTACTTCAAAGTGCGTTTTCTTCTGCAAGAAGGTTGCATGCCAACAGCAGGTACACAGAAGGCTAAAATGGATTGCACTTGGGATTCTTTCTGTGTGCTGGAAAAACAATGCGATTGCTCCCAATGCACATGGGCTCAGTGTGACAGCCATGGGGGAAAGCAGAGGTGCAGCCCCCTTCTGCACACTTGGGTGGAGCTGACACATTATAAAATGATTCATGAGCATGTGCCAATGCCTGGGGACTTCTGAGCAGCAAGGCCAAGCCAGAAGAGTTACAACTGGGCTCAGAGCACACTGTGAATTGGGCTGGTTTTGTGGATTCCAGCAGTAGAAAGACACGGTCACATGGCACCTTCATCTTTGGGAAAACTTAGCAATACCTCAGGGCTGATGGGCTTGTGCTGCTTTGGAATGGGAATATTTTTGGTTAAAAAAGTCTCAGATTACAAAAGGCAGCAAACGGTGATGGTGATCTACTTAAAGGAAGTATAAAGCAAGAGTGCACTGCTAGTGGCAGAATATTAGTGGACAGCTACCTACAAATCAATCGCTTCATCCAGATAGATGTTACGCTTCTCAAAACACTGCATGCACGATTAGAAGACCCCATAAAAGCCAAGACCTCATCCAACATGGAGCTGTCACAAACAGAAACCTGTCTGTGGGACCTGGCTGGCTGTGTGCTCTCTCCCTTTGCACGATGCAGCAGCGAGGCGGCATCGGGGAACTCACCAAATAAAGCGTGTGTTTGTTGCTGCGAAGAGGCAGACACTGAATTTCTCTAATAAGCCTTTAATCTTAATTTAGAAAATGAGTCAACCAATCGCTGTGCTACCCTGTACCACGCGTACTGTGAACAGTGCCTGGGCTACAGCCAATTTCCAGCCATGTCCTGTTAGAGAGAAGCATCATGTTACGCTCATGTTACATTACTGCAATGGAGGCTGCAGAATTTATCATCAGGTTGTTGCTCTTGGTTTAGATAACAGGGGAAGATGAGCTCATCTGAAAATCAAATTACAGAGAGCAAATAGGCTGTCTGAAGAAAAGAGCAGTAAATTTAGCTGGACCATTAAATCGGAGAGCTTTTACAGAGCTGTAGCAATGGCCAGACTACAAGAAGGAGCTTGAGGAATTAGAGCTGGCCATCTAGGGCACACCAAAGTAAGCCCATATCTATTCTTTCCTATATTTCAGGTGACTTTTCTGTACCCTGAAGAAATGCAAACGACATCAGTTGAAACCAAGAAAGCAACAAAGCCCATGGAGAAGCTCCAGGCAGCTGAGGGCAGGGCTGGCTCTGTAACCACCCCAGGGCTGAGCAGCTTCCCAACACGGAGGCTGGGTGGGAGACTGCAGTGAACTTAGGGTCTGCCTCTGTTACAGCTCAGTGTAAAAAACACCTTCGTGCAGACTCCCTCACCAAATCCTGGCCAGCATTTGAATGCAACTACTTGCATGGGAGTGGAGACAGCCATTCAGCGTGGAGAAGAGCAGTAGGGCACACCACCACGTATCAATCTTTGAACTCCCGCTAGGTGACAACATGCAGCAGCATCCCAAGGACTGCTTTCCTCAGCTAAACAAGGGCAATCTGACATTTCTCCATTACAAGTGCATTTAAGGACTGAAGATGCCAAGTAAAAACTACGTCCTCCAAAAATATCACTTTCGTTGATCAGGAATGACAAGAGAGTAGAAGCAGACTTTCTATGCTGTTAGGATATTCTGCATCATTTTCGTGGCAGGAGGCTAAGATAAGGAAGTGTCAGAAGTTGTATTTGTCTCCGCAGGAGTAAAAGAGTAAGTAGGCGTGCTTTGTCCATCAGAAGCAGGCAGTGCTTCCTTACTGTAGGAATATGTTTTTTCATCTCATGATTGCATCTTCCATAAGGGAGAAATGTTGATGGAGAAATTTTGGTTATAAATAGTTACAAGTGTGGCCTCTGAAGTATACCGCTACCAGTTCAAAACAGAAAGGCAAGTGTATAATATTTTCTTTTGGATTCCAAAGAGAAAAGTTATGATAGCTAAAGCACTGCCTTCTGTGTCTCCTCATACTGAGGGATATGATCAAGCCAACAATTACATCTGAAAAATTCATGTATCTAAAAAGTGCAAAGATTCAAAATATGTGCATATATACTACACGATTAAGTTTTAGTGATAGCACCTCAGTTATCAAGTCTGAATCCAGGACAAACATCAAACCCAACCTTTTATGGAAATTAAGTGATCATGGGCATGATCACTTTGAAACGCACAGTGAAGCTATGGAACACGGCACAGCGGAGTCACAGCCCCAGCTCCCGCTCTGCTTTCTAACCCCTGCATTATCAGCTCTTTACAGGGCCACTGGGGATTGCGGCATCCGTGGTGAGTGCTGTGTACCGCATACCTATGTGTGTCTGCAGAGGTCTGTGACCTTCCAAAAGACCTGGATGACAATATATCGTGCACTGGTCATAAACTGTCATCTAATGATATATGCATTAGACATTATGTGACCAAAATGAGGAACAGTCTTATTTGACCTCTGATTTTCCTCCAGTTACCTTTTCACTACATGCCAAGATGTTTGTTTTTATATCCCAACAGTGTTTTTTGTTTTTTTTTGAAGGAGGATGAAATGAAAGCGAGTAATACAGCTCTGAGACCAGTCATGTAGAATTAGATCTCCCTGACTTTTCTTGTTGAGTGCTGTGAAACCCAAAGCAGATAATGTATTACTGTGTTTCCATCTTTGTCACACAGAGGATCTCATGCCCTCAACAAAATACCTCCGCAGAAATGATTCTATCATTTCAGTACATAAGAGATGAATCACTGTATTTTGTATCTCAAGCTTTTGCTGAAGGTCTTTTGGTCATTTCATTTTAACCTTCCAGGGGAAAGGACAACAAGCAGGTCCTACAGTAGAGCTTTTCCTAGTTATCTCAAGCATCATTTTTCTGAGGATTCAGCCTTTGAGTGTGGTGGTCCTGGAGCACTTGCTGTTGGACCAGAAAGCCTCCAAAAGAAATGCAAAAGCCCAAAGACAGATATCTAGTTGAGACATTACAATTGGCACATCTTCTAAGAAAAGTATTGGCTACTCTCCAACCTGCTGCAAGATCCCTAAGGCTAGAAGGATCCATACAGCTGGCGTCCATGCTCTCCTTGGTCTTCCTTTAAGATGTCTGTTTGCACTGCAAGCTGGGAGAAGACAGAACAGCTGTATGGATCAGAACAGCTGGTTTCTAGTTTAATCCCATTCTCACAGGTAAGAAGGAACACATTGCTAGGAAACAGGCCTGAATCTTTACTAGCACTCCTTGTATTTCATTTGTGCTCATCTTGGAGACAGTACTCATGAGAGGACAAAATCAACAGAAACGGAAGATGAGAAATGCATCCCATGTCACCACTCAGAATGATACAATAGGAAGATGCAGGAATGTTTCTCATTTCCAACTCAAACTAAAAAAGCACTGCCAAAAATTAACACAATATGTGCAAATCAAGTCCTCACCTCTGTAGACTCTGCGTTTGGCTTCAGACAAATAAGGTTGCCCTCCACTGTCAGGCGGCTCAGCTTGCAACAAAGTCCCAGGTACTGCATCTGGTTGATGTCCTCAATATTGTTCCCTTCCAGGTCCAAAACCTCAAGGTGATCCAACCAGGTCAGCTGGCTCAGGTCAGAGATATTGTTATAGGCTATGTAGAGTTCCTCAGCAGAAGTAAACAGAATAAGAATGTATACACAGGCTTGCACAAGTAACACTCAAGCTTTGCAAAATGTTTTCTAATATTTGAAATATTACATAGCACAGCATGAACTTAGCATGGAAGTGAATATTTTTCAAGTGTGGCTGTTGCTGCCTTAAATAATTAAGGATAATATGGCAATAAATGCTATGCTGCATTAGGCATCTTCAGGATCAGACCTGAATGTTAGACCTCATTTAAAAAAATATACTGTAGCATCTTTTAAACTAACACATGCAATTCAAGGCATCGAACCAAAGTCCTTTAGAAAAACCAAGGGTGAGAAGGAAACAAAAACTACAAGTAAAAAGAGAAAAGCATCAACGGAAGATAGTTTTAAGGTCGTCATTTGGCAGGACACATCTATACTTACTTTCAGAGAGCTGCAGGAAGAGATCCCATCTAAATCTGAGAGCCCACAGCAAGCCATCCACAGCACATGGAGATGGGACAATGTGGTTCCAAGATCCCTTATAAAAGAAACAATCCAAGCTCTGCTTGAATGGATGAAGGAACTCAAGACTTGCTTTCTTTTTCCTCAGACTAGGCCACTGATACTTCCTTCAAATCTCACATTGTTTCCAAGAAATGTAATAAAAAACGTTCACCTTGAAAGCTGGAGAATAAAATGATACCCCTCTCTAGCTCTCCCTCTCACAGACATCTTTGTTCTTGTATGACAACGTGTCACCCCAGTTCAGTTTGATTAAGATTCTTCCAAGAGCTACATCATGTTACTTCTGTCATAAATCACAAGCAATTGCTAGGAATTAAGTGAGGTTTGCTTATGCTGGCATAATTTGCTCTACACACATAACCCAAATTAACATATCTGAGCTCGTTGCACAGTCATCTCACTTTGTCATTTTATACCTTTCTTCTGATTTTGCAGTTGAAAGGAATAGCACTCTTGCCAAATAGCATTTTTTGAATCAGCAGAAACTTATAATCCTTTCAATCCTATTATCCTACCCTTTAGGTCTAGCAAAATATAAATACGGGGTAACTTGTATGAATTCCAAACTTTCTGGTCCTAACCGAGAAAAGCACACACTGACATGCTTAACTCCATGCATGTGTAACGTTCCACTGACATTGCAACAGTGCCTAATACAAAGATAATGCAAAACGCAAAAATGGTGGCAAATCAAACTGGGGGCTTAACTCTCTTCCATCTTTGGTAACATTTACGCAAACATAAACAAAACACAAGACTTTATCAAATCCCAAACCAACCAAAAGCTCAGAATTCTCTACTGTAGCTGTGATAGCAGACTATCTGAGTAATAAAGAACTAAACAGCAGGGAACTAAATACAAAGACAGTTTATCAGAGGAGGTAGAGATTAGCATGTTCACAGAATCGCAGCAATGGTTAAGGTTGGAAGGGACCCCTGGAGGTCATTTTGTCCAGCCCCCATGCTCAAGAAGGGCCAGTTGCCCAGGACCACATCCAAACAGCTAAAAGAGTTCTTAAATAGAGATTCTTGCACTTCAAAATTGTGGATTAGCTATCTTTTACAGTATCAATTTTTATAATATACTTCATAATAAATAATATATACTTTAATGCACCGTCTAGGGAACATTGCAGAAGATAAAAGAATATGGTCATGGGGTCCCTTCTGATCTTGGAATAAAGGTAACAGTTCTCTTACTCATGCCTTCTCTTTCTAGACCATGGGGAAAAAAGAGCAGCTTTGCATTGTCCTCTGAGAACCTCTCGCAGCTTTGATGCAGCTTTGCAGGAAAACCCCCTGCAGCCGAATTGCCTGCTTCAGGGATACTGCACAGCCAGCCAGGCGAAGAGGTCAGGAAGGAGCGCTTTTACAAGTGGGGATAGGTGTATTCTTGTCTGTGTTTTTTCTTGTTTCTCTACCATCTGAACACTTATGAAGGGTCACATCAGGAGAAAGGAGACTGCATAAGGCTGAATCAAGGACGGATGCATGGAAAAAATATCCCCAGATGCCTCTCTCCTGCAATTTGCCAAATACAGGATTGAATAGGAGTTCCTAGGGCGAAATTTGGCATTTTCACCCCTGTGCCTTTTGAGGCGTGGTTTGTCCACGGGTGGCATTCAGACCTATCTCACTTCTTCCATCCTCTACCACTGCAGGGGCTCTGGCATCGGGTGCCTCTGATCTCTCTTCCCTGGATGCTGCAGGTTTAGTAAGCTCACAACGGACACGCCATACAACGTATTTATGTAACATTTTATAGCCTTCGAATTACAAACAGTGCAGCTGATCTAATGGCCAGAACAAAGCAAATAAGAAAAATCTCAGTCACATGACACATCTCCTTCCATCTAAGGCTACTCCTTCTTACAGGAGAAACCCCCCCAACTGACAAAAACCACAACTCCTTCACCGAATTTTGTGCATCTAGGCAGCTTGCCCATACTGACACGGGACATCGCTGCCTAGTACAGAGACACAAGGATAAAGAAAGCCACGCACACACAGAAACTCCCCTCATGTTTATACAACACGGTTCCTTCTGCGAACTTGCTGCAAACTTACTTTACCTCATCCCTTAGCTATCAGGGCAACAGGGAACGCTTGTCATTTTGTCACTGTACCTGTGCCCAGATAAGTCCCTAAAAAGATGGAAGTTTGTCACATTTCTTTCCAAGTATTATTTCAGACTTGCCTGACTTGCAGGATCGTAATGTCCCTGTATGTCATCACATCCCCAGCCTTGCAGAAGTTCTTCCAGGGACTATTTACATTGTGCATATTTTATAAATAAAACAAACACCAATTCCAAGGCTTCCTTAAGGAACAGATGCCTTCCAAAGTAATATTTACAGAAATTTATTATTAGATTTGCAAGCAGTGTGCCTATCATAAGAAAGAAGTTAAATTAAATTAAAAAACCAGAACCTACCATCAACCAAGGCCAACACATCCATAAACACAAATACGGCATTAGGAGTAATGTGAAGGAATTACATTGCTCATTTCATGACCCACTTTGAGCAGTGAGGAGTTCTTAAAATTTCAGGCTAATTTGAGTGCAGAATTTTCTTTTCTGTAAACCAGTGAACAGGAAAGCAGTCATTCTCATTTTTGTATCGTTGAAACAAGATAGATGCTCTGTTTATTAGGCCAGCAAAACTGAAAACAATCCTAACCCGATTACTTTACATATGGTATGGTAAGGTATGATTAATGAATTTTATTTTTATTTTTTCTTTGTCTTGTACTTCCTAACTGAAGGTCTTTTGCCACAGAAGGAGCTTTCAGTAGTATGTTTGTTCCTAACGTTTCTCTGTCAATATAAAGGATGCCAAAACAAAGCAATGTCCTCTCTTAAGAGAACAGGCTGAGAGAGTTGGGGTTGTTCAGCCTGGAGAAAAGAAGGCTGCGGGGAGACCTGATTACGGCCTTTCAGTATCTAAAGGGGGCCTATAGGAAAGATGGGGATAATCTTTTTAGTAGGGCCAGCTGTGACAGGACAAGGGGTAATGGTTTTAAACTAAAACAGGGTAGGTTTAGACTGGATCTAAGGAAGAAATTCTTTACAATGAGGATAGTGAAACCCTGGCAGGGGTTGCCCAGAGAGGTGGTGGAGGCCCCATCCCTGGGAACATTCCAGGCCAGGTTGGACGGGGCTGTGAGCAACCTGATCTGGTTAAAGGTGTCCCTGCTCCCTGTAGGGGGGTTGGGCTGGGTGACCTCTAGGGGTCCCTTCCAACCCAAAACACTCTACGATTCTATGATTAATTCCCAAGTTTTTACACAAGGCCCTGAGAAGAAACAGCTATCACCTCTACTGCTAGAACCTGGATCACTACATGCGTTTTGAAGAAGCAGTCCCCTGCTCCTACTCAGAGGTCAAAGAGTCCCAGAGTTAAACTGTATTTCCCTCTGTGCGTTACAGTTGTCAGTTCCAGCGCTGGCTATGGCTAAACCCAGCGTGCAGGAGCAGGGTCAGTCCTGGCTCACACTGTCTGCTGGGTCATGCACAGCATGTAGCCATTACCACTCATTAGCCAACGGGTCTCCAGGCATTCTCCTGCTGCAGACACCATCAGAAGGCGACACTAATTTAAACGCCTTCTAAAACCTACTTACCTTACTCTCCACAATTTACGCTGCCAAGTGCGTAGTCTCAAATCCATTCCAGTTTCATTCATGGGCTGCAGCTCTGACTCTCCTACAGCTAAGTTTGGTGCAAGTCAGGAGTAGCACATTTAAGGTTAATACTAATCAAAGTTGATTAGTATTAGTATTCCAGACAAAGGAATTAGGTTGTATATCCCACGTCTTGGGTACTTGCAAAAGGCAGAACTGCTATGTGTTTGCAATGCAACCCAGTGTTGAGAACAGGGTCTCATTATTAAAAAAAGCTTACACAGACACTTCAGAAAAGAAAAAAAACATGGAAGCTAATGGGAATTGGTTTCTTATGAGGCTAAAGCTGGCTGTCCCAAGCTCACCTTTAACCCATAAAACAAGATACTAAGAAAATGCAAACTTTGTTGCGCTAAGTGTTTGGTATCACCCGGCCCACTTCTGCTCTCTATTTCAGGAAAGGGAGTTAGCAAGCCAAGGTACCTTCACCCCCTGCCCCCCCCAGAAGAGCACTCCAGCTCTTACGGAGAGCAAGTGACTGCTGTCCCTCCTTCCCTGCTACCATAGACAGGCAGCAGTGCGGAGAAGTAAAAGGACTTTTTCTTCCACCTGGCCCCGGCTGCAGAACTTCGCTGCAACTTAAAGCCAGGAACAAAGTTCTTCTTGCTGACGCTGAGGCTGTGCTAGCTCCTGGAGGAGCCTAAAATTCTGGGTCATGCAGTCACATTTTGGCCCTGGGTCCGTAATGAGCCATCTCAAATCAGAGATGTTATCACAGCAAAGTACATCTGTAAATATTTTATTTGGTAAAAAACTAATCTTTTGGAAGCTGCATGAATCACGCTGCAGCATCACAGAAAACTCCCTCACTAATTACTACACAGATAATCTCCCCCGAGAACACGGCTGCTGTAAGGTGAAACAGCAGCGCAACTCAAAGCAAGCTGCTCCCAACAACTACATGCACCTGTATTTCTGAAAATATTTCTGAAATATTCTGGCTGGTGAGAAGAGAACTTAAGAGCTTGCAAGAGATGGGAGTGCCTCCAGCTCTGCTCCAGCTGGCACATCCACCTTGGGGGGGGTCAGAGCACAGCGAGGGGGTGCGTGGGCACGCATGACCTCTGTGTGCGTGCAAGTGTGCACACGGGTATGTTTTCATCTATGTTAAGTGCAGAGGGTCAGATCAGCCCAAACAGGGGAGATGCATCTCGTGACTTTTTAAACAATGGAATTAACAGGAATCTGCGCCCTGATAATAATTTACCAGGGTAAATTGTTTTAATATAATGATAAAACCTTAATAACAATTTACCAGGGTAGTAGAAGAGAAAATCCAGTATAATTATACACGTAGTGTAACAAAACACCCCCCCAAAAAATAATCATTGACTGAGACTAAAATAAGTGAGACACATGTCAGAGACCAGAACCCTCCTGTATTAGGCATGGTATAAAAGTATAGCGAAATGACAGCATCTATTGCAGAAATAGGGTAGAGAATACGACCGAGAAGTTTGACAGCTGAAATAGGAAGAAGACGAGACGTCGTACCAAGTTGGTGGCAGTTGGTCATACGACGCAGCACAGGAGCACCCTAGCGACGTGCAAACAACCAAGAGCATATAGGAGGAACCAGAGGACACTGCAGAGGAAACGTAGCTCCCTTTTATATACACAACGGATAATTCAATCCCAGTGGACAAGTGTCCCATCCTGAGTGACATGGAGGCTGGGAACTTTACAGAAAGAGCAAGGAATTAATAGGCAAAGCAATTATATATCCTGCTCACTTCTGCTACGGTTCATGCAGGTCAGGTTTGAAGCAGAGAGACAGAGCACAGGGTGGGAATGTGTACGTCCTATCTTCAGTTATGACAAACGGAGGATTACAGCCTCTGAGGTTGCCAAACCAGTGTCCTCTGGAGTAATTACTCCATGCACACCCCTACACACTTGCCTGCAGAATACACACTGAATAGCAAATCACGGGTTTAGTACCCAAAAGTGCCAAAAAGCCAACATAGACTCCCCTCGTTTCACCTTTTACCCACAAACTTGCATTTATAATGGATTTTTAAAAAATAATATTAACAAACAGAAGGGTTTGAAACCTGGGTTCCAACTATCTCCAGATACTGCTTCAGGGATGGGAACTCATCAAACAGCTCTGTATTTCTGTGAGGGTCTTGGCAACACCCTCCCCACTTGTGCATGACCATTTAGGATTTTTTCCCATGAAATTTGATGCTCCCATCTTGTCATCACTCCCACAGACTGGGGGGAGAGCACAGGGGCAAGGAACAGTTTGGCTTACAACACCTAATAACAAGTTTGAGAAATAATAACGTGTTCTTCCATTAATCCAACATCCTTGTTCTTCAGGGATTGATTCGTTCCAGCCAAAGTTTTACTGGACGGAGACCAGACCTAAAGAGCCAAATCCTGCTCTTGGTTTCACCATGATAAATCTTGAATAGCTCCACTGAGCTCAAGCTACCTAGTAAACGCTTAAAACAGCAAACCCTGGATACATTCATCAGCTTGAAAACCATAATTTCTTTTGGAAGCTAGTTTTGAATTATTCACCTAGAAATAAACCACTAAATCCACTTGCAAAAAGTATCTCAAAGCACACATACATCTCTTGAATAAATCTTCAGTAGCAATACATCTAAAATAGCCATTGATGCGGGTTTTATTTATTAACGGTTGCTCTGAAAATGAACGCACTGGTAATTGGAGAGATTTAGATTTTAGAAGAGCGACCAAACTAGAGTCTTGCAAAATAAAGGGAAAAAAAAAATCTTGCCTCTGATCTACCAAAATCAAGTTGAATTTATCAAGCCACACTGTGATAACAAGGATCTGGTCCATATGTCAGCACACAATGGTTTGGTTGTACAGATAATTCTGACATCAGAAGCAAAAACTTCTAAAGCCCGCATGTTATTTAAATCAGTAACATATGTTCTAATAGGAAGCTTACATAATAGTTTCATTGTACTCTCAAATAGCTGTAAAGTATTCAAAATTGTAAAACTGATTGTATGCATGTGTTGCTCGTACTTGATCAAATCCATGACACAGCCCCCAGCCCTGCAAGCAGTGCTGAGGCCACGTCCTTATGTCCCTGCAGTGTCCCTTCACAGTCGACCAAATGCCATATGAATGTGAAGACCTGACTTGCTCTGCAGTATTGCAGGCTTGGTTGGTTTTGTACTTACTCTTCCAAATTCAAGTAGCAATCTGCTGAAAACGGTTGGCTTGGCTCTCCTCTGTCTTGCACTTCACACAGCCACAGCATGCAGATTGCCTTTAGCATCTTATGCTCCCTTGCGGGAGTGTGAACCGTTGCCCGAGGTGTAAGATAACAAGGATTATGTCCCATCTTTTGCTGCCAGAAGCCTGCTTTTATGCTGAAATGCCATGGAAATATAGCACCTAATATTCTGGCCTCATTCTTCCTTCTGAACTGTGCAGGTTTTTCACAGTAAGGGTTCCTAACCCTGTTGAAACACATCGCTGGAGACTTCAGAAACTAAGCAAAAAGAAACTTTCCTAGGCAATTCTCAACTCATAAGCTTAAACCCATCAGAGGAAGGCAAGTGTGTTTTAGGCTGAACAGAAAGCATGCATCTACCAAAGGTCTTTTTAAATAACTGTGTCTATGAAATTCTGTTTCCATAACTCCCTTTTACATGCAAATGAAGAATTTCTGTGTGAATGAAAAGTTGTTGTTCACAAAGGTTTTTGCAGTAGGGTCTCTCTGTTGTCCCATCTTTTTGAGGCAACATTTGCATGAATAAGAAGCTATTTTCCAAATGGGCTGCAGTGTTGATGCCACTGGCAATTCTCCCAACAAAAGGATTTCACTATTTTATTCCAGGGTTGGTTTTTTTTTTTTTTTTTTTTTTGGTTGGTTGGTTGCTTTTGGTTTAAGTTGCAAGTTTGGAAAGGGGAAAAGGTCTGGCATATTGCTTTTCTTTACCTGTGGATTTGTGACACACACTTCGCTGACAGCAAAATGGATCTCTGGGGAAGAAATGCAAGTCCCCTGGTGCTGCACAAGAGGTAAATCACGGAGAGCATTCAGGGTTTCAGTCTTTATCCAGCCTGTGACTCTGCCTTCTCAGCTTTGTTATGTCAAGGTGAGAGCCAGATGCCACAACTTTTGTGAGCTTGCTAAAGCAAACTGCAGTTATCAAGGAGCCACATGCTTTTGGCCAGCACTTTCTCCAAAGCAAAAGCCTGAAAACTAGGACAGGAGACCACCTGGCTACAGCAGTCAAAACCAGGAACTGTTCAAGGCAGTTTGGTTGTTGCCCAGGTCTGGAGTCAGAGACCATGCTACTTGAGCTCTGCCATGGACACATCTGTGACCAAGGTTTCAACTAGAGACGCTGCATAAAAATCCTTGTTCCACTAACACCAGTGCCAAACCTCCCCCTGCCTTCCATGGGTGAGGATGGCATCTGGAGTTAGGCAATGGCAACAGAGGAAGAACCCAACCCCAGTGAGATACATCTCTGGGCCATTCCTGACTTGTAACATTTTTCACTTGTCATCGTTGCTTCTCATTGCCTCATTGAACTCACTGTAGCAACTGCGGTATTACACTAAGTACTATGCTACTTGCAAGCACTTTATTTTCCACATCAGATTATACCTCATTTAAACCAACAGTGCTTGCTGAGGCCAGGAGGAGAGAGGTATTTGTAAATGAAACTGAGGGCTGATACACGCGCTTCTGTAACTAGTCATAATCATGCTTAAGTTAACCCAGACGCTTACTTCTGTTAAAAGTTAATACACCCGAAACATAGCTTTAGTTTCAAGTGCTCTCATTTTTAGTTGCTGTCAAAAAACCTTGAGCAGAATAATGGGC
Source organism: Gorsachius magnificus (assembly GCA_034008185.1). Taxonomy (NCBI): domain Eukaryota; kingdom Metazoa; phylum Chordata; class Aves; order Pelecaniformes; family Ardeidae; genus Gorsachius; species Gorsachius magnificus. The sequence continues at coordinate 3,296,175 of CM067086.1, read as the reverse complement.
TTGATCCATGTTGATGTACTTGGAGTCAGGAACAGCAATTCCCTAACACATGAATATATAGTGTGCGTGGGAAGGATAACGTAATTTTGTGTTAATTTCCCTTTGATCATTAAAACTGCTTGTCAGCTTAGTTACCAGTAACGCTTTAACAATGAAAGACCAGTTGCTTTAACTCAGCTCCCACAATTTGAAAGGAGTTGGGGTTGTCAGAGTGTGGTTCTGCGGGCCAAGACCTGCCCTTGATCTTTTTTTTTTTTCCCCACCCTACTCTAGCTCCCACCCCTCGGTATGAAGCTGCACCCCAGAGATGCTAAAGACACCCAACACACTGTGCTGCATCTCACTGGGTGCACTACATCTTCCACAAGAGCAAGTGAATTCAAATAGGATAAAGTTGAGACACACAGTAAATAAAACTCTCACACCCACATTGCCCCTCCATTTAGCCCCAGAGCTATTGACAGAGCTCCTATAGCTTTGGCAATCATTCATTCTCATTGTTGAAAGTTTACATGTACAAAAAATTAAGGATAATGAAACTGTGGTTACAGAATGAGTTATTTACATTGAAGGAATGAATCCCACAGCGCTTTAAAATTTCCTGCATGAATAACTTTTCCGTCTCCTACATGTTGTATGCCTGTTCCAGGTCTGAGCTTCGGCAGAGTAAGACAGATAGATCGCAACTTTGATTTAATATAGATCTCATCCTTCAAAAGCAACACTTGAAACTTTTAATGCTGCAGGCTAAGCATAAGGAATAGTCTGTAAAAGATCCAAATCAGCCGACAGATTTAGTGGTGGGGACACACCACAAAAAAAGTCCCCAGAACCCCTTTTTCTGAGTACCAGAAAAACTGGAGTTCTAGATTAATTGACCAGACAAAACTAAAGAATTGGATCGGCTTTGAGTTGCTGTTCAACTTTTCTCACGGTAATGCCTATAGAGTTTCCACTGGAAAAAAAAAAAACACAAAACTTGAGATAATGCAGAAGTGGATTGATATGCAAACCTAGAGAGAAAATGTAATTTAAAGTGCTTTAGTTTGAATGTACAGTGGCGGGAATGCAGGTTCTTGAGATTCCTTAGATCTGGCACATTTGTATGACACTACAGATTTTCTCCTGTGGCTGATGGTCACTTCTACTTTGTACTTTTTTCTTCCTTTCTTTTTTTTAATCTGTGCGTATATTCAATAAGAAAACAGAAAAAATGCAGGAGCTTGCAAGGAACAGATGCAGGTACAACTTGGGCCTGTGAACGGCTGCCAAATGCCAGTTGATTTCCTCCAAATTTCTTTTCTCTCTCAGCCTCTAATGTTCACCCCAGATTTGGCACGACAGACTTGTCTCCACATGTCCTGAGTCAAGACTTCTTCCTTAAGCAATAGCTTCAAGGGAGACTTTCTCTGCTTGTACTGGCCTCCGGATGTTCTTTTACAACAAGCAAACAAGATGCAGAAGAGAAGCTTGGAGGACCTCAGAGCCCATCAACCTGACTACTGAGGCAGACAAGACCTTATAGATCTCCATACTGAGGGTGTTACTACAAGACAGAATCTCAGCATTTATTCCACAGCACACCAATAGACATCCCAAATCTGGTGCAGGTGTGCTAATTGGATGTATAGAAAATCCCACACCTCATCCTTGACTTCTTTCAAACAAATTCCCATGCCAGGGGATCTAGCAGTAGATGTTGTAATGTGTCCTCAGTCACAGAGATGAGCCTTATGGCAGAAGTAAAAAACCTCACAAGGGCTCTCAGCTGCCAGAGATACCACTTATCAGCTCCACTGACTGATGGAGAGACCTCACCACATGTGAGCAGACTAACTGTCCTAGCTCCCCAGCGCCCTCCTGCCAACACAAGTCTCAAAAGGCCTGCATAAACAATTTCAGAAAAGCTCACACAAAATTCTTGAACCCATTTTGACCTAGCTTTGGAGGCAACGGTAGTTGCAACCCACAAGTAACAGTTCCTTTCTACGCTAATTTGCAATGGAATAACTAATTGCAGTGGCTCTTTTATAGACTACCAACAGTTTCACCAAAATGGTACACAGCCTTTGTGCAAGAGAAATGCATACCATGTACAATTCCAACTAGTTCGTGAGTTGGCATAAACCCCTTCATTGGCTATGATCTATATTGATCTTGAGAAAAGCAATTTATCAACTTGAGCTGGCTGGCTTTTGGATGTGAAGTAAGGGAAAATATTCCCCAAAACAGCTGCAGAAGAGTTGTGCAATCCACTACCTGCCACATTATTCAAAAGTGGACACTCACACCATGAATTTCAGTGGCTCTCCATATCTCTCCAGTGAAAACAAGGGTTTCCAAGTTTTCATACCTATCAATCTTTACATAAGCTAACTCAAATACGTTGTATAAACAACCTGGTATCACTGTTAAGTACAGATAGTAGGAAATGAAAGAACTGTATTTCACAAGATGCAAATATATAGATATATAATTTTCTTTCAAACTGTGTTGAGACTAACATTTCTTCTGCACCATTAAGTTAGCTTGGGAACGCAAAAAGGAAAAAAGCCTCAGTGAAGATGGCCACGAGTGGTATTTAATATTAATGAGGGTATAAGGTAGAGAGAGATGACTCCCCCTAATTATAATGCTTTGTGAGTTTAAAAGTAAATACCAGTTAACCTAAACTATTTAGTAAAAAATAATAAGATTCCTGAAAACAAAAAAACCCCAATCCACTCAGGAAAAACCTGCACTTTTACCTTAAAGTAGTGGGAAGAATCATTGCATATTGCAGAGTAGAGCAAATACCCAAAATATACAAAATTTGCTTATTCACATAGATGAACTTTACAGAAGGTCCTTTCAACAATGCTGGCTGTATTGTTTAAACACATAAAAGTGACAAAAAAAGGCTCATTATACAAATAAGCACATTTTCAAGTATTTTTTAAATCCTCCAGTATGATTTAGAAATCATATTTTAATGTGTTTATTTTATAAAGGATAAAATTTGTTACTGATTCTTACTATTTCTAGGGTCAAAATTTAACAGGTGGCAATAAAACTTTTTTTTCCTTAATTTAAGAAGCTCTTATGGAACAAATAATACATTTTAAAACTGGGTTTACCTTGGGATGCTGAGAGCAAGAACTTAAAAAAAAAGTCTGTAGGACCTTAATAGGAATAATTATTATAATTATAAATAAGGGCAAGATAAACTAAACATCAATAAGCAGAATAAATCAAACCTCTGAGTCAGGTGAAGCAGTAGAAAATTGAGTGGTAGGACTGTGAGGCTGATGAAGTTCAAACCAGGAGATGCCACAAATGGTCTTTCAAACACGCAATCCTTCCTAAAACTTCTGTTACCAAAAGCAGGTGGTAGGTTTCATTATCAGACCTTTGTGTTCAGGTTCTCACCTCCACAAGAAGAACATAGAGTGCAGCTTAAGGGAAAGGGTGAGGAATGTGCACGCATTATACCTGCTGCCGGAATTGCAAACTTCACCTCCCAAAACATGAAGGCATTTCCGTATTTCTTTTTGCAGGTATTGATCCATCCCTGAGAGACCTGATGTACCCTGTAAAGGTCTCAGAACAGAAGGATAAAAGTTTGCCAAAAAGCAAATCATAAATAAATCTAGAGAGAAAGAAATGTGCATGTATTTTAGGGGAAAAATAGCAACAGGTCCTTTGTGTGTAGTAATGTGTCCACAGAAAAAAAGAACAACTAAATCAACTCCTGTGTGGAGAATATTTTATAGAAATAAGATTATAAAAACTGATTGTACACTGAAATTCTATTTATTTCTTCATCGCTTATTCATATTGCTTGGCAGTTACCAACTGATGAATACAACGGCATAGCTTAATTTCCCCCCTAAACTGACTCTCTCCCTGTCTTAAAACCAGCACTTACCTTGCATTCCAAGAACATGATTTCCCACTGAATATAATTATTTTCAATTAAAAAAAAAAAGCAAGCTGCAGACAAGCAACTCTCTTGTAGGACAGAATCAAAACAACCTACAAACCCATTAAACTAATGCTAAGATTATTTTCCTACCTACGTCCATGAAGACAACGCTTCCACAGCTGGATAGCTCCACTGCCAATGGGCTAAGTGCTACTGCTTCCCAACCCAGTTCTTTGGGTGTTCTCAGATGCCGATTATAACCATTCTTCCTCGTCACTGACTAAAATGAACATTTAGGTGTAAATTTTCCTAAGTGATCCCTGGCATTGACAGCTGAAACAGAGCAGCTGCAAACCCTAATAGCCAGCCATGACAGTACTTATTTGCTGGCAGAAATCAGCTAGTTATTACCAACGTTTTTATTTATCATATTATAGTAGGCATCCAGAGCACATGAGTGAGATCATGATCCCATTAGGCAAAGCCTTGCACATAACTCATTCAAAAGACTGTGTCTGCCTTGGAGTAATATATAAAGTAAACAACTGAGATTGAAAATACGGCAAATTTCTACAGCTAACCCAGGATGCTGTAGAAACAACAGCTAACCCAGGAACACAGTTGTATTTTTGAAGTCCTGGTTCAGTGGCTCAGCCACAAAGCCTAGTCTTGCCACAGCCTAGTCAGGCACAAAGCCTCTAGTCATTGCCATTGCTATCTCTAGTTGGTTCAAAGAGTAAAGCTGCCCCTGTAATCCCAGACACTGGAATCAGGTGAGCTTGTGGACCCCTAAAAGATTCCTCATTCACTAAAAGCAATTGGTGCATCTTAAGTAATTACTACTTGTAAGCAAACAGTATTTATAAGACCAAAACACCGATTAACATAGAATTGCAGAGATCCCGTCGGAAATTACAAAAGCTTTTATCTATGTGTTTTCTTGATGAAGGAAAGGAGAAATGGTATGCAGAGGGTGAGAGACAGAGATGTGGCTTTTGCAGGTGTGGATGCATGCAGTAGTTTCTGCTCACTGACCTTAAAAGAGTAAGGGCTGGATTCTTCCCATGGGACCAAAGAGTCTACCCTCAAATGCTAAAGAAGGAAGGCAAGATGCCTCTATCCTCAGACCTTCTCACAAGAAGGGAACAGCTGAGAAGTGTCTACCATCTCCCCCCTAGTCCCCTGACCCCCTGGAACACACTGAACTGTCAGCACATTCACAGTTCAGGGAATGCTCGCTTCAAGATGAGCTGCATCTCCTATCTGGACAACACCAAGTGAAGCTGGACCCCAGAGAAAATTGTGTGTGGAAAAGGTTTGAGGACTTCATGTCAACAAGCCCAAGCACCAGCACAGGTATTTACTGCTCAAATATTCACAAGGTAGTGGCTGAAGCAGCAGTAAAGAGAAGCTGAACTCTCATCTTGGATGGGTGCATGACATGAGACAACATCCTGGAAGGAAAGGCCCCTTTTTACCAAATATACTAAAAGTGGTGTGTCTGTTCAGATGGTGGGCAGAGAAGGGGCACAATTATTTATTAAATGATGGGCTTATCTTACCTTGCAGGTGTTTACTGGCAGACTTGCTGCATGCATTATCTATTATTTATTTAGTTTGCTATTTCGCTAGCCACTTCCATGCTGCAAAAAACGTTGTGGTCTCTGATGATCCTCTTATGGTTTTTGTGCCCTTATTGTACCACAGCTTGGATCACAAAATAGAAATACAATAGCGTTGCCCCTGGGGGATGAAACCTGCCTCCGTGGAACTGCTCAGGTGACAACAAGAGCAGATCCTCTCTGCTCTGTCTAAGAAGAGATGAATGCACCAGATCCTCCCTACTGACCCTGCCATGACCAGGAGACTTTTAAACTTGGAGCTCCAATGGCAGGACCTGCCTCATAACACTATTCCTTATAGGTATGCTCTGTAGCTGACAGCCTGAAATAGGTGGCAGGGGAGCTTCAGCTAGGGAAGGCTGCATGAAACATAGTGCTAAAGGGAAGAACCATGGAAAGATGCTGCAAGGCCACAGTCTTGTTTTGATGTCCTCTATGCTTGCTGCAGAATGGAGCCTGACGTCCAGAACCACAAGAGTGCATTTGTGCAGAAAACAAGTTCAGCTTCCCTTGCTGGTGATTCAGCCCGCCAGACTCCCTGATATCTAAGGCCATAAAGACATTCACACTCTCTACTTTGGGCACCTGACCTGGTGAAATTAAACCAAGAACAGACAGAAGCATTACATTACCTTCCTAGTCTGGAAAGGGCCTACCCTGGCCAAAGCAATCAGATTTTCCTAGGGCCTAATGCAGACAGGGTGATTGTGCTTTACTGAAAATAATCCACTCGACTAAAAGTAGCTGTATTTCTGTCCCAAAATCATTACTTTTTATCAATAATATAAATGTCCTTAAAACTGTCAATGTGAAATAAAACCTGAGGTCACAGCAATTTTGCCAAGGTTTGTAATATTCCCAGGGATCTGCAGGGATTAATACAGAGAAGACTCATTAATACAGAGATTAAGATTCAACTCAAATGCTTTCCTAGCTCCTGGCAAGCACCCAAAGTCCTCAAAGACATGTTCTTAAGATAGACTTCATAGCAACCTTAACTGCTGAAGGACTTTCAGGCTGGCTACACAAAAGAAACAATAGAAACACTTCCTAAAAAAAGCTTGCATTTGAAATTAAATGCTTTCCCCATCCAGAAAAGCAAATGTCAAAGCAAATAGTGATGCTCTGGGCACTGAAATATGGACATGGAGAGATGCACCCAGCCCAAATCGGAGCAGTGGTCCTCTGACTGCTTGTGTGAGTACAACCTAGAGCAAAAGCACCCTGATCCCTCATTAAAGACTTGTAAGCAACTACTGTAATACAAACAAATCATCTGTTGACAAACATTTGCAACTTTAACACAAACTGAAGTAACTGAATTGATTTTAGAAAATATTTTGGGATTTTATCTGTCATAAAAGCAACGCTGATCCTTGTTGCACAAAACTCATCACATTACCTGTAGTACCTATATTACATACATCAGACATAGCAATCCAGTAATTGCAAAAAGTTAGAAGTGACAGGCAGAAGAAAAAGCAAGGGAGCAAGGAAAGGAATAAGTAAAAATGACAAGGAATGATGCCCCTAAATCTCTTCTAGTTGAGAGAAAACGATCCAGCAAATAGTGGGTGCCTAGACACATGCTATCAGCAACACATCAAATTTTGGGCTGATCAGTGTCACAGCTCAGCCTTATACAAGTTGGTTTAAATTGGTCCAGATCCAGCAAAGCACTTGGACTAATGTTCAATTTTCAGCTTGTGAGCGGTTCCACTGAAGTCAAACTTTTTGTAACTTTAAGAGGTGAGAATTTGCTTCAACTCTTTGCTGGATAAGTACCAAGGAGTCATTGCTAAGTTCAAATTCCTAAAGATCCTGATTCAGGTCTCAAAAATATTTTTAAACATTGGTTTAAAGCCCTTGCCCTCAATTAAGAAAGAATTAGTTTGGCTCTGGTTTCTTAAAGCCATGAAATGATCAGCAAAATCCTTACTCAAGTCACTTGGCTCACATTTTCAGTTATATTTTCACAGTCAAGAGGGCTTGAAACTTTTCAAAAAGTGAATACAGAGATTCCAGCCTTGTCCCCAGGACCTAGGGTAAAAAACCCCAACCATCTATCATAAAAGCATGAGAATTGTTGAATTTGAATTTACTCTGCACCTTGCTCATTTGAACCTTCAGGACAGCTGTCTCATTTCCATTCTCCCATGACGGCTTTACTGACCCAAAGGAACCAGGATTACTGTCCTCCTGTTCTGAGGGACTCTTCTGCAACAGGGCAAGAGCAATTTGAGAACTGCACGCAATGCAGACTGCAGCAAAGAAATGTTACCTCTATCTGGATGAAGGAAATCTGCTTTCCTTTCCCTATATCCCTCACACCTACTTTTGTCCCCACATGCTGCAGTCTCTGCATTTCATCTCACTTAAAATATAATAACCTCTCTCTGTTACAAGCAGTTGCTTAAGTAGCCCTGGGAGCAGACAAGTCTTCTGCTGGCTACAATGCGTAAAGCTGAATGGGAGGAAATGAACTTCAGCTGGTGAAACAGCATCTGCTATAAACTTATGGGAACCAGTTCCTGAGATTCCCCTATCTGATTGAAAAGCCCTTTCATAAAGATATCTATCTAACATTTTTAAACATATCTTTTTATTCATCCCCAAATTGAGAATAAAAGCAAGCTGATAAAAAAATACATAGGCTACACGCCAAAGCAGAAGTAGGAATTCATTGGCCTTGAAATATAGTTCTTTTACTGGAAACATTACAAAGACAAGGACCGCGTGTCATCACAAAAAAAAAAAAAAGGCAGCTTTTAACAGGCAGTCTTCAGAACAGGCTCCACGTTTCATCTTCAATTATCAGTTCATAAATCTATAATTTCTTAGCTGCTAGCAGATGGGTGAAGGTCACCAAACAAGGACCTCATAAATTAGTGTGATTTAGAAAATTAACAACAATCTGAACTAATTTCTTTCCACAGTACACTGGGTTTTCCAGAGCTGTTGCCTTTTAGCAAAAGGCCAGTAAAAAACTAAAACCCAGAAACAGCAAAAAAGAAATTCCCTTTCCGCTGCCAAGACGAATTATCTGCAAATAAACTGGGATATGTTTTCCTTATGGATTAAATTAAATAGTTGATAATGATATCCTGCACTTATCTATAGCCTTTCAAAGTTCCAAGTATTCAAAAGCAATGCAAGCTTTAGGAGGGTTGGGGAGGGACCATGAATTCACAGCTAAAGTAGCTCAACCACATTCCCCATCAAAGGAATCAGAACTCCTTCAGGACTACCAGGAAAAGCCAATATCCAATCTCACGGACCTAGCAAGCCTTGCTCTCCCATGGAAAATCCTAATACACTAGTACCTTGATTCCTCACTGCCAGAACATCCTTCCTTTGATTTCTATCAAACAGCAAATGGCAATGCACACCTCAGCACCCTCACAACTTAATTTCTTATGTGAGGTTGACAGGAGTAAACATTTAAAAAAAAAAAAATCTGTAATGAAAGTCAGGATCATAAATCCTTATTTTGACATCTCCCTATATGCAGTTCACTATCAAGAGAATTCTTCCCCCATTTTCAAACTGAAAAAAGGTGCTTTAATTCCATTTCATCTTAAAATAATTAGGAAACTCTACTGTGCAAGACAGAATGAAACACAAACAAAGTGACAAAAAGCAAGTTTCCCATCTTATTACCCACTCATGCATACACACTGGCAGTCTTTTGTTCGTAATGATTTGCCACGATACATTTTTTTTCACATAATGTAGCATGAAAAGAATGCCTGCTTTTAACATCCCAAGTATATATGAAACACCCTCTATCTTTTGCCTGCTTTTCTGTCTTTACCTTCTTTTCAGTAAACAAACCAATCTTTCAGGCTGTCCTTAAGAGACATTTCTCGTTATCTGCTGCCCATTTTCAAATTACAACCACAACAATTCTGACCTTATGGCTGAGAAAGTCTGTGGGAATTACTTTTAGTGAGAAGGAAGAACATTTTTTCTATCATCCTCAAAAACCTCAGTTGCAAGGGTTTGGTCAAATACAACAAAATAATCACTTTTTGGAAATAATTCAAACATCAACAAGTTTAATTCAGATAATACATTTTTGAGTAAACAGCAAGAGCCTGCTAGAACGGAAGCAGCTATGTTACATTAGCTATAGCAGACATTGCTACTGCCATGACAGCAATGTTGCTTTAATGGGCACGACACTGACATGATGCAGACATCCACAAATAAAGTTCAAGTACCCAGGCTGTGCTTGCATGGGCTGTGCCCTGAAGTGGTCTGTGTTCATTAATGGCAGATTGTCAAAGATGGGAATTAATAAGGGAAAGCTACTGCTGTTCTATACTGACCGAGTTCTGGTGTGGGAGAGCTAACAGAGTTGTCTTCCTCCTTTACCTATTCCCTGACAATTGCATTTAACTGGTGCACAGAAAGCACGCTTGTTTAAAGGAGGAGCGGGTAGCTTCTCCTGGGGTTTGGGTGCCTGGGAAGTGTCACAATATTAGACTTGATATCCAAGCCAAAGCCTATAGTAGTTGATCAAATCAAAACTCAACTTGAGACCACACGTTACTTGCATCAAGGACCACAAGGATGTCAAGTCACAGAAAATGGTTTGCCCAAACTTTTCGTGACAGAAGCTAGAGTCTCAGAATACAAAGGGATGTGCAAAATCCTGCTAAAGCTGTAAGTCAGTCAAATAAACTAAACAGTTTCGTTTTTCTGTATTCAATACCAACAGAACTGGTCAAAACATTTTCAACTGACACATTTTAAGAGAATATGGATGTTTGACCAAATGAAAAAACCCTTAATTTTTTTTTATAATAAAATACATTTTGCTGTTGTCAAAAATATAATTTTTTTTCACCCACTACTTACTTCTCCATTGCAATAACGGAGTAATTTCATGCAGCAATGTAGAATCACCACTTTTTTGTGTTACGGACTAGAAGATGGAAAAAAAAATTTAGACCGCTAATACTTCATCTCATCACCAGAACAAGGGAAAAGATGATCAAAGTGTGACAACTGAAGTTCATTAGCTATTTCAGTGATGATGCGTGAGACAGAGATGAATTTATTGCTGTTTCCCATCAGGGATCATGTTCTCTTTAATAAGAATTAAGCAAAACCACCTTTTTCCCCCCCTACAAATTTAGCAGATAGCCATACAAAGCCAGAGAGCAGTCCTGTTTAACATGAAGATGGCCTTTTACACAGCCCTTTACTGATGCGAACTGTACTTTTCCATTGTACATTCATTGCCTAGAGTAATACAAATATCAGCACAGGAGAGAGAAGACAGCTCCGCCTCCTCGTTGCAATGATTTTCACTCCTACATTTCCAACCTGCTAACTCCCTAGTTCTCTGGGAGAAAATGTGTGATGCTTTCATGGAGCTCAGCAAGCCAGGGACGCACAGTCTTCATAGCAGCTCTCATAAACCCAACTTCATTGATTTCAATAAAGCCAAAGTGATTTTCATCAGCTGAGGAACCGGTCTGACCTGTATAGAACAGGCTACTGTGCACAATAAAAGCCCAAAGGCTGAAACACTCTGAAATCCAAGCACCTAGACATAGATAAGAGGAGAATTTCTAGCTCCTTTCAAATTTGCAACGAATTTCCATAGATTTCATCGTGGCAGGAACTTCCCTGGTGGCAGACTGGGGCTAATTCATTAGCATCATTGCAGCTACACTGATTTATTCCAGCTCAGGTCCTGTCCTTAAACTTATGTCGTTGCAGAGCATATATTCATGATCTAATCCATTATCACGGCATGGGGAAATGGAAGAAATGAAAACAGCACAAATGAAGATTTTATCACTTAAATACAATTGAGGGCTGTTATTCTTTATGTTTATTTCAGTTATCATTCATTTCTTACCTCACAGACACAAGCAAGCTATTGTTCAACTTCAGTTCTCTCAGATTAGGTAGATAAGCACCTATGGAAACAGAATAAAGAATCACTTTGCAGACCTGGGAGTAAAGGAAACTTCTGACAATTCCAAGTTGAAGCATCTAATTTTACATGCATTTCTTACCTGTCTCTGCTAGATCTGTGCTGGACCTATTCTAAGAAAATGAATGAGATTATTTCACTCAAAAAATATTTCACCCTTTGCATTTTTGCAACATATACGTATTGTCTGCATGACTACCCAATCACAATTTTTGGAACCATTCTTGATAGAGCACCTTTCCCGACAGACAACAGAAACTGGCTTGATGGGTAACTCTTTTCTTTAGTCTGATTCCCAACCCTTACTATTAACTGAGTGATACTCTGAAGAGGTAAGGGATGCTTTAGAGCATAGCGTTCCATGACCTCTGATTTCTACATAATGCTCCTGCTTCTTTCCCCAAAAATCTTTTTGTACCTATTTAATGGCAAGTAGTGATGGATTTATTGGATACACAGCTAAGTAGTACTTCTTCAAAATGTAATTTTGAGTCAAACAACAAAGCATAATTTCCCATATCACACCACCATCATTTATAGTTCAGAGGTCCCCAAAACACTACTTACATTTTGCTATGCATTGCCTTCTCCTTTTAATTTTCTGGATGTGATTCATTCTTTACTATGCAATTGTGCACTTTTCATATCTGTGAAAAACCTCAGTATTCTGTTGTTATTACTTTGATTAATGCTTTTTTTCTATTCCCAAGAGACATTTGCCTTTTTGGTTGCCTCTACAGGTATCTCTGAACCAAAATCATAGACCAAATCCTTCCAAGCTACAGAATAATTTGGATATAAGCTCAATTCCCAAGAAACATTTGCTATTGACAACAGCAAACTTTTACCCATTCCCACTAGCAGAGTTTACCCATGGCTGGTGAGCATCCTCAGTATAACATGCAACCATGTAGAGGTAATGCCAGTTTTATACAAACTGGATCATTGCTAAAACATTAAAATCTGTTCTCAGCAAATATTTTTATGTGTCCTCTGAGTAATCTCTTTCTGGCAAAGGTGATTTAGCAGTGTCCAGAAGGACATCATTCCAGCTCTTTGCAAAGGATCAAAAGAAAAAAAAAAAGAAAGAAAGAAATTAAAAGAAAAGAAAAAGGGAGTGGGATCTCAAAAGCAAACAAAGGAGGTCATGTTTTTCATCCCATTTCTGCAAACAGAACAAGAGCATTTATAGCAAAAACATTTTAATAAACCATGTTTTAGTAGAAGCATTTTCTATACCTAATGCTATTTGGAAGTGGATCTTGATCTTCATGCTATACTGCAAATATTTAACTTCATGTTTTTGCAAAGCTCCTTAGAAAATATTAAAAATTCAAAACACATTTTGCAATTTTTTAGCCTTATTTTTTAATCATTTTCCATAATCCATAAAAATTGTAGCACAAATTATAATGCAGCATCCTCATCCTGCAGGGCGTATTTTCTCATATCAAACAAGTTTTATAAAGTACGGCAACAAAATAATTTGGAGTCCTGACAGAGGAGATACTAGGATCTCAATTATTCACAGCAGTCATACTAGCTACTGAGAAAGACTTCCTCAGATATAATCCAGAAACTAAGAAAACCCCCACGGAAAAAAATAAAAATCTAGATTAAAAAAATTGCTATCAAGTTTCTGATGAGAAACATGAAGCACAGAGAGATGAAATGACTTCCCCCAAAGAGTTAAAGGAAAGAACAAGCCGGATGCAGTAGACTCGACAGTCTCAGCACAGCAGGTAATGACCTTGCCACAGATTCAGCCAGAGAGGTTAAAGGGTTACCAAGCAAAGGCTATTGCAAAGCATTACAAGGCAAGTGGATTTGAAAAACTAGTATTAGCACAAGATTTGAATCACAGAATGGCAAGGGTTGGAAGGGACCTCAGGAGATCACCCAGTCCCACCCCCCTGCTCAAGCAGGCTCACCCAGAGCATGTTACACAGGACATCGTCCAGGCAGGCTTTGAATATCTCCAGAGGAGGAGACTCCACAGCCCCCCTGGGCAGCCTGGGCCAGGGCTCTGTCACCCTCAAAGTCAAGAAGTTCTTCCTCATGTTCAACTGGAACCTCTTATGTTTCGGTTTGTGCTCATTGCCCCTTGTCCTGTCGCTGGGCACCACTGAGAAGAGTCTGGCTCCGTCCTCGTGACACCCACCCTTGAGATATTTGTACGTGTTGATTAGATCCCCTGTCAGTCTTCTCTTCTTCAGGCTAAAATGAGGAGTGAAGAAGGCTAGCTCAAGAGAAATTGAGAGACTTGCTCAAGAAAAAGCTTTCCACTGAATGCATTTAGGGTTGGTTCAGGAAAAACCCAACTATTAAAGGATTCAAAGAGTGACAGGCTGATGATACAATTCTCACATCTGGTTATTTCATTATTGTAACCTGATCCTCCATCTCAGACATTGTATTGTATTTTGGCACAATCTATCCCTGGGAACTTGTGGAGTGTTAAGCTCTAATGTGCTGTTTACTAGACTAAAACAAGAAGTATACTATGTACAGTGGTGCAAAATTCTGCCAGCAGGACTTTTGCACTATCTTTCTCCAACTCTGCAGGTTCTTCCCTCTTTTAAGTTTTATATTCAGTATGTAATTGTTCTTTGGCACTAAGAAGTCATTGTCCGTTTGATTTTGCTGGGGTTTTATAGTCCAAATTCCTTATACATCGATTAAAGACTGAAAGATTAAGTTAAGAAAAGAAAACTGTAAAATGAAGATGACAAAATAAGAGATCTATCCAAATATAACAACATCTAATTTTCTTAATTTCAACCCTCATGGCGTCTTTCCTGAGAGCAAGGAACAATTTATTCTTTAACATAAAAAAGTCTAAAATATCAAAAATAATAACGTCTAATATTAATTTTAAAAGTACAAACAATACATTCCTTATCCTGAGACTGCCTTCATACTGTATAATTTCAATTTTTAAAAATGAGAATGGTCCAGAAAAATGCTGATGACCATAGTACAAGGCCGAGAATTCAGAATTGTGAGCAATATTAACTCATCTGTCTACGATTCCCTTTCACTAAATACCCTTTTTGTTATATAGCTCTGAAATTACTAACCACCAACAAGGTACTAGCGTTAAACTATTCTACTGTATTATCCCTATTATCCCTAAAGGAAGAGCAGAAAGAAATCAAAGTGTAAGGTAGGTGAACAAAAGTGATATATGTATGCTCAACAAGACTGCCTTAAGTACTGCACTTCACAAGCAGGGTAGCAATGCAGATGTCTTCCTGAGCTGCCTTGGTACAGCAGGTGACATTTAGATAACTGACTACAAGTAAGGAAAAAACAGGTAAGGTGCTGGTTTTATTATATTCTGTACTTATAACACTTGTTTACATTACGATGTATGCTTTAGGTAGCATCATATATCTTATTTTTCTATTGTTAACAAAAAAATCATCGTGGCTTGACTTCTTACACTGTCTGGAATATGGACTAGTGAAAAACAAACAAAACAAATTATTGACAAATATTTGCATCAGCATCAGGCAACCTATGCGTTTTGTTGATCCTACAGTACAAAACAGGCATGGGAACACAGGCTGCACTCTTCTAGCAAGTGCAACCCGATATGTAAATTAAACAGGCTATTTAATTCACTTAAGCTGTGTTTGATCAAGTAAGATACCTTGATGTTATTTCCACACATGTTCTAAATGTGCATTTTTTGCACATTTCTGGGGTGAATCGGTGCAATGTAACTGGAGATAAGATGGCAGCACTTGCAGGCAAACCTAAGCTAGCTGCAGTCTAGCCACCCAAGATGAGAATCTCACAAAAAAATCATATCAGTGCAGGATTTAATGTGAGTTCGCTGCCCCAGTACATACTTGTGACTCCTGGAGAGCCTGCCCAAGCCCTGCTGCAGCGGGTGCTGTGGCACCTTCTCCGCGAGGCTTGTCAGTACCAGCTAAGCCAAGACCAGTGTGGGCAGGGACGCACATGCCAGACTCACACCTCCAGCCTCTGCGCTGGCTTCCTGACTGTGCAAGCACCTGCTGCTGTGATGCTGGCTGCGGACAAACGTCTCCTGGCTTCACATCAGTAATACAGACAAATAGAGCAAGAGGAAAGAGAGACAATGACCCTGGGTGAAAAATAACGCAATGCCTACTTCTGAACCTTTAGCAGAGCTTTTCCTTGATAAAAAGCGTGCAAGGGAAGTGGCAGTCTTCAGACACGTAATCAGCTTAGCCTGGCCACCAGCAAGCAACAATTCAATAAGTACCAGCGAACAGCACTGTGGGTAACTTGATTTGTAGCTATTAGAATCACTTAGAAATAAGAGAACTATGTAGTGTCTTAAATGACTCTATCCCACTGTTACTTTCAACAGGAATTTCTACAAGCTGGTCACAAATGTGGTCCCAAACTGTCAACCTTTCATTCAGCAAGGTGCAGCTAATGAAAAGGAAATAGCCCTTTGTATGAACTGAACCAGCTGAAGAACACAGGAGTCAAGCCCAAGATCTCAAAGCTGGATACAAGACTTGCCAGGGCAGTTCAGCGTTTCACCTTTCATTCAGCAAGGTGCTGAAAACAAACAGCTAGAGATTTCAACAATTATCCCAAGTCCAGCTAAGACTCGGATTCAAGCTCTGGCACGAAGCCCTTCCTTAATTTCAAAACTGATCCCATGAAAATATTTTAATATTAGTCTTTTTGCATTTTAGCCCACACCCTGTCCCTAAGAAACGCAACTGTTCTTCCCCACCACGTCACGCCATTGTGTAGAGGCTGACCTGACAAACTGGGAAAGGTTAGCAGGATGGTGCTTTAATGTTTAGCATGTCCCAAAGTGGAATGCTCATAAGAAAAACTCAAGCAACATGTTTTAAATCACTCTGGAAATCTTGCTAAAGGAGATGTAGGCCCTCAGTGCTTGTGTTACAATCTGTGTACAGCTGCAAACACTGAAACATTTCTCAAGTGGAAATTGCAGTGTAAATTTGGGATTTGAGTGCTGCAAGGTTCCAGGTGACCCAGAGTTATGTGCAGTCTAGTAACCTGCAACTCTTTTACCTGGCCATTTAAGAGCTTGCATAGCCTATTTCATCTTTACACATAAAAACATCTAAAACAATATTGTTTACTGTGTGCGAACTGATCATCCAAACAAATAATTCCTTGATGATAACACAATGCTCTCATCCACATTCTGCAACTGAGGAATACAGTGAGAGCAAGACTAAGTGATTTAATATGGCTATAAAGAAAGCTAAAGAGCCAGGTTTGGAATGCAAACAGAAACACCAAATTGCAGAGCAGTTCAGACTGGAAGGGATAGCTGGAGGTCTCAAGCCCAGCCTTCTGCTTAGTGCCAGGTCTTCTGTGAAATCAGACCAGGGTGCTCAGGGCTTCACCCAGTCAGGTCTTGAAAACCTCCAAGGATGGAGACTCCAAACCTGTCCGGATACCCCTATTGGTCAACTGTCCTAATGGTGGAAAAGCTTTTCCTTATGTCACACTGGAACTTCTGTCATTCCAGCTGGCCTGGTTCTTACCCTGCTCCTTCTCTCAGCCCATTTATCCAGACCCCTGTGACTAGAGACCAGGTCAGCAGCGCAGAGTTTCAGGGGCAGGCAGACAGCGAGGAGCATGCAATGAGCCCAACACCTTCAACGGCAACCTTGCTCACATCATTCACACTGAAGGTGCAAACTGCCCTGCGATACCCCTAAAAATGTAGGCCTTACTCCACGCGCCTAAAAACCAGCTGTCATGAAAAAATCCTGCAAGGCACTGATGATCACTGGAAGCATTAAATGACAAACTTTCTGCCCTAGCCACCTGCTGACATTTGCAAAGAGATTTTTACGGGGAAGAGATTCAAAAATGCACTAAAAAAAAAAAAGACAGAAGGAAATTCAGGATTGTCTTGATGTTCTGTTATTCTCAAAAGCAGTGGGAACCTGCAGCTGCTGGTTTTTATAGCTCTCAAGGGCCAACTCTTGGTGCAAATGGTGGGACATAAATAAGATGGAAATTGTTTGCAACATGGGAATAATGCTCTGTATTCTGTAAAAGTTGCAAAAACCTAACCACGGGGATCAGAAAGGGATTTATTCCAGAAATGGAAAGGGAAGTGAAAAAGGTGAAACATTTTGCT
Organism: Gorsachius magnificus; assembly: GCA_034008185.1. Taxonomy (NCBI): domain Eukaryota; kingdom Metazoa; phylum Chordata; class Aves; order Pelecaniformes; family Ardeidae; genus Gorsachius; species Gorsachius magnificus. Next base: position 3,278,560 of record CM067086.1, on the reverse strand, counting down.
AGCTTGTCATAGCTAATGTACAATGGCATAGGAATGGGAGCACCACTTTCAAGCATTGTAAAAATAGCATAATGAGATTTTCTTATCAACTGGAGGAAACATGGCTGAATAGCTTACAATCTCTGAAAGAAATGGATGTAATGTACCTTAAGTTATCGAGTCCCTATCAGAAAGAAACCTATTTATGAAATAAACTGAATAACCAATACAAAGTGGCTATATAATTCATAATTCAAGACAAAGTCCCCTTCACTGTACTTGCTTGACCATTCTTGGCAAATCAACATCAAAAGACCCACTAAAGCTGACTGGCTATAGTCACTTGCACATGAGAATTAACTGCTTGGCTGAAAATACCACCACCCATTTTTGGGGATGTGACTCCTTTTGGCAGAGAAAATACTACCCTGCAGTAATTACTCAGCTTCAACATAACAGAAGATGGACTTGGTTGTGATGGGAATCCACATGACAGAAAATGACTGAGAGTACTGGAAAAAAGGAAGGTTTCATATTCTCAGTGTTTACTCTGCTACAGAGGGAATTCCTTTGGTACTTCCTTACTTTCCCAGTGCAGTGATGATGACATAGAAACAAATCACAAGCATTAGGGCTGTTTGGAGCTCATCAGAATGACGTATCTGTAGGACATCAATCTGGCACATCTCGATGAGGCAGTATAGGACGCAAAGGCAGGCTGCTGGCAGGACAAGCAGCTTGATACCACTAGCAATTTCTCAGTCACAGGGGAACCTTACAGTGGAGAGAAACTGAACTTTGGCTACTGTTTCATTAGAGTAGCACCAAGTACTCTAGAGGGCAAGGTAATCAGTAAATGCTCATTTAGGGCCTAGAGGCATGTCATTCAAGAGGAATTAGTTCAAACTAATTAGCTTTAGACAGAAGTGGTGTCACTTGTCCCATTGCTGTAGTTTTCAGTCTTATTTAGAGCCTCACAGAAGAAAACAGAGATCAAGGAGTGAGAAGTACCAGGGAGATTATGTTTCAAGAGCTCTTGAGCAGGACAGTACTTCACACTAGCTATTGGCCCCCAGTCCTGCCTCAAGACATGATAAAGGAAAATTTGAGATGGTGAGCAGAAGATAAAGTATTTTCTTACCAAAGTTTCCCAAGCTGTTCTCTCTTGTATCTACTCGCATCTCTAGGGCCTTCACTTGTTGCAGATCATCTACCCCTGTCAAAACTTTCTGTGAAGATAAACAGAGATATATGTGTACTCTTATGCAATAAACCAGGTGACACAGGAGCAAAAAGATGTAGAAAGGTTTCCAACCAGGGCTTTGTCAACTTATTCTCCAGGTCAAAATGGCTAGATGTGCAATCACATCAAAATAAATTTAGTATTCTTTCTTCCTTGTAGCTCCGAATTATTCTAGTCTCACATAACTTCTACATCGTTTATAGAGTCAAGGCTGAGGGTTTTAATCAAGCTGCAAATCAGTAACAGACCTACATGCCAATTAGCTTCATTTAAACAGTATGTCCATGCTTTAAGATTTGCATAAGTCTCGTACTAATCCTCAGCAGATAGGAAGTGTTACCCTTAAGTGGCACCTGTAATCAGAAAGGCACTAGGTAGTAAAACTCAACAAAACACACCCAAAACTATAAAAAAGAAACATGATTTTAGCTCAAGCAGCTCACTTTTCTGAAAGAAGACAACACTAATTACAAGAATTACAAATTCCTTTGAAAAAATCTAGGAAATGCAAATCAAAGCCTCCAAAATCTTTCATTATTTTTGCAAGATCTTAGCAATAGGATCAACCACTGCGTTAAACAAGGGGGTGTACGTGAATGCCAGATCTTTCCTAATATCCTAAAGTCTGTTGATATGTACGTGTAGCTTTTGCCTTGGCAGCGGTAAGCAGTGGGACAGAAACAAGCAGAAGCTATATGCAGAGGAGAAAAGGAAGCTCTAAGACAGCCAGGGAAAACTGCAGCAAGGCTGTGAAGTCCTAAGACACCAGGTCGCATTCCACAAGCAGCTGAAGCAATCTCATGTTACCATTGGTCTCATCCCCTGTTCCTTCCTGCTATGACCCAGCTTCCCTTATCCAGGCTACATGTCCCACCACCTCCTTTGCATCAGCTTTGGGTGCTTAGTGGATCCTTCCATGTGCAAATTCAGCAAGAGACCAGGAAGGAACTGTATCCTTTCTTCCTGATGGGTTAGCAGTTCATGGAGGGGTCTGAAACACACCCTGACAGATGAGAAACAAGGCTTGCATGTCACAGTAACCGCCTGAAAGAGTTTAATGCTATGCATAGGGATACAACTGCTAAATTTTCACATTTCTGTGTCAAGAGAGTTAAGATATGGGGCTAAAAAAGTCCACTTGAAAGAAATGGCTGACCCTGGCATCAGTGGCTCCTCCTCAATGATGCAATCAACAGCATGGATTGAAAGAAGCACTGTCACCTGCCTTTTGCACCCCTATTTAAGATGAATGTAGGAAGTCATTCAACAACCTCCATGTACAGGAGACAAGTTTTCCTACTATTAAAAAGTTAAAACATTCTTTATTTTATTTAATAAGGGGAAAATTATTCATTAGAAGGGAATGTACAGGACCACCTCTGTTTATGAGTTTGGGGGAGAAAAAATAACCACAAGAACATCCAGCTCATTTTGCAGGGAAAAATGGTGGTTGCAACATTCCTGCTCATCAAGTAATATCTGTATTGTGCACAAGCGTCTGCAACGCCATCCACTCTGATGGTGTCACATTCTCTTACAAAGGACCAAACATAGTCTAAGTGTAACCAAGATGATGGTTTAAAAGGGCATGGTTTCCTGAAAAGGCTGAGCATCCCTCCTTGAAAAACTGTCTCCCTTTGTAAGGTCTTGACTTGAACTCCTAAGAAACACAATTACCCAAAATCTTCAACTGCTTTTGAATTGTCTTTAAAATATTGTGTTTACAATTATTTTTAATCTTATTTTTTTAAACTGTTATTTTAAGCAGGCTGAGCCTAAGAAGGCTTCTAGACTTTCTTGCCCCCTCACTAGAGCATGAGAAACAACATCTAAGGTGAAAACATGGGAGTCCACAATAGCATACAGAAATTTACTTTCTATCCCCATATTCAGCCACTACAAAAATGGTTTTGCTCCTGCAACGAAGGCAAGCTTACCAACTACAGACCGCTTTCTACCCGCAAGTAGGCACAAGATCCTTCACTGCAAGACACATTTTGCAGTAATCCTTTTCAGCAGATGAGACAAGTACATGAGAAACAAGAGCTAGCTGACATCCTGGTACACAACCACACACTCGGATTGCTAGACTTGGACACAAGCTCATTACCATTAAAGGAACCTTCTTCTGAAAAATACTTCCCCCCTCCCCATCAAAACAGTCTTAAGAGCTTACATCATTAGAAGACGGAATAGGAAGAGGTCTCAGAACAAGTAACAACCTTAGGGTCATACACTCTGTCAGTAGAGTAGCAGAAGGTCCTGGCACCACAAGGAGGCTTTGCCTTTCTCCTTTGCTGTCTGCAAGTTCCCCGCACGCTGTCCTTCCCACGATGGTATACTAGACAGCCTCCTTTCAGAGTTCTGCTCCTTGTTCTCCTCTTTCAAAATTGAAGCATAAAAGCTGCATAGAGTTGTATTCTCTCCTCTTCTAGGGTTCCCTATTCCTTTTCCTCACACCAGAGATTACCAGTGTGCTTCTTTGCCCTCCTTTTCCTCTTCCAGATCTGCCATTTGTATTTCTTCCCCTGTCTGAGAGATGAGCTGCTTAGCACATCCATACTTGTACTGCAAGAGGCAGAGCTGTGGCTCCAGTGCTGGAAAGGGTTATTGGCTGCCATTACCAGCTCTTTGAACTATAGTTAGCTGCCTTGAAGCATGTGCTAACCAGATGCAACAGACTCCATGTGTTCTTGGTCCCCACTTCTCTGTTCTGCTTTTCCAAGACTCTCTGTGAAAATCGCTGTCCTTCCATCTGCTGATGCCAAGGAAATGCTTAGACAGTTTGGAACTGATCTGCCGTGGGATGCAAAAGCTATCGTACTACATGAAGGAAACGAGAAATGCTCTTGAGTTGAGGATATGAGCTCATTTAAAGGCACTAGAAGCACAGAGACCCCAGGTGTTGACTGCAAGCTAGTTAGCAAGCAAAGGCCAGGGCGGCAGTTCAAGAGAAGGTTACATGGCGAACGGTTCCTGTGGAAGATAGTTAGGACACTCCTACTCCCCAGACACCATTCTTGGCATACTGGTGCAGCTGGAAGCGTGATACATCTCATGTGTCACAGCTAAAATTCTGGCACCAGGAATGGGGGAGATTTAAGGAAGGACACGGAAACATTTAAAATAAAGATAACACATACTCAGCAGGATCTCCCTTTTATGTTGTTTAATTTCAAAGCACAGGAACCTTCATCAAAATTTGAAAGGAGAGATATTTAGGAAGAATTTTGCTGCTTTTAGGCAGCAAAAGAAAAAAAATCATGGCCAAACACACTGACGGGATCATCAGCTTGGACAGAGAGAAGTTTGGCACCACACGGGTCAAAGTGATGATAAAGTGCTCTGCATCTCTTTGTTCCTAGGGCCATGCCAGGTCTAGGACAGGCTCCTGCCCTAATTCAGAGGTGCCCCACTGTGGCTTCAGGTAATGACAGCCTGCCCACAGGTCAAAGGGCTGTTTTGACAGCCAGGGACAGAAGGTGTCTCTGCCTGTGCACCTGGTACGCTTACAGACACGAAGGTGCTGTTCGCCTAGGGATCACCTAGGGATTTCTTTGGCTGTTTACAGCTGCTCAGCCTCAACGTAGAGCAGACAAAAAGGGACCAAGGATCTGTTCTAGGTAATGAGTTGGATATACTCAGAGTTATTTTAAATCAAAAACGTACCTTGAAAAAACTAGCTATAATTCCAGGCTAATTGTTGGTGTCCTGAGAGGATTCTGCCTGCTACCCATCTACTGCCCAGCGAGGCAGCTATCAGTTAGATAGAGAAGGAGGATGTTTTCTGAAGAATCAAACACCAGAATCTATCTGGCACATGATATTCAAGAACATGGCCTGACAACTTGATCCTGGGTAGCAAGCGTTATATTCCACCCTAAATTTGTTTATTTGAAAGGATAAGTTTTGATGGTAAAGCACTGCACGATTCTTTGAAGATAATTAAAAGATAAGTAAAACAAAGATGGATAAAGTTCACTTTACATTTTTGCACCTCCTTCAAAATAGGAGTAAAACTAGGAGATCACACAGAAGCTATTGGTAAATAATTTAGGCAGAATTTTAATAGGCAACTCCATGATGGCTCACAAACCATTCCCATCATGCAAAATGTCTGGTCTATATCTAACTGAGGAGCTTGAGCTAGTTTGGAAAGCTTTTCCTCTGACTGACAAGAAAAGCCAATAAGTATTCTATAAAAACTTGCAAGTGAAAAATACTTCAGTGCTTGCAGAGCTTCCCCACTGGCAGAACAGTCACCTGGAGATGCTGGGAAATCCAGTTCAAGTCCCACTTGCAGCTCTCTGTAAATTCCTTAACTGGCAAATAATATCTATTCAATTAAAGCTGGTGTATACAACCGATTTCATCTCTCTTCACTAGATTTTTCACATATGCTAAGAAAAGTAGATATGTTGCTGAAGAGCATGTTGCGTGCAGCTGTCAGAGAAGCATTTCCAGCTGTGCGTTTATTTTGCTGATCCTGGTTAATTTGGCTATGACAGGAATTCCTGAGTGGTGAGCTTATTTTCTTTTAATACTACACCTGTATGCAAATACTAGATTTACGTCCATTCATGTGTTCATTGCTTTTTGCAGGGATTTTATTTCAAATTCCCAACTCAAGTATAATCTCTCCCTGTGCAAAAAAATTAACGCTGCTACAAGTATGACAAAATATTTCCTCTACGAAGAAAATTACTAGAACGTTAACAAGGTTTTGAGTGATTCTAAGCCAAGGGATTTTCAGTGAGAGGGAACAGAACTTCCCTGTGGTCCCATATGCTATCTTCCTTTCAAAATGGCTACATGCAGCAGATGCCCATAATTGCAATATTTAGCTGTATTTCACTACTTTCTGCATATAACACAAATACATTCTTCTCTCAGCTCAGATGAAGAGATCGGCTAGGCATTCAATCTGTGATAGAGACAGATCTTGGCTTGTATGAAAAGTATAGATGAGGGCAATAATTATGAAATTTAAGTGGTGGTGGATGCATTAGTAAAAATGTCCTTATTCTCATGCCAACAGCTCTACAGGGATAGGCCCCTGCCTCATCTTGCCATCTCCAGTTCAGCTCCCCCGACCCGTGCTGGGGATTCACAGTACTAATACCTTCTCTTTTTAAATCAGTATTAAGGATCCGATGCTGCAAGTTGCTGGGAGATCTCCTAACTATCGTAAACTTCCAAAGGGCACATGGGGCACCAGAAACTACATGGGAGGTTTGCTGATCTCCCAGAAATGGCCTTTTCTGTAGGAGGAAACAAGCTCAGTTTTAACTATGCACTGAATTAACACGTGGGTCAGGAGTGGAAAGGATAGTAGATATTCTTACAACAATTTTTGCTTTATGCTTGTTTTAAGGATTTACTTTGCCTCACATAGATAAAAAACCCCTTATACCCCAGTATTAATTCTTTTTCTTATCTAGCAGTTAGGTCCATAATAAGTACCTACAATAATTTCTCAGTGTTGTGTCACTGAACATGCAAAACTCAAGACTGTAATCTGCCATTTTACATTAGCTAAGCAGCTGTGACTGTATGCAAATGAAAATCTGGGTGGTGTTTTTTTTTTTTTTATAAAGGCATGCATATGTGTGTATGCATATAAACACAAAGATTCCTGATGTGATAATTTGAATGTAAGCCATCAGATGCCTAAGTAGCAAGATGAACAGTAATATAACAAGTATAAGCCTTCACTGTAGTAAAGGCATTAGTGTTAGGATAAGAACATATAAAAGGAAAGCTCGGAAACTAAATGAGGCTTTGTAATTTTTTTCCTGTTCACATTATTATGTTTATTACTATCTGTTTCCTCAAGCAATCTGATCTAACTTCAAAACTAGCTGTGCTTTGAGCAGAAAATCAAACTGGAAGACCTCCAGAGGTTCCTTCAAACCTTTCTTTTTTAATTATGATTTTTTAAATGATTATACAATTCTAATGAAGGATTCAGCAGATCCCAATTCACTCAGTTACTTCCATCTCCTTGACTTTTTTGCACTTGCTTCCTTGATCTCCAGTTTTGGGTTTGGTTGGTTTTGGGGTTTTTTTGTTGTTTTTTGGTTTTTTTTGTGGGGGTTTTTTTTTTTTCCTCCCCCCCCCCAAATTCATTTAGCTTACAACTGACAGGAAAACTTTCTGCCAAGGAAAAAAGGAAACAATTGAGTCATTTCAACAAGAATCCAGTCTGTTGTTCCAGGACCCTCCAGGATTTTCTTCTCCCCATGAGGATAAGTGCATACCATATGAAATACACCCTAACCTCCTGAGCAACAAAACTAAACACCACTTCCGAACACGTGTTCCTAAGTTTAGAAAACATGATTAATTGGAGCAGGATCAATAAACAGCAAAATAAGAATACTTCCTTTCTTCTCTAAAGATCACACACAAATGTTATTAGTTTTGATAATGTAACAATATCTGGAAGACATTTGACCTTGTGAAATGAGTTTATTCTGAGAACTGGAATGCTTTTTGTACAGGTCAGATCCTTTGCAAATTGTGGGGAGGGGATGGGGGTTAATAGAACAGAATAAAAATCTGATTCAGGACAGGTGGAGCCCTTCATTTCAGTTCCTCCACACTTAATGAGAAATCAGTGCCACAGCCCTAATAAAGTTAAGAATTAATTGCAATGTATTGCCCATTAACAGCCAGTTTTCAGAACAAAGGGAGAATGGGGAATTTGCTCACCCTGGAATTCTGCAACATCTGACAACAGCACGTAAGCACAACACAAATGCAGAGCAGAGCAGGGAGTTGGAAATATTAATAGGATGGGTAAAAATGGAAAAGCAAGAATGCTTATTCAGATAGATGAAAATTAAACAGTACAACAGAAAATTGACATTGATACTAGCAGAAAGAATAAAAAGAACATCTAATGATACTAAGTCTTCCATTAAAAGCTTTTGACCTGTAGCTTAGATGAAAAGTATTCAAATATAAAGGGCATTACATGACATCCTAGCAAGAGAGATGGCAGCAAGCAGAAACTACAGATGATGTGATTAACATAATGGGGATATGGAATCACACAGGATTTCAAAGTGAACATTATGCTGAAACGAGGCCACAGAAGACCACAAACCCTGTAGTGAGTGAGCATAAGACTTAAGTGAGGTGAGGATCTGCTATGGAGGGGAAGAGAATGGGCAAGGGACCGATGGTTTTGTAGAAGTTATGTGCTATGGGGTCCAAGAAGGCAAAAAAAAAAAGGGGAAAAAAAAAACCAAAACAAAAACCAACCCCAACAAAGCCAAACTTTCCTCTCTTTGGAGTAAAACAACCCAGCAAGCGGAAAAAAAAGCTAAGAAATACAAGTATTGCACCTTTTAAAGAGACCTTAATAATGAGGACTGCTAATGTTTTCATTACTAAGTAGACTGCTATCCCCCTGCAAAAAGGACAGAATGAGTAAAATGTGCAGGTAGAGACAAGGCTGCAGGCTGCAATCCAAGGCGCCCAAACTTCACAGATTCTGCACATCTAGACCTTCCAGCCTCCCCAAGCTTAAACTGAACTGGTGCAAGACAGAACATTGCAAAGGCAAGGAGTAAACCTGAGTATATATCTTGGAACAAAATCCTTCCTCAGGAACCTCCATCAGGTGTCCAGAAATCTGTCTATGCAACACTGCAGAACTGGGGCCTATGTCCTTATTTGAATGTAAAATAATTTTACTTTAATGAACATGTATTTCAAAAATATATTGGTTTCTTTCTCAGAGCACTTCAGCAAATACAATCAATAACTCCTAAAATATTCACAACTAAAAGACAATCAAGAAGATATTGCAAGTGTATTGATTTAAGCAAAACAGCCTTTCAAACCATTTGGTTATCAATGGCATGTGGTTCCTTAAAAAAATATGCACATGAAAATTTGTTTCAGATTAAATGTTTGAATAGTGTCTCTATTTTAACATTTGCAAATCAAGAAGTAGTAAATTTGTAGAAGCAGCCATTTCCATTTGATCAACATAAAGGTCAAAGAATAGATAGACTGGTTATGTCATTAAAACAAGCTATAAACATTGTTAATGTTTCCTTGACAATGTCATATAATTTTTCGTCTGAGCAGGAAGTATCCCAGCTATGCCAACACGAATGTTGGGTTCCAGGGCCAGGAAATAACTGTGTCCAGAAAAGTTAGTAGGTCAGTATGTATCCATTTAAAAGAGTCTTTGAAGTAGAATTCCTTACAAATGTTAATACACACAATCTTAAAGAGGCAAGAATCAATTAAGTTCCAGATTGTACATATGAATAATAAAGGGGTCTTGCCATTTTTAAAAATAGCCTAGAATTGTGGGAGAATTTAATTTCTGATCTGTATTTTTTTTAAAAAAAAAAAACAAAATAATGAACTGCAACTTAATGGGATGTGGGTAACATTGCCTTACACACACTTTTCTGCTTACTATTTACTGTGAACTAAAAGCAGCAGAGCTTCAGACAGAGAAGAATTTCATGCCAACAGAAGAACTTCCTAAGATTTTAATTCAGAGTTTATTGGAGTCAGAGGGCAGCTGGTTTGGTTAATCTAATGTGCTTTGGTTCGTGCCCTAAGAAAACAGACTAATCTGAGAGCTTCCCATTGGATCTATACAGGGTATTATAGGCCACAAACACATTAGACTGGTCAAACTCTATGCCAGATTTAAAAAAAAAGATCAAGAAGTTGTCAGAGGTTCAAATGAGCCAAAAGAAAGTGAACGGCCTCCATAAGATCATACATCAATTTTTCTCCAGAAAGCTTAAAATATGTGCTCTGCAGAAAGTGATTTTTGTGTCTCCAGACATTTTATAAACACTGGCAGACTTGGCTACTAAGGGAAGAGTAGTTCCGAGAATAACTTGCTGTGTAATCTACAGCGCACCATCAGAACTGTGACTGGTATATAGTTAGGGAGTGGCGTAAACCTACAGCTGGAATATTCCCCCTGCATAAACTAGTGTCTCTCCACCAGTGCAGTGGATACACAGAGGATTACGGACACCACGATCACGACCCTGCCTGCTGGGAACATCTGAACCACAGCCTTGGCCCCATCTGTCTTTCACTAATTTCCATCCCCCTCTGCAACACAGAGAGCTGCAGCTTCTCCCCTTAACTTCTGCTCTCAGCAATCCCATCCTTTAACAGGGGTAAGTGAGATTATTTTCTCAGCTCCTACACGTCCCAAAGGATTTCACCCTTAATTAGTCCTGAGCAAATACAGCACAATATGTAACCAAGTATTCCTTCACAAGAGATTTTCAGCATGCTCCTTCAACAGGCTGCATGCCAAAAACATTTCCCCTGGTCAAAAAGGAACACGGTTTTCAAATGTGCTTTGAAATTTCACACACTTTGATATATATAGAAGGTACTTATAGCACTTGCAGAATATTTTAATTGGCTTCTTAGCAGGACAGAGGATTTCACTAATTCAAAAAAAAGTTGTGCTTTTAAAGTTACATTTCCAATCTCTAGAACAAGGTTAATGTAAAAAGCTTTTTCCAATGCTAAGATTTAAGGTACTTCAGATGGCATTAATGAGATCTGTTTAAATTATAATTATGCTACCTCTACTTTTCTTCATGCTGCTTCAAGAAAGCTGGCAATAAAGACAGCAGCATTCATGCTGGCAATATTTTTGATATGAAACGAGGTGAAAGGAGGACAAACATTTGATGAATTTCTGTAAGACAGAATCTACGTTATGCAGAAGTCTAACCGTCAGATAATGCAACAATCTGCAAACATCACAAGAGCAGCTGTGGAAAGTTCAATTAATCCAGCTCTGTATATGCCAGTCTGCCTCTTCTACTGCATTAAAGAGTTGGATGTCTACTTACCAGTTTCCTGGGGGAAATGTATTCATCCATAAGTAGTTCTCCGTCATCTTTAATCAGCGGACTGGGATTTAGGTTGCTTCGCCAACTCAAATCAGTCACCCGAACTGCAGCTGAGGTTGGACGAGAAACTCTGCCAGGATTCCACTTCAGGTCCATCTCAATATGCTTTGAACAAAAGGATAACAAGCTGTCCTAGTTTCGGCTGGGATAGAGTTAATTTTCTTCCTAGTAGCTGGCATAGTGCTGTGTTTTGGATTTAGTATGTTGATAACACACTGATGGTTTAGGTGTTGCTAAGTAGCGCTTAGGCTAGCCAAGGACTTTTCAGCTTCCCATGCTCTGCCCGGTGCACAAGAAGCTGGGAGGGGGCACAGCCAGGACAGCTGACCCCACTGGCCAAAGGGCTATTGCACACCATACACTGGAATGGGTTGCCCAGAGAGGTGATGGAGGCCCCATCCCTGGGAACATTCCAGGCCAGGTCGGACGGGGCTGTGAGCAACCTGATCTGGTTAAAGGTGTCCCTGCTCACTGCAGGGGGGTTGGACTGGGTGACCTCTAGGGGTCCCTTCCAACCCAAACCATTCTATGATTCTATGACATCATGCTCAATATAGAAACTGGGGGGAATTTGCCAGGGGGCAGCGATTGCTGCCCGGGGATGGGCTGGACATCAGTTGGCAGGTAGTGAGCGGTTGCATCGCTTGTTTTTCCTGGCTTTTGTTTCTCTCTCTCTCATTGTTTTCCTTTTCATTGCAATCTATTATTATTAGTTTATTTCTGTTATTAAACTGTTCTCTGAACCCAAGAGTTTTCTTACTTTTGCTCTGCCGGGAGGGAGACGGTGAGCGGAGCAGCTATGTGGTGCTTAGTTGTTGGCTGGGGCTAAACCACAACACAGTCCGTTTTTTTCCTCCATATTTATTATTTTCCCCTTTAGCAAAATCTATTTTGACTCCCATTGCAAGTCAGCAAGTGCTTATGGAGATACACGTTTCTCTAATCAGAAAGAACCCAAAGCTACGCATCACATAACATATATTCTTCCTTTTCTTCACCTTCAAGAGCTATCCTAGTCCCACAACTCATCCAGCTTTGAGTGTAAGATTTCACAGCAAACTATAATTTATAGTTATACAAGAAGCCAGGCATAGCCGTGGTTCTGTACAAAGAAGGTAGTCAAGAACAAACAATTCAGGACACTAGTCCTTTCCAGTCTTCTCACTACTCCACTCACCTTCCCATCCACATAGGCCTCCTACCTACCTATTCCCTCTTGAGAAATGCAAACAGCACTCAGAAAAACTCTGCCAGGCTCCAGGCTGCAAGTATCAGCACCAAGACACATCACCGCTTCTCTCCAGCATTTTGAGCTCTGCCTGTAGGTAGCACAGACAGCAGCAGTCTGTGTTTGCTGTCCTAAATTAAATGTACTTGCACTGTTACTGACTGCCCTCTGGGTCTGGCAGGCCGTGGCTACTGACCTCTAGTTCTGAAGGGAGTCTTAGAGAAAATAAAATTAAAATACAATTTAAACAAAACTGTGTATGCTTCAAGTGAGGAATGAAATCCAAAGACTGAAGACAAAGCACTTCAAAAGTGTCCCTTCTTCAATTCCCAAAGCTATTCCTTTTCCAGAAATACTAACAATTAACTTTGAAATATAACAATAAGCATACGTACACTGATTAGAGTCAAAAAGCAATCGGCTGCACCTGAATAGTACAAATATTACTATGATTTATACAGCTATTTACTACTACTTGGCAGCAAGGAAGTATCACAGCTGGAAACATTGCTGTAACAACAAAAGGCTAGACTAGAGAAAAGCTTTCTCGCTCTGCTGAAGGGACACCTGCAGTTTTCCTCTGTTCTCCACTGTGAAGCAATACTTATTCTTAGTGCTGGAAAAGTAATTAAATAATCAAGCTAATCATAACTGGCTGACAAGGCTTCAGTGGTGGCCAAGACCTGAGAATTACCACCTTTCTTTCCCCTCATACTAATAAACAGTTAAACACAGGAAAAATAGAAGTTCTGACTACTCAGCTAGTCATCTCTACTCAAGAGGACTGACCGGTTAGTAGGTGAGAGAGGTTTACACCAAAGAGAGGTCTTGCTCTGACTACTCACGTCCAGTCAAAAGTCTTCATCTCTGCACTAGCAAAAGAAATTCAAAAGACTCAGTATTGTCAGAAAAAATAGAAGCCCTTATCTGAAGAAGAGGAGCAACAAAAAATTAATGATATACCAAACCTCTGCCTGCATTAGGAAGAGAGGAACCAAACCCTCACACTCCTAAGTGCTCCTTTCATACACTTATCAGGGGAGAGGCAACCCACAGAAAGCAAACACTATTTTTCCCAGGACACTGCATGTACCTGGCAAGCATTCCTAGAGAAGAAGCTGACTTCTCAAATGTGCTACATCCAAGCCACAACAATGTTCAACACTTAGAAAACATATTGAAGAACAAATTCTTCAGAGACACATTACTCCTTGCAGTCTTTCTTAATGGTTTATAAGAGAAACACCATAAAGTGAATTGAGCAGTGAAATTTGAAACTTCTAAAACCTCAGCATGCCCATAGTAATGTAAGGACAACTGTCATACTTCTGCCCATTAAGAAGGCAAAGCAATCTCAAAACCACCACGTGTCTTAGTTTTTGCAAGAAAAACTACAACCCATAAATTTCTATTATCTGTTTCTTTCTCCAAAGAATTCTTGGATTTCTCAGAGTTTTTTCCCCTACTTTCTCTAGAGCAGGTCAGTATGATTTAGTTATCAGTTGTCCAAGGAAATTCAATAATCTTCTGCAATATAAGGGTCTTCTGGTGTTGTCTTTATTTCCCTAAGAAAGAATTATTTTGTTCAATAACCGAGTTGGATTAGAATATCTGCCATATAAATGCTGGAAAACTTTGACAGTTGCACAAGACTTGTGTTCGATCACGTGCAAGTAGTGGTGGTTCCTTCTAATTCAAGTGAAGATCATTATTATCCAGAGATAATCGTGTATGTTATTGGAGCCAAACAGAGCAATAGTCAGAAATCACTGATGTAACATGTCAGTGCAAAACATAATGAGATAATAGCAGGATTGTGTAGATTTGGGCTGTACAGAGTTAATACACTTGCATAAAACAAATTATTGCTTTCCTTTCTTCAGTCCATCACTATTACATCTCAGAACATCCTACAGTCTTTGAAATATGTGTTGATACAGCACTCACTTAAGGTTTGACAGGGAGATCAATTTGTGGCTTAATATCTGAAGTAACAGTTCCAATTCTTTACTTTCCGTAATTGATCTGCTGCTTGTAATTACTGTAACATTGGGTTAGCAAGAAGAAAAGTATTTTCATTACAAATTGTCTGGGATCAAATTGAGTTATTGTCAGTGTCCTGGTTTCAGCTGGGATAGAGTTAATTTTCTTCATAGGAGCTAGCATAGTGCTGTGTTTTGGATTCAGTACTAGAAGAATGTTGATAACACACTGATGTTTTTAGTTGTTGCCAAGTAGTGCTCAGACTACTCAAGGACTTTTTGAGCTTCTCCTGCTCAGCCAGGTGCATAACAAGCTGGGAGGGAACACAGCTAGGACAGCTGACCCAAACTGACCAAAGAGCTATTCCAGACCATATAACGACATGCCTGGGGGGAGTTAGCCGGTTGGTGAGTCGCGGGCGGAGTGATCGCAGCTCGGGACGGGCTGGGCATCGGTCGGCAGGTGGTGAGCAATTGCATTGGTAACAGAATATACAAAATGAACAATGTACATTCTCATTATTACTATTATTATTATTTTCTCTTATTAAACTGTCTCTATCTCAGCCCACGGCTCTAACCTTTTTTTTTCCTTCCTGATTCTCTCCTCCATCCCACTGAGGGAGGGGGGAGTGAGCGAGCGGCTGCGTGGTGCTGAGTTGCCAGCTGGGTTAAACCACAACAGTCAGCAAACAAAACTAATTTTTTTGATGTGCTTTCATCGCTTCAAAACTTTCTCCAGAGAAGAAGGAATCTTCTCCTGACCATGGATCAAAATAACATTCTCAAAATGAGGAATATAGAAAAGCTGAGTGTGCAGGAATCCTAGTGGTGAGGTATCAACCTTACGTAAAAATCCATAAACTCCATGAAATCTCCAGCGCTGTGTAGGAGCAAGAAGGAGGCCTGGCACAACACTTGTCCTCCTACAGACACAGGAGTTAGATCACTCATTTTCATCACATCCACCTAGCTTTCTGAGACAGGTAAAAATCAAGCCACCTCACCTGCTCATTTAAAATACTAAAAAGAAAATGAGAAATCTGTGGCTCTGTCAAATGCACAGGACAACCAGCCACTGACCCAAACTAGCGTTAGCCTCAGTGGGACAGTTTACAGGCACTGGAAAGCCTTCATTGTCATTAAAGAGGTCTGAGAAGTCATGAAGCTGAAGATTACTTCACAGAGAAGATGGTTACATTGGATATATGTTGGATGTATATGCTGAATGGTAATGCAGATCACTCCTGCGAGACATTGTGGGACCAACACGGACAGAAGCTAACTGCTCCTAACACAAATCTTCAGTGAATTCAATGGGAGAGCAAAGCAACCCCAGTAAGTAGATGAGAGTGTCAGGGAAAGAGAAAAGGGCTGAAAAAAAATGGGATTTTGTCCTGCATGTAAACATTGAAAAGAATAAAAGAATGAAAGAAATCAATGAATTAGTTTTTGCAGGATTTGCATCATAGGTCTTGCCTTGGCAAGCTCTTACTTGTGTGGATGAGGAGAAGCAGATAATCAGTGAATGCAGGAGAAATCAATGACCAGAGCAGTGAGATGCAAGATCTTGAATTCTACAAACAGTAAATCTGCCAACTTTCCCCACTGCTGCCACTATCCTTCCCAAACCAAGCACGATGATGATATGCTATTCAATTCACAGACATCGTGAAAGTTCATTAAAAACTGCATGACATTTTCAACATACATAGAGTAATCCAGCTAATAAAGATCATTATTAAAATTAAATGATCCTTGAACAACATGTTATTCAAAATCCCTGCAGAATACTGTAATTTGCTAGAAAGAAATTGGCAGAGAATAGTTATTTGATGTTCTTAGGGTCTGACAAACTGGTAAAACTCCAAGATTTGATTTTCCTACCACAAGATTTATCGAAGAGTCAATGATAGGATCATGTAGTCTTCATTAAATATATATTAATATGCATTTCAAATACAGCAATTGCCAAAAATGTTTGACTCCATATTAATTATGGCTTCTTAAGTCTGGGAAAGACCCTTTGAATTGTGTGACTAGGCATGATGATGTCTTGACGGCTGCATTAGAAATTACCTAAAGAGATTGTCCAAGCAATTAGGCTACGGTTTAAAAACAAACAAAACCCCTAAACAACAATAATCAATCCAAATTTACTCTAGGAAAGACATATACCTCTATATATTAACATCCTATACAAAAATGAATCTCTGCTCCCTTTAGGCCAGCTTCCCAACCAGCATCCTCTCCTGCCCTGTGCCTTCAAAAAGCTCCACTGGACAGGGAGGAGTGCCATTTCAGGTAGGGCACTACAATCTGTACGCCCTTATCTTTATGTCACCAGCCTAAAAATTCTCTAGAAAAACCCATTTGAGAACCATTCTATCCCTTCTTGACAGGAAGCTTGCAATGCAGACTTCCATTTCTCTTGCCATGCATAATGTAATTTTTATTTGTTTAAACCAGAATCACAAATTACAGTAGCGCCCATACTGTTATCACTGCCACAGAATGAAAACAAAGAATTCTGTGTTTACTAATGATTTGACAAAAGGTTTGGTTTGTAAGTCCCAAGGGAACTATGAGTGCCCTTTTAAGTGTAATTTTGTGCAAGTGCACTACAGATAACCTCTTCTGGAAAATAACTGTACAGGCAGCTGGAATTTGCTATGAAGTCATCAGGAAACTACTGTTACAATAATCCACCCCTAATGGCAAAACCAGTTCCTGCTACATTTATGCAATATAAAGCATCCTGCAACACTCCACTCTATTTTAGCAGGTGCAAATTCTAAAAAGTTGAAAAATAAAACATCTGACCTGATATTAATGGGAATCTTTCTTTTCCACATATGACTAAACAATCTTGTTTTAGTCTTCTGGTTTTGTTAAGCAGGAGGATGTAACAACTACTTTAGTAATGCTACTTCAGTGTCAAAGGATCATGTAAACACTATAAAGAGCATTCATAAATATCCCACTTGTGTGCCCCACTAAAGAAAAAAAGCTTTTATGAGAATGCTGAAATATCAAGATATCAATATCCCATTTAACGTAATTAAAAATTCACTGACTTCAACAGCACTGAATGACTCAAATGCTTACAACGATGGTTTTGTTTAACTGTTCAGCCAATTTGAGACCTTGGTACAAGCACCCAAATTTGCACATAAAGCAAGTGTACCAATTTGCCTCATTGTTTACCTTCCTTAGTTATGGTTTTACAAGCTGTAAGAGTGCCTGGTGCTCCTTTCGTATTACATGTAAACCCTACTCTACAGTTGCCACGACCATGGTAGGTAGGCCTCGGGATCTATGTCACACACAGTCCTTGAGGAAAGCTCTTGGGAGCTTCATGGACTTTGTATTACCCCCCTATCCCCCATACAGAGTTGAACTTGGACCGTGCCATCATCTAAAGCAGCAGTGAACCCAGAGAAGGAAATGCATGCTACAAACCCAGACTAGATTTGAGCTGACAGCTTTGAGATAAAAGGTGTTTCATATTCTTAAAGAACGTAGCAATAATAAATAAAAAGGCAATGCATTTAAATGCCTCCCATTTCTCCTTTATATATCTACAAATTGCATGTATTAAAAAAGCAGGATATATAATACTTTCCCAGATCCTGCTGCGGAGGTTGTAAGGTGATGAGAAATTTTTTATCATGTGTGCTGGAAATGCGTTGAAATTAAATCATTCTGGAGATAGCTTGTCAAGTGTTGGCCTGTTAGCAGGATAAAAAGCAGATCGCTCTCTATCATATGTGCTATTGTGTGTCAAAGAAACAATAAACCAAAGTCCAATCAATTGTTTTTGGTTTTGAGAGTCCTGTGGTGGGAAAGGATCAGTGGCAATTTCTGTCTGGCTACAAACATTCATTGATACGCTCTGCAGCGCAAGTCTACAGACAGTGGCTATGAATGAGCATGGATTGTCTAAATCCTTAGCTGATGCTACAGATTGAGATTTTCTTTTCTTATATAGGTGAAATTCCTGCTGTAAGAAAACATCTCAAGAGGCTCTTCTGCTGTCTGTCCCCACTCCTCCCCACAATCAACCTAAGAAAAGCAAAGCAGGGGGTAGGACATGGAGGTAGCTTATGAACAACAGAGCTCCAGGGTGCCTATGCCTTCACTGCCAGAAGGTTGCCAAACGATCTCATGATCATTTCAGTTAGTGGAGACAAGAGCAAGGTAGCCAGGGATCAGGAAGCTGCGTTTGGCTCTTCATGGCCACAGGTTTTTATACAACAGTGTCCGGATGTTAAATAAGGGAGAAACAAGACTGCTCTATTTAAAACCCTCCTCTCCTTATGTAGGGGTCCTGTCATGGATAGCTAATGCCAAGGTACACAGGAACAAGCAAATCTGTGCTTGTCACACACACAGATCCTGCCTTAAATGTAGATGTCACTGGAGCAGAAGGTTGGGAAAAATAATTAGTTTAGGCAATTCTAACATTACAGTTTCAGCTTTGTTAAAATAAAAAGTATTCAACTATAATGTTATTCTTTCAATTATTCCCAAGATACAGATATTAATTAAACCACAGCACCAGCCTAATGAAGTCTTTCGTCAGGAACTGTTTAATATCCTTATTTTTGGGCCTTACCTCTGATATCCTATTCTTGTTTCAGAAGACAGAATGTACAGGTAAGTGCATCCCGCCAGGCTGAATTAAGTTTTGATATGTTTAATACTCCACAGGTTACCTTAATATCTATTGGATGTTCTGTTAACCTTCAGAGGACAATAACCTAAACAATTATTTTTTCTAAAACATCAGCCAAGTCACTCATTTACCCTCCTTGCATTCAAAATGCCTAATTCAGCAATTACTTAAATTGCAGATCCTAGGCATGTTACTGGACATACTGAAGAAGGACATAAACAAAGCAAGGATTTGCAGAGTCAGTTTCTTTTTAAGATCAACAGATATAATTAGGAAAACAAGACAAGTTTTAGGGCACGCAAACCCCTCTTCAGGTCATGGGCATTTATCCATACTCTCCAAGCTCAAAGAAGAAATGTAACTCAGCACCATAGTTTCAGGTCCCAATCCTGAAAAGACTCATTCATGTAAACAACTTCTCACAGAGCAAGTAGGGAGATGACTCAAGTACAAACTTCATCACCTGGCTAACCCAAGATAAAGGCATCCAACAGTATCTTTTAACGTATTAACAAAAGTATTCCCACCAGCCTCCCCCAAATGTGTATTCTTTCCTCACAACACCTCTTCAAGAGGTGGTCTACAACCAGGTTGAACATCTCTGCTCTTCATCAGCCACATTACATAAAATCCCATAGGTCAAAGCACACACTGAAATAAAAGTTTGCACAAGTTGTTTCTTCTTTAGCTTCCAATTTGACTAGGAAGACTTAAAAATGTGAATCCCAGCATACTATTCCAGAGCTACTGGAGCTGGGTTGAAGAAAGGCAGCCAAACAGCCTGAGGGCCCAGGACCAGCACTGCACATCCTACAACAACTCTGTATGCAAGTCTGAGTGTGTTAAAACAAAAGTTACCTTCAGGGAGCTCTCCACTTATGATGTGTATTTAACAACTGGAAAAAGAAACAATGCTGTCTCAGCACATAGCCTGCAATATATACATTTAAAAAGTAAGCAGCAGTATGATGAAATAATATTTTAGGGGGGAATAAAAAAAATAGTAAAAAAATAAATCAAGATTTGAGTGGGTCAGGGCTATTTCATCATCAAAGCAATAATCTCCTCAAGTTAGTGCCAAGGGGCAAGGCCTTTGGACATGCTCTGTTATCAGTGGAAAGGTACTTTCTTATTGATTAAAGCTTTTGTAAATGAATAAACTAATCTGTCAACTGATTTGCATAGATTATACCGTATTCTACTGGTGGTCACACTGCACAAAAAGTTTGAGATTAATCTTCCGTAAGCGATGAGAGCTAAAGAATAAGTAAATATGTTCCATGTAGACTCAAAGTTTCACCCACTTTAAAAAATATTATATACAAGGTGGTGCCAATTGTTGCAAATATGGGACAATACCAAAAAAGCTCCCTCTCTCACTGCAAACTTTTTGCTGTAGTGTTTCCTTAATTATCCTTTCCTGTCAGATGTAAAACCTTCTCACCCTGCAGAAATACTGCCTAGCCTTGCTGTCTTTATCTGGGTCTTAAGGCAAGAGCCTTTCATATCAGTTGACACTCTCCCACCTCGTTATGAAGAAGCTGGGCAAGTCACTGATCTCTCTCCAGTACCTTCCCCAATTTCTCCCGCATGCCCAAAGGTCTTTGCAGGCTCTCTTCATTCATTAGGATAATAACATTGCAGTGCAGCTCAGTTTTCTGAGACACAGAAAGATGCAGTGTCTCCCTGCACAGGTGAGCGCCGTCTCAGATCAAGCTTACAATGGTGCTGCTCATTCACAGGCTATTCTAACCCATGGACTCAGGACTAAGTGACACTCCCAAGCTGCAGAGAAGAAAAATTACGGGTTTGGTCTTCAAAGCATTTTTAGTATCCACCATTTAGAAGCCTTTCCAGGTTCCAGCTAAGAAAAGGACAATAAACCAGACTTTTTTTCCATCTACTCTTGCATTGCATTTATGAGCCCTTTGAAATCCAAACTTCTGTGCAGGATGAAAATGCATCATATATGGCATTTCTGAGTTTCAAAGTGCTCTGTTGTCCCCAAACAATTTTCAGTCTGTTTTATTAGGTAATTAAGCTGATTGAAGCAAGAGATTCCATGGCCCGCAAAGCCATTTGAAGCGCCGTTTTCTACACTGGGATGTTCCTGATTTCCAATGTGTTGCTCACGTGGGATAGATACATTGTACAAAGAGAGATGATTTCTAGCTAAACTCACAGGAAAATACTAAACTGGAAGATAGAACAAGGAGCTTATTTAGCAACAAACACTCCCAAAATTTTACAAGGACAGAAAACTAACAGCGAAAACGACTTTACAAAATCAATTTAGGTTACTAATGAGGTTGCATTACAACTGTCCTGCTGGGTGAAGGCAGATGTCCAGTTAGCTACTTGCAGTCAGAAATAGATGCTTAAAAACCAGTATCAGAAGCAGAGGTAGTCCAAAGCGATCCTTCCCCTGACATACTGTTTTAATTTCTGGCAATCAGCTGCTCAGTAACTTCCAAAGCCAAAAGGTGCATTGTGTTCGACAGCTGGGGAGATATATGGGGGAGCAATTATTTCTCGTGTCTCAAGACATGACAAAGAGTCATCCAACAACTAAAGAAACCACAGGAATTTTATCAGGAAGCAGGTTGGGTTTTTTTAAAAGGCGAAAGTGCTTTTTTGCATCATATTTGTTTAAATTGTGGAAGACACTGACATAGGTTGTTGTGGAAGCTAAAGTTATAAATGAGGTCAAAAGCAGTTAAATGGAATTATGGAGAATTCATCCATCTGTCCATACCATTCATTAACTTACCACTTTTGCATCATCTCCTTTTTCATCTCCTCATCTAGCTGAAAAGTCTCATTTATTTTGTCTGTTTTCCATTTCTCATCTTTGTTGTACCTCACGGAAACAATTTCAGTTCTGCCATTTACCCTCCAGGATGATCGGAACTACATATAAGATTTAAGATATGGCCACAGGGACACTACATGAATTTACGCTGTTTTCAGTTCCTCTTCTTAGAAGTTTTAACACTGTTCATCTTTTTGACTAGATGAATTTTTGAAGATGATATTTTCAGAGAACTACCATGGTAGCTTAATGCACTTCATTCTGTATATGTTTCTTTTCCCTATGTCCATCACTTTGAACTTGGGTGGATACTTTATTAAAATAAAACAGAAACATACCCAAGCACTACTTATGCTAGTAACATAAATTAAAAAAAAAAAAGAAACCAAAGTAATATTAGAACTCAACTCTAAAAAATTAAATTAAAACTCAAAATGCAAAAAATGTGAGATAAACAACAGTGTTATGCTATACTTCAAATACTGCTTCCTGATGTGAGACACTACAATCAAAGAAGTGAGCGTGTTCTGAAATCTTTAAAAAAACCAAAACAAAAAAAACCAAAACCCAGATAACACTTCTTTGAACTGGCCAGAGCCCACAGTCTTTTCCTTTTAATAAAGACACATTAGCCTTTATTACATCTGCCATGGCAAATATGGTCTTCTGATTTGTATTATAGCAAGTACTTGTGGCCCTACTGATATAAAATAGGTTTTGCTCCCAATTGTTTTTCAAGCCAACATATTAATGAATCTGCACAAGGTATAAAAACACTAACCATTTTACTAACAAATTAAAATTATGCAGATGTACCTAAATTAATTTCTGTGAAAAGCTCATGAATTTCCTGATTTAAAAAATAACCTCTTCATAATTCCTCAAAATAAATATTAAGCCATTCCCATTAGTGAAAAACATAGCGATCCCAAATTTATGGTATAATACATAACTTTACTATTTTGCAGTGCTGAATTTTATACTGCTTAAACTTAGAATAAATGCGGTTTCTTTAACTATGTCCCCTAAGGAGCTTCAGTTAGATTAGCACATACATCACCATAATAAATAATAACATCACTCCAGTCCAGTGCTAAACTCACATCTGGTCTCACATTGATTCTGAATCCTGCTTTTATACAGGATCAGGTCCCTTGAGTTGTGTGAGAAGAGGCTGATGGCATCCCAGGCGTCAGGCAGAGCCTGTTCTCTCTTCTGCTGATGGTAGCGTATGATTAAACTAACGAATTGAACTGCCCATACATGGATATATCCACATATCAATCTCCTGAGTGGTCAGACCTACAGGAGCATAGTAATTCTCAGTATTAAAGCCAAGAGAGAGAACACAAAGGCCAAAAAAAAACGCAAACGAAAACCAACCCCTCTCCCCAACAAAACCTGTTTATGATGGCAACTCTCAGATCTGATGTGCCTGAATGCTGTATTTTAATACAAGTTCTTTCAGACAAATTCAAATCAGACAAAATAACACAAGGCAGAGAAATAAAATTGAATGAGTAATTTTAAAAAGTTCCAAAACATTTTCAGTCTTTTGTACATTTGAAATGACTTTACCTTTTCTTCCAATGCCACTGCTGTCTTTCGTTTCCCATCCCTCTCCTACAGACATTTCCATGTACTAGTCACAGCCGTTCATCTCCATTTATCTTGAATGATGCAGATACTCATAGTGCAATTTCTTGTTTGATTGCTCCATATCCTGCTAAAACAACAGTAAGAACAAAATCTTCAAGAGAAAAAAACCACAAACCCAAAACAAACCCAGAGATGCTGAGCATTCCACAATTAATAATAAGAGTAATTTATCCACTGTAACAGCAGAAGTCCATGCTTAATAGGTCTCAAAGGTGTAACAGGACAAGAAGCAGTACAGCCTAGAAGAGCTTAAAGAAAGTGTAACTGAAAACAGTTCCCCAAGGCAATCATGAGATGGTAAAGGAATTGGTACAGAAGAATCTACATACTTTAAAAAAAGTTATTACTGACAGTTATTTACTCAAAGAACAGTCATTTCCTAGGCTGTAGGAGTAAGTGGAATCCGTGTTAGAGAAAACATCGCCATCAGTCTAGCATGGAATAAAAGGCTGAAGTCAATATTTAATATATTTTCAGTGTATCACTCATCAGAAAACTTTGCCTTGTAAAAGCAGTCAAAATGGAAAATAATAGTTGAGCAGGAACATTTGTATCAGGAAACAATGACTATAGAAGATGGGTGCAGGGCCAGGATAGCACAGGCCTCACAGACAGGCCAAAGGGAGAGCTTAAAATAGCCAATTAACTTATTATTGTCTGCTAGAAAACAGGGGCATGTATCCCAAGTCTCTTGCTGACAGTGGGTCTCTCCCCAAGCCATTCTCCATACCACAAAGGGGCCATAAGTAGGACAGGTACCAGACCTGAGCCCTTTCTGCAAGAAGCTGAACAAAGCTTGAAGTCTGTAAACACCACATTGGCAAATTCCTTCCCTCATTCAGGAGAAGCTGAGGAGATGCTGCGGAGGAGCCATATTCTCTCAAAGTGAAACACCCAGGGATTCTTCCACAACTTGCAAGTGCCCAGGGTTATTTATTCATCAGTATTTTTCCCCTCAGTGCTCTACGAAAGCATAAAATTAAAACACACCATGAAACCTACCAGATTCATTATCAACACCAACATAAACGGAGACCTTCAGGTACTTCCACCCCCACGCAGGTCTTGCTACAGCAACATGCGCTCTTGGGGTCTTCAAGCCCTGGGATGCATTAGATGTGTACCACCCCAGTAAAGGCAGTCACCACAAAAGCCTTTTGTAAAGGCCCTTAAAGGTGACGTACGCAAACACTGGGCAACAATGGGGAAATCGCCCCTTAGAATCATAGAATGGTTTGGGTGGGAAGGGACCCCTAGAGGTCACCCAGTCCAACCCCCCTGCAGGAGCAGGGACACCTTTAACCAGATCAGGTTGCTCACAGCCCCGTCCAACCTGGCCTGGAATGTTCCCAGGGATGGGGCCTCCACCACCTCTCTGGGCAACCCCTGCCAGGGTTTCACCACCCTCATTGGAAAGAATTTCTTCCTTAGATCCAGCCTAAACCTACCCTGCTTCAGTTTAAAACCATCACCCCTTGTCCTGCCACAGCTGGCCCTACTAAAAAGCTTGTCCCCCCCTTTCCTCTGGGCCCCCTTTAAGCCCTGACCGGCCGCACTCAGCTCTGCCCGCAGCCTTCTCCTCTCCAGGCTGAACACCCCCAACTCTCGCCAGCCCCCAACGCCCGCCACGCAGACAAAGCCACCTCCAGGCTGCCACCCCCACTACCTCCTCCCTCCCGCGGACGAGAAGCACGACCCCTCCCCGCGGGCCCGCCTGCTGCTGGCGGGGGAGGCCGGCTCCTACCTGCGGGCCGGGCCGGGCCGGGCCAGGCCGGGGACCCCGGGCTGCGCGCAGGCCGCCCGTCGCCCGGCAACCGCCACCGCGCGTGCCCTCGGCACTTGACCAGGCGCTCGCGGCTCCGCCCCCGGGCCCTGAGGCCCCGCCCACTCCGGCGCCCCCACTCCGGCGCCCCCGCCCGCGCGCGACAGCAGCCCCAGCGGTGGCAGCGACGCACGGCGGGATGCTGTGGACACCGAGCGACACGGCCTCCCCCCCCTGCCTGGGCGAGGAGGGGGAATGGAGTTTGGGGGTCCTCCCGAGGCAGGAGGGGAGCCTGCCTGGAAAGAGCAGCGGAGGATGCTGGCGGGGGGGCGAGTGGAAACGTAAACGGCAGCAGCGAAGTGGGGAGAGCAGGGGTGGGCCCGGCATTAAGGACAGGAACGGGATGGGAAACGCAGCAGGACCCGGCATGGGGTTTGGGTAGGAGGTGACCACACAGCTGAAGTCTTGGGGTGACGCTAGGAGGGGGGTGAGGGCATCTCTGTTCCCAACAGCACCTGAAACCTTTGGGAGCATCTCTGTTCCCAACACCATCTGAAACCTTTGCGGGCATCTCTGTTCCCAACACCATCTGAAACCTTTGCGGGCTTCGTTCCAAACTCGTCACGCACAAAGGTGATTCTGCACGCCTGCGCTTAGCCTGTAGGCAGGGAACACCTTCCCTGAGGCAACCGCTCCTTCAGCTCAAGTGGCAAGTGCCTCTGTTGAGGACCGAAAAAATACGACTCATGATGCGTAACAAGGCTGGTTCCACCAAAGCATTTTGCATTGTAAAAAACCAAGACACAGGTTAAAAGACTACATTTCCAGATCAGAATGGTCAAAAGATTAGACATGGCAGAATGAAGTTTGTCGTAATTTGGATCCGATGGCTGTTGGTGACATGATCAAACATCTCTGTTGGTGCAAGAGTAAGACTGGTGCAGCGCTCTGAGCAGCAATGTGCTGCCCTGTCCTCCTTCACCGTCTCCTGGTTGAAGATTGGCATGGCATGGTCATATTCCATTTCACTATTCAACCCTGATATGAAGAAAGAATACTTACTAATTTTTGGGGAGGGAGGCAGGATTTTCTGAGACATCAGAAAACCACAGTGCCATCAGTGCCAAGTGCGTACCCAGGGCTAATGTATGGAATTAACTTCCAGTGGATTAATGAGTTACCGTGCATCTGCAGAGCCATCTTAGCTGACCAAGGTAATAGCCCTTCTACTGCCTAACCAAATGTGCTTGCCTTCCCTTAACAGGATTTATTTTAAAAAGCAACAGACTAAAGCACGATGCAGTCAGTTTTCACAGCTCCACTGAGAGACAGTAATTCATTAAACCAGGTTAATTCAATCATCCAGACTCATCTGTCCATAAATTAAATTTGCCTGTTCAAACACACGCATTACCTGATCTTTTACACTCATCACAATATATTTATTCAGAACATTGCTCTTGCCATCCTCACTCACACTTAGGAGGAATCCACGTTTCCTCACTTTAGATAGAGGATTCATAAATCAGGCACCTAGGAAAATGCAGTCCCACCCTCAATGGTCCCATATGAGCTTTTTCAGGGATTTACTTTCAGTATGGTGCCCAGCGTTTTCTCGGGAGCAGCCCTTAGCAGTCTTTCTCATGGGGGCAGGAAGGTAGGAGGTCTGGAGGGAAGGCAGAGAGCCCTGCTTGCCATTTGGAAGAGCCTGGGGTTTTGAATACCCTACTTGCATGCACTCACCCCCTCACACCTCCAACATACTCCGTACCTTTGCGAGGCCGTTGGAGAGCAGCAGCTGCTGGTGGATTGCATCAGTATTTCCTCTGCAACAACATTAAATTTACTCCGGGGTTTGGAAAAGACTATCTTAGACCATAGGTCAGGAAATGTGGTGACTCCCCTCTTGCAGGGTCTGACGGGTCAATTAACGTCACAGAAAATCACTAGGGGCCTGATTTTCCAAGGTGATGAGTGCACTTGGCTCCACCTGGTGTCATTGCAGCCCAGCTGCCCATCTTCACAGGAAGGAAGGCGATGGGCCTTGACGTGCTCCAGGAAGGCAGCATGATTCAGTGAAAACAACACTGAATCAAGCATCTGCCCCTTGAATTTTTATTCCCAGCTCTGCCATTTACCTTCCAGGTAACTATCTCAAGTCGCCTTGACTCAGTTTCCCCCCACACCTCTTCTTGGGACACAATTGCCGCAGGTTATGGAGTGAATGTATCTGTATGCACACATCTGCATGGTAGTTTGCTTCTTTTCCTTCTTTTGCTGGAAATAATCTTGTTATGGCCAACCCAGCCTGAAGTATTTGAAACCAATCAAAGAAGAAATGCATCTTTCCATCACTGAGCAAAAGAAAAATCTGGCACAATTTCAGGGTAAATACAGGAGTTTTATGTCTGCTGTGCTCAGAGTTAACTGTAATTGTGCTGGCACCGTTCCCAGAGCTGAGCTAAGGTCAGCGAGAAACCTGTAAATTAATAACCGTGGAGCTGATGTGATCTCTATCCAGGAATCATCTTGTACATTTGTGAAGCTTTGTAGGAGAGCAAAGCTAGGTTTCAGTTTTGCCAAGAAATGTTTAAAAATTTTTAAATCTTAATATCGACAATTAGCATACCCTGGACTTACTTGGAGATGTTGGGCCTGATTCTGATCTCACCATCATGGGAACTCCACAAAACAGGTTAGTCTGGATTAATTATAGTGGTGCTACCCAGATGAACAGGAATCGAGTTAAAACTTCCTCTGAAAACCAAGCCTAGATGGACATGCTTTTCCCTAGGGATCTTAGCTCACAAAGAAGAGATTCATCTGTCCCCCTGGTTTTATCCAATCACAAGCAACATCCTAATTCACTAATTAATATTATTGATTAATAGCTAATTGCTGTTGCCACTTGCATTATTAACATTTAGGAATGCCATTGTACTACAACCTACAGGACCAGAAGAGGCTTTCTGGACAGAGGAACCAGTTTTCTGCTATTGCAGGGGACCACATCAGAGTCATTTAGATACCTGTCAGCCTCTTCTGCCTTCTTCTGAAAGATTGGTCCAAAGCCTCTCTCTGAAGATTACAGACCTCCTAATTTATAGGCTAAAATTATTTATTGCCAAGCTATACCTACTTGTTCCTTTGCCAAATTATTTTTCAGCTTAAAATAACTCTTCCCCTCTGACGTTTGCATTCCTGACATATTTATAGGGCCCACTGTCGTCTCCTCTCGACATTTATTTTGCTAAGTCATACAAGCCAAGATCAAAATCTCCTGTCATTAAAGACAGGCTTGAAATTCTTTTTATCATCCTGGTTTTTGTTTTCCAGCTTTTCTTCCTTGAAGGTGGGTGACCAGAACAGTATAATTTACTCCAGATGTCTTGTGCAGTAGAATAAATACTCTTCTTTCTGTACTGTAAACGTCTGGTATATCCTGGGGTCACGTTATCAAAGTCGTATCAAATTGGTAGCTCAAAATCATTGAGTATTGAGATGGGGTTCCTCTCTTTCTTTGTCCTCCCTGGTTGCAAAGGCAAGTGGAATGGAAGTCCCCACTGTAGTAAATGGTTTTGTAACTATGCGACCCTGCACCATGTACCACTACATTTTATTCTATTCCTTTTACCCCATCCCCTTCTTCTGATCTTCCTCTGATGATACCTCTTAGTCGTTAGCAAACGTCATTAGCATGCTTCTGTCTTTCCCAAATGGCACTAACAGAAATTAAGATGAGTATGCTCCATAAGAACCTCCACTGCAAACTGTCTTTCAGCCTGATAGTCCCCCTTGCAGCATGAGCTCTTCTCCCCATGAGACAGCCCTGTAATCACCTTTTTGTCTTATAAGAACCCCTTTTCCAGCAGAACTACCCATTTCCTTTGGGACACAGTACTGAAGGCTGTCCTAAAGTCTCAAACTGGTAGTATTTTTTTCATCTAGAATATCAGTCCTCTTACCAGAGGTAATCCACTTTTGGTAAACTCTTGCCACATTTTTGCATGTCTTTACTTATGCTTGCAGTCAAAATTTGTTCTAAAACGTTACACACTTAGGGGTTAGGGGTCAGACTGGTGGGGGTGCATTAGCCTATATATCCTCTCTCTTGCCTCTCAGCTTCTTCAGAACTGGCGTGCATTTTGCAGTCCTCTATTTCTGTAGCATCATCCCAAATGTGACAACTTTGTTTAAGATGTTCTTTCAGTACAGGAAGGCAGAAATTACTCAGGCTCCAAGTAAAGTGTACTGAACTCCTGAAATTTTGCTTTCCCCCTGGATAACTTCTATTTCTGTGCTGTTTTTGTTAGCCATCCTACCACTGCCACAGTGTTATACATCTTTCTTGAAAGCAGAGGAACAGGAATGACTTTAGCTGTAAGTCCACACCTAGATGATCTTCAGGCTTGTCCCATTTGGGTTGGATTTTCAACTGTTCTTAATCTTTACACAAAAAGGTGTCAATACAACTAACGCTACCAGACGAATACCATGCATGGTAAAAGATGTGCCTCCAGAAGCTTGTTATTCCATGTAGATAGTGCAGAGCAAGGATATTCACCCCCATTTTATATAACAAGGCAAAAATCAAAACTAATCAGAAATTGAGTGAGGAATTCATGCTATGGTACTGCCATGCCCATCCAGACTGCTCCTCTGCTGGAAAACTCTCCCATCTTCTTGTATTCCATGCTAAACAGAACACGGACTACCTTTGGTAATTCCTCTGTCAGTTAAGAACTAGCAACTACCACAGCATTTTCAAAAAGATCAGCTCAGGTCTGCAGAAAGAGCTTTGGTTGAAGTCCTCGCTACGGCATTAACCTCATGATTCCAGGTGCTTGAAGTCACTGTGTTCAGAGGATGGTGTAAGAACAGTTTTGACCACGGCAGGTGTTTAGGACTTCATCCCCAGAAGCGATGAATGAGGCCAGGAGGGAGTAAGAACTGATCCAAAAATCCGGAGGATGACAGGAATCTGTCAATTGAATTTATTTTGCTGTCACTGCACCTGGCATGAAAAGAAAGGGCGATGAGAGGATCCAGTTGAAAAAAACCCATCTTCTCTGATTCACTAAATCCGGGCATTTGTTTTTGCTCCTTTTCACAGGCTTATGTGAATTCATAAACTGCAATCTGAAAGGAAAGCTTCGTCAGGCAACATATGGCATTTTGCACAAAGCTGTGTCTTTTCAAGCTGAACTAGACCTAGAAAAACTTTCACTAACAGTTTTTATAGAGTATTTTAACTCACATTGAAAGATGGGCGATCATAGTTTTTCTTTGTCCTTGCTTCTGTGAACAAGGAAACCAAACTACTGATGTCGCCAAAGTCGTACGGAAGCTGCGTGTGGCGTGTGAAGGTGACCACGCGCTCCAGAGGTCCTGAGCAAGGTCCTGAGTGACGGAGCCTGTCTCCTCTCATTGCTGCATGCTTGCTCAAGGAAAACGAACCCCCTCCTTGGCTTGGTAGAGTTTCAGGCTATGTTTTCAGGGTACTAGAAGGCAAAAACCCCAGCAAATGGCACCTTCTCATGGTGAAGGGTCTCTTAGAGAAAAGGTAACCTTAAGACAGGCTTCAAATGTGTTGGGATATCTCATTAGCTTAAGTCCTGATCAGATTCAGCTCTGCTGGGAAGGAAGAACTCTGGTGGAATCCCACTTACTTTCAAGCAATACCCAGTGCAGATGCCACACCGGAGGGCTCTTTCCTTCCTTTGTACTATTGCTGTAAAAAGGCAGGCTTTGGTTCACGACAAAGTGATTCTACCCAGAAGCAGCTGCAGTCAAGGTGATTGATCGAGATGAAAGACACAAGGTACAAAGGTGAGATAGGGCACTGTATTAATATTTGAGCCACCAAGACAGGATTTCCTAATTCCAGAAGGGCTTATCTCCTAATTCTGCCTTAATTTTAACGAAGGCTTCTAAATAAATAAATAAATAAATAAATAAATGTAACATTTTCCCATTTTTACAGAAAAAACAAAAGCTTTCCTATCTGAAAAAATATTGAGAGCCAGAAAAGCACACTTGCACTCATATAATCTTGCACTTATATCATTCTTGACTCAAGATGAATCAATGGTAACTTGAAATGCCTGTGCATAAAATAAAGATTACTGTTTTGCGTCTCTCTTCAAGGCCATCTACCTTTCTCAGTTTCTTTTGGATCAAACTGTTCCCTGGTTTTGGAAAGCTGCAGGATGCTATCTGCACACCTCTGTTCTTCCAGGGTACGGAAGTCCCACTGCATGGGTCGAGTCTAAAGCTGCCCTACAGCTGCCGGGTGGTCATTTTTACTAAAGAACTGGTAGGTACAAAACCCAATGTTACAATCGTAGTACTGCTACAGAGCTTTCATTCAGTTTAGGGCACCACAGTGCTTGATGTAGTAGAAATCCTCAGCAAGAGATGGTTGTGCTGAGAGGGCTTAAAAAGTGGCAGGCTTAAAAGAAAAATATAAAAGGTATAGAATTGGCTGCGGGATTAATGCCCCTGGGACACAGAAAGCCTCTTGCTGATGCTGTTTATAATTCACACCTGGTCCACATTGTCGGTGGTCCTTGCATTTCTTCTGGGATGAATTCCATGGTCAACGATTGAGTTACAACTTTGTTTTCAACATTAAATTAAGAGAAAAATGAACTGATGTTGGAAAGGAGTTAGGGTCAATGTCTGTTTTGCCATGGTTTTTCAGGAGCATCGCTAGTTCCTTGCAGTGTAAAGAAATCTGTGGCCTCACTGTGCTTTTAGGTCTGTTATGCCAAGCAGGCATTAGCTGTGAAATTCATCTAGCTGTCTTCAGGCAGGGGTACCAGCAGCTTTACGATGTGTACTTGCTTTTTGTGCCAATGCAAAGCCACCACAAAATGTTACCAGATCAGAAAGGTGTCAATTCATATTCACTTCCCATCAGTGTAAGTGACAATATATGGTGTGAAGCAGTGGAGAAATTGGGGCTTTTAAAAAAATTAATCAGGGCAAAGCACCAGTTTGCATGCCATTACACCCCTAGTTTGCATGCACTTTGCACAGTTCTAAGCTTACTCTGAATGCAAGTCATGTACGCCAAGGCTTTCAGCCATCACTGCAACAGCACCGCTGCGAGCCACGCTATAGACAACAGACCTGGCAAAAGTCCTTCACAAATCCCTGTCCTACAGGGGAGGAAAAAAGGTGGCTGGGGCACAATCCGCAGTAGTGGAGGGAGGAGGTAAGCAGGTAGATAAGGGGTCAGGCAGTTCTGCAGATTGGAACAAATGCCACATAACCTGTGCATCCCCATGCACACCTGTGTAATCCTAGACCCAGCATCTACAGCCTAGAAGACATGGCTCTCTGTCCTAACCGAGCCAAAGTGCTTCTTTTGCTTCAAGTGCCTTGCCCATCCCTGGTGCTCCCAGGGGAGTTTCAGCTCCATGGATGACTAGGTGATTTGTGCTTGCTTCTGGCTCAGCATCAGTGAATGAGCTGAGCAAAGGCAAAAATGGTCCTATCTGCTCTGTCAAAGGAACCGTTGACCCTACACATATGCTTCTGCTGCACACAGCCTGGATTCAAGTCCAGCAAATACTACACAGGAATGCAAAGTGATGTAACGCAGCACCATCCCATACTGGGATTTTCCCTAGAATTTAAGAGGCTTAAGTTGCCTTTTCCATGGATAGCCTCTTTGGAAAGCCTTGGGATTCATCTGTAACATCCTCTAGACTACTAGAAGGAATCCTGTTCTCACAGAGAGGGAAAGATGTTTCTGTCCCCAAAATGACAGGAGACACCTGATTTCCCAATACTGTCCTTACAGTCCTGGCCCTGATTTTGCATAATGTGTACTTAGAAAAAGGACCATGTACTTTGTTATTCCAGCAGCTAAGTTAGATTAGTGATGAGAGAAGATGGATTAGTGGTACGCTTCTGTATTTTTTAGGCACTGTCTAGAAGTTTCAGTAAAATTCAGCTCTGTTACCTAACAGAGACCAAGACAGATGCTCAGGTAGTACTTCAGAGCATTGAAAACCATAAAACACACAAATCTCACACCTACCTCAAATGCCTTACCTGACAGTTTGTTTTCAAGGCTGGATCTGTCAGCAGCCCCACCGGCTGGTGACAGCGTGTGGTGGTGAACATGGCATGTTGTCTGCTACAAGGAACTCCAGCCGTGCTTGTAGGCCAGCTCTTTGGCCATGGAAACCTGTACTTTATCACTGCATGCTTGCACTTTGGGTTAAGCACTCTATCCCAGTAGACTTTTCTTGAAACACCTTAGAAGGCACCCTGGGGTAAACCCTTATAGTGGTTTAACAGAAACTGCTAGTGCCTGAACTGAGCAAATCCCTTCAGCAGAAGACAGAAATACAGAGTAGGAATCCTCTCGTGATCACAAACTACTGTTATCTGTAGGAGTCATGATGATCCTGTAGTACTGTGACTCATTCACTTCCTACAGTCTGAGCAAAGACCTTGCGTTTCCAGACTTGCCCACCTTTGCTAGCAATGGAGATGGACATTTGACAATCTCCGTTTCAATTTGGATCTGAACTTTTGGAAAACATAAAGGAGGCAAAACCAGTGCTGGATTTGCACCTGGCCTTCTCTAATATGATGGGATGCGGAGACTTGGTTCATTTAAAAGTATTCCCATAATGAGATGAGCAGAAATTCATGCATTGCATTAGCATTACACTAACACAACTCTGTGCAGTGTTTGGCTCTTGCTATTTTGTAGTGAAGGCCAATGTAGACAGATATGTCTAAAATGCTACTAAGCAGTGTGGTAAAATGTGCCCCCCCCCAAAAAAGCTCCCACCACATCATCACTGCCAGCACCTGCCTTCCTTGGGGTGCCCACAAGCCTCCTCTGTCCTGCCCTATGTTGGTCACTCCCCATGCCGTGCTGTGGATGCGCTAACACGGGGGCATTCGCTGGCAGACCGTTCGCAGTAATTGTGTTTATCAAACACTGGCAACTGGCTAATTTCTAAGTTATCAGTTGATTACTCCCTGCAGTAGCAGATCAGGGTACCAGTTAAACTAGCATTAAAAATACATTTCCTTCTCATTCTCCTTAGAAACTGGTGGAAACACAAGTGTGCAGCACTCAACAATATATTCCATGTTTACTGGGTAGCTCCTGGTTTGCGGAAAGCAGATTATCCAGGTGCAGTTCACAACTTTTCTAGAGAATTGATCAGCTGGACGTATGCCTACAGCTATTTGCATCAGACACTTCTTTCTCCTTTGAGATACTTGCCTCACAACCCTTGGCAACCTGGAGAGTGAAATATAAATAAATAAATAAATAAATAGCCACACCATGGTTGTGATCCCAAACCTATTGAAGTTAAGGGAAGTGATTTCAGATCACATCCACCATCTGGCCTACAAAGAGGTGCCAAGCTAACTTTAAACTATTGGCTCTTACAAGACTACTACCTCCACAAAGATACCTATAAAATGTTGTTGTGTTGACTGACAACCATTGCAATAACTGCTCGTCAGTGATCATTAAAATAAAATAATTGTTCCAGCAGCTGCTTGGCTGCAGCAAGGGTTCAGTGAAACTCTTGCCTGTTGCATGCAAGGAGTATAGGATCTTAAAACATAGAGTGAAAAACCCTGTTTGTCACAGAGTCAACATCTCAGCAAGGGCAGATCCTGTACCACACCACACACCTTCTTGCTTGTGATCACACGCTTGAGTTGCTTCCTCATCATTTATATAGCAGCTATTTAGGAAATATGTTTGGGGTGTACCTTAGCACTTGCAAGCCCAACTTTCTGATATGCCCATTTTTTAACCAAGATGTTAGGCAAACAGCTGCTGAGAAACAGAGGTCCCTGGGACCACCCTCCCCTTCTGATAAGTCTGGAAGCCCTCCTGCTGTGTGGCATGGTGCATGGCCAAGTCCCAGATGCATGGGAACCAGTGCTGCTTGTTCTGGAGGCACACTGCCCATCAATGCAATGGGCAGGACCAGGGAGCAGAAGGGATTTGGCGCTTGGGGGCTCAGATAGCTGATGAAGATAGCCAGGGACTAGGGCTAATGACAAAGCTCTGTGTGGATGGAGAGATAAAAGAGAGAAAATAAATAAAAAGCAGGAATTAATCTGAGGAATACTTCAACCATGGTCCCTGAAATGCCACAGGAAGGATCTTAGAGTAAGAAATGTCTCCAACTTGGACATAGCAACATCTGAGTACCTTTCATCCAGCAAATTTGTAATGCTGTTTATGCAGGAACTTTATATTATCATCCCTGCTGCAGCATAATATCTGCTGAAGCCTGACATTTTAAAATACCTCTGCCACATGGAGATGGGCAGGTGACTCAGTACAAACATGCAGACCTCAGCTTGGGCCTTTGATAGGTGCTGTCATATCGCAGTACAGCTTGTGAAATCAACAGCGACGATATGCTTCTGGAAAAAAGCACGCCAGCCAGAGCGTGGATGTGCTTGCATAGTCACTGCACCTGGCATTAGAGCTTCTGTAACCATCTAGACTATCTATGGGTGTCAACTCATTTACTGATGGAGCTGCTCAAGGGTCTGGGACAGTCCTGAGGAACCGTGGGCTCAGAACAGGGTGTGCTGCTCACTGCTGTACCAAAGCCAGCTGAATGATGCCTGAGAACAAGGTGCAATTTTTGTGTCAACAACAGGATCATTAATATGAGCGTCAGCAGGCTTCAGATCAAATCCCTTTCTTGGAGCGACGCAAAGGGAGTAAGGAGGTATCTTTTGTTGAGCCTAAAGCTGAGCTCCCCTGCTCTGGACTGCAGCATACAGACGGTGGGAAGGGTGTGCAGACAGAAGGGTCTCTGCTCTCTAAGCCTGCCTGGCTTCTTGCCTGAACTTCAGATGCAGCCTGCAAGGGTTTGGCTCAAGACAATTTGATGGATACTGTGTGGGTGCTGGAGGCAAGAGGAGCCAAGAAAATGAGCGATCTGTCTGACATCTGATCTATTTCCTCAGATTTTTAATGCAAACCCTTTATTTCTGTAAATATACTCTGCATGCTGCTATAGATAGGGTATGGTTATAAGTGTGATATTGTGAGCAAAGGGTGCAATATTTGAACCAAAACTGAAGAGTTTTTCATCTGCAGACCACATTCCTTATCTGTGGTAATAACATCCATGTGATAAATTCACTTATTTCTGCAAACAGGTCATAAATTACATGGCAGCATAGTAATCTCCATTTATCCCATTCTTTGACCTCCCCTGCAATATGCCTATTGAGTCTTCTCCACTTGCACTGCTTTTAACTTTACCAGGTGCCTTAAGCCCTCTGAATTTTGATCATCAATTGCCAACAACTGCAGTGATTAAACTGAAGCCTGAACCATCTCCATTAATAAAAACTCACCACTTGCCTTTTCTGCAAATCAGATTTCAACAGCATTCCTCTCCTCTTCCCTGTTGTCTAGCTCTGACCGAAAAAAAAAAATATGCAGGACCATTTGCCAGGGTTAATTTTTAATAGTGTCCTCACTGCTGCAGTGAATGAAGTCATTTATTATCCAGCAGGCAGCATGCTAACACACCAGGCAATAACAAATGCTAGAGGAGGTGACTCAGGCACAAGCAATCAGGCGGAGTTTTACGTTCCCACCTGCCGGATGGCTCAGCACAGAGGGCCAAGCAGGGTGTTTCAGTTTACCCTATGCTTGCATCTTCATCTGAGGGACACCTGGATTCAAGCCACATGGCCAGCGAGGTTTATTTGCTTTGTAGTGCAAAGCATGTATGTAAACAGAGTCTGTGTGGCCAGCCCTCCCCTCTGCCTGGGCGCTCTCTTCCTCTAACAAAGGAGGCTAATATTCCTCCTAGGCAGTCATCCCTGCTGTGGGAGTGTGTCAGCCCAGGCAATTTGGCCCTAAATAACACTTCGTGACCTCAGGGAGACTGGAGCTCAGCCTACCCACCTGTAAAACAGGTTTAATAGCAGTCAGCTTTTTTCTAGAAAAGTTAGGAGGATTACTTAATGTCTGAGATCTCTAGATGAGAACTACTCAGCGGCAGAGAGCATTTTAAAAGAGCAGCTGGAAATTAGGGCCAGAGCAGGCTGGCAGCCCCGTGAGCAGGTAGAGGTGACCACAGTAGCTGCACTGTTCTCGTCTCATTACCCAAGATCCTCAGAAAGGCTGGGGTGCAGATGATTCACAAACCAGAAAGTGCTTTTGAATTACTTACTAAGTAGGATTCATGTTGATTTTACTGCTCTAGGATACACAGTGTTGGGCTGCCGAATCTCTTTTGCCATCTCTTCAGAGTGAAATGTGGTGGTAATGTAGAGTCCTCTCACCCGTGCCTGTATCTCCATTGTATTTTTCCCTCCACGGAGTAGTCCGAAGGCCACTGAAGAAGCCCATGAATCTTCCCCGTATCTGCAGTAAGCTTTGGATCGGACATCAGTAAGCCAGTGAGAACGTGCTGCTGAACATGCTATAACAAGTTCACCGGCATGTGCTGATCACTGCAGGAGAGCTTGTATAAGTGTGTTCCCGAAAACGAGGAAGATCTTGACTAGGGAGGCAGCAGCTTCCTGCTTAGTCCTCACTGGAGCGCACCAGTGCTCCTTAAATGGGAGAATAGCGCAGCTCTGAACCCATTCCCTC
The DNA here is from genome assembly GCA_034008185.1 of Gorsachius magnificus. Lineage (NCBI taxonomy): Eukaryota > Metazoa > Chordata > Aves > Pelecaniformes > Ardeidae > Gorsachius > Gorsachius magnificus. The sequence goes on along the minus strand of CM067086.1, from coordinate 3,240,663 downwards.
CCCTGTGCACTACCCCTGAGAAGCTGGAGGGAGGGTATTGTATTACCCTTAATTCACTTTGTGATCGTGTAAGTCTCCCAAATCCCACTGCCAGTAAGCTCCGATGATTAAACAGCTTACTGAAAGGAAACCATAGCTAACACCTTCCAACCTTATCAAAGCGTACTGCTAATGAGGACTGGGAAATCCCTCAGTGTTAATACAACATCTGTAGATTAACATTAGCTTACTTGTGTTTCCATAGTCAGTGGCTGAAATTCCATCAATCACTTGGATTCACGTAACATTTCTGATTGGTGTTTCAGTATGTCAGCCTCAGCATTTGCTCAGCTGAAGTCCGCTGACTGGGAGTGGAAAAGGCAAAGTCAAGAGTCTGAGGCCAGAGAAGAAATCTGCAACATGTTGATTTGGGCATCTCAGTTTAGGAATCCTGCAGGAGGTCTGACTTCAGAAATGTTTAGCATTGGCCCCCTTAAAGCCATCAGACTGTATCTGACTGATTTGCACGCACACACACTTGCATCACTGCTGAGCTCATGAACACCTGCCTGAAAAGTTTCCCAGAAACATGCAAAGGCACTGCACGAGTCCTGCAAGTGACCGCAGGTCTTCTTCTGCATTTCACCTTCCCTGATGGAGAAGCAGCAAGGAGAAAGGGGATGACCGAACTGCAGACAAAAAATGACGCTGGTGGTCCACTTTATGACTTCAGTGTGGGAAAGATCTTTAATAAGGAAGCAGGGAAATGCCAGCAAAAAGAGAATCTGTGTGAAACAGGTGTAGAAGTAACCTGGAGAGATCAGCTATGCCACTTCTCTGACTGAAGGGATGATTGCTATTCCTGTGCTGCTCTTGAAGGCGCTTGCATGGGAGGACCATGCCCTCACCATTACTAGGGGTCTCTCAGGACAGCCTAGATAGGATAGATGACACAAGAGCATAGCCTGACTGTTAAGGAGATCTTCCAATACCTAGCCTGACTCTCACTCGATGTGGGAATACTGCTACCACCACAAGCTGACAGGGAGCTGTGTAACTCAGGATCTCTAGCTCTGATGGCAAGCAGCTGCACTGCAGGAGAGCCTACCTTTGCTATAAATAACATGAAGGCTGAGCTCACCGATGGACTTTATTACTACAGCAGTGCAGGTTTTAGGTAACCACTGAAAGGGATGAAGGAGGAGCTGGAAATGCTCCACAAGAGCATCAGGAAGAGGCTGCCACAGAGGAAAACAGTTGTGTGTAATGGAAGGGGACCAGACAAGCAGGCTTTACTAAGGTTGGGTACAGGAATAGAGTGTACACTGGAGACTCAAGAGCACCAAGAAGCAGAGAGATGGTGGGAAGGCTGAATTCCATCCTCCTGTCCACTTGACGGGGTAGCTACGTTTTATATGAGTACTGCTTTGCATCAGCTTTACTCACTCACAAAGGTTCAGGGCAGCTCCTTACAGAAGAAGGAAAACCAGAATTTAGTGAAGGACTTGACAGAAGAGAAGAAAAGGCTCAGCAGCTTGAGTTTGATGATGAGAAGGAGGGCTGCGTGGCAGGGATAGTGACAATGTGCAGCCAGTACATTAAAAAGCAATCAAAGGAAAAGAAACCAGTAGTTTAACTGGATAAACACAAATGTCTTTAATTCTATCTAGTTCTACCATGTGTGCATGCCTGAATCACGCTGCGCAACACTGCTTTGAAATTTCTGCGAGAAACAGATGTAGTTAGCAATTGTTCCTCAATGCTGAGGGGACGAAAACCAGCATTAGCTGACAAAGTAAGAAGATTCTTTTTAAAAGAATTAAGAATAATCCTAGCGTCTCCTCCAGGAGAGCATGTGGGAACATGGGTCTGAGATTTGAGTACAATCTCCTCTGGTACAGAGAGGCCTTGAACTACACAGATAAATCTGTTGCACATCAGTGAATGCAGAAATGACACAGAGCACAAGACATCCCTTAGCAACTCATCCGGTTTCCACTTCTGGAAATCTGGCTCCTGCCAGCAAAAGTGACACAGATGACCCAGAGCATGGTAAAGTGATCCAAACTGTCCCATAAAGAAACTGGTAGCGTGCAAGCTGCAAAATGTTCAAACTTTGCTGCAGAATTTGAAAATGAAAATCACACAGGGCCTAAATAATCATGAGGGCTTGTTAACAAAAAGTAAGGCTTTCAACTTCCAAAGACCTGAGTTCCTGCTGTGTGAAGACAAAGGCAAAAGCCTTCTTCAGAGAGCAGTGATCTGAGGATCAGGCTCCAAGGGAATGATTGACGTTCAATCCAAGCTGACAGCTAACAAAAGCTCCTGTACATATGCCAGCAAACCACTGCCAGGAGAATCAGCGTGGCTCCCAACTTGCAGATTTCTGCATTACCAGACCTCCTACCCTGCGTGACCCTTGCTGATCTACATTGGCAGGCTCAGGAGATAGTGGAAGGAGACACGGGACCTTACCAAGCCTGGTCACTCTCGGTCAGGTGGGGCATTTCATGAAGGACTTGGTGTAATTTCTAAGTAACTCAGGCTCTAGACTCGCCATGTGATCAGCTATAACTCCCAGGAAAAAGCACGAAAAGTAAAAAAAAAAAATTTGCTGGGGATTTAAGCAAACACCCACAGGAGCAAACAGGACACCTTTCTGTAGAGGGCAGTGTACTTCAGATCAGACTAAAACTAGCGGGCAGTTGTAGAAAGAAGCAACACTGCTTGTAAATACAGTCTCAGAGATCTAACCTATATCTCATCTCTCCCTGCCCCCCCCAGCAAAATCTGAAGTCCAAACATCCCACCATCCACTCAGGTGAGGGCTTCACATTACTGCATATCACGTAGAGGGAGACACGACTGTTGTTCTTTCCTACGGTGCCTATACAAGGAGGCTGACTCAGTGGAAATGACCAGTCTTTGAATTAAGCTTTGTGTGTGTGTTTGGGTTTGGGGTTTTTTTAATAGAAAAAAAGGAATCAGAAGTCTGTATTTTTAAACTGTGGAACACAGACCTCCTTCCACTTCCAAGCTCTCATTACAAAGCCTTTCCCTTCTGTGATTCCAGAGCATCTCGCCTCTGCAAGTTTCTATTTTCAGTTCATAACTGATTGAATCCAACTGGTAGCAGAAATCATTTCAGTCAACAGGAATCTTTCCTCTCTCTAGCTTTGGTGGAGCTTGGGGCCAGGCACCTGGCAAGGTGCTGCTTGGTTTCCTTGCTTATTTCAAGAAGGAAATCCATGATGAGAAAGATCCTGTCCTGGATCAGATAACCCTCCAGGACTGATGCTTTTGCTCTGCCCACTCAGAATCTTCTGCAATGTTTCAAATGGTTTGGTTCAAAGAGGCTTGGGCACTCTATTTAGTAGAATTGAATCCAATCTCAATGCCATTTTGGGGGGGATTAAAAACAAAGTGGTCCCACTCACTGGTTGGGTCATCTGGAGCAATGTGATGTTTTTGCAGATGATCTAGAGGAAGATTTTGTTGATTGATTGAGGGTTGATTAATTAATTCAGGGTTTTGTTTTGTTAATTGATTACTGCAGGAGATCTCTCCAGTTCAGTGTCCATCATAAAAACCCCTTTGAAACTAAGACTGACTGGTTTTCTTTTTTCCTCTGTGTTGTCTCTCAGTTGGACTTCTGCTTCCAAGTCTTAGGTATCTCTGAGAGTCCCTGGCCCTTGGGGATGATGGTAGACGCTTGCAGAATTTCACAGTTGTGATGTCTCTTGTGGCTATGTCTCTCTTGGTGTGATCTGCAGTAAGGATTAGCCCACAGACTTTTCCCAGTCTCTAGGAGACTGTGTTAAATTATAGTGTTGAATAGTTTTAGCATGGTTTCTTTGAGATTACTTTCATTTATCTCATGGTTTCTTTGTGCTGCAGAAGACTCAGATTTTCCCCATAGTCTTTTTACAGTCAGTCACTCACAGTATAACAATTCATTGGTGGGAGTAAACTCTATCCTTGCATCTCCATGAAGATTTTTCTGATACATCAAGAGCTTCTCTCAAAGACTGCTTTCCAAGCCATGCTATTGTTGGGGCTTGTGATCCAGCAGTATTTTCTCTACAGCCTCACCAGGAAGCGAGAAGAGGATTGTCCATGAGTCACAGTAATTTTACCTGTAAATTCAGCTAAACCCCCAGGCAGCTCAGAAGGCTGGCCACTGTTTCTCAAGCCTGATACTATTATATATATATCCTGAACTTTAACTGGGAGAATTATTTTTAAAATAGAAAGGGGGAGCACACACTTCATTCTATCACACAATTGGAGCTGTGTTACTTGTAGCTCACAGCAATAGTCTAGGGATTAAGAAACTTTTGGTTTTTCTTTCACTTTTCAAGGCTATCCTGCAGAAGGCATCCTTTCCAGCTCAGAAGTAAAGCAAACATTTTGTGTACACCCAAGGCCCACTCCAGATTTACAAATGAGCCCATCTGTCTTAAGCACAAGGTAGTTCCACTGGCTTCTGTGACTACTTGCATATATAACAGTTTTCAAAATTGTCCTCCTCTGAGCTAACAAAGCTCAGTTTTGATTTCCTCCCACAGCAATAACTACGAGGGTTTCCCCGCTCTGCCCTTAGCTAATTCCCTTTGCCATTTCTAAATTCTCTCACTAACACAAGTAAGCTATGTAGCAATGAGTCTGCCCTTCCGAGAAGCATCCCAGAAAGAGAATGGGTTTGAAGACAGACTCTGTGAGCCTATTCCATCCTCTGTCCCAGGTAACTCCAAAATATTCCCAGATCTGCAGATATTTACTCCACTTCAAAAAAAAAAAAAAAAAAAAAAAAGAAAAAAAGAAAAGGGGGGAGGGAGAATGGAGACTGTCAGAGAATGGAAGCCAAATTAATTTCAGAAGAAATTGGTTCATCCCTTACTGGCATCTAGAGTTGCATCAGCTTGCTGCAGAAATGGATTTGGCCTTGCATTTCTGAGAATCCATTTCAATTCTTCTGAACACTTCTTTCTTTCCTTCTGACTGCACTTCAGTTTTGATTCAAGTATCAGGCCCACAAGGCAGCTGACTTGCACCGAATCTAACATAAATTTCTACTGTCAGGTTGTGCTGCCTAGATGATGCATGGCCCACCAGTGAACAAAAAGGATAAGGTCTCAGCTTCTTTCCTTGCTATAGCAACAAAGCTCCTTGTGATGATAATTTTTTTTTCTGTTTCATAAGCTGGTTGCCATGGCAAGTTACTGGTGTTGCATTGTCAGATACTAAGAGGAAACAACTTGCGTTCTCTAGAAAACTTTAAATTTTAAAAGTTGATTGCTTTCTGCCATGACACTATTCGATACTCAGAGAGCAAGAAAACCATCCCAGTATGGGAAAAGTACTTGCAGGTTTCTTGAGTCTGCTGTATCTACAGGAGGAATAAATTAAAAAATCATGAAAAATGTGGTGCTGTGGGGAAGCAAAACTCATGGGGATCTCTGCTTTTCTCAGTACACTCTTAGAGACAACGTTAAGGGGAACACAGTGATGTTGTCTTCCTTCCAAACACTTCAAGAAAGTTTCAGCTACACAGAAAATGTATGCATCCAGGAAAATGGACTGGCTGAGTGCAGGGAAAGGTCAAAAGCCATGGCAAGAACCAGGAAGCAGTCTGCATAATTAAAAGGCAAGTGAACGTGTAGATATGGCGAAGTAACAGGAGGCTCAGAACAACAAAAGCAACTGACATCACTCACCTACCCTCTGTGTCTGCTGAGGATTGATATACCCTTCGGTGTATCAAAAATAGATGATGTGTATCTGGATGTATTCAAGTATGTATCCTTATGAAGCTAAAAAATTACTGTTATTTACTTTGCTGATGATTTTGATGATCACAAGAACTTCTTGTTTTATTTTGACTTTTTTTAGGGGGAAAGAAAGAATTGTTTAACTTGGCCATTGACTGGGTGTTTCTACTAGAAATAACTCTAAAAAAGATTAATGTTTCAAAAAATGTCAGGGATAGCCTTGATCTATAGCTGATGAGCAAGTTCACTTGCTAACTAAGCTCTTGGCATAAGTTTGTGTGGAGAGCTAAGCTCATGCCTTGTCTATGACTCCCCTCTTGCAGAAGTTAAAGAGGGAATGGCAATATCAAGGAGTTATTTTTTGGGTTACAGCACCTACAAAAAATCAGTGACGTACCTTCCCAGACTGAATTTGGAGTTCTGTTACAAAAAGTCACGATGGGATAAGCATGTCTGTGAGTTATGGCCTCCCACCTGCAAGCTACATACAGTTTGGTGAAGATGATCAGGAAAAACTGAAGGCATGGGAATGACGGAACAGCTTGTCAGCCCCAATGCAGATTTTGTTTTGGCAGTACTACTGTGGCAGTTAGGATCTTCTAAGATTCTCTCAATTTCCTTTTTATTGCTCTGCATGCCAGTGGGCCCAGTATTTGATTTGCCTTCCTTTCCTGTCAAGCAAGGCTTGCAATAGTCAGTATCACTGCAGCATTTCTAGAGAGCTGTGCATTTCTTTTTGCCTGCCTTGAGGTTTGCCATAGAGCACAGGAGCTGCATTGATGATGCCTGGTGGGTAGCTGGAAGAGTTTGTTGCCAGTCCAGCTGGAGACAGTATGGGATGAGTTAGCAGAGTAGCTAGTTAGTAGACTGAACTACCTTCTTGCAGTGGCATTTGCACTGCTGCTGTTGTGGCACTGCACATCCCATATTTTAAAAAGAGGGTTCTGTCTTCCAGAGGCCTCAGACAGGCCAGACATTTTCCTAGAATTAAATTCTAGTTTAGAGAAAGGGAGGAAGAATCTGTCAAGGCAAAAATTACTTTTTACAAACAGAATGGGCTATTACCTCTGCAAGTGTGAATCTCCCCAGCTTTGCCAAAAGCAATGGAGTTGCTGCTTTGGAACAACTGAGGATCTTGCCCCAATATTTTGGGTTTTTTTAATCCAAAAATAGAAAGGGGGAGAAGACATCTTTAAGATATATCACCCTCTGTGTCCTCACAAGTTTGTGCCATCACCCCTATGCAATTGTGTAGTTGTGACTCACCAATAGGTGATTATGCCTCTGTCTTCCAGCAGTCTGCAAACAACAAGTAGTCCTCAGGTATCCTATATCCCGACGTGATCTGGCACTGAAGAATGAGCAAGAGGCAGTTTTGGTCCCATCTTCTGGTGTTTATTGGCTCTTGTAGGTAGCGGAGAAGCCCAAGAAGCACGAAACTGAGGTTCACCCATAGCTGTGTTTGTTGTATCTACCTATTTGATTCTCTTTCCCCGCTAAGTTCTTCTGGGCCACCTAGGTCCTGAAAAATAAGAGCCTGCTTTCAGGGTGATTCAAAAAACAAGATTTCTGCATGCTCCAGTACCCTGCCTGCTTGCCAGAAACAGCTAAACAAGACAAGGCAGGTAGTGCAGAGAGGCGGTGCACGGTGCGTACGTGCGTCTGCCTGTGAAGACACCCATCACCTTTCCGTGTGCTGCGGCTCCTGCTGTTGGCTTGCTCAGGAGAGATGCTGTGCTTCTGCGAGCGGCGGTTCTTGCTTCTCTGGAGAACTGAGAGGTCGTTCAGGATCAGGAGGGCTTGTTAGAAGCAAGCAAAGAGTTTCGAGGTGGGTTAAAGCTTCAGCCTTTTTGTTTGGACCTGTCTGCACACTGGCTTTTAGAAAGTGCTCTGGCAGGTTTGTGCTGGTGCAACATGTCTATGAGACCTGAAAAAACCTGCGCTCCTCTCTCAATGGGAATCTGTAGAACTCGCTTAATCTACTCTCGCTACAAGCTCTGCAGGGCATGAGCTTTCTTTTTATTATGTGTCAAGCGTAGTATCTAGAACAATGGTTTCTAGATCTGTTTTCAGATTACTAGATACTTTTATAATGGAAACAATAAATTGTGGTGGTGTGCTTGCAACGTACATCAGAGTGAACAGTGCTTTTCCAGTAGCAGGAATGCATACTTTATTCGGCGTCGTATTCTGCATCAAAGCTTAATCACTTCTGCATGCTCCCGGGTAACAAGGTGGCTATGCAATCCACCATCCACTTTCCAAAGTAACGGGGGAATCACGGTGCCCAACAGTAGAAAATGTCTGATAACATAGGCGTACTGTGACAGGATGGGAAGCGCTGCGTTGACAGACCTGAATTCATGGAATGAAGCTTGAGTCTGTCCAGGTTTACTAGCTCTGATTTAGCGGTGCTCCTTGGGGGACCCAAAGAAGATCAGACAGAGCCTCTCACCCGACTCGGAGCTTCGCCTGTAATTGGGAGTAATTCTGTTCTCGCAGTGCGGATCTCTGCTGCTAAGCCCAGCTGCCTCATACAGAGCCAATTCGGGTGTCTTGTCTTCTGAGGCCTGTTTAAATTTCTCCTGAATAATTCGGAGCCATCTATTTTCCTAGGAATTCTAGGGGCCAGCTAAAAGCGCCCTGCGAGCTGGGTTTAGCCGATGGGTTATCGGCTGGGGACTCTGACTGGTAACAAACGCCCCGTTTCAGCAGCCTCTGCTCTTCCTTCCCCAAAACGCGCCGTGTGCCGGGCCTCCTCCGCCAGCCGAGAAAGGCAGCTCAGCCCAGGGCAGCACCTGCGGCGCTGGGCCCTGCCTGCAGGGCCAGGGCAGGGCGAGGGCTCTCCCCGCCGCCTCACCTGGAGGACCCTGCCCTTTCGACGGCAGCAGCCCTGTTCCCGCGGCCGGCCGCAGGCGGGCGGGCGGGCGAGCGAGCGGCGGCTCGCAGGCCCCGGGACAACCGGAGATCGTTGAGGCGATCTCCCGCCCCGCACGCCGCGCCGGGGCAGCTCCTCCTGCCAGCTCGCTGGCTACCGGGAAAGCCGCGGCGCCTCTCGGGCCCCCCCGGGAACCCCGCGGCCGGGGGGGGGGGAGAGGAGCGGGGCGGGCGGCGGCCGGCGCCTGCAGCGCAGCGGCCAGCAGGCCTTCCCCTCGCGCCGGCTTCGGGGAGCTCCTGAGGAGGGGCGGGAAGCAGAGGCGCGGGCCCGCGGGGGACCGACGAGATCACCGCGGCTCCCGGGGGACGGGGCGCGGAGCCGGCGGGGGCCACCCGCCGCCGGTCCCCCTCACCCAGCCGCCCGCCGCCGCCGCCGCCCCAGGGACCGCCCCGCGGCCAGGCCGCGACGGGCGGGCGGTGGCCCCTGATTGACAGGTGGCGCGGCCCACCCGGAGGGCGGTGGCGGCGGGGTCCGCCTATCAGGAGCGGCGGGTGGGCGGGCGTTGGGCGGCGGGTGGGCGGGGCGCGGGGCCTGGGCGTGTGCCGCGGCCGCCGGCGGGGCGCGCTCCCGCTCCGCTCCGCTCCCCCCGCACGCACATTGTCCGGGCGGCGGCGGCGGCGGCAGAGCGCCCCGGCGCCCGGTGCCAATGCGGGGCGGGCGCGGCACGCCCGGGGCGCCTCCACCACCGCGGTGGAAACTTCACCTCGCCGCCGGGCCGACGCGCGGCTGAAGCCCCCGGCGGGGCCGGGCCGGGCGGGGAGGGGTTCGCCCGCCTGGGGGGCGCCTCGTCTTGTTTGATTTTCCTCCGTTGGAAGAAAAAACTAAATAATATTATTATCCCGCTTTAAAGTTCCGCGCCCCGCTCTCCAGGACGCGCATCCCGCCTGGCGGGGTGGCCGAGCCGGTGAGTGACCGCTGGGGACGGGGCTGGGCTGAGGCGGCGCGGGGGGGGGGGGGGGGGGGGGGGCGCCTCGGGGGGGGCAGCACCCACCGGCCTGGCGGGGACGGGCCGGCAGCGCCGCCGCCACCTGTTAGCGGAGCGGCTGCGCCCCCCTGGGAAGTTTGTACCCCCGCTGTGTGGGGGTGCCGCCCGCCGTGGCCCGGGGGGGGCGGTGGGGAGGACCCACTTGCTCTCCTGGCCGCGCCATGACTCTGCTGCCTGGGCGCTGCCTGCCGGCCCCAGCCCCGGCCCCGGACAGGCCGTCGAGGGGAGGGGGAGTGAGGCACCACCGAGCCCCAGCCTCTGCACCCCCTTTGCTCTCCCACCCGCTCCCCCCCTTGCCCTCCCCCCCCCCCCCCCTTCCCCCCCTTGCCCCCCCAGTTTGCAGCCCTCTGCCTCTGCCTTCCCTCACCTCCTTGCATCCCCCACACTGCCCCTGTGATGCTCCCGAGGGGGAGCACTGGACCCCCCACCCTCTGCCAAAGCAGGTGCCTGCCGGCCTCCGGCCGCCCCCCATTGGGGTGGCACCCCCCGGGAGAGACCTCGGCAGTGCCAGGCATCGCAGGCCAGGGGTGAGGCGTGGAGGGGGTGTGCAGGTGGTGGAGGCGCAGGTTCGTGCGTCTGCGAGCAAGCGCGGGCGGGCGAGCAAGGTCCCCCTGTTCCTGCGTGCGTGTGGCTCTGCGGAGCTTGCGGCACCTCCCTTCCTCCCAGGGACGCTCGCCGCCGGGGCTCTGCAGCGTGTGGAGGCTGCTTGCGCTCTGCCTGCCATGCCAGGGCGTTGCGGGGTCCAGGGGTGCAACCCCTTAACCCCAAGCGGGAGCAGGTACATCTGGTAGCTCACCCGGCCCGTATTGGACCTGGTTGGGGATGCCTTTTCATTGCCTCGAGCAGTGGAGCGTGCCTGGAGACAAAAGAGCTGATGAGAAATCAGAGAGGACTGGCAAACTGGAGCGGCTGGAGAAATGCTTAGGACAGCTGGAAGCGGGAGGACGGTGCGGCAGGAATGGGTCAAGCCATTGACTATTTCAGTCACCTAAGTCGTGACTGCGCCGTGCAGACTCGCTCCTGGGCAGGTCTTTGAGAGGCAGAGGGGGTACAGACTCCTGGTGAGGCTTTGGTATGACGTACCCCAGTCTGGTTGGCACGGGTTGGTTGTGCGGGTCGGAGCAGGAACTGGTTTTGAATGGAGAAGAGCAGATGAGGCTTTGTGTGGGTTCAACTAAAGAGCTGCTAGAGGGTTGTACGTTGGCTTTTGGTTTCTCCTGGTCGGAATTGCTAATGTGTTTATCCGTGCAGAGCTCCGAAGTATTTTGATTTTGCAGCTGATCATCTGCATGATTTTGCCAAGTGTTTGTGAACACAGCCATGACTTTGAATCCATGTGTGCATTCCCCCCCCCCGCCCCCCCCCCCCCGCTTTGTGTGTCTGGTCCTTTCCTTCTCCTCGTCAAACATTTTCCCTGTGTGATTAATAACGTGCCAACTGCTTCATTTCAGCACCGGGGAGGCTGGTGCTGATTGAATTCCCTGTTCAGTCTCCTTGGTGGGTCTGGAGGCTGGCGGGTGTTATCACTGCAGAAAAGTCTGCTTTGGGGTGGGAGCTGTCAGCAGGTCTTTTTTTGTCTCTGTGAACCTCTTATTTCTTTTAATTAAAAAGAGATGAAGTATGCATAGTAATACCCTCCATGTTTACGTTAAAATGATATTGTAATTAGCAATCATTATCTTAGTTTGGGATATCGCTGTAATATTTAAACAAGACTCATGACCTGAGGGACGCTTTTCTGGCCCCAAGGAGTTATCCTTGGTGTGGTTCTCTCCTGTGGCAAGTTTGGTTCTTGTCTTCTGTCAGTGGTGAAGGTAGAGCAGCGGTGGGAGTAACCTCGGGCTTCTCTGATGTTGGCGTAGAGAGCAGTGGCCACAGATTCCTCGTGGACTCCGGCGCCACTTCACGGGGCTCGCTGGTGGAACCGCAACCATGTGCGTGGAGATGGTCTGCCTTGGTGGCTTTCACCCAGTGGTGTGAGGACTCTCCAGGGGACTCCCTTGCCATTGTATTGGGCCCAAAGAGGGGAAAAAAAACCAGGCTGAAAAATTCCCAATTGATGTTTTTTTCCTAATTGTCGTAGGGAGGTTTGGAAAAGGCTGCTGGTACTTGGGAAGCTTTTCCCTGTGAGAGCAGAGGTCCTGAGGCATCCTTGTCCACGTGGTCATCTTTCACCTAACTTCTCTTCCCTTTGGGAGGAGCAAGGTTCAGCTCACAAACCTAAACGTTTGCTTCCAGGCTGGAGACTGGCCTGGAGCCTGCTGCCCCTCCTGCTGCTGGTGCACCCCAAATTTACCTTCCTGCTAGGCTGCCTTGGAGCTTCCCAGGTTTTCTTGGTGTAAAAAAAGCTTTATAGAGTAAACCAGTTGAATGTGGGGGAAATGTGCAACACAATAAAACCCAAGACAAAAAGTACTCCCCGTGGAGAGGGGTTCCTTGTGGGACGGTGATGAAGGGAAGAGGTAGAAATGGCTTGTCTCCTGTCTTTCAAGATGTGCTATGCTGCTATACTTTATGTTGGTCTAGGGAAAACAAAATGATTGTGCTCTGAGCACTCTTTATCTAATTGTAATTTTTTATCTGCTTTCTATTTTAACATTTTTGAAGTGTAAACTTACAACCAGAGCTTTTAAGCAGCAGATAAAAATGTTGACCGTATTTGAATTTTACCTGTATTAATCTAATAATATATTTATGAAATGATATTTGATCTGCTCCATAGCTGGTTGAAGACCGCAAAAGAGTATTAATCAAATAAATTATTTGACAAATACGGATGAGATTAGATAAATGATCTATTTGCCAACTGCCATTCAACTGCTCTGCCATGGCACGTTCCTCTTTCTCTTATCTTTCCCTTCCAGTTTTCATTCTACTTTTTCATGGTTTATCTTTTCCTGAACTGTCCTCAGCATCTGTTTCATTTAATTTTTCGTTTCCTTGTATTATGCTTTATTTCTTCTGTGTCGTGGTTTTCCTTTCATTCTTTCTTCTGCCTCTTTGTTCGACCTCTCTTTCTATGCTTTTTATTTTCTAAATTAGCCAATTTTCCTCTTTTTTTTCCACCTTCCTAGTGGAGATATTTACTGAATACTTCATAGCCAGCTCAGCTAAACCTGGTATGCGTTTAACCCATAAAACCATAATCCTAAACCCAAACTGCATGTGAGAATGAAGATGTTTGCCCGGTGGTAATGCTTCTCTGCTTCTCCTGGGGTTTTCTGGCTGTTGCAGGAAGGGTATTCCTGCAATTCTGAAGATTTCTCCTAGCTCTCGTTTTTGCTTGTGCTCTCCTTATGCATTTTTTTTAAAGGGAATTTGACTTTGTATCCTAAAAAACCCAGCTAGGAACAAATGGCAGACCTCGTGTTGGTCATTGGTTGTGTATCTATATGCAACCTGCTTCCATCAGCTGCCCGACCAAGCCCAGCCTCCCCGCAGGGCAGCCCTGCTTTCGTAGAATCATAGAATCGTGTAGGTTGGAAAAGACTTTTAAGATCACCAAGTCCAACCGTTAACCTAACCCTGCCATCCCACCACTAAACCATGTCCCTAAGCACCTCATCTGCCCTTCTTTTAAATACCTCCAGGGATGGGGACTCAACTACCTCCCTGGGCAGACCATTCCAGAGCCTGACAGCCCTTTCCGTGAAGAAGTTTTTCCTAACGTCCAACCTAAACCTGCCCTGGCGCAACTTCAGACCATTTCCTCTTGTCCTATTGCCCGCTACCAGGGAGCAGAGGCCGACCCCCACCTGGCTCCCCCCTCCTGTCAGGCAGCTGTAGAGGGCGCAAGGGCTCCCCTCAGCCTCCTCTGCTCCAGGCTGAACAACCCCAGTCCAGGCTGAACAACCCCAGAGGCTTTCCTCCTGGCATCATCTTTCCTCTCCTCTGGGGTTACGTCCAGGAGGTATCTTTCAGCAGGGCAAAAGGAATGAGTGCTCTGAAGGTTTTCTTGCTTACCTGTTCCTTTCGGAGTCGGTATGAGTGTCAGGTTGATAGGGGTAAGTAGCAAGAGGTGAACAGGTTATTGTGCATGACTGAGCAGTTGCAATATTCAACTTGGATCTGGGATTCAAGGTTAAAGTCTCTTAAAAATGAAAGTGCTGTTATGGAGATGACTTCCTTCCCTCCCCGATGAAATCTGGGGGGGGGGGGGGGGATATTCTCAAAACCAATGAAAGGAATAGAAAAGTTTGTATTTCAGGGTAGTTTCAGGGTAACTTTGTAATTTGTTATGTCTTGGCAGTAGAGCTCAGGCAGTCCAGAGGAGTGTGACGGGAGCGCTCGGAGTGCGTGATTTGCCTCCGCTGATGGCTGCAGTGATGTTGCTGCGGTGAATGAGCTCAGCCGTCTATGTCAGAGCTGTCAGCTTTAAGTACTGGCAGTTACGTGATGATGCCCTCTCGTACCCGTAAGGAAAGGTCTCTGCTGCACTGAAGTTAACAGTTACAATGCTCCTCTACGTCTTGTGAAACGTTTTGGGTAACACCTGGGTGCACTGACACAGCGAGCGATCCAGACAGTACGTTGTTGCGAAGCAAAATTGATTGGGGAGGATGGGGCCAAGAGGAATATTCTTTTGCAGATAATTATTTACTGCAGGGAGAGAGGGGAAACTAATGACATTTGGTTTATAATTACAGGTAGCCAGAGGAAAATGCTTCAAGATGATTCATTTTGTTCTGTGTGTTGCCACCTATTTCTTGGCTTGTCTGTAATGTGAGACCAGCACTGTTTAATGACCAGTAAAAGCAAAATTTCATTATCAACTTCTCACTGCTGGAATATGTTTTACAGCTTGCTGTGTGTGATGCAAAAGGGCCTGAATGCCTACAGAAGGAATAGTCTTTCCAATGCATGACCTGCCTGTGGTGCCCATCTGACAGCAACGTGGCCTCTTAGAACAGCTCATCTCTGTGCTGAAAGGTGACTTTGTGGTTAAAGTGCAGGACTGTGAACCTGGCAGTCCTGACCCCCTCTCCGGTCTTGGCTCAGCTGGTTGCCTTATCTCACCGGGCTCTCTTCTTCGGGAGCGATACCGAGCCAGCAGATATCCAGCCTGGCTGCTGAAAGGGTAGGATGTCCTGGGTGAGGGGCACTCTGGTAACGCAGAGGCAGCCCAGGTACTTGCATAACACAGTGCTGTGGGCCAAGCTATAGTGGTTTTTTTTCCTTTTCCATAGCTAAACCTGTTACAGATCAGACTGCTCATATGTAAGTTGAAAGAGCTGGTGGAGCTGAGTTTAGATGCGTGTGTGTGGGAGCAATAACTTGACAAATACAAAAAAAGAGATATTGCTGCAGTGTCTCTGGGAAGATGCCTGTATGTCTTCTGCTTGTTTAGCATCCTTGAAAGAGCAGCAGATGTGAGGGAGAAGCTGTGGCCTGTGAAACGAAGAGGGTGTTGTCCTCTTACTGGGAGAAGGAGAGGAGCAAGATCTAAAAAGCCAGGGAGCAGGAGCGAAATGCGGGATGCAGATGTGCGCAGCAGGGTCTGCTCTGGGCTGCCCTGTTCTCACAGGCTCTCCAGGAAGGGAGGCGAGGAGGAGATCAGTGGCAAAAGGCTTTGTGGAGGCTGCTGTTGTGCAAGGTGGAGCGTTGGTTATCCTGCCGGTCCAGGCTGAATCGGGAGCATGGAGGGCTGGTAGGGGGAGTGCACAGGATCGTCTCCCCTGAGAAAAGCAGACCGGTGAAAAATCTCCAAGGAGAGCCTGGCTAGCAAGTGCTTGTGCCTAGGTAGGATCTTGTTCAGAGGCTTGCTGAGAAGCAAGCTCCGTGCATCAGCAGTTTGTTGGGGTACCAGGCTGCTGTCATGAAGGCTTGCTTCAGTATCAGTGTTGAGTCTGCTCTGATGCTCCACGCTGTCTTCAGCAGTTCTGTGGCTTGCATCCAGCTCTGTTCAGCCTGCTCCAAACCACGTGTATAGAATAAGCTCGAATGTATGAAACTGGAGTCTGCAAATGATGCATTTTTGTCCTTTGTCTTACCCCAGCTAGCCACTGCAGTAGCCAGAGCGGTTCTCCTGGTGTGGCCTTAGCTCCTGTATTTCTGTAGTGACCATAGCATCCGTGCTCCTTCCCTGCGGCTGGCTTTGCCGGAGCAAGAATGAGATGTCAGGGAGCTTAGTGTTACGTGAGGGACTGGAATTCATCCTCCAGAAAAAGAAGAGAAGGGCTTTACAAACCAGGCTTTGGTTGGTATGATAAATAGATAAAACAGTAGTTGAGCACGATAAGTAAATAAAACATCACTGTTTCTCAGAGGTAAATACGGGACAGACTCTGGGTTGTATGTGTGCTAATCCCGTAACTAACTTTTCCATTGTTTCTTCTTGGATCTGTGTCTGTTGATGCAATGGCTCATTTTGGGTCCGGCCGTGTTAGGCTCCTGCTGGGAACAGCACGACTCTCTCCTTTGGTGTGCGCAGACCCAGCGAATGCTGGTGAAAGCGGGAGGTGCCTCCTGCCTGTGTGCGTGTGTGTGCATGCACACCCCTTGGCTCCCCTCCGGCTTGTGTGCGGAGGCTGAATACGTAACCTTGGTCATGCAAGGCTTCTCCCAGTCTTGTTTCTCCCGGCCTTTTCCTGATTTGCATGATTTTGTATGAGGCTAGCTAGCTTTTTCTGGAGGGCTTGTCCCACTTTCCATGCAGGCAGCCTCGGGCGAGTGGTCCACTCCCTGACCTGCTTCACGGCATGTGGGGCTTTTGCTCCGGTGTTGTGGGGGGGTTGGCTGTGTGGGGGCCTGGGGGGGGGGGACTTACCTCCCCTCCGGCAGTCAGCGTAGCTGCTGGTGGATGAGGAGGTACACGCAAATCCCTGCTCTGCTTTCTGCCTCATCGTTCTGCTGAGGGATGTGTTGGCTGTGACTTGTACTCGAGTCTGTGAGGGTCAGACCTGGTCTCTTTACTCCTAGGAGTACAGATGTACATCCTCTATCCTGCTGTACTTGGTTGACAACTCTATGGCTATTCTGGTGGTCCCCATAAATTTCCAATCATCAAGGTATTCATTCTCAAAACACACACACGCTGGAAAGAAATGACCACCATGACTGTGATGAAGGTGGAAAACAGAGGCATGAGAGTCGGACCTAGATCTGGAAGGGCGCCTCTGCTCCTGCTCTTCCACAGAAGCAAGGAGGCTGCGTGCTGCTGTGGCTTGTGGTCACAGGGTCTCACTGGGTCTGGGGCAGAGCAGGGAGGTGGATGGGTGAGGGTGGAAATCTCTTGGCTGATTCCTGTGCAAGATGCACCTGGTACAGTTGGTACCATTGTACCATGGCTCCTTGTGCAGAAGGGACGCAAGCCACAGTATTAATCCCAGAAAGCCACCACAGAGGCAACATCAGGACATATTTCTGAGAGTGGCTGCAAATTCAATGCAGACGTGTTGTTTGCTGCTAGATCAGTTCTGTATTCCCGTCCCCGCAATACACCCAGTATTGAAGGGTCGGTGGCTAAAGATGTCAGTCACCTAATTGGAGATGTTTTCAAGTGTGAAAAGCATTGTCTTCTGAAAATACTGTCCCTTTATGTATTTCAGTTGATCATTCAGAGACTGAAGTCATTCCACAAACTGGTAATGTTGACCAAGACTCAAGGAAAGCAAGAAGACAGAGCTGTAAGACTGGGCAGGAAGGTAGGGCTGTGTAAGTGCAGCCTGGATTTGATGTGCAGATGATGATCTGCATGGGGCTGTTGAGCAGATGCAGTGATAGGGACAATCAGTTGACGTTGGACTGGGAGGTCCACCAGCTGGCTGCTTTGTGTTTAGTCTGGAGAAGAGGAGGCTGAGGGGAGACCTGATCGCCCTCTACAACTACCTGAAAGGAGGCTGTAGTGAGGTGGGGGTCGGTCTCTTCTCCCTGGTAACAGATGATAGGATGAGGGGGAATGGTTTGAAGCTGCACCAGGGGAGGTTTAGGTTGGACATTAGGAAAAACTTCTTCACAGAAGGGGTTGTCAGGCTCTGGAATGGGCTGCCCAGGGAGGTGGTCGAGTCCCCATCCCTGGAGGTATTTAAAAGAAGGGCAGATGATGTGCTTAGGGACATGGTTTAGTGGTGGGATGGCAAGGTTGGACTCAATGATCTTAAAGGTCTTTTCCAACCCACACGATTCTATGATTCTAAATGTTGCTGTTTCCCTGCCGACCATGCTGACCTGTGATGGGTGGCTGAGGATGGAGGGTGCTTTTGGATCTCACAAGTTTCTTAAACCACCAACAGTCGTTATTTAGAGCTGCAGCAAAGTGCTTTTTGTGGGCATACCACTGCAGCTTAACTTTGGCCTCCGAGAGATTGGTTTGCTACCACCCCCACCACAAACTACAGGATCTTAGGGCTGATCCTAGGCAGAGTGTCATCATAAGCCCCCCTTGGTCCTCCTGCCAGGGGGCAGACCATGTCAGCAGCCCTTCAGTCTGGGTCTACAAGGCAATGCCTCAGTGGGGTGAGAGTGGTTCTCTCCCTATTTTGTAGCAGCCTCAAGAATACAAATAGGAGGAAAATGGCCTTTCTTATTTGGTTGCAGTAACTACTATTATGGTTTTCTTCCCAAGATAATTCCCTATCTGCCATCCCAGGCAAGAGTTTGGCCAGTTGTCCTGCAAGGAGGAAAGCTAGGACTTTCAGATCCTGAATAATATTTGCTTAATAATTGGTTGGCTGATCCCCACAACTACTGCACCTGATTATCAGGGGCCAGATGAGATATCCTCTGCTCCACATTCCTTCCATGATGAACGTGGTAATCTGTATGGGTAAGAGAGAATACTTCCTCCACATCAGTGGAACCTTTGCTGTTTCTCTTCTTTTGTGGGGTACGCCCCAAGCAGCTGCCCTCTTCCAACCTATGAAGTGTCCAGACCTCACTGCTCCTCATATCTGCTAGAAACTGGAAAAAAAAAAAAATGCACTTCAAGCGCCAAGATCTAGTTGTGGAAAATTAGTTAATCCATGAGTGTATCTTTCTTCTTTCTGTTTCCCAACGTTTTGCTGGTAGAAATGATCACTCTTCCTCTTTGTGAGTAACTTGTCTCTACCCCAAATATTTATCAGTGCCTATAGCCAGGGCTGACACTGGGCAAGGAAAAGGAGAGGTGTTATTACAACCTCTTGTTTTACAGCTGAGGAACTGAGGAATGGAAATCCATGTTAACAGGAGAAGCCTAGAGAAGAGTTGAGTACAGAAATTGTTGTCCTAGTCCAGTGCTTTGACTGCAAGATCAGCTTCCCTCTTCCTTTGGTAACTGATGGGCGTCAAAAGATTCAGGACCCAATAGTGGATGTGTTGCTAATCTGACTTTCTGATGAAATGCTTTGTCATCACAATGAACCCTGGGAAGGTGGGGTTTTGTTTTCTTTTATCATTTCAAGCAAGGTTGTCTTGTCTGTTGTTTTAATTTGTTAGGTATCTGGTCTTAAAAGTGACGTGAGTGGAGGGCTGGAATAGCAGTCCTTTCCATGGAAGTCTTCCAGGCTGTAAGTGGGGCTTGTGTCTGCAGAAATGGGTAGATATCCTTTGGTAAAACTAAGTGCCTTGGCTTGTTGTGGGTTGGAAAAACAGTAGGAAAATGTGGGCAATTGAAAAGAGATGTTGCAGCCCTCTGGATGGGGAATGATTTGAAAAGACAGAGGGCTTTAGGATCTTGGTTTGTGCTGGCAGCAGATGATTGCAAAAGGAGCCATCTCCCTTTTGGTCACCCATGCCAAGGAACTTTTTGTGGAAAGATCTAAAAAACAAGGTGCAGTTAACTGACCAAGTCTTTGAGGATAAAATCCTTCCCGGGGAGGGGGGGGGGGGAAGGTAGATTTCTTCAAGAAGTGAAAAAAACCTTTACTTTTTCTCAAAGCAGTTTCCGAGGCACCTAATCTAATCTTTCCAAAACAATTCTCTGGCAGCCAGGGCTCACATATTTTGAAACAGTGTAGAAAGGAATGTATTGTGACAGTTTAATTTGTTGCTGAAAAACGGTCACCTCTGGGGTAATTCAGAGCAGCCATGGAGTGGATGATAAACCTGTTCAGGATGGGAGGTGAGTAAAGGGCGGCTGCTCAGGTGAAACCGCCAGTAGAAGATGCCCATGCAGAAGTGTAAATCCTGGAATTTCATCTTCTTTCTCCTTTGACTCTAATGGAGCTGTGGCCTGTTCACATCTTCTGAAAAGGGCAGTTGTTGCTGAGTCCTTGCACGCGTCCTTGCTGTGGCAGCAATGGAGGTTTTGGCGGTGAATGTCCCAGGCACGTAGTAGGGAAGACCCTCTGGTACTGGCCAGCGTTAGAGATTAAATGGATGGAGAAGAAAAAGTGGAGGATTACAGCATGTAAGGTACTGGTCCCTGTACCTTCTACTCCCTGGTTGGGGATTTCTAAAGGCCCAGGGCAGCTAGCTGGATATTGTAGTCACCAATCCATGGGTGCAAGTTGAGCTGTGTAAAGCTGGCCTGCAATCTCTACCATTTTAAAGAGAAAACAAGGCAATTGCAGGATGCTCTTGAGAAGACAAAAGAAAGCCTGCCTAAGTTTGAGGAAGATGTATGATTTGAAAAGAAAGAGGTATGGAGTTGCTTCTGTAGCCCTATTTAGGGTCCTCAGAAAAGGGCATTGTCTGCAGTATGCTCCTTGTGAAGAGGTAGGAAGCTTCGGGTTGGGCTTTTTCGGAGCATGCTTCCTAAGTACATCTCTTTTTGGCAAGCCTTGCAGTTGCAGCAGGGTTATGAGGTCTTGTTCAAATTCTGCTGAAGCTGGTTGAACTGTGTTGACTGCAGCAATGGTGGGCTGGCAGGCAGTACAGCATCTCGCGGCTCAGGTTCATCTCCTGTATTTCAAAGTCTGCATCTAGAATGAGTTTATTCAATTCACAGCTTAGAGCAATTTCAGAATAAAACCCAGGGGAGGAGAAAAAGGGGAGCACACCCCCACTCCACCCCTCAGAAATCAAAATAATCAAACATCTTGTGCTATGGAACTGGGATGTGACTGGCAGCTGGTGTGTGGAGGTGGAGAACCACCAGTCACACTTTCCCAGCGTGGCTTGCTCTGCAGGGGCAATGGGAGCAAGTACTTGTTGGGATTAGGATGCAAAGAGATAATGTTTAAAATCTGAGCCAGGAGCCTGCAAACTTGGTGACAGTTGTATGCTGGGGTGGAAGAAGCAGCTCTGCCACTAGTAAGTCACCCTTTCAGGAGCTAATCTGAACTTCTTGTTTTCTTCAAGAACCCCTCAGCTTACCCACTGTAGGTAAATGCTATGCAGTCTCTTCCATGCTTTTTTTTCCCCCCCTATTTGATTTGAGGGCCCTTTGTAACAACTTATTCCTCATTCATCCTGTTGTCAGGGAGGTTATTCTGCCTGCAATCCCTATCTGAGCTTAATTTTCTTATTTTCTGTAGCACGAGGGCTGATGGGTTCACAAATCTTAGAATAACTCCTCAATCTGTCCCCTGGCCAGCCTCAGCAGCACGACAGCTCCATTTAACGTGCGCCGTCTGCTTTGGCTTCCTGCCCCTAGACTCATTATTTTGCATTTGTCTGCATCAAGCTCCACTGTTGCCTGCCCCAAAGGATCCTATTTCAGAAGTCATGAAAAAAGAGGAATCCTCAAGGTTGGCCTGTAAATCCCGTGTCTCTCCGCTAGAAGAAATGTGCAGGCTGGGTGCTCTATCCTTTCTTCTCCCATGTCCTTGCCCCAGCCCTGCTGCGTGCGTGCATCCCTCCCTGTCTGTCCTGGTGCATCTCTTGATGGGCATGAAGTGAGCCTTGCAGGCTCTCTGGGCAATGCTGTTCTCGCTGCAGAAAGCCTTTAGTGCCTGGGTTTTTTCCCCTTTCTCTTCCTGCTGACACAGAGGCAGGTCGAGACCTGCAGCTCTGCCTTCTCTTCAGCCAGCCCCCAAAATGACTTGGATCCACTTAGAATATTGTTACAGGGAAAACATTGTGAAGTTTTCTGGGTGGTAGACACTTCAGGGTATCGGCCTCTCATCTCCCGCTTGAAATGTAGCGTTACCTTTGGGCATCAGGGGCTGGAAGTGCTTTCATCTTAGTTGCTACGTGAGATAGTCCCGCTCTGAACTTATGATGGGGAATGTTGGGATGCAATTCACCTGTCCAGAGGCTGACATCTAACATCCCAATCACTTACCCTCAGCCCCCCTGTATAGGCAGTGGAGGAAATGAGCACTTTCATCTCATCCACATGCAGACAGGTACCTGAAACAGGTCAGACAGATTGTGCCTGTCTCTTCTCGTTGATGGCAAAGAGGCTCCGGATGATGGGCTACGCTTCATTTTGGGCCCCTGCTGGCCAAGAGCTGGAAGGACATTATCCAGACAGCAACTGGAAGACAGACTTGGACACCTCTCAGAGGTGCTTCTAGCAAAGGTGCTAGAACAGACCTCCAAGCCTGTCCCAGCTCTGGACCAAGGGGAGTTTCAACCAAGTGAAGGCAGAAAGCATAGGTAGGAATGGGGCAGTTTTGTCCCCATTTCATCCTTTCATACTGAGGCCAAGGGTTACTTGGACACTTCTCAGCAGCTCCTGACCCCGTGTGCCTGAACAGCAGTCCTGTTGTATTGCAGTGGGTAAAGACCTGAGACGTTGAAATTCAGAGCTAAGACAAGGGCATGGGGACTTGAGATGGTGGATTAACAGATGATAGCAGCAGGAGCCCTGCTGTGCCTCTACAAGGGCTGTACGCTGGGTGTTCCAGGTACAACGTAAAGGTAAAAAAAGTAAACCCCTTTCTGTTAGGGTGAAAAAGAGCTTTTTCCTAACACTGGTGCGCTATTAAATGCTATAATGGGGCTTTGGGGGTGATGGAGCCCGTCTCTGTAGTTTCGTATCCCGCTTGAGCTGAACCTTCACGGTTGCTCTGAAGACCCTGGTGTGGTCCCGCAGGGAGCAGGCTGGAGGAGGCCCAGAGCTGTTTGTGAAAGAACTGGAAAAACAAATCTGAGGTGACTGGAAGGAATAAAGCCTGGTAGCCTGGGGAGGATTTTCTTGACTGGCTGCGTTTCCCCTTTGATTGGGAGCACTTGTTCCATCATGCCTTTTGCTGGGGAAGAATTAGCCTGGTGGCTGAAATGTGATGCACCGGGTGTTTTGGGAGTGAAAAACTTGTCCACAGCAAGAGCCTGCAGAGCTTGAACTCAGCCTTCGAGTCCCAGTGCTGGCAGCTGGTTGCAAGCCTGCCTGGCAGGGGCGGGCGCCGTGCCAGGCTTTTTACCCTCCATCTCATGCCTGTGTAGTCAGCATTATAAACCCAGGACCCTGAAGAAAACTAGAGTCAGTTTTGTACCCCACTTTTTGTTTCTTACTGAAGCTCATGCTGTACTTCCCATCAGTGCAGACACCCATGAAATGGTGGTTGGCTCTAGAGAGTCTCTGGAAGTCTACTGTGTGCTCTACAGTTGCTTCAAACTTTGCAATAGCAGGGAATTTATTAGGGGAAAAATTTCCAGCTGCCCGTAGGTGGGAAGCATACATACCATACTACAGGTGAAAAAATACCTTATATAGTGTATTTTTCTTGCTTCACAACACATCTGATCTCTCCCTGCTCTCTTTCCCGGCTACGCGTGTCTGCCGCAAGCTTCTCTACTTTCCAGCTCATGCTTCTAGGGGACAGAGAGGGCAAGGGAGAGTGTATGAAAACCTTTTAATTCGGGAAGGAAGGTATATCAGGACCCTGGAGTTAAAACCCACAGCATGTATTTTGCTCTGATACTTTTCCTTGTTGTCCTTCCCCTCTGAACTTTGGTACGATAAATAGCGGCCGCGTTTGAAGAGCGTCCCAGCAGAGAGGCGCCTGGCACAGCGTTGGGCCTTTGCAGCACCTCGGCATTTCTGCTGCACGTAGCCTCTTGCCTGGCCAACAAATATGTGCATCGTCCGCAGCACCCATCGGCATGCGCGTGCCTGCCCCCTTTGCCCGCTCACCCAAGGTAATTCCTTCTGTTGCTCCTTCCGTGGGGCAAAAACAAGTCAGAAAGGGAGCGACGTTAATGCAGGGTTTTGGTTTGCAAAATGATGCCTGCAGCGCCTTGCTGTGCTCTTGTTTTTCAGGTGCAAAACCCTGAGCCCCATCCGCAGGAGCGGTATTGAGCTACTTGCTCGAGTACTTGCTTTTTGCTGTGACCAGCGTGCTGCTGGTTGGATGTGCTCCGGGAAAGCAGTGCTTTTTACTTGTTAATTTTGGCCACGGACAGTACACTCGCTGCCTTGTCAACAGGAGACAAAGTTCCTGGGAAACGTGCAGTGGCCTTGCTCAGCTGTTTGCTCTCCTGGTTGAACGGCCACGTGTATGGGTCTTTGAAGGCTAGTGGGAGAAACCAGGATCCACCAGTCTGTTCCACAAAGGTTTTGTAACTATATGACCTTCCTAATGAATTTCCCTAATTCCCTAATAATGTATATGTGTTAATGAAATCTGGGCAGACAAGGCTGTACCAAGCCTTAGGCATGGGAAATCGTGTAATACAATAAAGTTGCATATTGTGTCCGGGGCAGAGCTAATCTTGTTGCACCAAGAACTTTCTTAAGATTTCACCTTTAGGGTGGGAAGACAACTCCCATCACGGGGAACCCCAGTTCCCTCCCATACTCCACCAAAGGCTGCCTTGGTTTCTGATTCAGCTCTGCAAATACCGTCTAGTGGCTTAAAACTGGATATGAAGTCAGCCAGTATTATTTCCCCAGTGAAGGCTACAGTGAGGGAGAGAAAATTAAAGCAACTTGTCTTAGCCTGAGTCAGCATCCTGGAGTTGCGAGCGTGTCTCTGTAGAGCCTAGTGAAACGTCCCTGCCTTATCTGACTTGATATTTTGCTGGTTGCACAACTTGCACAGCCCAGAGATGCAAATATTTTCCTGGGGTTGGCCCTGGTTGCCCAAGGAGGGTATTTGTTCAGATTCTCATGCTTTGCAATTAATATAAGCTTGCAATTAATATAAGCTTCTCAACTCTGCGTGAGAGAAAGAAAGGGAAGTGCTAGGTGGGTGGGTGGTTTTTTTTTTTTCCCCCTCTCCCTGTGGTTGTTCCTCACCAGCTGGCTACTTTGAAAAGAGCACGTTGTGGGTTTTTTTCCTTAAGAAGTAACATGTCGCTGCAAATTCGGCTTCTGAGAGGTGGTGGGAGCTTCTGTCCGCTGGTGTTGCGGCTGCTGCGGGCAAGGGGCAGGCAATATGTAGTGCTGTGGGTACCCAGCCTTCGAGCTGGGTCTGGCGGGGGTGGGTGCCAGCCCAGCCGAGCGGCACGGTCCTTCTTCCCCGGTGCATTCCCACACTCGCTCGGCGGCGGCTGGGAGATGCCAGACCTGCCTCGCTCCTTCGTATCGTCGCCCAGATTGCGCAAGAGCGGCCAAGTTCACACCATGGGATCTTGTCAAAGGAATCTGAACCTGGTGCGTTGTGAATAAATATCTTTTTCTCCACCTCGTTCGGCTAAGGCAGCGTTATCTCAAGAGGCCTGTGTGAAGTGTGCTTGTCACCGCTGTGCCAGGCACCGACGCAGCTCACAGAGGTATTCATGCACGTTCTCTCCTGTGCTACGGGATGAAAACTGGCTCCTTTAGAGGGTAAGTTCCCTCCATTTTAGTAGAGTTTCACAAAAAGGTATCTAGCTTAGACCTGGAGAGCACACTTCATCTTCAGATACAGCAGCAAAACTTTGAGTAGACCTCATGAAGTCTGTGGTTCGTTGTGTTTTGTGGAGTACTCTCTGAACTTGCCTTTTTTTAAATTTTTTTTTTTTGTGCTCTTCAAGAGCAGTGATTCCTTTGGTGCTGCAGAGTAAGAGAAGCACTTGCTTAAAGTGGCTTGAAGGAGTTGTCACCCTATGAAATTCAACCTGGGCCATCGGCTGTGTGTTTCACAGTGATCACATCAGTGTCTTCTTCAGACCTTGCAGCCATGTGGAAGTCTTTTAAGGGGTGAAAAAGGCCAACTACATGGATTTTTGTATCTGATCAGGATTTTGATTGTTAGCTTAAGTCAGATTTCTTGTTTGAGTTGACTTAGTATGTCCTGAGTTTGATCAAAAAGTATGTGGAAGTAAGGGCAAATGAAGCCTGTGGAATGGCAGCCACCAGCTGGAACAGCTTCTTTATGGTAGACCTCCATTTGGGTAAGAAATACTAACTTCAAACACACTTTTCAATGCAGGTCTTACACCCCCTCTGTCCTGTCTTCGATGTGCAGGTGAAGGGCAAAAATTGTTCTAGGAGGTGATAAAATATTTGTGATTAGCAGGGTTTTGAGTCCAGATCCTAGACCCTAATCAGCCTCTGACAGAGGGAATTCATTTAGAATGAGACAACCTTTACCCCAAGTTTTTAAGGCTGGATTGTGAGGGTAAGTTGACAAACTCCAGCTTCCAGAGCTCAATGCTTTCCTTGCTGTCGGAGTATGAATTTTCCTCTCATGTTAACATACTCGCTCTCTGCGAAACACTGCAGCATCTCTTTTTGCTTAAGTAGTGTTTCAGGTTAAAGTTGGCTGGTTGGACATGCGAGCTGGTGGTTTTGCACGGGCATTTTCTGTTCTTGAAAAAGTGTTTGTTTTTTTTTTGCAAACATTTGATGCATTTATTTTAAATTCAATTTTATTTTTTCGGTTGAAGTTTCTGTGTGGGAACAACGAGAGCCATGTAGGAACCGTACCCACTATACCACGCTGTGGCCTTGAAGGTTCATGGTAGGGACACAACATGGTCCTCAGGGAGTTGCTTTCTGAATATAAGAGGATTTAAGGGAGAAATCAAGAAGCAGCTTATTTCCAGTGAGGTGTGAATGAAGTCCAAGAGTGAGAAACTGTTCTATGTACCTTGGGAGCTCCGCTGCTGTCAGATGAAGCAGGGAGGCTTTACCAGCACATCGCCTCTTCCCGAAATCTCACCGGTGGCTTGTCTCTGCCAGGCTCCTGTGAAGGCACATGATCATATCTGAGATATCACAAGTCGCAAGACTTTAAAAATAAGAGTTAAAGCTTAATCTTTGAATTTATTCTTCTAAGGAAGGAGAATTTTGTCCTTCCGAGGATTTGAGGAGAAATGGACCCATGAAGCAGAGCCCCTGACTGCAGATACTTTGGTGCTTCTCTGCTCCCTTTAAGGAAAAAAAAAAACCCACCAAAACTCTGAATGAGCTGCTTGTTCAAAAGTTAAGACTTTCTGTAGTTGTTTCTAGCGACTCTTTCCTCAGGGGGATCATTTTCATATCTTATGAGTAATTTCTGAGTCCAGCTTGAAGCTCACAAGACGGATCGTGTCATGACAAGAGCTAGGAAGCTTGTATCACCTGATTAGACTGGATCATCTTTAACAGTGCCGGTTCACATCACCTGTCCATTTTCTTGCTTGCTTTTTCCTAGCCAGTAGGGGGAAGAAAAAAAAAAAATCACCCAGCCTTGAGACATTTAACATTACTCAAACACTCTGCAAGTCTTGAATGGTCAGCAAAGGCACCATGGTGTGGGTGAGCAGAATTGAAAAGGAATCCCAGACCATGCGCAGGACCAGGCTCCTACCACTTGTAACAGCTATGAAGTTGCTGTTCAATTCATATTTATGGTAGCAGACCAAAAGAAGTCTGAAGGTTGAAAAGGGGTGCAGCAAGCACGTAGACTGGGGTCTTTTGGTGCACATCCCATATCTATGTCCCACCAGCCCTGCCTGGAGCCCTTTTAGTGGTATTTGCCGTAGCCAGAGAGAAAGTTGTATGAGGTTTTTGGTGCCCTGAGGTCCAGTTTTCAACCCTCCTTCGAGAAAGCATGGCTTAAGTATGAGAGCTTCAGTGCTTGTGTGTTTGCTGGTGTTTGCGAGGGCCGATGCTGAACGCAGTGGTAACCAATAGAATAAAAGGTCAGGGCTGGTTTGCTGGGGGCTGATAGCACAGGGTGATAGCATGAAATGCTCCCAGCAGTTGGTGATTTGCAGTGATGTAGGTCATGTAACAGATCTTCCCAACCCCCCCAATCTAATAGCATATAGAGAATATGATAAATATTACTTGTAATAATTAAGTTGTATTATTATATACTGGGGAATTGGAGGCAGATGTTTGCGTTTTTCCCAGTGGGCTGAAAGGAAGTTCAGGTTTTGTTTTGGTTTATTTATCTATTATATTTTAAACCAAAGCCAAAGAACCGTGAGTCAGCTTGATCTTTGCTGCAGCAGTTCCTCTGCTGTGGCCCCCAGGCACTGTCTAACGGACTCCGGCACCTCCACTACGATGGATGAACCCAGAGACTGCTATAGAACATGTGCAGGCTTATTTTTGTCACCTCTCTTGCAGAAACTCCTTAGGGAGGCTCTATGTGTCCTTCGGAGCCAGTGGTAGGGGGAAGGAGAGGATGCTTTGTGCCTCGTAGCAGAGGGTCCTGGGAAGACTCTGCTGCTGATCCCAGGAGCAAGTTCTCCGTGCCAGCGCCCACCAGCACCATGTGCAGTTCCTCGTGGCAGCCAGATCTCCAGGAAGAAGGAAACAACTCAAGTCACCTCCTTCCTTCTTCTGCTTTATGATTGCTGACTTTTACAGCTGCTCTGTAGGCACTCTCTGTCCTCCTTGGCTGAATGAAGGTGTATTTTTAACCCTTCCTTTCCCAGGAAATGTCAGCCTACCTTGCTACTGTCTCAAGATGCTGAGAGGGATAAGCATTCCAAGTGGGCTAAGGCTGAACGTTAAAACAGACCAAGTGAGATCCTCAGCCAGTGCTGACTGTCTTGGCTTTAGTGGCTTCAGTGCAGGGATGGTACTTTTTACCCTCTCCTTAAGGTGATCCTTCACGGTCAGATCTCAGTTTTGGGACTTACATGTTTTTGTTCTGACTCCTCAGCTTGGGCTGTCTTCTCCCTTCCTTTGGCAAACTAAAAAGATTTACACCTCGTCCATACTACACATGCATAGTGACTTATGGCTGTCAGGAGACATCAGCTTTGAAGTTCTAAGTTTGCCTTTAGTGGTTATGTGCTTTTTCAGGCCAAATACAGAACTGTTTGCATGAGCCTTATAAAGTCCAAGAATAAATCCGATGAACGCTGCTGTGTTTCTTTCCTAAATGTCTCTGCAATGTGTGCTTCCCCAGCATTGCGGAGCTGCACTTGGGCAGCAGGATCAGGAAGTCTGAGAAGCTTGTGGGAGATAACGGGACAGCAGGAAAGAAAATGGGAAGCTGTGTATACAAGCCTGGTAAAAAGAAGTGATGCTTACGGCTTGGGGACCTCATTGCTGCAAGGCAGTAGGGAAGTCAGTGGCTTCAGAAGATTTGACTGCTGTATGGACAGCAGGGACAAGTGTTAAAAAGAAGGAATTTCTCCAAAGTGGAGACTTTTGGTATAGGAGCCCCCTTTTTTGTTTGCAGAACAAGACCCTGCTCTGGGGCCAAAGGTGGTTTCCACTGGAAAAAGAGTAAAAGAAGGTTTTGGGCTACATGAGAACTCCCTACATCATCTTTCATGCCCGGCCATCGCTTACACTGTCCTAATGAAGTTACATTGCACTAATTACAGTACATTACAGTTCAAAGTACAAAAGTCCCCTTTTTTTATTTTCTTTTTATTTCCTGTTGTTCCCTTTTTTTCCCTGGGGGTGGGGTGGGTGGGTCCCTTTTTTCCTAGTTTTTTTCCTTTTTTTTTTTTTTTTTTTTTCTTTTTGCCCCCCCCCCCCCCCCCCCCCCCCCCCCCCAATGTGTGTGACTTTTTCTTGCTGCTACGTGGGGTTTGCCTGGGGAGTTTGCTGTGCAGAGATTGATCTGTGATGGAGGTGCATTGCCATGCCTGACAAAAGGATGCTTCATCTAGAAGGGCACCTGTGGACTCATCTTGCCCCGTTTTACTTTCCCTGAGCTGTGACTCTTCCAGCTCATGCTGCAGACATTTTGGGCTGTACTTTGCATGTTTTCTCTCTTCGTGTACTCTCAGGAGAAACCAGGTGGTGAAGAACAGGGTGAAATCCTGTCTGTGGGTGTTGTAAGCACCAGCTGGGCACCAGGTACCTGCCAGGGTGGTACCAACTGTGGGCAGGTGCTGGTCTCTGGCTGATTTCTCCTCCTACCAAAGACATTCTCTCTCTAAAGACTTGAAGGTTTTCTTCTTTCTGTTTGCAGTTGGGAGCTCATGGCCAAGCTCCATTGCATCTCTTTGCTCAATCACTTAACACTCTGACTTTTCCATGGTGAGTTGTCATCCCTGAAGCTCAGGGCACAGCATGCTTCCTCTCCGTAGCTCTTTCAAACATGCAAATCTGGTTAATGTGACTGGAGGGAGCACTTGCCAGTGCTGTCATACTGGTCCAAGTGAGGATCAGAGCCCTGTGTTGCCCTTTTCTCCATCAATTGTCGATCTGCGTAGAGGAACACCTAAGCTGAGTCAAAGAGGTAGGGCAGGGTCTCCAGAGCTTGATGGCCACATCAAGTGCAGCGCCAAGACCAGGCAATCTACTCATTGCCTCTACCACAGATGTCTTGAGGTTATGGGGATCAGTTAAGGGATTTCAAGAAGACGTAGATACACCTAACCTTTAGGCATTATCAGAGGGACCTCAACCACTCTGCTGCTCTCAGAGGCTTTGCTTATTTTTATTTGTTAGTCAGTTTGTCAGGCTTCAGTGTTGAGGTGGAGCCACATCTCACACAGGCTTGGTGTCTCGCTTTTCTGTGGTTCCTTTTCAGCCCTGGTGTGCCTGTGGATGCTGGCCGTGAGCCCACCCAAATCCTGTATGTTGTTGCTGTGGGCTCCCAAGGAAACTCTGGAAGGAAACCCCCCCTGCTTCTGCTGATTGTGCAGGTCTGCCAGCAGATGCTGGGGGCTGCGACGGAGGTGATGGAGTAGGCGTTGTGCTCCCGTCCCCTGCATAATCAACCACAGCCATTGATGAGAAGCACAGTCTTGTGGCAGAAGCTCAAATGGGGGGGAACAGAAATCTCCAGCTTTACCCTATGTTTCCCATGTGATTGTCAGCCAGTCACTTAATTGCTGTGGGTTCCTCGTTGCAGGGTGGAGTTACTATTTCCTTGATCTGCTACGCTGTGTGTTCCCGGGGCATGGGGTATATGAACCTGCATGGAGGCTACTTGAAGTTGAAGGAGTGTGTCTTCTATGTCCATGCTGTGATGCTTGCAGGATGGGCAGGATGAGTCCCTGTGCAGCGCCCCTTTGTTGCTCCAGAGCCAAAAGAGGGAGATTCCTCCCTTTTCGATATGGAGAGCTGTAATCCGTACATCTTCAGTCTTATTTGCAGCAGGTCTGTGCTGTGACAGTGATGCATTTAGATAACCCACCCACAGCAACACTGCTTGGATTTTTTCTTTTTAAAAATCCAGACTGCTGCAGTGGGAGGGGGACATGAGCATCACATTAACAAGCCTATTGTGGCCGATGTTTACCACAAGCAGCAAGGTGAGGTTTGGGTAATCCAAACCCCAAACTTAACAAAGTCTGCTGATCCAAACTTAAATTTCACGCCTTAACCTTTGGACCTCTCTGTTTCTGTCAGCGTTGTGTGATGATTGCTCAGTATTGTACAGTCAGTGCATCAGTTGGCTCTGCCTGGCTTCCAGCCTGGTCGTGACGAGTTCATTTGCCTTGGCTGTTGAAGGGCTGGGTTTGGAGGTCTTCTCCAGACCTGCCTGCTGGCCATGCTCAGTGTCCCTGTCCCTCTAGGTTGGTGCTGCAGCTGGCAGGTCCATAAATCAGCAGGAATATCTGCTGCATAATGACTGATGGATATTCATACTTGCGACAGCATGGTGTCACCCTGCTAATAATGTGTCCCGGTGGGAAGGAGAAGCAGGGATAAGGTCCCACCAGCAGGTTCCTGCTTGCTTCCTTTTATCTCCTCTTCCCGCTGCCCCCTCGTCGTTGGCTCCCTAAGATGCCCCATCACTTGCTTTTCTAATGCATTTTCCCCAGCTCCTTCTGCCAGATTTGCTAAAGTGAGCCCTGCAGGTTTGCTTTTTGCTGTGGTACCTTCTTCCCCTTTGTCCCTGCTCTGCTAATAAATGAGGGTGTGTGCCTGCAAAGGCACTGCAAGGGCTAAATGAGTGCGGAATGATCGTTATATTTGATCATGTAAATTAAATGGCTCACTAATAAAGGAGACACTCTGGAAGTATCTGATTTTTGGCTGTTTGGAGTCACTGAAGCTGTTCCTTTGAGCTCTGTCTTTGAACAAACTGCATGATTTTTTTCGGTGTCCCCATGAGAACAGAAAGGCAAGAAGAAAACTAAACTTGATCGTCCTTCATCCCAAGATGGGCTGTACCCTGCTTTAAAAAATAAGGGAGAAAGAGATGCTGTACCATCTTTCCCTGGAAAGATAAAACTTTAGGGGATGTGATTAGTGGCCTGTGATATACCATATGTGAGAGGTTCGAGGTGGAGGTTGATGGAGGTTGCTTTTCCCCTTCCAGTAAAAAATCCTAGGTGCTGTCCAGGGAAGCTGGGGGAGCCAACTTGGGTACTAACCAAAAGGTACCCCAAGATACACCTGTCTGAGTCCAACCCAGCTAGAGCTGGCTGCCCCTGCAGAGAGGGATCCTTCTCTCTCCTCTCCTGTGTTTCTTCTGCTTCTAGGGGGGCTGATGAGCCATCCAGAGGGTGAGGGCTGCATGGGCAGGAGCAGACGGGGCTACTG
Organism: Gorsachius magnificus; assembly: GCA_034008185.1. NCBI lineage: Eukaryota > Metazoa > Chordata > Aves > Pelecaniformes > Ardeidae > Gorsachius > Gorsachius magnificus. Next base: position 3,208,360 of record CM067086.1, on the reverse strand, counting down.
CTGTCCTAAGATGCTAATTTGTCTGCTTTTCTGCTGCTGGCCATCAGCTTCCACCTCTTTCCACCCGATCCCAATGCTGCTGCCTCGCTGTCTGGATCTTTCGGCTGCAGGAGCTGTAGCGGGATAGAACATGTGCTGCATGCACCATTTCATTCCTGGAGGCTGGAGCTCACCAATACTCTTGTAATATTATTTTGCTCCAAAAACCAGCCTTTTAAAAAGTCTCTTATCCATTAAATGTTAAAAGAAAAAATGTAAAACACTTAAAAGCATTATCAAAACAATTCTTGAAACTTCCCAGCTGCAAACATCTTGTTTCCTTATCCATTTTTTTTTTTTGCTGTAAAAATACATATGTGTTAGGATTTAAAGCAAGCAGGAAGCTGAACTGCCAGACCTATTTCCATTGCAAATTCTTCTCAGTGAAAATGGCTTGGATGCATTTCCTGAAACCAGCTTCCTAATTTTTCCCTGTCAGCGGTTGTTTGGGAGGAACAGGGAAGGATGGGAAGGGAGAGGAGAACAGAAATCTCATAGGGGGAATGCGTTTCTTGAATGTGGGGTATGGCTTTTTGGCTCAATAAGCATTGGTGGTGCTCAGGTTGGGAGTGGCACTTTTTTTTAGGCGATGTACAAAGCTGCCTTGTACCAGTGGTTTCCCCCTTTCTTGTAGTCGGGCTTTGAGTGGGGAAAAGAGCAGTGGTGCTCAGCCTGCCCTTCCGCTCCCGGCCCTACCTGCATCTCCTGTTGCTTATCTGTGCATCAGAGCATCCGCTGCTCTGCTGGCCACCTGCAGCTGTGACCCAGCTTTGATTTCATTAGGCTAATTGGAGAGCGGGGTGCCTCTTACAGCACTCCAGGCTTTCCCACTTGATGTACCCTGCTTCCCCAGACATCTCTGCCCAGGGAAACTGGGCTGGGGGGCAGCTGCCAGCTCTGACAGCCCAACACAAAGACCCAGCAGGAGACCAACAGCTTTCCCATCCAAAACCTCTACTGGGAGCTTTTTGTCTCATGTGAAGACCCCAGATGGGAAGTCACATTGCCTGGATTTAGTTCCCGGCTTTACCACCCGTTGACGACTCTGGGCCAGTCCCTTGGCTTGTTTGCATCCCCTCGCCTGTCTGTACAACAAAGAGGATAGTGTTTCTGTTTGTGCATGGCCACAAGCCCCAGCTCTAGCACTGGGTGCTCCATCTCTTGCAGCTTGGTGTCGAGATCTGAATTTGTCCCTTCTTAGGCTGTTGCAGCAGAGCCAGGCAGCTGCGACCTGCCATAGCGTGATGGCAGGACCGATGGGTCCGGGTAGAGGCCGTACCTTTCCTGGGCAGCTTGCCTGTGCCTGCTCCTTTCATCACCAAGAGGACCAGGCAGAAGATATCAGGTACCTGAGGAAATCAGCTTGGAGACAGCATCTCTTGTAATCCCATCCCCAAAGCCTGATGTTTTCTATCCCTGTTAACAGCTGTAATTAGAAATCCACTTACGCTGGTGCTACGTACTCATCTGGTCCAAGTTTCTGCTTCGTTGCACCTTGTATCTTGTGGGAAGATCAATACAATTTGGTACCAAGTCTATCTAGTCAAGAGATTGCTCAGAGCCTAGGTTCGTGGTTGTCTACCACATGTTTTAGCAGTTACAGTTATTATTGTCTATAATGTGGGTCTTGTTTTAAACTTTCTTGGGTACCTGTCCATCTCTTCATACGCTCAAGGTACATCACACCGCCTTTCACCTGTCCCGTTTATGTTTAGGGAAGGGATTTTAATGCAAAGGAAGGCTAAAAGCTGCCTCTTCTCTTGAGCTCCGCCTTGGCTTCTCCATGGCACAGAGTATGTTCTTCATTTGTTTTTCTGAAACAGGCTGGGAGGCCTGGGATGTCTCTTTTTCCAGGGCGAGGTGGAGAGCTGCCAGCCCAGGCAGGGAAGCGTCTGCCTCTGAACCACCTGCTCGCCCTGGGAGGCGGAGAGGAGATGAAAGCGGAGGAGCCCTGGCAGTTTGCAGTCTTCTTCTGCAGTCTTCTTCGTCTCGGCAGCGAGAGCTCTTCCTCCCCCACACCGCTTTCCCACATGCCTTGGCAGAGCCAACACCAGGTCCTAAGTCCTGACTGCAAGATAAGAGCTCAGTTTTTATTTCATCGCCCCCTGTTGTCCCAGCCCACTTCGTGGTGCGTTCATGCCTTCATGCACCCACCTCAGCAGTGTGCCCAGGTGGCCAAGAAGGCCAATGGCATCCTGGCTTGTATCAGGAATAGCGTGGCCAGCAGGAGCAGGGCAGTGACCGTGCCCCTGTACTCGGTGCTGGCGAGGCCGCCCCTCGAATGCTGGGTTCAGTTTTGGGCCCCTCACTACAAGAAAGACGTTGCGTTGCTGGAACATGTCCAGAGGAGAGCCACAAGGCTGGGGAGGGGTCTGGAGCACAAGGCTTACGAGGAGCGGCTGAGGGAGCTGGGGGTGTTCAGCCTGGAGCAGAGGAGGCTGAGGGGAGCCCTCATCGCCCTCTACAGCTGCCTGACAGGAGGGGGGAGCCAGGTGGGGGTCGGCCTCTGCTCCCTGGGAACAGGCGATGGGACGAGGGGGAATGGTCTGAAGTTGTGCCAGGGCAGGTTTAGGTTGGACATTAGGAAAAACTTCTTCACGGAAAGGGCTGTCAGGCTCTGGAATGGTCTGCCCAGGGAGGTAGTTGAGTCCCCATCCCTGGAGGTATTTAAAAGAAGGGCAGATGAGGTGCTTAGGGACAGGGTTTAGTGGTGGGATGGGAGGGTTAGGTTAACAGTTGGACTTGATGGACACACGTCGTGTGTGGTCTTTTCCAACCTAGGCGATTCTATTCTATGATTCTCTGCCAGGCTTCCAGACAAAACTCTGGTCTCCTCTTTCCTTACACAGGCTACTCTTGCTCACCTGGAGTCTCAAGCATCACTTAATTGTTAGATCATAAATCACGGGTGTAATTTAAAAACTGTCTTTGATACCTTCAAACCGCTGGCCCTGTCACGTGCAGACAACTGGTGTTTTCAGCTCGTGACCTGGGTGCTAGCCCAGGTGGTCTCTCCCATCTCCCCCACCATTTTAAGGGTCTGTGTTCAGCAGTGGGATGGGACGTAGAATTTGCTTGCTTGTTTCCTTCAGACCTTTCCACGGACTGGCAGCAAGTAACCTGCAGAGTAGTGTGCTTTCTCTCTATGGAAGTGAGCTTGGAAGATTGGTTCTTCTGCAGAGACTATGGTGGGACAGGCTCCTTGCTTTCAGGGAGAAGGGTAGAGCAGTGGTGATGGTGGGAGGTGAAGATCCCACTGCGATTGGGAAGCACGTCCCAGCACTTGCCAGAATTTCCTGATGGTGTGCTGCTCCCCATGATGCTGGAGACATGGGCGTGAGCAGTCCTGGTTTATCAGCTCCTGAGATAAGGGGGCTGCTAATCTTTCTGTCAAGTATCGTAATTTTGGTGGCCTGTATTGGCTGGGGGGGCAATCCCTTCATCCAGAGGGAAAGCTCTTTGGTAGCTGGTTTGTTCTTTGGGTTTGTTGCATTACTGACTTGGGTAGGTTGTGTGCTGTTTTGGGTGGTTTAGGTATAGCTGCCTACCAGTTGTTTTTCTTCAAGTAAGCTGGCAACGAAGAACTTGATGAAGGATATTTATTGTTCAAGAGGGAAAGCAAGAAGAGCTTAGACAGACCTGCTTACCGCTAACAGCCGGTGATTGTGCAGCTTTCTCTTTTCCTCAGCTATCAGAGAGCTGAAGTGGGACCCAGGGAACAGAAAACAGGCAGCAGCTTTGGTGAGGGTGGTACGATCTTGTTTTCCTTTGTCCTTCTGTCTCTTCTGGAGAGGGAAGACAAGCAGGGACTTCACAAGCCCTTTGTGGTTGGATAGTCTCTGGCAGAGGGGTTGTGTTGCCAGAGGTGCTTCGATTGGAAACTGTGCAAGTGCTGGGCCCCGTGCAAGGACCCATCCGTGCCTGTTCGAGACCTTGGGCCAAGCCATGGCTTGCACCTTGCTGCTGGGACATGTTTATGGCTGCCGTGGAGAGGCAATTCCTCTCTCCCAGGTCTGTCTGTGCCTCAAACCTGCCCGCAGCTTTCTGCTATTCTTCCTTCCTCCCAGGTTTCTCCCTGAATGTGTGTCTGTGGTTTGAGCCTCCTACATGATGTCGTTCCTTACCTGTTTTCTTTTTTGGCTCTGGAGCAATATTTTTGTGCTCAGTCTCTTGGGACAGGCTGCCTCTTCCTCCAGATCGTGAATAGCATGCAGAAGCTATGGGCGAAGCCATTCTGTTCCTCTTAGGCTTTTTTCTTTTTTTTTTCCTTAGTAGAAGGTATTTATTATCTCCAAGATGTTTCTCCAAAGCAAGGCCACCATTTGCAACTTCTATTCCATCTTTGGCATCCCTCTCTCATTTTTGGGATGCTGCATTTTTGAGGGCTGCATTCTCTGAGTTTGTGGGTATGCAGCCAGCAAGCCAACAAGAAGCACGTTGGGTTAGATTTGCAACCTGCTTGTTAATTTCAGAAGCAACAAGTAAATTAAAATGAAGCATTGGATAGGCTGTGATTCATAACAAGAGCATCAGCTTGCCAACCTTGTTTCCCTAATTTCTTTCAGGCTGGGCAGGCCACAGGCAACATCAGCATTTTGATCCTTGAGTGAAAATGGAAGGTGGCATTTCACACCCCTGGAGATGTTCGTTCAGTCCCTGCAGCGTCTGTATTTTGTGGTGTTGGTGACAATCTTGTGCATGAGCAAATGGAGTAGCCTGGACAGTCGTCGGGGTGAGCCAGCAAGGTTTGCCTGGTCAATGTTACAAAATCACCAAATAGGATTCCTGACCTGCAGACACGGTGGACTTGCCAGTCCTGAGATGAGCATTGTTCTCCTGGAGGACTGCAGACCACTCCTGCCCACAGGGTATCTCTGCCAAAGGGACATAAAATCAAACACTGCCGCATTTGTGGTCTAAGGGCTCCTTGGTTCCTGTGGACAGGGCTTTTGGAGGAAAGGATGTCCAATTTGAGACATGTCCAAAGAGATTTGCAGAGGTGAAACTGCCTTCTGCTGCCTTTAAATGCAGAGACTCCCAATGGACAGGTAGAGGGTAAATGTTCAGTAACGAACAGTTGTAAAACTTGTGTTGTGGCTGGCCTCCGTACGGCAGTGCTGTGCAGAAATCTGTCTCCTGGCTTGTTTAGTTGGCTTGGTGTCCATCCTGGGGGAGAAACAAGGTGATGGGAGGAAAGGGAGGACATGGAAAAAGCTCCTTTGGTGATCCTGTTGGAAGGGTGTCAGGGCCTCCCTCGTGGTGAATCCCTTTCGCTTGACACTTGAGCTTTTCTTGAAACTGAGGTGATGTGACGGTACGTACTGATGGGGCCAAGCCTCTTGAGTTCCTCACCTCTGTTTCTGCTGAGTGAGTTTCTGGAGGTTTCACAGTCAGGTCCCCAAAACCACCTCTCCCCCTGCAGATGAAGCTCTGTACTGGAGAAGAGGGACCATGAAGAATGTCAGGTTATTCTTTGGGTCACAGCTAAGTCTCTGGGTAGCAACCTGGATGCCTACACCTTGCGCCAAGCATCTTGGTCCTTGCTTCTGCAGGCAAAGCCTCTGTGCTGCCCAGCAGGCACAGGCAGGGGAGGAGGTAAGGAATGTGTCTTCTGCTCTCACCTACACCTTCATCCCCTCCCTGCAAGACAAAGGGAGGGTGCTGGTGCCCAGCAGGGCTGGGTGCTTGCTCTCCCGGCTTCCTGCACGAGGCTGGCAGATGTTTCTTGTTTGCTGGAGCTGCGTGGCTCTGGCTGCTGGGCTGGGAGCAGCCGCTGCTGCCAGGCGGAAGCACTCGGTGAGGCTTTCCTAGACAGCTTTGAATGGGAGCCAGGAGCCCTCTCGCTACAGGAGAAAATCCACGAGGTCAGGAAATGCAGCAGCAGCAGCTCCGGCTCCACGCTGGGGTTCTTGGCTTGGCACGCAGATCCCAGCCCTCCTCTTCCCGGATGGTGCTCCTGGACGGCTCTCCTCCAGACCATCTCAGCTGTTTGTTTGACAGCCCTGCGCAGCTCTTGGGGGGCACAACAGTTGAGTACTGTGGAGGTGATAAATTAGTATAGGCAGGGAAAACACCAGGCGGTGACCTGGGTCAGGCTTTCAGATCCTGAAGAGCTTGCAGAGGGTGGAAGAAGCACTGCTCCTGCTCAGTGTGGGACTGGGAGACTGTGCTTTCCTGTTTCCCTCTGTTATTTTGTGGTCAGCTCTGTCTGGGCTCCAGTTAGCTGCTGAGAAATAGAAACTCTTGTTTATCCTCCTCTGGAAATCCTCACATCAGGAGAAGCTTTCACAACAACAAACGTCCATCCAGTGTGTCCCCAGACTGAGCATGAATACTTAGGGAGTCTGTTACCATCTCTCTGGCAGGAGCCCCACTCTTTCTTCCCTGCCCCTGTTTTTTAGGAGAGCCAGAAACATTGTCTTTGGGATGGCTGTTCCTTGAACCAGCCCGTGGTGGTGATGTTCATGTGGCATCGAAATGCATGCATGCATCAACGAGCAGCCCTTGCTCTTCCCATGGTCAGGAGCAAAGAGGTTGATGGGGAGCTGTGAGATGGTGTTGGTAAGGTCAACTTTGGGATAAGACCAGCTGCCCAACTCTGTAACAGAGCCTGGCCATATAAAAGTCCCTGCTTTCCCCACAGCCTTTGGGCCAGGTTCCTTCTCCTGCAGCACTCGCGCATGCTCTGATGAACGGCTGGGTCTGCGCACTCCCTGTGAAGAGCTTGCATGGTGGATCCTTTGGGAAAGAACACGAGCTTGCCTGAGCGTTGGTTTTAGCACACATCAATTCAGGCAGCTCTCGCGCACAGAGCTGTTCATCATTCCCCACCCTCTTGCTCTACATTAGGACACGTTTTGCAGTGATGGAAGGCAACAGTCAGGGGGGTTGGACTCACCATCCTCTGCAAGCTGCAGAGTCTCTCCTGCCATTGCTGGGGTGAGGATGGTGTGCGGAGCGGTGAAGAGTTCGTCGAGGCACCATCACCTTCTAGGTAACACCTATGTTACAGAGTCCTTGTATGTAAATCGTCCGTGTGCTGGCCATGAGGTGTGGGGAGCAATAGCTTTTTCACCCCCCTCGTTTCCCCCACCTTTTGGGCAGGGGCGGAGCAGGGATGCTTGGCTCTTGTGTTTCTCTGGAGGAGCCAGAGCTCAAAGCTCTGGGCTGGGGTGGTGATGTGCAGGGCTTGCTGCTGTGTGGTTGCCTCTCCGCTGCGCAGCAGAGCTCAGCAGCTCAGCTGGGGTCCAGAGCAGGGGAAGACCCTTAAGCTGCTGTGGGTGACCACCTCAGCCCCCACCTCCTGCTGCAGTGTGGACCAGGAGGCTGGTGTGGCTATGTGGGCTGGGGGTCTTCTGAAGGGACAGGCCAAGCAGTGCTTTCCACTTCGGCTGGTCATTTCCCCCACCATCACCACTTTTCCACCGTGATTAATGACCTTCAGCTTCAGAACAGAGGTTCTTCACTTGGAACACAACCAGAGGTGCTGCTTGGCGTCGTCTTTGTGCTCTGCTTGCTCTTTTGCACCCCCTCCCTTGCCCTTCTTCAGGATCTTGGATGCTGAGAAGGGCATGAGCTTTGTTTGCCTTCACATTACGAGACAGCAGCTCTGAAAAGGGCTTTGGCGAGAGGCGGTTGCGTCTGTCTGCTCCCAGCTCAAGTGGGTGATTGAGCTGTCTGAGTGGTTTAGGGTTGCATTCAGGTGGGGATTGAAGGCAGAAGGTTCTGGCCTCCTTTCCATTAGATCTTTGCTGCGTGAGCAAATGCCTCGGGTGAAGGCTGGGTCTAGAGTAGCCTTTGCCGGCACAGTTTGTACCAGCTTCCAGGGTTTCAGGAGCGGGGCTGGCAAGCCCGGGGAGGTGGGTGGATTGAATTAGCTGTTGGGGGGGGTGGGTCTAATCCCCATGCAATGCTGTTGGAGGCTGCATCGAATGGCGACCGGCCAGGGGAACCGTGTGCTCATCTTCTCACTAGCCGGTGGCTTCCCCAGAGCTTGCAGATGACGGCTGTGCACGAGTATCTGACCCTGGGGTGACTTTCAGTGGGCAGGAGTTGCAGTCCAATGAGGGTGGATTTCTACTTAAACCTTCGGGGTTTTGTAATCTTCCTGAGTTAAAGTTCCTCTTTCTCGTTGGAGTTGGAGCAGAAATTTAAGGGAGGAGGTGGGGGAGATAATTTTTCTCCTGCTGAAGGGCCTTGGCAAGTAGATGGTGCTGCAGAAGTGTGGTGTGCTTGTCCTGACCCTAATCATCATCCCCAATTAGCACCGTTCATGATAGCATCTCTTGCTCCCCTGCGGGACATGCCAGCTTCACCTTGTGGGAGCAGGGGTGCCCCTTCCGTGGTCCTCCTCCCTCTTGCGATGGCCAGCACGGTGGGAGGCATCGTTAGCCAGAGGATGGGCAGAGGGTGTGGATGTGCCACTGTCTCAAACCTGCCCTGTGGTTTGATGTTTAATGCAGCCTTGAGGGTGAAAACATGGAGCTAACAGCATATCTGGGGGGATCTGGGGCTTCTTCCCTGCTCCTGTGGGCACTGATATCCAAAATGTTGGCCAAGGCTTTAAAATCTATCTGATGATTTTGGATCGCCAGCTTGAGATGAGGCAAACTGGAGACAGTGCTGAGCACTTGTGGAAAACCAGACATCTTAAAGTGGTTATTTCAGGGCGGGCTGTTGATTTACGCAGCCTGAACCTCTGTTCCCTTATCAGTAACACCCCCTTACCTCTTGAGGTTTGCTCAGGGAATGAGTGAAGTTTGCATCCAGCCCGTCAGGCTGAAGGATTGCAGCATATCACAGAGTAAACACGGTTTTGTGTTCTGTTTGATGGATTATTTTGCTCATTGTAAAGTAACCCTCATTACTAGTGGGGAGTATTAGGTTAACGAGCTCTGGATGCTGCCGTTCTGCGCTGTACTTCTAGGCCAAGTTTCGTGCTTTTAGGTGAGGCTATCTCATATTTGAGACCCCAGAGCACTAGACCACAAAAGCAAAAGGCAGACAGTGGATCCTGGAGGCACAGGACGGGGTGACAGACTGAAATGAGTATAACTTTTGCTGGCTAGATTCCCAGGGCAGTCAGTTGCTGGGTGGGAAGAAGGTAAGAAAGCCCTTGACCCTTGGGGAACATGGGCCATCCCACCATCTCCCCACGTGCAGGCCAGGCTCGCCAGCATCGTGTGTCTGCGAGCTTGAGATGAGAGACCAGGGTGGTCCTGGAGCAGAATACCCTGTGGTGGCAATTTCATGGATGATTTCATAAAGCTACATGAAAAGCATAGTACATCCTTGATGGTTGCTTGTTGGTTTTCACCCCGAGGGGTGGCTCTTTGCCACCTGGAATAGGAGTGAAGTGGGTTTACCTTGTCCCATCATTAATCCCAACTGAAGTCAAGCAACTTAAAAGACCATTAAAACCTTGAGGGGTGCATCCCTTCACCTCTGCCTTGCAGAATTTGGTGTCTCTGTGTTACAATGTGCCAGATCCCAGACCTCGGTGTCGACCTCACAGCATTTGGGTGCTCCTGGGATGTGCAGGGAACACTGGGAACGCTTGGTACCTGAGGAATGAGGCTGTGCTTTGCAGATTTCCACCTTTCCTGATGGAAAAGGGGGGCTGACCTCTCAGCCCTGCTGCAGAGCAGGTGGTGACGGGGAGGGACCCCCCTCTCCTAATGCAGTGGACGTGTTTCTCTTTGCAGGTGGTGGTGCTCCTGGAATTCCTGAGCTGGGGTTGGCTGGAAGATGACCGAATATAAGCTGGTGGTGGTGGGAGCTGGTGGTGTCGGGAAGAGTGCTTTGACAATACAGCTCATTCAGAACCATTTTGTTGATGAGTATGACCCCACAATAGAGGTAAGTGGCTCTGGGCATGGGGTCTGTCTGTCTGCACATTTTCCTCTTGCTCTTCTCTACCTTGTCTCCAGCCCAGAGCGTGCTCGGCTTGGTCTCAAGTCTGAACTTGAGCAGGGGTGTTCCTCTGCTTCGCAGAGCTATTCTGAGTCACTACATGCGTGTTCGGAGGTCACAGTGACCGACTCGTGCCTCCTGCAGAAGGACAGTGGTGTCTGCTGACGAGAGATGGCGAGGGAGGCAGCAGAAGTGGGCAGAGCCGGGCAGGGGCCGAGAGGCAGCGCAAAAGTCCTCCTTTCTGATGAGACAACAGCATAGGGAGGGGTTAAAGGTTTGGGATTGAAGAGCCATTTTGTGCCTGTGCTTCCATTTCTCCTCCTGTGAAATCAGAGTAAATATATTGCCTTCTTGTGCAGGTTGTTTTGAGATTTACTGATGAAATGGGTTTTATCAGAGCTTGGTGGGATTACGGACGTCCTGCAGTTTGAGCAAGATGTGCCGAGCAGCTGAGCTGTTGTTCCCAGGGTGTTTGCCTCTGCCCCATTGTGAGGATTTAAAGATTGACGTTTGGGTCTCGTAGTCGGGATGGATGATAGCACTGGCTTGTCTAGCTCAGCACCCTGCCTGGAGAAGCAGGCGGGGACCCTGTGCTCCTCTAAGCTGTGCAGGGGGTGTGTGTCTAGTCTTCAATATGCATTACACTATTTTTTACTACTTAAAAATATATTCCGTTCTCTGACTGCTTTCACTGTTGCTAGCGAGATGCTAATTACCCCCTGCATGACTTACACCTTCTTTCAGGGGAGATGTAGGCAGCAGCTGCTGCTCTGCACGAGGAGCAAGTCCACCCTGGGAAGGCAAATTACAGCTTTGTCATGCCTCTTGGACAATAACCTCCCTGTCTGCATTCCTAAGGGATTCTCTACCAGATGTGTATAAATGCAGCTGTGGTTGCTGCAGTTGTTATTATTATCATCATCATGGCTAAAAGGCCCCAGCTGGGATCAGAAATCTATTCTGGTAGGTGTTGTATGTGTAGTCCCCACCCCGAAGGGCTCACAACTTAACAAAACAAGTAACACAGGGCTTGGTAGAAAGGCAGAAATAGTCTTACATTTCTACAGACAGGAAGGAGAGAAAGCACTTAAAAGCACGTGCTATTACATCATTTGGCCAAGGTCGCCTAGAAAGTCCGCAGCAGAGACTGGAATTTAATTTAAGGGCTCCCGAGTCTTGGTGCTGCACCTTGCTGATGGATGCAGTTGCCTTCTTCCCCAGCTCCTCTCCTCTCATGTGCCTGTCACCAGCAGCATCGTCACCAGTAGCATCATATGCTTTTCTTAGAAACCCATTCCAGGTTGTTTTCAGCAAAAGAGCTGCTGATGAAAAGCAACCTCACTGGGGGAGACATCTGCATGGATGGGTCCTCCCTTGGACCTTAGGGTGAGCAGAGGCAGCTCTGATCCAGTAGTGTTTTGGGTTTTGGCATCCTGGGTTTTTTTTGTCTCCAGCTGCCTGCCCCCCGTGCATGTACCCTGCAGGAAATTTTCTCCATGTAAACAGGCAGCGGGGAATGTAAACCTTGCATGGCATTTCCCAGCACACCCTCCTCACCCTGCTTGCTCCTGTTGTGCCCTGGGAGACGCCTGCTCTCCTCCTCTGTTCCCCCCAGCCCCACTCAGCTCTTCTCTTCCTAAAGCAGCCACAAGCTGCTCTTCATCCCTCTCGCCCCTGCTGCTTTTCCACCTGCAGGTCCCACCAGCCCTGATGCCTTTGCAGCTCCCTTGGTCATGTCCCCCCCCCAGCCATCTCACTCATTCCAGGGTGACTTTTAATTATGCTTCATTTTATGGGGATTGAGGATGCACGGAGAGTTACCTGCCAGCCGTCTGAATGTGACCAACAAACCACACTCCTATGACTAAGCTGCTTTGGATCATGCCCAGGAGCTGACTCTGTTCAGCCAACAAAAATGCTAAAAGCAGGAAAAGGGGGGGGGGGGGGGAAGTATATGTGCACGGAGCAAAGGCTTTACCCGTTGCTTAAATGAATGGAGTGCAGGCTGTGTGTGCAAAGGGGGTGCAAGCGGGTCCGGGGGCACTGAGAAGATGCTCCCCAGGGCAGGAGGGGTGGAGAAGTGAGTTTGAGGCAGAGACCCCAATGGAGTGCCTGCTCCTCTCCTGCCCTCCCGACTCACTAGTGGGAATGTCTGGCTTTGTAACTCAACGCCAGCCAGCCCGTCACAGCATGTGCTCCTACGCCTGTTCCTGGGCTGCCGAGGAGTCTTAAGACCTTTATTTTGGGAACAGGAGGGCCAAGGCACCAAGGAAATTTATGCTGCTGGCAGTGTTCCGTGGTGCATAAGTGGGGTTGGAGTAAAGAGTTCTGTGTTGAGAAATTCTTTGGTTCGCCTTCCAGCTTTTAGCAGTCACCTCGTAACAGGTTTTCCAAGCCCCTGGTCATATCCTGACTGTAGTATTTAACAAATGGGCCTCTTGGCCTGCTCCCCCGGCATACCTGGGGAGCTCCCAGCATCTATCTGGGATCCGGAGTCTGAACCCCAAGCGGACGTTGTTTCTGCCACCTGGCACTTCACAGCTGGGTCTGGCCGCTTCCCCTTGTGCAAGAAGGTGGGGTAGGATATGGGGGGGCTGCAGAGGGGCTTTGAGGCTGCGGGGTGCCGGTGGCTGGGCATGTGGGCTGGTGGCAGCTACCCCTGCAGTAGCAGCCAGGTCACTTGGCAGCATGGCAGGGATGGTTGAGCCACCATCCTGAGCATCCTGGGGTGGGGTTGGATGAAGCTGGACACAAAGCAAGGGTGGGGAGAGCTTTGTCCCCTTCCTTTGGGGAGCGGGGTGCAAAGCATCCTCTGCGAGACTGTTAATGCCTCTGTTTCGTGAGCAAGCTGGCTGGCCTTCCGGGCAGCCTGTTGCTGACCTGAGCTGAGGTGAGGGATGGCTTCTTTGTAGCCGTGCTGGCTGCTGGTGAGACCTCGGGTAACTGGGGACTTGGCAATTAATTGCAAACACATGTGCTGATATTCTGTTCCTCTGGACGCAAGCCAGGGCTCCGGGGGGGGGAGGATGCTCTGCTGGGCAGAGCAGGTGCTGGGGTCCCCTTTGCCGGTCCCTTCCAGGTACTGGGACCCCAGAGGTAGAACCAGCGCTCTTCTACCTTGCACCGAGGAGGCTTCAGATACGTTACTTATGAGAAATGGGAACGCATCCCTGCAGGGCAGCCTGCCAGTTGCCTTCAGAGCGGTTGGCTGGAAGCCAGCCCATCACTCCGCACTTATTCCCAGTGGGTCAGCAGTCCCCTTTTTGGGAAGGCACAGCCAAGGCGGTTGTGGCGGAGCAGTCTCCTCTAATTTTGTGGCCCTCTCCGCAAGGTGAGGAAAGACTTTAATTAGCCCCAGTAGATGATGTTGTTGTAGTAACGAACCAAAGGGTGGGAGGGCCACATTGTCCCCATTCCCTTTCCATGCCGCTGATGGTCCTGTTGGTGACCTTTGCTGCGTCGGCTGTTTGTCTGTGGACCTGCAAAGCTCATCTGATAACATTGTTGTCGTCGATGGAAGAGCAGCAGACGTTTGAATTAATTTTAAACTGCAGCCATGGCCTCTGGAGTGGCTGCAAAGCACTGTCATGCTCATATTGCTGACTTGCAGCTTTTCCATACCCTTGGTTTTGGCTTACTTCTCTTGCTGAGAGTCGAGGATGCTGCGGGACGGCTGTCGGGGAGCGATGAGGTTGTTCCTCCGTGCAGGGGCTGCCCTTGCAGCATCCCTGATGATGAGACCAGGCATGGAGGAGAGGCATGGTGGGGAGGAGCGGTGCTTTGAGCAGCCTGCCTTGAAAATGAAACCTTTTGACGGATGCCCTGGGTGATTTCCAGGCCTTTTCATGTCTTCGATAAGTTCCGATTGCCTCTGCTGCAGGGAAAAACCCCAACTTCAAAGGATCTGCCTGGATAGTGCCCCCTGGGCACAGGCTGGTTGTGGGAAACACCCTCCTCAGAGTGTGATGGTTTGGGGTTTTTTTTTCCCCTCATGTTTGAAGAGGATTTTTACCTTCAAGCCCAGTTTACAGCCTTACTGGTGGCATATCACCTCTGGTGCCTCAGCTGAGCTGTGTTAGAGGTGCTGGATTTCCAGGTGATCTTAAACACCTTCCAGCCCTGCAGATCACAGATGGTGGCTGGAAGCCCTGGCTGGCTGGAGCCGCCTTTCCTGGGTGTCTGTCCCCTTCCAGCACCCAGGCAGGGCGGCAGCAGAAGGGATTAGCAGGAACTAAATAAAGCTTAGGAAAATAGTTGTTGAGGGCTGTGTGGGTATGGTGGAGACAAAGCTGCCTCTGGTCTGCCAGAGGCAGGGCTGGGAATGGGGAGAGCAAGCCAGGGGCTGTCTTCTCTGTGGCTCTCCCAGAGAAGGGCAAACCTGCTCAGCTGCTCCCCTTTTTTTTTTTTTTTTTTTCTCTTCTCTTTTTTTCTTTTTTCTTTCCCTCCCATTTTTGAAACTGATTGAGTCAGCTATTTAATGGGAGCTAAACCCAGGCAGAGCATGACCTGGCATCTTCCCAGGGATGCACTTGTTGCATCATTTCACTTGGCCAGACCCAAGCCCTCCCTTAAAGTATCTTCCTCCCTTTCTCTCCCTCTCCCGGCCTGCAGGATTCCTACAGAAAGCAAGTCGTCATTGATGGAGAGACCTGCTTGTTAGACATCTTGGATACTGCAGGGCAAGAGGAGTACAGTGCCATGAGAGACCAGTACATGAGAACGGGGGAAGGATTCCTCTGCGTCTTTGCCATCAACAACACCAAGTCCTTTGAAGATATTCACCAGTACAGGTCGGTAGCCTGGGAAGGGCCCCTTCCCTCTTGCCCTGGGCAAAGGGGAGGCCTCGCTGCTGCACCCTCCTGCCCTCCCTTTTAGATCAGGCCCTGCGGTGGAAGCACTGGCTGCCAGCAAAGACAATTAGCTCAAGTGGCCATTCCCCAGGGAACAGACGGAGCAGACGGCTAATGTCGGTGACTCCGATAAAACCCATCCAAAGGGATTGCTTGTGGCCTTTGGGGACTCGGTAATGTAATGTTTAAGTGTTTATGGTGACTAAAGAGAGAGCTGATCCTCTATGACCCCCTCCCTTCCCTCCTAATTAATGGAATTGCTTTGTTAGCGTAATCGATCTCAGCGACTTCTGCTGGGCTTGGGAGCCGCGAGAGGAGGCTGGGAAGAGCTGGGAGGGCTGCCTCCTCCGCTGGCAACCCCTGTGTCGAGGCTGTGGTCTGCAGGCTGCACACACGCGAGGAGAGGCAGCCTTGGCCCGTTGGAGCTCGGCTTCAACCAGAGCAAAGTCAGAGCAGGAGGAGAGTCAGAGCCTGGCCAGGTGACTTGCCCAAGAGTATGTACTGGGGGGCCGCAGCAGAGCGGGGGCCCCATTCTGGCGTGGTCCTGCTTTGGCTGCACCCAGGTTACCCATCCCACTTCTCCACTCTGCTGCCACCACCAGAGAGCTGGAGAGCCAGGGAGATTGTATAAATGCAGTGGGACTCTTTCCTGGTTACCCCGATGCTTGCTTAGGGAGGGATCTCTGCTTTCTGCCTTTTTTTGAGGCTTGGCTGTGATGGGAGGCGCTTGCAGAGGATGCCAGAGATGGGCTCTGCCTGTCCCTGCTCTGCCCACTGCCCACCAAGGGGCTGTGTACCCCAGTCCCTCATCGTAAACCTGGCTCCCCAATAATCCTATAGCTCCAAGCACAGGCACAGCCCCTCCTTGCTCCATAGTCAGAGGCGCTGCTCCAAGCTCTTGAGATGTCTGTCTTTGGCTAGCAGACGTGTTCAGCGTAATAACTATATGGTTGGACTAATTTGGCTTGTTTTAGCTGAACTGGAGGACAAAGGATGGGATTTTCCTAAAGCACCTGAGGGATTCGGCAGCGTTCATCCTTGTGCCAGGGCTGGTGCCTGTGAATCACTCGCAGGATGGCTCGATTTCAGGCCCTGGTTTTAATCATGATGTAAATCACTGTCTTTCATCTCGTTTCGCCTGTGCTCTTTGTGTTTGCACTTTTAAAAGAATATTCCCCAGAGAAACCCTGGCTGTCCCTGGTTAGTAATCATTAGGAGGTATCTCTTTTCAGCTAAGTGTAGCCCGTGCACTAAATTTAGTACTTGCATTTGCTGATCAGGATGTTACATGGAACATTTAAGTGGCTTTATGGCATCTCATCCATATAGTCAGACTTCATTTCTATGTTCCACTACATTAAAAAAAGATGATTGGGGTTTTTGTGTGTGATACATGTCCAGTTACTTTTAGGTGGATATTCAAATTCAATTAAAGTGCATAAATCAGCATTTTAAGTAATGCTCTTATTAGTTAAATAAAACCATGTTAAATGTTCTGGATGCATGAGCATGGAAAAAAAAGGCTGTTTTGCATCTGAAGTTAAATGATTTACTAAGCAAAGGAAGTTATTAGCTATCAGGAGGGAATTGAATGGATTGTTTGTGGTCATAATGGCCTTTAAGATTTATTTTTTTTAGAAGCGTTAGATCTCATCCTCGCCCACCTACTTTTAAATCCGAGGTCGGAATGAAGAAGTGAGCATTACAGCTTTTTTGCTTCCCAGTTGGTTTCTCAACTTTGAGTGACCTGAACTAAACTGAAAGGGAGCAAATACTGCCTGTGCATCTGCAGAAAAGGTCATGGCTGCCAAAAGCTGGCTTATCAGCTCGGCAAGTTCTGGTTGCAGGTGGTTGTTTGGTTTTTGGGGGTTTTTTTCCCCATTCAGAGGGATTACTTGATCTAAAACGTTGGAAATAACACAGGTAACTGCTTGAGTATTCATTTTTCTTTAGCTTAAACTATCTTAAGCTCATGTCTTAACATAGATTGTCATAGTTTCAAGTTGTGTTTTGTGAACAGTTGCATTTAAAGAATCATAGAATTCAAATAGAAATCAAAGAGCAGAAGTATGTTTAGTTTTCATTTCCAAAAGTGCCCTAGCTATTTTGCTGTTTACTTACTTATGTGCCATGGTCACTTACGTTCTCTTGAAAGCCCAACAGAAGGAATCTGGCAGGAATGAAGCGTATCTGTTAATTCCTGGTGACGAAGTTGGTGGGGAGTGTCCTGGAGTTGCCCCCTGCTCTCCCTTCACTTTGGCACCTCTTACTCTTGCAGGGAGCAGATCAAGAGGGTGAAAGACTCAGATGATGTTCCCATGGTGCTGGTGGGAAATAAATGTGACCTACCAGCCCGGACAGTGGAGACCCGGCAAGCGCAGGACCTGGCCCGGAGTTACGGGATCCCCTACATAGAAACATCTGCCAAAACCAGACAGGTAGGAGGAGGGTTTTAAACAAAATCTTCTTTTTCTTCTCTTCAGTGCTGTCCTGGAGAGGCAGGAACAGGCAGACAGACACCACCTTGCAGACAGATGGGTGCAAGGGCCGGTGTTAGTTGCTTCCTCAAGGCTAAATGCTCCATCAGGACATTCCCTCCCCTGTCAGGCCTTGACCTCCAGTCTGGAGAAGTGCATAATTCATGCTCTGGCAGCAGCGAAGGGAAGATGCCTTCCAGGGTGTTCTCCAAGGCTCTGGAATAACCCCCATAGTCACTGCAGGTCAGCTAAGCTCAGGGGACTTGGCTAATGTCATCCATGGTCTATTTTGGCAGACCTACAGGCAGAATATACCAGTGCTGGAAGGACCATGAGGGGCTCCCAGAGCACAAAGGTGAAAATGGAGCAGCTGATATCTTCAGTGGTCTAGCGGTGGCTTTTCTCTTGGGTTGGTAGACCCCATTCAGGCTGCTGAAAGCTGGTGAATCTCAAGGACTTAAGAGCTCCTTGGCCTCATGGTTGCTCAATCTTGCTCTCTGTTCAGGGGCCACAAGATCCCTGTTGTCTTCCCAGCTTGGTTTTGTGCCTTTAACTCTGCAATCTGCACTGCTGGAAGACAGGGCTAGGGACACCTAGCTGGGGAGCAGAGCCCTCTCTTCTCTCCATTGTCCCCTCTCGAAGCGGGCAGCTGCTTCAAGCAATGCTTTTCGTCCAGGGCGTTGAAGATGCCTTCTACACCTTGGTGCGGGAGATCCGTCAGCACAAGCTGCGCAAGCTGAATCCCCCGGATGAGAGTGGCCCCGGCTGCATGAACTGTAAATGTGTGATATCGTGACTATGGTGAGTTTTGGAAGCAGGAGATGGGGTGCAGGGGGGTTATATTGGAAGCAGGAGGTGGGGTACAGCGGGGGTATATTGGAAGCCAGGTGGGAGGTGACTGCAGATGCGCTCGTCTGCAAACAAATGCAGCAGGAACAATTTCAGCAACGGGTATTTTTTAACGAAACACCTTTTTGACTGAAATACCATTTTTCCGTCAAAACATAGGTAAGTCAAAATTCCCAGTTTCCTGAGGAAGTGTGTAGGAGGGAACAGGTTGTTTATTTTTCCCCCCTCATTTTGTGGAAGAAAATTCTACAGAGCTGAATAAAAAAAAAAAATGAAGTATTTTGTCGTGCTTCCCTCAGGGAAGCTCCTTCCCATGCTGCCCCTCTGAAAGAGGCGTTAAACTGGTGGTGACGGTGTGCGCCTTGCTGCGCCTTCACCAGACTGGCCCTAGAAGAGCTCAGATGAAGAGCTGGGTGAGCGCATTGCCTCCTAATGCATTCGTGAAAATTGCCTTGTCCTAAAGCTTCAGAGCAGGCCTTTCTCACTGTGAAAGTCCTGTGTTCCTTGGAAGAGTTTTCCCCATTAGATATATCCCCTAGGATATTTGGAACTGATGCAGTGTGGAGAATTAGCCATAAGGGGGCTGTTTTGCTTTTATAAATTGCACGTGCTGGAGCCAGAAACAGTGTTTTTCAGATTGTCCATGTCCACTTGCCTGTTTTTATTTTTTTTTCCTTGTTTTTTTTTTTAATGATGAGTTTATTTAAATCATTGCAATCCTGCTGGATGGTAGCGAGGGAGAGCTCCTATCAGTGTCCCTGTGTGAGCTGGGTGGCCTTAAGCCAAATGGCTGGGAACATCTGGCTGTGTAACCAGCTCCTTCTGTGGCAGAAGCGGAGAAAGGGGCAACTGGGGATAAGATGTACATTTAAGGGCATCTAGGACCAGGGTGTGGGAGAAAACCCTGCACAAACGTTGCCCTTAATGCCTTTTGGGGAGTTTCCCAAGCACCCAGACTGGCCCTTCACCTCTTCATAACAACTGCTGGAGTCCAAAAGAGAAGCGTGTCATGTCCAGAGATGGTGCTGAGAGGGTCTTGCTGAAGGTGGAGGTGGGCAGCTGTTTTTCCTCCATTGCTTTTTGAATCAAAGGCCGTGAGCACAGCAGAGCTCTTCCCTGGGAAAATAATAATAATAATAATAATAAAAAAAAAAAGCCTGGCAGCATTTACTTCTTACAAGCAAAAAAACCACCCGAGAACCCCACCCCTCCACTCCCAGCTGAGGTGTGTGAGGTCTCCTGGGGGCTGAGCTGAATGCTGTGCCCAGCACACTTAACCGCTGCTAAGGGAGGTTTTCCAGATGTTCAGGTCCTCCAGATGTTCAGAAGCGTTTCCTCCGGATGGGGATGTGAGCTCGGGGCTCGTTTCCTGCTCTGGCTCGCAGCTCGGGCTCGGCGGACGCTGCTGCTCCCCTACGCCCACTGCCAGGAGCACGGTCCCTGTCACAGCCCGGTGGCCAGCACCGGCATAGGCAGTGCCTTCAAAAAGAGAGGCGAGAAGGGGTGGGAAGGAGTCTCTTGGAAACACTCCCCTTTGTTAAGAGAGCATGCCCTGTGAGTTGCCCACATCTTTTTCTGCTGGGGCAGAAAGTGGAAACCAGACATCCCAGCTTATTCTAGCTGCAGTGGCCAAGAGCAGAGAGGGAGGAACATCAGGGCACGAAAGGGGAAGCAAGGCAAGGACACGCTGGGTTTTGGGGAGGAGAAGGGTGGGTGTGTGGCCAGGCAGCGAGGGAGATTTGGCTGCATTTGCCCTGGAATCACTTTGTGGTTCTCATAATCCCTGGAGGAGGGAGAAAGATCTCAGCAAACAGTGCCCCTTCCCACAACGAGGTTTGGACAGAGGCAGAAGGTCTGGTGAGACACCCAAGGCTCACCCATCACTCTACAGATCATTTGCTTGTTCCCTTCAGCACATGTGGGATGCTTTGCTGAGCCAGGTCCGGAGCTCCAAGCCCTTCGTTTTCTGTGGGCACTAGCAGGGTCATCCCAAAATGTGAGGGGTGGGTAGTAGAAACAGCCCCTGCTGGTTCTGATGACGAATGGGTGTTAACGAGTGTCCTCTTCTGGTTTCAGCCGACGGGACGGTGTCTTGGAGAGGTTCCCACTGTGCAGAGCGCAAGGAAAGGGGTGAAGCGAAGGAAGAAGCAAATGGATTCAGGGGAGGAGTATAGGGGGAGGGGGAGAGGAGGAGGAGGAAGAGGATGGGGGGAGCGTGAGCCCCTCCAAGGACTATCTCGCACTTCACCCAAGCCTGCGGCAAACAACTTTTTTCTTTTTTTTTTTTTTTTTTCTTTCCCCATCCCCTCCTCCTTTGGCCTCCTCCTACCCCGGCAACTGTACAAAGCCACAGATTGAATAACAGTAAATTATTATTTGATGGTCTCAACAAACCGTCTTGATGGCTGTCTCCTCCTTCCCGAGGCTGCTGCTGCTGGTGCTCTGGGAGGATCGCTGGTGGGGATGGCGGGGAGGGAAGGGCGCTGAGGTTTGCTCTCCACGGACCAAGGGCATGCTGTAGACTGCGAAGGTGATCGGAGTGGGGTATCATTCAGGGAAAGAGCTGTCTTTGTCTCCAGCAAGTCGTCGTCATGTACCCCCAGCCCACCTGAAACTCTTCGCTGGCCCCAAGTTTTCGGTGGGGTGGAAGAATGCAACCAGTCCAAGCCTGTCCCTGGTGCTCCCCTGGGTGTTTTGACTTCAACCTAGTCCTTGTGGGATTTTTTTTTTATGGTCTCGGATGGAATGCCTGGAAGGGAAGAAGCACTGGGGAGGAGATCTGAGAGCTGGGTTCACCTCAGCTGGTCCCAGTGTGTTGCTTCCTTGATATTTTTTTTTTTTTTTTCCCCAGTTAGCTCTTTCTGGCACACCACCTCCCAAATGTTTATGTGCTCCAGAGGGTAGAATCAGGCCTTTCTGCTCCCCTCCAGCACCTACCTAATGCTCACACCTGCATAGCCAAGACATATGTCTTGGGCTGCTCCAGTCTGTCAGCAGTGTGTAATTGTATGCAAATCCTCATCAGCCCTGTGCATGGCTTAATTACTGGTGAGCACGTAGCAGAAGGGCCCTCCTGCACCGCAGACAGCTGTCTGGCTGCTCAACAACCAAGACTAAAGGATTCAGACTTCTAGTCCTTGGGTTTAGAGTGGGTAAGAGTGTTTTGGATAAGGGCTAATCTGTTGGGAAGCCTGTCTTCGTTCAGCCCTGCTCCTTCGGGATTTTTGCCTGGGGTCTGACCGGCTTCTCCCAGATGCCTTTCACTTGCTGAGCCCAGACGAGGCATGGCACTTGGTGCCGCGGGTGGCTCGGTGCTCGCTGCCTTTCCCTCTCCCAAGCTATTGCACAGGCTAATTTAGCTGGCATCCAGAATTAAGAGCATCAAAGAAGGGGGGAAGGTGATCCAGCGGAATGCGGCGGGGAGCTGTTCTGCAGGGACTAGCCCAGGCCTGAAGAGGAGCTGGGTTTGGCAGCTGAGGCCAGCAGGGGTTGGGAGCGGTGAGGGCGGCGTGAGTCACATGCCTCTCACGGCAAAACCGGGACAGAAACCCTGGTCACCCCCGGCGTGAAGCCGCAGCTCACCCGGGGGTTCCCAGCATCCATGCAGGCAGCCTCCTGTCCTGCTCCTCATCTTCCATCATGCCAAGCAGCAGCAGAATTAAACTCCAGTGCTGCTTGGAGTTGCTGCCTTTGCTTTTGGCCTGGGCAAGAGAGGACTTGTGCTAAGGGCTTGCTTTCTGTACCTGCCTGCTCCCAGCTGCTGTGGGAAACGGCAGCCGTGGCTGCCTGGCACCCAGCTCTTGCAGGAGAAGGGCTGATCCCAGCTCAAGCAGGAGAAGTTACCCCAGGGAAGCCCTGCCCTGCCTTTAGCTGGGTGTGCAGCTTGCAGCAGCGCCTGGCCCCCATGCTGGAGGAGCGATGAAGATGCAGGGTCTGGTGGTACATGGTGGGGCTGGACCAGAGGCTCCCAGAAAACCTCCCAACCTAAGTTGTTTCAAGGGCAAAGCCTGGAAGTATGGGTTTTGTTCCCAAATTGGCAGCTTGTCCACAATGCGGGCAGGGCTACTTTCGTCCTTCTAGGCGCCTAAAAGCCTTAACTGTTAGTGGGTAGGTTGACATGAGCGGCCTTGCTTGGTGGTGTTAATGCACTAGGAACCCGGTGCTATTTTTCTGCAATAGAGCTTATCCCTTAGGCCCTTGGTGAAGGATGGGATAGCTCTATCTGGGTGCCTTCAGATGAGAAGTAATGCTGTTTGGAGCTCTAACATTCAGTGTTTGGGGCTCTCAAGGACTGGACTCTGGTTGGCTCTAACCACTGAGAGTATTCTCTCATTTCTGGTTGGGAGCCAGAAGCCACGGTCAAGGACCGGGAGCCATGGTCAGGCAAGCTGAGGAGCTCCAGGGAGCACCAGGGGTGTGAGGTGTCTTCACTGGGTAGGCACCAGCTGCAGCTGCAAGAGGCTGGCCAGAATACAAAGTCCTTCAAGCAGTTCGGTCAGGAGCAGGAAGCCAAAGTACGAGCATCTCCCTTTCAGAGAGGTTTCTGCACCCCGCAAGGTGAGGTCTTCCAGCTTGCTCAGGAAAGCTCTGGGTCTGGTCAAGCCACATGAGTTACCGTAGCTTGTTCAAGTGTCTTCTAGTTACAAAATAGCGTTGCTTCCTTGGGCCGCTCTTTGTGGCTGTTGCACCTGGGGGTGCTGAAGATGAGCTGTCTCATCAGTGCTTCAGCGGGCAGCGTCTGTTCAGCAGCCCACCGTCAGGCACCAGATGGGCTTCTCTTCCCCCCCTGGAAGAGTCTGGTTGAAACTTCACAGCTTTGATCTGTTGTGCACTTCCAAGTGGTTCCAGATATTGACAGTCTCTTCTCTGGAGTGGCTGGTTATAGTCCTATTTTATGTATGGCTAAAGCAGACACAGATGTGCTAGGATTCATTAGGGTTCTGCAAACAGACCTGAAAGTTCTTTAGGAACCAGGGTTGCACCTTCATCTCAGTGCAAGTGGTAGGACAGGACAGCACTTCAGAAATCCCAGTAGGCAGGTAGGAGCTGGAACTGGAGACTGCAAGTGTCTTAGGAGGGCCTGGCAGGTTGCAGACCAATCTCATTCCTTTTGTGGATTGCACCCAGCAGAAGCGAGGCAGCCGGGACCCCTTGTCAAGCGGTGCTGGTTAGTGATGTGGCCATCTCAGGAGCTGGAAGGGCCACTGGTTAGCTTTGTGCTGTAATCAGATCACAAGGATTCAACTCTGGCCAATCTTCAAGTCCATGCTGAAGGTTGGAGGTTGGTTGGGAGCAAAAGGAGGTGCTAAAAGCTTGACACCACAAGCTCTTCTCCTGAAATCATGTGTGGATCATGGATTAATGTAGGACTGCATCTTTGTTCCAGGAGGTTGGCTGCAGGAGAATCATGACAGATCTTCCATGTGCTCAGATACATCAGCTCTGATCTGATCTTTGGAGCAGGCAAAAACTAGATCGTATAACTTATCTCAGGTAGAGCTGTTACTTTGGAGTTGGTGTTTTCACTTGCTGACTTGGTGCTGGTAATCTGGGTGGCCAATAGGAACTGGCTGGTCATGGCGGGCAGGATGTCTGTATAGGAGTTCAGATGTGTTCTCTACCTGCTAGCTGAACTTCTTGCGTCTGAAAGTAATGTCGGGGTTACATTTTCATTAGAGTGAATATAGGTCTTGAGAAGGAATTGCTGGGTTTGGAGTCGATTCAGTTGCTTTACCCCATAGTTATTAAAGGTGTATTTGTTCTAGAAGTACCTGGACTGGAAGATGTGGGTTTCAGATACTGCAGGCTTTTCCTGATGACAAAGAGTTTGTTGCCCATCTCAGTTCTGCTTCTGTGGCACAAGCTTAGGCAAGCAGAACATGCAGTTATTCTGAAGACCTGCTCCGGTTGCGTAGCTGGAAGCCGCCAAAGTCCACAGAGGTAAGCTTTTTGCTCTATTTGGACACATCAGCTCAGGTTGGGATGCTGTGATCTGTTCAGCTGGTCACAGCAAAGCTGGATTAAACTTGGTGCTCTGCCATGGATTGTGGGCAAGTGTGAACACCACCTCTGAGAAGGCTTCAGGCAGCATCATACTGATGAACTGTTGAGGCTGCGTCTCCTCTGATGGAGGAGTGCCACCCCTGAACCTGTTTTAAATGACAGAATAGCTGAGGAGGTTTGGTCTAGTCAGGTCCAGATGTCTCAGGACTGATGTATAAGCTTTCCTCTCCCACATCATTCAGGCACCCCACACCCAGTTACAGAGGGGTTGGGGCTCCAGAGACATCACAGCTGAGTCAACTGACAAAATTGCTTACAGGTTCTTAAAGATGCTGATTAAGTGCTGGAACAGATCTCATGCCTTTTGGTCTGTGAGGGCTTCCACGGAAGCATTTTCCTAAGCCAGCAGAGATGGGGACTCCAAAGCAGATGAGCGCATGGTGCTTGCTGAAGGCTTTGGCAGGCATCTGGGTTGAGTTTGCAGGAGCTGGCAGCAATGACTCATTGCTGGAGAGAGACCTGAGAGGCAGGGGGTGGCGGGAGCTGAAGGAAAGGCTGAATTCTACATAGCAGCCCTGGCTAAGTGCTGGCCTCATCCTTCTCGCTGGCAGCGTGGTTGGGTAAGGAGTTGCAGACCAGGTTTCCCTTCTGGACTACAGTCCAGTCCACTGCTACAGACCTTTCCAGCCTGAGCAGTACTTCCATATCTTGCTCCTTTTTTTTTTTTTCAATGACCAAGCAAACTGAGGCTGTTTCAGAGAGGAACAGGACTGCCTGCCACATCCCTCAAACCCACACAACACAACGTCCCTGGGGGAAACCCTGCCCTTCTGCCAGCAGGGTGAGGGAGGTCCTCCTTCCCCCCTACCCTGCCCTGGTCAGGCCCCACCTGGAGCACTGGGTCCAGTTCTGGGCTCCCCAGTTCAAGAAAGATGAGGAACTCCTAGAAAAAGTCCAGAGGAGGGCAACACAGATGATAAAGGGACTGGAGCATCTCCCCTATGAGGAAAGGCTGAGGGAGCTGGGCTTGTTCAGGCTGGAGAAAAGAAGGTTGAGAGGGGACCTCATCAACACATACAAATATCTTAAGGGTGGAAGTCACGAGGACAGAGCCAGACTCTTCTCAGTGGTGCCCAGCGCCAGGACAAGGGGCAATGGGCACAAACTGAAGCAGAAGAGGTTTCAGTTGAATTATGAGGAAGAACTTCTTCACTTTGAGGGTGCCCAAGCCCTGGCCCAGGCTGCCCAGGGGGGCTATGGAGTCTCCTTCTCTGGAGATATTCAAAGCCTGCCTGGACGAGGTCCTGTGCCCCCTGCTCTGGGTGAACCTGCTTGAGAAGGGGGGTTGGACTGGGTGATCTCCCGAGGTCCCTTCCAACCCTTGCCATTCTGGGATTCTGTGGACACTTCTGCTCCCTCCCCATGGCGCTGAAGCCATCCCAGCAGTTGGATAAATGCCATATCCCAAACCCTGCAGTGCCTGTCACGTAGGTAGCCACCGCGGCCATCCAAACCTGGGCCCGGCGGGCTGCCTCCTCCGTGCCGCCTAAAAGCCAACAGGTTCCCCAGAGCTGTCGCTGGGGAGGTGACACAAAGCACCTTGTGCCACTGGGCTGCTTGCAGGCACCTGGGAAGATGGGAGGGACAAGGTTTGCTTCACTCCAGGCCAAGGATGTCCCACCCATGCCTGGGCTGGCATCCAGGGTGAAGCTACATGAGAATTGCCGAGAGCTCCACCCTCACCGCACTGTGGTGCTTCTGGTGTTGGCTTTTTTCCCACAGGGTTGCAGGCCAGGTTTTAACCAGTTAATATAAATGAGCTAACTTAAGGACACTGGAGAACAAGATAGGAACTTTTGGGTTTTGTTTTGGGGGGTTTTGGTGTGGGGTGGTGGGGTTTTTTTTCCTTTTTGTTCCTGTTTGACCTCTTTTAGGTGAGACACAGCACTGCCCACAGCACCCACCAGATGTGCATGGGGATGCCACGTTTCCTGCACTGCCCTTAAATTCCAGGGTGGCATTTAAGCTCATCCTGGAATGTCCATTTTGCTGCCAGTCTCTGTGCTGCTCTGGCTCAGCCAGATGCCCCCCACATTTACCATAACCATGTTGCTTAGGCATCAAATGGCAGCTTTCTCTTAGGGGAAACCAGAACACTTCCCCAATTTAAAACCCCCAAACCCAACAGTACCATGGCCATCTCAGTGCAGGAAGCACTGGCTGTGAAATTTGGGGTGTGTCAGAGGCGCTGCTCGCACAGACCTTGTTAAAATCCATTTTTCAGCCGCCAGCAGCACTGCTTGGCGCACGTGTGACTCAGTCCTGACTCATGCAGCGTCACGGCGAGTTACATCCCCCCCTCGCCCACCCGCCACGCAGGGAGCTGCCTCCACCCGCTCCCTGTCCTGCCCAACCCTCCCCGCGCTGCCCACGGGCAGGAAAACAAACTCCAAGCCCAAAATCTCAGCTCAAAAAAGGAAGCTGCAGTGGGGCAGCTGGGGCTGGGGGCAGGATGCTGCCCTTGGCTCAGCCAGGAGAGCACGGTTTTGCACAGAAAGGAGAAGGGTAGGTTTAGACTAGATATAAGGAAGAAATTATTTACAATGAGGGTGGTGAAACCCTGGCAGGGGTTGCCCAGAGAGGGGGTGGAGGCCCCATCCCTGGGAACATCCAAGGCCAGGTTGGACGGGGCTGTGAGCAACCTGATCTGGTTAGCGGTGTCCCTGCTCCCTGCAGGGGGGTTGGGCTGGGTGACCTCTAGGGGTCCCTTCCCACCCAAAACATTCTATGATTCTATGAAGTTTTCTTTCCCCGGCTGCTGGGGATGCCTGGATTTAATGCAGTAGAAAAGCAGGGAGGAAGGCAGAGATGGAGCTGGCTGGACCTGCCACCGCTGAAGCACACAGAGTGAACCAAGCTAAAAGCCAGCAGGAGACAGCCACCAGTCTTGCTGCAGCATCTCTTGCTGTAAGAAACCTCATGGAGTCTGATTTTACGCTAAACTTCTTTAACCGTTATCATTACAGCCATATAAAACACAGCATCAAATACTCCAGCCAGGCTCTTTGGATCACTGTAAAAAGGAATGATTAACTTCCCCCCCACCCAAAACAATTACCTACAAAAAAAAGTCCACAAAAACAAAAGACAAAAAAAAAGCACAGACATAATTTTTTTTAAGTAACAATTATAATACATTAGAAAGAGTCACGGAGGAAGCGGTCCACGCTGTAAACAAGAATAGCAATTAGAAAAGAAAAGCAGACGGTAGCCGGGCTCTCAAAGTGCACAGCCAAGGGGCCCTGACCTTGACCACTGTCCCAGGCTGGAGCCAGTCCCCATGGCTCCTGCTGCCCACCGGTGCCACAGCCACTCAAAGTGCTCAATTACAAACAACAACAACAAAAGAAAAACCCAGAAAACCCCCAACCCTGCAACGCTGATCTTTTTAAAACTACACAGAGGACAGGGAGGTGAGAGCCATCCCCGGGCTGCGGAGGGGGAGGTTGGGGGGGGTGGGCTGCTTTCCTGAGTTTGCCCATGGTAAGAGTGGCTTCTGCTCCGGGGCTGAGGCCACTGTAGAAGGCTGGGGCAGTGGTGCCACTTATTTGTCCTCCTGAGCTGCCACCCATGCCCCTCTCCTTCCCTTCCTATCCTGAGCAAGAGACATGGCTGGGCCACCTCTGCTGCCACAGACCCGCCATGGCCACACCTTCATCTGCAGCGAGGCAGAGGAGGAGAGAGCATTGGTCATCAGCTGGTAGAGCACGCGTTGATGTGCTGAAGTGAGAACATCGCTTCAAGGAAAGCAAAGCACCTTACTGGTTCCCAGCCAGCTCAGGCTGTTTTGCCCCAGGAACTTGTCCCAAAGCTGCCAGTTGTCGTGGGCTGCAGGTTGGTGAAGAGCTTCTTAGGTGGCACAGGGAGGAGCTCGGAGACCTTCCCAGCAAGAATCACACTGGTGGGAACAGGGCGCCTGTGTCACTGAAATCAGCTGCTGGCTTCCCCCAGGCTTGGAAGTGACGAAAGACCTTGCTGCTCCTTCCTGTTAGGGCTTGGAGGGGAGGAACATCCCCCCTCCCCAATTCTTGTTGAACACCAAACACCAGGCAATGGGTACTGTGCATTTGACAGCTCTTCAAAAGTAGAGCAAACCATGGTTTTAAATACGAATACTGCAAAAGATCCCAGCCCCACGCTGGCTAAGGAACCTGGGCGCGCGTGCAACATGATGTACAAAAGCGGTGTGCCCAAAATGAGGGCAAGAAAGGTCTTGCACGAGCAAACCAAATGCTCAGACGTGTTTTAGCAGGAGTCCTGTGCGTGCTTCAAGGAGAGGACAGGACACCCCCCCCCAAGCTACAGAAACCAAGGCAAGAGGTGACCACCAGCCCTCAGATGCTGCTTCTTGCTTCCCAGCGAGCTCCAGTGGCCAGGGGGCTGCTAGCAAAAGGCAATTGATCCCTGTCCTGAAATACTGCCCAGGTATTGTAACACACAAATAGTTTTAACTATTGTCGGTTACTGAAAAACGTACTCTAAAAAACAAACCAATTAAAGCACCGTTGTCCTAGAAAGGACCCATGATGTCTCAAAACACAAATACTGAACATTCATACAGCACTTCTCCTCAAAGAGCAACTCTGGACTCCTCACAACATCCCCTGCGAGGTAGCTGGTAGGGTTATCCCTGCTTTGCAGAGGGAGCAAGGGCGAGCGAGGCTGAAGCCTCAGCAGAAGATGGGGGGGGGTCTCCAACAGAGCAGGGGTTGCAACAGAAGCTGAGGGTGCTGTGGTCTGGCTGGCTACATCCAAACAATAATGGGGTGCTCCCTTCAATGCTCTCCCTTGCTGCAGATTTAAACCACCACACGCACGCAAGAAAAAAAACCAACCCTGCTAAACTCCACCGAGTAATTTAGGGAAGTTTTCTGCTGGGCTTCCAGGTAGGCTTCAGATCAGGTTATGGCACTGAAGCAGCCTGTGAGGGGAAAAAAGAAGTTCTCGAAGTGTCCTCAGAACTTAAGGGAGCTTTTGCCCAGGGTCTCCACTGAAGGGATGGGAATCCCGCCTGCGGTCCCATCTAAGGTGGCATTTGCAGCCACCCCTTCTGGACATCAGAGTCAAATACAGCACATCTGGACTATATTTCCTGCTGCTTCCATTGATCTTCCTTCCTGATGAAGTCCCTTCACCTGTAGGGGTGAAGCAGATCCTGGAACAGGAGTTTGGCCCAGCTTTTTCAGTGGGGTGAGATGTCCCTGCCAATGGTTTGGGCTGTGCAGCAGTAACACCTTGGGACAGATCACCAGGACTTAGTGCATGAAGGGCAAGTGGGCATGTGGGCACCCATCGCGTTATCTCCTCAGCAGTAGGCTGTGATGATGTTGATGCTCTACAGCATCATCTCCCAAACCTCTGTGCCCAGGTTTCCTTCCTTGGTTGTTGATTTCTGGGTGGGCTAAGCCAGAAGGACTGAGCCCAGCTTCTGGGCAATGTGCTCCCCTTCCCCAATTCCTACACCATTTCCACCCTGACATTTAACTTGCTCAAAGTAAAAGCGGGCTTCAGCGTGGGCACCATGGTTAGACACCAGCACACCTCCAGCAGCTTGCCAGTGAAGGCAGGAGGTTTCCCAAGGCAGCAGCAGCCCCTTTTCCTGTCCAGCCAACAAAAAGGCAGCGAGCCCGCTCGCCGCCCTGGACCTGCGAGGGAGAGGCCAGCAGAAATGCCACTCAGCCCAAGAGACCAGGCTCAACAACCTTCACTGCTGTCCTTGTCACCTTGAGAACTTGGGAAAGACCCACATTGCTGGCAGTCCTCCACCAGGGTCAACCAAGACCCCACCCCGGGGACTCACCAGCTGTTAAACCTCCCCTCTGGGACACCATCCACCGCCGCCGCAGGAGTCGGGTACAGCTGGGCACTGCTCCGTGGAATTGCATAGAGTAGGCAGTGGGCTGCCCGCACCCTGCTGGGATGCTGTGGCCCTGCCCAAAACCGCTGCTGCCTACAACCACGGGTCTGGTAAAAGAAATAAAGATCTATTGCTACAAAGGCCTCTGAACACACTGCTGTTGGCTGCGCCGCTCAGGCGTTTTAAAGAAAGCATTTTGGACTCCTACGCCTTGCGCCCACTTCCATTAGCCATTGGTACCCAGAGAGCAGAAGAAAACGCGCAACACATTCGCCGGCCCTGCCTCTCCCCTGACAGGCCAAGGAGGCTCGGGGAGCTTGGAGGAATAAAAAATGAAAGCGCTTTCCAATTTGTCCATAGCAAAGATGCAAACCCAATTTGCCGGCCACCTCCTGGTGCTGGTGGCCACCACTCCATCTCCTCGCCGGGTGCTCGTACCAAAGCACAGCTCAATGGGCGATGGCTGCTGTGCTGTCACCCCGACACAGACCTGCTGAGAGGGGGGGGGTGTGTGTCCCAAAAACAGGGTGAGGGTGCTGCTCCAGCACCCGCTTCCTCTCCCCTCACCTCCCCCATACTCACTAAAATGTCACCGATTTGGGCAGCTTTGCCAGGGGAGGAGAGCCTGAAAGGAAACTGTTCTCCGAGCGGGATTTGGCAACCTGTGGTGGTAATTTTGGTTTGGGGCTGAGGGGCGGTCGTGGAGCTTTCAGTGCGTTTAAAGGTTTCTGGAGGCTTTTTTCGGAATCTACCTTCTCCGGGTCCAGCACAAGAGCTGGTTGCATGGAGCTGTCAGGCAGGGGACATCCAGTCTCTGGCAGAGGCAAGGCCACCTGCTTTTTGTTTGAGAAGTCCTGTTCGGTCGCGTGGGCCAGGTGGAGGGGAGTGGTGGTTTTGATAACGGCGTAGGGGCTGTTCCCCTCCGCTGCGGGGGCCAGTGCCCTCTGGAAGGGGCAGCCCTCACTCAGCCCCACTGCCTCTGACTCGCCGCTAGATAAGATGGGCACGCTGCCGCCCGCCAGCCCCTGCGCAGGCAGCGTCCCCACCAAGCCCCCCGGCCACCGCGTGGGGCCGGCGCCGCACCCCGGCCCGTTCTGCGGCAGCCTGGTGAGCTCCTCCATGGATGCAGCTTTGGATGCCAAGCGCTTCAAGTCCATTTTGTCCGGCAGCACCGCTCTGCAGTGCTTCTCGGCTGTGTCCTCCCCGTGCTCGCTCTCAGGGGAGCCGGCGTACTGCGGCGTGCCGGGAAGCTGCTGCCAGCCGCCCGGCAGAGGATGAGGGGGTGCATCAAGTGCTTTCTCTTTGCAGAGGGAAGATTCTTGTTCTCCCACCGGCAGGGCAGCAGGATTGGGCTGGCATACCGCATGGTCCGTAGCGGGAAGGTCAGTGGTGCTCAAGGTAGGAGGACTCGACACGTTTTGGAGAGAGGAGTCCAAGGAGCCGTGCTCAGCTGGGGCGGGGAGGGAGACTGACTCGTGGTCCACCATGGCGCAGCTGGGAACGAGAAGAGGCTGCTCCAGAGGCAGGGCCGTGGGCAGGAGGTGATGATGGACCTGTGTCTCGTTTGCCTTCAGAAGAGATGGCGGCTGCCCATCCCCAGCGGACTCCACCCGACCTTCCTCTCCCGGCAGCGCCCCGCCAGGAGGATGCAGGTGGATGT
The DNA here is from genome assembly GCA_034008185.1 of Gorsachius magnificus. Lineage (NCBI taxonomy): Eukaryota > Metazoa > Chordata > Aves > Pelecaniformes > Ardeidae > Gorsachius > Gorsachius magnificus. The sequence continues at coordinate 3,176,653 of CM067086.1, read as the reverse complement.
CTGTCTCTTCAGCTGCTTCACTGCCCTGGAGGGTGGGAGTCCTTGCCTCTGCTGCTGTCGTTCCTCCAGGCACCCCGGGACCTCTGGGGGGATGGGGCTCCCTGTCCAGGGCGTGCTCACTCACCCGACCGTTCTGGCTGTTGGCTGCCACGTTGCCCTTCACGGCTACTAGGTTGAGGGAGAGCTCCAGGCCCAGGGGTTTCCGTGGGAACTCCTCAGGCTTTGCTGCATTGGAAGCAGAGAAAACAAAATAAACCCCAGACTGTGCATCAGTTCATTTTTTGCACCCAGTGTGCCCCAACCACAGGGAAGGCAGATGCTGCACCCAGCGGGTGCCAGCCCTTTTGGGCTGCCCTGGCTCCCAGCCAGGCCAGAGGGATGCTCTGGTCCCCAGGGGGACATGGGTACCACCACCCGCCTTCCCCTCTACCCACCTGGTGGGGGGAGGTCAAATTTCATCTTGCGCAGTTCGGTCATTGACACCTGCAGTTGCTCGATGACAGCATCGTCCTCATACTGCAGGGAAGCAGCGATTTTCTCCTGCAGAAATTCCCGTAAATCCTCCAGTGTCATCTTCAGCAAGCGTTCTGGGAGACAGTGGAAAGGAGTAATGACAGCCAAGCTGCAGGGCAGCATGAGCATGGGTTGCACTGCTTTGGTTTTATCTGGGATTCTGCTGCCGTTCCCACTCCGGGGTGGGACAGCCTGAATGTCTTTCCCTCTCTCCCACGGCTGCTCAGGTTTGTCAGTATTTACATATCTGTGCCACCTCTGGGCAGCAGCTCAGCAACAACAGGACAAGGGTGGGGCTGGGACCTATGCTGGCCAGGATGCATGGTTTTGGGCCATTTCTGGAAGTTCTCACCAATACCTCTAGGAGGAGGAAAAGCTCCATGAGATAGACCCCGAGTGTCAGGCTGAACAGCCACTGGCAGCAGCCGGCACCGCCAGCCAGGGATGCCAACCCGCACCGGCCAGCAGGCAGGCATACAGGCATGGATGCAGGCCCACGCCAGGGATGCAGGCAAAGATGAGATGCAGGCAAGGATGCAGGCAGGGATGCTGGTCCATGGCAGGGATGCAGGCAAGGATGACATGCAGGCAGGGATGCTGCTCTGCACTACACATTCCTCAGGGAGGAGAGATGATTTCACAGCCAGGCTGAAACTTTTTCCTGCCTGCCCGTTTCCCAGTCACAGAATCACAGAATCGCAAGGGTCGGAAGGGATCTCTTGCGATCATCTAGTGATCAGTCTTTGCAAACAAATGAGATACTTGAGGATTTATTTCCGGGTAGCCTGTTCTTCATTCAACTGAAGGAAGAGCAGGGTGGCTGTTTGCAGAAGCCACACACGCAGTCCCAGAAATCCCACTGGCCCAAAGGTTCCCAGGATGCAATATCAGCATCGCTCCTGTCCCAGACTAAAGACCTGACAACAGGGCAACAAAGCAAGGCTGCTGGCTTATGGGAACAGAGGGGTTCAACCTCCCAAAGATCTCAAGATAGAAACATCGCTGCCTTCATGTTAACCAGGTTTTGGTCATTTTAGAAGCATATCAATGGATTTATTTCTCCCTCCACAGCCTTTTCAGCTGAACTGCCCCACAGAGCTTTAGAGACGGATGGGTTGCTGTCTATATTCATAGAATCATAGAATCGCTTTGGTTGGAAAAGCCCTTTTAAGATCATCAAGTCCAACCATTAACCTAACCCTGCCATCCCACCACTAAACCATGTCCCTAAGCACCTCATCTACCCTTCTTTTAAACACCTCCAGGGATGGGGACTCAACCACCTCCCTGGGCAGCCCATTCCAGAGCCTGAATTGCCCCTAAAAGTGCGTTGATAAAAGGTGTGGGACGCAGCATGCGGAAAGAGGCAGCTGGGAGCATTTCAGGTGGGGTTTGCTGTGTGCTGAGTACAGGATGTCAACCCTTGCAGCATCTCATATCCTCCCCAGAGAACCAGCACAGGACTGTGCCTTTTGGGGCCAGAGCAGGGCACCGAGTAGGCTGGTAGTGGCCAGCCAGGCTTTCCAGGTCGGCAGCACAAGGGTGGCCAGCTGTGCCACGCAAGACGCGGTCTGCTGGGACCTTACTTTTGTGCAGTTTGAGGATGGTGTAAGCCATGGCCGTCAGCACCCGCTCTCCTTCCAGGATGTAGATATCCCACAGCCGCAAGGTGAGGGTGAAGGGCGTCTGTTTCAAACACACAAACGAAAGACCGGCTTGTTAGCACTGATTGATGGGATGATGGTACAGAGCTTGGTGGCATCACTACGTCCCCTTGCACCAAAACACACAATAGGGTGAAGGATTGGAAGTCCAGGGCTCATCTATAGCACAAACCCATATTTTATCGTCTATGGTTTTGCCTTAAAGCTAACACCCCTGGATGGCTGGGAAAATACTTAAAACCTGGCCGCAAACGCAGAATCATAGAATCATGGAATGTTTTGGGTGGGAAGGGACCCCTAGAGGTCACCCAGCCCAACCCCCCTGCAGGGAGCAGGGACACCACCAACCACATCAGGTTGCTCACAGCCCCGTCCAACCTGGCCTTGGATGTTCCCAGGGATGGGGCCTCCACCCCCTCTCTGGGCAACCCCTGCCAGGGTTTCACCACCCTCATTGTAAAGAATTTCTTCCTTAGATCCAGTCTAAATCTACCCTGCTTCAGTTTAAAACCATCACCCCTTGTCCTGTCACAGCTGGCCCTACTAAAAAGCTTGTCCCCATCTTTCCTATGGGCCCCCAGAAGAAGGAGCAGCTTTCTGCACACATGCTAGCACATGGATTCCCCTACCCTGGAGGGAGCATCGTCATCTTTCAGCCTTGTGGGCGCACAAAACCACTCCTGTGTCTGTCCAAATTGCCCAAGCAGATGAAGGGCTATTTATGGGATAGGTCTCAAGGCCCAGTGGTGCTTCATTAAGCATTTAAAAAAATCACTCCTTCAGTGTCTAGAGAAGTGGTCTTCTGCCTGCTAGGAAAACCTCTACAATAGGTTTTCATTTGCACCCGCACCCGATCTGACAAACAGGAGTGAACCGATACCCGAAATGACAGAGCAGCCCCTCATCTCCCAGCAAAGACTTAAGGCATCTCACCAACACAGAAAGGAATACTGGTCCTACTGTGACATTCAAGTTCAAATTTAGGATGCTGCGCTTATTCTCCAGGGTTTGGCATGACTTACATTACTGCAGTTAAAGGGGTTTTGCATTTTATACAGCATTCAGTGACAGACTGCAAAACAGCAGGTTCCCTCTCACGGGGAGGAGGGCATCCACTGTTCTACAGGAGACAGGGCAGGAAGAAATTGAGGCTGGGGACACGCGGATGCCCTAAACATCAGCAAGTCTGGGTCATGCCTTCAAGCGTGCAAGCGCAACGCTGCCCCTAAAAGAAAGGAGTCTTGGCTCAGGACTGACAAATTAGCTCCGGCCAAATCAGTCTCATTTTCTCACGCCTTCATGTGCCCCCAGTGCCCAGCCCACTCCTTCGCCTGCAGTGCTATTTGCTCAGGGTTGTCCCTCCAGCTCTTGTTCTCCCTGGGTTGTTTCCCAAGCCAAAATGAGGTTAATTGCCTCTGCGGCAGTGCCAGGGGGCAAGAGAAAGATCTCTCCCAACTTGGAAGCTGCTGCTGCTGCTGAGCCATCTCCCAGCGACCGCTTGTGACGAGACAGTGGGAATTGGCCTGGCATCAGTGACATTTTTAGCTTCTCCCTTACTAACTTTTTTTGCCTTAGGGAAGCGCGCATGATATCCCACCTTATAAAATATTAACACCTTCTTCAAATTACGATACTTTTTCAAAAAAAACCAGGCAATTAACAGTGCGTGCAAGCGGCAGAGCAGCAAACCACCCGCAGAGCATCCTTACCCGGTCAATGAAACACTGCAGGAACCACTTGGTTGTGTAAATCCCCGTAGTCATCTGCTCCTTGTCCTAGGAGAAGACAGCAAAGAGGAGAGAGGCGTTTCACCAGGCTGGCTGCTGGAGGTTCAAGCAACTTTGGGGGCTTTTGGGGAGGTTGGTTGATTGGTTTATTAATGCTGAGGTCTGGGTGCAGGATCTGGCTGCGGTTTGTCTCCCAACAAAACCCCTGCTTTAAATACCAATGCTGAAGCCCTGCTTTGGCCAAGATATTATTGAATCTGATCCTTTATGTGGTCAGACTTCAACCACAACTTTGGAGAGGGACTTCTAAGAGAAGCTTTTCTGGCCCAGTATCTACTCCAGGGATTTATAAAAACCTTCCAGGAACCCAAATGAGGCATTCCTTGCAGACTACCATTTTTGTTTCCATCACAATTTCTAAGCAAGCCTCTCAGAGCACCACAAAAACGATTAACCCCAAGTATCCCAAGGTAAATCCATACCTGCACAGTCGAGCCCGCTTTGCTAGCACTACCTCCTTTGCATGGCATGACTGCTAGAGGAGCAGGATGCCTAACAGGCTAAGGAAAACTCTTAAAACCTCACCAACGTCACCCCAGTCTATTGCTTTTCCATCCCCGTCTGGCACCTGGCGCAGCGCTTGCACACACCTTTGCTTTTTCTGGCACGGTGCATGGAGCTGGGATCCAGAGCACCCTGCCTGTGCACAAAGCTGATGTGAGTGCTGCTGCAAGGCCAGCAAAGTGGTGGGGATGGGAAGAGAAAGAAGCCCATGGGATTAATGTCTGGCTCCGGTCTTTGCTTTCAGCTGGTGCTGGGCACCTGCAAGCCTGGGGAGCCTTTGGGAGCCAGGAGGCACAGGCAGCTTTCAGAGAGTTATTCCCATCCTCCCCACCCAGGTTTCCCCACCCCTGTGGTCATAATTAAGTGAAAACCTGTCCTGGCTCTGTGTCACTTATACGGCCAGGGCTTGCTCATTTGCAGCACGAAGCAAGAGCTGTTGCACATGGTGGCAATATAAACAGCTTTTCCTGGAGCTGGGCCACCAAGCCCCTTGGGAGCACAAGAAACCTTCACAAGTCTGGCCACTGAATACCAACTGTCTACAGCAAATGCAAGGGGGGACAAAGGGGGGAGGAAAAAAAAAAGGGAGCAGGTGTTGCAAAATAGTCGCCTAGACATTAGACTGCAGTCAACGTGTCCTGCAGATGCTCCTCCAGCCACCAAATGGGCTTGTACCATCTGCTACAGAGAAAAACAACTGGACTTGCCCAGGCAACAAAACACACAGCAAATCTTACACGCTTCCTGTCTTTAAACAACAGCGAAGATGTTTAATGCAAGCACTTGAGGCTAATAAGTTATTGAATTAAGAATCCAGACAGTCCAGCATCACCCTTCGGGCTTTGCAGCTGGTGTAAGAACACAGCCCAGCCTCCCTGCTGTATGCAACAGCTCCTTTTGCTGCAGGCTCCGGGAGCCTTCCCGCCTGGCTTTCCTAAGGAAGCCTTTCCATTTTAGCAGTCTCTACACTAGTGAGGACCAGCAAGCAAATGATAAACATTTGCCTCAGCAAGAATCAGGCACCCCATGTAACAAACGCTTGGCCCTTTGCAGCTGAAGTGGTCCTACACGGTTAGAGGTATGTTCAGTTGTGCATCTATTTCGCAGCACTAATTGCTTTAGCATTAAAATGTGATATTAGTATGGGGAGACTAATAGCAAAGAGATACCATGTGCTTCTTCAGTTTGGGAAACAGCTTGCTTAAAATCTGCTCGTGGTGAGCTTGAAATCTCTGCAACTTCGGGAACCCAGGAATGAAAAAACCTTAAGGAGAAAAGATGAGAGAAATAAAAATATAATCAGAAAAGCTCTGGAGCAGTCACGGGGGCAGCCTGATTTTCTAGAAACTCATCCTGTGTTGCCTGTTGAAGTCAGCTGGACCACAGAGTGCTCAGCTACCTCCCTTGGCATCCCTCCCAGAGCCCGCCCTTTGCCCCGTCTACATGGGCGACAGCACCCTCCGCACCAACCCCAGCTGGTCCTTCTCACCCCAGCCCTGCAGAGCAGACCTGCTCACCTCCCCACCACCTGTCCACCAAAGACTTAGCTTGGCCAAGACCTCTCTAAACACATCTCGGTGCTTACCAAGGTTCAGAGAAAAGCTGAAGATGTTTGAACACCACAAGCTTGGGCAGCGCCCCATAATCTAGCAGGACACATGTTTAAGACTGTCCGGAGTTATCGAGGCATAAGGCTTAGCCCTCTGCCCATAAAATGACCCTCTGGGCATAGATTACTGCTAAACAAAAGTAAGAAGAAAGGATCTTTAATGTGTTTGAAGTAAAATAATACAGCACGTTTGGTGGAATTACACCTTCATAAAAACACATGGGCACGTAGCTTGTGGCACGCGAAAAACAGAGCGCTACATGATGCTCTTGGATGTACTTCTGTGAGACAAGTTCTTAAAAACTCATAACCTTGAGTTAATTGATTGCCAAAGGCAAGGCACTCTGGAGGGAAGATAGCACCTCTGTGAAACTGTTAATTACTGAATGCTAAAGCTCAGTGCTGATAAACCACATTTTTCTCTGGTGAACTTGTCTGCCTCCAAGAGTGAAGTTCAGCTCTGCACTCAGGTTGTGTTGGCACATAATTAAGCTTTACCAGCTTTAAACAAGTATGTGAGGAGAAATGAGACTCTACTGGCCGATCTAACCAGCCTTCCCTCCCGTTGCAAGAGCCCCCACCCGCATCCCGCCCCAGCCTTACCGTGCATGGCATGCCGCTGGTTGGTCAGCAGCTGCGCCAGCGCCCAAAACGCATCCTCTTCGTTTAAGTACATCAGGAGGATGGCTGCGATCTGGCTCATCCCTTGGCAGTAGCTCACTTCCTGCAAGAGCCAAGAGGGGCATACGTGCTGCCACGCCATCAGACCCCACCGTGATGCTACAGCTGCAGAAGCACGTCAGGCTGCCTGTGCTTCCCTCTCCTCTTTCAAGGTCTGTCCTGTTTGAAGGTCTTCATCGTTTATGCCCAAATTCACAGCTCCCATATGTCTACAGCATCTACCACATCACTGACTCATGGAGTGGTTTGGGTTGGAAGGGACCTTTGAAGATCATCTTGTCCAACCCCCCTACCATAAGCAGAGACATCTTTCACTAGATCAGGTTGCTCAAAGCACCATCCAACCTGACCTTGAACACTTCCAATGATGGGGCATCCACAGCTTCCCTGGGCATCCTGTTCCAATATCTCACCACCCTCATTGTAAAAAATGTTTTCCTTATGTCCAGTCTAAACTTACCCTCTTTCAGTTTAAAACCACTGCACCTTGTGCTGTCACTACATGCCCTGGTAAAAAGTCTCTCTGCCTTTCATGTGAATCCCCTTTATACATTGAAAGACCACAAAAAGGTCTCCCCAGTCTCTTCCCTTCCCCAGACTGAACATCCCCAACTCTCAGCCTTTCTTCATGGGAGAGGTGTTCCAGCCCTCTGACCATTTTTGCAGCCATCCTCCAGACCTGCGCTAGCAGATGCTCCAGCTTGCAGGCAATGCTCCCCACCCATACCTCTCTCCCCACCAGCCCTGCTCAAGCCTGGAGGGCAAGTGACAGAAACCCCAACATGAGACGTGCCTACAGTCACTTCAAGGAATATAGGATGGGATGATAAAAGAGCATGTGGCTCCAATACTGTTTTGGATTCCCTCGGCCACATGAACACTGAAGTAATTAAAGAATAAATAATTCTGGTAAGAATTTATCTGGTATGAGTGAAGGCAGCGTCTTTGTTTCCTTGACTACTCCCCCGAGCACCTTCTGTGCCTTCTGGGGTAATTGTCCCCTCCTGGAGATGGAGGCAGTAGGTTCACATACTAATTTAGGCTTATTCTACCCATGACCTTCAGCTAAAAAGGACTGATTTGCTGTAATAAACCAGTCTTTTCAACAAGGATGCCATTCAGTGTATGACAAGAAGTCTGAAACATGATGGACCTTCAGCCAGGAGGCCAGTCCTGCTGAAAAGCCAAAGGGCAATCCCTTGTTCTTTGCTGACACTCGCCCAAGCCACACCTCCCATATATCATTTACCGGGTGGCAAAATGAAAGAAGGAATGAAACAACCGTGCAAAGAGTCTTGTGCTGCCTGCAAGTCTCGCAGCTGTCTGTACAAACCAGTATTAGGACTTAAAATCAGAATTGACACTGGCCAAATGTTTGTGTGTGTATATATATATACATACATACATGTATACGCATATATAAATATATATAAAGCTTTAAAAAAAATCATATATATATATATATATAAAAAGCACAGCTCTATTCACTTAACTGGACTAACTTACTACTTACAGTGTTATAAACTGAGTATGCAGACAGGACATGGAAGAGCGCCTGTTGCCTGCGGAGAAAGAAGGGTATTAAAACACCCAAGCATGAGATCTCCGGCTTTCTGTACACACCAACGCGTACGCACAGAGCGCAAAGGCTCTGGAAACCCCCACCCAACTGGTACTTAGGCCTTTTGCAAAGAGCAGGGCTCATAGAACCAGAAAGGACCTTGAAGGACACGTGGGATGGGACCTCTTCCTTGAGGGGTGAGCCACCAGCAGCCCTGCAGAGCGGGGCTGAGCCACCCTGCTCCATCAGCAGGGCTCCTGGAGAGACATGCACTGCGTTCAACACACCCGCTCATCAGATCTGGAGTGACGGTGGGTTTTTAATAGACTTGTAACCACCCAGGCATCAAGTGTTACACATCCTGGGGGAAAGCAGTGTCACCATTGTATTAGTAGCTTCCTTTCTCCCTTCCCTCCTTGCTAAAGGAGTCATCACCGTATAGATACGCAGTGCAGGCTTCCTTACTGTACATCTGTGTAGGGCAGCCAGGTTTGACTCATCCAAGTGACAAAACCACTCCGTAAAACTTCTCCAACCCCATCTGTTGTGGAGGCCACATATGCCCCATCCCAACCAGCTCCCGACAGACCCAGCCCATCCATCCCAAACCAAGCCCTCTGCAACTGCAACCCTAGCACCCTGGGGGAGAAGGCACCACAACAGGCTGACGCTTGGCTCAAGAACAGGGGCTGAACATGGTCCAGTGTGGACCTGTCCGCAGAGAGAATCAGCAGCCCAACATCTGCGGGTTGTACCATGCACAGGTGGTTTGTGGAGCAGGCAGAGATGGCTCTGCTCTCCTGCGAGCTGCTCTGAGCCAGGGGGGGCTGCAGGCCAACCCCATCCAGCTCATCCCATGCACACCCACCGGCACTGATGCCCAGGCAGCCTCCCATACTCACTTCACTCCATAGCGATCCCGAAACATGATGTGGTTTCGGAAGGTGCGGTTGACGTCCAAATCTATCTGTTTGATTTCCGACGAAAAGCTCTTTGCTTGTTCTTTCATTTGCTGGAAGGGAGAGGGGCAGACAAAAGGAAGGAGTCAGACACCACCTCAGCCCACGCCTCTCTCGGCGCAGCGAGGGCACAGCCGGAGCGGCAGCTCAGGAGCTGCACAGAGCTGTCGCAGAGCGACTCGGGGATGCTGGCATCTGGCAGCGAGCAACGATCTGCAGCCCGGAGGTGAATCCCTGGCCCTCGGCTGTGCTTCTGGCCCAGGGAGGAGGGACGGCCCCGCGCTCACACGCTGTGACAGCGGCAGCTGCCAGCTCAGCCGTCGCCCATCTTCCAACACAGAAACCGAGTCTTCAGAATCTAAAACATTTACAATTAAATTCTACTCTGATTTCTTTTGATTTCTTTGCGGTACCCAGCCTGGCTGTCCTAAACCATCGAGACTTCTGCTGCCACTTGAGGAACGATGTACTTCTATAACCAACAGGCGGACGTAAGGACCGAGTCCCTGAGCTTTTCACAGGCTCAGTCAGAATAAAGTCTAAACTGTTATGACAGACTCTATAAAGTGATCTCCAACTACTACTTCCCCTGCAGAAGAGAATCATCTCAGGTTTAAGGATTTTCTGCCAGAAGGGGTATTCCCTTGGACTGATGTGAATTTTAAGGAACCGGCAGAGTCCAGAACAGAAGCCAAACTCAAACCCAAGAACTCCCATGTTCCCCCCGAGCTGGCTAATCATTTAAAGCAGCGTCACCCAGATATAGGACTGAAGTCCACTGCAAAAAAAAGGAAATTCAAACCAAAGCTAAGCTCACCTCAGCCAATTGCGCCCTCAGAGTTCCAAGCTCAAGACACTCCATGGATGAATTCCACTGCCGACCCATTTGTAAACCCCTGTTCAGCCTTGTGCATGCAGGACAGGACCATTATGCTACAGCCAAGCATCTCATCTCACAGCCTGTAGATACCACCAGTGATCATGCAATTGCCCTCCTCCTTTAATATCTCCAGCATTAATTGCATTAATAAAATACATTTTATGACTGTCTTCAGGCAGTTTGAGATCCACTGGCAGGTTAGGGGCAGTGGAGATGACCAGCAAGCCCAGCTTGCCTGGAGCCCCTGGTCAGGACCCCTCCTTGCTCACACAGAAGACAGAAAATAGCACATCTGCACAGATACTTAATCATCTGCTCCAGCAGCTGCCATCCTACTTGTCAGCCTGATATAAGGTGCCTCCAGGCTGCTGTGGACCTCCCGAGGTGGCCACATCAAGCTCTGGGGAACATCAAAAGGTCATTAGCACCCAGATATGTGTCCAGCAGAGCCAAGGCTTGGAGCAGCCACAGCATCCCGGGAGTATTAACTCCCACCTTGAAAGCAGCTGTATGGAAGAGTAGCAGGGCAGGGACTATTTTGAATTATTGCCTGCACAAGACAAGGGAGGATAAAAGTGACGACAGAACAAAGATCTGATGAACAGCATAATTTCCCTGCTGTAAATCCTGTCTGCACCCTATGGCTCCTCGCCCTCTGTAAAGCAAGCAGACTACCTGAGACAAAATGACTATTCATACGCACCTGGTCACTTCAGGTCAAACTTCCCTGCTAAAGGCCCTCTTGTTTTCTCTGCCGAAACAACACAGAAATCTCCCAAAGTAAAAACCCCTACTTTGGGGTGGTTTTAGATCACTGCACCTGAATAGGAGGTAGGTTGCCCAGCACTTTGGCACCTCCATGCACCCAAGAGGGTTTATTAATTCTGCAGATGGTAAACAAGAAGCCCATGACGGGTTGTTCTCTTTTCCCCTTGGTTAAGTAATCTGGGGGCTCCACGGATGCTCTGCTGAGCTCATTAGCTCTGTGAGCCCTGCAAGCCAGTAGCAAGAGGAGAGGCTGGGAAGCTGGATGTGCTGTCCCAGAGACCTTTTACAAAGCAGCAGCTAGAAGCCAGCAACGCCTCTGCTGGGCCCCGTGACCAGCATGTTTCTCCTGCTGCCTTCACAGGTCTCCGTGAGCCTTCTCAGTTGTGGCTATAAAAAACCAGGGAGGCAGAGCATCACACCCATGCTGAAACCAATTGTAGCACGGCCCATGGTAGCCTCCGGGCTCCTTGCAGCATCACTGACAACTGAGCTGCCATGGCCTCAAGGAAGACTCGGAGGCTTGCACGGAGAGGACTTGGAGGATGGCTGAGATAAGACAAAGCACTATGGAAGCAACTGGACCAAGCTTTTTAATCACATCACTCCAGAAGCAACAAGGACGGGGGAGCAAGGTATCCCACTTGGCTGGAAAAGCAGCTCCTCTGCCAGCCCGAGTGCAGGGGACAACATGTCTAGAGAGGGAGCAGTGGGTATAAATAAAGATAAATCACCTGGCACCTGCCAGGTGGCACGCTCAAAACTCAAGGCACATGCAAAAGCCAGGCTTTCGTGCCACGGTTCATGCCCCAAGGAGAAGTTGGGTGGCCTTGGGACCAGTCCCTCCAGGACACAGGGCTGAGGCTTGGTCTCGAAAGTAAAACCCCTCCTTCTCGAGGACCTCCACTGCGCCTTTTCCGGAGGAAATTAGGGGAGAGCTAATTACTGGCAGCAGGTGGCACCAAAGAAGAGGAGGATTAAGATGAGCTTGATAGGGGGGTTTGCATCCAGCAAAGCCTCTTAGCCCTGAAGCTCCTGTTTATCGCAGACCCCTCTGGAGCACAGATAAACTCCTTGGACTTTCATTTGTTTGGATTGCTTCCCTGCCTGCGCAGTGCAGCATCAAGGGAGGGAGCGTGCTAAGAATCTGCGTGCTGGGAGAGCTTTGTTATCTCTGCTTCTTGCTGTAAGCCCAGCTTGCCTCCCCCAAGCCCCTGCACGTGACTCCATCCCCGCGGCATCTCGCTATTAACATCTACGCTTGACAAACTATAACGAGCATTAGCATCATCCTGCTTAATAGGCTGGGATTTTTAGAAACACCTGCTGGAAGCAGCACTCGACCTCCTGCCTCCAAACCATAGCTGTCCCCGCAACACCCTGATCCTCACCCTGGTACGTGATGCAAACTAAAGCATAAGCCAAGCTTGGAAAATAAGTTAATTATCAGCCAAGGACTTCCACATGCTGTCTATGGAAAGAAGCAGTGTAAAGGAGTTGAGATGCCTGAAATAAAATACAGCAAGCCCCGTCACTCAGGTTCTTGTTCCATGCATGCTACAGAAATATTTTATACCAAGGAATCCAAGCCTACAGCATGCAGGGCTCTGGTAGAAAGCAATGCAAGGCAGGCGTTTCTCCTATCTGCAAAGAAATACGTGATTTTTAATAGAAGAATGATTTTTGTTTGATTTTTAATAGAATTTTTCAAGACAGTTACAAAAAGACTGAAGATGGAAGAAAAAAGAAGCCACTTCAATCCAAGCTCTTCCAACGCTGCCAGTCAACTTCCAGTTGCACGTCTAAGTTGTAAGCCAGGACCCTGTGCTCAGAAATCCCCCCTACAAGCTTGTTGGATCTAGCCTCACCTCACCCTTAACTGGGTTTCACAACTATTGCCCCACTGTCAGCTGGTTTAAGGCTTCTGACCTTGCTGCCCATTTCAAAAGGCCCCAAGTGAACTTTTCAAACACGTGAAAAGGTTTGTGGTACCCCCACCCAGCACCTACCCCCTTCGTGGCTACTCGGCATCGCTCCAGGTTGCTCAGGGAACTGCAAGCAGTGCTTTTGCCAAGCTTCCCTGCGTCTTTTCCTAAGTATGCGGTTACACCACCAGCATCTTTGCTTGTGGCTTCCAGCAGCAGAAATGGAAGCAGCATATTAGGGAAAGCAGCTGGCTAACGTGCTGAAAGGCCCCAGACTAACAAACACACACGGATAAAGTTTATCCCCTTTGCATTTGCAGTCCCCACTGATTTTAAGCCTTTCCTTCTCAAAGGTCGCAGCAGTTCACGGATGGGATCGGACCCCACCACCATTGCATGTTGTAGAGCGCTCGGCATGCCACTACCCTGCCAGGGAGGATGCAAGGGCTGGGTGTCTGCCCTGCCCCTTAAAGCACCCCTGTAGGGACCCCCATTTCCCTCCTGCCCACATGGGTGGAGATGGAGACGCCTGCATCCACCACAGGTCCAACTTGCCCCAGCCAGTGAAGCCCCATCAAACCAGTCTCCCCATCACCTTGCTCCCATCGTCTTTGCCACAAAGAGCCCATACCTCATATTTTCCTTCATTCTCCTTCTTCATCTTCTCGACATCCAGCAGAAGCGACCAGACCTGGCCTCGCACCTGAAGCGGGATCCCTTTGTACACTCGCCGGCACATCTGTGGGGAGGGAAACGTGTGCAAGGTGAGCTGGTCCTGCTGGTGGCAGAGCAGATTTCCTCCATGGTTTGCTGCTGCACACCACTAGCCGTCTGAGTAGATACCCCCATCGATCACTTCCTCTGCCAGCGCTGGTGCAGAGAGGGCATCTCCAATCTGATGGATGAGCATCCATCAAAGACACCTACGCAGTCAAAATCAATCCACATCTCATGCTTTTAACCTAGCATCCATCAAAGAACCTACTCAGTCAAAATAAGCTTTTAACCTTATTGGAAGAGCTGGACACAGACCATCCCCTTTATACATGGAGACATCTCGGGGCCTTCACACAGCGGACATACTCCGTGTACACCAGCCTGACCTTAGACTCCTCTCCAAGGACCAGATGGAGCACCCTTGGCTTTGAAGCCTTTGATCTGACGTGGCATGGCTGTTCTCACCTGGATCCTCTGGGATTGGGAGAAAAGAACATTTCCCCTTGGAGAGGAGAGCCCCTACCATGAGGGCCACAGGGACGTGTCCACAGCACCTCTCACGGCTTGACAAGTGGCAAAGGATGCTGTGGGCTACCCCAAGGGCTCTCCCCTGAACATGCAGAGTACTCCTCATGCAAGGAGGGGGATTGGGAACAAATGTGCCTATGTCCCTCCTCCTGACTCCACATGTTCACTTCATCTCACAGACGCCTCTTCCCTTTTTTCTTGTCATAAAGCCCTCTCTCTCTAGAGAGACCATTAAATTTCAATGGAAAACAGAAAAAAGAGCTTTTGTTCCATCCCTGACTTCTCCCATTAAAAGGAAAAGCTTTGTAAAAAAAGAAAAAAAGCTCTTAATTTCTGAATATTTTCCACCCTTTCATTCATCCCACCTGTGAAACACCTTGCAGCTGCACTACAAGGCCAACCATGGCACTCCTCCAGGTTCCTAAGGATCCTGGGTGTCCTGGTTTCGGCTGGGATAGAGTTAATTTTCTTCACAGAAGCTAGCATAGTGCTGTGCTTTGGATTTAGTACTAGAAGAATGTTGATAACACTCTGATGTTTTTAGTTGTTGCCAAGCAGTGCTCAGACTGCTCAAGGACTTTTTGAGCTTCTCTTGCTCGGCCAGGTGCATAACAAGCTGGGAGTACAGCACAGCTAGGACCCAAACTGTCCAAAGAGCTATTCCATACCATAGAATGTCATGCTCGGGGGGGTTGGTGGGTCGGTCGGTCGCTCGGGTACTGATCGCTGCTCGGGACGGGCTGGGCATCGGTCGGCGGGTGGTGAGCAATTGCATTGTGCATCATTCGTTTTGTATATTCTGTATATTTTGTTACCGTTCTCATTATTACTATTATTATTATTTTCTCTTATTAAACTGTCTTTATCTCAGCCCTTGGCTCTACCCTTTTTCACCTTCCCGATTCTCTCCCCCATCCCACTGAGGGAGGGGGGGGAGTGAGCGAGCGGCTGCGTGGTGCTTAGTTGCCAGCCGGGTTAAACCACGACACTGGGGTATGCTGAAGGATCTGCTGCACAATCCCAAGCTCCAGCTGTGGAGGGGATTTACACTGCAATCCCTTGGGACTGGGAAATTCCTTGGGAGGGGATAGAGGTGCTGGATTCCCAGTCATGGCAATGAGCTCGGGGCTGAGCAGGGCAGTGCCCAACCAGGCAGTCAACTGGAGCTACTGGCACTGCCTGGTACGAATGAATCTCCTCCAAAATCCCTCTTCTCTTTCCACAGGGCGTTCTGCTTCACCCGTTTCAGGCTGATGCAAGAGAAGGGCTGCAATTCACGGGGAAGCATCAAGACCCTAGCAGAAGGTTTTCTGGATGTGGCCCCGCCACGTTGCCTTTGCGTGTTTTACACCAAGCTTTCCTTTCTGACCCATCTCGCGTCATCAGCTTTTTCACTTCTAGCTTGACTGTTTATAAAGACTATAACCATGGCACTGCATTGTCAACCCACCCGAGCTCGCAGCCTCCGAGAGCACAGGCCCATGCACAGACCCGCGCTCCTTGTTTCGGTACTGTCTGCACGGCACCTACCGAGTGTAAAACACGGCAACGACGGCTCAAGACGAGGACAGGAGGTGAGGTTCAAATAGACAGGATAGGGGACAGCAAAGAAAGAACACCACTATCCCAGTCCAAACAAGTATATGAAATAACTGTAATAAATGCCAGGACTGCCGTGTAGTACGAAGAGAGCTAGATGTGCATTGTAACACTTTCCCACCGTATTACGGTAAATATTTCAGTATTTCTGCAGACACAGAAACTGCCAGTGTAGCGCATCCTGATCCTGTAAGCATAATGGACACTCAATGTTTAAAACCCCATTCTCAGCACTTGTCAAATGCTTGCTCTGCCCCAGGTGTGGCTTAGCACCAGCTCTGAAGGTCCAATGGGTCATACCCTACAGAAATCCTCTGCAAGATCCTGCCCTCCCCCCTGTAAGCACCAAATAAGAGCTGCCCACTGAAAAGCATCTCACGACCAAGACGTGCCCTCAGGCAGCCTCCATCCTACCCAACAGCATCCTGCATCTGAAGCGGGACATCACTAATTCATCATCTGCACACCTAGGGGAGTCACTCCTGCTTGTCCAAGCTCACATGAGGTGGCGTTTCCGGAGGACAGTGAACCTTCATGCCATGCTGGACAGCTTCATTCCCACAGCTGAAAGACCAAGGAGATGAACAAGAGATTCCCATTCCCTGTCACTACATCAGGATGAAAGTGCAATGCATCAGGAGACACAAAGCAGTGGGCTTAGATGAACCACGTCCCCAAAGTAGTACTGGTAAGGTGCCCATGGAAGCCTGGCTCCTGCAAGAGCTTGTGACCGCATGAAGCAAAAGCTGAGATAGGATCAAAAAAATGGAGTATGTACCAATTCAGAGAAAGTTCAGAAAAAGTTATTTACCTCCAACAGATCAGGAGAGACTGACTGACAGCTGCCAAGGTAGAAGATGATATTCAGCTCCATGGGAAGAAAATGATTTTGTTTTGAACTGCCAGAGCTGGTATTGTTGTACTTTAATGAGTGCAACCCTCACTGGCATATAGTAAATGTCTCTAATGATTTTCTCCACAAGAATGTGGCAAGAACAGGGGAGTTACAAAACATGCTGAGATGGAACCGAACTGAAATGCCTCTCTGTTATTTATCCAAGGGCTTTCCTCCTCCCACCGCCTCCAGACGTGAAAGTGATAAAACCTCAGAGCTGTGAGTCATGCAGAGGAAAAATGAGCAACTTGAAGGAAAACAGGGAAGTTATCATTAAAAGCAGCATTTACGCTGGGAGGAACTGATGGAGGGAAGGCAGCGGGCGATGGTAACTCCTGCTCCATATGAGAAGAAAAAAACAACCCTCAAGGACACCATCTTCTATCTCTTATAAGGTGCTCAGCCCTTACAGATGGGAAGAGAGCACCTAGACAGACCCCATGCAGACTGACAGACCAACCAACATACGGCAGGAGTGATGGACATCATTCTGTTTCACAAATAGAGATGCTGGTAGTCGAAGCAATGGCTCAAGGTGCTGTGTAGACAGGTCATGTCAGAGCCAAGGACTGAACCCACAGTGTTTAAACCTTGCTCCAGTGTTTTCCAGAAGTTCATCTTCCTTCTCTAGGCTTTAACGTGCAAAGCTCAGGGCAGAGGCCATCGTCACCCCATCCCCATCTCTCCCCTCCCTGTGTACTTTGCTTCCAGCAGGTGGGATGAGGAAGACTGTAGAAGCACAGACCTGAGCTCCACCTTCCTGCATCAGAGATCTCCTCTGAGAAGTACCCAACCAAGTGCTCCAGGTCTTTAATTAGAGGGGTGGAGTCACTGCCTTTCAACACAGGACATCTTTTTGCAGTAAAGATGCTGAAGTTAAAAAGGGTTTGGGAAGGGTGGGTTGGTTTTTTAAAGCAGAATATACGCATTTCAGCCCGCTTTCACATTTTGGAGCCTGTCACTGTTAGCTTCTCAGCCACGTGCACGGTCCATCAGGAAGAGACTGCAGAAGTAACGCCCAAATTTGGGGTATGCATAGCAATTTCACTTTCAAGCATCTCCACATACCCACCATAGGTCTCCAACACCCTGACGTGGGGGGCAGCCCCCCTTCCTCAGTTCCTCTAGGGCTCAAAGAGTGATCCTTCTGGAGAGGAAGGACTCCTTCACTTCCTCCACCAGTGATGCGCTGGGTGAGCTGAGCTGTGAAAATCTTCACCTGGGGTGGTGGGTGAAGCTTCCACAACCACCACCACCATGACCACCACCATCACCCTGGAGAAGTGGACATCTTTTCTGCACGACAACGCTGGTTGACTTATGATGTGGCTGTGCAAGACACTTGCAAGCCTGGACTCTGCTGCACATGGTTTTCTTTCTGTGTGGATGATGGTTGCTCTCAACTCAGCTCTTGTCCCTGGAGCTGGAGACTTGGCTACGCTGGATGGGGTGCAGCAGGTCTGCGGGGGCTTCAGCAGCAAAGCAGGGCCAAATTTAAACCCTAAAGCTGATGTGTCGTGGGTGGGCATTTACATTTATTACCAGGGCTACCTTGGGGGGAGAGGAAAATGCTACCTGCCTTTCCAAACTAGCAAAATCCAGCAGCAGAAGTCACCCTGCAGCTCCCAGGCGCAACCCCCTTTCTTTCCCGTGGCATTTGTGGGCAGGAGACCTGACTTCAGCTGACCCTGCCATGACAAATGTCTGCTGGCTCTCCCCAGCGTTAGCAGATTATTCGTGCCTGGAGGTCCGTGTCAGTCCATACAGAGCCCCAATTCATCCTAAGCCACTTTGCTGGCATGGACTGGATTAAGCGCCCTGCACTCCCATAACCTTAGCAGAGACAAGGCTACCCCTGTGCACAAAGGCAGGCTTTGCCTAAAAACCAGACATCTCTAGCCAAAGACATCCTTCTCTAAAGGTGCCACCCAACACGGCCAGCAGCATGAAGCAGCTTGCAAATGATGCAGAGGTCATATCCTCTTCCTAGGACTGGTACTTCTGGCTGAAACCCACTTATTTCAGGGCTACAATGAGTAAATTATCCCACTCTTGGATTGCACACAGCACAGCCTCTTTTTTTCTCTGCAAGACTGTGCTGCCTTAACTGTGTCTATTCTTACATGGCCCCAACCACTTCCTAACCTTCCCAAGTGGAGTCAGCTTGGGATTTAAACTCGGATGTCAAACAGCAGTGAAGAGGACACAAACCACCTGAGCCTCCCTGTGCTGACCCCCGAATCACACAATTTAGCGCTTTCCTGCAGGTTTGATGTACCTTAAACTCTGCAAAGCAGCGTGGTCCTTGCGTGGACTCCTTTATTTTTGTACCCTTTCCCTTGCGGAAGAAGCGCCAGGAACAGGCACCATTGCATCAGTCTAACCCCATCCATGCAGGGAATTGTGCTGGTGTCACTTTTTGTTGAGGTTGCTACTGAAATTAAATCAGATCGGTATGAAATGTGTCTAGAACAGAGATGGAGACTGATCTGATGCAGTGATGAGCGCAAGGAACACCAGGGCATCACTTTAATTAAGATAATCCTATTTGTTGCTCATCCTGAAACAGGTTATGCCAGGAATGGTTTTAGGCATAACCGGGCCATCCTGAGCTAGCAACTGTAGGAGGCCTCCTCTTGAGGGGGTTTTTTCAGCCTTATTTCACACACAGAATCCCAGAATGGCAAGGGTTGGAAGGGACCTCGGGAGATCACCCAGTCCAACCCCCCTGCTCAAGCAGGTTCACCCAGAGCAGGGGGCACAGGACAGCGTCCAGGCAGGCTTTGAATATCTCCAGAGGAGACTCCACAGCCCCCCTGGGCAGCCTGGGCCAGGGCTCGGGCACCCTCAAAGTCAAGAAGTTTTTCCTCATATTCAACTGGAACCTCTTATGTTTCAGTTTGCACCCATTGCCCCTTGTCCTGGCACTGGGCACCACTGAGAAGAGTCTGGCTCCATCCTAATGACATCCACCCTTGAGATATTTGTATGTGTTGTTAAGGTCCCCTCTCAGCCTTCTCTTCTCCAGCCTGAACAAGCCCAGCTCCCTCAGCCTTTCCTCGTAGGGGAGATGCTCCAGTCCCCTCATCATCCTTGTTGCTCTCCTCTGGACTCTCTCTAGGAGTTCCTCATCTTTCTTGAATCTGGGAGCCCAGAACTGGGCACAGTACTCCTGAGGGGGTCTCACCAGGGCAGAGTAGAGGGGGGAGGAGAACCTCCCTCACCCTGCTGGCCACACTCTTCTTAACGCACCCCAGGATACCATTGGCCTTCTTGGCAACAAGGGCACACTGCTGGCTCATGGTCAGCTTGTCGTCCACCAGGACTCCCAGGTCCCACAGCACCCAGACTGCAACCAGCAGCACACAGGGATGCACAGTGGCAGCAGGAGAGATAAGAGAAAGCAAAACCTGCTGCTCTCTGGCGACGGCTCAGGCTGGGGGTCTGAAAAAGCTGCTTTCTCGCCTGCCTGACGGGTGCTTGCGTCGGGGCCAGTGCCCTGAACAAGCACACCACCTCCCTCCTCCTGCTGACATTTCACAACACAGAAGCTGCGACAACAACCTAAGCCCCAGACTGGGCACTAGGAGGCTGCAAAACATGACAGCCTGCTTGAGAAGCCGAGAGCCTCTCCTCAAGCACTTGATATGGTCAGCTGTCTGCCAGCACCAGCACATGAACTGGGACTCGAAAGGTTAGCCCTGAAGTCCAGAAAGTCCCAGCCTGGATAATAAGATGGGTTTCTACATCACTCAAGCAGAGTCAAAGTCAGGGCAGCTTCCCTGTGAAACCGCCTGGGGTTCCTGCAACAAGATTATTTTTTTCCCTCTAATAAAGTGCAGTGTATCAAAGTGAACATCAAAGGGAACGCTCCTGTCTTCAGTAAGAGGTGGTTTTTTTTTTCAAAGATGACATCCTAGTCTTTATTAAAATAACACAGAGCTGCTGTCTGGTGACACCTGGGCTTCCATCACATCATCAAAGTGCCACAAACAAACCTGAAGGAAACATGTCCTGCAGATGTGACAGCCTCCGTGCTCGGAGAGGGAACAAAACCAACTCATTTCCCTTTAGATAAATCAGATCAAGGGCTTGTCACATTTACTTTAGCTAGAAAAAAACCCCATAACCATCTGAAGGGCATGACTGTGATCCCAGCATAAGAACCTTGAAACACCACATCTGAGCTGCACCCAGCCATGACAGCAGGAATCTCTGAGCAGCGAGAAGGCTGAGAAGGGACCTCATCAACACATACAAATATCTCAGAGTGGGTGTCACGAGGACGGAGCCAGACTCTTCTCAGTGGTGCCCAGCGACAGGACAAGGGGCAATGGGCACAAACTGAAACATAAGAGGTTTCAGTTGAACATGAGGAAGAACTTTACTTTACTTTACTTTGACAGAGCCCTGGCCCAGGCTGCCCAGGGGGGCTGTGGAGTCTCCTTCTCTGGAGATACTCAACCCCCGCCTGGATGCTGTCCTGTGCCCCCTGCTCTGGGTGAGCCTGCTTGAGCAGGGGGGTGGGACTGGGTGATCTCCCGAGGTCCCTTCCAACCCTTGCCATTCTGGGATTCCACATTCCTGGCACAAGAGCTGCCCATCCAGGTGAAGGATACAACCTAATTTTATTAGTTTTTTAAAGCACTTTTTTTTTGTGCATCTCAGGGTCTTCGCACTTCGGGCTGCGTGGCTGCTCCGATGCCTGCGCTCGCGCTGGCGCAAGGCCATGTTAGGCTGGGTGGGACTGAAACCAAAGCTCCTTTCTATTCCCCAGGGTCACACTTCCCTGCCTGGGGCCAAGCGCTGCTTCTCTGTCAGCTGGGGGGGTGGGGGGGTGGCCACTTCCAGTCCCCCAGCACAAGGACAATGGCTCGTCTGTGCCCAAGAGCCATCAGTGGGCTGTTATAAATAACATCATTTATTCCATTACAAAAGCTCTGTGCTTTTCTGACTCAGAGACCCTCCAAAACCCACTTGCTGGCCTAGCCCCTCGCCACCCAGCAGACCTGAGCGATGTCGGCTGCAGCGTGCTTAACACACCCACTAATTGTCGGGGTACATCCAAAAGACAGACAGGGATCGCTACTGCTCCACACACCCCTCACCCCAGATCCTGTCTGTCCCCACCGGCTGACCCAGGGAAGCCCAAGGCATGCTAAAACCACTCATCATTACCCATCCCAAACATCCTCCAGGACCTGAAGGAATTCCCTGCACTCTGATGGAATTTGGTGTTCTAACTTCTAATGAGAAAAAACAACGCCATGGGAGAACCTCCGATTTTGCCCATGGAGTAGCACTGATGAACAAATTAATTAGAACCACCCTGAAGCGAACAGAAGGATTACAAAACCCCAAGCCCATCTCCACCCCACCCCTGCTACAACAAAGAGAAGACGTGGGTTGTTGGTTTTTTTTTAAAAAAAGGACAAGACTACAGCTGATCTTTGGCTGGGTGAACCTAACATCACTCTGGAAGGCCGGGCGAGGGGGATGCTCTGCTCAGCGTCTCCCCTGCAGCCATGCAGATATCCTCTGCACAACCTTTTAACTGAGCTCAAGCGTCTCCCGAGGACTCTCAGCAGGAGCTAGAAGCCAAACACCCTGCTCCTCCTGCCAAAAAAGGTGGCTGCAGAGGCCACGGTGACAAGGTGATGCTGGGCTTCAGCCCTCCCCTGCGCAGAGAGCCACAGGCAGAGCAGGTCGGAGCGTGATGCTCCTTCTCCTTACCCAGCAAGGGTCCTGTCATTAGAATCATAGAATGTTTTGGGTGGGAAGGGACCCCTAGAGGTCACCCAGTCCAAACCCCCTGCAGGGAGCAGGGACACCACCAACCAGATCAGGTTGCTCACAGCCCCGTCCAACCTGGCCTGGAACGTTCCCAGGGATGGGGCCTCCACCACCTCTCTGGGCAACCCCTGCCAGGGTTTCACCACCCCCAGTGTAAAGAATTTCTTCCTTAGATCCAGCCTAAACCTACCCTGCTTCAGTTTAAAACCATCACCCCTTGTCCCATCACAGCTGGCCCTACTAAAAAGCTTGTCCCCACCTTTCCTCTGTGCCCCCTTTAAGCCCTGAACGGCCGCACTCAGCTCTGCCCGCAGCCTTCTCTTCTCCAGGCTGAACAACCCCAACTCTCTCAGCCTGGCCTCCTAGGAGAGGGGCTCCAGCCCTCGGGTCATGTTAGTAGCCCTCCTCTGGCCCCGCTCCAACAGTTCCATGTCCTTCTTATGCTGATTAAGTTCAAGGGTTTTTTATTTCAAGAGGTTTGTAATAGGAACATATTACAAATATTATTTATTAAAAAAAAAAATTATCAGTTTTGCAGTGGCTTTTGGTCCAGATTTTACTTTGAACACCGAAGCCAAGACACAGGGTTGATGTCTCCATCCTTGATTTCCACAGGCAGCTGCACAAAATCTAACACCTAAGGGGCTTCTCTTCTCACAGGCACAGCTAGGAGCAAACCACAAAATCTAACACCTAAGGGGCTTCTCTTCTCACAGGCACAGCTAGGAGCAAACCACAAAATCTAGATGATGTCCCAGACAAATAATTCTCCCTCCAGGGAGAATTATGAGGAACATCAGCTGGACCGCATCAGCCACATCTCCCATGCCATTCCCAGGTGGTGGAGACACGGAAGCGACCCGCGCCACGCAACGCTCCTTGCTCTCAGGGCAGGAACCCAGCTGGGCACACGAACATCTCTGCTGATCTCCTGCTTGCACAGGGAAGCAGAAGTGCAAACACACCAGCAGCATTTAGGAAGCCATTTTGAAAACTATGGAAGTCAGAACAGGACTTTTCCCTCAACCCAGCAACTTCAAGGAAAGATTTAAAATATTAAAAACTAACAGGTAGAATTAGGCCATATTTCCTAGTGATCTCCGGTTTCTCTATCAACTTTTTGAAATCCTGACTCATTGGAGTGATGCACCCTTCCCGTCCCTCCAGACACGTGCTCTTTACCTTATCACTGTTTCTGTATTTGCCCCATTTCTTCAGCATCTTCAGCCACTTGTCCACGCGTTCGATTTCCTGCTGTTTTTGCTGGTGCAAGGGGGAAGAAGACAAGAAAATTTCAGGAAAAAAAAAGCCCCAGAAGATACCTCCTGGAAACACAAAACTTCATTCTCTTTAGGATTAAACTTCTGTGCAAAGACTTTGCATCGTGGATGGGAATACCCCACAGGTGCTTGCAGGAACTGGTAATTTCAACTCATGGTAATTAAAGCAGCATTGGTAAAAATGATGAGGTGCATAGGCTTAACATAGACAAAGCATTTCCAGGAGGAGTATTCCTCAAAAACAAACATCTTTGCAGGTTCAGCTAGCCTCAAACCATATCCTCGTATCAGACTGGCAGAAACAAGATGCTGTTTAGTCCCAGTTAGCAGGATCCTAACAGAGGACACGCTCCCAGCTCAGCGGAGATAAGGGTGGAGAAGACAGTTACAACCTCCACCGCTTTCCCCCACATGGGCAATCCCCTTTTCAAGCCTCAGCCACTGAGCGCTTTGCCGAAGCGGAGGAAAAAGCCCAACATTGCTTTAAAAGGTGTGATTTCAGTGCAGCATGGAGGAGGGGAGATGCCTGAGCCAGCAAAGCTCCAACAGCTGGGCATCCTGCAGAGTTCCCACCTCTGCACGAGCAGCAGTGACCAGCCAGTGCTGGCTGCCTGCTTCGCTCTTGCTTGCACATTTGTCTTCCCCAAAACCGTCCCCTGCCCAGCCAGTGTGACAAGGATCTGATACCCATGACGCCAGAGCTGGCGGCTCTCACCTTCTCTTCCAAAGCCGTGCGGGTTGGCAGCTCCTGCTCGCTGGAAAAGCAAGGGGTCACTGGTTACTCTATGGGCAAGAAAGGGTGTGGAGGAGCGCGGGGTGCTGCAGCTCAGGGACCACCTCAGGCACCTTGAGGAGATACGGCTCAGGGGTTTCATGCCTTTCATACAGATGCCCCCAACGAAGAAGAGGCAGAGAAAGCACCAGCCAAAACCCCAGAACCCTACAGGAGCTGCTGGGGAGCAATCAAGCACTGTATGTAGCTGGAAATCCTGGGCATAAAGCATCTCTTCAATACACACATGATCAGCAATTAAAGCAGGGTGGGGTCGAGGCGGGTGGATTTCTGGACAGCAATTGCTTCAAACCCCCTCCTGCACACAGAACATCTGCTTTTACAATTTTTTGGTTGGATTTGGAATAAAAATAGCTCTTTTAAGCATCCTCCCCAGGCCCAGGGTGTGCATCTAATTAATCTGCACCTTGCTCAGGATGGGGATTTTTTAAGCGAACCGAAGACAATCAGATATCGTCTCATCTCTTCCTACACCTCCCTGACTCATTAGGTGCAACGGCAGGAGCCTCTTGCTCTGCGACACACCGTGGGCCTCTGCAGAGGCACAGCAGCGCCAGCCTGCACCTTCCGACGCCAGGCTTAGAATCATAGAATCACTTTGGTTGGAAAAGACCTTTAAGATCATCAAGTCCAACCATTAATGTAACCCTGCCATCCCACCACTAAACCATGTCCCTAAGCACCTCATCTGCCCTTCTTTTAAATACCTCCAGGGATGGGGACTCGACCACATCCCTGGGCAGCCCATTCCAGAGCCTGACAAGCCTTTCCGTGAAGAAGTTTTTCCTCATGTCCAACCTAAACCTGCCCTGGCACAACTTCAAACCATTCCACCTCGTCCCATCACCCGTTACCAGGGAGCAGAGGCCGACCCCCACCTGGCTCCCCCCTCCTGTCAGGCAGCTGTAGAGGGCGATGAGGGCTCCCCTCAGCCTCCTCTGCTCCAGGCTGAACACCCCCAGCTCCCTCAGCCGCTCCTCGTAAGCCTTGTGCTCCAGACCCCTCTCCAGCCTTGTGGCTCTCCTCTGGACATGTTCCAGCAACGCAACGTCTTTCTTGTAGTGAGGGGCCCAAAACTGAACCCAGCATTCGAGGGGCGGCCTCGCCAGCACCGAGTACAGGGGCACGGTCACTGCCCTGCTCCTGCTGGCCACGCTATTCCTGATACAAGCCAGGCTTGCGACAGGGAACCGCTTCCGAGCCTTGCCTTGCCACAGATTCAAAGCATCAGACCGTGTGAACACGTGAAGTTGGAGGAGGAGGCACATCCAGTCTTTCCTGCTGTACTGGGGATTGATCACGCCAAGCCACAGAGCGGCTTACACGGAAAGATGCGGGGTCTGCCACGCTCGGTGCAGATGGATGGTCTGCGCAGACACGTGGGTGGGAGAGGAGAGGAGAGGGCAGAAGGACTTACTGCAGGAATCCAAACCGGTCTGTAACTTTATACAGCGTGAAATCGGCATCTTCCCACGGGTCAATCTGAGCTCCTGCCTGCCTGCCCTGAAAGCAGAATGGACACCCATGAGCTGGCCCCAGCATCAGGAACACCCCCGTGCCTGCACCCCTCCCCTCTCCGCGTGCTAGAAGGCATGGAGCCAGGAGACCAAAAGCTGCTCTAAAGAGACAAATACGACGCAGGCAAGAGAAAAATGCACAAGTTAAGCCTGTCCAGTGTCCCTGGTGTGCCTCTGCTACAGGATGGGAAAGGCCATACATCAGAGAAACCAGTGCTGTCGGGCATAAGCCATCCTGGTGTTAAGGGGACACAGAAGCACCAGAAGCCCAGGACCTTTGGGCTGAGCATACATGGGATCCACCAGGAACTCTGGGGATGTGGCGAGAGGGGATGTGCAGGCAGGGAGAGCCAGCATGAAGACTGACGGCATGAGGGTTACTGGGGCGATGCCTACAGGGAGGCCAAAGTTCTTATTCAAAGCACTGCTAATGGATTAAATAGCTTCAGCCTTAGCCAGCATGCTGGAGAGAAACAAGAGGTTGGTACCTTCTCATACTTGGCAACGATCTCCGCTTTTTCCTGGACTATTATAGACTCTATATCCTTCTTCATGTCAGAAGCTGTAAGGAAAAAAAAAGGGGGGGGGGGGGGGGGGAGGATAAGTAAATGCATAGACAGCCGGTGAAATATTTTAGGAAATTGCTAATAGAAAAAAAACTTTGCTGACAACTTTAGCTTCCAGCTGTATCCCCTAGCTAGAATCAGGCTGAGGCTGAAAAGCCCCGGTACCAAGTGTGCCCGGACCTTGCCTGCACACAGCAGGACGGCCAGCTCCCCGCTCCCCGCACAGGGACACAACAGGGTGTGAGCACGGGGGAGCCTTCTCTGCTGGAAGGCAAGATGCCATGCCTTTGTGCTTTGGCACACACGTGACTTAAAAGACATCGTGCTTTTAAGTAGAGATGTGCAAGCCAGCCAGAGAGCCCTTGCAGCTGGGCGCTGCACGGTGTGGCGTTCGTGTGGATGACAACAAACCACCACACTCGTGCCCTCAGCGATGGATGTGAAGCCAGGAGATGCTCTGTAGGGGCATCAGCAGGCAGATTTAACATCAAAGGAGAAACTAAAAGGAGGTTTTGCCTACTGAAGCATGCACACAACAAGTGAATTAGCCTCTGGATGATTGCCTTCTATACACACCCCCAAAAGAAAAAAACAGAGCAGCAAGATGCCCACACAGTCCTCATCTACTCCGAGATGGTCCAGTCTTGGTCTAAACAAGGCCCAGTCTAGCTTCCCTGAGGTCTGTGCCCACTGCTCTGCTTCATCGCATACACATATCACAGAATCACAGAATGGCAAGGGTTGGAAAGGACCTTGGGAGATCACCCAGTCCAACCCCCTTGCTCAAGTAGGTTCACCCAAAGCAGGGGGCACAGGACATCGTCCAGGCAGGCTTTGAATATCTCCAGAGGAGACTCCACAGCCCCCCTGGGCAGCCTGGGCCAGGGCTCGGGCACCCTCAAAGAAAAGATGTTTTTCCTCATATTCAGTTGAAACCTCTTCTGCTTCAGTTTGTGCCCATTGCCCCTTGTCCTGGCGCTGGGCACCACTGAGAAGAGTCTGGCTCCGTCCTCGTGACACCCACCCTTGAGATATTTGTATGTGTTGATGAGGTCCCCTCTCAGTCTTCTCTTCTCCAGCCTGAACAAGCCCAGCTCCCTCAGCTTTTCCTCACAGAGGAGATGCTCCAGTCCCTTTATCATCCTAGTTGCTTTCCTCTGGACTCTCTCTAGGAGTTCCTCATCTTTCTTGAACTGGGGGGCCCAGAACTGGACCCAGTGCTCCAGGTGGGGTCTGACCAGGGCAGAGTAGAGGGGGAGGAGAACCTCCCTCGCCCTGCTGGCCACGTTCCTCTTAATGCACCCCAGGTAACTTCCCACATCAAACGCGCTGTGACTGCTGTCCTGTACAAGCCCAAAGGAGCATCCACAGGAGGAGTCAAGCCGTAACTAGGTTTCTCACTGTTCACCAAAGGAAAAGGTTGATCTAACACAGAGGAGAAAAAACAGGCGGATAAAATCTGCAGGCAACCACAGTCCCCGGGGGCAGCTGCAAGGAAGAGGGCAGAGGGAAGGTCTACCAAGCCCCCCTCCTCTGAAACTCCACGGAGCCACAACCAGCCCACCCCAGACCACACAGTGGTGATGGCACCACCGAAAGCCAGGCTACCACAAGCCACGTTACCCAAACCTAGCGGCTAGGGGAGCGATGCTGTGGCGGCACCATCCCCAGGCACGGAGGACAGCAGCAGGGACAGGCAGCCAGCGGGGATGGCCTCATCGCAAGCCCACTGACTGCATTCCTAAGGGCTCTGTAAAGGGACAAACTCCAGCCAGCCCCAGAGCTATACATCATCCTGGTATCTTCCCCTTGCTCCCTTTCCCCAGCGTTTGGTTGTTTTTTTAAAAAAAAAAAAATTAAGAGCTTTTAAAAATAGTTTTAAGTTTTTCCCACACTTCTGCTATGAATTATGAAACCCTACTTGGTGCAGACAGGATAAGCACTGGGAAGTCATGCTGGGCTATCACCTACACAGCTCTGTCCTTCAGGGTCCTGCCGACTCGCCGCAGCTCCCAGAGGGATGCAACGCATTTCAAGAACAGCAAGGTAAAATAATTTTAGTCCACAGTTGCAAATGGCTTAGCGTTGGAAAAGTTTTTGAACACTTAAGAGTATAAAGTCTCTTAGAATAGCTTGTTATAGAGGTGGACTGCATTTTGCCTGGTCTAAGGAGGTTTTGCCTGGTCTGTCTGATGTAAAAAGATTCAGCAAGGTTGGGAAAAAACTGCTAAGAACACCACAGGCTTAAAATATTTTCCCCACTGTCACATTACGAACAAGCCAGTGATTTACCCAGAACGTCTGAAAGCTAAACGATTTCGATAATACAGTCCAGAGGTTTCTTGAAGGGCTTGAAAGGAATTCCCTGGAGCATCTGGGATCCTGAGTGTCTGTGCTCTGGTCCCTTCCTAAAGTGCTGGTGACCACCTCCTTGCAGAGAAGAGGAGCATTGCTACCCACAGATAAAACCCTGGGCAATAGCTGCTCAAGAACAAGTTTACTCCAAGATGCCACTGCAGCTCTCTAATGGACACCAGGAGCCATCCCGATATCCCTTCAGGAGGATCCTGAAGGGATCTTGTTGTAGGACACACTGCCCCAGCTTCTGGCCGAGGCTACATCTCGGCAAGCAGCGCTCAGCACCGGATGAGCCACAGCAGCCAAAGCCATTGCACTCGGGATGATCTGAAGAATGCAATTTTTCCTCGAGGGGAAAAAAAATAAGAGCAATAAAAAAAAACACCTGGCAGAGATACGGTGAGCATCAGGGCTCTCCAAGGCTCAGCCCATTTCTTCGCACCTTCAGCTGCCCGTAAGCTGTTACTTGCCTCATCTTACCAACTCCCTAATGCCACCTGCTCCCTGCCACCATGTCTTTCAGGCTTGGATGGAGATGGCCGGGAGATCCATCTTCCCTTAACTCTTCATTTTAAAAGCAGCCATCGCTCCCAGTTGCCAGAGGTTTGACCCACGCGCAGTCGCCAGGGCTACCAGGGCAGCTCCTCTGTAGCACGTTATCAGCCAACAGCACAGGCTCTTCACTGCTTTACACTCATCTGTGCAGGCACTGGAAAAAAGCAAACTCTCCAAATTCCCAGCAGGAATGGGTATATCTCTCCCCGCTATTGACTCCACAATCAAATCAGAGCAAGGACAGAAATATTAAAGTGTATTTTGTTTTCTTATTTTTCCAAGCTGCAGCTTGTACTTCAAGTGTTCCGACGAATTTTTCTCAATAGATGTTAGTTGCATCTTCATTTTTCAAAGCAGCAAGGTTTGAGTAACCATCTCATGGCATCTTCTCCTCCTCACATCTTTCTTCTGCAAAGTTTAACTGAAAGGCAAATTCGCTCCCCCACTTCTGACTCTGTTTTTTTGGTTGTTACGGGGCCAAAGAATTCAAACGAGGTCCTTGATGTGCTGTGTAATAATACAAATATTCTGCAGACTGGAGGGAAAAATAAACCGTACGTCAAATTAAACGGGCAGTTTTTCAAGACGTTTATGAAGTGGAAGTTATTCTGAACGTCTCTGACCACACTCTGTACCAGAATAACCAGAGGAAGAGCAACTTGGTAACATGGGAGGGTGAGGGTTTACACAGCAGAAGACAGCAGCGAGACCACATATATTTTGGCATCCACCTCTGCAAAAGCCCCTCTGCAGCCAGAAACACCAGACTGACTGGTGCAAAGGATCCAGTTTTGCATCTCGTACCTGGAACGGACACGTTTGTTTTCTGTTTCTACTGTAACAGCGCAAAAGTCCACATTTAGGAAAAAAACTTGAAAGCAGAAAAAAATGGTTGATGGCAGTGGGAGGGATGGAGATGGCAAGCGGCTGCACCAGCCTCGGTGTCTGACCATGATGCTGCTGCAATACTCCGCAGCACAAGAGGGACATGGACCTGTTGGAGTGGGGCCAGAGGAGGGCTACTGAAATGATCCGAGGGCTGGAGCCCCTCTCCTAGGAGGCCAGGCTGGGAGAGTTTGGGCTGTTCAGCCTGGAGAAGAGAAGGCTGTGGGCAGAGCTGATTGAGGCCTTTCAGTGCTTAAAGGGGACCCATAGGAAAGATGGGGACAAGCTTTTTAGTAGGGCCAGCTGGGACAGGACAAGGGGTGATGGCTTTAAACTGAAGCAGGGTAGGTTTAGGCTGGATCTAAGGAAGAAATTCTTTACCATGAGGGTGGTGAAACCCTGGCAGGGGTTGCCCAGAGAAGTGGTGGGGGCCCCATCCCTGGGAACATTCTAGGCCAGGTTGGACGGGGCTCTGAGCAACCTGATGTGGTTAGCGGTGTCCCTGCTCCCTGCAGGGGGTTTGGACTGCGTGACCTCTAGGGGTCCTTTCCAAACCAAAACATTCTATGGTTCTATATTTTTTGGAGTACAAAGGTGACACTGTGCTCGACCAGGTGATTTTCAAAGTCCTCTGGAGAGGGAACAGAATATAGCTTAGCTCTGCAACAGCCTATGTTGAACAGAGATACTGAATATGGATATTTTTATTATTTAGTTCTGTGCATACTCAATCTCCAGAGCGGTTTGACACCGTGAAGTTACAGCATTTGCTCGAAGGAAATGACAGCTTCTGCATATGAAAACTCCCGAGACATTTATTTTGTGGCAAGTTTGACAAAACACATCGTTCTGCCCTGATATAAATAGGCTACCCATAGATAGGCGTAGCCTGTACCTGCCACACTTTTCCATATACCTATATAAGACTGAAGACCCTTTTTTTTTTTAATATACCACTCAAATTACTTTCTCAAGCCTGCCACCCAATTTTCTCCTATTTTCCCAGCAAACAGGTTTGGGTTTTTTTTT
The DNA here is from genome assembly GCA_034008185.1 of Gorsachius magnificus. Classification (NCBI taxonomy): domain Eukaryota; kingdom Metazoa; phylum Chordata; class Aves; order Pelecaniformes; family Ardeidae; genus Gorsachius; species Gorsachius magnificus. Next base: position 3,145,290 of record CM067086.1, on the reverse strand, counting down.
CCATGACAAACACACAAGGTGAAGCAGTTATGAACAGGAACGGTAGGAAAACGTGAACAGTACGAGAATGGTATCAGATAAATTTACTAGGATGTGAGCAAAAGAAAACCCCAAGCCATGCACACTTAAATTCAACTGGGAAACACTATTACCAACTAGTTCCTTTTAAAAAGAACGAGTTTTAAACCCCCACAATCTGTCATCTCACACTGAAACTTGCAGCTTCCAGTTTACAATTTAAGAAAGTAAAAATTAATCCCAGCAACAGTAAGCCTAAAGATGCTCAATGAAAATGCATGTTCCTGCCTACTCACATTGAATACTATTTAAACATTAGCAAACCTGAAATAAAATATCCAAACTTTGGATGCGAACAACTTTCCTGAAATTAATTCACCAGCTGGGATCTCAAGTATTGGCAGTGGAGGGAAGGTGTCTGCATCAAAAATCCAAGACTTGGTGCAAAACCTGTTACCCATAAATCAGATTTACTGTCATTGCCTTCCCCCAAAAGTCCCGTATTTTTCCAGTACCACGCGCCAACCTCCTGCCACCCCATACGAGGTGGTGCCCGCTGGGACCAGCCTGGCTGGGAGCATGGGAGCCTCTGGCTACCGGTCACCCAACCTGTGCATTGCGACCCTGCTCGCTGCCCAGAGGAGGAACGGAGCGTGGGGGAACCAAGCATCCCCCGTGGCCCAGCAGCAGCGCTGCTCCTGCCACGGGGCAGGACACATGAACGTCCCCTGCCGCCCCCGACCACCATGCACACGTCCCCTGCCACCCCCGACCACCACGCACACATCCCTTGCCACCCCTGACCACCACACACACATCCACTGCCGCCCCCACCCACTCCCCGCCGCCCCCAACCACCACGCGAGGTCTCCCTCTTACGAACCCATTAGCAATCACCCTGCCTGATTTGCTCCCTCTGTGCCAGCACCTGCAGAAGACACGTGGATGCTGTGCCACCTCCTTCCACAGAGGTCGCTTGCCACAGCCACATCTGCAGCCCTCTGCTCACCACCAGGTCCTCCTCTCCCCACAGCTCAATTTACACGAAACAAGGGCAAGCTTCCATTAAACTCCACCAGGACGCGAGACCTGCACGCAGAATTTAATCCACCAAAAATGTGAATGGATGTGGTCTAAGGACTGGAGCTGAGACATCAAAGCCTCAGCTGATGGGCCCTCCTGCAGAGGATTGGGGGTGGCTATACACATCTTGAGATGCCCTCCCAGGAATTCATGGCAACCGTGATTCCAGATCAGACTCATCTGAGCCCTCCTGGCAAAGCTCTTTTGCTGTTGGGACCTTGGCCAGAAAGGAGTTTCCCAGTCTTTGAAGAGAGTAGCTGTGGTGATGCTACCAAGCAACCCACCTGAGCCAAAGCTGCTTGAATTTTCAGCCTCTTCAAGCCTTTCTGCCCGCTTACAAGGAAAGCACGGAAGTTTTACATGCTTTTGTGCGGGTTTTACACAGGTTTTACACTGTCAGGCTGCACTGGCATCCGACCGTATTGCTCCACCTCACCGTTCTGCTGCCAGGTGAACTGTAGATCCAGTGTCACTTGGCAGAAGGGCTTTTGAAAATGAAAACATCAGTAAAATCTCCTCTTTTTAGTACAGCATAGCATCACGTTCTCAACCTTGGGCTGGATTTGGGGATATTCTGGAACCCAATTTTTAAATATTTTACACTGTAGAAAAGTATCTACTCAAGCCACTTGAGATTATGGACTGGATGTTTTGGTTACTTCTCCAGTCCCGCTGCAGCCACCAGTAAGAGCAAATTCAAGGCAAACATGGTGCAGGCATACAGCCAAATACAGCTGAGTTACAAAACTTTACCAGGTACCCCCTGCAAGCAGAGTCACCCCAATGGCCTGCACCCCTCCTCAGCATGCTCCATCTCCAGGGCAAAACTCGTAAAATTCGTGGGTTTCGTGTCAGCAACCTCTCGCAGCACTGCATGTTTCTCCTGTCCAGCTGCACCCAAGCCCCATGGAAACACAGGTGATTTTTTTTCTGCATGCTATTGTAAGCAGAAGGTTACGGAAAAAGGACAAATGCGTTTAGATGAAGGTGTGCTGGTGTCCCAAATGCGCCCAGGTAATTATTAATAGAGATTACGGGGGGGGGGGGGGGGGGGGGGGGGGGCGTGGTTTGCAAATTTTGACATACTGTACTTAAACACCATGCTGGCCTGTATCAGACTAAAACTACTGCTGTGGAATAAAGTCCAAGAGGTAGGTAATTACTACAACAATATCCACCCCTGTCAAAACTCAACAAGTCACTGTTTCTGTTTCGTGTTCTATTTTAAAAGCACATTTTAACACCGTGTTTTACAGCTTTAGCTGCCTATGGTGTAAGCCTGCAATTTCTCCTTTAGGGAAACAGGCTTAAAGGAAATGCTTGTGCATCTAAGCAAGGGGAAATGCTCATACGGCACCCGCTAAGAGGCGAGACCCTCGCACGGGGCGCACCAGCAGTCCACACCGCTTCCCGGCAAGGCACTGCTCTCACTGGTAAAGCTGCTCCTAGTTAGAATCATAGAATCACTTTGGTTGGAAAAGACCTTTAAGATCATCAAGTCCAACCATTAACCTAACCCTGCCATCCCATCACTAAACCATGTCGCTAAGCACCTCATCTGCCCTTCTTTTAAATACCTCCAGGGACCTCCCTGGGCAGCCCATTCCAGAGCCTGACAACCCTCTCGGTGAAGAAGTTTTTCCTAATGTCCAACCTAAACCTGCCCTGGCATAACTTCAAACCATTCCACCTCATCCCATCGCCTGTTACCAGGGAGCAGAGGCCGACCCCCACCTGGCTCCCCCCTCCTGTCAGGCAGCTGTAGGGGGCGATGAGGGCTCCCCTCAGCCTCCTCTGCTCCAGGCTGAACACCCCCAGCTCCCTCAGCCGCCCCTCGTAAGCCTTGTGCTCCAGACCCCTCCCCAGCTTTGTGGCTCTCCTCTGGACATGTTCTAGCAACGTAACGTCTTTCTTGTAGTGAGAGGCCCAAAACTGAACCCAGCATTCGAGGGGCGGCCTCGCCAGCACCGAGTACAGGGGCACGGTCACTGCCCTGCTCCTGCTGGCCACGCTATTCCTGATACAAGCCAGGATGTCATTGGCCTTCTTGGCCACCTGGGCACACTGCTGGCTCACATTCAGCCGGCTGTTGACCAACACCCCCAGGTCCTTTTCTGCCAGGCAGCTTTCCAGCCGCTCTGCCCCACGCCTGTAGCGCTGCATGGGGTTGTTGTGACCCAAGTGCAGGAGCCGGCACTTGGCCTTGTTGAACCTCATACAGTTGGCCTGGGCCCATCGATCCAGCCTGTCCAGGTCCCTCTGCAGAGCTCCCCGGCCACACGAAGCGGTGCAACAGTCTGCTTACCAAGCAGCGAAAGCAAGCTGCGAAGGGTTGAATAAACCCTAGCGGGGTTTTTTTAAGTGCACGAAACGAGCGCCCCAACACGCTTCAAACCATGCCGGCCATCGGCTTGCAGCGAACTCCCCATCCCGGCTGCCTGGTGGCATTTGGGGGGCACAACCAGCAGCTGCAAGCCAAGGCGAGCTGTCATCTTTCTTTGAAAAGCCTTTCAAAAGCAAAGACGCCGCTGCACACCCCCTTAACCAAGCGCGGCCAAAAGGAGCCCGGCTTTGGGTCTGCTTCAGCTGCGTCGCCGTGGCCCGAGGAAACCTCGGAGCCTCCCAGGACACGGGGAGGAGCCGCGGGCTGCTGCAGGGCTGCGTGCCCGGGGGGTGACAAGCCACAGGAGGAAGTGACGGCCACGCACCGCCGGCTGCAAGTGGAGCTTCGGCTTGGTGAGACCCAGCTTCCCACGCGGAAGTCAAGCTGCTCCCCAGGTCTTGGTACAAGACCGGCCAGCCCCCCCGCCTCCAGCGCCACAGGAGTTTTTACAAGAACCCCAAATTTCAATCCCGAAATGGACAGCACACTTGATGTGCTTGCCTCGAGGGCTTCTGCTGATCCCCACCTGCAGCTCCTCTCCCATCCACAAACCCAGACTGAAAGCGCCCTGGCCAGGCACCAGCTTCAAAACAACGCAGCACCAGTCTTAGCCCAAATCTGGCACTCGCCCGCAGCCCTGCTGCCAAAAAGGAAATCAGATTTGCACTCGCGAAGTGAATTGTGACTTCAGGAGTGAAATCACTGTCAAGCAGGATGAACCAAGATACAGGAGATCCTGTTTGCCTGTTTATTTCCTTGGCTACAACAAAAACTCGAGAGCACACAAGCAAACCTTTTTTTTTTTTGTTTGTTTTTTTTTAAGTGCATAAGGAGCACTAAGCCAGACAAACTGCATGAAGGTTTATGTTCTGTCTTGGACTCTGTGAAAATGACTGCCCATAGATCACTTTATATGAGTTGCAGATGTGCTACAGAAAATTCAGATGAGCTCCTGTCCCAGTGAATTTGCCTTGTATCCAAACCCGAGCCGGATACTGCGCTGGATAAAAACACGCTCGCCCTCCCTTAGCAGAGGCAATGGGAACACCCAAGCGAGAACCTCCACTGCAACTCGCTTTGACACCACCAGCAACATCCCCACGAGCCAGAGCATCCGGCATCGTCGCAGATGAGATCCCGCCGATTTATGAGCACGTGCACCCACGGCACACAACAGCTCCCGGGGCGATTCTCACCTGCTACGGAGCCGGTTTTTGAGTTTGGAGGAGGGAGCATGGAAATGCAACCCATCTCCAAGGAACGTGCCCTCACCAAGTTTGGAGGAGGGAGGAAAAACCCATCTCCAAGGAACGTGCCCTCACCTGAGCCTGCTATCAGGTGCCGAGATGCATCAGTTCAGCTGAAGCTCTCTTCTCCCCCGCAGGCATCTACCTGGCAGGAGCCGGTTGTCTCCGCTGCAGGGTGGCGAAGAGTGGCCGCCGCGGCGGGGTGGCCACCGCTCCAAGTCCCTTTGGGCTCACTCTCGCTCTCCCCTCCGCTCCTCTGGCACGCCAGAGCTCACTGCCAGCGGCTGGGAGAACAGGCACGGCGGGAGACGATCCGCACACGGGCGCTCTCTTCCCCCGGGCTCACTGCAAAGGAAATAAGAAGTTGGTAAGGTTTGCAGCTCCGGCACGGCGGGGGCCCTTGCAGGCAGAGGAAAGGCAGGTCCCACCAGAGCCAGCAGCGTCTCAGCCCGGTGGGGAAGGAACAGGCTGTAACAGGAGGGCACCCAATGGTGGAAAATAAACTACGCTCCTCCACACGGCAAGAAAACTATTGGTGTGTGCCATGCGTGGATTTTGTTGGTTCGGTGGGGGGGTCGGGATGAGTTTCCTCCCCACCCAGCTCGCAGCATCAGCCCAATCCAAACTTGTGCTAAGACAGAAGACTCGTTATAGGGATTTTGATCAGGGCTGGGCAGAAGTTTTACAACGAACTGACCGTACATGCCTGTTACGGGAAAACCAGCCTGCATGCCTCCCAGCTGCCCAGCGTCATGTTGTCGGGGTGTTTATCCAGGGACGCTCAGCTAGGGCACAACCCAGCATCTGGCTTGCAGCGGCGGGGCCGTGTTTTCACAGAATCCCAGAATGGCAAGGGTTGGAAGGGACCTCAGGAGATCATCCAGTCCAACCCCCCCACTCAAGCAGGCTCACCCAGAGCAGGTTGCACAGGACATCGTCCAGGTGGGCTTTGAATATCTCCAGAGAAGGAGACTCCACAGCCCCCCTGGGCAGCCTGGTCCAGGGCTCAGGCACCCTCCAAGTAAAGAAGTTCTTCCTCATATTCAACTGAAACCTCTTATGTTTCAGTTTGTGCCCATTGCCCCTTGTCCTGGCGCTGGGCACCACTGCAAAGAGTCCCATTTGCTGACCTGATACGAGTGCTGGGGGATGGAGGGGCTTCCCCTGCAGATCTCAAGCATCCCTCGCACCTTTGTACCAGCAGACAGGTGCTACCAGCAACTCAGCAGGCAGAATACGCCCCCTGCCCAAGCCAAAGGCACAGTGTCACGCCCGACTTCAGCTGATTTAAGAGGATGTTGCCACCAAGAAGGGATGCAATGGGGGATCCAGGCCATTCCTCCAGGAACAAGCTGGGGGAGAGGGAGAAACAGCATATGGGACCTCGGGTTAAGGTTAAGACCAGTAACCCAGCATCACCAACTCACATGGAAAAGAGCCGGCAGCGGTGGTGCCACCCGTGCCACCTTCTAAGCACGTGCAGCTCCTGCCCAATACATCCAAACAGCTAGCACAGTCCAAAGGGCACCAGCGCCCAACGCATAGCTAATCATCTTTTTAAAACAAGTTTTGAATTCTCACCTGAAGCAACGCGGAGAAGCAACGCACTGGTTTCACAAGCGTGAAATCAAGTCATCACCCCAAAGCGTGACGCTCCTGTTTGAAGCCAGCGAGCGCCGGGGGCGGGGGGAAAGCGTGCACAGATACCCGGGAGAGGAAGCACAGCTCGCTTTCGTCATGAGCTGCCACGTTTATAACACCACCTCTCCTCCGATCCCCCTCCAGCACTGGCGAATGGACTTTGCCCCATGTTCCTGGGCTGAATTTCCCCGCTGTCACCCCCCCAAGCACCTGTACACAACAACTCGGAGACCCCAAAGCACAGAAAACTTCACACCCTTTCAGAAGTGGCCACCGTTATCATCCAATAACCTCTAACAGATCACGTTATACATAATCACCGAGTAGCTTATAACGTGGTTTACACACGTCGTAACGCCGATCTCATACGTTTCCCTCTTTGAAAGCACCAAGCTTTCAAAGTACAACGGCAAGCTGCGCTCCCAAAGATGAGGATGCTTTGCCACTAGACTATGGCAACACCGTGACCCCCCAACACATTCGCCAAGTCTTTTGCGTACAGAAATAAATACAAAACGATGTAAGGCTGCATTTAGATGCTATCCCACCCACCTCGCCACCACCAGCGGGCACAGCAGCACTGCCAGTAAATAAAGCCCCAGCCCTCTCCCCGCCACCCTCCCTGTGCTCCCAGCACTTACGTCTCGCTTTCATTTTCACACGCGGGTTTTTTTTTTTGCGCTGTGCCTTGAGCTCAGGTTAAGGTCTTCTCCTGGCCAAGGATGGAGACGGGAGGAGAGAAGCGAGAGGGCTGGTAAAGAGATTTGCTCTCCTCCCTGCTTACGCTCGTTAAGCCCAGCCTTGGTGCTTCTGCAAAGCTGAGCTGTTGCAATGTCAGAAGGCGCAGCTTTAGACGTAAGCTAAACCCTCCAAGCAGAACAGCGAGTTTACAAGTAGTTCTTCGTCAGCTTCTATTTTTAGACTTCATGGGGAATAAAAGAGCATCCAAACTTGTTTTTTTAAGCTCTTTTTGACATACAACAATAGCAAAAAACAAAAACCAAACAAACGAAACCAGCACAAACCCCCCCAAGACGCATGACTTTTTCTTAAAGTATTATTATTTAAATGATTTCTCATTAAAAAACAAGAAGTAAACTGAAGAATCAAAAGTCCACCTACTGCTTTGGGAATTGAAGACTGATTTTCTCTCTGCATTCCTCCTTCCTCCATTCCCGCGTCTATAAAAAGGCCAGAAAAGCCCAGGGGTGGAGGGGGAGAAATCCCCTTTTTTCAGGTGATGCACTGACCTGGGAAGGAATAATATAGAATCATAGAATCATCTCGGTTGGAAAAGACCTTTAAGATCATCAAGTCCAACCGTTAGCCTAACCCTGCCATCCCACCACTAAACCATGTCCCTAAGCACCTCATCTGCCCTTCTTTTAAATACCTCCAGGGATGGGGACTCAACCACCTCCCTGGGCAGCCCATTCCAGAGCCTGACAGCCCTTTCCGTGAAGAAATTTTTCCTAATGTCTAACCTAACCCTGCCCTGGCACAACTTCAGACCATATAAACATGGAGCTCAGGAACTGGCTGCTTCTGTTTGCTTAAGACTGGAAGAGCAGTTTACATTTCTTTAACCATAAACTAAAGGAAGCTACAATGATGGTCATCCTCCACCGGGACATGCATTCCTCTCAAAATACTGTATTTTGTTCTTCTCGGTCCATGTAGCAACACCATGGGACACGCTTGCTCTTCCCTTTTACCACCCCCACGGTCATTCTCGCCTCCAGATATATGTGGCAATTTTGGGTAAGCTAAAAAGCTCTTACTACATCTCCTTTTGCTTTTTAAAACTTTTGCTGCTTTTTGACTCGGCAGCCACTGCCAGCTAGAAGCCACCCACCCGTGCCCAAAGCAGCGGGGTGAGGACACGCGGCCTGGCTGATACCCAATGTGTCACCGTGGAGGCTAGCGGTGGTTGCTAGCCAAAACCACAGCAACAAGGATGCAAAAAGAAGCTGACAACGGCCTGTGCTCCCCTTGGCACAGAGGGGCAGCACCTTTTTTAAAACACAAATAAGGATATATAATGGTACCTTTGATATTAAGCCACTGGGACAGTGAAATAAATGGGTAGGAAGTTAAAAGTCCACCAGCGACGAGATGCAGCTTGTCTGTGGAAAACTCACCCGAAATAATCACTGAGGCGAATGATTTATAAGTTACAGATATAGAAGTGAAGTTACAGCGAGACCTACGCTGACCACGTGGGTCTTGCACCACTTGCCAGAGCCCCTGGCTGCACCCCATTTTTAGGAGGGGAGGCAGCTCGAGCCATTCACCTGACCCAGACCCAGACTAATGCCCATCCCCTAGGAAAATATGTACTTCAAATGAGGTCCTCCAAGTACCACCCTCATTCCTTCAAGCACTTTAATGAGTTTAATCAGCTCAGACCACCTCCAAATCCAGAACCACACGCAGCAAGCTATTCGTATTTGGCAGAGGACGCTCCCTGACCATGTTGCTGGCAGTACTTTGGACTTGCGTTACCTTCAAACAGCATCTCAGGATGCTAATGGGCGAGCTGTTATTAACTTCTTCCACCCAAGTCCCACACAAGCACGTCCAGCAATAGAAAACTTGAGGGAAACAAGAAGTATCCGGCACTGGAAAGTACCGAGAAAACATCTCCCAAAGCTCTTTTACAGCCTTGAACAATATGCAGGACAGCATTGGGATACATAATTTTTTTATGGAGCATGTAGGATACATAAGCTTTTTGAGTAGTATAAAAGCAATCTTTTTTTAATTACCACATAACCTTTCCCTTCCTTTTTGCTTGTTGATAACGCCTAAGATTACCCCAACTGAACAGTCACAGGAATTTTTGCCCTTTTTTTTTTTTTTGTGCAAAAGCAACATTTTATATAAACAAGAAAAGTTAATGGTTACAGTCCCTTTGAGGAAATCGTCCTCCCCTCTTCCCTCCGTGGAAACCATGTTCACAAAATCCAACCAGAGGCGAAGACTTAAGGCGGACATAACGCTCCAGCTTACGAAACAGCAATGGTCACGTAGGACACCCTGGTAGAAGCAGCTCGCCAGCTCAGGAGTCAATATAAAAGCAACTCAAGGGTTCTTGGGTGGGTTTTTTAATAGTGTTGAAATCAACATCTGTGTTATTTGGTCAGGACTCCAAAACCCATCTTACAATTCACGATGTGTTTGGCTGCGACCGCTTTGCTATGGTTGACGTAAATCACAGAATCCCAGGATGGCAAGGGTTGGAAGGGACCTTGGGAGATCACCCAGTCCCACCCCCCTGCTCAAGCAGGCTCACCCAGAGCAGGGGGCACAGGACAGCGTCCAGGCGGGCTTTGAATATCTCCAGAGAAGGAGACTCCACAGCCCCCCTGGGCAGCCTGGGCCAGGGCTCGGGCACCCTCAAAGTAAAACTGAACCTGACATGAAAAATGGAACCATTGAGACTGCTGGGCTTGAAAGGCAGACACACAACTTTCCAACTGGAGAAAATGAAATGGTTACTGGTATTTTATCATAGAATCATAGAATCACCTTGGTTGGAAAAGACCTTTAAGATCATCGAGTCCAACCGTTAACCTAGCACTGCCATCCCACCACTAAACCATGTCTCTGAGCACCTCATCTATCCTTCTTTTAAAGACCTCAAGGGATGAGGACTCAACCACCTCCCTGGGCAGCCCATTCCAGAGCCTGACAACCCTCTCGGTGAAGAAGTTTTTCCTAATGTCTAGCCTAAAGCTGCCCTGGCGCAGCTTCAAGCCATTCCCCCTCGTCCTATCATCTGTTACCAGGGAGAAGAGGCCGACCCCCACCTCACTACAGCCTCCTTTCAGGTAGTTGTAGAGGGCAATCAGGTCTCCCCTCAGCCTCCTCTTCTCCAGACTAAACAACCCCAGTTCCCTCAGCCGCTCCTCGTATGACTTGTGTTCCAGACCCCTCCCCAGCTTGGTTGCTCTCCTCTGGACCTGTTCCAGCAAGGCAACATCTTTCTTGTAGTGAGGGGCCCAAAACTGAACACAGTATTCGAGGTGCGGCCTCACCAGCACCGAGTACAGGGGCACGATCACTTCCCTGCTCCTGCTGGCCACACTATTCCTGATACAAGCCAGGATGCCATTGGCCTTCTTGGCCACCTGGGCACCCTGCTGGCTCATATTCAGCCGGCTGTCAATCAGTACCCCCAGGTCTTTTTCCACCAGGCAGCTTTCCAGCCACTCTTCCCCAAGCCTGTAGCGCTGCATGGGGTTGTTGTGACCAAAGTGCAGGACCCGGCACTTGGCCTTGTTGAACCTCATACAGTTGGCCTGGGCCCATGGATCCAGCCTGTCCAGGTCCCTTTGCAGAGCCCTCCTCCCCTCCAGCAGATCAACACTCCCACCCAGTTTGGTGTCATCTGCAAATTTACTGAGGGCACACTCAATCCCCTCATCAAGGTCATTGATAAAGATATTAAACAAGACTGGCCCTAGAACTGAGCCCTGGGGGACACCGCTTGTGACCGGCCGCCAACTGGATTTAGCTCCATTCACCACGACTCTCTGGGCTCGGCCATGCAGCCAGTTTTTAACCCAGCGAAGAGTACATCCATCTAGGCCATGAAATGCCAGCTTCTCCACAAGAATGCTATGGGAGACGGTGTCAAAGGCTTTGCTGAAGTCCAGGTAGACAACATCCACAGCCTTTCCCTCATCTACCAGGCGGGTCACCTGGTCATAGAAGGAAATCAGGTTGGTTAGGCAAGACTTGCCTTTCGTGAACCCATGCTGACTGGGCCTGATCCCCTGATTGCCCTCCATGTGCCTGGTGAGCACCCTCAAGATAAACCGCTCCATAATCTTCCCCGGTACCGAGGTTAGGCTGACTGGTCTGTAGTTCCCCGGATCCTCCTTCCGGCCCTTCTTGAAGATAGGCGTCACATTTGCCAACCTCCAGTCATCTGGGACCTCCCCTGTTCTCCAGGACTGCTGATAAATGATAGAGAGTGGCTTGGCAAGCTCCTCTGCCAGCTCCTTCAGCACTCTTGGGTGGATCCCATCCGGCCCCATAGACTTGTGGATGTCCAGGTGGCATAGCAGGTCAAAGACTGCTTCCTCCTGGATTAAGGGGGGTTCATTCCACTCTCTGTCCCCATCTTCCAGCTCAGGAGGCTGGGTACCCTGGGGATAACTCATCGGGCCATTAAAGACCGAGGCAAAGAAGGCGTTGAGTATCTCAGCCTTTTCCTCATCCTTAGTGGCAATGTTCCCCCTTGCATCCACTAGTGGATGGAGGTTCTCCCTGGCTCTCTTTTTGCTGTTAACATATTTATAAAAACTCTTCTTATTATCCCTTATAACAGTGGCCAGGTTAAATTCCAGCTGGGCTTTTGCCTTTCTAATCTCCTCTCTGCATGACCTGACAAGATCCCTGTACTCTTCTTGGGTTGCCTGCCCCTTCTTCCAGAGCTGGTAAGCTCTCCTTTTTTCCCTTAGTCGCACTAGTAGTCCTCTGTCCAGCCAGGCCGGTCGTCTTCCCCGCCGATTCGTCTTACGGCACATGGGGACAGCCTGGTCCTGTGCCTTTAAGACTTCTTCCTTGAAAAACACCCAGCCTTCCTGGACCCCATGGACTAAGCCATGTGATTGCAACAACAGTTTCTGTACTTTACATATAAGTGCAATGAAATGGTGCTCAGGGGAGTGGTGGAAACGCAGCCGGGTAGGTCAGTGCTGGAGGCTGGTAGGAGCTAAGCGAGGGAGAGGATGTGAATTTCCCCGTCACTGGCGAAGCCCGAGCGCTGGTAGCGGGCAGCTGGGGAGGCGCCGCGCTGGGCAGCGACCAGTGGCAAGCAGCACCCTCTCCCAGCCACCAACAGCAGTCGAACCGGTGCTCCCAAAACCGCGGTCCCAGCCCATACCACCAACCACAGCCCCGTGCAAGCGTGGAGCGCGTCTCCCCATCACTGCAGCGGGGAGTCCCCAGCCCCGGAGCAAAGCCACGCTGCTCCCCGGTGCTGTGGGTACAAGCAGCTGGCGCCTTTGCACGTGTGCTGGGGGACAAAATGAGTCCTCCCCACTCCTCCACCAGCCCCCACGTTGATCCCAAGGGCCCCAGTGACGCTTTTTTTTCCTTGCAAATGCACCCTCAGAGCTTGGGGTATTCCCTAATCGGCTAAACGCTGTCCTCTGAAGGGCTGGGCAAGGATTGCCCACGTCACCACGCTGCTGTCTCATGGTGTCACCACAACGGCAGTGCTTTCGCCCAAGCCCCCGGCACGCACCCCCCTGCCAGGGAGATGGCAGAGCACTGCCACACTTCGTGGCATGTACCACTGTGTGACCATGCACGCCCCCAGCGTCCCCGGCCACCCCAAACCACCATGAACCAGAAATTCAGGTGGCCAACTCAGCACCTTCCCCTTCCCCAGTTTGGAAACCTCCTGCAGTGATCACAATGCACAAATTCAGCTTGGTTTCTGGGGGTAGAACTCTATACCTGAGCACATCATCTGGCTCATTCCTTATTTTACCCCATGAGGGACTCAAAGGTGGGAGGGTGGCATAACGGAAGGTCTGAGCCAGCCCCCTGTTTGGAGTCCAGCTTCACGTGGTGCATGGAGAGCCCCAAGCAGGTCTGGTGTGGACCTGAACCCGCGGGTGCCACCACGGAGCCCAGTAACCATGGGGATGTACAACCAAGTGAGGCGGGTGACATGGGCAGACATCAAACCAGACGTCATCTTTCCATCTGCAGTTTTTCAGAGGCATTCAAGCAGCACCTTCAATCAAACATGCTAGAGAAAGCAACACAAGGAACGTCAGAAAACCCAATGCTCAAAACCATGGTGGCTCTGTTACCTGCATTTACTGTTTTCCAGGTACTCAACATTTAGTTGAGTTTTAGACTGGATCTAAGGAAGAAATTCTTTACAATGAGGGTGGTGAAACCCTGGCAGGGGTTGCCCAGAGAGGGGGTGGAGGCCCCATCCCTGGGAACATCCAAGGCCAGGTTGGACGGGGCTGTGAGCAACCTGATCTGGTTAGCGGTGTCCCTGCTCCCTGCAGGGGGGTTGGACTGGGTGACCTCTAGGGGTCCCTTCCAACCCAAAATATTCTGTGACTCTATGATTTCTGATGTGAATAATGGACAGCAACAAGTGTGGAAAGCGCGTCAAAGGGGACCAGGGCAGGCTCAATCCTATTAACGAAAATGTTTGAGAAGGGTTTGTCTAGCGAAAGCTGGAGCTTGCAAGGGGAAAGTAACAGCATGCAAAATTGCAAAACCCCTTCTCGGATGATGTAAAAAGCAGAGGGAGAAATTTAAGTGGATGAGAGCCTGTGGCAGGGATACAAAGCCAAGCACTCGGTACGATGGAGACCCATGCACGGCTGCCCGTAAACGCAGCAGCAGCAGATGCTGTTCCCCCCAGGAAACAAATGCACACAACTCGAGTATCACCCGTGTTTCAAGACTCAGCCTCGCTTAACTGAGGACATGCTCAGCTAAAGGGGGGGGGGGGAAAGGGTAATGTGAACTTGAAATGATGCATTTATCTTAAAAATGCTTTGACATTCACCCAACAAAGCAACAACTAGACAGTTCACTTAAAACACGTTCACTTATAAACACAAAATTTCAGTGAATTGCTACAAAAGACAAGCAGGATGGCGATTTCCTCGTCAGCTTGGGAAATGGGAATCTGTTCCAAGATCAAAATCAGGCAGAGCTGAATGCATCCCAATGAAGCTCAGCTGGACTCTGCACTGTGCAAGGCTTGGAAAAGGGAAGTTGTCAATAAATAAGCACCTGAGGGCAGCAGAGGGTGTTTTGATAGGAAAAGCACAAAGAAATCACTTCTTTTTTCCTGCAGTAAAGAGCAGGGCCAACATGAAGAATAAGATCCATGTTTGAGTTAGAACACGCCTGCAGGCCTTCAGAGAAGACTTCAAAATAGAACTGCAATTGCACAGGAGTTTTTTACATTTTATTTTTACTAAACATCACATCCTTCACCAAGAAGGATCCTTGCAGAGAGCAGAGCTGGTTCGCTCTTTATAGAACCATAGAATCGTCTAGGTTGGAAAAGACCTTTAAGATCATCAAATCCAACTGTTAACCTAACCCTGCCATCCCACCACTAAACCATGTCCCTAAGCACCTCATCTGCCCTTCTTATAAATACCTCTAGGGATGGGGACTCGACCACCTCCCTGGGCAGCCCAGTCCAGAGCCTGACAGCCCTTTCTGTGAAGACATTTTTCCTAATGTCCAACCTAAACCTGCCCTGGCACAACTTCAGACCATTCCCCCTCATCCCATCACCCGTTACCAGGGAGCAGAGGCCGACCCCCACCTTGCTCCCCCCTCCTGTCAGGCAGCTGTAGGGGGCAATGAGGGCTCCCCTCAGCCTCCTCTGCTCCAGACTGAACACCCCCAGCTCCCTCAGCTGCTCCTCATAAGCCTTGTGCTCCAGACCCCTCACCAGCTTTGTGGCTCTCCTCTGGACATGTTCCAGCAACGCAACATCTTTCTTGTAGTGAGGGGCCCAAAACTAGACACAGTATTTGAGGTGCGGCCTCGTACCAGCACTGAGTACAGGGGCACGGTCACTGCCCTGCTCCTGCTGGCCACGCTATTCCTGATACAAGCCAGGATGCCATTGGCCTTCTTGGCCACCTGGGCATCACTGTTCATTGAATAGAGAGGAGCCCCCATGAGCCCACCCTTTAATGTAAAGCACCGTTGTGTCAGTCTTGTCCCGGCTATGTACAAACAAAGGAGTTCATCTTCCCAGTTCCCATGTAAGCCCGGATCTGGATTCCCATCTCAGCCCACTGGTCGCAGACCTGGCTTTAGCACCCGCTTCAGAGGGATGCATGGCTGCAGCGCCTTTCCCACCTGCTCCAAGGAGCCTGCCCTCTCCTTGCGGATACCTCCCCACCAGATCCTCTCCTACAGGAGGGTGAGCACTACATCTCTTTTGCAGCAGTAAAGCCTGTGCTGTGCTGAAGCCATGATGTGTGGCTCCCACTTCCTTCCATTGACAGAAAACAGAAGCGGGTACTGCTGCTCACTGCACTCAGAAAATACTTGCTTTCCGAGATTGCTTCTCCCCTCTTTGTTTTGAAAGGGTTTTCAGTAGAATAACAGGCTCGCTCCCAACAAAAAGCAGCAGGGCGTGACAGAGGCCCTTCAGAGCCCACCCAGCAAATCCAGCCTGCTCCAGCCCTTTCCACCCCTGCTGGGGACTGCACGCTCCAGCACCTTCTCCAGCACCTTCCAGGTCCTGCGGAGGAGACGATGCTCCAGCTGCGCAGCGTGAAGGGATGGGGCCAACTCCGCACCACTGACCTGGCGCCGCATGGCTGCCCCTGTTTTCTAGCTGCAGACCATCTCCAGAAGATGCTCTGCCCACCCTGGGTATCTAATGTATCATACTCCTGAGTATCATCCCTTGAGTATCTCCTCACCACACACTGCGCTTCCTTCCTGCCAGATCCCTTATCACCACGTTTCACTCCAAAAGTCACACAGATGAAACTTCCACTCTTGCTGATGCTGCTCTTTTATTCAGCAACCAGAGGAAACACTCTCACACCAGGCACTAAGCCCGTGACACTCCTGCCAATGAGCAATGCAGAATTAAGCAGAGGTGTCACATGAAAACACAGTGCCAAGCTTACAGTTCCCAAAAAAGCACCAAATGCATGCATGCACTCAGTCACTTTTTATTTTTAATTATTTTTTTTTTTAAAGCAACAAGAATATCAAGTATCAGGTCTTAAAACCAAGAAGGGCACCAAAAGGCCAAGTATTATTCATGAGATGAAATGCTCAACTACCGCGACCTAAGCTGACACCTTGCAAACTCCTAACCGAAACCTGCCCACGATGGCTGCTGCCAAGCCCAGAAAGCTTTCATATGCGTGACAGCTCCTTGCAATGAAAGCACAACCCAGACAGCCACTCCATCCCCCAAAACCGATGCAAGCAACCTCCAGAACCTCTTCCAAGCAAGATCCTCTTTACCACGGCAAATCCTGTCCAACCCTGGAGCAGCACGGGGCTTGCAGGCATCCCCGTACCCCCATACCCCCGCTCTCCCCTGCCGGCAGCTGCAGGATGTGGGCTCGGTGTTTCGGGGAACAGCAACCCTTTTTTATTTTTCTGACTCAAGGCTGGACCAGTGACCGTATGCAGCGTTGACACCATCAGTAGGCTGGGATCTTGTTTCTGATGGCGCTTGTGGTTACTAAAAAGGCACCACATGGCATGAAAGCACTTGTTGGCAAGCAAAACAGTTGCCGCTCAGGGTATGTTTACTTCATCTCATTTACTGCCAATTAGCAGAAACTCCTCATCACTGATTTGGGTATTGAGAAAAATACATATACATAAACAAGTAAACAATCACTTAAATGCTGCTTTTATCCCTTCCCCAGGCTCAGCCTAAGCCAGACACCTCTCCATCCCCACAGCCGGGTTCGACTTCCCTGACGCCCACCGCCATGCAGTGGTGAGCCGCGGATGCAGCAAGGACACCTCTTGCCTGTCCTTCCTCCTGCTGGCGCTCACATGGCATGTGCTTATTAATTAACTAATCAGCTTAATTGCTGTCCTCACCCAATGCCATCAGAGGCAAGCATGAAGAAACACCTAACTACATCGTTCACTTTGAAAAGCCTGACCATCTCCACTGGTAACTACCAAGAGACAGATAGCATCAGCAACCCAACCTGAAAACGCTTCTGCTCTCCTGCTTTTTATGCCACTGCTCTTTGAGAAGCTTTTCCATGGCCACTTTGATGTTCTCAGAAGCCCAGGAGCAGCTCAACTCATCTGACCCCCAGGATCTGTGCTGGCTTTTTGGTCTGTAGACATCAGGCAAGGAGAAGCTCAGCAGCCTGCAGACCGATGAAGATGACCTTCCGCTTTTACACAGGAATTTCTTGGCTCTTTTACCATCCCAGAGGCATCAACATTTGCAGATAAGTCCCAGTGTCTCCAGCCAGCCAGCCACAGCCCAAACCACTACAGAAAGACCTGAAACTTAAGCTGCCATTCCTTACACCTGCCCTCCCATCAGGTTCTCCATCAGCACGTCATTACTCTGTCCAAGCTTCCCTCTTCCAACCTTTTGTCCAAATTCAGGTTTTTTTATTCCACTCTCAACTGCTTTTAAGAAGTAGGTGGTGGCAATCTTACGAGTTGCTGCAGCTGGGGAAAAAGCTGAAGCACAAGCCACCCCTCTGACCTGGGAAAGGTCCCTCACCCAACTCTAACATTGCACCTTCTTAGGCACCAAAATCCACCAGAAAATAGATTTCAATACTTCTCCTGCCTGTGGGCTGCTCCTCTCTCTTCTCTTGCCCCCAGCAACACGCCTTTGGCTGAAAAAGCTTCTGGCACTACAAAACTTTAAAGAAAGTGTTGAAGAAATGTATTATTAAGAGAAGGTCATAAAAGAACAACAACTTGAGAATAGCTGCAGCTAAAAATACACACCCCTTCTTTGGAGAAGATCTTATCAGATGTCACTTCCCAATGGTAAAAACATGTTTGTTTGTTTTTCATTAAGGTGGTATTTTGAACACTGGATTTTCTTGCCAGGGAACACAACAAGAGACGTTGGCAAAAGATCTTGTTTGCTGCCTCAAAGATCCCAATTTCTGCAGCACCTGATGGTAAGATACGGTCTGAAACCAGCACCTGCAAACCTGTATTTTCTTCTAGCACGACCTAACTTTGCAAAATAGCTTTCTAAAGAGAACGAAGTATCTTGGCCACCCATACCGAGTGGCAGAGTGTTTGTGCAATATGGATTTATTTTTATTTTTTAATCCTTCAGAGTATCAAGGTGGAGAACATGGGAAGGAGATAACGTCAACAAGCAGAGCAGCAGTGCTGAGCCAGCGTCGGCGCGGGGCTGGACACCGCCTCTCATCTGACCCAAATCCTAGGTAGGACTGGAAAAATCTGCATTATGGACAGACTGAATTGGTTACTCAGTCTGCTGCCCAAATCCTCCCAGCTCTAAAGGGTATAATTGATGTTTGGTGGGCAGGAGAATAGCCATGGTGTACGGCAACCTGATGGCTTCCTTCAACAGTAGGATGAGCAGAATAGAGGGAGTCAATTAAATGCCCCCCAACAGACAGTTTTGTACCATTTCATTGCTTGGTTTCATTCAAGCTCTGATTTATTCATCACGTAGAAAGATATCCAGGAATTACTGCAGGCAGGCAAGAGAACGCCTGTGCTAACAATTTCACAAACTGAGCACGTACAAGGGGAAGGTTAGCACACCACAGGATGCTTTTTCCTCCAGAAACGTAAATAAAACCCAGGAATAACTTCTTCAGAAGGTCCAGAAGCCTTGTCCAGGTCACGCTCTTTACTTTCTAACACTAAACAAATATACAACTTTCCCCATTCGGAAACGCTCAGAACAATACTCTTCTCAAAAACCACATACACAACAATTTTGTCAGTCCATTACCTTGGTGGCCAACTCTTGCCCTGCTGTCCCTCCCAGCCGCCCCCTTCCCTCCACCATAAAACAAGTAGCACATCTCCCATGTGCCCATTCCCCCGCCCTTGCCGTCATCAGGCTTTCATACCTTTCATCCACCTGCTCCCCTGTCAAAGTTATTTGAAACCGGTCCGATGCAAAATTTAGTAGCACCGAAGATACCGAGTGTGGAAGCCTCCTCCTTCCCTGAGAAGTCAGGGTGAGTACCCACCGAAGAGCACTTCAAAGGACTAACCTGAAAGTGATGAGCAGAAGACAATCCCAGCTATGTTATACTGTTAAAGAGTTTGCTAAAGGAGATGCACCAGTCTGCTGGGGGAGCTCCCCGTGCTCTTCCCCTTGGAGGAGAAGGAGGATTGGGGTTATTTTGAAGGACAGCCACCAAGCAGGTCCACAGAGATGCACTGGGGAAGAGGCAGGGCTCAGCTTCATGCCACCAACTCCCTGCATCCGCTCAGCCCGGAGGAACTTGGAAGACATGCCCACATGATGTCATTACTGGGCTGGCATCTAAATAAAGGAAGCTTTTTATAGAATTTCCCACTGACAAACTTAATCCGGTAAACCCCAATAGCCAAGACGTCGTCAAGCAGAAGGGAAGGAAGAGAGGAAAACAATAACTGTACTGTTGTTGGGGCCAGGACAGGTGGGCGGCGTCTCAGGAAAGAAACCAAAACAAACCCAAATTTACTCCGTGATACCTGCACGTTGGAGCAAAAGCACGGGTAAGAGCAGCACGTAAGGTAAGGGAGATGCGTTTTTACACCATCTGTCACAAGGAAGCGCAGCCTGTTTCCAGGGTAGGGGAGAGAAGGATGAAGACGAGGAGGGAGGACAGGGAGAGAAACACTTTGCTTAGAGAGAGTAAATAAAACATACTTCCACATCAGAGGGGTTTTCCAGCTTCATGTTATTCATGTGGCAATTACTGCGCTTCCTAGAAGCAAACTGGGGGGTTCTGCATATTCAGAAGACTCTTGGCTGCAAACACCTTAAGCTCAAATCATCGGCATTCAGCATTTGCTGGAAGTTCTCAAAAAAAAAAAAAAAAACAAACCCAAACAAAAAGCCAACCAAAAACAACCTAATGAAAGCAAAACCATCCAGCAGTTCAGTCGAGTTCATGTGTGCCTGCGTGTCACCCTCTTCTCTGTAACTATTCATCACTTCCACCGCGTTCCGGAGTGGTTCCCCTTCCTCCTCCAGCTCCTCGCTGCATCCTCAGCCGGGCATCGGCAAGGAGAGCAGTTGCAATAGCCTAGTGACTCATGCTGCAGTAATGTGGGTGGGACCTGCTCCCATGCCCAGCTTCTAAGGACACGGCCTTTTATGGTATTTTTAGAGTGGAAGCCGTTGTGGTTTGTAGCACTTTGCCTTTTTTCTTGCAAGGAGCCTCAGAGAAGGGTGCTCATGCTCCCCCAGGGCTTCGGGACACAACAGTCAGGAGCCCACGCAGGTGATGAGCAAGCCAATGCCAGGCTCCGTGGCCTTCCTCGCCTGGCCACGCCAGGGATGCTCAAGGATGCCACGGCAGTGCCACAGCTCGCCCACAGGCTCTCCCATCCGCACCGCGGGCCGTTGGGTGGCTCCACCGCCCCACAACCTCCAAACCAGAGCGGGGTACGGGTGGGAGCTGTTCTGTGGATGCCCTAACTACTGCAGCCCAACTTCTTCAGGAGTCATTCCCTGCATCTTACCGCTCTGTGGCAATACACTGATAACCTCTTCATTGTCTCCAGTGACAAGCCCCCAGACATGCTGCGAGGAATCATACAATCGTCTAGGTTGGAAAAGACTTTTAAGATCAAGTCCAACTGTTAACCTAACCCTGCCATCCCACCACTAAACCACGCCCCTAAGCACCTCATCTGCCCTTCTTTTAAATACCTCCAGGGATGGGGACTCAACCACCTCCCTGGGCAGCCCAGTCCAGAGCCTGACAGCCCTTTCCGTGAAGAAGTTTTTCCTAATGTCCAACCTAAACCTGCCCTGGCACAACTTCAGACCATTCCCCCTCGTCCCATCACCCGTTACCAGGGAGCAGAGGCTGACCCCCACCTCGCTCCCCCCTCCCGTCAGGCAGCTGTAGAGGGCGATGAGGGCTCCCCTCAGCTTCCTCTGCTCCAGGCTGAACAGCCCCAGCTCCCTCAGCCGCTCCTCGTAAGCCTTGTGCTCCAGACCCCTCCCCAGCTTTGTGGCTCTCCTCTGCTTCTCCCCTTGCGGGGCTGCTGGCTTACGAGAAGCTGGCAGGGCTGCCAGAGTCCCCTCTGTCTTCCCCCCAGGGCGAGCCGTAAACCTAGGACCACATCTCTCCAGCAAGTAGTAACTTAACTCTGGTAGGGTTTCTACCCTGTAAAAATTTAGCTGAAATAGGGCAAGAGGTTGTTATGGAAAAGCGGGCAGGGGTGTTGGACTGAACCAGGTTAGAAGCACCAGGGAGAAGCACCATGGCAGAAGAGCCACTCATCAGGCTTGTGGACCACAGCACGTGCAACTCCAACTTGGCGAGGCAACAAAGCAGACTCAGCTGTGCTCTTTAAAAGCTGAGGGTCACATGTGAGCATCCCAAAACTTTACTCCACAGGGCTTGAAACAGGACCCTGGTTGCAAACGTGCAGCAGATTGCTTTGCAGGACAGCTCTCTGCTCTCCTTTGCGCATTGCCTGCTCGAGAAGAGGAAGGCATCAGAGTTCCTGCATCCCCAATCACGACTCCAAACATCTGCTGACTTCAGTCCTTTTAAAGCTGTTAAATTCAGGAGGAAATTAAATTATACCGCACACACACACCTAAAAAAAAAAATCTAGGAGAAAAGCCACCAGGATGAAGGAAAATGTAGTAATCAATCCTCCTGATGCAAAAGCCACTGACGTTAAAGGTCACAGAATCATAGAATGTTTTGGGTTGGATGGCACCCCCAGAGGTCATTCCTTCTGAAATGCCCATGAGCTCCGGGAGGAGTCAGCCCACCAGTCAGGATAGATGAATGACAGACTGCCCCTACAGACAGATTTCACTGAGTGGGACGATGCAGTGGAAAGCTGCTCTGGAGAGATTCCCCAGGTGCAGGAGACGCAGCAGAGGGGACGTTTGAGGGAGGTCCACAACGTACCTCGGAGGCAAGCCAGGAAGACACGCTGTCTCTAGACAGCAGCACACCACCACAACAAAAAACCCTCCAGCCCTAGGGCGAGTTAGGAGGTGATTCAATGCATCGCCCTCCGCACAGCAACCCCCGGTGTCTGCTGAATGAGATGCCCCCACGCCATTGCTGGAACATGTCCAGAGGAGAGCCACAAAGCTGGGGAGGGGTCTGGAGCACAAGGCTTACAAGGAGCGGCTGAGGGAGCTGGGGGTGTTCAGCCTGGAGCAGAGGAGGCTGAGGGGAGCCCTCATCGCCCCCTACAGCTGCCTGACAGGAGGGGGGAGCGAGGTGGGGGCCGGCCTCTGCTCCCTGGTAACGGGCGATGGGACGAGGGGGAATGGTTTGAAGCTGCGCCAGGGCAGGTTTAGGTTGGACATTAGGAAAAACTTCTTCACAGAAAGGGTTGTCAGGCTTTGGACTGGGCTGCCCAGGGAGGTGGTCGAGTCCCCATCCCTGGAGGTATTTAAAAGAAGGGCAGATGAGGTGCTTAGGGATGTGGTTTAGTGGTGGGATGGCAGGGTTACGTTAACAGTTGGACTTGGTGATCTTAAAAGTCTTTTCCAACCTAGACAATTCTATGATGCTATGTGGGCAGCCAGAGCGCCCCAGACAAACCAAGGTGGGAGCCTTTTACTCCCCAAGCAGATGAAACACAACATTTCCAAGTTCAGTAAGTCTTCCTGCTATTAGATAACGGAGATTACAGAATTAAAGTTTTTAAAAAAAAAAAAAAATCACATGAAAGGCTCCATCCTGTTCAAAGGAATACAATGAATTTCCTGCAGTCTTGCCCTAAAGACTACAACATCACACCCAATTTTTATCCCATCTTACTCCTAAGTCCTGCAGAGCCAGCTTGGTCCTAGGAAAGCAAAGTGAGCTCTGACTTGCCTCAATTCTCATTACACTGCTGAATACCCACAGCAGTGGCTGGGTAAGAGGTAGGGCAAGTTGCTTAATTTTCATTATCCTTTACTTGTAGCAGCATTATCAAATTTGATTTAAAAAAAAAAAAAATCAGTAAAAAAAACGACCTGAACACAACAACCAGCCGCAAGCTCCTACAGACAGAAAGGGGCACATCCAAGCCTGAACTCAGGTTCACATCTCCCACGCCAGAGAGACCCCTCCGTATGAAGCCTTTGGTTACCCAAACCTGCCATTCACACCCCCAAGAGAGGCAGGGAAGGGAGGAAATGCCAGCTTGCCCCGACACGCTCAACCCTGCAAGCTGCTGCAGGTGACTCTGTGCCGCTCGGACCCCGGGACACTGCCCAGGAGACCATCCGCCAGTCCTCACGTCCTGCCATCGTCCTGCCATCCAGTGCACCTGCATTTAACATCGTTCCGGTATTTTTGCTCACAGACAAGAAAGCTTTCACAGCCAGCAGGTTCTCCGCAAGCCTAAAAGCATCAGATGATGATGCCTACAGAGCAACAACCTCCCTTAAGGCAGGAGCCAGCTGGTGATAGGCTTGGTGCTAGGCTTTGATGCATCCATGCTTTGTGGCTGATGGTGTCTCCAAAGGAGCAAATTCAGGCCGTCCCTGCAAGCACCTGCAGCCCTCTCCTCCTCCGGCCAGCATTCCGGTGACCACCCTGCTGAACCCGACTGGAGCAGGGGCGCAGCTCCCCCGGAGCAGACCAGCCTGGGGCTTGCGGGGATGGCTGTGGGAAGGGATGGATGCCTTTCTCCCCGCCCCTTCATGGGGAAAGGGCTCCCTTTAAAAACAGGCTGCGGGGGATGCGAGGCAGACACCCCTCCAGGGGAAGAGGGACAGGCTTACAGCATTGCTTAGCTGGAGGACACAACCCTGGCTCTACTGAAATGAATGGGAATGTCGCTAATGGATTTGCAATGAAACTCAGATTTCCTCTAGTCTTCACACAAGGCCTACCTGAACTGGAAAGGAGTGTTTGCTGGAAAGGCTGAGCTTCCCCCAAGCTCTGGTTCCTCATGAGTTTTCCCTGCTTATCTTCTTCCTTCACCCTCCCGAATTTGCAGATGGTTTTAAGCACGCAGCAGCTTCTGCTCGGGATGCTTCTCAAAGGAGTTTGCATCATCAGGGTTGAGCTTGATGTAATGACTACAGGAAACCTTGCAGGGGGGGTGGAGATAAGGAGATAATCAAAGAAATTACGCCCTTCACAGCATCTGCAGATTCTGTATTCCTCCCAGCAGGACAAAAATTGTTTAAAAGAGCCTTCCAGAAGGAGATGCAGACAGTGGCAGCAGACCCTAACACCCAACTTTCAAAGCCCTTTAAGATGAAAAGGAAGTGCTTCATTGCCAGCCAGCCAGGAGAAAAAAGGGGGACAGCACATCATGACACAGGTGGCGCTTAAAACAGACTGCCCGTCATTTTACAGAAAGGGAGAAAAAAAAAAAAACACCAAAGAAGAGAAGCATCCCACTGTGTGCAGACTCAATGACCTTCACCAGTCCTTTGCAGGGTCACAACCTTCAGCGAAGGATCTGCTTGGCTTAAACTGGTCTGCAAACTATATAGAAACTGGAGGTTTTAAAAGCCTTGCAAGAAAATGCAATAAAATAAATAAAAGTCAGCTAGGCAGGTTCTGGCTGACAACTCATTTTTCCCCATCCAATACAACACCATGTGGAGAGATGTGGCATGAATCAATCCATTTTGGCAGCACGCGTCTGGCCAGGAAGGGCAGGACGCGTTGCCGCGCCAGTACACGGGGAACACCCTCCAAAGGGCTCTGTTTACCCAGCGGGGGCCAATGCAATCCTTATACAAAGCCTCTAAGTACATTTAAGGCTCAAAAGTCATCGGAAACGGGTCCATTCTCCCCTCCCACTCCATAAATACAATCCATATTGGGTCATCTCCTAACAATAAATTAATGACGCTCATTTAAGCCTCTGCTGCAGCGCTGGCATCATCTAGGCCCTTTCATTCTCCTTGTACCGCAAGTGCTAAAGATGCTTTTGTACATCTCTGAAGTACTCCATTTACAAAACCATGTTAACTAGGGCATTGCATTCAGCTGCTCTTGAAAAAAAAGCCATTCCCCTTCCCTCTCAACAGGCTCTTAGGAGGCTCGGACAGAAAAACATCGCCAAATTCAAATGCGGCTCCACCAGGATGGCACTAGGGAGGGGGGTGAGCACGACCACTGGGTACCACTTGGGTCTGCGATAAGGAAAACACCAGCAATATGATGGCACAGGGAGAAAGAGAAATCTTACCTGTGTCCTACAGCTAAGCAGCACCCCAAAGTCCCATTTCAAGTCACTGAGCACGACGGTGCAACCGCAGCGTTCATTAAGTAAAACATCGTTTCTTTAAAAACTGAGTGCTCCTAAATCTCTCCAGTTCTTTTTAGAGGATTATTCAGCTCCCGTATTTTAGCGTGACAAGGACCAGAGGAACCAAGAAGCAAGTTTTTCCTCTTATCTCTGCACAGCAGTAAAAGTTTAAGGGGTTTTGGTGGGGTTTTTTTGGTTTGTTTTTTTTTTTTTCCCTCCTTGCTCATTCCTAACACCTCAGAACCATGACACTTCCCTGCATGGGAGCTTTTGAAGTTCGTCTGCTGGCACCAGCGTCCTCCTCCTTTCTGGAATGGAAACCTTCAGAGGTGTGTGCACAGAGATCAGATGGAAAGAACAGGGCAGCTCCCACTAAAAAAGCCATTAACTGGAAAAAAACCACCATCATAAAAAAAGGGACATTTGTCTAAGATGGAAGGCCCATTATTTGTTTTTTTAAAGAAGAAAAACATTCATAGCTCTGCATTTATTAAAAAAAAAAAAAAAAGGAAAAAACCCAACCCACACATGGACCAGCAGCAGAAAGTCTAACAACTTTAACATGACCTAACTGTTCCACTCTCCCTTATATACAATTTCAGCAGACATTTTTCCAAATCCCACTACATACTGTCATGAAGCCGCATTCCAAGATTTAAGGTTTTAAAAATAGAAGCCTTTAAGCGACGTCTGCAAAAATACCCCACAAAAAAAAAAAAAATAAAAAATTCAAAGTCCCATCCTGTTAGGGAGGCTATTCCCCAAATGTTGCACTGAAAGAGACTTTCCACCCATCTGTAGGATGCAGCGTCGGATGCACGACGGCAAGAGGACTTTATATCCATGCCCGTTTGAGAGAGATGCAGGCTTGGGAGAAGCCAGGTCGTTTTAAAGATTTAAAAGAACGTATTCTCAAATGGGGAAACCAAGGCACGTAACAATTAGCCGATTCCTCATGCAGCAGAAAATTGTTTTCTTCCAGCTAACACAAGATCACATTTGCTAACGCAGGGTGCCACGGCGAGAGACGCAAGAGGGGTGAGATAAGGACAAGCCCAGCAGTCAACTTTGAATTCCCCGACTCCGCTCCTGCCACCATCCCCTGTGTTATTTTTCAGGAGGAAACTTAGAAAGGAAAACAAGATGACAACAACTTGGGGAAATGCTGAAAACCAGGTGGGTCAGCCTGGCTCGCGTGCAACATGGGGCTGTAAAACCAGGTCTCGGCACGCCTCCTAGCCACCTTGTGAGACACACTGTGAGACACACAAAGACTGAAGGTGTTCAGAGGCTGAACTATCGTGCCCGTATTTCTAAATATAGGGGGATAATATTAAAGAGAGTTTTAAACTTAGGTAAGCAGCGAAGGAAGGAGAGACCTGATTGCGGCCGTTCAGTGCTTAAAGGGGGCCCACAGGAAAGATGGGGACAATCTTTTTAGTAGGGCCAGCTGTGACAGGACAAGGCGTAATGGTTTTAAACTGAAGCAGGGTAGGTTTAGACTGGATCTAAGGAAGAAATTCTTTACCATGAGGGTGGTGAAACCCTGGCAGGGGTTGCCCAGAGAGGGGGTGGAGGCCCCATCCCTGGGAACATTCCAGGCCAGGTTGGACGGGGCTCTGAGCAACCTGATGTGGTTAGTGGTGTCCCTGCTCCCTGCAGGGGGGTTGGGCTGGGTGACCTCTAGAGGTCCCTTCCAACCCAAAGCACTCCATGATTCTATGAAAAAAAGCTAAAATAACAAGGGGCTCACATGAGATGCCCCCATTGCCACTGCAACATATGTGCAGCAAGTACATAGGGTTTTTATGGTCAGTATTTAACACTGTTTTGTTGCTATTTTTCTCGAGACTCTAAGAGCGCCCTCCTTCATTTGAGACTTACAGGAGGAAAAAAAACCCCAAAACATAAAAATAGGAAAAGCTGCCACTCCTGGCATTGCTCTGGCAGATCTCTGGTCATTCAGGCTTTTTTGAAGGCAGAAATTTATTATGGGAATTAATGAAGGGAATTAACACAGAGGAGCATGTCGGGGAGCAGGAGGCTCCCAAGGCTGCTGCCTCCCCTGGGATCATAGAATCATAGAATGGTTTGGGTAGGAAGGGACCCCTAGAGGTCACCCAGTCCAACCCCCCTGCAGGGAGCAGGGACACCGCTAACCACATCAGGTTGCTCAGAGCCCCGTCCGACCTGGCCTTGGATGTTTCCAGGGATGAGCGTGGCTGCTCTGGCTGCGCTCCCCCACCTCCGCTGTGGATGAGGCAGCCAGGAAGAGTCTGCTCACAGACGAGTTTATGAATGTTTCAGCAATTGCCTCCTCCTTCAAGCAGCTCCCAAAAGCTTACCCAAACCTGGGCCCCCTGCCACGTCATCTGGCTGCCCTAACTAATGAGCTGCTCTGTTTGTAAACCCAAGCCTTGACAGGCACCCTCTGGCACGTGGGTACCCAATGCGCTTGGCACAACCGCAGATGCTCACTGCTCCCAACCTGCCACGAGGCTTCTCTATCCCCTGCGCCACACGCCTGGTAGAACACCAGCCCCTTGACTTCAGATCGCCAAAGGCTCTGCCCCAGCAATGAGGCAGAGGGTCAGGAGAACGCTCTCCAGCAGCATTTGACTCTGCTTTGCAAAGCCAGACTGTGCCAAGTCCCATCTCACAGTGGAAAGGACACATGGGCACACCAAGCCCCATGGAAGTTTAGCTCCCAGGACCACTGACGCCAACTACACTGCAGCAAGTCACCTTGTTTCATGCATATCATCCACCATCTTTGGTCCATGCTCTCTTCCCTTCAGGGCACACCTCAACCTGAAGAGTGGATTTGTGGCATTGTGTTGCCACAAGGTTCTTCAGGAACACGAAAGACCACAGAAAGCTACTTGCATTTGGGAGCAAGAGATGGAGAAGTCTGTAGTGCCCTGTTGTTGTGGCATAGGGGAAAGCCAGTAACCAAATGCTCTTTGGAGAGCAGATGACAGCAGCCTGGTTTCACTGCTGCTATTCCTGAAGTAACATCAGTCACGTTCTGGTCCCAGGTGAAGAGCAAATCCTGCACGCACAGCAAATACAAGCCTCATGGGAAACCGTGACAGCTACCACAGGATGATCCAAAAAGTGAGAGGAAAGGATCATCCCACCGAGCCATCAGCACTCAGCCAGGCAGGCAGCCACTTCTGCTCAGACCCACCATCAATTACCTTCGTCATCGTAGTGTTTGGGAGCCCTTGCCATGGACAAAGGCCCTTCTCAGTCTGATCTAGCACCAGCCACCAGAAGATGCGGAAGGGTGAAAGTTTTTAAGAAATCCCATTGGAAAGAGAAACCAAGACACACAGGAAAAGTTCCACCAAAACCAGTTTCCACCCAGTTTCTACTCTATTGCCATTGATGGATATCCAATCCTCTCAACATGGACCAGCACAATGCTTGGCACAGGAGTGGAGATTTGGAGGCTTAACTTCTAGTCTGCTCCCTTCGTCAGCCACCTCAAGCAATAGCCCTCACTATCACGGTAACCGGCACAGCCTCCCCTTTGCCTCCGAAGTCCAGACCGAGCAATCCCTATGTATGCACAAAGGGGAAATCCCCGGACGTGCAAAGTAAAAGCTTTGCTGCCGCAAGACCAGAAAAACGCACAGCTAGCACTGTCCTCCCCGTGCACCACAGTAAATTAAGCTGCTGGAAAGCATACTATATTTACTATATTGTGGAGCATGGCAATCAACTCACTGTATGCGTTATCATTTCCCTCAAGCCATCTCAAGCAGTAGTGCTCTCGCATGGGAACCTGTGAGCTGGGCTGCGGATGTGTGGGATTTTTATGTGTATGGACACCAACTCTGGCAATTTTGAGGACACAGGGCTGGTTATTTTCTTGTCACAGCCTATGGAAGACAAACTAGTTCATTTTCAGCTTTCAGTACTTTTAACTGAGTGAGTAAATGGAGAGAGCAGCCAAATTCTGTCTTCCTCTAGATGAGCCGCCAAGATCACGCTGTTAGCGAGCACCATCCTCACTTCATCTCTAGCTGGAAAGACAGACAGCGGAAAGGGGCATCCAGCTACAGAATGGAAAGGCTGATAAACTGCCTAATGTTTCAGCAAGAGAATAAATGCAAGATGTGTGACAAAACCGCCCGCTGAGTAATAGATGTGGGGTCACGTGGGCATGTTTCTAAATTCCTTCTCTTCAGTACGTTCAACCACTCCTCCAGCAAGAAAGTCAATGGAACAAAGCACAGAATGCTTTTTCAGCTACGCCTGCAGTTACCATATTTTTTGCCCAATTAGAAGGTCAGTTCTAGTCCTCTTCAAAGCATCCATAAGGCGTTTGCCTAAACACAGACTCCAGAGCAGCCCAGTCAAGGCAGACAGTGTATCATTGGGAAATATTAGGCTGTGGGTATCTGTGTACCAAGGCCAGAAACAAAGCCACCTGCAGGAGCCACTGGTGTCACGTAAACCATGTTAGGAACAAAAAACACAGTGAAAGACCACGAGACAGATTAAAAAAGTCAAGCGGAGGAAATGCTTCTTCCAAGCAACCCACAGTTGGGCTGTGGCAAGTTCTGCTGCTCAGAACAAGTTGTAGAAAGTGTAGAAAGTGTCTGCAAAGTAACATGCAGGAGAACAAGACCATCTACAGCTATTAAACCCAGCAACTCATTCTCCTTCCCTGCAGATCCATTCACTGGTGGGGGGGATGCTGGCCGAGTCGGACCTCGGCTGGAGCCAGCGTGGCAGGTCTTCTGCTCTCGAGCGACCATACATTGGCGTTACAGCAAAGCTGGGAGAGGTCTGGGCTTCAAGATGCTAGGACAGAGGGCTTAAATGCTGAAGACACCGTCCCTGACAGGGCTCTGCAATAGGAGCAGACCAAGGAGGGATCACAGATACTTCTAACTGTCCTTGCAGGGAACAGCCACAACCTGCTCTTCCTTGGGCAGAGGATTCGGAGGAGAAACGTGTTCCCTGGTGGAGAAAGCCCCGTACAGTGAGACATAGCATGTCCCGTCTTCTCCCCACCGTGTGTCACTCAAACAGAAACTGCAAGTGTTCAGATGGACAAGAACAACCCTTCATCAACACAAAGGCAGCTCAGACTCCACAACTGACATCCCCATTGAGTTGCACAAAATTTATCCAGCACCCATAGCCATCAGCCCATGACAAAAGGCATCTGCTCTCACAATGAATGGGCCGCAAGCTTCACAAAGGAAATCTGAGGGTAAGAGGCATCTCCATCTGCCTGGACATCCCTGCCACATCAGCCACTGCAATCTTAGGTGCTACAACAAGCAGATTGGGCTTACAAAACTCCTGCACCACCAGACAGGACGAGCTTCCAGGAAGACACACCAGGATCGCCTCTCTGCACCACAGTTTTTCCGCAGCAAACACGTACCAAACCCATGAATTAGTGGATGATGCTGGAAGGCTGTAAAAACCAGTACACACACAAGGAAGAAGACGACAGCGCTGTGTCATACTGCTGAACAGAAGGGGGTTTAAACCACTTTATTCCTGCACTTGTCCTCTGGCAGTTGAAGGACCAGGGCACTGCTTCCAAGCTGTGCCTCTGTTCAACCAAGTGTCCAAGTTGAACACTGGCACAAGCAAACCTGCCAGGGTGGCTTGGGGTGTGTTTTTCCTCCAAACCAAAAACATCTCTCGTTAACAGCAGAAATGTTCATGGCAGGGAAGAAGCTGGTCAGCTCTACTTTAGGGCTGCTCTGTCAGAAGATGTATGAACGCAGCAAGGTCCAGGGAACAGGTTTAATGGCTCACACAGAGGACATCTCCATCTCCCCTGAACCAGGAGCAGATGCACCACTAGTAACGAAGAGCAAAGAGCTCAACGGTCCTTCTCCCTGTGGCAACCAACCATCCAGAAGAAATCAGCAGCAACAAAAAAAATCAGGTGGAAGTCTTTTCTCCTGAAGGTTTATAGCCACTTCTGCCTTGACAGGGAAAATCATAAGGACTTGATGCAGATCATTCAAGTTGTCCTCCAAACCAAGGCACCTTGTCAGCCTTCTGCCTCGCTGTCCAAAACCGCGTGTGTGCAGAAGAGGAAGCGTTTGCTTGCTGCTGCAGCTACTTCCCAGCCAGGCTGGCCAAACCTTCCTGTTTCTCCACGCTTCTCCCATACCTCCCGCTCTCAGCAGCTGCTTCGAGCATCAGCGCGCACTGTGAGCAGCCCAGCACTCTCACACCAGGTTACTCGCTCCTGAATACAAGGAAGCTGTCCTGGTTTCACCTGGGATAGAGTTAATTTTCTTCATAGGAGCTAGCATAGTGCTGTGTTTTAGATTTAGTACTAGAAGAATGTTGATAACACACTGATGTTTTTAGTTGTTGCTAGTAGTGCTCAGACTACTCAAGGACTTTTTGAGCTCCTCCTGCTCGGCCAGGTGCATAACAAGCTGGGAGGGGGCACAGCCAGGACAGCTGACCCAAACTGACCAAAGAGCTATTCCAGACCATAGAACGTCATGCTCGGGGGGAGTTAGTTGGTCGGTCGGGGGGAGAGTGATCGCTGCTCAGGGACTGATCGGGGCTCGGGGAGCGATCGTGGCTGGGGACGGGCTGGGCATTGGTCGGCGGGTGGTGAGCAATTGCGTTGTCCATTGTTCGTTTTGTATATTCTGTATATTTTCTTATCATTCTCATTATTACTATTATTATTATTTTCTTTTATTAAACTGTCTCTATCTCAGCCCACGGCTCTAACCTTTTTTTTTCTCCCCGATTCTCTCCCCCATCCCACTGAGGGAGGGGGGAGTGAGCGAGCGGCTGTGTGGTGCTGAGTTGCCAGCCGGGGTTAAACCAAGACAGGAACCGAGACTTTTAAGGTATTAAAACGATGGGTTACTAAAACTTCATGAGGATGCTCTCACCAGTTCTTGGTTAAATAAGAGACTCTGAGCTCTACAGACATTACCGACAGTAATAATGAGAGCGATGATCGCAGGCAAAAACTCTGGGCCAGGCATCCCTCGCTGCATGGAGAGGAGAAGAAAAGTGCTGTGGCGCTACCTGCCTCCAGGGCTGGCCGGGATCATTCAGCAAGGGGGTGCGGAGCCCTCTGCTATTGGAAAGGCGCACGCAGAAATGCATTATGCTTCAGGGCGGACAAATCCCTTAACTGAGAAGGTTAAAACCGGGCCATCCCATCAATGGGGTCCTGCATTCATGGTCCCCCAGCTGTGAGAAAATGAGAGCTGACAGCAGTGCCAATACAAGCAGGCTGCCCTCTCTCCTCTTCACTAGGTTTACGTGCTGACAACGCAGCCGCCGGCGTATCGTACCTGCTCTTTACATCCAGCATCCAGCCAAAACAACCCCTCTTCTCCCACCTTGTACCAGCCAGGCTTCTGGCAACTAATAGAGTAACCTGAAAAAACAGCCCCCTGCTCCCATGTTTGCAGGGATGCATCCTTCACCCAGCATTACAAATTCCATAGTAATAAAACCACTAACCTAAGCCTTTCTGCCTTGTGCCAGACTCCCAAATAAACCAACCCACCTCAGCACGGAGCTAAGCGTCCTGCAGGCCAGGACTCCTCCCATACCACCATGGGGAGATGCCAAGCAAGTCCCTCGGTGCTGCCACACAGCGCCACGCTCTGCTTTACCACGCAAGCCAAAAACGGAGGCAAATGCTGGGACCAGGTTCCCTTCCTCCCCACTGTACTTCTCATCACATCAAAACCACGGTGAAGAACAGAACCGGAACTGCCCTGGAGAGGTGCATCTCAACTCGTCTAAATGGAGCAAGACCTGAGGCATGGCTTTCCTGCATCCTAGCTCAGCATCTTCCACCACTCTTCACCACCCAGCCTGCTTTTGCCTAGGATTGCACCACGGGAACATCTTCATCACCATCATGAGACTACGAAACGCCTGCCACCTCCAAACAGCAGGTCTCTGGCCAAAGCAGCAAGCCTTCGGAGGTCTCTGATGACTTGTTTTTTCCTCCCTCACCTATATCAGTTCATCTGAATAGCAGCAGATGCTTCCTTTGTTAGTTTTGGTTTCTGTTTTGTTTGGAGGTTTGCTTGCTTTTCTTATTTGAGTTGCTCTAAACAAAAAGCCCAGCTCCAGGCTGTGGCGTAACCCATGCATTAGGCAGGCTGCTCTTTTTGATCTGCTAATAACGGCTGGCTTTTGACGCAACGATTTCAGGTATCTCAAACCAAGCAGAGTGCTTCAGTGCACAGCTTGCAAAACACACACCGAGCTGGTGCCCTCCAGCATCTGCTCTGTAGACGGAGCACACTGGGGGACAAGCTTAGCAAACCCAGAAGGCTGACACCTCCTCGCCTCTCCGCTGCAGAGGGCATCCCAACAATCCTCTCAAGAACTCAAGAGCATCCAACAAGCATCTGTCTCCCTGCTACCTTCATAAATCGTAATTCTAGATTTGGAAGGAAGATAACGTGCAAATGAAATGAATCCAAAGCCTTGTCTTCGGTAGGGTCACGTTTCCCACCAAAAAGGAAGTGACTGCACAATTTGCAGATCAATACAGCTTACAAAATACTCAGTAATGCATGTATGGCTGATGCGACTTTTCGAGTTCAGTCCAATATCCAGGGCAATCCTTCATTAGATGTATTACTAGTTAAGTATAATATGAATAGGTATGACTACAAGTACGGCTTTACACAGGTAAAAATTCACACTCTGCATTTTGCAGGGTGCTGGTATCATATTGATACATAAATCATATTTTCATGGTTGCAAATGCAACTGTTAAGAAAGCATTAGGCATCTAGCTTCTAAATTATTAACCCCAACTCTGTTTTTTCACATGATGCTCATCCTTGCAGCTTTTGCAATTCTAGCAGGGGATTATTTTATCATGGATACCAATGCACACACGATGAAGGAGCAAGTACAGCAGAACAGAACTGCCTTGTACAGAATAAGCCACAGAACGCCAGCTTGGAAGGACAAAACCAGAGTGACCCTTGGTAGTATAGGTATAGGAGCCGTTTTAGCTATGCTGGTATACCACTACCATTACCCCAACTGTGTAATTAATGTATTATGGCAATATTATAATAACAGCCTCTTTAAAAGGCGTGCCAACCGCAAAGCCTATCCCTACCACTTTGTGTGACAAAGCATGCCAAGCCTGATGTTGTGCTGGAGCAATGGAAAAAACAGCATTTTGGGCAGGTCCCCAGGACAACCACTCACAAGCAGACACAGCAGCGGGTTTTTCCACAGATGCTGCGAGCTGGGTACGCTTGCAGGCTTTTCCATACCAGATGTACAAAGTCCCTTGACTCAAAGAAAGTTTAATCCAAAGGGTTTCCATCAGGAAAACAGGAGTCTCTTTCACAACACGTCTGCCAAACCTCTAAGGCTAGACAGCTCAAGCAAGCTGCACAGTCCATAGATAGTATTTTTTTCCCCTTTTTAATTTTTTTTCCCCCCCCAATTAATATACCAATAGGCTTGGCATCAGGTTACTTGCAGAAATGTTCTCTCTCAATGCCAACACTAAATATTTATCCAAGAGAGCTTCTTAATTGAGGTAGAGGACTGGCTAATTCCAACATAACCCAGACTACGCGGGGGGGGGGGGGTTAACACACCAGACAGAAAGAGTCGAAGAGAGAAACCGCCGCAGCACAGAAAAGACTACTGCTTGTCTTCGGGGCCTGAAGGGTATCTCCAATTTTGGTGGCAGAAAGAGAAGAGAGGGCATTTTCACTCAGAAATAATACTCAGACAGCTGTCTGAATTCAGGATTCAGGCAACTATCAATGACAAGCCCTTCTGAAAACTGCATTTTTTTAATTGACATCTATTTCTAACCAGGTTTTTCAGGGAGAAACATAATCAGCTTCTTACCTTATACCTTTAACACTTTTAGGTAATCATGACTACATCTACCTAAGGGATGCTGCAGTGACATGGTTAGGTCCTTCATTAAATTATTCCTTCATTTAACCTACACATACAGCCTTCTGAAGGCTGAACACCAGTATTTTTGGCTGATATCTAAAAACAGCGAACAAAACAGCTCCTTAGGGCAACCTTAAGTGAAACAAGGTTAAAGAAGGAAAGAAAGTGCATCTTTTCCTATGGAAACAGAAGTCATTACTACACTCGGAGTATAACTCCAGGTCAACATAAGCAAGCACTGCATAATTTTGAAGAAAAGCCATTAATATCCCTCCGCACCCATCACCAAGCTTCTCAGAGGGGCTGACACAGGGAGGCATGACTTGAAAAGAGTTCAAGGGCTGAAACAGGAGGACACAACCTAGGCCACCCCATCACCAGCAGCAAGCACACATACTACAGCTGCCCTGCCACAACACCTACCCAAGGAAAAGCATCTCCCCAAAAAACCCAGGCAGGTTTTAACTGTGATTAAAAGTACATGAGTTTGCAGTTTTAAAGACATGAACTTGGAAGAGATGCTCTGAGAAACGTTCCTCTCATGTGGTTTCTCTAACGGCATCGCCGTTACAGTATAAAGGGGAGAAACTAATTCATTCAACATGCATTCGGCCTCCAGTTGCTTAATCCAAACATTTCTCTAGGACCATTTGAGCAGTCAGATGACATGGAAGCTGTTTTGACTAGAAGACACGCCACTGGTTTCTCACATGTGGATTTTATTGCAAAATTTTGGTGTTACACTAGAAAAAAAAAAGCCAATTCAAAGGATAATTGAGAACAGTGACTTGAGAAAAGGTTATTCATCTTGTGTCCCACTCTCCCCCCCCTCCACCCTTTGTTAAATTTTTTTTCCCCCCTGTCCTAAGGGGCACGGCAGCTGAGGAGCATGTTGTTCATCAGAGCACACCCAACCCGGCTGGTCAGCTGCGGCAAGTACCGGGATTGCACAATTCGAACAGTTAACACTCCGGAAACTTATCTCGAGCATCAGCTCACAAGCTGCAAACCCTGCAAGGTCATGGTAATTCGCTGGCGGTTGAGAGCATCTCAGTGACTTGCTGTGGGTGGCTCGCATCCCGTCCCCGAGCCATTTGTTCATCGCAGCCCTCCCACTGCCGGATCAGCCGACTCCCAGTACCCACAGGGAGAGGAGATCTTGACAAGATGAATGGTCATTAGCAGATAGGGGAAGAAGTCTGGCACATCCCAGGAGACACCACTGCTGTGCCACAAATACCACTGACCCGGGGTTAATATAACCCAAAGCCTTTCACTGGTATGCAGTGCTCAGAAAGGAGGGGGAAAACCCAAAAATGCAAATAAAGCCAGCGTCTCACTTAACAGACATTTAGTTCAAAAAAAAAAAAGTCTGAGTAGAGATATTGTTTGCTGTAGCTTATTTTAAATTAAGGAAGCAAACCTACATCTGCACGGCCAGAAGATCACGCTCTGAACACACAAGGGGAGGTTTGCAGATGCAGAGCATGCTGACCACAGGGTCCAGTTTCCGAGTTCAACGTAGGTAAAGAGCTAAATGTCTTTGGTGCAAAACTATGTCAAGCCTGGTAAACACATATGCATACAGATCCTGATAATAACCTGTTATTTCGGCAGGGGGAAGGGGGAATAGGCACTGGGCTGGCAGAGTAGAGCAGCTTTAAGTCGTGGGATGCTATGTAGAAACCAGAAGTAGCAGGGTTTGTTATGTCGTTAGCAATGTTTCAACAAAGGTCAGCTCCGTCAAGCTTACGAAGTTGTGCTTAAAGCTGAACTTAGCATGATCTTAACTGAAACCTGGCCAAAAACCAAGCAAAAAGCCCACAAGAATCATGCTTTCAGAAACTCAAATGTGAATGCTACAAAAGCAGTTTTCCTTCCTGAAGCTTTGAATACAAGACCTTCTGTAAGAGGAAAAAAATTTTTTTCTTTTCTGCAAAGTGACCCAAAGGACTCCAGAAGCATTTAGGAGTCTGCTTTAGTCAAAGTCAAAGGCGGGGTGGGGAGCCCATAAAATTGGAAGACAATGTGAACAATGCTGAGCTATTCATTCAAAAACGAAAGCTGCTGCTGGGAGAGCAGGGGAAATGCCTCCCACAATGGCTTTGGAAAACAGTGCCCAAAACCCTCAGGAACAAGCAAAAAAGAAAAACATACTTTCAGAAATTGAGGATAAAAGTAATGCAGAGGAACTGCAGCAGTTGCACACTAGGACTTAAAGACCAAGAAGAAAACGGCCACAGTCGAGCTGTTTATCCCAGCTCCCACAAGCTTGTTCTTCGCCTGGTTTAATCACACAGAATCACAGGATGGCAAGGGTTGGAAGGGACCTCGGGAGATCATCTAGTCCCACCCCCCTGCTCAAGCAGGCTCACCAAGAACAGGGTGCACAGGACATCGTCCAGGCGGGCTTTGAGTATCTCCAGAGAAGGAGACTCCACAACCCCCCTGGGCAGCCTGGGCCAGGGCTCGGGCACCCTCAAAGTCAAGAAGTTCTTCCTCATAATTCAACTGAAACCTCTTATGTTTCAGTTTGTGCCCATTGCCCCTTGTCCTGGCGCTGGGCACCACTGAGAAGAGTCTGGCTCCATCCTCGTGACACCCACCCTTGAGATATTTGTATGTGTTGATGAGGTCCCCTCTCAGCCTTCTCTTCTTCAGGCTGAACAAGCCCAGCTCCCTCAATCTTTCCTCGTAATCCAGGAGTGCATTCAGCAGAAACCCAGCACAGGGGTTTCGCTACTTCCCAGCTCTCGTGCCACGCAGGGATGCGGCCCCTGCTCCTCCCACAGCTCCCACCCAGGCGTGGGACCAGCCCAGCCGCCTGGCACCGCGCCTCCCGGTTGCCTCTGCTTTGCGCCACGCCAGGGGCAGAAAACAAGGGACGAAGGAGGGATTATGGAGGGAGGGAAGCACCTCATCAGCCACATGAGCCCCTCTCCATCCTCCCATGTCTCAGAAACGAGCTACACCTCCTAACATAAAAGGTAAGGGCCCTCCCATGATGGAACAAGGTGCACGTAGAATAAATACAGGGCTGGGGACAGGAACGGCAGCAAACGTCTCACTTGCCCTCCCATTACTTCAGGAAAATTTGTGTCTGCTGCTTCGTCTCCTTCCACAGATGCCTCCTTTAAAAAGTCCTTGTTGCAGGAGAATCATAGAATCATCTACGTTGGAAAAGACCTTTAAGATCACCAAGTCCAACCGTTACCCTAACCCTGCCATCCCACCACTAAACCCTGTCCCTAAGCACCTCATCTGCCCTTCTTTTAAATACCTCCAGGGATGGGGACTCCACCACCTCCCTGGGCAGCCCATTCCAAGACAGCAGGACCATCTTTCAAGCCACCACCAATCTTCCAGCAGTAAATCTCAGCACATCTAAATGCAACCTGCTAAATCACTGGGAGACTGCGCTTCTCCTCGGTGCGGTCCTCACCGTGCAACACCGAGGTATGAAAACACATGGGGGCTGACGGCAGCACTATCAGCACCATTGCACGCCACGCATGTACCACTCCCTGGCCTCCTAACACAGCCTTCAGACAATCCTATTTCCACTCAAAGCATGGCCAGTGAGGCCCCAAAAACAGCTATCCTAGAAAAACATTTTTTTTCAGGTATTTCACGAACGAGTTAGTACACCTGGAAGCACCAGCCACCTCCTTCCGCTGGCATCTTTCCAGCCTACCAAAGCCCTGCCACAGCAATTTTGCAGGGTTAGAGAACGTAACCAGAGAAGCAGACAGCAAGCCGCAATTCTAGAAACCCACCAGAAACCTTTGCCTCCAGGTTGACATTTCCACCTTCTTCCTCCGCCTCGCCTTCCTGCACCTTGGCAGATAGGTGCAGGACCCTCCAGCATCCTCTCTCAAGGGCACTTGAGAGCAAAGCCCAACCACAGCGGCACACCGGCCAGCCATGACCTGACTCTACTTCTCCTCTACTGGCTAAAAAGCCAGGAGCAATGCAAGACCACAGATCCTATATGGCCAGAAAACTGGAGTTCACGTGGACTGCACCATCCATAGCATCCAGGATCCCAACAGGAGGTCCTAACTGCAGTTTCGTAAGTCACCAGCACGCTGAACCCAGCAATCTATTGCTCTCCTTCCCTTGCCTTCAGTTACAGTATCTCAAAGACCTAAAAATACTTATTATTTAACAACCCAGCAATTCTTCTGAGAGCTACTTAGGACAAAAAAAACCAAAAACAAAAAACCCAAAAAAACCAAAACACCCCACCCTTATCAGATGAGACCAGCAGGACTCCGAAGCAGAACACTGGCATTTGTCTAGAAAAAGTGGCACCATTCAAGTGCAAGGAGCAAAACATAGCCAAAACAAGTCTTCATGAAAGCTGTATCTTATCTGAGGAAAACAAACAAGTGGAAACTCAGCCAAAAAGTAAAAGCAACACAATCCCTTGCGAACTGATAAAACATGAGATAGCCCATCGCATTTCTTGCTTGGAGAGAAAAAACATAATATACCTAGTGTTGAGTTTCTTTCTAATTCGGGGATATGTTTTTTGGCAGCAAGCCTGGGTTTCACCTGTGGGTAATGCAAAAAGGAACATAAACCCCCCCCAATGTGAATGGCAGCTGAAAACCAGCCATCTGTGTGGGTGTTTCTCTTTCCATACCGAACTGGGAGTGAAAAGGGTTTTCCAACAAGTCAGCCAAGGAAAAGGAAATTTCATCAAGAGTCGCAGCGAGATCTGCCTGGGGAGTATGTTAAGCATCAGGGCTAAAACCATTCCCCCTGCCCACTACCAGCAGCCCTCCCAGACGTCCATCTGTCCGCTGTTCCCTACCTTCCCTTTTAAAAGCTGCAGTGAAAGCTGATGGGAAGCATGCAATGAGTGGCAAATAATTACAGAGCAAAGCAGAGCACAACGACCTCAAGGGATAAGTGGCAATTTAGAGAGGCACTGAACGCTGACCCTCCACGAGGGCTACACCAGATCTCTGCATGTGAAAGTAAATTAAAAGACACTTAAATTGTTGCTGTCGTGCCTAGAGGGATGGGTAAGCATGAATGGTGAAATGCCCAAAGAACAGATCTGCGTGCCACAACTGCTCATCTGTGCCAAACCAAGATCTTAAACCTTGCAGAAGTCGGCTCCATCCTTCACTGCAAGTAACCGAGACACAGCCCTCCCACCGCTGCAACCACACACGCAGACCTTGGTTTCGGCATTCAGCCACGGACGTGGCTGCTCCTCACCTGCGAGGCTACCTGGGGCTGGAGGCTGCCAGCCAAGTGAAGCTCTCAGCCTGGTGAAAACCCAGCACATTTGCAAGCCACCAAGCCAGGCTGGAGTCTTGAATTAGGCTGCTCAGCTTCCATGCAGCTCCTTCCACAGCAGCTCCTCTACCCCCGTTGGAGACAAGGTATTGCTTTGGACATAAGCAGTTTGGCTGCTCTTTTGGTCCAGCCCAGGATGGCTATTTCCACAGCGTCTTCAATGCAGCTCCTTCCACAGCAGCTCCTCTACCCCTGCTGGAGACAGGGTATTGCTTTGGACATAAGCAGTTTGGCTGCTCCTTTGGTCCAGCCCAGGATGGCGATTTCCACGGTGCCTTCATCAGCAAGTAACAAAATATGCCCACATACTTTAAGCATAGTTCAACAGTATCAGCAAAAATTCACTGATAGGAGAAATATTTTCCTACCACAGTACTCAAAGCTCAAGGTGGACACCTCCTGCTCCAAGCACGCACCCACCAAAGTGAAAGACTCCTTGCTTTCACCCAAGGGTCAGAAGAAAAGCTGACCCAGGGATGCCCCGAGATTCCTGCTCATTTTGTAACGCGCTGCTGTAAAAGGAAATTGAGCTGAATATTCACATGCTTAAGGCCGTTTAAAGTAGAGACTGGCTTTCCTAACCTATCTTCTGACCTCTGAGAGCAAGAGGCAGAGAGGAAGAGAAATACCTTTCGGGTAGAAAGCACTAAGATTAAGAGCTCCCCTGAAATAATTAGCAATATAAGGAGGAAAAAAAAAAATAAAAGGAAGGTAAAAACAACCATCCACAAACTTTCCCTAAGGAAAAGCTTCAAACTTCTGAAACCTCTATATCCACAGGTCATCAGGGGTACGGCAAGCACGGGGCCGACCACTTGCAGCAACGCTGGGATGCATGCAAGATGTTCTGCATCCCACAGGGACAGGGGATTTGCAAATAGGTTTGCAACGAGCAAGTCTCCAGGGAACCAGGGAAAACCGAGTAGCTAAACCCATCCTAATTTGCCAGCTGATACAGATGGTTTTTCAACAGGAAGATAATAACAGGTCTTAGGAAAACATAACCCCCCCCACCCCTGGCGAGACGAGGGGCTTTTCAGCACTTAATTTTTCCCAGTTTTCCTAGGAAGCTCCGCAGGAAATGGCAGAGACTTCCCCCACTGCATAAATCCTTGTATCAGGTTAAATTAGATTCATTCCCCCTGGAAAGATTGCTGCTCTAGGCAGCTGATGGGTGCTCTTACCTTGATTCTCATGGTGTTTCTATCCCAGTGACTGAATGGCACTTAAAAGTTTCATCCCCAATTCTTTCACAAAGATACAGCTCTGTTACCTGCAGGCAACGTATACCCACTTGGGCCAAATGCAGAACACACCTAAAATCTAGTGATACTTCCCCTCTTTCTTCTGGTTTCCAAACATTCAGAAGAAAATTGAAACTCAACAATTTCTCCTTTTTATCTTAATGGAACTGTGACAAAGCTCCTGCACAATTGCCTGCTATGGGGGGGGGGGAGGGGGGTGGGGGGGGAAGGATAAAGCAAACTGCAGGAGGCAACCTGCAGCAGCAAACGAATCATTTACGTGCCCACATATGGAGCCAGGCCTTATTTGTCGGAGGAGTAAGTGTTGAAGGCTTTGAACACAGTCACACAGTCCCTGGTGTCACCCTCAGATGCCCGGTGCTCGCGGCATTAACAGCTGACAGTAACAAGGACGTCGAAGGAGTGTTGGGAATCTCAGGGGAGGTGCAAGAGCAAGAAGGAAAGATGTCTGCGCCTCTGAAGGGCAGCTGTTCACGTGAGAAGCCAGTTCAAAACCCAGCACAGTTATAAGCAGCTGGCGAAAGCAATGAGGTGCATGAAGATCATTCATCCCTGGAGCAGCAGCTGGCAAGGAAAGGAGAGGAGGAGGAGGCGGCAGCTGCAGCGCTGCCCCGGGACATCCCCCACGCCGCCCTGCGCTTCAGGGTATCTGACAAGGGTGCTCAAACACGGGCACGATCGTGCCCGCATCATCACGAAGCTAAGCCCTCCGCGAGCCTCCAGCGGCCCCAAGCGCGGGCGCGACGGAACGGTGCCATGCGCTGCACGGACGTACTCCTCCCGTGGATGCTGCGGGTTAGGGCGAGTTCGCTAAGTCACGGCTCAGGGTCAGGGCCAGGCCAGAAGGTTGGCTACATCCACCACCAGACACGGAACAGCAGTTCCCATCCATCCACCCTTGGTTGGCCTCCGTGGCACCCATCCTGAACAAAACCAAGAGCAACCCCGACTGAATCACCCAGCGCAGCAAATGCAACGCTCTTCTCTGCTTGCGTTACCCATCCTTGTGCTCTCACAACAGCATCTCAAGCTGTTTTTTCAAGTCAGCATTTAGCTTTTTCGCTAGCTAATACAACATTTCCTCTCCCTTCCCCCAGCCCAAATATTTGGTGGAATTGCTTGTTCTGCAA
This sequence comes from Gorsachius magnificus, assembly GCA_034008185.1. NCBI lineage: Eukaryota > Metazoa > Chordata > Aves > Pelecaniformes > Ardeidae > Gorsachius > Gorsachius magnificus. Next base: position 3,102,356 of record CM067086.1, on the reverse strand, counting down.
ATCGCACTGCAAATGCTGAACTTTTGCCAATTAGACAGGGAAAGCCTTGACTAAAAATAAACCACATTTCAGAAAATAGATCCCTTCCCAGCACAATGAAGTAGCGGACAGTGCATGCAAGCAGACCTGCCAGGAGAACACAACCTCCAGATTTGCATGAGAATCTCGTCAAGCTCAATATAGAGACTACCGTGACTTGTCCAGTCTTAAAAAAAAAAACAGGTGGAAAAGAAGGTTGAGGGAGCAGTAGGGTCAAGGGTGCTAGGGTAAATCAAGTTTCCACCTGTTTTGGCAGGAATAGAAGCACCACCACCACCACCACTTGCCTGCATCCCCTGTGAACCGAGCTGCTCATAATCCGTACGTGAGGAAGAGGATGACACACTGCTCCCTATGTGGCCACTACGGGAGGCAAGCCCCCGTTACAGGAAATTCGCTGTAATTCAGGCATGCAGGAGAACAACTTGGGCTTTTTGCCACCTGAGTCACCAGGAGTCTGGGGCACTGACTCAGTGCTGGCTCCCTCCAACTCCGACACACCTGCGACAGCTTGCTAGCAAATGGAGGCACTCCTACCTTTGCTGCTGCTCCTCTCCTTACGGCTCTGCCTTTAGAAAGAGGCCTTTTAATGCTAGAAAATTAATTTAAGAGAAGTAAAGTACAATGAGGAGGCTCGCGTGGGAAGCACAGGCTGTGCTCTGCTAGCCAGCCCTGCTTTAAGCTCCTTAGTGGAGAGCACGTCTGCTTGCCCGGTGCGATAAACCCCAGGGAATACAGGGGAATTAGGTGGAGACAGCTCCGCCCTGACTCCTACTCCTCCAGCACCTTCGTCGCACCGCCCATACAGTCCCGGATGAACCAGGTTTTCAAGAAAGGTTGCTTTCCATAATGAATCCATTTCATTTTTTCAGGGATCAAGGAAGCTTCGTGCAGCAAGTTATGGTTATCTCCTCCTACAACCAAACGGGCCATTCAGGCATGCCAAATGCAAAGCAATGCCATTTTGGGACATGATCCATCAGGGATGGATGTTTGCAGGCACTTTCGCTCTGTAAGCTCTTAAGACAAGCTGAAGGCTCAAGCTTGGCATGCCAGGCCAACCCTCCTTGTCCATCAGCGCTCCTGCAGCGCCATCCATCTACCTCCCCTTCCCAGACCTCCCCTGAGCGGCCATGACCGGCAAAATATTCCACGCCAATTCCAGGGGTTGCACACACACCTCTGGTCAGCTGGGAACGTAATTCCAGTTAATAAAAAAGTAGCCTGCAACCCAGCCCCATATTTTCTCCTCAAAATAATGCAGGAATTGAAATCAAGGTGCCAGCGGACCTCCTGGTAGCACAGCCAGGGGCATCGCTGCGAGCACGTTTGGCATCTCGGTGACTACGACCGATTCAAGTGATCCACTTGCAGTGCCAAACTGTTGCAGAGAGCACATATGAGATTTTGAGCGCTGATGCCTTAAAGCAAGAAATCCATCAGATAACTCGAGCAAAAGGATGCGCCGGGCAGCGCAGCAGAGGCACAACTCCACTGCTTCTGATGGCAATCGGCGGCAGAGCAGAGCAGTAATTATCCAGGGAGGAATAAGCTGCTACAGGCTGTTCTTGCCATACATTAAGAAAACAACAGCAGATCTGTTCGTGGTTGGATAGCACCATGAAAACAGCTTCCTCCCACCCCCACTCGGGACGGCAGGCAGGCGCATGCTACGGGGAAGGTACCGAGGGCCAGCAACGCAGGCGGGCGCAGCACCGGCGCGCGCGCAGCCGCCAGCTCGACCGGGATTCCCCAGCTGGTGCTATGAGAAGGAAAAGGCTGTGCCTATGTTAGCAAGGAGCGTGGCCTCCCAGAAGCCACTCTGCAGCCACGCTGTGTTTTCCAATGCTTTCCTCAGACGGCCGTCAGCAAGGTTAAGTGCAAACCTTACCTTCTGCCTGGGTGTTTCCACGACACATCTAGACGGAAAAAAACTATTCACTGCGGAGTGGTCTCTACCACAGTACGTGTCAATCCACACCCAAAAGACAAACCTTGCACCCCTTTCACTCTTGGACACGCACAGACCCTCTCCCCCTCGCCAGGAGCGCGGCAAACGTACCTGTTCAGAGCATCGGCTTCTCTTAAGGCACCGATGAGGAGCCAGAGCACGATCCCCATCGGCATATGGGAACTGGCAAATTCTGTAAGCATTAGAGAGAACAGTAGTTAGCAACATTAATAAGAACTGGCTGGTGAAAAGGAAGGATGCCAAGGCAACCTCAGAGGAGCGGGAGGGCGTTAGATCCCTGCCCTGAAGACATTCCTGGCACCACAGCAGAGGTACCCGGCACAAGGCTGTCAGGGGACTTCTCCAAAACCAAAGGCAGCTAAGGCAAAAGGCAAGACGATGAGTCCCATATCAGGGCTGTTCATCCAGCAAAGCCTCACTGAAGTTAACGTCAGAGCAGAGGGGCAGAAGAGAGGCGGATAACAGGACAGCAGCAGCCACCTGCACAACTCCCCTACTCCTCCCCCTGAGATGCTGCCGAATCATAAAATTGCTTTGGTTGGAAAAGACCTTTAAGATCATCAAGTCCAACCGCTAACCTAACCCTGCCATCCCACCACTAAACCATGTCCCTAAGCACCTCATCCGCCCTTCTTTTAAATCCCTCCAGGGATGGGGACTCAACCACCTCCCTGGGCAGCCCATTCCAGAGCCTGAAGATCTCCTGCTCCCCAGCACTTGTGCAATTTCTTCTAATGAGCAGAGCAGATGAACACCATCTGATGTCAGAGCCAGGCTGCTTCCATTTTTTCATTATTATTGATTCATCATTATGGTTTCATAGTATGAATGGTTTTATATTCCCCACTGATTGCTTTATAAAGCAACTGTCAAGTACATTAGTACCACAAAAGACATCTAACAGCATCGAGCAAAGAGCAAAAGCTGCAGCAGAAGTTGCCTCCACGGGCTGCCGAAACACCTCGCTGCAGGCATGCAACACGCCTGCTGCCTGCCAAAGAAGAGGCATCAGAAAAAAAGATCTTTTACGGGAAAACATTCCAAGCAGCCATAAGGAGACATTTTTCCTATGATACAGCTGAAGCAAAGGTCACTGCATCTCATACGGTTTTACTTTTCCCATTTGTGCAATGGTTTGCGGGCAGCAGCAAACACAGTGGAGGAACAACCATCCCCAAAGCATGTTGGAACGGAGAGAGGATTTGGAAGCGGGGAGAGGTAAGGAAACAGGATGGGACAACCTCTGCAGCCAAAGCACCAAACCAGCAGAGGGATGGTTTAGTGGTGGGATGGCAGGGTTAGGTTAATGGTTGGACTTGATGATCTTAAAGGTCTTTTCCAACCTAGACGATTCTATGATAAGGTACAGGATCAGCCCGGCATCTCCTCATGCATTTCCTGCCAACTGGACCTCGTTAGGAGCAGTGAGAAAACTTACTCATGCGGCACATTGGTTTACCTTGGACTGAGAGGAGGAGACTCGCCTGTTTTCCCCCGTCTCCACGGGTGACTCACGGCCATCAGCCGCTGCCAGACGGTGTTTAAAGTACCCAGACAGACTGCTACCCATTCGGCCCCCCATCTCCCCCTTCCTCGTTCCCATTACGGAAGGGCTGAAGGCATTTCTAAGGACGAAAGCAATGCTGAAGACCACAAGACCACAGCACAGACCTTGGACTCCAGCCTCAAGCACAGATTTTCCATTAGCATTTATAACTGTTCTCCCTGTTGCTTTACATTACCGCCCAAGCCAAAACATGAGAGTTATTTACTAGTGTTGGGTACCTCCAGGAGGGTCTTCTATTTTTTTCTTGTGAAGTCAGTAACTGAACACCGTAGAACATAAAGTCTCTACAAAGACAGAAATAACACGACAAATCCAAACTGGCCAATAATCTTCAGCCGCCGCTTATTTATAAAAGCATGGAAGGACAACTTTCCTCCCTCAGCAAGGAAATTCAGACCTTAGCTTCACGTGGCTTATATTTATGGGGACTGCGTTAGCTCTGTAGGACTCCATCTGCATTGGCATCGACCTTCTCCCGCACCAGGGCTCGGCACATGCAGGAGGGCAGCACAGCTGCCGTGCACCCAACCTTTTCTCCTTTCCTCCTCCAGCTCCTTTCTCCTCTAACACAGTTGCTGCTATTCAACAACATTGCAGAAACATCACCAGCAAAGTTCAAGCTCCTTACCGCCCGGTACCATTGAGCAAGGCAAACAGAAATGCCTGTAGCTTCTCCAAGTACTGCTGGATTTAATCAAACCCATATGAAGGTGGCCTGGTCTGCCTCCCCCAAAGCAACCGCAGCTCTCGGACAAAGTGTTTTGCCCCACAGCAACCAGATATACTGGAAACACAGCTGAGTGCCAGGGAATCAGGCCCCCATCCCGAAACTGCCTTCTTGCAGTGCCTGGCGGCATCACTTGCCCCGGGACTGCTCCTCCCCGGAGACACGACCACGCTCTGGGCAGTGCAGGGCACAGATCACATGCAAATGCCAACAAAGCTCCTCTGCTGCTTTCCTGCGGCTCCAACGTGTCCACCAAACACGCATTTCTCAGTGTCACCACCCCAGCGACCTCTTTCTGTCCTTGACCTTGACACCATGTCGTGTTGCTTGTTGGCAGACCAAGCTGGTGCTGCGGAGACGTGATAACGTTTCATTTCATCTAATGTGGCAAATTCACCAGAGTCTTTTTAAGAAGTGACGAAGCATGGGGGCAGAGGACTGAGCGATACCGGGTGACCGACAAGGGGAAAAGGAAGCACAACCAGATCAGGAGTGATGGGTGCAAGCAAAACAGTGGGGCAGAGAAATAGGAGGGCTCTGCATAGCAGGAGCAGCCAGAGAAGACCCCCACGACATCAGCAGCGCAAGAGAAGGGTGGCACTGGCCAAGAGAGCAGGCACATGACCTTGGGGGACCTGCCAGACCCCAAGCCTGACCGTGCAGCCTTCCTAATGCCCCTGCCACAAGCAGATTCACCCATCGTAAAAGAAACCCTACTTTGAAGCCCAAATAGGGGGATGGGGTGTTCCTGCCAGCTTTAAGAGGCTTATGTTAATTTTCTTCCCCCCTCCTGGGATGATCTTGCAACACCAGCAATTTCAAGCTCAAGCAAAGAGCTCCAGCCCCCCACAACCAACAGCAAGGCTGGGTGTCTGCGCCGCTTTTAACCAGAGATGCACAACCCCCTTCAACACAAGCACCTACGATGAACTCCTCAGATAATGCTCACACGTTGAAAGAGCTACCAAAAACACGCCAGCTCCCCAGCCAAACAGACCTTGGGAAGTCATCGTCAAGGCAATAACAAACTTGCAACAAGCACCTACCAGAATGGCTTTTCAGCCGGAGATGGGTCAGATAAATGTTTATAACAAAGTCAGGCAGGAAGATAAACTTACCCCCAGCCTTGTGGCTAGAGAAGAAAAGGACAGCAGGATTTGTCCTGCTCCCTGCCAGAGAGGCACTAACACATCAGGCCCTGGTCTGCACTGTGTTTAAGCAGAGAAATCACAGAATCACCGAGTGGTTTGGCGTGGAAGGGACCTTTTAAAGATCATCTACTTCAACCCTCTGCCATGGGCACTAGGTCAGGTTGCTTAAAGCCCCATCCAACCAGACCTTGAATGCTTCCAGTGATGGGGCATCCACAAGTTCTCTGGGCAGCCTGTCCAGTGCACCACCAGCCTACTCACAGAAAATTCCTTCCTTACATTCAATCTAATATTCTCCGTGATACACTCAGCAGAGGATTTCATTTAAAAGCTGTGCTCAAAGTCCTCCCAGAGGGATACCTCCCCTGGGTCAACTGGGAAGCTGAACATTTTCGGCACATACACCTCGAAGGACTCTACCGTTGCCTCCCAGAAATACTAACACACTTTGCAGTCCTTACCCCTCCTTTACAGGGAGGGAAACCGGGGTAGAAGCAGGACATGCTCTACCATGGGTGCCCTTCAGCAAGCCATGCCCATGCCCACCCCCACGTGCTCATCACCTTAACTGATCCAAACCCATCCTTTGCCGCCACAACAGACAGTCCTGCCTTTTCCCTCCTCCCCTTCTGCACATCCCAGTCATCTCTACGCTTGTGGTAGCAACCATCGTTTGCTTGATCCAACTGGAAGCCAGCCCAGAAAGAAGAAAATAAAGGGGGAAGGATTTCTGGCAGGAGAACAGCCTGAGATCAGCTAAAGCTGATGGGAAGCACGACCTCAGAAAGATGGCACAGTGGACCATGTAGAAACCTAGATAAAGCTTTTTAGCTATGATGCTTCAACCCATCGTAGCTTTGTCTTTGCACAGGGGTAAGTCACTTTTAAAACCACTTGAACGACTCCATGCACCACTGAACATGCCCAGCCACTCATTTTTCTAAAGACCTGTCCAAAACAGCCTGGTGAAGTGTTACCTGAGGCCTCCAAACTATGCTGCACCCGAACAGCAACACACCACAGCTATGCAAGCCTCACCGCTTACCAAGGAACAGAGGTAAAAGAGAATTTCTCCAAGAAGTCTGGGAAATTTTTGTGTGTCTGTGTGTGTTTTGCCATAGCTGAAGAGTGTTCTCAAATGGTTTTCAGAAGGAGTAAGGACAAGCATATGCAAAGGATCTAGCAAAGGCTCTTATGCAAAGCAGACAGCAGGATGCCAAAAATAAATACACAAAGCCCCTTGCAGCACCAAAGTTCAAATCCATCTGGACGTTTTGGAGGCTGTCACGGCAGCTCATAGAAGGGATTTTCCAATTTCTTGACAGAGAAACCCTGGAAAATAAGGATGGAAAAACAGAAGCACAGGCCCAAACTCTAAGCCAGCCCTTCATCCTGAGATGTCACCTCCTTCAACACCACCAGGAACGCGGAAGGGAAGCAAGAGCACAACCCCACACGCCACAACGCCGCGCCAAGCGGAGGGAGCTGAAACACCAGCATCCCCAGAGGTACCACCCAAACATCTCGGCAGCCTGATGGAGGCAGAGCTAATCCTCAATCCCTTTTTTAAGTTCATGCAGCATTAACCACCCAGGCTCCTGCTGAAGCTGCCCCTGGGCCCTCAGGCAAGCCGTGCCTGCGCCAAAACCACCGACTCCGCCGACTCTCGACACAAACAGACGAGCACAGTTGAAAGTCTCACGTTCAAGCCTCCTTTAAACACCCTTCACATAAGTATCCAGAGCTGCTCCTGCACTTAATGCAGCTTTTTTTTTTTTTCCCCACACCAGGAAAAGCACAAAGCTACTCAAACCGAGTTGCCATGGTATTAAAATCAATTAACCAGCTACACATTTCCAACTGCCCTGTTCTCAGTTTTCCTGATAACTGCTACCATGCAGAGCACATGCACACCCCAGAAATATCCCGAAGCATCCTTAAGAAAATCATGGACTTTGCTACAAAGCCCAAGCTTTCACCTCTGCAGAAATTCATCTTAAAGAAAAAAAAACACCAAACAAACTGCAACAGATTAATTCAGCTCAGTTTTCAACGAGCAGAGTTTTCAAAGTCAGCTGCAACTCGCTGTAACTGCAGAGCTGATGCTAGGCAGGGCACAAGAGCCATCACGCGTGCGGCATTTATGCCGGGGACCTTTCAGTTACCTGCGTGCCACCTCCCGGCAGCCGGGGACCTGGACCGGAGCACGGCTCCTCGAATTGCAGGAAAAAGCAGCTCCTTGCGCTCGCCAAGACGCAGGCGAGCACGGGCAACAGATGGAAGCAATGCCCGTGCCTGGCGCAGAAGCGATCAAGCCAGCCCTTTGGCCGCTCCTCCCCGGAGGCCTCCTGGCCCGCGTCGCAGCTCCGCTTTCCCCGCCGGCTTGGCGGCACCAGAAGGAATCGCTCTGCAAGACTGCTTCGGAAGCAGATGTCTGCAGCGGAAGCATCCCCTGCTGCACAGCCTCTTTTTTGCTCATTTCTTAATATGATTTCTTGAAATAAAACAAGAAGAGCTAAATTCGTGCTCTATCAGCTCAAGCAGGATACCGGCTAGCCCGATCTTTTAATTTCAAAGCCTGCCACCTCCAGCAGCCAGGGAAGATGGGCTAGCAGCGGCACGGTTTGAGCCACAAACTGAATACCCCTCCTGCCCAGCCTCTCTGGGGACAGACCTCCCTGTCCACCCAGCAGCACCCTGTGGGAGGTGACTCCTCAACGCCCCAAGGACTGAACTGCTTTGACACGCCACAGGAGACGGCCAGCGCGGACCCATCCGGCATCCATGCCCAAGGCAGGAAAGCGGTAAGGGAAGAGAGATCCCTGTAAAATCCCAACAGGCAACTCGGAAAACAGTTTCCTTAGACACACAGGGGGCCGAAAGCAACACCCGCCCTTGCCGAGCCGAGGCCACCCCTCATCTCGACACATGCACCGCTGCAATTTTTTCGCTGGATTACAGCGCCCCGCTTTAAAAGGCAGCTAATCACATTTTAAACATGCCAGCTGGAAACAAGTTCAACCCCTTCAACAGTTAAGGTCTTCTGAAGCTTGTTGATTTTCTCCACTCTACGTTATACATCTCCCCTTCCCACTCCCAATTCCACCCGCTGTATCTCACGGCATCTTTCTTTGGCAGCAGGGGAGACCCGGAGCAGCCTCTGGCCAGATCTCTTCACCCCCACACAGAGGTACCAAAGCTCAGCCATTAGGTCACACCTCAAATGCCCCAAAGTTGAGCAGACGCAGCATCAGAAGGTCTCCAGCCTCAAAAGCTCGGAGGAGCTGACTCCCTGGCACCACGACGTGAATTAACGCCAAGTCCAGTTGCCTGCGGTTTTTCAACAAGCATCTTGTTAGAGCCCAGCACCGAGGCAACACCGCTCACCAAAGGTGCTGCTCGAGGTATCTCTAGCACGGCTCAGCATCCTCAGTTCATGACCTGCAGAGCCCGTCGTGGGATTTACACCACAAGCTCAAGACAGCCAGAAGGACAATGTTACCAGCCTCTATTTGCTCAGCCTCTAGACATGTAAAGCAAACAGGCTTGGAGTCTCCAGGAGGCCAAGCGATGGTGCTAACAGCCCTTTCTCCTAGGGAATGGTGTGATGGGCGTCAGCCCACAGGGGCTCGGGCCATTCCTCCACAGCTGCCCAGCCAGCTACGCAGCAAATCGGATGGGGATGCAGATGCGGCTCAAAAACACTTTGGTAATGAAAAAACACAGTGCCAGGCCACCCGAACAGTTGTACCAAGGCAGCAAGAAGGTGGCTCAACCGTGTACCTAGACCAGAACAGCTGTCAGGGAAATCAATGCTTTGCAGATGGGATACACAGGTTTCCCTGCGAAACTCAGGCAGCAAGTCAGGGAGCAAAGGAAACAGCGATGCTTTGAAACGATTTCAGCAACTTTATCTGGTTAGAATTGTAATGGGCAGCGATAGAGCACGCACCGCTTTCTGACCCACTTTATTACCACCCAACGGAAACGTGCGTGTTGCACCCTCCCCAGTAAGTCCCCTCCATTCAGACAGCGATGCTCCCACCACCAGTTTTGACTCACAGAACTGAGCGGGGGGGCGGGGGGGGAGGGAAGAGGAAACAGCAAGAACAAGACACCACAGACCCAACGTTTTCACAAAGCTGAATTTCTAAGTGCACAAGTCGTCTTCTTACCTACTCCCTCCTCACCTCATCTGTGTTGAAATGTTTGACAAGACACACCATTCACCATGGGTGCAGGTTCGCCCCACTCAAGCTCAAATCAGATGTCAGAGCTATGAAAACAGGAGACACTCCAAAATTTTATCTTGGGAAGAGAAACCCATGCTACTAAAATAAAACCTGAGCAGTCGGTGACGATGCAAATGGGGAAAACTTAAAAAAAGAAAGAAATAAAAGTAAAAAAAAGCAGCGGCGGTAGCTCAGAGCGATACCTGCATCCCCCCAACATCCTGCCCCGGCGGCCGGGCGGTTTGCGCAGCACGCCCTCCACGCGCCCGGCGGGCTGCAGCTTCCGCAGCCGGGGAGAGGCGATGCAGAGCGTGACCCTCCCCAGCGAGGGGGGGACAGCTGAAGGGAAGGGGAGGCAGGAGGTTTAAAAACTGGAGCCAAGCGGCGAGTCTCGGTGAGATCCCGCTGATTTCTGGCGAGTGAACTGGCCCAAAGCATGTGCACGAAGAAGCCAGGCACGTCTCCGCAGCTACGGCAAAGAGATGCCATGAGCAGGCTGGGGGCTTCGGATGGCTGTCCCAGCTGCTGCTGGGTCACCAGCAAAGCATGCACCCCGCTTCGCTGAACAAGAAAATCCCCCTCCCACAGCAGAGGGGGCATTGGCAAGCTGCTGAGTACACCAACAAGCAAGAGTTTCTGAGCAACCTGGCTTTAATTCAGCTGCCAGGATGCCAGCAAGGCCCCAAGTTGTAAGGAGATCAGATCTGTACCGATGGACACTCGGGCAAAGCTGGCGCGATGGGGGCACATGGGGGTCTGAGCAACCCCAGCGCCTGCTTCCTCTTCATGGACCTTTTCCCCCCCCCCCCCCTTGGACTGATGACCGGTAGTTTTCCATAAGGAATATCATGCGCTGAGCTCCAAAAGGTGGGGGACAAGCACCTCATTTGCTCGATTTTTGGGGTACCACCACACCAGTGCTCATTGGCGCTGGAAGCTCCCACCCTGCCAGCCGCCACTGCTTGGCAGCCTCCTGCAGCATAAAGCTGAAGAGTGCTGGCTCCTGTGTTTGATTTCCAGGATCTGAGCCACAAGGAGAGCTAAAAATATCCCAATTAACTATCCCCGTTCAACGCAAGGCTCGCTGATGGTGCCGTGAGGGTATTATACAACTGCAAACAGGAAGATGTGGTCTGCAAAAAAAAAAAAAAAAAAAAAAAAAAAAGAAATCGAACTGGGAAAGCAGCTGGCCAGGACAGTAATCTTTGAATTCAAGCGTGGATCACACCACCCAAAAATGTGGAGGAGCTTGTGCTGCTTGCAATTGTGGTGGCTAGCTCTAACGTGCTTGCCAGCTTTCTGGCGTGATACACACAGGGTGTCATTTTTGCTCTGCATTGATTATACAGAGAGAGCTCGTTCTGGCTATATCCCATGCAAGCTGTCTCCTGAATCAGCTGGCTGCTAGCTCTGCATGTCAGGAGTTAAGGAGGAAACTTTTATTCCTGGTAAAACCCATTGCAAAGGGCCAGCCAGGCTCCAGAGCTAAGGATTTCTTCACACACAGATTTAGCAGCAATTTTTTTTATCGCTGCCCAGTCTTTACACTGACATCTAAACTTTAAACATTGTCTGTGGGTAATACAGGAGCACATTACTCACAGCAGCACACCCGGGAGAACCAGCAAATCCTCTCCATTTGAGCCCAAGCGTCGGCTTTACCTTGGAATTACATTTATCTCTCCGGCACTAGGCTCCCATTAATGGAATTACCCAGGCAGGCTGCTTCAGACTTAACACTTGAGAGAGGCGGGCTGGGATGGCACAGCTCCAGCGCCTGCACTCTTGCTCCATCCTCCAACAAGCTGCCGCCCTAACGAGCCCGACCCTGTGACAAGAGCCAGGGAAACAAAAGAAACAAACCCCAAGTGTCCAGGGCAATCAATATCTTTCTAGGAACACCCAGGCATCTCGCCAGCTCTCTTCCAACCCCAATTTAGCTCTCCTGCAGGACAGAGGGGGATGGCACGCGCAGGAGCAGCCCGTCAGGATGCCGAGCCAGGGAAGCACAGCTGGAGCTCGAGCAGCCTCTGGGGGAGGCCAATCTGCACCGGTCCCTCTGCAAATACCTGACGCTGAGGGCGTCAAAGCAAAGCTGAAGGAGAGCACCCATCCGCCTCGAAAATCACAGAGCAAGCACTCAACAAGCCGTTCCAGAAATACCCACTGCTACGTGAAACGGGGAGGCGCATCGTAGCAAGCCAAGACTGCTAACCTCAGCACGGGATATTCTCTCGCACGTGCTAGAAAACTGCCTTCCATCGCACAGCAGCTATTGCGCTGCCACGCTGAGCAAGCTGCGGCACGGCACGAACCAGTCCCTTACACCACACCTGCGTTACCCAACAAAACAGACAACTGGGAGCACCACAGGCTGCCAAAAGCTACAGGGGACACAGCAAGCAACCCTGCCACAAAGCTCCTCTGATAGCACTGCAACTTCAGCATCTCTGGGGGCTGTTCTTTTTGCACAGAGCAGCTGTAGGTTGGCTTAGGTGGACTTTTTTTCCAGTCACCTGCAAAGGGACTTCTCTGTCCTCGGCAGGGAGGGAGCCTAAGGAGAAAATGGAGATTCACCAGCACTTGAACAATGTTTGCCCCAGGTATGGAGACCCCGATGCACAGCACTGCCAAAGCAAGTAAAAGACAGTAAGGGGAAAGCTTATTTGCATAGTATAGTATAGATGCACCCTTACAACAGCTTGAGCTGTGGGAGCTGAACTACTCTCTCCTGTGATTAAAATGCAGGAGAGGAAAGCACAGGAATTACTCCAGTGTGACCGTGTGAAGTACTAACAGGCTTTGACTTTCAAACGCAATCTTAACACGTTCTTCGGTGCAATTTTAATTCTTAAAAAAAAAAAAAAAAAGAAAAAAGAGGTTTTGCTGTGAGAAAAGATCCTGCAAAACCCTGTTACTAAACCACACCAGGAGCAAAATGAAGGAGACTGTGGCTGGGGCTGATGGAGCAAGGCTGACGGCAGTCCTCTCTTCCCCCCTGCATTTGCTATTTGCTCTGCCAGTTGCTCTCAGCAACCATCGGGGAGGCAGACTGCCCCGTGACAGGAAAAACACATGTAACACCCAGGCAGTGAAACCTCACCTCTGTGAGCATCTATGCAAAACACAGCCTGAACCATTTTTTCCAGCTCCGCAGAGTTGACTTGATGTCGTGCAAAAACCGAGCTGGTGAAACGCTATCGCTTGCATCGAAGGTGAGATTCGCCAGCAGGGGATACTCTCCAGCATCTCCCTATTTTCTGCGTATCAGACAAAAAAAATAAAGAAGCCTACAGGCAAGATTAGGAGGTCCTGAAGCTCAGGGTGACGTGAAAGAGACAGTAGGACATCAGAAAAAGAAATAACACATATGCAGTGCTCTTCAAACTGGCTCTTCAAACCGGGGGAACAGCTTAGCTAAGAAAACTACTTTCTTTTTAAAATAACGATAAAGGTAAGGAGCTGTCAGAATTGTGAGTCAAGCTCCAAGATAAGAAATCGTACTGCTGGATGGGTGCGGCTGCCTGCTTGTTTGGTCGCTGTTGGGGTTTTTTTAAAAGACAAATTTGTCTTTCAGAACACGTCTGTTGGCCAATCTTCCCTCTGCTGAAAAAAAAAAAAAAAAAAACCACCAAGGAGGAAGCCACGACCTTAAAAGATAAATGAAAGGCAGGAAGTTTCCGAAGAGCTGAGATATGTTACAGGCCCTTTAAATAAGAAAAAGAGGAGTAAATTTAACATTCCAAGTAGTTTGATAAAATATCATTCAGAGAAGTTGTTAAGCAAACTCTGCAATAGGCAGAGCCCATTTGCAGACCAGAACCCATCAAGGGAAAGAAATAAATAATTTAAAATACCTATTTTTCAATTGTAAAGCTGTTGAAATATAGGAGTATTTCATCAGAAGTTCACAGTCTGGAGGAGGCTAGCTCAGCAAATGTATCCAGGAAAAAAAAGTAACTTGTACATCAGAGGAAGAACTAAGGCAAATCCCTTAGGAAGGGTGTAAAATTGAGCAGAGGGTAGGTTTGAATCCAGCAAAACAATGGCTTGAACGCAGCCGAGGTAGGAGTACAGAAGTACAGCAGGAAAGCACACAGCACAAAGCACTCGATGGAGCAAAAACCACAACAGGTCTCGCTGCTCTCTCCAACTTCCCTGCTACTCAGCGAGCTGCAGTAACTTGGGGACAGGCAGCACAGTCCAGGACTTTGCTGCTCTCCAAACAGCAAGGTGTTAAGCAGCCACAACAGACGTTATACAACAGAGGCGATTTTGTAATCATTTCAGTTTAGAAAGCATTTTGCATTGGCCTTCACCGCTGTTTGGTTTTGTCTTTTCTTATTCAGGAACATCAGAGGGGAAGAGAAGTGATGGAGCACAAGGCAAGCCCTTTACCAGAATGACAGATTTTTAACTAAACTCTGGATATTGCTGCTGCTGAACACAGCTTGAAATGAAAACATCAAGCCCACAAATAGCCTGCTCTTTCTCAGCACGGCACTGGCAGAGAAAGGTCCTGATGCTCTCACTCACTTTGCTACACATGCCCTGATCGAGGACATCCCCTTTTCCCACCAAAACCAGGGCACCAAAACCCAGCTGGTCAATGCAGCTCCCCAGAAAGCTCCAGCACATGCCCTCATCCACCATTTCGACAGGCACCCCGAAGATCCCTGCTCCAGACCCAGCATCTCCTTCCTCATCCAACAGGGAGATGTTGCCCTTAACTTCAGTTGGAGCACAAGAGTAAACAAAAGTGTTTCTTGAGGGGAAAAAAAACCTCACGATTCACCATGGTGCCAGATTTCACTTTTTTGGCTGTTGTTTTTAAAAAGAAGGTATTGCAAGGCAAGGAGGGCAGGAACCAACTGCAAGCAGTGGGCTTGCCAATTCGGGCACTTGAACTGCCCCACCTCCAATTGCCCCTGCGACCCACAGGGACCAAACCCAGCTGTCCCCAGCAGCACTGCCAGCTACATCCCAGGCAGCAGGTATTTTGGGGGCTCCCCCAGCTGCCCACTGGGCACCCAAGCCCTACTTGTGCCCCCCTGCATGTCCCCAGAGAGCAGCAGCGCTGGGGAGGGCAGGTGAAGGCTCACCACCCGGTCCCCCCAAAAAGAGTATGCCTGGCCACCCCTAACAGTAACCAAGGTGATCATGGGCAGCTCCTGCACCGCTTCATCGGGGGGGGGGGGGGGGGGGGGGGGGGGGCAGAAAAAAAACCAGGATTTTGGGGTTTGGGGGGGCAGAAAAAAACCAGGATTTTTGGGGTTTGGGGGGTTTTTTTTGTTGTTTTGACCTCACTGCAACCCATCCTCCACTCAAAGGACGCCCGCAGTC
This sequence comes from Gorsachius magnificus, assembly GCA_034008185.1. Taxonomy (NCBI): domain Eukaryota; kingdom Metazoa; phylum Chordata; class Aves; order Pelecaniformes; family Ardeidae; genus Gorsachius; species Gorsachius magnificus. Next base: position 3,087,325 of record CM067086.1, on the reverse strand, counting down.
CCCTGGCAGAGTCTCTGCCAGGTGCACAGCCCCCACAGCCCTCTGCAAACCCCCCCCGTGCCCCCACAGCCCTCTGCAAACCCCCCCCGTGCCCCCAGATACATACCCTCTGCAACCCCCCCATGTCCCCACAGCTCTCTGCAAACCCCCCCGTGCCCCCACAGCCCTCTGCAAACCCCCCCCCCCCCCCCCGCCCCCCCCGCCGCGGCCCCGAGCGGCGCCCGCCGCGCGCCCCGTGCACCCAAACCTTCTCCCGCCCCGCCCCGCCCCCGTCCCGCCGCTCCGGGTCCCCCCCCGCCCGGTGCTCACCGCGGGCAGGCGCGAGCTCCCGGCCCCGCCGCGCATCCTCCGCCGCGGGCCGCCGCCAAGCCCCAAAAACCGGCGCGCCCCCGCGCAGGCGCAGTGCGAGCCCCGACCGAGAGGCGGTAACGGCTCGCGCCGCACGGCGTCTCGCGAGAAGAGAATAAGAGCGCCCCGGCGGAAAGGGCCAGCGGGGTGGGGAATTAGCTCAAATGGTAGAGCGCTCGCTTAGCATGCGAGAGGTAGCGGGATCGATGCCCGCATTCTCCAGCTACGTTTTGCCCCCCTGCTCTACCTCTTTGGGATCTACCGATGTTTTGCTTTTTTTCTCAAAAATTCCTTAAATTCTTATTTGGTTCCTTAAAATTCCCAAAGATACATTGCCTTAACCCGCAGCTACGGCAAGCAGAGCGCTGTCTGCACGGCACTGCCAAGGGGCCTTTTGCTGTCTCATTTAATATTGGACAAGGCCCCACAACAGGGAGCAGCGCCCACTCCCTCTGGGGTTTCCCCCCGCGGCTCTTGTTTAATATCTTTATCAACGGCCTGGACGAGGGGATTGAGTGTGCCCTCAGTAAATATGTAGATGACACCAAACTGGGTGGGAGCGTTGATCTGCTCGAGGGGAGGAGGGCTCTGCAGGGGGACCTGGACAGGCTGGATCCATGGGCCCAGGCCAACTGTATGAGGTTCAACAAGGCCACGGGCCGGGTCCTGCACTGGGGTCACAACAACCCCATGCAGCGCTACAGGCGTGGGGCAGAGCGGCTGGAAAGCTGCCTGGCGGAAAAGGACCTGGGGGTGTTGGTCAACAGCCGGCTGAATGTGAGCCAGCAGTGTGCCCAGGTGGCCAAGAAGGCCAATGGCATCCTGGCTTGTATCAGGAATAGCGTGGCCAGCAGGAGCAGGGCAGTGACTGTGCCCCTGTACTCGGTGCTGGTGCAAGACCGCACCTCAAATCGTGTGTTCAGTTTTGGGCCCCTCACTCCAAGAAAGACGTTGCGTTGCTGGAACATGTCCAGAGGAGAGCCACAAGGCTGGGGAGGGGTCTGGAGCACAAGGCTTATGAGGAGCAGCTGAGGGAGCTGGGGGTGTTCAGCCTGGAGCAGAGGAGGCTGAGGGGAGCCCTAATCGCCCCCTACAGCTGCCTGACAGGAGGGGGGAGCCAGGTGGGGGTCGGCCTCTGCTCCCTGGTAACGTGTGATGGGATGAGGGGGAATGGTCTGAAGTTGCACCAGGGATGGTTTAGGTTGGACATTAGGAAAAATTTCTTCACAGAAAGGGTTGTCAGGCTCTGGAATGGCCTGCCCAGGGAGGTGGTCGAGTCCCCATCCCTGGAGGTATTTAAAAGAAGGGCAGATGATGTGCTTAGGGACATGGTTTAGTGGTGAGATGGCAGGGTTACATTAATGGTTGGGCTTGATGATCTTAAAGGTCTTTTCCAACCTAGATGATTCTATGATTCTATAATTCTTTGGCCCCAGCCCTTATCTCCTCATCACATCTGGGAGCCAGAGAGCCCCAGAGACCCCCTCACCTGGGAGCCCCCAGTAGAGATGAAACCCTCATTTGCCTTTATTAAACTTGAGAAGGAATCAAAATACCTCAAGGCGGCATCGATATACCTGCCATTTAGTTAAAAAAAGGACAAGATTTTGCCCAGTGAATTTATCCAGGTGCAAAGTTCAGGCCAATATGCAAATTCTTCACATTCTGCTATTATTCTGCTGCAACAAGCCACAAGGAATAATCAAATGCTTTAAAGAAAAAGAGAACAGATTTTAAAACCTGAAGCTGTATCACAAAAAAACCCCAAGCCCATAGGAGTACAGTCAGCCGGCATTTCTATCCCAGTCACAAGCTGAACTGGAAACCAAAGGTGGAAAATAATTCTGCACACTTTCTCTGTTTACATGTCTGAGGAAACGACCTTTCTGGCAAATTTCAATGGCAAAGAGTTGGGATTCAGCTTTCAAGCTGCTCACAGCTGAGCAAACTGCAAAACATGCCCTCCCCAGACCTCCGTGGTGGGCCTGGGGCAGGCTCACCCCTCTGTGGAGCATCCACGTGAGCCCTGGGGTGGTTGATGAGGGATGAGGTCTGGCTTGGAGCTGGCGTTCTTAAATCCCAGGGGGACTTCCCAGCATGTTCATCAAATCCCCAGACAGGACCTGGGGTGTGGCGGAAAACATCAGTGGGTGCCTTCCAGACTGACCAAATTAGTCTGCAACATCCTTCCATTAAACCGCATCTTCAGAAAAAGTAAGAAGGCGTAATATTACTGGGTCTCCTTTTAAAAAGAATAAACCTGGGGAAACTCTTTTTGTCTGAATAAATCCCGTGTGCAGAGATTTTTGCAGAGCAGCACTACTTAGCTCTGGTCTTTTTGCACATCTATAGCCATGCTGCACCCTAGGCTCGAGTCCCGCCTATTTTTGACTCCTGCAGGTCTTTCAAAGTCCTTCTAACCCCACTGGCCTTCTTTATAGGCAGCTGGATGTTTAAATAAGACAATTCTTAATGAATTCCCAACAGCCCAAAAAGGAACTGGATTGAAGAGAGGATGCAGTGGCTTTTTGAAGTGATTATTTGGCACAAACACCCATGAATTCTCATGGGTAATCTCATGGAGGCAAGAGAGAGATGTCTCCACCGGCAGCGGACATCTACCAGTCCTTTGCAGAAAATGGCAATCGTAACATGCAAACTGAAGGCTGAAAAACAGATGAGTGTATGCTTGCTGCGGGGGGTTTAAGCTTGAAGATTTCATTCTTGCCTTTTAAAGCTGATTTAACACTCGGGCTTCTGAGTCCCAGACAACTCATGAAATAACCAGCTGTCACTACAACGGTCTTCAAAGCATCAACAAACTATCTGAGTCTTCCCATGCAGCAGGATTCAACAGGAAAGTGAAACCCATCGCAGTCTCCCATTTCATCAGCTGCTACGCAGCTGGCACGAAGAGGCTGGATGGTGAAATACATTTGTGTCTGTGGTCCGGTCCTCTCATTTTGCCCTCTTGCTTTGGCCTCATCTCAACCCTCAACCCCTGCAACAGCTTGGACCACGGGCAACTTGGGGATGATGGAAAACTAGAGGACAGCAAGTCTGGTCAACCTGATGCTGCATCGCCCTCTGCAGACTGGTGAGCAACAACTGCTGTAGGTCGAGGCAGAAGATGCAGAAGAAAAGCAGGGTTGGGCGAAAACTTGCCCTGACCATATTTTTTCTGCAGGTCAGTGCAGTGCAGTCTGGAAAGACCCATTTTCTTTGCGCCCCGTTTCTACTGGCCTCACAGTGAAAGACTCTATACACAGGGACAAACTATTGCACAGATAGGCACAGCACTATTCCATTATAATGATTCCCACCTCCCCAAAAAATAAAACCAGCGTGAAGCGAAAAGACCAGCTTTTCTTTTACAAGAACAAGACGACCACATCAGAACAGCTAAAAATTCCTCCCTAATGGCTTTCTTGTGGGAATCTCTAATGAGCTGCCACAGTATGGAGCATCCATATGTGCGTGTGCACACGTGCAAGTCGGGGTGAGCATTTGCCTGTGTTTGCTGAGGAGCCTAAAGCTTGCTTGGCCACCTCACAGCTCCCAGCCACATGCTACCAGCATCTGGTTTTTGACCTCCCCCCCCCCCTTTTTTTTTCTCCCAAGGCATCAGCTAAGCCACAGTGTCAGGTTCTCCACTCTGGCTCTGCAGATGCTTTTGCTCCCTGGTGCTTTATCAGCCCGCTGGCTCCTCAGGAATGACCCAAGTTTTGCATTTCCCTCCCCTACAAAGCCTTCCTTCAAGTCACATGCAAGCTAGAGGAACAAATGGCTTACAGCAACAGATCAAGTAGGAGTTAAAACAAAGCTCCGAGTCCAACAGATGGAGCCGGGTGCATGCTTACAACTTGCTGGTTTGATCGCCATGGCTGAATTTATGTAATGAATTTGCTGGTAGGCATCACACGGTCAAGGTAGCAAAAGATCTGCCACTACCCTGAAAGTTTTATTGTCTTTAATTGCAATTAAGTATATGCACAGGGGCATCAAGAGAGCAGAAAGGACAGAACGGGAAACTGCAAGAGGGGGAAAAGGCAAAGCTTTCAGCTTACGCTAATGAGCTTAATTTAAGTATCCTTTTGTAAGTTTGCTCTAGCACTATAAGCGTAAATTTAGTTTTAAAAAGAAGTCATCTTAAATGCAGAGACACATCGCAACTTTCCCAGATGCCAGGACAGAAGACCTCCCCTTGCTGGGTCCATGCCAGCTGTATCCACAAGTGGCAGGGGCAAGGTGGGCACCAGAGTGCTCTCCCTCCCTGATACAAAGGCCAACGGAGGGCAAGGTCCTAAGAAGGGGCAAGATAAGTTTGAGTGACCTCAAAAAGGACATGGGGAAATGGTGATAGAGAAGAAGGGAACGCGGGGCAGATGTCACCATTAGACTCCTCAGGGAGTCAGACCTGAGTCTGTGCAAAGGCCCAAATGGAGGTACCTTCCACTCCAGGAGTCTTCCACTGTTTCTGTGGAAAGACATGCACATGCATTCCTCACCGGTGCTTGCTGTTGGCTTTCTCAGCCCCATTTTGCATAGTTTCCTCCGGACTTGTGTGTCTCTCGGTGAGTAGGACGGCCTGGTCCTGCTTGCTGGGGAAAGGGCAATATGTTTTTCCCGAGATGCCTTTTGTTGTCCCTGCAGTGAGGGCAGCCAAATGGACAGCAGGGAGATAGAAGCTGATAACATCTTGGCCTGGCTGCCTGGCTTGTAGTTTTTCACCAGCACAGATCAGCATGTTGGGGGCGCTTCGTCCAGGGCAGGAGGTCTACAGAAGGTCCACATGACATAAAACACTCCGAAACCTCTAACAAACACTAGACTTTTTCCTCTAGAGACTCCTAACTTTAGCGGCGGAGCTGCCCCTCTGCTCTGCTCTGGGGAGACCTCCCCTGGAGCCCTGCGTCCAGCTCTGGAGCCCTCAGCACAAGAAGGACATGGACCTGTTGGAGCGGGGCCAGAGGAGGGCTACTAAAATGCTCCGAGGGCTGGAGCCCCTCTCCTAGGAGGCCAGGCTGGGAGAGTTGGGGGTGTTCAGCCTGGAGAAGAGAAGGCTGCGGGCAGACCTGGTTGCGGCCGTTCAGTGCTTAAAGGGGGCCCACAGGAAAGATGGGGAAAATCTTTTTAGTAGGGCCAGCTGGGACAGGACAAGGGGTAATGGTTTTAAACTGAAGCAGGGTAGGTTTAGACTGGATCTAAGGAAGAAATTCTTTACAATGAGGGTGGTGAAACCCTGGCAGGGGTTGCCCAGAGAGGGGGTGGAGGCCCCATCCCTGGGAACATTCCAGGCCAGGTTGGACGGGGCTGTGAGCAACCTGATCTGGTTAAAGGTGTCCCTGCTCCCTGCAGGGGGGTTGGACTGGGTGACCTCTAGGGGTCCCTTCCAACCCAAACCATCCTATGATCCTAAGCAGCGAGGTGCCAGCAGTGGCTGGATAGGAAATGACACCTTTGCTGTCAGGCTGAATGACAGCATCTGATTTCAAATTACCTGGTGGACCGGGGGATGAAGCAACCTCTTCCCAATATTCGGTTACTTCCTAACACTAGTGGTCTTTCTGAGAGCATCACACTAAGCAAGAAGGGCAGAGCCATCCTTCACTGGCCGCAGCACCCCGCCCATCCGCCTGCCAGCGGCCATCCCGGCAAGCACCGAAGCCAGGAGCTCGTGCCATCCCCAAGCTTGTTGCTGGAGTTCAGCAAGTTTCAGGTCAGACCCAGGGGCACAAAGACTGTTCTAGCAACCCCTTTGCGTGGGCAACCCCATCTCTCCTGGGAGGGAATGGGGAAGAGGTGCATCCTCTGGCATTCAGCTCTCTTCTGGGCACTAGGGAAGGTGGGTTTTAGCTCTCTGAGCTCTTCTGGTGGTCAGTTCCCATCTCCTCCAGAAGAAGGATAATAAAAGCAACTGGGGGGAAAACCTCCAGTGCTCCCCCCGGGGTACAACAAAAGCTGTGCTTCCCAGCCTGCGTTGCCATCTCTTCTGCCGGCGTGTCAGCAGCCGCCGGAGGGAAAACCGGAGCTGGCCTTCTGCCTCCCGTTCATTTGCAGTCTATTGAAGCATTAATTAACCTGCACGCCATTGAGGATGGGGGGAGAAAGCGGGTTACTTCAACCTGCAATTAGTGTGCCATGCAGCTTGAGCGACGGCAGGGTAAATCCTTGGAGAGGGGAAGAGCCGGTGGGAGTTTGGGAGGAGGAGGCGTAGGACCAGGGACCCTGCTTGCTGCTGAGAGGCAGTTTTAGGGAGGCATGACCAGGGCTGTTCCCGGGGGACCCTTCCAGGCTGTGTGAGCATCCAGCGTGCTGAGGAGCAGGGCCTGCCCATGCCCTAGCCCTGGGTGGGGTGGTGAACCCCCAGGTGAGACGTCAGGGAGGCAGTAATGTGCTCGGCATCACTCCCCATCCAGGCGGGACAGGGCTTGCCTGCGGAATGGAGAAACTATTTGCAAACTCCAGCATCTCTAGCCACACTTTAACACTGTGGTGGCCTAATTTTCAGATGGATCCTTCCATGGCAACTACTCCCTTGCTCTGGGCTAAACCCTGGCGAGTGGCTACATGATCAGAGGTAAGAAGTTAAAGCTGCCTCTATCATCACCAGGTTTTGTGGGATGTTTGCAACGTTACTAAGCCGGGTACGATCGTGTACAGAGCGCAGCTCTGCGAGCCCCTGGGAGGAAAAAAGCCATCACAACCCCAAACTGCTTTTCTCCCTCTAGCAGGCAGCATGTGTACAACAGCAGAGGTTGCGTAGTAACGGCAGCAGGAAGGCGTCAGCTCTGCCCTCCTCGCTTCCCGCAGAGCGCCGAGAAGAGCGAGGTACGTATCAGCAGCAAAACCGGGCTCCTAAAACTCCCTAAACTTTCTCCTCTGCTCCCTGGAGAGGAGCACGTAGGGATTTTGAAGCTGTACATCGCAGAGGCTGCTTTGTAGGGAACGGCTGGTTGTGCTTAATTGAACTGTTGTGTGAGCCAGGGGCATGGAGTGTTTGTAGGAAGACGAAACTGGGGGAGAAGCTAAGATTTTGGGGGGGGAGGAAGGGAGGCGACTGAAATACGTTGCCTAGAAAGCTCTCGGCACTTCAAAACCTTGCTTTGCTCTGTCTTGTGAAAGTCTGAACAAGCTTTTACTGGGGCTAAAAGTAGCTTTTACTGGGGCTAAAAGTACTGGGAAACAATAGGGAGAGAGGGCCGGCAGCCGGAGGAGGAGGGAGCGAGCCCAGCGATGACGAACGCCTTCCAGCCGCGTCCGGGCGCTGGCACCCGTGCTGCCGCCGTGGGATGGGGGGGTGCAGGCAAGCTGCCGGCCACTGGGGTTGGGTGGGTGCAGTGGCACGGGGAACGCCCGGGGAGGTCAACAGTCATGCAAGCAGCAAAACTCCGACGCAGCCGCCCTCCATCGCTCTCACGGCTTCATTTCGAACGGCTTGGAGGAGAGGCCTTTATGCCGGGAGGGGCAGCTCGTCTGCTCGTCAACACGTTGCGCTAATGAGGGAGGCAGAATACGAGAGAAGCTGAGTCACGGGTAGGACAGGAGAAAGGGATGGAGGGGGGGGGACATCCCAGGCCCTCCAAGCTGGCCCCCGCACACAGTGCTCCAGCAAGCTGGAAGTCAGGGAGACCACCGAGGAATGGGTATTTTTGTTGTCATTCCCAGTTCAAACAGTTCCCAGTTCCGACCTCCCCGCGGCAGCACAAGGGGGGGGTCCTGTCTCCCCTGGCCGAGACGCGTTGCCTCTCCCCTGGGTGACCCTGCATGCATCCCCATCACGCTCCGGGTCCCAGCACGGGGCAGGGGTTGCCCTCTCAGCCCGGGTGGGACACCCTCCCATTTAACGTTCGATCTTCCCATCCCTCGCGCATCCCCTCGCTACAGGGATTTCCCCCTCTCCTGTCTTGTTTCCTGCAGATCCCAGTGCTCCTGCTCTGGGGGAGAGAGGGGTGGATGGGAAAAAGGGGCAACAGGGGAAGGGGGAAAAGGGAAAGGAAGGAAAAAGAGGAAAAAAGAGAAGTGGGGGAGAAGATAAAAAGGGTGAAGAAGTAGGGAAGGGGGAAAAAGGAGGGTAGAAGGGTGGGAAAAAACAAAAGAGGGAAGGGGAGAGAAGGGAGGAGGAAAGGGAGAGAAAAGGGAAGTGGGGAGAGCAGAGCACAGGAAAAAGAGGGAAGAAAGGGAGAAAGAGGGGAGGAAAAGGGGGGGAGAGGGAAGCAGGGGGAAGTCAGGAAGAAAGGAAGAAAGAGAAAGGCAAGCGGGGAAAGAGAGGGGAAAGGGGGAGGAGTGGCAGAGAGGGCGGGAAAAAAGGGGGAGAGGGAGGGAAAGAGGAGAAAAAGGGAGCGAAAGAGGAAAAGGGGAAAGGGAAAAAAGGGGGAGGAGGCGGGACGAAGGAGACAGATCCCGCCCCGCTCCTCTCGGCTCCGCGCCGCCGCGCCCGCCCCGCGGGGGGGAGCCGGGGCGGGGAGCCGGGGCGGGGGGGAGCCGGGGCGGGGGGGAGCCGGGGAGCCGGGGCGGAGTCGGGGCGGGGAGCCGGGGGGGAGCCGGGGACCGGGGGGAGCCGGGGCGGGGGGGGGCCGGGGCGGACGGGACGGGGGGGGCCGGGGGGGGGGAGCCGGGGCCGGGGCGGGGGGCGGGGGGGGCCGGGGGGGGCGGAGGGAGCCGGGCCGGGGCGGAGCCGGGGCGGGGGGAGCCGGGGTAGGGGGGCGGCGGGGCGGAGCCGGGGCGGGCAGGCGGAGCGGCGGTAGGAGCGAGGGGGCCGGGGAGCAGGGGGCTGTGGGTGGGTGCGGGCGGGGGGGACGGGCAGCCGGGCGTTAAGCGGTACCTGCGGTCCGAGGAGCGGGCGGGGGGGGCGGCCTTGGCCGTGTGAGCGGGGCGGGCGGCTGCCTGCGGCGGGGGGGGACCCGCAGCGGTGGCGGGCGTGGGGCCCAGCCGGCGCTGGGGCGGGCCGCGGGTCCGGGGGAACCGCGCGGGCAGCCCGGGGGGCGCTTGCTGAATGACGTCATTGCTTTCCTTCGCGCCGTTCCCTCGCGTGTTTGCGGGCGTTTGGGTGGGCGCTGAGTTCAGCGCCGCGGGGGCGGGGGGGCTGTGGTGCGGACCCGCCCCCCCCGCCCGCAGCGCCTTGCCCCGGGCCCGAAGGGGGAAGGGCCGGGGCCGGGCGCCCCCGCTCCGCGAAGGCCCCGAGGCAGCGGGAGCCGGGGACGGCGCCTCCCTCCTCTGCTGCCCCCTCCTCGCCCCGCCTGGGCCGGGGGGTGCTGTGGGTGCCCGCCGGTACCGAGCCCGCCTCTGTGCAGAGCCCGCTTTGGGGCACCCTTCATTTTGTGGTGACTGGGGGGGGGGGGGCAGGCAGTGATGAGCTGCAGTCAGTAACGCCTGGTGGGTTGGGGTTTTTTACTGCTCGCATTCCAATGCAATGGCTCAGGAGATACTTTTTTTTATTACTATTTATTTTTTTAATTTTTTTTTAACGAATATTCTGTAGCCTGAGTCATGTTAGCAAAGCCAAGACATCGGGTTTGCATTTTGTCACCTACTGGAGTGCTGCCTTTAATGCCACCCCACGTAGGCTCAGCCTAGAGCTCAGCTATTGGCCATGCCGTGTTTTTGTTCATGTTTTACCTGGAGCTGCTCTGCGAGGTGCTGTGTTTACGTCAGTTCAGAAATGCAGGTTGACGGCAGAGCAAAAAAAAAAAATTCCCACTTACCAGCTTCTCTGTATTTGGATGTGCCCAACCGGAGTGACCCCATGCACCAGTCCAGGCTGGGGGCTGACCTGCTGGGAAGCAGCTCTGATGAGAGGGACCTGGGAGTCCTGGTGGACGACAAGCTGGCCATGAGGCAGCAGTGTGCCCTTGTGGCCAAGAAGGCCAATGGCATCCTGGGGTGCATTGAGGGGAGCGTGGCCAGCAGGGCGAGGGAGGTTCTTCTCCCCCTCTACTCTGCCCCGGTCAGGCCCCACCTGGAGCACTGGGTCCAGTTCTGGGCTCCCCAGTTCAAGAAAGATGAGGAACTCCTAGAAGAAGTCCAGAGGAAAGCAACACAGATGATAAAGGGACTGGAGCATCTCCCCTATGAGGAAAGGCTGAGGGAGTTGGGCTTGTTCAGGCTGGAGAAGAGAAGACTGAGAGGGAACCTTAACAACACATACAAATATCTCAAGGGTGGATGTCACGAGGATGGGGCCAGACTCTTCTCAGTGGTGCCCAGCGCCAGGACAAGGGGCAATGGGCACAAACTGAAACATAAGAGGTTCCAGTTGAATATGAGGAAGAACTTCTTGACTTTGAGGGTGCCTGAGTCCTGGCCCAGGCTGCCCAGGGGGGCTGTGGAGTCTCCTTCTCTGGAGATACTCAAAGCTGGCCTGGACGATGTCCTGTGCAACCTGCTCTGGGTGAACCTGCTTGAGCAGGGGGGTTGGACTGGGTGATCTCCTGAGGTCCCTTCCAACCCTTGCCATTCTGTGATGCTGGGATTCTTTCAAAGCTTGGGTATCAAATCATGGAGGAACGCTTCTCCCATCCACCTAGGTTCCGCCTATCACACACAGACACGTGGCCAGCAGGATTTTTAATCTAAACCCAGGCAGTTCCAATGCTCATCTTCCTCATTCTCTCAAAAATACCCTAATTTTAAGTATAGCTCGAGGTCCCACCATCAGTCACGTGTGCCACACCGATAATACTCAGGGGCTGTGTGGCCCAGTAGTGCAGTAGCGAGGGCGTAGCACCAGTGCCTCTGAAAAGCTCATTCTGGTTAAGCTGCATTGGAGAGGGATGGGGAGCATCTTACAAACTGTTGCCGTCTCTCTCCAGGATCCGTGTGCTTTTTGCCTCCCGGAGGAGGGCCTTGCCGAGTCCCAGACAAAACCACTCCAACGCTACTGGCTTGTACCCGTGCTTGCAGCAGACTGGTGTTGGAAAAACACAATCTGTCATCTTTGCGCAGCATAACTGGTGGCTGAGAGCTGGGGGGGTTGAAGGGGGTTGTTGCTTCTCAGTCAATGAAAAAGAAAAAAGTTTGATTTTTTAATTATTTTTTTTTTATTTTCAGATCTTGTCTCAACTATCAACATGGAGCTTGACATCCAGTGTGAGGAGATGAGCCCATCTAGATGGGCTGAACTTCTGTCCACAATGAAGTCATGTAAAACCATCAGGTAGTAACTAGTTGTGTGGCATCTCTTCTAAGAACCGTTGCATTTCTCTCCTCTGTTTTTCAGCCGCAGAACTGTTGACCTGTGACTTAGCAACTGCACAGTAACAGGAATGATTCTACCTATTTTTATCCAGAAAGTTAATTTAGAGGGGGGAAAGGCGTGCTGTAGAACTCAGCTAGGTAATATGGTTATCTAAACATTTGAGCACTGCTTTGGTAATTCCATCTTTCTCCTCTGGGAGAGGGAAGGCATCTCTCTGTGCTCATTAGGTTGCTGTCAAGTAACTGTTGCTTAATAGTCACTCACAAGCCACATGCCATCAACTTTTAATTCTTCACTTGGCTTTCAAAAGTACCTGCCTTGTGTGTTGAGCAAACCAGTGGGAGGGAACCATCTCCTGGAGTGTAAGCTGCAGGACAAGATTCAGAAGAGTTGCTTCTGCACTCTTCCCCCTCTTCTGATTGGGAATTCACACCCCACGGGCTGGCATCATCTTGCATGGGCTGGAGAGGATGGGCAGCATCAAGCCAGTGATGGCTTGGAGGAGGTCCGGCAGGTTGAAGGTGGCTTGCTGTTCTTTTGCAAAGGAACTTTTTACAGGCAAGCTTCATGGCCCTGACCTTGACTTTCCAAGGACTGCCTTGGGCAGCAGAAAGCAGTGGGATGGTTGTACCCTGGGCAGAGGCAGGGCTGCTCAAGACATAGTGGATGAGCATGACTGTGGCCGGGATTGTTAATCCTGTTGAACATGGTACCATTGGGAGCCAAGTCGTCTTGCCAGAGGGAGGGGAGGAGAAGCCTGCTAGAGCCTCAGTTTTCATAGTGTTGTCTAAGGAGAAATGACCAGGCCACTTCTGGCAGTCCTGGCTGTGGCTGTGCCTCGGGCTGTAGGGCTCTTCATGACACCTTCCTTTTGCCCCATGTCTTTTCCGCCTCCCTGTACACCTCCCTGCCTGTCCTGGGCTCCCAGTCCTTTCCTTGGCTCTCCTTCCAATTCGGCTCCCCCCATCAATTCAGCGACAACTAGAAAAATGCTGATGTCCAGTGGGAGAAGGCAGTGCCACCCTGCTAACTTGCAGTTTGTGTACTGAGAGTCATGCTGGAGAGAGACGGTGCAGACCGGCGTGACTTGCCTACACAAGACCAAACTGCCGATGGGTGTTCCTGGGGCTGGCTGGAGACCCTGGCTGGTCTCGGTGCAGAACCTGTTTGAGAGCCTGTAAGCTGGCCTCTGGTTAGACATGGCTTCGGGTGCTGGGTGGTTTGTCGCTGTCAGTGTGTAAATGAAGGTGCATCCTCCGGCTGAAGCCATGCCAAGGGGGTTGACTTGAGTCATGTGCCGTCTTCTGCGCAGCACGGAGGAGTTCTATGGCTTGGGGAAACTGCTGTCCAGCCCCTCCTGCGCAGCAGCCCTGCAGAGAGAGCACATCTTGGCTTGGGGTGTGCATCACCCAACAGGCCACACACGTACTTACGGAGGCGTCCCAGGGACTGCAGAGGAGTAAACCGCCCACTTTGCTTTCACAGGGAATGCTCCAGCCAGGGAGAGCAGAGCAATGCTGAGGACTAAAGTGCTCCTTCTCTCCTTCTCTTTCAGGCTGGATGACTGCAATCTCTCCAGCAGTAACTGTGAGGATCTTTCCTCCATCATCAATACGAATCCGTCCCTCACGGAGCTGAAGCTGAACAACAATGAACTGGGAGACGTGGGCGTTGAACACCTGTGTAAAGGGTTGCTGATGCCAAGCTGTAGCCTACAGAAGTTATGGTAAAGCCCCGTTGATGCCTTGTTCCCACATGTTTGCAGTCTGCTGCAGGTGAAGTCAGGAGGTAGCCTAGTGTGCGATAGTAGCCATGCCAATACATCTAGGCAGTTACCTGGGTCAGAGGGTTGGAAAACCCCAGAAGTTTTTATCTAAGTGGTATATTTACTGGAAGACTCCAGATTATCGGTCTGTCTTCCTTTGTCTTCCAGCACCGAGGGAAGGACAGGTAGGGTTTTCCCAGCCAAGCAAAGGCTTTCTGGAGACTTTCTTTAGAAGAGGTAGCAGATCTTCCCCCATCCTAGGGAGCTGGATTTTCTGTTTAGGCTGGTTTAAACAAAAGGATGACTACAGTGGGCCCCACTCTGCTGTTAGCACATACCTGACATTTTCAGCAATGCATTTTTCAGAGGGTTCTTCTGCCAGTCGTAAGCACGATGTTTAGCGCCTGGTCCAGTTTGCTCGCTGCAATCTCTAGCAGCCAAGCAAAAGGGTGTTCTCATGAGCCTCGGTGTTTCAAGAGCCGTTAGTCTTTCTGCACTCTACCAGATGGGCTCTGCCTCAAGCCTTGTCTTCTCAGTTGGGCAGGGCCAGCTTGGTTCAAGATAGCATGTTTTCAAGAGGCACCAGCACCACATTATAGCATTAGTGAGCTTCCCTTGGCAACTATGGTGCAAGAGCTTTAGTCAAAGCCAGTGGCTGCTGCCCCTGCTCCTCCATTACCCTCAAAGAGATGCTACCTTCTCTGTCCAGCTTCTCTTCTGCAGGGTACTGGAGTCCTCCAGCTCCTGAGGTGGGTCTAGGATCTGCCTTGTAAAAATAATTTGCCTTTTAGATTGGATATGCCTGCTTCAAAGTCCCTCTGCCCCCTGCAATGAGGGAAAGTTGACTCTGAAGCTAATCAAACAGCAACTCTCTGATGGGCCTTCAAGAAATAACTATGATACTCTGTACTGGAAGACTTAACACAAATAATTTTTCAGAGAGTTTGTCCTAAGCTTCAAACTTCTCCAGATGCTGAAGTAACAGCCTGGATTAGGCTGTTTCAGTTCTGTAGAAACATAATTGTCTGGTTTTTGGGGTTCTGGTAAGGTGCCTGAGGGAATAAAAGAGCAACCAAACCCAAATCTAACTTAGTATCACCAAGCACAACACCTTTCCCTTGCCAGAAAGTCTAGTCTGATCACTCTAGACACCCCATAGCAATACCAACATGGTTCCTACACTACTTCTCCCAGCCTGAGTGCTGAAGGATCAGCTTCATAGATCCTTCCTGTAGTAGGAACCATTAAAGTTTTAAATGATACCCAGGGATTTAAGCCAAGTTGGACGAGAGTTTTTTTACTTTTAGCTACTCTGGATCATATTTCCAGAGGGGGCAATAAATCGTAAGATGCCATTGCTTTATCTCTGGGATGAGCCTCATGATGATTAGAACACTTAAAGAATCATAGAATGTTTTGGGTTGGAAGGGACCCCTAGAGGTCACCCAGCCCAACCCCCCTGCAGGGAGCAGGGACACCGCTAACCACATCAGGTTGCTCACAGCCCCGTCCAACCTGGCCTGGAATGTTCCCAGGGATGGGGCCTCCACCACCTCTCTGGGCAACCCCTGCCAGGGTTTCACCACCCTCATTGTAAAGAATTTCTTCCTTAGATCCAGTCTAAACCTACCCTGCTTCAGTTTAAAACCATCACCCCTTGTCCTGTCACAGCCGTCCCTGCTAAAAAGATTTTCCCCATCTTTCCTATGGGCCCCCTTTAAGCACTGAACGGCCGCAACCAGGTCTGCCCGCAGCCTTCTCTTCTCCAGGCTGAACACCCCCAACTCTCCCAGCCTGGCCTCCTAGGAGAGGGGCTCCAGCCCTCGGAGCATTTTAGTAGCCCTCCTCTGGCCCCGCTCCAACAGGTCCATGTCCTTCTTGTGCTGAGGGCTCCAGAGCTGGACGCAGGGCTCCAACTTGAATCCTTTGTGTGCTATAAAGCAGTTGTGGTGCTACTTACTGTAGGGTGGAGCTGCCTTCTGCTGGAGGTGTTATGTGAGTGATTACACCGAAGAAAGCATGGGAGCGATTGCTCGTGCTGCAGGTATAACACCAGCTGATAAAATACTTTGGCACACCTGTAAAATAGCAGTACTAACCTGGACATACCGGTAACGCACTGTCAGTGCCACAGTGTCCTTCCCAAGCTCAAACCTCAGCAGATGCACCTCTGTGAAGACAGCCTCCGTAATTCTGGGGCTCCCTTTCCCTCACCCTGGTTGCCTCTCTCCTTCAGGCTGCAAAACTGCAATCTGACAAGTGCCAGCTGTGAGACTCTTCGCTCCGTCCTCAGCGCACAGCCGTCCCTGACAGAGCTGCACGTGGGTGATAACAAACTTGGAACTGCTGGAGTGAAGGTGCTCTGTCAAGGGATGATGAACCCCAACTGTAAGCTGCAGAAGCTGCAGTAAGTAGTTACTGGGCTTTTTTGGTAATCACACGCGTCATGCTTGTCTTTCCCTTCAGACAAGCGGGAGTTTTGTTGCCAGATGTGGATTTCTTCCTGTTTTATCTGAAATTGTGTGATGCTTATTCGTGCTGGTAGGTCTCGTGGGTTTGTAAGAGCTGGGTGTCTTATTCCCACAGGCTTTGTTTAGCCCTCCTGGCAGCAGTGGCTGTTAACGCAGGACCTCTCAGACGCCCAGGGAAAGTCTGATTCTGCTGCACGTGGTCCTTGTTTCAGCTGAGCGGGACCCAGGTCTATTTGCAGCCCCCAGCCCTTCCTGGGAAGGCTCAGTGGCAAGGCTGTGCAATGTGTGGCAATGCAAAGCTCAGTTCCATGTTCCAAGGCAGTCTGGGCATTGGTTTTAACGGAGGACTAGTGTAAAAATGGGGTGGGTAATTAGGCTTGTTAGGGTCCCCTGAGGTCTAGTTTAATCATGGAATGTTTTGGGGTGGAAGGGACCCCTAGAGGTCACCCAGTCCAACCCCCCTGCAGGGAGCAGGGACACCACCAACCACATCAGGTTGCTCACAGTCCCGTCCAACCTGGCCTGGAATGTTCCCAGGGATGGGGCCTCCACCCCCTCTCTGGGCAACCCCTGCCAGGGTTTCACCACCCTCATTGTAAAGAATTTCTTCCTTAGATCCAGTCTAAACCTACCCTGCTTCAGTTTAAAACCATTACCCCTTGTCCCGTCACAGCTGGCCCTACTAAAAAGCTTGTCCCCACCTTTCCTATGGGCCCCCTTTAAGGCCTGAATGGCCGCAACCAGGTCTGCCCGCAGCCTTCTCTTCTCCAGGCTGAAGAGAATGAATGCCTCCTGAAATGAGCAGAGAGTTGCTGTTAAAAAGTCTTATGGTTATCTCTATTTTCCTGGGTTGCCTGGTCTCAGCCCACGTTGGCATGTTTTCTGCCCTGGCTAACACACACTTTGCCCAGCTGATGCCTTGTGGGTAGCAGGACATGGAGAAGATTGTTTTTTTTCCCCTGGACTTCTTTTCTTCTCGCAGGCTGGAGTATTGCGAACTCACAGCTGATATTGTGGAAGCTCTCAATGCTGCCCTGCAAAGCAAGCCCACCCTGAAGGAGCTCAGCCTGAGTAACAACACGCTGGGAGATACAGCTGTGAAGCAGCTGTGCCGGGGACTGGTGGAGGCAAGCTGCAACCTAGAACTGCTACAGTAAGGAAGAGCTGGTCATCTCTAACTGCAGCTAGTCCTGCTGCTAGTCATACCACCCATAAGACAGGAAAAATTGTCAGGAATGCTTGAAATTTCGGCCAGCTTTTTTGCTGGCTCAGATTTCTGTAACTGGAAACTGCAAGCAAATGTCTGGGGCTTTCAGTTTTGGGTTTTTTTGGTTGTTTTTTTAGCATGTGATTCTGAGCTCACTCTCATGCTTGTTGATACAGTGTGAGCATGTACCCCAGGTTAAACCTGCAATTACAGGTTTACAAGGGGTAGCTGCTTGCCAGTATCTGAGAGCGGAGGAGCAATCGCCCTCAGGGGCTCCAGTTCTTACCCCAAATTACCAGCCAGCTGAGTATATTTATTCAGATCCCTTTTTTGCTTCAAAACAAAGATGCTGGATTTGGACTCATATCTGGGGTAAAGCCTCTGCAGGGGTTTAGGGGAGAAGCACAATTCATTTTATCTTACCCCTGTGCTTCAGCAGGGGTTGGCTGCCAAGGACTCGCTGTGTGATACAGCCAAAAGTTCCTCTTAAATAGGACAGTCGATACAAAGGAGGAGTTTGGCAAAAAATGATCCTGGCATTAATGGATGTGAATGGCTGGGTCAGAGTAAAAGTGCCCTGCAGCCTTGTGGAGTGCAGGAGCGGTGCTGAACCCAGCGCCCATCCTAGGATACCTGTATCACCTCTGGGCCTTGCAGGGTCTAACAGTGCCCAGTGGAGCTGCACTGGTTTGCAGCAAGGAACCAGCCCATAGCCTCTTCTCAGTCTGAGCTGGGAGTGGTGGGGTGTATCTAACACAGCCAGTCTGGAGCAGCAACTGCAACTGTGCTTTTTCCTGCAGCTTGGAGAACTGTGGCATAACCAGCGATAGCTGCCGGGAGATCAGCGCTGTTCTCAGTAACAAGTCATCACTGATAGATCTCTCCGTGGGGGATAACAAGATTGGGGACTCCGGTCTGGCTCTGCTGTGCCAAGGACTGATGCATCCTAACTGCAAAATCCAGAAGCTATGGTAAGGGTAGGCAGAAGTTGCTTAAATCCCTCTTGAAGCCTCTGAGCTATCTGCGTTGTGCTGCTGGTTTGCTCCCAAGCAGAAAGTTTCTCAGTTACATCCCCTAGTGAAACGAGAGTGTCTCTATTGGAAATCAGTTACTTCTCAAAACTGGATGGAGGACCCCATGAACAAGCAGGACCACGCTGAAACTGCTTGGATCAAGTTCTGGGGAGAGGGTGAATGGAAATTTGTGATGATGTTGTTTTGGCTTCCTATTATCTGTCTACCAGAATTGCATGTTCCTATTTCTTTTCTGTGTTGCAAACGGAGCTTTTGGTCCAGCAGACAGAAAGTAAGGAGGAAGCTGTGTGGTATGATGCGTGAATGGGTTTTGTAAAGGGTAGAAGAAAATGAGGTGATGCAACCAGAAATTCAGAATACTAAAAATAGGACTTTGTTTTCTCATCTAAGTCATTCTTAGGGGGAAAATATTATTTTGGTTTCCCTGCAGGTTATGGGACTGTGATCTCACAAGTGCTAGCTGTAAAGATCTCTCCAGACTCATCAGTACAAAAGAGACCCTCACAGAGATCAGTCTGATAGACAATAACCTGAGAGACTCCGGGATGGAAATGCTGTGTCAGGCACTCAAGGATCCCAAGTCGAAACTCCAGGAGCTATGGTGAGCTGCTATCAAGTTTGACACTGACTTCTTTGGAAACCTCACTGAAGAAAGATATGGGTGAAGTAATGCCCACCAGATAGATTCTTAGTTAGGATGGTTCCACAAACAACTCCTGCCAGTTGTTACCTAAAGGATTTAGGCCTACAGAGCTAAAGGGGTTTGTATTTCTAAACTCATAGGCACTTTGAAGATCTGCCCCAGTCATCCTGTTATCAGCAATAGGAGACCAAGCACCACTTGCAGAGCTTCTGTCTAATATATTTTATCGGGCAGCTAAGAGACTTGACGTTTGAAAGGCCTCACGTAATAGCAAAATGAGTGCTGGGATCAGATATCTCGGGTCCTCCACTGGATCCAAGCTCTCTCACTGATGAGCCAAAACAGGGCTCTAATCACATAAACCCTTCTCAGCATCCTCTCTGCTGACGGCTTTACCTTTTAGGCTGGGATGGTCTGGTATCGTGTGGCCAAGGAGAGGAAAATTGTTCTTTCGCATAGAACTTGACCAAGCAGCACTTGAACTTCCTGCATTGCAAGTTCAGCTCCTGCCCCCAGCTGCATTCTTCACCTGCCATGCTGGCCTGGGGGTTGATGAGGTGCCTCAGGAGTG
The DNA here is from genome assembly GCA_034008185.1 of Gorsachius magnificus. NCBI lineage: Eukaryota > Metazoa > Chordata > Aves > Pelecaniformes > Ardeidae > Gorsachius > Gorsachius magnificus. The sequence continues at coordinate 3,068,089 of CM067086.1, read as the reverse complement.
CACAGTGGAGCTGAGAGTGGCTGTGAGAGCCATACGCCTCGTCTCTGATCATTCCCCTGCTTTACAGGCAGGTGCCTTTCCTAGGTGCACGCTCAGAGACAGACAGACATCCCAGTTGGAAAGAGCGGGAGACGTGCTGCTTAGAGAGGATTGAGCAGACGGGCAGTTGAGAGGAGTACAGTGATTGTGGGAAGGCTTTGGTTCCTCTGTCTGGGCTCTTGTGAAGCAAATGTGAAGAAGTGAACGGTGCCTGATACTCTCTAGGTCCCCCGTCGAGATCTCACGCCGCTTTTGCCTTGCAGGGTTAGGGAGTGTGGGCTCACAACTGCTTGCTGCAAGGCCGTCAGCTCTGCTCTCAGCATGAACAAGCACTTGAAAGTACTGCACATGGGCGAGAACAAGTTGGGAGATACAGGTGTCGAAGTCATGTGTGAAGGGCTGCTGCACCCCAGCTGCAACATCCAGTCCCTGTGGTAAGATGCACCCTCAGAATTCATCTTCTCTCTTGCTGTGTTACCCTTCCAAGAACGGCGTGCAGAGGGAGGAAGATAGCAGTAGATGGTAGCATGGTGGGGTTTTGCTCATGTGAAACAATTCACTCCACAAACTGATGTTTAACTAGGCCACTAGCAAGTGCTTCCAGGTATCCTGTTGCTCCTGGTCTCTTGCAAGTACAGACGGTCACCCATGCGACGGCGCATTCGTAGCCATCTGTAGGTGCTCTCCCAGGTGCAGAACTGTGAGTTCATGGTGCAGTGTACCTTTGGGATCTAAAGCAAACTGTGGGGAAGCTGGAGGGATCTTGCTTTGTTCTGTGAGCTTCTGCCCTTCTCTGAACTCCCCCAGTGCGACACTGAGAGATGGAGGAACTGCTGGTCCAGGGCTGGTGCATTAATTCCCATGCCCACCAGTTGCAGTGCAAAGCCTGCCTGAATTCACCAGTTGCCTCCTGCTTTCCGTAGTCTCTGTGGGTGCCAGCACAAGTGCTGGTCCAGCCTCACCAGTAGGAGCAGGAGGCCAGCTGGAGCATCCCCTCTAGCCCTGTAGTGGGACTCGCCTCCCCCATCTGCTTGGGGGCAGGGCACCAAGCTCTGAACTGGTGTGGCTGTGGCCGGGGTGATGCCTGGGGCACCGTGCTTGTCTCCCCCATGCCATTTGACAGAAGCTGGAGCTGTGCTTCAGTGCCTGAGACTTGCAATGGATGAGCTGAGCAGATGAGTCATGGGAGACATCAGCAAGAGTTGAAGCCCAGAAAGATATGTTTGCCGACCAGTTAAAGCTACTTGATTCTCAGCTGAGAGGCCTCGGTTGCCCTTTTTAGAGAAATGGTTGCAGTCTCAAGTAATAAACTTTAGAGGTGATTTATGATCAGTTTAAACCAAAGAGAGGATTATCCATGATGTTAAAGTTGAAAATATCTTCTTAGGGTTCCTTCTCCCCCTGTAGCCACACACTGTTAAGCTTTAGGAAGGGCTTTTAGGTGTTCAGCAGTCACCATGGGGATGGCTGTCTCTGTGGGAAGACCATGGACCAGCCCCTGCTGATGTCTTGGAGATGCCAGCCTAATGAGGACCTGTGGTCCCTGCTGGGGATGTCCACGCCTCTTGCCTGAGCGTGGGCTGGTCTCGAACCATCGCTCGCTGCACTGGCCTCTCCCTCCTCTCCCTGCAGGCTGGGTAACTGCGATCTCACAGCAGCCTGCTGTGCAACCCTTGCCACCCTCATGGCTACCAAGCAGTGCCTTACTGAGCTGGACCTGAGCTACAACTCTCTGGAAGATGAAGGCATCAGGAAGATCTGCGAAGCCTTGAGGAATCCCAGCTGCAATGTGCAGCAGTTAATGTGAGAGATGTTTGCAGTCCTGCTTGTGTTCCCCCTGGCGGGTGGTGAGCCCCAGCGAGCTGGGGGGCTGCGGGGAGGGGGGTGCGAGCACTGGCTCTCTGGGAATTGCACCTGAGGGCAGCTGGGGGTCAAACACTACCTGCATATTGCAAAACACTCCTTGTCCCTTCCAAGTGATGTGACAGCAGTGCCTTGATCTACTTGGGTCCATAGGGCCCAAGAACAACAGGAAGGTGATGCTGGGGAGGGGGTGATAGGGTCCTATGTTGTCAGGCACGATTCTGGCTGCTGGGCCAGACTCTTCAACCTGGATGGGGCCCTTCCTGTTACTGATCCTCCCATACCGGCCATTTGTGCTTCTTTCTCTTTCCTTAACGGGAGGGCACTCACTGAACTAGCTTGCCTTTTTGTTTGGGTGTAGTTTGTATGACATTTTCTGGAGTTCTGAAGTGGATGATGAACTGAGAGCCCTGGAAGAGTCCAAGCCTCAAGTGAAGATCATTTCATGAGTGGTGACTGCCTGCAGAGCAACGTCAAAGCAACGTCCTCTTCTTAATCTGAACTTTTTCATACATAAAACTAATTAACTTAATAGAGAATTTGCTTGTACCAAAAACGTTTGTGGATTCCCTGAGCGGGTGTCTGGGGAGCTGATCAACCTTCTGTGCATCTCTGGATGTACTAACTCCAAAGCTTGTGGAAGTGGTGTACATTTTCACTGCAGCATTACTATCCTTGAAATAAACAGTTACTGGGCAGCTTCTAGAAGTGGGGTCTCTACCCTTTAGGAGCTCTTTAATCCTATAATCCCTTCTAATGCATTAGTCAGGCTTTAAAGAGAGCTCCTTTCCAAAGGCAGGAGGAGAGCTGCCTACTCTATTATTACTGGGTTGGTGCTTTTACCAGACCTCTGGCAAAGGCACTCCAAAAAGACAAATGTTTTTTAATCTAAAATGGAGCTCTCCCCTGCTTTTCCCTAGAAGAGTTCTTGGAAAAGCAGTGGTGGCCGAGGCACTAGAGGAGAAGGAAATGAGCAGCTGTTCAGCTGCACAACTTCAAAATTGGTGTCCCTTGAAAAGCGACCTTCCTACAAACAAAAGATGCTGTCTGCATTTCTGCTAGTATGAGAAATGATTAAATGGTTTTGATATGTTTGCTCTGGCAAGAGTGGTTCTACGGGAACTTTATTAAAGTCTGTTTGCAAATAACTAAATGCTTCATTTTTCTACTTATGAGAAGAAAAATAAGATATACCTGTATATTTCTTCTTTAAGACGAATCCATCATTTCTGAATTACAATGCCTTGTTTTACATGTTTGCTTTTGGTAAGCTGTAGCTGAAGCATGTCAGGACAAGATCTTAGTTAAAGCCTCAGGTGGACAGCAAGTCTAGAAGATGTTCCCCTGGTTTCAGGAGACACAGACTGGGTTTTCTTGCCCTGTCAAGAGTTTTAATAAACCTTGTTCCAAAGGAAAATGCAGCTGTTGTGCAACTAAAAAGAACAAAATGAGCTTTAAAAATGTAGGAGACAAACCTGCCATTGCCCTGGGGTGGCCTTGCAGGAGGAATGCCGGAAAAATCCCATTCCCCAACATCTCTCTTGTAGAGCAGTCACTTGGTATTCTGTTCACTTCCAAACCCTGCCTGAGCACCCAAGTTAAAGGTGTCCTCTAGGCTTTGGCTGGCGATGCTCACAGTTCATCCCATACAGGCTTTTCTTTCACTTAGGGAAAGCTTTGATCTAAGCGTAGTTTCTACCGTAGCCTTCACAAATCTCAAATGGTGCCCGAGAAGTAGCTTACTTGTGTCTTCAGGCAGGTGTGAAGGACAGGATTTGTTTTTTCCTCAACACATGTCTCTCTCCAGGCTACCCAAAATGCTAAAAACCCATTCCTTTTTGCTTCGGGAGCTATTTGGTCTCTTTTGAAGGCAGAAGCAGTTCTTGTGTTTAGAAACCTACCCATCCTGAGGGCTCTTCAGTAGGCTTTTCATGTTCATGGTCTCTCCTGGATCTGGCATGCACGGGCACATTTCAAGCTGGGGGTGGGGGGGGAAGATAGGGCTTGAAGAGAGGCGAGAGCACATGTAGGGGGAACCACAAAAAATCAGGCATCTGGCTGGGTGTAAAGACAGCACTCTCAGAAAATTAAGGAGATATTAGAAATGGATTTCTGAGGGTACCTGGTGTGGTGGATAGAAGAGGACATCTGAGAGGGAGGTGGAGGTGCTCCTGGGCTGCTCCCAAAGCAAGCTGTGGTCAGGCAGGGTTTGGAAGTGAACAGAACACCAAGTGACCGCTGCAGTGGGTTTGCATTCCCTGCAAAAATGCAGGCAGGGGTTGGAAAGGTCCCTGCAGCACATGCTGCTTGTCCCGTTACCAGCTTCAGCAAGAGACATGTTGCCATCTCGGTGAGGACGGAGCATCTCAGGCCAGGCCAGCCCAGCAGAGCTTTGCAGGTCCCCCCAGGGTGGGGAGGAACCTGTGCGCCCATGTGCTGTGCTTTTGGAGAGTGTGAAGTCTTGTGCTCGGCTCTACAAACCAGATGTAAAATCCCGGGATTCAGAAGCAAGCCTGACAAGCAAGAGACACTTGTGCTCATAAGCAAGACTCAAGCAAGGATTTGTATTCCTAAAAATGCACCTGGTTTTATTCATCTGTTAGGTCCAACTCACATCTGTGACAGATCTTGTCACAACTGTGAACTCGGAAGAGTTGAAAGACAGAAAAATGCGCTCCTGTGTGTTGGACACTTGGGTCTTCACCATTTTAAGCTAGAAGGAGGAAGAAGTCATTGAGTCACAAACCTGTCATGTGGACGGGACGTTAGGCCGGCAGTCAAAGCCTTGCTCATACCGAGCTCACAGCTGGAGCACGCAGCAGCTCCTGGGATGTCGCAGGCACGTTCTGGTTCTCAGCAAACGGTTGGACCCGCTGTACCAGTGGTTTGGAAATACTGACTTTCTATGAGCAAGTGTTGGGGTTTACCTGGTATAATGAAGCTTAAAGATCGACTTATGCAGCCAAAATAGAAGGTTAAGAAATCCAGGTATGACTTTCAGTTTTAAGCAAATTCTAGAGGCTTAAAAAACGCGCCCCTTGAGATCAAATAGCAGAGGACTTAAATCCAGAGCGAGCAGGTTTGTATTTCAGATCCCAGTAACAGCAATGGTGGTTTAGAGTCTGTTAGAACTTAAGGTTTCTGCTAGTAGTTCAGGATTCTGCAATAACCTTACTTTTTCACTCCTCAGAGCACATGATCTCAAGCAGGGAGGTTACCGTGTTCCGCTTAACTTTGCCAGTTATGCAAACATTACTGGCCTTGCAAACAGGTTATACCCCAACTGAAGCTGCTGCTTGTTTTGGAAGCACGTCATGCTGCGGCAGTCCTGGCATCCCTGGCTGCTCTCTCACTGCCTGGGCTTTTCGGGAAGGAGTTCCAGCGCAGTGAGGCTGCAGGCACCAGCTCCAAATAATACAGATGCTAACAGCAATTTCGGTGCTCCTGTTGAATCTGAAAGGGGAAATCAAGCCAATGGTGTTTGAAGTGTTAACCCCAGTGCTCCCCCCTTCCTTCAAAACAGCGCTTGCAGCCGGAGTCACTCCCAGTCCTCTGCTGAAGTAGCCTGAAAGGGAGCTACTCCTTGCCTCAATTCCCCTTTTGCACAGAAAATTGTGATTTTTCATTATCATTTGCATTTCTGTGTGCTCAGTTACCCCTTCCCCCCCAGCACCTCCTTTTTGTTTCATCTCTTTTACCAATGGGGAAAATACACACTGACAAAAAAAAAAACCCCAAAACTAAAGGGGAAAGTACCTCTCCCCATAAAGCAGGAAGGGTTTTGACCTACTGTACCCATTCCCCTGCCCACGGCTGCAAACGAACCACGGACCAGGCATTTCTCCTCCTGGGCCACAGCATCACAGCCCCCCCCTTCCTCGCTTCTCCCACATGTCTGGCACCCACACCAGAAATGCCAGCCAGCCAAATGCCTTCCCAGGCTGGCAAGACTGACAGATTGACGGCTTTGTGGATATGTGAGGTTAGGCTTGCCTCCCTGGGCTAAAGCCGGCTGCACCCACGGTGGGAGGAAATGCAGCCCCCGGCAAGGAGGAAGAAAGGCGCTGGGGTCAGATGCCAGGCACGGATGATAAGCCTTTCCAAGCTGGAGGGCAAATCAGTGGCACATGGGAATATTCGGGACCACATAGCTGGGGGGATGGAAACTTTAACCGGCCAATATTGTGTCATGGGCCTATCTCATTTGCAATTAAAGGCAGGTATGCCATGGGAGCAGTGAATTGTTGGCAATTCCTCAAGCCCTTGAAGATGTTCCAGAGCAGACGCTCAAAAAAAGCCCCGAGATGGGCTGCCCTGCCATCAGGCTGGCACACAGCACCCATAATATCCACCAGAGGGAAATAAAGCACCAGCCCAGCTGCTGTTTGCACAGACACCCTACAAGCGAATCTTCCAGCGCTGCTGGCTGTTTCCCACCTCACTGGTAAGGATCGCGTCCCAACAACCACAACGTGTCCTCGGGACAGTGCACACACCCAAAGTATCCTGCAAAGCTAGCGCTTCCCGCCCTAAATTACTTCTTTACACCCTAAGTGTTGGTTTTGTCTTGTTTCACACTTTAGATGCTTAGACTGGATCTAAGGAAGAAATTCTTTACCATGAGGGTGGTGAAACCCTGGCAGGGGTTGCTCAGAGAGGTGGTGGAGGCCCCATCCCTGGGAACATTCCAGGCCAGGTTGGACGGGGCTGTGAGCAACCTGATCTGGTTAGCGGTTTGGGGGTTGGGCCGGGTGACCTCTAGGGGTCCCTTCCCACCCAAAACATTCTATGATTCTATGATTCTATGATCAGTTCAGTCCCTGCTTATGCTTTGCAGATGATTGAAGCACCTCTGCTTCTGGGTGCATTAATACTCCCCAGGCCTTGCTGTCATTGCCTAGGAAACACCGCCTGCCTGCCGTGACTTCCAGGCACAGCTTTGCTAATTGAGCACCTTGGAGCTGGGTTGGATGCATCAGCTCCTCTCTAATGTGTGGTAACCGCAAATCGAGTAAGGGAGGCTGCACTTAGAGATAATTAGAATATAAAGCACCAAAGAGCTTTCTCTCTAGCACCTCCTACAACGAGGGAAATAAAAGACTGGTTTGTTCAGCCCTGACTGCAGTTGCTTTCTTCGCAGCAGGTGCCCAGGGGATCTGTTCCCCCTTCCGTGCCACAGCATGCAAAGCAAATCGGAATTAGACATGCTGCATGGCACGCAGCCGTGTCTCCCCACTCCGGCGGGACCAAAGATAGCTGTAATCCCAACAAGGTGGGATACAGTCAGCTCATGGATGCTGTGGGGAAGAAATCTGGATTTGGGTGGCTTAAGAGAGAGCAAGCAGAGCTCCCAAGGCTGGGGAGCCAGAATGGGACTGATCTGAGGCTTCACAGGGAAAATCATCAAAGCCTGGGTGGGTTAAGGAGTGAAAAACAGATGATGGAGGAAGCAAAGTGCTGGAGGATTGTGTTTTACCTCCTTTCTCTGCAGTTCTTGGCCCTGTAATCTCCATGTAACTTAGCACCATCTTCTGAAAGAGAGAACCACTCCTGCTTTTCAGATGGCTCATTGCCTCTAAGTGTTTAAAGCATCTTTAGGCTCCTGAGTTTTATGCCTGGCAGCCCTGGAAGGGTATGAGATGGCATTGGCACAGCTGAGACTGTGGATCTAGCTCCAGTAGTGTGTGCAAAGACTTCCCATTCACTGCTGGCATCCAGCTGCAACAGCCCCAACATCCACAGGACATACTTGTCAAAAAACAGAGATCCTATTGCTTTGGATAGAGAAAGAAGTGTTAAAACAACTGCATGGGAAAAGCAGATGGAAAGTGCGTACTCTTAGCCTGCTTGCAGAATCACAGAATCGCAAGGCTTGGAAGGGACCTCGTGAGATCATCTAGTCCAACCCTCCTGCTAAAGCAGGTTCTCCTAGAGCATGTTACACAGGACTTCATCCAGGCAGGCTTTGAATATCTCCAGAGCAGATTTATCCTCATTTATCCTGTGTTTTTTATGGGCTTGCAGAGCTGGGAGGACTTCACATACCAATATGGACTGGTTTCGCCATGAGCAGCAAGGGCTTATAAATGCTCTCCTGGGAGCTGCAAGGAAGCCTGGTGTGGGGCAGGTCTCACTGTGACCCTGATGGCTGGATTTTCCAGGCGGGCATGCAAAACACCAGCCCTCCACCGTTTTGCTAGAGTTAATTAAGCAGCTCTGATCTGGCTTTGTCAATATTGGCTGATGTCTGGCTGAGCAGGGCGGTAGCTTGTTTTTCTAGTACAGCAAACCAATCTCTTACCATGTCAGCGGCAGCGTGGCTGGCATATGCTCTCAGAGGGCTCCCAAGGACCCGCTTTTACACTGTTGCCCTGGTTTCGGCTGGGACAGAGTTAATTTTTTCCCTAGCAGCTGGCATAGTGCTGTGTTTTAGATTTAGTATGAGAAGAATGTTGATAACACACCAATGGTTTAGATGTTGCTGAGCAGGGCTTACACCAGTCAAGGACTTTTCAGCTTCCCCTGCTCTGCTGGGTGCACAAGAAGCTGGGAGGGGACATGGCTGGGACAGCTGACCCCAACTGGCCAAAGGGCTATTCCATACCATCTAATGTCATTCCATACCATATGATGTCATGCTCAGCATATAAATCTGAGGGAAGAAGAAGGAAGGGGGAGACGTTTGGAGTGATGGCGTTTGTCTTCCCAAGTAACGGTTACGCATGATGGAGCCCTGCTGTCCTGGGGATGGCTGAGCACCCGCCTACCCATGGGAAGTGGTGACTGAATTCCTTGTGTTGCTTTGCTTGTGTGCGTGGCCCTTGGTTTTTTATTAAACTGTCTTCATCTCAATCCAGATTTCTCACTTTTACTCTTCTGATTCTCTCTCCCACCCCACCAGGGGGCGGTGAGCAAGTGGCTGCACAGTGCTCAGTTGCCAGCTGGGGTTAAACCACGACAACCATTTCTGAAGGTACAATTTTTGTCTTAAGTTACCCAGTGTTGAGTTAGGCACCCAGGAGGAACCAGGAAGGGGATCCTCTTGGTTTTACAGGGAAACACAGTGATGTTATTTACAATGAGCGTGGTGAAACCCTGGCAGGAGTTGCCCAGAGAGGTGGTGGAGGCCCCATCCCTGGGAACATTCAGGCCAGGTTGGACGGGGCTGTGAGCAACCTGATCTGGTTAGCGGCGTCCCTGCTCCCTGCAGGGGGGTTGGACTGGGTGACCTCTAGGGGTCCCTTCCAACCCATAACATTCTATGATTCTATGTCCCCAGCCTGCAGGGCCCTGGCAGGGCTGTTGGTACGCTAGTGGAGTAGCCAAGCTCCTCCTAGGATTGCCTCTCGTGGAGCTGCAGCACTTTTGGAGGGGGACTTTGGAAAAGAGAAGAAGGTTGAGATGTCCTCTGTTACTGGCAGAGTTGGGAACATACGTGTGCGGGGGCACCTGGTCTGCTGTAGGCTGTCATTCGTAGGTGGGGGAATAGGTGAGAGCCTGGTTTAGGTGATGGGGCCATGGGGGGGACAGGGAGAGGCACGTGCGGTGTCGAGCCTGTCCTGCCCCTGTTGTGTGACAGCAGAGAAGTTGCTCACACTGGCGTGGTCCGACCCGCTTAGCGGTGCTGGGGCAGTGGCTGTTTTATAGCAGAGCTATGGCAAGGAGAAGCCTGTGCCGACCAGTCATAGAATCATAGAATCGCTTTGGTTGGAAAAGACCTTTAAGATCATCAAGTCCAACTGTTAACCTAACCCTGCCATCCCACCACTAAACCCTGTCCCTAAGCACCTCATCTGCCCTTCTTTTAAACACCTCCAGGGATGGGGACTCGACCACCTCCCTGGGCAGCCCATTCCAGAGCCTGACAGCCCTTTCGGTGAAGAAATTTTTCCTAATGTCCAACCTAAACCTGCCCTGGCGCAAATTCAGACCATTTCCCCTCATCCTATCGCCCGTTACCAGGGAGAAGAGGCATCAGGCCCATATGCCATCTGAGCACAGCTTGCTAGATCGCTCCAAGATGCATTTTTATTGTAAGCAGGTCACAAGGCTGTCCCAGAAAGCCTAACCCATATGGTGTTCACCCCAGGTGGCCAGTGCCAGCACCTGCATGATGGCAATGTTAACACTGGACCCTTCAGCAGGTCCCACTAGCAAGGTCTTGCTGGTGACAACGCTGTTCCTGCAGGAAGAGAGGCTGAGCGAGGCCATAGGATGCAGTGTCCTCCTACCCATGCCCCAGGTGTTGGGGGGAAGAAACACTTCCCGCTGAACTGGGGTCTTTCCTATCTGGACTAACCCTCCAGGACAGGGCTATGCATGAACTAAAGCAAATATAAGTGTAAGATCATGTGACAGCAATGTCTTCATCCACCACACTAATTTTTGGGGTACCCTGTCTAAATGTTCTGCTTTCCAGAGACCGGATCCTCAGAGGTTTTTAACTCTGGGCTCTCTAAATGCTTTCACAAACTACCAAATAAAAATCCCACACCAAGACTCTCATCATCATCTCCAAATGTCATCATCTCCAAGCTGGATGGCACTTAGCTTTTCTTTATTGCCACAGAGAAGCGATGCCACAGCAAAGGCTGGGTTGGGATAAAGGCTTAGAATGGCATTTGGGGGGAAGAAAACGCCACCTCCTCTGCATGACACCACTAAGCAGAGCAATGCAGATATCAAAGCAAGTACACTAATGCTAGGGCAAAGTCAAAAGCAGCCCTTATTTTCAGAAGCCCCACAGGGTCGAACGATGGACTGGCTGACAGTCTGGTAGAAACAAGACCCAAAAACCTGTGGCAAGAAGACATACAGAGAGAGGTTCTCTGGCTGGAAGGAATGGAGGGAGAAGCAAAGTAGAATAGAATAGAATAGAACAGAACAGAATAGAATAAAATAGAATAGAATATATTCTATATAAAATAACATACTGCTCTTCCACTTAAACAGAAACTCTTCATATGTGGTAACAGGGCCATGTGCGCACCACACGTCCGCTCGCCCCTGTTTCCCTGGCAGGACCAGACAGTCGCAGAGACACACAACAGGAAAGGGGCGGGGGGGGGGGGGGCAAAGCACTGATGTATCAGGTCAGCAGCCAGCCCCACGGCTGTGATTTTACAGATATTTCAGCCCACCCACAGCACGTGTGCGCTCATTTCCCATCCTCCAGTGCCCTTCAGCCTCCCAGGGGGTACGAGAAGTAGCCTGGGTAAGTCCTGGATTGCAAATTCAGATTTTGACCGCTCATAAATAGGGCTGCTGGGATGCTTCAGCCCCTCAGGCTGCAGATGACAGCTAGGTGTCACAGGGTGCAACGGGGGCCTTTGCCCCTGTCGCCAGATGCGTTGAGTCGCTTATGAGAGACGGTTCCGAGGGAAGTGAAAACACGGGCAGAGCAATTCCTGGGGAAACTGTTGCAAAAACTCTCACTTGATCAAAAGTTTGATTTCTACTTGCTGCTTCTTTATCCACCTCTCAAATTTTTCCTGAAGAAGAAGCACTTGCAAGTCTTTCCCGTCCCATCTCCCCCCTCCATGACTGCAGAGACCCAATTTCTTCTCCACCCCCTGACTGTGTCTCTGTTACTGGATGTGGTCTCCAGTAAAATTAATTCCTCAAGTTCCTGGTGACCTTCTCGCCGCTGGCCAGGGCTCGCTGCGGGAGGAGGAAGCCCAGGCACGCAGCCCTGCTCTGCAGCACACTGGGGGGGGAGACGGCTCGGCAGTGGGAGAGAGGAGCCAGCACCAAAATACCACCGGCAGCTGCGAAGTACAAAATGACTATTAGAGGGTTGCAGCTGCTCCTCTCTAATTAAGAGAAGAGCTCACGCCAGAAAGAAAAGCACAGTGGGAGGGGGGAAAAGGCTGGTCCTGCGTGGCCAGAGGGGAGGCGAGCAGCTGCCTTGGTGTGCTTGCTCCCCGTTGCAGCCCAGCTGCTGGGCTCTGCTGTGCGCTGCGCCCGCTGCCCAACCTGAGCTTAGACACAGCTCCCAGGCCAGGCCAGGCTCCTTCCAGCTCTTTCTTCCCCACGGACTGAACGAGGACTGGGTGCTAGGACTATGCCGGAGAGCCAGCCTGCCAGGGGAGGGGAGCACACAAGGCGCTGGTGGTACCACATGAGCCAGCAGGGTGGCCTTGTGGCCAAGAAGGCCAATGGTATCCTGGGGTGCACTGAGGGGAGCGTGGCCAGCAGGGCGAGGGAGGTTCTCCTCCCCCTCTACCCTGCCCTGGTCAGGCCCCACCTGGAGCACTGGGTCCAGTTCTGGGCTCCCCAGTTCAAGAAAGATGAGGAACTCCTAGAAGAAGTCCAGAGGAGGGCAACACAGATGATAAAGGGACTGGAGCATCTCCCCTATGAGGAAAGGCTGAGGGAGTTGGGCTTGTTCAGGCTGGAGAAGAGAAGACTGAGAGGGGACCTTATCAACACATACAAATATCTCAGGGGGGATGTCATGAGGATGGGGCCAGACTCTTCTCAGTGGTGCCCAGCGTCAGGACAAGGGGCAATGGGCACAAACCAAAACATAAGAGGTTTCAACTGAATATGAGGAAAAACATCTTTACTTTGAGGGTGCCTGAGCCCTGGCCCAGGCTGCCCAGGGGGGCTATGGAGTCTCCTTCTCTGGAGATATTCAAAGCCTGCCTGGACGATGTCCTGTGCCCCCTGCTCTGGGTGAGCCTGCTTGAGCAGGGGGGTTGGACTAGGTGATCTCCCAAGGTCCCTTCCAAGTCTTGCCATTCTGTGATTCTGTGACCACATATGCCCTCACGGGTCCCTTGGCTCTACTGCAAGGGCACCAGGTCGAAACACACCTTATTCTCTTCCTACCTTTGTAGGAACAGGAGGGAAGGTCAACACTACCAGACTATAAAAGACCCATCTCTCGCTTTTCCTCGTGTCCTCATTTTCCTTAGGTGGAGGTGTTATGAACTGAGCTGGACTAGCCATGCGCCTGTCTCATCTCATCCTCCAGCAGGACTGAGCTTAAAATTTCCTTTCACCTGCGTCCCTGTCCTGGTCTGATAAGAGAGACCCATTTGTCATACTCCCAGTGTGTCTCTGACCGATTTCCCAGGCTCCCAGTAAGGCAGGTATGGGCTGGAACTTCAGTTTTCCTTTGGTTTACTTTTTTTCTCAGAGGAACTGCTTGAAAATCCTGCCCCCCTGCCCCAGTCTCATGACATGTAAGGTCTCACCTTCTGTGAAATCTGTTAAAAGTGTGGATGGGTTTTGAGTGGAGTACAACCGAAAAAAAAAAAAGTGCTTTAGGTCATGAAGGCTTATGTTGGTGTAGGAAGCAAGTGACAGGAGGCCAGTAGAAAAGGGGAAGGAGGAGGAGGTGCTGGTGTTGAAATGGGTGCTCCTGCAGCCAGCCCCATCTTTGCACAGCTCCTCTTGGGTTTGCTTACCCTACAAAATGTCTTGGGTTGCGACGCAGACCCGGCTCCCTGGTCCTGTGAAGGCAGGAAGGCTGAAGCTTGGTGGAGGAAGGCTGTGGGAAGGCTGCAATGCATGGCAGGCTGTCAGCAATGTCTGAGTTGGGGTAAGGGGTCCCAGAGAGGACAGTATTCAACTGGGCAAGGTGCAAAGCCCAGGCAGGGTGGTGGGGGTGGATGACGACTCAGGTGGACAGGATGGTGGCTCCTGGGTGGTGGAAGCTCTCCAGGAAAACAGCATCACAGAGCTGCCAGGAGTCACTGTTTTTGTCATCCTCTGTCCTGCCCTCCCTGCAGAGGCCAGCCATGCTTTGGTTGGCTTTGGGGTCTCCTTCCTTTCATCCATGACCACCTTCAGCCCTTCCAAGCTTTGATCTCCAAAGTCGCCCGAACACAGCAGCTGCAGCATCCCTTTCCTGATGCAGGACACCTGGAGCCCTGGCTGCTACCGCACCTGGGGTAGAGGCTTTCTCCGGCCTCTTTGGGAACGCGTTCCTCGCTCATGTCTCCTACAGTGGACAACTTTTCTCTCCCCAACGCCACATACTGAATTTGGCTTGAAGTCAATCGGGCCCTTCGCTGTGCTGCCTTAGCATGAGAGAGCATGGGCAATAGGTCTGGCTCCAGGTGAAGCCACCCAATGCTGAGCTGAGGAAGAAAAAGGTGGCTTATACATAAATACATAGTGTTCATAGAAAAATATAGATATTATAAGGTATGAATTAATAAATAAATAACTCCAAAGTATTTAAATAAATAAATATCTACAGGAGTACAGGCGGGTGGGCAAATAGCTCTGCAAACCCTCCCAGAAAAGTATTGCTAGAGCAAAATGCTGCCAAATCACGGACCCACCACCTTTGTTTCCTTCTCGTGCAGCTTTTCCCATCTCAAGGCAATGGCGCGGAGAAGAAGACGGCCTCTGGCTTACAGGTGAACGCGCTGCTCAGGAGCCAGTTATTCCACCCTCAATACAATGAGTCACTGTGTTTATACAGTTAAACTATTAAGATAATTTTACTCCTCAGACTCTCAAAGCTTCTCTGATTAGCCTGCGGCAACTTTAGGTTTGGAGCTATTAACAGGCATTGGAGGTGCATTTCCACGCAATTACCTGTCCTGGCGTTTTACTGGTTTGGGTGTGCCTGGGCCAGCTCGGAAAGTTAACTGCAGGCTCCAGTCCTTGCACAGCTTCTCCTGCCTACCTGTAGGGACTACAGGTGATGCTGTTCTTGGGACTGTAAAGCAGAACGCCCTACTGAATTAGAAGAGTTTCGGTAACACCCCCACACACACACCGAGAGCCCTAGGAAACAGGCGGTGACTGGGGACAGCCTGACGGCAGCACCGGGACAGAACAGAAACGCGAAGGCGCTTGCATTTTACCTGGATGGCTTCAGTGAGAGGTCTTAATTACCTGGGATTATTATTAGGGTTTTTTTCCAGGGTTTGCGCTTCCTCTGCCGAGCTCCTCTCCCGGCTTTTCAGCGCCAGGCTGTCAGGCAGGTACCAGCAGATTTGCATCAAAGCAATGCACGGTGGCTTTGCTAGAGCCAGGCAGGTTTAGTGCAGCACAGGGTCCAGCCCAGAGAGCCTGGTGCAAGTTCATCCTGGGACCAGCAGCCGCCCCCAGCACCCCTGGGGTCTCTCCCAACAGGCATCGTGCACTGCAATGAAGACAAGCTCTCCACTACACCAAGCTGGGATAGAGGGAAGGAAGAAGGGGGATTTCTCTCCTTGAGCCCAGAGGAGTTTGCCCTCGAGGACAGACACGCCAGGCACGTGGCTGCGGGCACAGAGCTGCAGCTCGCTTGTGTTGCATGGTGGAGTGGGAGGGGGCAGATGGGGAATCAGGGTCCTGGGGTCCTCCCTGCTGCACGTAGCTCCTGTAGAGCCTGGGGGACAACAGTGCCACGCGCTTTGCTTTTCAGTTATGAACCAGCCTGGAAGCATCTTCTTTAATTGATGCTTTGGTAGGCCTAGCAAAACAACATGCAAATGGACTTGAAACCACACATCCAGTTCAAGCACACCTGGACACCAAAGCACTTGGGTCTACACTCAGAGCTGGACATGTTACGGTCCCCTCCCTGCCTGTGTCCCCCTACCTGGCCCTCCCAGGGTCCCCTCCATGCCTGTGTCCCCCCACCTGGCCCTCCCAGGGTCCCCTCCATGCCTGTGTTCCCCCACCTGGCCCTCCCAGGGTCCCCTCCTCCTGGCCTGTGCAGCTGGGTCATTGGGGACAGTGGCAGGGGGAACTAGTGGGGATCTTGCAAAGTGCCAATTTGTCATGGGAAGGAGACAAAAATGCTGAGACTCACCCTGCTTGCCTGCCTCCAGCCCCCCAGCTACCCCCCTGGGCAGAGGCAGGCATCTTCTGGAGCAGTTTGAACCTCCTGAGGGCCGAGCCAGGTCTGGATGGTGCCTCTCCCTCGCTGTTGACTGGAAAAATCAAACCTAGGGTGATGCTAATCTTGGTGATTGAGCGTCATCGTGATGATGCTCTGGTGCAGCCGTGTTTGCTGGTGAGGTGAAACAGCTCACGAGCCCATCCCCCTCCTTCCTCCCTGCATGCTAGCGCCTGCTGCTAGTAAAACCAGTAGCCACGGCTTCTCTCGAAAAATCAAGCATGTTCCTAATCTGGCACGGCCAAAGTCCTCCTGGTAAGAAGAATCCCTCATCAGGAACATCAACCTTGGACAGAAGCTGCTGCCCCTGCTGCCCCTCCCCAGCAGCGCCAAGGGAGCCCCGCTCCACCAGAAATTCTAAGGATCTTGCCAAAACCTTGCCTCCAGCACGCAGGACTGGATGCTGAGCAACATCTCCCATGCAAACTGGGGTCCCAGAGCAAGATTAAACCATCAAATCCATTAGAAGGTCAAAAGCAGGGAGTCAGAAAGCACCCCTGGCCATGCCTGCCCGCACCCAGCCACATACTCCCCCACATCACTCACACGCTCCACACTGGGATATGATCCCTCTGGGAGCTCCTCCATGTATTTTAGGATTTTTCTGTCCTTACACTGCCTTGTAGTGTGTGCTTGGGCCACCTCCACGCCTGCTTCCTCTTGGGCCACCTCCATGACTGCTTCCTCTTGGGCCATCTCCACGACTGCTTCCTCTTGGACCACCTCCACGACTGCTTCCTCTTGGGCCACCTCCATGACTGCTTCCTCTTGGACCACCTCCACGACTGCTTCCTCTTGGGCCACCTCCATGACTGCTTCTGCTTGGACCACCTCCATGACTGCTTCCTCTTGGGCCACCTCCACAGCTGCCCAGACAGTCTGCATCCAGCTCCATCAGGTGGTGGTGGTCCATGGCCCCCATCCAGGCGAGCAAAGCGGGCGATTGTACCAAGAGCCAGCAGTGCTGTTGTACTTCTTTCCCCCCTGTATTTACCCCACATAAACAAAATGCCGATGTGTGTTTAAAAAAAGTAAACTGCATGGAGCTGGCAGGGGATGGGGCGGCATCTTCTTTACTCTGAGGGTGACAGAGCCCTGGCCCAGGCTGCCCAGGGGGGTGTGGAGTCTCCTCTGGAGATATTCAAAGCCTGCCTGGACGACGTCCTGTGTAACATGCTCTGGGTGAGCCTGCTTGAGCAGGGGGGTGAGACTGGGTGATCTCCCGAGGTCCCTTCCAACCCTTGCCATTCTGGGATTCTGTGGTTCTGTGATCTCTGTGTCGCTGTGTCAGCTCACAGCAGGCCCATGGTGGCATCACCAAGATGACAGCCATGGAAGGAGGAGCAGTCAGGCCCCGGGGAGAGCAGAACAGCAGCATCAGCCTGACCCGTGAGCCTCCAAAGTCCACCTGGCTCTAGATAAGCATCCGCTTCCCACACACCGCTTATCTCCTTTTCCGAGGCTCTCATCGCCCAATCTGAGTGGCTTCATGACTGATTTAACTTTTCCAACAAACTAGCTGGTAGCCGAATGTGATCTCATGCAAGAGATAAGGGCACATTGACTGAAATCGCACAGAAAGCCTGCTATAAAAGAAGTAAGCGGATTTAAACCTGGGGAGCCCTGGCTTTGCTCCTGAGTCACAAACAGAGGCTCTGTTCCATGCGGGAATGCAGCTGAACCCCGTAGGAGCCATTTCTCTCCTGGGAGCCTGTTAGGAGACCATCTTGTCTCACCACCTCCCATGGCTGTGGCCGAAATGAGAAGATGAAGGTTGCTAGCTGGTGGTAACATAATGTTTGCAATCATAGAATCATAGAATCACTTTGGTTGGAAAAGACCTTTAAGATCATCAAGTCCAACCTTTAACCTAACCCTGCCATCCCAAATTGATCATCAGCAGTGCAAAATCCTTTAGACTGACTTTGAAATGCACTTTCACACAGTAGCAACCTCCCATTTTTGAACAAACAAACAAACAAAAATTTCCATGAGGCTGACTATGCTGAAGCGCCCCTAAAAATCAGTGTAGAGAAGCAGGCAATTTCAGAGGTTCATTAGAGGCACCTCATATCATTTGACCATAGAATCATAGAATTGTCTAGGTTGGAAAAGACCTTTAAGATCATCAAGTCCAACCGTTAACCTAACCCTGCCATCCCACCACTAAACCATGTCCCTAAGCACCTCATCTGCCCTTCTTTTAAATACCTCCAGGGATGGGGACTCGACCACCTCCCTGGGCAGCCCATTCCAGAGCCTGACAGCCCTTTCAGTGAAGAAATTTTTCCTAATGTCCAACCTAAACCTTCCCTGGCGCAAATTCAGACCATTTTCCCTTGTCCTATCACCCGTTCCCAGGGAGAAGAGGCCGACCCCAAGTGTTACGTAGAGCCAAATGACACCCCAGGGAGAGGTCTCCTTCAGGTGCCAGCGATCCGGCCGAGCACAGACTTCAATTTGCTCTGTGAAGAGAAATAAAGACACCGGTTCCCTCAGCCCATGGCCCAAAGAACCCTTCTGTTGCCCTCTCCTGGAGCCAGCTCTGGTCCTACAGGGATGGTTTTTCTGTCCAAACAAACACAGCTGGGCAAGAGCAAGAAAAGAAATTAAACACGCTGCGTGCTTTTGGGTGCCGCAGCAGTTGCAGACCTAATCTGACATCTTAAAGGCACCAGATTTCCCCAAAAGCCTGACTACACTCCAGAAAACTCAAGCCTCACCAGCGTGGCAAGTTTGGGCATCCGAAGGCCACAGGTCTCATTTTTAAGCATCCAGCAGACACAGAAGACATTTGTGGTCCAGGCAGCCTACTTTTGTAACATCTTTTTAATAGTGTAGAGACATGCTAGTCCATAAAGGCAGGCCTAGAGAGACACCTGGGAGCTGGCTGGGGCTCCGGCCCCGTCACACTGGGAAGATAACCCAGCACCTACCTTCAAAGCAGGGTGCTGGCTAGGGGACCAGCCCCCTGTGGTCTCCAGACACCTACAGCACTATGAGCCAAAACCAGCAGCTCTGCCCTCACCACAGCAACCCCATGGGGCAGAGAAGGAGTGGAGGAGGAAATGCCAAATTTGGCCAGTTTTGTGAACTGAATGACAACAGAGTTTCTCACCTCTGGGGCAGGTTTGGGTTACAGCGCCAGGACAAGGGGCAATGGGCACAAACTGAAGCAGAAGAGGTTTGAGTTGAACATGAGGAAGAACTTCTTGACTGTGAGGGTGCCCGAGCCCTGGCCCAGGCTGCCCAGGGGGGCTGTGGAGTCTCCTTCTCTGGAGATATTCAAAGCCCACCTGGATGATGTCCTGTGCACCCTGCTCTGGGTGATCCTGCTTGAGCAGGGGGGTTGGACTGGATGATCTTCTGAGATCCCTTCCAACCCTTGCCATTCTGGAATTCTGTGATTCTGTGATACATGGGCAGTGCTCTGTGGGGTAGCTTGCACCTTTTCTGTACACGCTGCCGGGCATGGGGCTCCCACTGGATTCACTCTCCCCACCCCGGCTTCAGCAGCTCAGCAACCCTAATTCATCCTGAGTTTCTCTTACCCTCTCTCAAAAGAAGCCGGCAAATGTTTCTCAGAGCCTTATCTCCAAGGGCAGCAATCCAACACCTTTTTTTTTTTTTTTTTTTTTTTAGTTAAGCAAGACTGACAGCTGGAAAAATACATTTAAGTGAGCATTAAGAGGGATTGATAAGCAGAATCCTGGAATGAGTTCAGCTGGTGCCGTCTGCAGCGTGCCCTGCATGTGCACACAGGGTTCGTGCTACATGGACAGCTGTGGATGGGAAGCAAAGCCCTTCCAGCCCCAGGGTGTGAAATATTTGGAGAGAGCAGCTAGTCCAGAAGCCCAGTCCCGGCAGCTCAGAGACCAACTAGCCAGTGGGACATATGCCAGAGCGTATAGTACCTTAATAGTACACTTATATATACGCTTAATAGTACCAGTATAATACTTAATAGTACTAGAATAAATCTCTGCTTGTAATTTAAAAAAAAAAACACCCAAAAAACACAGTGGTTCTGTGTTTGTACCACTGTTTAGCAGTCCAGCAACCACCCGGAGCCTGGGCAGCAGAAAGCCTTCAAGGACACAAAGCAATGTCATTTCTTCTGGATTTCCCCGTCCAACAAATCCTCCCTAGGCAACTCCCTCTGGGACAGGGGGATCTTGGGCTCTAACTGCATTCTGATCTTCCCAGCATCCTTTTTGATGTGTTGCTCCAAGATTAGTCCTGAATTCACCCTCTAATTTCACATGGGCTGCCAAGGAAGCCCATTAGGTGATGGCTTTGGCTCCCTTCTGGTCAGGGCCAGACTTCATTCAGCTCCCGTTACAATATTGTATAAAATCAGATCACCTTTCCCATCACCACAACTCCCAGTTTTTAAAATCAAGGAGAAAGGCTAATAAGGAATGAAATGGGAAAACGCTCTCCAGAAGACATCATCAAAACAGAGAAAAATTATTTTCCTGAAGCTTTTGGATAACAGAGAAATGTTTCAAAAGCCCTTCCATGCCCAAGGAGTTTCTAAAACACAGAACAAAATAAAATCCAGCTGACCAGATGCCAAATTCAGACTATCTAGTAGTCTGCCCAAATCTGCACCAATTGTAAAATACCCTTTTGTAAAAAAAACATTTTACTCTGTAGAAACACTTGGTGCTCACCATCACACAGCTGAAAATCTCTGCTCAAGAACTGGGTGGTTTAGACCTGCTCCGGACCCAGCTCCAAGATTCATCTCAGCCTAGAGCTGATCTGCCCCATTGCTCGAGGGGCTCGGTGATGGAGACACCAACACTGGTTAAAACAGCTTGCAGGGGAAACTCAAGCCCTAAATGTAGTAGCCCAGGGCTACTAAAATGATCCGAGGGCTGGAGCACCTCTCTTATGAGGACAGGCTGGGAGAGTTGGGGGTGTTCAGCCTGGAGAGGAGAAGGCTGCGGGCAGAGCTGAGTGCGGCCGGTCAGGGCTTAAAGGGGGCCCAGAGGAAAGGGGGGGACAAGCTTTTTAGTAGGGCCAGCTGTGACAGGACAAGGGGTGATGGCTTTAAACTGAAGCAGGGTAGGTTTAGACTGGATCTAAGGAAGAAATTCTTTACCATGAGGGTGGTGAAACCCTGGCAGGGGTTGCCCAGAGAGGGGGTGGAGGCCCCATCCCTGGGAACATTCCAGGCCAGGTTGGACGGGGCTGTGAGCAACCTGATGTGGTTGGTGGTGTCCCTGCTCCCTGCAGGGGGGTTGGGCTGGGTGACCTCTAGGGGTCCCTTCCAACCCAAAACATTCTATGATTCTGTGATTTAGAAATATTTGTGCTGCTGGTGCCCCAGACTGTTTGTTGCCCAATTCAGGTAATAGTTTCGCTTTGTTTACTTAAGATTAGGCTCTTTCATCCCAGCCTCCAGGCTGTTTAAAGAGGAAATGGTATCTTTTTGCTTTTTTTTTTTTTTTTTAAGTCTTTCTGCATGGGGATGCGGGGTGCTGGGGGCGGATGTTTCAGAGATGGTCCCTCTCACCGTCCCAGTCTCTTCCAGAGCCCTGTGCTGTACCAACCTGTCCCTAATGCAGCCATTTTCCTAAGTGACGCGAAAGATTGAAGGCTTTTGAGGAAATACCCTCAGTACGCAGCCTGCAAACTTGCTATTCTCACTCACATGAACCAATTCCTTTGCTAAGAGAAAAAAAAATCTCTTACAGTTTTGGGTCAAACCCACACTAAATGAGTGCCTTCCGGAGAATGTCCTTGACATCTGGTTTTAAATGTGTTAATGAACAAGCCAATGCCTCCAAGCAAAGTCACTGCTACCAGAAGAACATCTTAATCATTAACCATAAAATGCACAATTTCCCTGCAGTTTAGGAGGCAGGGGTTGAGATGGAGATAATGTTACAGGCCACCAGGATGCGTGCAGAGCCCCAGCGTGCCCGGGAGGGTGGCGAGCAGGCACCACTCATACCCCTTGGTGTGTTGCTGTCAGTGGCTGAAGGTGTTTTTCTCCCTCCAGATGCTGGTCTGCAGTGAGGACAGGGCTGGACTTTGGCTGCATACATCCCATGAGGACTTTGGTCAGTCTCTTTACTACCCCAAAAAAGGTTTCTCACCCAGATTCTTCTTACCATCCCGTTTTAACCAAAAGCCTCCAGAGATTGCTGAGCAGGTCTCAAGTTCCAGTGGTTTTCAGATCTGCCCTCACCACGATAACACACACAGGAGGGAGGGTTCAGGTCAACCCCAAAATGAGCAACTGGGCTCACAAAAGCTCATGAAGTTTTCAATCAAGGCATCCCCAAGCTGATTTGATTCTATTTTTTATGTATTCAGACGTTCAGATGGCCTTGTGAGAGTGCTGGCTAGCTACACTTTGTTAAACAAACGAAACTAAGATGCGGCTCTGGAAGGCAGAGCTTGCTTTGATTTTCTTAAGACTGAGGACAAGTGAGATCTGGGAGCACAGAAGTCATGCTGGTGGTTTGCCTTGCAAGGACATCGCCCTGGGGGCTGACCACCTCCTGCTGTCGGCCCAGCATCTTTATCAGCTGCCCCACTGCCCTCTGGTCGGTCGCTCTGGCTGCACACACAGAGTATTTGCTTTCAAATACTGAAGCCCAAATCAGTTGCTGGTAAGGACGTGGAGGACCTGAATGACCTGGAAAGAGAGGAGGTTTTTAATGTGTACGTATGGGCGTACAACGGGACACATCGAGCTGGCTCTGCAAACACACTGGTGCTGTCAACAAAAGCAAAGTCTGCAGCCATCACCAGGCACATGGGGGCTGGATGAAGACCAGATTTGGGTTACTGGGCCAAAAATGTTCCCTGTCTTTTCTCATCTGTTTGCAGAGCTTGTGCAATCCTTTCCCTACACCTTAATGCAGAATCCAAGTAACTTTCTCCTCGAAATAGGAGGCAGGGCTGAATGGCATCTCAGTAACTGGTCAGTGCCTGCAGTCTTCATAGAAACCCTGATGTAATAAAAATAATGGATGCATTAATCAAAAGGGCAGTGATAAGTGTATGTTCTTTTCCTCTCTGTTGGTGGGAGGTAAAGGTTAAGCTGAGAAAGCTGTAATTTAGCTAGGGCTTGAGGAGAAGGCACTAACCTTTCCCCTTCTGGGTGACATCCTCATCTGCGGCGGTGGGGTTAGAAATCCTGCACAGAGGGCAGCTGGCCTTCGCATGAACTGCCCGCTCCCGTACAGGCTCGGCCCTTCATTCTTCAGGGAGGAAACTGCTGAATTCACTCCCAGTGACCCGAAAGCGACTGGGTAATGTAGGCAGAGCTTACGCTCAAAGGGTCCCCTGGGGAAGGAGCAGAGTCAGGATAGGCAAAGCTATGTTGCAATTTCTGGGCAAAAGGGTGTAAATAAGCTATTGACCCACTGAACTCCAGCTGCAACAGGGGGATAAACCAGGTAGGAACACTCACCACCCCTAGATCCTGAGACCTGCTCCCTCGGGTCACGTTCTGGTGAGCACCAGTTGCAGCTGTTAACATAGCTTCTTCAAGCATCATCATCATCCACCGCTGCTGCAGCTGGAACGATACCAAGCTCCATGGGATCATCTCTAGGCTCCGTTGACTCACAGGAGAGAGGCTTTTAAAGCCCACGCTTCCTACTTCTCCTGCTTGGTGCCTTTGCGATTTACACACGCATCTTGAGCCCAACACATTATACTTCTCGGAAATCAGCAAGCTTGTGCTCGCAGAGCACTGAGTTTTGCCAGAGACTATAGAGTGATGCAATACTAGCAACTTCCCAAAATAAAGCTCATTCAATGTGTGCATGCTGCCAGGTTTATGCTGTTCTACCACTGAAGGAATCCGTGATGCCCAAGTATGCTGGAGCTAAGGTTATTCCTAGAGCAAAATGTTCAGTGAGAACAGAAAGTAACTGCTTACAGGTTTGGTCAAATGCACGTCAAGATTTCTGGCACATTGCGGTGTTCAGAGATGACTTAGACTTGACATGACAGGTGAAGAGCATAAGGAACTCAAGGCAGGGTGAACCTGCTGCTTGTGCTGAGGACAGAGGTGCTAAAATGTGTGCGCTGCCCAATACAGACCCGTACTGGAAGTGGAGATGAGCCCAGCTGAAAAAGCCATATCCGGAGCCTTCAACTCATAGCTGAACTCTGAAAGCTCAAGTCCCTCCCACACGTGAAGATAAAAAGGGAACATTACCAGGAAGCCTGAGATCTGAGATATGAACTCTTTGCGACTGTTAAACATTTCAGTGCGAAACTATATTTTTGTGAGCTCCTCTGGGTTATGTTTTACCACATCTAGTAGCAAGTGGAAGCAAGAATCCTTGTTTGGGTGCCTGAAGGCAGTGAGGATGCTGGCATTCCTGCCTGGAGGAGCTTTGCTTGAGATCCCCACTCCAGCATCGCAGGTTCATTTGCAACCACGCTCTTTTGTTGCTGTCCTGGTTTCGGCTGGGACAGAGTTAATTTTCTCCCTAGCAGCTGGCATAGTGCTGTGTTTTGGATTTAGTACGAGAAGAATGTTGGTAACTCATTGATGGTTCAGTTGTTGCTGAGCAGGGCTTGCACCAGTCAAGGACTTGTTCAGCTTCCCCTGCTCTGCCAGGTGCACAAGAAGCTGGGAGGGGGCACAGCCAGGACAGCTGACCCCACTGGCCAAAGGGGTATCCATACCATATGACGTCATGCTCAGTATAGAAACTGGGGGGGAGTTGGCCAGGGGGCAGCAATCACTGCTTGGGGATGAGCTGGGCATCGGTTGGCAAGTGGTGAGCAATTGCATTGTCCATCACTTGTTTTGTATATTATTATTATTATTATTATTATTATTGTTATTGTTATTGTTATTGTTATTAATTATTGTTATTATTGTTGATGTTGTTGCTGCTATTATTACGGTTGTTGGTTTTTTTGGTTGGGGTTTTTTTTTTCTTTTCCTCTGCTGGTCTATTAAACTGTCTTTATCTCAACCCATGGGTTTTACTTTTTTTTTTTCCCCGATTCTTTCCCCCATCCCACCGGGGCAGGCCCGGAGAGTGAGTGAGCGGCTGCGTGGTGCTTAGCTGGGGTTAAACCACAACAGTTGCCAGCTCTTGCACAGTGCAGACCTCAAAGGCTGGGAAGCTGCAAGCCGTGAAGCAGCCAGGCAGAGGCAGAAGCAACACAAGCTAGAGAGGGGAGACCCCCGTTCCCTGGAAGGTCCACACTGCCATGTTGCTACCTTGCTCCGGTGCTGGGCATTAACCCATGGTGGCCTGGAGGGGCCATGGAAGAGCAAGGCCCTAAGGATGCCCTGTGAGCAACAGTGACTCGTGCAACAGGGGCATTCGTATGACTGCTATTTACAGTGTTGCCAATTTTGTCTTTCTTTTCCATTCCTTCCTCTTTCTGGGTCTTCTCTACCTTCTTGGAAAGTGAAAACACAAATTGTGACACAAACCACATCCAGCTCTGGAGCCCTCAGCACAAGAAGGACATGGAACTGTTGGAGCGGGGCCAGAGGAGGGCTACTAAAACGATCCGAAGGCTGGAGCCCCTCTCCTAGGAGGCCAGGCTGGGAGAGTTGGGGGTGTTCAGCCTGGAGAAGAGAAGGCTGCGGGCAGAGCTGAGTGCGGCCGGTCAGGGCTTAAAGGGGGCCCAGAGGAAAGGGGGGGACAAGCTTTTTAGTAGGGCCAGCTGTGGCAGGACAAGGGGTGATGGTTTTAAACTGAAGCAGGGTAGGTTTAGGCTGGATCTAAGGAAGAAATTCTTTACACTGAGGGTGGTGAAACCCTGGCAGGGGTTGCCCAGAGAGGGGGTGGAGGCCCCATCCCTGGGAACATCCAAGGCCAGGTTGGACGGGGCTGTGAGCAACCTGATGTGGTTAGCAGTGTCCCTGCTCCCTGCAGGGCGGTTGGGCTGGGTGACCTCTAGGGGTCCCTTCCAACCCAAAACATTCTGTGATTCTATGAAACGGTAGTTTCATATGTAATGCAGTTGGAGCATGCAGCCATGGAAACCAGTGCTTGGTATGACTCAGTATTTCTTATTTTGTCTTCTTTTAGTTAAATTGAACAGCAGAAAGGACCATAACCATGAGATCCACCTGCTCCTCAGGAAACATCGTTACCTGGCAGTTACTCGGCACTTCTATAGGTGCACAAATACCTATTTATGTAAATATTTTATAAAAGCCTGAATATTTATAGATAAACCTAGCAAAAAATATATAAAAAATCAAAACTAGTTGGGAGAGGTCAGAAAGAAAAACAAATGAGGATGTTATGGAAAACTTTCGGTTTACTCATTTTACTTTAGGTTGTTCACGCTTTCAAGCTGGCATGAAAAGACCTCAAAATGAATTTCAAAAACCTGGATTTGAGTCCTGATCCAAAACATAATTCAATGTAAATGAATGGTTTGGTTTATTTTAAAGAGAAACCAGTACTTTTCCAAACAACTCTCCTGAGGGATTTATGAAATAACTATTTTTCCTTTACAGCTGTAGCCTTCTAATTAGACTTTCAGTCTGAGGTGAATTTTTAAGCCCTTCAGACCTGAGACATTACACACAATCCTCTATAATCTCTTCCTGAGGAAATTATTGGATTATTTAATAGTCTTTGCATTGGGTAATTATAGCAGGCTTCCTTCCTCTCTCCTTTCCTTCCATTCCTTGCTCTCTTTCTTTACACCTGCAGGAGGCTCAGACGGCCAGACTCTGCTGACTTCCAGCGTGCCCTGATTCAGTGAGACGCAGCACGAAGCGAGAACGTGGGCACGGTGGGATTATCCAGCATGGGAGAAACGGCGTTTTAAAAGAGAAGCTGCAATGCCCTTGCCTTCTGTATACACAGTCAAGACCAACACAACACAGCAGCTTCCTCGCGGGCTGTGGGAGGAAGTGCAACGGCAGGGAGGGAGAACAACCCCCGTGCAGAGGAAACTCTGAGAGTTTCCAGATGGCCAACGCCAGAGCAGAGGCCACTAACGTATGGGGTGATGGCAGGCAGTGCTTTTTCTCTACCCAGCCATAGGTTAAGCGTCTTGCTAGGTGGGAAGATCGCTGTCTCCAAGGCAGGGCGCAGGCAACTGGTAGTATTTCGACCCTGTTCAAGGCTGTACCTCTTGGCTCTGCCATTTTCCCAACTTGGAGGGAACTGGGAGCTTCTCATGGATGCCCTCACAGGATGCCAGAGCTCCTGAGCTCTGCCACGTGCCATTTAAAATCCGCCACTGGGCCCCTTCAGACAGCAGCTGCCAGCCCTGACTTTACAGCACCTCAAAAGTTGTGGGCTTTGAAAGCTAGGAAGGATGGCCGATTCCAGAGTCATATTTTATTTCTGTAAGAAGGGAACAATAAAAGTAGCATTCCCTAGGACTGGCAGCATTTGCAAGGCTTTTTGAAGACATTTAGTCCGGCACAGGGCACGCTGGGCTGGGACTCGACTGCTGCATGCTGTTGTGGCTCTGCCAGGGACCCCCCGTGACCTGTAACGCGTCCCATCGCCTCTGCTTACCCTCTCGCCTTTGCCAGCGCTGTTCCTCAGACGAGCACTTCAGTGCCCCACCACTCCAAGGCTCAACCCAACTCCTGGCCAGGATGCTTTCTCCTAAGGCAGGGTTCGGCGTGTTGATGGAAGGCAGACTGGCCTGCATTCAGGCTTCGTTGGCTGATCCCTGGCTCGTGAGACTGGTCAATACCTATCACACACACACAGAGCTGTTTGCACGTCATGCTACAATCGCGCTTAATGCCAAGTCAGTAGGAGCTCTGTGTACTTTGAAAGTGAAAGCCGTAACAAGTTAATTTTGCATTAGGAAAAACCAAGTAGCCTACTTGCTAGCGAGCAGCTTTGTTGCCTGGGTACCAAGTACAGTAGCTCCTTTTTGCTCCCTGCCAAGGCCTTATAAGCGTCTGCTGTATTTTATTTCAGTCCAGAACCACGACGGCTATTTATTCATCCCCGGTGAAATGCTCCACTTGCTGCTTCACACGGACCCAGGCTGGCATCAGGACAATCCCGCCTGCGTGCTGGGGGAGCTGGCCCAAGGCTGCCTCAAGGATCTTTCAAGGCAGGGTTTGAACTCTGAAAGGCCTCCCTGCCTTTGCGAGGCACAGCAGAGCGCTGCTTCCACCTGCCCGCTTTTCTGTACGGCGCTGGAACAATGCGGGGCTGGGCTGGGCTGGCCGGCAGCTCTCCCTGCACCAGCTCGACCCCACCGGGAGAAGAAAAAGCAGCAGCATCTGTGGACTTCTGGCTGCTGGACTTGTGATGCTACAAACCCCAAGAAGCCAGGATGACTTGCTGCAGGGAAGGCAAACCGGTGTCCTGAGGCGTCAGCAGATTCAGTCACGGATGGAACACAGCATCACTGACCCGCTGGACAGCAGGAACCCGCAGCTGCACAGCAGGGGACACAGCTCAGGGCTGCTGGCACTCCCAGAGCACAGCCAATTTTCTTCATTTTGGGAATTAACGTACTTGCTGTCTCCTCCATTCAAAGTCAGAGGATGCATCTTTAGTCCCCAGTTCTGCAGACTCTTGCAGAATCGAGCTGGGCCCTTTCCTTGCCACCGCCATGTCTAGCAAGGGAACTGCAGGACACATTAGGTCCCTGGCCAACGTGGCTGCAAGCCCCCGTGGCCCCAGGGGTTTCCGCGGCCACAATGAGCTAGGATAAATAATGACATCCCTCTGAAGGAGTGAAACCCTCCTCGTTCCGCTTAAGCTGCAGTGCAACCTCAGCCCAGTTAACAGGTAGGAAAAAGCAGAAGCGCTTATTGATTTTTGAGGCGCACAAAGGGAGGGGGTTGATCTGCAAAGTAACGTTCTCGGGCAACTGCTTTTCAGAACCCTTCGCACCTCAAAGCCCTTTCAGAGGGGAACACCAACCAGCCATGGTGAATTTTTCCCCGTTAGCATCCTGTTAGGGATTTTCCAAGGCAGTTTCTGACCCTCAAGTGAAGAGGCCTAGCTGTGGAAAACCACCACAGTTCTCAGAGGAACCAGTCACAATATTGGTAATCTCAGCCCCTCCCCACTCCGGCAGGTACCTCTGCTCCTTGGCTTCGTCACGCCTGTGTCCCCACTAAGCCTACCACACCACACCTGGGGGAATCCCACGCTCCTCGAAGCTCACCTACATTACAGAAGGCACAGGATGGAGCATATTTTTCTTTCCTTCGGGGCCTTTCCTTCCCCTCACCCTCAGAAGCCACAGTGAAGTGCTGGGTTACAACTGCAGTTCTGGGACTTAGCTGAGGCAGCCTTGCCAGGGGACTTCATAGCTCAGTGTATTCTCAGAATTAGTTTAACAGGAGCCATCTCTGCTCTAGGAAAGGGCTTCCCCTCTGATGCAACCTTTCATTAGTGAGCACTACTGGGACTGAGCCCCCTTCCTTTTTTCGGTTCCGAGAAGCATGACACGCAGTGGATGAGTCACAGGACATTCTCCATGGGCTTCCTGAGAACTTCAACTTACCCTTGGCCTATGAAACGAGGCTTCCTACAGCATCAAGACACCCATCACATACCAGTCCTTCCCAGCTAGCTGCAAAGCACCCTTCTAAAGTGTTTGTTTCCAACCTTTTCATCGCCACTCCCACGGGGTTTTCCGTGTGCAGTAGTACCTGCTCCATGAAGCCTTCAGTAGCCTAGAGAAGTTACCTGGCTATTCGTACTACGAACCCTTCAGCTGGTGTGCCAGCGAAACACACGTGCTGGTAACTGTCACCTTTGGTTTTAGGGTAGTTAACAGGATCAATACCGTAGAGTGCTTACACCTGAACATTTTCCCACCTCTAAAACTACAGACTTCATAAACTCATCTTCAGTCTACCCTTCATCACTTGCTTGAACCACCTCTCTTCCTCACGTTTTCTATTAGCACTCAGTTACACCACAAATACTAAAGACACATTTAAGCAAAGGTGTATCCCACAGCACCGAGCCTAAAACTGACATTAGCCTGCCTTTGAAGGTAAGCAAGAAAGCACTTCCAGCACAGATTAAAGCCAGAAACAGCATCTATTGATCCTGCAGATATAACAGACTTAAGAATATCAACTATGATGTTTTTAAGTGCTTTATATTTATTATAAAGTATTAATAGTTGAGTGTATGGAAAATCATTCTCTACCCTAGAGAATAAAATGACAGCTTTACAAGTTATGCTATACAGTACATGAAGTGCTGTGCATTTTTCAGCTACTTGAAACAGCATTTGCTATACAAGTGAAAAAGGGTAGACTTAGAAGTTTATTATTTATAATACAGTGTGTTAGAAAGCACAAACAAATAACACTCAAAATAAACAAGCTCCCAAAAATCTAAAGAAATCTTTAGATGACATGTACACAGATTATACTCAAGTTTCAATATACACGTTATTGTTCCCCACAAGACGCTCCGCTTTACTGGATTGCCGGAACATGATGGAAATCGGAGGTGCAAGAAAAGCACCTCCGAAGCCAGGTAAGCATTGGATGGGCAGAACAGCAATTTCCTGAAGTGTTCTCCACAGTCTTTGGCTCTACTAATTTCTTACAGCCATATACTGTGGCAACACAAGAAGAGAGATGGGCTCCAATTACAAGAATTGTCAATCCCAATCCAGTTATCTGGGGAGTTGCTAGAGCAGTTCAAGGCACTCTTCCCAGTGCTGCCAGCCCACAGAACCCCCTGTGCCGGACACAGCGTTTTGAGAGACAACCAGGCTGGGCTAAAGCATCTTCTTGAAGGACATGGAATGAACAGTTCAAGACAAACTCCTTCAGAATGTCCAGTTCAAAGTTCATTCATACTTCACAGGCACACCAGCTTAAGAGAAACATTCAGGTCTATTTAGGGAACACGTTACAGCACGCCGCTTCAACGCGTTCCGTTGCTTTATGGTTGAAGTGGTGTAACAGCTCAGCAGCTTTGAAGATAGTGTTCATGGGGCATGTTGAACCTAATCTCACAGTAAAATTTTAAGCCTACTTCACAGTTTAACAGTTGTCTCCTTCACTTTTCCTTCTCATTAAGAGGCAGTGTCTACAACAAATCTTTTACAACTGTTCCGCTTACAACATAAACCATAATGCCAACACCCCCCCAAAAATGTACTCACAGTAACACTGTTTGCTCTGATGCATGTGGTATTGACACTTAATTGTAAGCTTCTCCCAAAATATAAAATACCTCCTAGATCAAGAAGATTTAAAGATATTGCACTGATGTATTTTACTTTTGCCTCCCAATCTCATTCCAAGTATTTACGAAACTGTAAACAAGTCGTTTTTATACAGTCTTCAGTACTGTACACCTGCGTTCCAAGGAACCGGAATTCAGTGACACCTTCGTTAAGAGATACAGTAGCCTAAGCACAGTGTAAGTTCTGTCCAGCTGCCCTCTTCGTACAGTAACCGACAGGCCACTCCTCCCGCATTCACACCTTCAGCTTCCTCTTCTGATCAAAGTATGCATCAAATCTGGATAATGCATATTCCTGCAGAAATAAGGGACATTCAGTACTCAATACAGTAACAGCTGAGTTTTCTTATTTGGGATGAGGAAGCCTAATGAAAGCATTAGCTGTGTTACCATCCTAATCTATCACTTCGATGCATTAATTAGCTCTATTTGGGGAGGATAATCTCTCTAGAGGAGTTCTGCCCTCTTGAAACTTCCTCCAGTCTCATTTCAACTCTAACACTATTACCTGCTGCTAGCATGTCAGAAAAAAAAGGAACTAAAAAGGTCAGGATTTCACTAAAAATGATGGCTTCTGCCACACCTCCTGCAGGAGGTTTAGCGTACGCGAAGTTGTATCACTTTACAGTACACCAAACATGTATCAAGAGTTGGACTGATCCATTTCTCATGTACAAGCTACCTGGCATTGATAGCGTTGCACACAATATCAACACGTTCTTACATGTGCACTTTGCTCCATTTCCAAATTCACCTTTACTGCACACTAGCTTCCCTCTTGCATGGGATCTCTTACTGCAGAATACTTCACTGTGTGGCATCATCCCACTGCAAGGCCTGACACATAAGGCTATAGTCTCTCTACATAACAAAGAGGAGAATTTCTGAAGTCTTATGATCTTAGATGTTCTTTACGCTCACAAGGAAAGAGTGCAAACTAGTAACACACTGGTCTTAAAACATTTTACTCCACTTAGAAGATATCAGTTACTGCAAGAGGCCATTTCACTTACTTTCTGATAATGTACTGCAGGTTACTTAATGGAGTATACATTTTTAGTTACATGAAGCTATGATTAAATAACTTACCAGGTAACCAAACTCAATGGATGAGATCTTTGCTTGTATAATAGACCACAGACCCCAGAAGAAGTGTGATGCAAGGGCAAACCTGAAATTACAAAGCTATGTTTATTGAAATACCCAGCTAAGTCACAACACCTTACTTCAGTATCCTGGTAGAGCAGTATTCCCTAGTTTGGGGATGCCCACACTTTTTCTTCAAGTGTAACACTATAAAAATAATTCCATTAGCTTCCCCATGGAGTAGTATTTTGTTTACTCCACTAGTAGTGTATTCCACATGTCTAAAAGTTATAATGGACAGATTTTTCTCTACCACATATAAATGGCTTAGAGTCTCTCTTGGCTGAATTTTCTCCACCCACTGAGGTATAATACAGGTATCACAGTGGAAGTGTCAAGATACAGCTGTGAAAGACAAGTTACCTGTTAACTTCTATCAACACTTCTTCTTCTAGTTTGGACTTCTCTTCATTGCTCAGCTTTTCAAAGCCATCATGGAATGCAGGCAGGTAACTGGAGATAAAATGAAGCTGGAAGGCAAGTGAAGAAAGTTACAACTCTTTGTCTCAAGATGTATCCACTCCTTTCAGAGCTAGGCAGGCCTTTTAACAAGTTGTCATTTAATTTTTCTAAACACCAGCAGTGCTGGAGTTAGCTCTAAAATTAATGGTGGTTCTACTAATTGCTTGGAAGTCTGATTGAAGAAAAGTCATAATATTAGGACAACAGCCAATGTTTTGCTACTGCCAACTAATTTCACAGCTGCAGTCCACAACAACTGGAGTTTGTGTGGCAGATAGCAACACAGTACATAGTAAATACTCTACCCTGAGTAGCCATTATGAAGTTTCTATGATTTTAAAAGCAAGGTAATCAGGATTACAGAAAGTTTTATATTTGAGGAAGTCAGAGGAAAGGTCTTGGGACAGAGCTAAGTCCAAAACAGAACTGGAAAAGAGAGTTAATATTTGAAGACTGTAGATACTGGCATTTTATTATATCTTATGTGCCTACCTGTTGCTTCTTTGAAGGATATTTAAGAGCGCTAGCTTTGAAGAATGGGTACTTCTCATACGTGTAATCATACATCCATTCACAGAAGTGATTCCCAATGTCAAATCCTCTGAAACAGATATGAGACAGAGTACCTCAATATTTGCACACCAGCAATCTGGTTTTGCTTAAGCAAACCCAAAATCAAGTTTAAAAGCACAAGGCTACTTAGAACTTACTGCAGTTTTGCTAAAGGAGGTAGAGAATTGATAACTAGAATACAACTTTTTTGCAAGTTATTGAAATCAATTAGCAAAGATGGGCAGTTAAGAATGAAAGTTACCAGCTGCATGAAAATACTACATTTTGCTACCAAGTTTTATATCAATGGAGACAGTTAAAATACTTGACATATACACAACCATCATCTCAGCACGAAGCCAGATGCATCTCTAACGTTAGTATTGCAGGCAAAGAGGTCATACTCAAAGTATTTAACATATCTCACTTTCACATTATTGGAATTCAGGGTTCCATTATGTTCCAGCTATGCTAACGTTTAATGATCCCAGTGACTCCACACACTTAAATCATCCTTAGACACAGGTACTAGGTGAATGAGGTAATAACAAAGTATTTTGTGTAACCATAGTGAATCCTAGTGAAAAACCTAGGATTACTCTCACCTGCACAGATGAGCATGCCATTTGAAAGGGCTGAAGAAAAAAAAAGCAGAAGCAAGCCTGCCCTACATACATTTGTACACACACAATCTACCATTCTCCTCATCTCCCCACTAGAAAGAAATTTTGACATGCAAGGAAGAAGCCATTTGTGCATAAACAAAGCCTCTAGTCTGGACAACCAAGGAGGTCCAACAACTTTGACCCTCCTGCATGCCTATACTCAATGCCATGAGGACCAGAGCTGCTCTGACTAGTTATATATGCTGGCCACTGCTAACAGAGCAGAACACAATCCACTCAGAATAGACAGATAATCAGTAGTGCAGCACTTGCTCTCACTGTAGCATGTAGAAAGTAATACACCTTCCTGCTGAATAGAAAATAGAGTGATTTACCGGTAATTGTAGCTGCTGTATTCAAAGTCAATGAGCATCAGCTTTTGGTTTTCTGAATTCTCTCTGCCTTCCAGAAGCAAGACATTACCTGAAAATTTTAAGACAATACAGCATATTCAATAAAGTCCCAGGAAAACTATAGAAAAGCAATACTGTATCTTAAGAAACATTGTTTAGATAATCCCAATTATCCCTTACATCTGTGCAGAAGAACGACACGAGAAGCCAAGCTGCACTGGCCATGTACAAGCTCATTGGAAGTTGAGATATACACTATAAACCTTGTAAAGCCGGAAGCATAAAAGTTTCCTTCTGTACAGACAGAGGTAGACTTGTTCTCCCAAGGGTACTGCTTCTCCAGTGTCTAGCCTGCAGCTAACTCAGATGACACTGTCAGCCTTAGCAGCTCTTGCTGAATTGTTTCTTTCCACAGCTTGAGATCTAAATTATGCAGCATCTCTCATCCCTGCATAGCACTATCATTGATCACACAACACTTGGGACAGGAATTGCTTTTCAGCAGCCTGAAACCTACAGACTGATAACTTTGCTATTCTAATATGTGGCACAACCAGTACCTATATAAAGAAAGAGGCTGAGCTTTTCTAACAGGGAGAGTGCTTTATCTGTTTTTCAATTTTTTTGTCACTATAATTCATCTGCAAGACATTGAGCTTCCCTCTGTGAAGTGCCAACTAGTAAATATATCTAGAGTAATTCCAATTTCTGCAATAGTTTGTCTCCTCTCCACAGGTACATCTGTTCTCTATGCCATACCCTTGCACAAACAGACCAAGCACAGTATTTCGCCCCACCCTGCCCCCCGCCTTGGAACTTTAGGTTCCAAATCTTGCCCCAGCCCTATCATGCTCTGACACATCCAGTACTGCACCTTGCCACACCAAAAAATGAGACCTTAAACTCCACCACTATTAAGCTAGATGAGGCTTTTTCCCCTTGTGCTGCTTACCCTTACGTGCCTGTCCTCTAGGGCAATCCTATTCCAGGCCAATTCCTCAGACGTGGCTAACAAGGCCGGGACTCCCGGGAACAATGCAGCCCTGCATACAGTCCTAGGATGCATCCATCCTGCCAGCTCAGCCCAGCTTACCCACTGTACAGCTGACAGGGAGCACAGACACAGCATACCCAACACCTTCAGCCCTGCCTCCTTTTCATCTCTTTAGACAACTGGCTCAGAAAAATTGTTATTACCTCCAGGACTCCCAGAGAGAATGTACTAAAAAAAGGAGGATAAGGTTTTCCTAATGTTTCTTACCAGTACAAGCTGAGAACTGCTGAGTCAAACTACCCTAGTCTCCATTTTCACCATTCACTGTACTTTTTCAGTGTCTTTCTTTTAAAAGGACTAAAGTATATCCTACCCTGATCACATATATTGCAGGCAGCTAAGAAAGGTACGGTCTTAACAGAAAATACCCAAGGCTCCAACCATCAACTGACCTCGACTAACAGAGCACATACACATGCTTGGCTTAATCCAGTTGTGATACCAGAGGTTCTCTGAATTAGCCCGAAGAGTTGCTGAAGCCAACGCACTTTGCCTTGCGACTGTTGCACACTGGGGACCTGAAGGCTGCTGTTTCAGGTCAGCTGCCAGGGCAGTACCTCGATAATGAGACTACCTCTCAGAAAGCAAACAAGTGACCAAAAGGCAGCTTAACACTACATCACTGAGCAAGGTCATGAAACATTAGCAGCTTACCTTCTTGACAGTCATTGTGGCAAAATACAACTGGTGATGAAGTAGCTTCAAGCATAGCTCTAGAAAACAGCAATACAGGATCTTGTAAGTAACAAATCACTAAGTTCAGTTTCACTTCCAAGTAAAGAATGATTTTGTTGTAAGAATTTGAAGCACTGTTCATTTCTAGCAAGACCCTATTTTCTCAATTAGGAGCCCAAGATCAGGACAATGAAGTTCAACTTCACTGATCAGCAAGTAAGATCAGCAATTGGTAGTCACAAGACTCAGGTTGGTTACAGAACCAAAACCAATCCCCAAATTGTAAAGTAAAATGAATATAGGGTATTACACTGTATAATGTGTTTGAACAAGTATACAAATTCATACTGAAACTATGCAAATTGGAAGACAGTGGTAGACAAAATAAGCCTACCTTAGATTTTTCATTTCCTGGGAGAGATTGTAACTGAGGAGTTTGTTCAGTTGTCTAGTTCTGCATTCTCTGGTAAATTTAATCCTCAGCACTTGATTTAGATATCTGTTAAAAATAGAGACAATAGTACAGCATTTGTGACTGAAAGTATATTAGTCCTCCCATACTAAGATACCATTTAAACTAAAAATCAAGAAAGTTTTAAAAAAGTTACTAAAGAAGATGTTACTATTCTTCAAAGGAAATTTAAGTTCCTCAAGTAACTATAAAACAGTTTATGGGTACAGTGAGAGCTTGTGCTCTCAGGCATTCAAGGAAGAATGATCTGCTTATCAAAATTACAACAGGTCACCTTTTTTCCATGCTTTGAAGTCTTGCATAACTTACTTTTCCATTGTTCCAAAAAGCCACTTAGGTTCTTTATTAAATGGCATTTTCATGCCATGAAATCTAGCCATCTTCTCAGCTATTTCAGCAGATATGTCAGGTAAGCTTAGCTCTTCAGTACTTAGCTTCCTGCTCTGTAATAAAACACAGTATTCTTAAAATACAGTTAATTACAAAAGTGGGATTAATTACAAACACTAGCATTAGTGTCTATATAGCACAGTCTAAAATACTAGCATAGTACCCAAGCAATACGCTTTTTTCATCCTCAATGAACTTACAAAATTACTGTCTTTGGAAAAGCAAAGTTAGCCAGCCTAGCTTACTTAGGACTTAGTCGATTCTCTTCTACATCAAGACCTGGGGAATATCACATCTCACACTAAGAATATCTTCAAAGCAGATTGGGTATAAATATTTAAGAACATCAAAACCATCTGCTCTTGTTGCTGTTAAAGGGAAGTGTTACTCCATAGCTTCCAATGCTATGTTTGGTATCTAACAGGCTTTTTATCTTCATTTATTACTCTCTGCTACAGCTGAAGAGTTTTTTAAATCTCTCTCCCTGGCAAAAGCTATAATTGGGCTCTCCAACACCCACTATAGCTGTATCAAATTACAGCGAGCAATTACTACAGGCTGCCAAGTATTCCATTCCTACATCCCTGCTTTTCTGGGCAGTCCAGAGAGCTTCTTGTCACGATCAATTAAAACAGCTAGTAGCAGCCCACTAACTAATCATGAACAGGACTTACAGGAATGAATTCCTCCAGTCGCCCTTGCGGAAAGATTCCATACAGCTTTGGGCCAAGAGCTCTCTCTGCAAGAATGGCAAACATAACACTTTCCAGAACCATGGCTTCTGCCCCCTACAAAAAAAAAGCATTAATTGGTGCTTGCACAGGAATGAACTTAGGTGTGCACAATAGCTAAACTGCTACAAAGTGAGAAATCTTAGTCTTTGCTTTAAAAAGACGACAGTATTTTACTAACCAAAGTTTTTTGACTAGTAACAACTTGTAGCTAGCATAGGAAAAATACAAATGTTTTGCTTTCAAGTTTAAAGCTGGGGAAGAAAAGTCTGTATTACTTAACAGGTACTGTTGGTGGGCCAGGTCAGAGGAAAACTATGCAAAAACCAAAACACCCTCTCCTCCCTAACCTGTGGGAACTCTGCAAATTCATTTCCTGAAAGAGTTTATCCTACTGAAGCACGGAACAGGAACTATAAATATTATGCTTGGAACACTGCCTCACAAAAGGACATTTTAACTATGCAAGTGAATGAAGCGACTGACTGAACTAACCAGTTTTTCATTTAGAAGAATGACTTAGGATTTGTTTCCTTTTAAAAAAAAAAAAACCACACACACCAAAAATGTGCTTAAGAGAATAATTTAAACTCCTGCTAAGGAGCATGTGTGCGTGAATAAGCATTCTTCCTTTTCTAGCTCCAAACATACCTCAAGTTTCAATAACTTTTCTTCAATGTTTTCTTTGCATCAATAAACTCAGTCCTTAACAATCACAAGCAGGCAGATTTTTAATGAATGTTTAAAAATTAATAGAAATATGAAATATTTCTTTAAAACACAGTTAAAAATCACTGAAGTATCGTTTTCTTGATGGGTAAGAGTAGCTGTAAGTAAACACAGAAGCCACAGTATACATCACTACTTCTAGCAAATATGTTAACCAGAATCCAGCTGTACTCAAATCCTAGAGGTGTTCTAAGCCTCTGCCTACTTTTGAGCAACTCATCTCTAAGTCTGACCCATGACAGTTAAAAGCGTAAGAATCAAGAGCACAAAATTAAGAAAACTCTCAGATATTTTGGACCACAGAGACTTTTGTGTTACTGTAGTCACTGCAATCTCAGACAGTAAACAACTCTTTCTATAGAAGTCCCACTCTTGAATACCCTCCAGGCAGTTCCATTGATAAATTATTTTTATTACTGGCACACACTTTATTTTTCTGGCACCTTCTCAACAAATTCTAGCATTTCATATTGAAGTGTAGGAAAGACTCATGCAACTATGTTCTGAAGCATTAATTGCAATTAAAGTTTAAAAAGTCATCAAGAATACCAACTGAGAGTTTAGTATTATTTGCATATGAATGTATTGCATCCATGTCCTCCACTGTTTTTCCATCTCAACTCCTCAAAGCAGAACTAATGCATCAAAAATACATACTTTTAATCATGTCACATGCCCTCAGTACCACAGATCTGAACTTTTCAGTTCAATCCTGAAGCCTAGTGCCAAGCACTAAAAGGCAAATTAGATACGGGTTACTGAATGTCTACTCCATTATTAGCAGATATTGAATTTGTCTGTGCCTGGTACAACGCCAGGATGCTTTAGAAGTCCGATTACAGCAATCCTGTTGGGTGTTCCCATTAAGATGTCAGTTCCTTGCTTTCACATGTTACTGAAAAATCAACTCATGATACTTTGATAACAGCAAGTGCCAAAGAAATAATCTTCATTAAGATGTCCCTTACGGCATCAGAAGTGACAACCTGAAATAGTGACATTTCCAGTTACTCAACAGCACACTTCTAGGTTATTTGTGGCACATGTCTGCCTAGCCCTACTCCTTTAAGACATGCTTAAAAATTTAGAACCTTCAGATAATCCACAACTACACGATTGCAAGTTTGTAAACTTCTATGTCAGCAGCGTTAACAAGGATGGCTGCATCTCTGCATGAAAGATTGGTTTCAGGATTAAAAAATACACAAATATTATCTAAAAGCAGCAGTATAAGAATATTCACTCTGGTGCCTCACTCTTAAAAGACAAAAAAGTTTACAGCACCAGAAGAACTTCCTCTACTGTAACAGAATGGTCACTCAAGAACAAGTCCAATGACAGGTCTACAATAATACCATCACTGTACCTCAGGCACAAAGGCTTCTCCTTCATAATACCTGATGGACCTTTTACCAAGTCTCCACTCCATACACTGCTGTCAAGTACAAGTGTGGAAATAAACTACTAAAGGACATCAGAAAATTCTATAGCATACTTCATGTCATGGACGCTGGACAAACTTAGGTATCCTAACTCTTCACTTAAATGTCCACCTTGTGACTCTTTTAAAGGATCAAGCATTGTAACTAAGTAAATTACGTATCTCAATGCCTTCAAATATTTTGCAATATACCTTGCAATATACTGCAAAGACAGCAACCTGTTTTAAGCTCTGAAGCTCTCAATCTTAATCAGTTTCAAACAGATGCAACCATGAGCACTTGGATTTAAAACAAGCTTCTGGAGAAGATTTGACCACTGACACCTTTAAATGAATACTTAGAGCTGAATGTTGCATTTGAAACCCAAGAATTATAAACACTCTTTACAAGACTTTTGCAGAACGCAACTCCCATTCAGGCAAGGAAAGATTAATAGCCTTTCTATGCTTCAGTTGGAACGGAAGCTCCTGCTTTATTCTTGCTTCAACAAAATGTTCACTATTAAATACGTGAAATAGTAGTATTCTGAGGAAAATCACCCCAAACATAGCAAAACCAAGGTAAACCACAGATCATCTCTATTAAAAGACCTTATGAGCTGACAGAAGACTGCCCCATCTTTAGTCACAGCTGTCAAACACCAGGCAGCTCAGAACAGCTACAATGCTTTTGCATTTCCAGAACATTTTGGGTTACCCAGAGGTTTTTCTTCTCTCCAAAGGATGACATTAACTCCTCTGACCAAATCTATCTACAGTTTTTACCCGGACCCAAGAAAATTAACAAATCCATCCTGACAGGAATTCTTGAGTACACTGATCCAACAGTAAGCACTATGATATTAATAGTAGAAAACAAAAACCTACCAACACAGAATCATTATTTTCAGGCAACAAAGACAGACAGGTTGGAAGTTCAAAGCCTTGTTTCCTGTACTGCAAAACCTTATGAGCTGCTGGCACCAGGGTGGGGCTTGTTTAGATTTTTTGTTTTCTTTTATAACTTTAGGAAGTTTTTTTTCATTGGATTGGGCAAGGGGAAATATCAAGCCACCTCCATTTTTCATCTCTGCAGAGAACTGACGAGGAATCAAACCAGTACATTTTTCAGTACAATCTTGGTTCAACTGATTGAAGCTGTTCCAGTAAACTTAACTGAAAGTTCAGCAAAACTTCAAAAGCAGTCATTCAACAACAACAATTTTAAAACCAGTTTCAACTCACTAGAAAAAGAAACAAATGCTTGAACTGTTTCAGATGGCATTCCCATAAGGTAGAAAATACAAGGGAAGAAAAGCAGCACTTAACAAGCAAAAGGTACTTCTCCCTAATTGTTGCCAAAACCATTACAGAGCTGAAAAACGATTGTACATAACAAGCAATGCATCTGGCCAACATACTGCAATGTTATCCCTTACTGAAAAAATACTGCCAGGGTAGAAAGCTAAATTACCAAATTCCATTCAGATGACTTTATGAAAAATTACACTCAGCTAAACATTATGCTACATGAGCAGAAATGGTTCCAAATGCAAGAACTTTAAGTTTGCAGAACCCAGATGACCCAAGCACAATGCTAATTAGAAACACTTCATGTTCAAGAGGAAGGTCTCTCCAGCTCCATATACTTTCCTCAGAAGAGTTCATCAACATATTAAAACATAAAGGTAATAATATAAAAATATTTATTCAATATTATAAAATATTTATAGAGATATAAAATAAAGGTAAAGCAGAGTACTGATCTTCCTCTACTAAATAAAGAGCCTAGTATTAGAAATAGCAGTACTGATACCAATACTAGAAACAGTAAGAAGCCATTTAGGATAGAACTGAGGGGGTGTTTCTTGTTAATGTGGAATGCTTAAATCTTTCCAAACTATGTGCAGACACTCACATTATAAGGTTACTTCTATGAGCAGCTAGATTTCTTTTCTTCATCACTGTTTCTGTGTCTAGAAACACAGCCCAGACACCAGTTGGAGCAACTACTGGTTTAGAACAAGCAGGATCACCACATTTCTCTATCATCTGTAAAATTCTGCGAACAAATTTAATTACTCACTTGCAAGTCATTTTCCTTCTGAGACTGTACAGACTCTCCTTTATTACAGGACCTCTATGAATGAGAAAAAGCAAACACAATGAGAAGATGAAATTTAACATGATTAACCTGCAACCACCAGAACAAAGGGAATAGAAGTGCCAGCTACAATTAACTAGATGTCTCAACACTGTCTTGATCTGTGACAGCTACAGCACTAGTATCCACCTGACCTCTGCCCACCACACTATTTCAACAATTCCAAAATCTTTCAAAAGGATGTGCCACTGAGACCAAGCCACTCCTGTAAACAGCCCGAGAGCTGATTTTCAGGTATGTTTATTGCTTCCCAGTGTTTCAAAACAAGATTTCAATGTATCATAAGCTTAGAGGAACATTTTTAATTAAGAGAAAATTAAGTCCCTCTGCATGACATCTGGGATGATACTCTTCTTGCAGCTAAAGCACTTAAGAGACACGTTACAGAGATGACAAAAGCCTCACAAGAACTATTAGAAGAGGCATGGTTTTGCAGCTAGAAAAAAAGCAAGTGCTTTGCAATTACCTTATTTTCCAAATTTCTTGTGACTAGAATTTCCTTATTCACAGTATGCTGTCTAGGCTACATGTACAATTACCACTGGTCAAGGAGAATGAAGTTTTATTTTATTTCTTCAAATGAACTGCCCATGTAAGCTAAAGAAGTCTCAGTAAGAACTGCAATATACTAGCAAAACTTTAACGAATTCCATGCGTAATTTCTTGTGCTAGGATTGTTAACAGTCATTATAAGGCAGTTTCAGAGTATCAAACCATACTCTTAGCAACTGAACCCTCAATGGCACATGCTTTTAATAGAGCTGCACATTTAAAATTCAAGATGTAATAAAACCCTTGTCCTTTAAAGGGCTTGAAGGTAAGGAGAAGAAAAAGCAAATATTTGCTTAGAATTAGTGACAGTTTGTGGCTGCTATTTATGTTGCAATTCCACCGTTGACTGTTTAAACCAGACTAGCTTTAGAGGCCCATAAAGGTAGCCTGCATCTTCACCTTCTGAACAAAAACATTTGATTTCATAGAACCATGTGCATACCTTTCTGTTCCAAAGCTCTAACATGTCCATAACAAGGGTGGAAATATGATCTTAATGGAATACAGTTAAGCAACACCAGCTGCCTTAAGTACAATACAACAAGCTAATGATTTACACAAGCTATGCAGTTACAGTATTTCAGAAACTATAGAAGAAGTATAGTTAACATGAATCGATGGTCTTTCAGCAAGTACTTCCCATTCCACTAGGATAGTAAGTTTAAAACAAGACAATATGAAAACTACAATTAGTTTATATTCCTTTCAAGGAAATTAATAAAGCCAAAACATATTCACTAAAGCTAAATGCATAACTACTCAATAGTATTAAAGTCATTTACAGAGGGCTTCTCTGAACAAGCATGTCCTACATCAATACCACTCTTGCATCTTACAGATTTTTCTTGAACAGTCAGAAAGTTACTCACCATCCAGGAGTCTTTCCTGATTAATGGTGCTCTCAGAATGGTTCAGTTCATCAGAAGGTAAGCAGATTAGGCTTTTCCCTAGAACCTGAACTGGCATCCACTTTCCAGAAGTCATACTGCATAAAGAACTAGCCAGTTCTAAGAGTCCACCTCAAATTAGTGTTGGAGATAGCCTAATGGCATCTACTGTGCCATTAGAAAGAGACAGTTCGGGATGCATACTGCAGAGTCATCAGAAAAGGAGACTTCTGCAGCATCCCTTCCTCTTTTCTGTTCCCTCAGCATGGAGCATTAGTGTCCACAGGAGAATGAATACAAAGTAATCTGTAAATAACTTACAAATATGAATGGGAGCTTGGAGAGGATCAGTCTTCACAAGTGGCCATGTACTCAGCCTAAAATTAGGAGTGTCTCCAGTACATGTGGTCAAGGAGAATGAAGTAAACAGGATGCAATTTTATGTAACAGAAGTTTAAGAGTTTAACTCTCAAAGTTTAACAGATGTTAAAGAGATAAGATTTGATTTGGTTTATGACTGCAATCACCTATGAGAACAGTGGTTCAAAGTAAAACATCTCATACCATGAGGTATCTGATCTACGTATTTAGCTCATGTGTTCTTGGCTAAACCAATCAAAACTTCAGTTCTTCCATAAACTCTAAGAGCTCACTCCAACTTATGTCCAATTCTGGGAGCTATTTACTTCAACAGCAATGGGATTTGAATTACCCAAGTAAGAGAATGACTGAGTAACTGCTGGAGGTTTTTAGTCACACTCTCTACATGTAAGTATTAACTAGAAATGGACACATGTTCTACATCTTTAAGGTTTCTTTAAATATTTGTTCAGTGCTTCTTTTATTGTGAGAAGGTTTATTCTCAAAAAGCAGATTAAGAAAGCTCACTACAATTTTACTAAGGGAAGACAGCTACAAGCACAGAGACAACAAAAGTTGTTATAGAGTCTACTTTGTGATCATGTAAATTCATTTAAAGGCAGGAAGCTTCAGGTACAAGATGAAAGTCCTGGAATAGGAGACATTGTACATTATTTGACCTCTGATCAGATGATGACCAGACAGTGTTTATACGTCTGGCAGTTGACATAGAAATTTGAGTTCCTCATAATTTTCCCCTTAATGCCCCAAATTTCTTTGTCTTGTATCTGGTAGATGAGCTCTGCATCAAAAATCCCAAATGATGCTTGGAAGGAGAATTCTGTATAGAGGAGGAATTTGCAATTCCCCACCACCACCCCATAACCCTTAGCTCCGCCCACAAATTTAAATCTTATAATATAACTCCATTTTTCTGAGTTTACTCAGCATTAGTAGTTTTCAAGACTTCAAAAC
This sequence comes from Gorsachius magnificus, assembly GCA_034008185.1. Lineage (NCBI taxonomy): Eukaryota > Metazoa > Chordata > Aves > Pelecaniformes > Ardeidae > Gorsachius > Gorsachius magnificus. The sequence goes on along the minus strand of CM067086.1, from coordinate 3,023,581 downwards.
ACTGCAATACTTTTATTTTGACAAATTACTAGGAATTGAAATCCCAAGGAATTACAACATTACAAGGAACTGCCTGAAGTTAGATGCAACCTATGCAGGGGAAACTTTTCTTAATTATAGAAGCTGTTGGCAGACATCAATTTGAACTTCAGGGTATGGGAACACAAACAGTTTTAGATTCAGCGAATATTGTTCCTGCTTATAAGAATCTGCTGTTGATCACTGATCCCTGCCAGACCTGAAGGAACTAATTTGCTGAAGTCCTAGAATCTAGCATGTAAGAATAATTCCCAGTTCAAGCCCTACAAAAGCCACAAAGACATCTCTAATCCTCTTCATTTCAAGTTACCATTCTCTTATGAGGGAGCAGAGGAAAGGAAGGGGCAGTACTTTGATATTTTGTTATTGCTGTAAACATTCAGATGCACAGACAGTAGCTGGTGCTACTTAAGCCTTATTTTTAAACAATGAAATCCAGTACTAAAGAAAATGAAAGCTGTAGAGAATGCTCCAACTTCAGAGATCTCATACTATACCGTGAATCGTGTCTGTCACCTGGAAACCAGAGTGCTCTAGGCACGATCGCATGGGCAAGCCTGCAGCAGAGAACACATGCATATACAACTAAAGTGGTACATTACCCCCAGAATACCCTTAACTCCACCCAACACAAATATATCCCCGTAAGAGGTGCTTGGTTTCTTTCAAGCCGTCTGCCAGTGCCAGGGATTTGTAGTTACTCCATGCTACAAACAGACATGGACACCAACAACCACAGAAGACGTCGATAATTACAGTTACACAGCAGTCTGCATTTTATTTAGTTACAAAAAATAAAAGGCAGCAAGGCAGGTATGGAAAAGATTTACCACAGAACTGTGGCAACCATTTATACTTATTTTGTGTCTGCTCACATAGAAATTGAGAGACCAGAGAGAAACATTAGGTATACACTGGTTTGGTTTTCCTCATTTATATGCAAGATTTTGTTTTGGCTGTTGCAAAGTAAGAGCCCCAGTGAATCAGAGTTCAAGGTTCTTTTGACATGTGTAAAAGAATGGGAATCAATCCCCGAGTTACCTTTTGATAGGTGAACTTCAAAGAAATTTTTTTTTTTTGTTGATGCTACGTTATGTTGAAATCCTTCAGTATTTCTAAGTATTTCTAAGATGTGGGAAGTTTTGATTGTTCTGAATTTAAGTAGAAACACTACAGTGATCTGCATATGAAATCCAGTCTTAAACTCTGGACATCAAATGGCATATCGCTGAGAATATTTTCCTGATAAAGCTAACAGTTAAAGACATTTTGTCATGAGGAAGTTTTACTTTCAGTGCTCCCCTTTAAATTTAGCAACTAAGCTGGAGCAAGAATAAGTGAAGCAGAGTAAGACATATCCCTTTTTTCACTGTAGAACATATCTGCATTGTGCCTCAAACATTTGAGTTTTAATGTGGTTAGTACTTCAACCTGTCACAAGCACAAATACTTGTCTTTAAAAATCAAGGACTTCTCTTGAGTATATCCTTGAGCGGAACTTTTTTTAACATCCATGCCAGTGCAACCATTCACAATAATGGCTGAGCCAGCTCAGTTCAAGTCCCCCCAGCTCCCCCCCCAAAACAGTCATGCACACAAAAAATTGGCTTAAACATATCAGCTATGACAGAGGAAGGCACAAAGCCTTCCCTGAGTGGCAGCTTTAGCCAACTGGCATGGTTTGTACTGGATGAGTTTCATGTACTGACATTTGTGTCTTCCAAGATTCATAATAAGCAAACTGGGGCTATTTTCAAACTGCAAAAAAGGTTCCTTTAAAAGGTGGCTCAAAGAATTATGGTGCCAGTATCATTCATTCTTAAGTTAGTATCAGGTATCTATTTTTTACTTCTATTCAAAATTTTAACTTAAACTTGTCTCCTGCACATACAACAATTTGGTGCAGATTACTATAGATCTATAGTATTTACAGTAAAGGAGTAAGAAGAGCTGATATTATCACTGGTTTGTGCTCCAATTTCAACAGAAAGTAAAATGGACAAGAGTTAAAACATGCTACAAAGGCTCAAACAAACAAGTGGTAACTACTAATACCCAGTGGCAGTTACAATTAAGTAATTGAGAATTAAGTTGTGATTTTAGTATAAGGTCTCAAAACTCAACTTACTTAAGTGGTGTCCCTTAATTTCTATAGGGCTTAAAATTTAAGCAACATTACTAAAAAATATCAAATTACTCCCTCTTAACAGGCTTGTCATAAGATTCTGCTCATGCCACCCAGAAATTCATAAGAATTCCAAGTGAGGTTTTCAAAATACCCCAATAAAACAGTTTGCTTATATTTTAACTTGCATTTAAGGTAGAGGGGCTGGAAGAGACAAATGTTTGTTGACAAAAATTGTGAACCTCAATGCAATCTGAAAGTTTTACCTTGGGACTTTCTCTGCTTACTTAACCTTTAGTGAACTGCACCAACAAGAGCAGTCATTTCACTGCCACTACGGAAATAAAGGAAGTTAGACATCTCAAAAGATCCTTCAACACCAAGAGTAGAAAGGTTAGAAAGTTATGAACACACTTTCAATTTTCAAACCGAATTAGTTCTGATTTTAGAGCCCAAAATTTTATTTTGATTTCTTCAGTGGATAGGGGCACAGAAAAGGCAAGCTAAAAAAACCCTGAGGGAAGAGGAGGGCAACCAAATTCTAGAGTCTACTTTACTTTTCCTTTGAAATATAAGGGAAAAGCCACGTTTCTTCACAGCACTTGGGCAACAGAATTTCTACCACTACAGGAGTTTTACAGCCCATGTTCCTACTCAAGCCTTCTACATATTAAGTCATCATTACATTAAAGCCATTAATAATTCAGAAAAAAATTCTTAGCATCAACCCTAGGAGTCATTTTGAAACAAATTTTCTCACCACCATTTTTTTCACTTTGCTGTTGGTTTCTCTTAAACTAAAGGAAAGACTATTTAAGCTTGAATTAATCAACTTCTACACACTTTTCTTGTTTAACATTTTAACTTTCCCAACACACAGTGGTGTAGCCAAGCATTTCATGCTATTTCAAACCACTGGAATCTTCTACATATTTGTCGTAAAGTTTGCTACCACAGGAAAGTTAATACCTCACATAGTATAATAAAAGAATACTTTAAAGCCAGTTAAGTGACAGTATCCAATGAGACTTTTAATAATAAGTTTGGTCAAGGTAGCAGAAGCAGGAAGAATGGGCTGAGATTTCAGGAACTGTCAATCTCCTGCAGATATTGGACCAGTTATTCAAAGCAAGTGACTGAGTACTGGAAAATATCAAATTAATGGCTAATAAAACCAGACCCTCTAAGTCAAATAGAAACAATTGCCAACATCCAAATGTAATTTTATGAAGCTGCAATTTTTCATAAGGTTAAACACTTATGTTAAGGTTATTTATTTACAATATAATCCAAGTGTCTAGCAGAGATGGGTAAGAAAAGATCTGCTGTACAGTCCTACAGTAACAGCCTATAAGCTTTAGAAGAGATCACCTTTACAAAATATTCTTGATTTTAAACCTTACAGTTTGAAACAGATTTGCCAACCACTTCTCTTAAGGTTTGACAAATTTCAATGCTATTTACATTTTACTAACCAAATAAAAGTAACATTAGAAGAGTTCGACAAACATCTGGTTAAGCTTCTATGCCAGCTGCAAGGCATATCACACATTTAGGAAAGCATGTTTTGGCATGAGATGGCTATACAGTATTGATGTTTGTGCTTCATTTTTATTCTAACACTATAGATCAAATTTTCCAGCAACACAATTACCCGTGATATCTAATAAAATGCTTGAGCACTGTGCAAGTTTGACAAAACCTTCAACTTTAATTTCCGAGATTCGAAGTGCTACCAAGATTAAAATTAAGCAGTTTAGTCTCTTGCAATCTTGCTAGTTATGCCAAAGTCCTACATACTGTACAGAAGCAAACTTTGATAACTTTTCTGAAACACCACAGTCCAAACTTAACACCATAAACAAAACATTACTGATCAAACGGACAGCAAATGAGCCTTCAGCTGATACACGCCAGTCAGGATCTGTATAGAAAGGAGTGTAAGTTCTAGACAATAACAAACTATAAAAAAACTCCTTTAAGCTAGCAATCTACCCCACTACCACTGAACCACATTCCCAAAAGGATAAAGCAGCACACACTTGCAGTGTGTCACAAATTAAGATCTCCAAACACATTACAATTAGGCTACAGAAACCCTCCCACTCCCAAAGCACTCCATGTACTCACCATCTGCAAGATTGCACCATATAAGCGCAGGAGAACTTTCCGTGGTTCATCTGCAACTGTCTCAATGGTATCAGGTAGTGAGCACTGAAACAGCATGTTGCTGAGGCCACCTCTATCAAGAGAAAGGCAAGTTCATCAGCGCATGCATACATGTTTCATTTCCTACAAATCAGAGACGCACTAATCAGCCTTTTAGTATGATTAACTGATCTATCCTAACATAAGCAACAAATTTCCAACAGTACCAATAACTCATAACATAGAAGGCTTCAATTAAAAAACTGGCAGCTTCATGCTTCTTAATCTGTAGTTCACCATCAAGATCTATTGATCCAAATCACAGTTCAAATTATGAACTGACTAATGTAAAATGCAACAGGCAACTAAGGTAAGATGTAGACTTCTGTTAATTATTTTCAGGATGTCTAGAACATGATGCTGGAGTCTTGTCAGATATACTTGGTTGTACAAACAAGCAAGACGACAGCAGAATAAGCTTAAAACCATACGGTGAGTATAAACCCCTAAATTCAAATTAAGAGCTGGTATCACTGGGATGGCAGCTACAAAGATTTAACCTGAACACCTGTGCTACAGCATTGCTGATGAAAGTCTTACCTATGCTATCATTCTTAGGGACTCATTTTCAATTTTGAAATTTACAATTAAAGCAGTTCTTTATTTTAAAGAAACTGCTCATGTATTCATCAAAACTAAAGTCACACTCAGAATCTTATCAGGCAAGGCACAAACTAGGGGGCCCTGTGCTTCAAACATTCAGGGATTATACAAACATGCTGGCTTTTCATATAATTACTGGTTTACAACAGTGTTCTTATTGGAAAAAGTGACAGCATTTGTTTCCTACAGGTTTATCAAGCTAGACAGATACTAGATTAGAGAAACTAAGTTTCTTGATTTCTAGTAGCCCACTAGGAACACCTGCCTACACAACCCACCTTTTCTTTACTACATTGTCTTTCAGCATCCTCTTCATTACCAATATGTTCATTAAGAAGTTCTCAAATTTCCCTTCTGCAATAGATTTACCCTATTATTTCTTCCTCTACTATAAAAGGAAAAAGTATTGAAACTTCTGGTTTACTTGCAAAACAGAAATGCAAATCAGCTCTACGGAAAAAAACTTGTCTGTCTCACCAATAAAGAAAGAACTTTCAAAACCAGATACAATCCAAATATAGTAGCTAGCAGTAAAGGGATGAGGTAGCACAGATTTTAAAAGTAAGTAATTTTACTTGTAACATCTACATGACTTACTGCAGTAACTCTAGAATTTACACAGTGGTACCTCTGTCATGTTGTGATTTCCTTCACAAAGTAATGCAGTTTTTAATAACAGACAAAACCTAAGTATTGAATACTACCTTGCAGTGAGCTTTGATTCCAGAAATCCATAGCAGATCCAAAATGCAGGGGTTAAAATGCCGTTCTTAGTCCTAACCCGACACTCCTCTCAATGCTTTTTCAAATATTTTTCTGGGTTCTCTTACAATGCAGCGGGGAAGCAGTAAAGACTTTCTGGAGAAAAAGGCTACCAGGAAGTAGATAACCTCTGTGTATTTACTGGGAGATGACAGAGAAAAAAGGCTGGCCTACATATCCAAAGTCAACAACTGAGAAGAAAAAAAGAAATATCAAGAAGATAAGGTAAAAGCAGCAACTGCACAATACACTCAAGAAGGAAGACAGAAGAAACCGGGGCTTGGCAGACCAAAAAATTTAAAGGAAGATATATGAAGTAACTTTGAACCACGAAGGTGAACAGGTAGGAAAAAAAAAGAAGGGATAGCAAATGAAGAGCAAAACCAGACTATTCAGATGCAATCAGAACATTGGTTAGTTACACCAACTGCATTCCTGGCTTTATTTAAACTGTGCTAGTCAGGTTTTTTAAAAAGCATTTGCCACCTTTTCTAAGCCTCTGATGTAGACTTTGGTGAAAATACCAATACTTAAATAGAAGAACTAAGCACACTGAAAGCCACTTTACAAAAATACTGGACTAGAGCTCAAAATCCTGTACAAACATTTAAGTTACTTAAACACATGCTCAGCCTGCATACAGTGCATTGGAGCCCAGGAACTCTTCTTTTTATACCTTCTCAGCCAAGCATGAGTGTATTACTGAGGCTGAATTCCATTAAACAGAAGTTTCTCTATAGTTTTATGCACTTAAGACTCCAAAAGTTACCTCTAATCAAGGAAATCCATATGGGAGTCTAATAAAGGGTATTGTTCCCCTGAAAGGTCAATAGACTCAGCAGCTTGTTTAAGGGTCAAAAGGGCATGTATCACTCTTACACAGATAAAGCTACCAGTTAGTCTACTGCTGCAAAGTACTTGATGGGAAGCCCTTCCGCAAAGGTCGCCTATTTTCAAAGCTTCCCATTGCTTTCCCCATACCACAGCCACATAAGTTAGAGATGCTTATATACTTGCATTTCGATCAAATGTGAAACTATTTCTTTTCTTTCACACAACAAGGACTGGACCCCTCCATCCTATGAGACCAAGTACCTAACAGATGTTTGTGAACACGATTTGCACTAGTGCAGTCAAGACGGCAATGCAGACAGCGTGTCAGTGGAGAACGCACACTGAGTGCTTGACTTCTGCGAAACTAGAATCAGCAAACCAATATGATGCTGCATTCTCTGTAGATAAAAGTGGTGAAAAGACTTTTGCCAAAATAAATGCAACTGTCAATTGGCATGGTTTTACACATTCTTAAGTTTCAGCCCATCCTCTCTTCCTCCCAATCCAGAAACCATCAAGCCATTTTGGAGTGATCCCTCAGAGAGGAAGTTTCCAAGAAATGCAAGAATAACTGTGCTAAAACTGAAGGCTTTAGAAAGTAAGTACCAAAGTCAGCAGTACACACTAATAAGGATGAAAACTGTATTAAGCAAGTCAAATTACAGACTACCATCTAGGAACAGCATCAGTCTTCTAAAAATTCTCTCCCTTCATAAACTTATTATGATCATGTCAAGTCAGGAAAAATTATCTAAAAATACAAATACTATCTGTGCTGGCTTTCAAGGAGTTGCTATTTTTTAGTAGGGCTTTTGAAATACATTTAGAAATTAGCATGATGGGGTTTGATCATACTTTTACATATCAGAGCTTTGTCAACAGTTTATGCTCTCTTAGCTAACTGGGGGTAGATTTGCACATATTTCGTCTACGAACAAAAGTAGAAACACTAGGAAAGCAAACTCAGGACTCAAGGGGAGACCTTGACAACCATACCCTTTGGAACTGTACGCAACTCTACGTTTGATCAGGTAGAATGATCAGGCACTAAGATGCTAGACAAGCAGTTCATAAAAATGAAACTGAACTAACACTGGTTTGACTAGCACACAGGATTGATCTAAAGGAGAGGCAAGGATCTCAAACACATTATATACGGCTTCTAGAATGTCCCCAATTTACATATTTCTGCTGCCAACGTGCTGAGTCACAAGTACGTGTTACTATATATGCTACAAGATGAGTCACATCATCTATAGACCGCATTTATCCGCTAACTTCTGAATTTCAGAACGGTCAGGGCCAGGCCAAAAAAAAAGGCGGCTTTTTCTCAGAAGGGAGCTCCGTGCTCGGTGCAGCGGTTGCTACCGCCTCCATCACTTTTACCATCAAGGTCCGCGGCCCCTCGCCCGGCTGAGGGCCGAGGCGCCGCCGCCGCGCCGCAGTACCAGCCTCCTCGCACCGCCACCCGCTCCGGGGCGGGGTGGGGGGCGTGACGCGACGAACGCGGGGCCTCCCGCCGCCCCCCGGGCGCGACGCCCCGCGCCCAGGCGGTGGGTCCGGACGGCCCGGCCCTGCCCTCCAGCCGCAAACCGCGCCGTCCCAAGGGCGAACGCGGGGGACGGATGCGCGGTCGCTCCCCACGCGGCAGCGATCCCGCTCCCCTCCGCGCAGAAATTCAGAAAAGATTTTTAAAAAAAAAAAAAAAAAAAAAAAAGCGGAATAGGGGAAGCCTCGTCTCCCGCACCTCCTGCGTCAGGAAGCGGCTCCGACTCCGACTCCCAGCGCCCAACCGGCCCCCCCGCCCCCCCCAGGACCAACCAGCACCCGCCCGCCTCAGCGCTGACCTGATGGGGTTGATGCGCAGCTGCTCCTCCCGCAGCCCCCGCCAGGCCCCAGGCAGGAACTCCTTACACCACAGATACGCCTTGCGCCGCGTTCGGGGGTCGATCGGCGGCTCCTCCTCAGGCGGCGGCGGCGGCAGCAGCAGCGCGGAAGGCGGGGTCGTGGCGCCGCCGCCGCCGCCCCTGCCCGCCGCCACGGGGTCTTTCCCCTCAGGGTCGGGGTGGGCGAGGGGCGAGGGGGGCTGCCCGGCGGCGGGGAGGACGCCGCCGCCCCCGCCGGAGCTGCAGCCGAGGAGAAGCCCGAGCGGGGAGGGGTCGGCCTCGCCGTTACAGAACTTGGTCTTCATGGCGCGAGGCGGGCGGGCGAGAGGGCGCCGGCAGCGGGGAGGGGGCGCGGCGGCCGTTAGGGCGAGGAGCGGGTGGGCGGCCGCGGCAGCTCGCGCCCGCTCAGCCTCGCGCGCGTCCTTCCGCTGTCAGCGCCAGCGGCGAGTGAGCGGCGCGCTCGCGCCCGGCCCCCCCTTTTTATAGGTAGCTCGGCACGCGGGCCCGCTCGCCTCACGCTTTTTTTTTTTTTTTTTTTTTTTTTTTTTTTCCTCTCTCTGTCCTGATTGGCTGCCGGCTGTCGGCTCCAGCCTGGAGCGGGGGCGGGGAGGGGGAGAAGTTGCGAGCGCGCGCGAGGAGCGCGCGCGCCCTCGCCGGCCTTGCGCTCGGTGATTGGTGCGCGGGGGCAGCACGAGGCGCCGCTCGCGCCGTCGCAGTCGCCCCTGTGCGCGAGGGGGCGGGCACGGAGCACGCCGATTGGCCGTTTCCTCCCCTCCCCTCCCCTCCCCCCCCCCCCGGGTTGTCCCGGCGACCGGCGCGCGCAGCTCGGGGTTGGCGGGCGCAGCGCAAGGTGACCCCTCCCCTCTTGCTCCACACCGCTGTGGGGGCGCGGCCGCCGCACCCGGCCCCCCGCCCCGGCCCCGGCCCGCCAGCTCCCCCCGGGCCCCGCTCCCCCTTCCCGCCCGCCTCAGCGCCGCCCCCGGGCGCCCCTCTGTGCCTGCCCCTGAGGGCTCGGCCCGGCGGCCACCGCTCAAGCTTGGGGAGGTTCGGGCCACAGCGGGGGCTCCACCGGGGTGGGGCTGAACTGGAGGGGAGCACCGAGGGCAGAGGGAGGGAGCTGGCCGGGGCAGGGCGTGGGTCGCCTCACGGCGTGCTGTGCCCTGTGTGAGCCGGTACTCCCTCGGGCTGGCCGTGCCAGGGCTCCCTAACGCGCCGCTGTCATTCGCTCCCGTGACTCTGCGCTGTACGAAGTGGGTTGCAGCAATCGACAGTGCATTTCTTTAAACCTCTGCTGCTTACGGAAAGTTACTGAGTTACTTGGTTGTCACGTGTGAGGGCTGATTCATGCCTGTATGGTAAACTGGTCTCTCTTGGCTCAGGAGAGAATCATACCTGAGCAGAAAGGTAAGCTACAAGAAGAGGAAGAATTTCCACCTGCAGTGCTTCAAAGTTCAGTTTCTTTGTTAGTTTTGGCGGTGGCAAGACGTTCTCCTGTTACGGGAAGCATAAGCACCTGCCTTCCGGTCCTTTGCAGCACATGAGGAATGTCAGAGCAGCGATGTCGCAGCCAGCTGGAAGGAGCCACAGCTTTCCTGGCCCTCCGGCAGCCGGAGGGGACGAGAATGTTGCCTAATATGTTACATCGCCTTGTCATAAATGAGCAGTAAAGGAATAAATCGAACAGCTTTGGCTGTTCTCCCTTGTTAGTCTTTTATGGTACATAAGAGAAGCTTGTGGGCTCTTTTAATAATAGTTGCCATTATGGTGACATTCCTTGTTAAAGCTAGGGATTGCTGGGTTGCAAGGGACTTCCTGACATGCTCCTTCCCTCATCCCTCCCCAGACTTTCACTGCGTGGGCTGCTCCCTCGTTTTGTCTGCACACTTCACTTTCCACACTCCAGTGCTGGAAATCCCCCCCCAGTAGCCCACGGATTTTCTGAGAACTGTCAGGAAAGCTCCAGAACTGGCTTCAGAACTGCTTTGTTCTGAAGGATTCAGCTTCAGCACAACCAAAACTCTTCAGCTCTTCACTTACGAAATAAAATCCCTTAATCCGAGCACAGATTAGGATGCTGGAGATGGCAACACAGGGCTGCGGAGAGGCCCTTTCTTTTGCAGGTCCCTGCTGAAAGTACTTGACAACATCACTCATGTTGAATAGCTAAATACCAAAAAACAGTTCTACAGATGGAAAGCTCATTCTGCAACAAATGCTGATGATGTCTCTACACGTGGGAAGAAGTGGTGGAAATACCAGAAAAATTTGCCTTTCAAACAAGCTCCTTCTGTGCTTGAGCTTCACGCTACTTTGTCATAGTGTGAGTAACAGGACTTTTTTTTTTTTATCCTAGAGTTACTTGACTGATTTTTTTCTGGATTGCTATTGGTGTGGAAAGAGAAGGCAGAAAAGCCAGAGAAATAAAAGATTCATTTTTCCTGGGTAGAGAGAACTATTCTATTTACTTTTACTAGACAAGAAAACTGCAACTTGTTGATACTGGCCATTTCACTGACATTTGTTCATACCAAGTCATAAGCTTTGCTTCAAAACCTCAGATAATCTCTTTTAAAGCCTTGGAGAGTTTAGGAGATAGGAAAATCAAGGCTCTATTTGTGTGATATCCTTTTGATTACCACACACCCTTTCTTAGTGTCAGTCTAGCTTGCCTTTCAGTCCTGTAATGACTTCCGTTTTGATAAGTATGCTGGATCCCTACGAAGCCCATATGCACATTTTCTTTAGACATTTGTTCTGCTCATTACGCCGTTTGTTGTTTTAACACTTTATTAGTAGTTAGTAACTCACTGTATTTTATTGCTGAGTTTACAAAAAGGGTGTAACTCGCTTGAAAACTGTTCAGTGTTTTACAGCAAATGCGACCGCATATCTCCCGGGGAGCCACAAGTATGTACAGTGCAATAAAGGCAAGAACAAAGCAGCAGAGGAACTCGTGACAGAAATGAAGGTGAGTAATCGTAAGGGCTTGCAGGTTTAGTTGATATGAAGGCATATCGATATGTTGCTTGCCAAAATTATTTTTCTTTCATTATTCCCAGAAAGTAAATGTTGGTTAGGGAATTCATTGGTCGTTAAGATGACTTTCATCTTTAAATTGTGGGTAATAGTCCTTTCAGCCTGCTATTGTGCATTTCCAATGTGCTTGACTTGAATGGCCAGGAAGCCATGTGGCAGCAGTGGCATGAACTTGGTCTTACTGAAAGCCTGGGCAGCAATGCCAAAGATGAATGGTCTGAAGGCATGATGCAAAACCCAGTAGAGTATGTGGAAAGGCAGGTACGGGTTTCACTAAACAGGGAAATAAATCATTTTCTGCTCTTACCCAAGAACTTTCCTGGTTGGGCTCAAAGCATGTGGGAGGAGCAACGTATGAGAAATTTATACTTCTCTTCTTCATGCAGTGTATTTTAAATGGACAAACAGAGAGAGAGGCTCTCATTCTGGAGCTACTAAGGTACTTCTAAGTTTTAAGTCCACCTTCAAGTAAAACAATCAGAAAAAAGAAAACAAACCTATTTCTTCTACTTATATATGTGCTTTTTTCTGCTCCTAAGGAGGAATCTGTTACAGTTAGATAATGCATATAGTCAAATTTAACAACACTAAGGCTTCTGCTAACATCAGAATATATTGAAACCTAAAAGGCATCAGAAAAAAAAAAAACAAACTCAAAGAAGGGAATTAAGTGCTGAATTCTTGGCTCAAACACTCCAGGACTGAATGGTTAAAATACTGGACTCAGACTTGAGAAACCTGGTTATATTCTCAGCAGCAACTGACCCCTCTTTCCATTTATTGTGCGCTAGAAGCACCTTGTTGTTAGGTAACAATGCCATATCCTACCCAATGGATTAGTCAAGCAACCAGCCGTCTTCTTAAGTAACGGAAAAAGGCAAATGTGTCTTCATGTTCCTGATGTCAGATTTTACACCATAGCAACCAGGCTGCATTAGCACACTTTTTTTGTGGATAGCAGACACGGGTTCTATACCTATGTTCAATTCCTGATTCCATCTAATAGGTTAATCTACTGTAGCATCTAATAAATTAGACCCATTAAGAGAATAATCCTTCGGCTGCCTGTATGCCCTAGATAACCTACCTTTAAAGCCTGTGACGGAAGTAACAGTGAGTAAGTAGGGTACAGGCATAGACAAAACACATAGTGACTAATTATGCTGTAAGCAGGGTACAGTCCGGACTAAGATCCCCTCTTCTGGGGTGAGCAGAGGCTTGAGAGTTTGTATGACCTCTGCTGTCAGCGTGGAGGGAGACAAAACTGCTCATCACAGAGATCTCCTTTTCCACAGACAGTAAAAACCAATTTTTTTCCCCTGTAATTTACTTTTCCCTCAACCCCATACCATGACCATGTAATCTATTACTTCAATGGCTGAACTGAATATAACGGTCAGTGAGTCCACTACTTCTTTTGAAGTAATGGAGACACTTCTTTACCAAGTCTTGATGGAAATGTCTACTTTCCTCTGGTTCTGAATGCAGCCTTAAACACATAGTCAATCAGGAGAGGGCATATGTCTCTTTCCTATGATAGCCTAACATGAACCATTTGTTAATGTATTAATTTGTATGATTTACTAAAGCTGCTTAGAGTATTTCCCCCCCAGATTTCTGTAATGCTTGTATGTCTGCAGCAAAGGGAATTGCAGCTGGATAGATGCATGACTTTATTCACCCCAGTTTGCACTGGTGCAGGAGAAATTGCTTATTGCTCATGGAAGAGCTAAGTCTAGAATTCTGACTCATAAAGCACTTCATTTTCTTTCACAAGTCTTTCTCACTATTATACCACGCAGCAGCAGATTTTACTGGCAAGATCAAACGCCAGCTAAGGCCAGACCTGCCGCGTGGCGCGGGGAGAGCGACACTTTTGCAGAAGGATGCAGATACTTCAGCTGAAAAGCTTGCAGACTTCTTAAGAGCAGTTGTCGATAAACATTGATTATGGACCAGGAGCAGGTTGCTGTTGAGTTTGTGAATCCCATTTCTGGAACTGGGCTGAGGCCAGCGACTTCGGTGCAGGGACCGTGCAGTCATTGCGAGTGTGGGTGAGAGTTCAGGGCTGTCCTTGAGTCCCTCGGCCTCTTGGCTCACCTCCTCGGCGTCCTGCTCACAGGGGAGCATTTTGGGAGAGCAAAATACTCTCAGCCTAGTTCTGCATTCAAGTCGCACTTGGAGCACAGAGCCTGCTTTCATTTTGCAACTCCTTGTTTCTGTGCCTGGTAAGACCCTTGATGAATTTTAAACAAATATTAAGGCTGCTGTTTCTTGTTCCCTGCATCAACAGCCAAAAAAATTAATACTCTGAAAGCCAGAGATTACGAAGATTTGAAGTTGAGTTAGCCACCAGACTAAGATGCGGCTGTCCCGCCTCCTCTTCCTCAGTGACGGGAAGGGTAGTGGGATCGTGGCAGACGTTCTCCTAGATCCGTGTCTCCATACCGGGTGGAAAAATAGCCCATAAACAGCCTAGGGAGAATAGGGGAGTGAAGTATTTCACACAAAGCCCCCTTTGCTCATCCCTTATCAAGAGAATTTGCAACCTCTTCTGTGCTTTGACCCTAAGAGAGAGAGAGAATTTCAGGACTAAATTTGAGATGATCATAGGTGGGTTTATGTTCCTTCTGTGTCTGTTTAGTTTCCAGCAAAACCCAAGGTGCAGCTTTGGCCCCTGAAGTATTCCTGCCAGAACACACAGGGTTAACAAGGGCTAAAGATGACAGATTTACCCTAGACACTGCCCTGGTATTTATATGTCTCCTGGGAATGCAAGGGAAGGGTTACACCAGAAGCCACCCCTACCGAAAGGATAATATGCTCATTCATTTGCTCTGTTGGTCTAAGATACCCACAACGACCCAGAGCTTGTGCAGTGCCAGGTACTCCAAGCAGTGTGCTAAAATAACATTACCTGGCTCAAATCCCAGAGAATGACTGTTCTTGGAGTCAGACCGACCAAGCCTTTATTGTATGACAAATCACTTAATTTCATACTCTGTACCAATTTCATCTCATTGAATAAACCCAGCTGGGGAACTTTCTCAGGACCTCAGGGAGATTTAAAAATCCAGTAGGGATTAGCTAAATATTACCTTATTTCTTTTAAAAGCTCAGGCTTTGAGACTCCTAGTTGTGTGGGGTCCTGTGGTACAGTAACGGGCTCAGACGTAGCTGCAACCCGCAGAACTGTACAGCACGAGGTATCACTTTTAATAGGGTCCCAGTTTAGTAATCTCTCCTATGAGTTCAGACACTTCAGCATCTGTTTTACTTTCGGACAAGAGTCAAACTCTTCTGCAAACCGATCCCAGCTCCCCCCGATCCCCAGCGGAGTTCAAGAGTGCAGCCACGCAGCCTTTGTCAAACAGGATTCCTGAAGCAACCTCTCCTCCCAGCCTGGGACCTGCGCAGAAACCCCCTCACAAAGGAGTCCGAGTCCTCCCAAGCTATGCTCAAAGAAGAAAACAGTTGCTATAGTAACCAGTTCTCTACCTGCACTGAATCAGCTCCCTCTTCCCTCTTAATCTTCTCCGGTTTTATTAGTTCTGGGCAAGAAACAGCTCGTCGGGTCAGGGCTGTGCTTGGTTCTGCAGGCTGGAGGGCTGCGTGGAAGGCACCGGGGGGCCCTCACCCGTCAGGTGGTCCTTGCCTGCTGGAGGATGTCCTGCATGAGGGTTGCCACTGCTTTCGTGTTGTGACAGAGCCACCTGAGCCGCAGAGGAACAGGCTCTTTGCTTCCTTCCTTGCCCCCGGCTCGCGGCGGAGCCCTGCTGCTATCTTGTCCGAGAGCAGACTTGCCACTGGTCTGTTGCATATCCTTTGCAGCTTCACTGGGATAGACTTCAGCCTGCTAGTGGAAAAAGAAACTGGATACAGGCTCTTTTCTGTGATAGCACGTTTTTGCAACTCTTCGTAGGGTTAAAAGTGACCATAATAATCACCAAAACCACTCAGAAAGTTCTAAACTGTGCTAAACCTGAATCTTTTCCAATATGTCTACTGTGGCCAGGCCTGGGACCAATAGTTTTCTGCATTATGAATTCCACTGTGGAAGTGTATAACTGGGAGCCAAAGAAACCTGCTCTAAGGAAGAACCTGCCAGAGCCACCTCTAGCTGTTCCAAGCGTGCAACACAGGCAAATCACCCGCACAAGCTGGGGCATGTTCCCCTGACAGCAGGTGGACCAGCATGTGGTGGGTGTGATGTGGTGACTAGGGAGGAGGGAAAAAAGCCACAGAATTAATTACCATGGATGTAATAGTGGTCACTGATAAAAGGTTGCAGGACAAAGCTGGTAACGCACTACAACAAGGCATCAGGCACTGCCACTGCGTGTGCTAGATGCTCAGAGCCTGTGTGCTGCAAAGAAGCCAAGGGTATTCACTAGACTCGCACATGGACAGAGCAGGAGCAAAGCAAATTAGAAGAATTCCTTCTTATGTTCATGCAGCTGCCATTAACATGACAGTAAACACTCTATATTTAAATGCAACTCAATAAAAAGATGCAAGAGCACACCCACATCAGTAAGTTGCTTGAACAACAGCCAGTAGTAAAATAAAAATGTGTGTACATTTCTAAAATATTTCAAAATCTATTATTGACCCAAATAATGAGGTAGATCACAGACTAATCTTAAAATGACTTGGACTTCTAAAATACCTTTTTTTTCCCCTCCCCTTTTGCTTATTATGGAACAATTTGCTATGCTAAGCATGCGTAGCAACGGACTAATACCAAGCTGAAATAACTGATTTGTGATGGAACTTGCAATTCCAGTACTGCTGGTTATTCAAGCATGCTGCAGTTTTTTCCTAAGTTAGGATGTAAAAGGGTGGATTCCAGATATGGATTCCAGACACTGTAGTTTCGACTCAGGCACTGATTGTACTTAAGTAATTGGCATCGTTTTTACGGGACCCTGGCAGACTTTGTCGTTTAAGCCAAGGAGTGGTTTCTAGCTGGTTATATCCTTGTGGGCAGTTAAACCTCGATCATGGGCACAGAGTAAGGAGGTGGCAGAGAGAAGTTTCGCAGTCTTTGGGGAGCGATGGCAGCAATGGGGCTCTGCTGGCAGAGCCTGAGGCAAGGTGCATATTCTAGGCAATAGCTTCAGCTATCCGTCTCAGGCAGACACGTTTGTTCCTTCCCAGGGGTAACAACCAGCAGCCTGAAGTCACAGAAAGGTCATTAAGTTAGAAAATGTTTCCAAACACGCAGCGGTGTGAGTATTCATGAGGAACTGCCTGCCAAAGACGTGGTCACCAGACTTGAAGCATGCATGTGCTGAGGAGCAGACAGGATAAATAGAGGAGGATCAGCAGAGCAAAGAAGTTAAAGCATTTCAGGGAGCTGGCTGTGTCCTTCTCCCTGACACAGACATCCATCCCCCACCCCCCTCCCCACCCCCAAATCCCTGTGCTGATTTATTTTATCAAAAAAAAAAAAAAATCTCTTCCGAAAGATGAGATAGCATTTGCAAAGTCAGTCCTTTGCCCTAGTATCTTTGACTAACAGTATCTGGTTATTGTACAGGTCTTTAGACCGAGATAATCTTTTTATTGCCATATTGGCATATAATCAGCAGAGTGGATTTTTCTGTGAAACACTCCACATCATCCAGACAAACGGCCTTCATTCAGAAACAACCACTGATAACGCCCGGGAGGTGAGGGTAACCTTATATACAGCCAAAGTGGTTTTGTGACATACCTAAACTTCAAAACTGCCGACTGCTTTTCGATCCCAGAATTAAGCTCACTGTTAATTGTTACTGGAACAGTGTTGCACCCTATCGAGTTTTTTACTGTGGCATTTTGTAATTAACTCATTTAATCCTACTTTTTTCCATTTTGACAGAGAGGAATAGCACGATTACTCGTGACAACTAGAAAATGGTCACCAAGCAATTAATCCAGATTAGAAACCCTCTGAAAACAGAATGAAACCCGCTGCCTCTTTAACCAGAGCATGCTGTACTCCATTACAGGTATTTAATAGATTTATGAATTAAGTACAATATGATATCACTAATTTCTCCTTTCCATTCTGATGATAACTTATGCCAACAGAACTGACAAATCTGGCTTGTTATGTATTAACCAGTCATCTGGGAATCTGATTGAGTAACACAGCAGTTGTTGCAATACCAAGACTCCCATATAAATCATGCCTGAGTCCTAAGTAAATACTGGTTCAAATATTGATTCACATGAGAGATATGACTGCAGTTTAAGAGGTTACAGGTGCCGGCTGAACTACTCTGGAGAGGACCACTCCCTCCATGTTCATTTGGGATTCACACCAAAGTGCTCACTTTTCTTTGAATTCGTGGGCGCAGAGCATTCCCCTTCATTTGTGATGTTGACATGCTCTGTATCAGAACCTATTTTTGATGCTCTAAAATCAAAGGTATCACATCATGTATAAGGACTAAGCTATTCAGTTATTTACACTCCAGATAGATGTAACATTTGGGAATAGGGGAGTGAGACACAAGAAGTTATTTTTTATGGGGCACTGAAAGCAGGAGGAGAGGGGGACATGCAGGTGTTTTCCCTGATATATAGATGCTATAGCAACTGCTACCCAAGAAAACCCAGAAGAAGGAATTTGAGGTGAAGGAGAAATCCAACAACAAAATGAAAAGCTATCTTCCACACTTTGGAAAACAGGAGGAGTCTCTCATCAGTTGGAGAAAGCTCAAGGGAAAAGGAATGCCCCATCCCGTTTGTTTTTACACTAATGAGAAGTATCGTGAGCCACGTCTACACTAGCAGTCTGCTCTTCGGTCGCGATATAGGTATCTCCTTCGCTTAGCCATGAATCCCAGTCGTTCTTCTGAGTAGGATGAGCACAAATCCTGGATACATTTCACAGTTGCAGATCTAAACAAGAACAAGTTTCCCCAAAGTCTCCTGGGCACTTCTGTCTTAGCAAGTCCTAAGCCAGCAACCAGAGAAAAGAGCACATGTGCTCTGTTCCAACCAGTCTGAATAAGTGGACTGTGAATAACACAAGCCAGCTGCTCTAAATGTACAAGTCTCGTGGATATCCACTTTTAAAACTGGCTCTGTAACTGCTATATTCACTAAGCAAATTGTTAAGAAAAACGTTTGCATCACAGAGATGAAGTTCCTGTTTTGAGCAATTTAAGATAAGTGCGTTTACATCAAAAGAGCTCAACCTTTTAAATGTAGGAAGCCTGCCATACCTTTATCTCTTAGATTAGTGCATTGCTTTTCTTTTTTAAAGCCACAGAAAATAATTTTGTGCATTATCTTAGCTTCCAGAGTAATGCTCTTTTCTTAATAATATTTGTAAGAGGAGCAGTTGGAATTAAAGCTTAGAGCGTCACACCACATGAGACATGACATAAATCATAAAAGTTTAGAAGTAAATAACTAATACCTAACTAGCCAGCAAATTCAGAGTAATTAGAATCATAGAACATCCTGAGCTGGGAGGGACCCACGAGGATCATTGAGTCCAACTTCTGACTGCACACAGGGCAATCTAAAAGTTAAACCATATATCTAAGAGCATTGTCCAAATCCTTCTTGAACACCAGCAGGCTTGGTACCGTGATCGCTCCCCCAGGGAGCTCGTTCCAGTGCTTGACCACTCCCTCAGTGAAGAACTTTTTCCTAATGTCCAATTAGCCCAACAAAGTATTCTCCAAGAGGCACCTTTACATTGCTTTCCACATTGCCATAGCACATGCAGAAAATCACGGTTCTTTGAACTGCTCTCTGCACAGGCTCTCCTGGCCACGGACACGTCCCATGCATGTGCAACTGGATACTTTTGGCCTGCAGGATCTGCTGTGGTTGAGCCTCCTTATGCTCTATGCAATGAAGGACAAGAGCGAATTCAGTTATCTCTCCGTTCCTTCTAATTGCCAATAGCCGTGAGACAAAATCCCCACTTGTACAATTCCTCAGCACATTGTGCAATTTAAAACCCTTTCCTTACATATGTAGTTAGCTAGCATGTTGCTCTGAATTGTGCACGAATTTCTTTTGTCCACTGGTTGACAAACTAGTTAGTGTTAAGGACCTTTTTGCTATTGCAATCTAGCTGCTGCGGCTGAAACAAACTTCTGTTGGTTCCCAACTGGTCTCAAGTGATATTTCTTTGGCCTACAGAAGCCACCTTATCTGCCACAGGAATTCAGTTTTGCCAGTCCTCTTCAAAATGAGCCTCCTTTTTAGGACAGGATTTGACCAGATGGAGACTTGCCTCAGCTTCTCTGCAGGCTCTGACATGGACCTGGCAAATCTACCCACCCTGAAGGAGCACAGGACCTCCAGCAGCATGTGGTACCTCTTTGATGTGACTTCCAGTGGGACATCAGGCATCTCGGCTACGCAGCTCTCCAAAGTGTGTGCAGGTAATGCACACAGCGAGTCATTGCTGCATCTGGGCAGGAGGATGAGTGTGGCCAAGGTACTCATTCCTCCATGTATTACAGTGGGATCCACACAGGAGCTGCCTGGGAAAGCTTGTGCTGCCATTTGGAGAAATGCCGTTCAGTGGCAGTGGACATCAGCTTGCGGAACCAGAGCTGTGTGGTACCCAGCAGAACGACAGCTACATCAGACATGCACTGAACCGACTAATTTAGGAACCAACTTCAAGAAGTGCTGCTCTGGAGCTGATGTGCACCTTTCCTGCGCAGAAAAAAAGGTCTCCTCCGCCACTTTGCAGTTCTGAGTGCAACACTGGAGCAGAGAAAGTATTGTAAGGAGTGGTCAATTATTGTGTAATTCCCTCCCAGCCCTCATGCTGGGTTCAGGGAAAGAGGGCAATTTTATACCACTGTCGCAGCCATTACTACATTTAGAGGCTTTTCTTCCAGCTTTAGAATACACAATAACATATAAGAGTTAAGACATGTGCTTTCTGGGCATGCTTGAGATGGAAAAGTACCAGAATATATCTCTATCTCAGCAATTGGCTCTGCAACAAGAAATAATTCTAGCTCGTCAACCATGTAAACCAAAAATTATTGTGATTGCAGGCCTCCACATGAACAGAAAAAAAATGCAACTTAATTCTGACTCCAAGCACAATACCTGTAAGATTCTGTCACTCTGAGGTCTTCAGGTAACTGTCTTACAGTGCATTCAAACAAGAATCATAGAATCATAGAATGTTTTGGGTTGGAAGGGACCCCTAGAGGTCACCCAGTCCAACCCCCCTGCAGGAGCAGGGACACCTTTAACCAGATCAGGTTGCTCACAGCCCCGTCCAACCTGGCCTGGAATGTTCCCAGGGATGGGGCCTCCACCACCTCTCTGGGCAACCCCTGCCAGGGTTTCACCACCCTAATAGTACCAAGAATAAGGTCTTCCAAGCACAAGTAGTTAATTTGTTTTCTTACTCCCGCATCATAGATTTTGCCAGACATTGTTCTGCAAGGCTCTTTGAAACCAGTGTTTCTGCCAAGCCAGGAGCTAGTGAACAAGAAATCTTTTCCTTGGGGAATGGATGAAAAGGCCTACTTAAGCCTTCATGAGAGGTTCCCTTCTTTCACTTGTGACTGCCAGGGCTATAGCTGCCAAGGCTATTGCTAAAAAAGGTTTTGATTCAAGGACGGGTAACTTGCTGAGTACCCTGACAGGCAGGGTGTGCAGGGTCTTGGTAAGATGCTCCCCATACAGATGCTTTGAAGCATGCAGCTATCCTCTTGCCTTGTGACTTACCATTCCCCTCCTCCTGGAGGCCCACTGCTGAAGACCTGACAGACAAAACCATGGCCACGCAGCATGTCAACAGAAGAGCAGAGCCAGGCCATCTCTTCCCGGTCCTTAGAGGACACTGGTGTCCCCATACCTGCCTGGCAGTTGGTGTTCCCTGGCACAGCCTCGGCGGCCCCATTATCCCAAGGAGGTGGGAGGCAGAGGCTCAGCAGTGATGGCCCAGCCTGGGTCAGGCCATTCCGGCACTTGTGCGTGACCGGTCTGTCAGGGCAGCCCAAGGGACGCCCCAGCGCCGCCCCTTTCTGCCCTTCAGAATCCTTCCTTGAAGCTGCATGGCTAACTGCCACGGAAAGACACCGCTCAGTTAAATTTCAAACCAAGCTTGGAGCCAAAAAAACAACTCCTGCTCCCTTCCAGCCCTGAATTAGAATGACTTCAAAACAAATAGAGTGACCTCAAAACCCAAAAATAGATGTGCTATTTGGTCACCACCTGCCTTCCTAGAAAAACCTATTTCCACCATTTGCGCCTACTGGCAAGCCCTACAGGGCTTTCTATCAGTGTCCAAAGGCTACGCAGCCCAGCAAGCTAGCCCTTGATATAGGTGACTTGCCATCTGCAGTGTTTTGTCCCCCATATTGAAGTCTACAGGGGCCTGTTACACTTATTTTTCCCTATTAAAAACCCTACCTACCTCCAAACTTGGTAGAGTCATAACCTTAACAGGACTTTCTTGTTCTTAATAGACTGTTCGCTTACAGTATTCCAGTGCTCCACGTGTTCCTTTCACGGTGCAGAACAACTTGGGTCCCAGGAACTCCTCCAGGATTTTATTACACCAAAGGTGGCATTTCACCACAGACATCTGCATCTCAGCTCAGCCCAAAGTCTTGTGTACAGTCAACAGCACCAAGGGCAAGGTTCACTTACCCCTGAAACGTCTTCAAACAAGTGCCAATTTCTTTCCTTTGGCTATTAAAGGAACCCAGACTGGGCAGCTTGGGTGTACACATCTACTTTGTTGATGTGTAGAATGAAGATGAAAACCATCCAAAGTGATTCTGAATTCTGTCTGAACAGGATTTGCCTCCTGACTCTTTTCCCACTGTTCACACAAACGAAGGGAAAGCCAAGCCATGCACCGGCAGCATGCCAGGAGCATGCTCCTTCCTCCAGCAGGAGGGCCAGACTTCCTCTTGCTTTATAACCTTTGCAGCAGGGTCTCTTTCCTTAAAAGCACACCATAAACAAAAGAGATTAGATCCACCTAAATTCAGTATAGTCCTTAACACCTTGGGTGAGACAGGCTCTGTTATTTCCTTAAAGAGCATCTGCACTCCAAAAAGATGCAAAGTGCCCACACGAGAATTGGTCCATGCGTGTTCCCAGTTCTCGCCCTTACGGGGCCTTTTTGGTCCCCATCACACATCCTTTATCTGCCTTGGTTTCCAACTTGGCAACCTGTTTGTGATAGGGCCCCCTTGAAAAGACAGAAGACTGTCATGGACACAGAGGAAGGAGAGGTAGCAACTGCTAGAGGAAGATACAAGCAGCTGTAAAAATACTACCATGTCTTAACAGCAAAAACGAGATCAGAGAGAAGGGAGGTGTTGCTGATTTGCGCCAGGAGGGTGGGAGAGCATCAGCCTGCTGGGAAGAGGGCAGGAGGCCAGTTCTTAGGTGGTGGCCAAGATTAGGTAGACTAGGTTGTTTGGGGTGGGATGAAGGTCTCTGTGTCCCCTTGTCTCCTCAGGAAAGATGGAGAGAAGGATCAGAGCATCAGCACACTTGCTGCAAAGGCAGAAGGGATGATACTTTCTGTTTTAGCCCAGCTGTTGCTTTTGGATGATAACCAGTAAAAATAAAGCCTTACTGTTTTTACTACCACATTTGAGAGGTCAGCGTGAAGTACAACCCTGACACCAGGCAGAGAGTAACACAGTGCAGAATCTAACAGCTCCCTTCTATCCTTTTATTTTAGACTGTGCTAAAATGAAACACTTGCCTTATCTGCAAACGAACAATAGCTCCGCGGTGACATAGGAAAGTTAAACAAGCCTTAAGTCAAGGAGATGTAGCCATTACCCCTATGCACTAACTAAAGCTATAGACCATATACTTGTCTAGGAAAAAAAAACGCCAAAGGTTTTGAAGTGTCACTGACCTAAAACTACAGCCCTGGGGTCCATCATGTTCCACCCACAAATATTTCCCCCAGGTCCTGATCACAGGCTAGCAAAGTCACAGATTTGGAGTTTTTTGCCTTTAATGTAGCCCCCATCAATAGTAGATGATGCTCTAACAGTGGATTTCATCCATGCGATGACACAAATCGGAAAGAAAACCCTGACATCAAGCCCGTCATCAACAGAGAGGCACCACATGGTGACTGAGCTGATGTCCTCCCATCAGCTGTACAGCTGCAGTGGGGGTTGCTGCATGTGGCCGAGAAGGGAAGGGGTAAACTGGGAAATTTCTGCTCTTTTCTGGGTGTTCACAGTCAGGCAGTTTGCAGACGATTGGTAAATTCTCTTAAAATGCTCTTAAAGGAAAGACAGAAATGCAGTTTGGAGCGTGTAGTTTCCTTGCTAGAGCTGCATTAACTCTGAATAACTCTGCCATACTGCATCACACTATGCAGAATAGGATCCCTCTGCTTCCTGAAAGTTTTTGTGCCGCTAGTTACTGAAATCCCAGCCAATATGCTTTGCACAGAGTGCAGGGTACTCATATGATTCTTCTCCCATGCTACATCAATTTAATTAAAATATTACAGACTTCTGGGCAGGACTTTGTTGTTCCAAGATGTTTTTTTTTTTTAATGTTCTTAGCTTTCCTTTCAGCAAGGTGTGTTCTTCCACAACCACCCTTTGGCCTTGAGGAGGCCAGTCCCTTAACAAACCATGCTCTGTTTGTTTTAGTAATTCTTACCCAAGGCCGTTATCTTAGAATCCTGTTTGTGCAGCTTTGGACAAGATTCAGTACTTGGTGAGGAGGGTGAGTGAGGTGGGAAGGATTTCTTAGTGCCTTTAGTATTTAATATGTTATCTTACCAGTGACTATTAAGTAGATGATTTACAAGCCTGTTGACAAGCTTGTTGGTGATGTGAATCTCTGCCCTCACCGTAGGTGTAAACACAACTTGAGACAGCAGCTACGGGGAGGGGTGAGGGCTATGGAGAACTACAATTTCTGGACCACGCACAAAGCACCCAGGAAACCTTAGCAGAAAGGGCTGTGGTGGATAGCCCACCGCAAGTCCTCCCACCAGCCTCTGGAAGGTCTGTTCACAACAGCAACACGCTAAAATCACATCCATATCTCTTGCAGTTGCAGCTGCTGATTCACAGCTTGCGGTGCTACTCCACATAGCAAATTTGTTAATTAGAGCCGTGGATCTGAGAGTCCAGGACTGCATAAGAGCCACTTGCCACCAGCAGGCTGCTGCAGCCTGAGCGGTGTCGGCTGCTGCTGGGTGAGCTTAGCAGCAGGCGTGGGAATGCCTGGAATGTTTCAGCCAGCAGGTACTTGAGCGATCCCTGCCCTAGGAAACGCCTGCACTTCTCACAGAACTAGTCCCTCTGCCCATTGCCTCTCTGAGGCAGTAACAGCGGGCTCCCCCTTCTCCCCTCAAAGCCCCGCCATGAGTCAAAATCTCTCCAGCTCCAGCCTGAGCTCCAGCTCCCCTTTCTGAGGCAAAATCATCACAGGAAATGGAAATTCCACACGTCAGCAACATACCGGTGCCTTTCCAAACACGCTGTGGTCTGGATACGGCCTTGGAAGGCAGGCTGCTTTCGGAGGATGGTCTCCTCCACAGCTGTGAGGCCAGACGTCTGCAGCCCGTCAGTTCAACACATTCCCATGGCCAGAAGAAGAAGTTGCTGATCTGCCTGCTGGAGGCGGGTCGAGCTACCATAGCTGTGAAGGCGGCCATCTCTGCTTTTGTAATCATCTTCCCTGTGCTGTCTGCACCTTCCTCCACCTCTCCGACACTGAAACACCTTGGAGACATTATGAGTAAAATTTTCTGACAAGTGCTTGTCCGGTTTTCTATGTCTTTTAAACTTCCCACCTCTGCAAAGCAATGCTTGGTAAAAGAAGGTCGTCCTACCACCAGCCCTGCACTCACCACCAGTACCACCAGGAATAGCAAGGGCTTGCACTAGCGTTATTCTGGGAAAGGAGGAGGTCAGTATGGAGCCCTTTTTAATATCATATCCTAAAGACATATATTTTCCTCAGAAAACAGTTCCTTGCAAGATTCCCAGACTGTTCTAAGTGTGAAATATCTCTGCCCATCGGATTAATTCTTATCACTTCTGGACAGATAAAATGACTGGCAAGAACCATCTTTTTCTCATTTATAACTGGCTAAGAAACTTCACTTCTGGAAGGGAAGATTGTAAATTGCTGTAGCTGCCAGTAAAATTGACGTGTAGAGGCGTCAATCTGGGGGGTGGGAATGAAAGCGGGGCTAGTCGCCAGCTCAGCAGCGTCCATATCTGGAAAGACACCAGTCAATAATGTCTCCTTTCTTGTCTCCAAGTTCACGTGTGTCATTTACAAAATGATGCCATCAGCCAAACCAGACACTTGCAAGTTCTGAAAGAGTTTTTATACCCACCCCTTGCCCCAGCCATGAGGTTTATGTTAGGAACAGACTACTGAGTGCAAACGAACCAGCTATTCCAAAATACTTTATAGTCATCACATGCAAATAGAGGCCTCCTAAGTAAGCTGTATGTAGGTACCTTGTATAGAGGCAGGATAAGCAGAACTTCCTGAAAGGAGAATCAAAGCAAATGCCAATGTTTCTTGCACAGCGGCAGGCATAGTTAATTGATTGGCTGAGTAGAAAATATTAATTCAACACATAAATATGAGAGGAAGAGAGAAATAAATCCACCTAGCACAAGCCTGAAGAAGAGAAGACTGAGAGGGGATCTAATCAACATGTACAAATATCTCAAGGGTGGGTGTCACGAGGACGGAGCCAGACTCTTCTCAGTGGTGCCCAGTGACAGGACAAGGGGCAATGGGCACAAACCAAAACATAAGAGGTTCCAGTTGAATATGAGGAAGAAATTCTTTACTCTGAGGGTGACGGAGCCCTGGCCCAGGCTGCCCAGGGGGGCTGTGGAGTCTCCTTCTCTGAGATATTCAAAGCCTGCCTGGACGATGTCCTGTACAACCTGCTCTAGGTGAACCTACTTTAGCAGGGGGGTTGGACTGGGTGATCTCCTGAGGTCCCTTCCAACCCTTGCCATTCTGTGATTCTGTGTGATTCTGTTAAGTCTTCTTTGTGCTGGGAATCTACTAAAAGCTCCATGTCCAAAGGAGAGATTCCTCCAGTGTTCAACCCATTCACCTTTGCTACCAACCTATGACACTGGCAGAGGGCAGCTCAATCCGTGCCGAGCGTGTAGAGCGCAGGAAGGCTATTAGGACACGATGCCCCTATTTCAGTATGATGAAACCCATCCTAAGACAAGCTGCTACTGCTTGGGGCTCAGAAGGAAAGGGGGTCCAACAAAGTAATTGGATCAAGGATCTTCAAGAGTGGTGGTGTTAGTTACACAGCAGGCCCATCTCCAGTCCTCAGCCTCGGAGCCTCAACCGAAGCTGCAGCCCCAGCAGCAGCAAGAGGCAGGGTGGGTGCTACTTCCAGCTGGGATATTGAGGCAGTTCTGCCAAGGACACATCCAGAGAAACTCTGAACTGCAGCAGCATCGCTAAACACAAAGTGTTTGCTGCTGTTAAACAGGCACGCGAGGAGGGGGGAGCACCTGGGAGAAGTGAGGTGCAGCTTTAGCACTTCCTACGGAGGAAACGTCCACTTCTGTAAACAGAACAGCCACTTAATGACTCGAGAAGGGCTGGGGGCAGCGGAAATAAATGAGACAAAAAGCAAAAGCAAGCTGAAAGGCAGATGATCTGCCTGATGAGAGCTGTTTCGCTGTGATTACACACTACTGCTGCGTGCCCTTTGACTCTCCCATACTGCCCTATAGTAATTGAATTGCTTCCCTATTTTCTTCTCTCCCAGTGTCCCATTCATTACTTGACTCTGTTGCTGTTTTTCTTCCACAGTCTCAGCTAAGATTAGTGAGGCAGCTCCCCTCACCCAAACCACACACAGCATGTTTATTGCTATCAGCACACACCTTAGTTCTTGCTGATCTCTCTGCGCTTTAGAGCAGGTCTTCCCCTTCCATATTCTGTATCCTCTTTGAAGACCATTTAGTTCCAGCCTTTCCTTCTCTAGCCCTCTTTCCTGTGCTATTTCCCTAATTATCCCATGGCTCTTGCATCCTGGATTTCTGTCTACACCTCAGTCATGCACTTACTACTTTACCTGCAGCCAGTGATGTGGAGTATTAAGGGTCCTCTCAAGTCCCGAGTGTCTCTATAATGCGTGCGTGAGTTTATTATTTAGCGGATGAGGCCAATGTTATTCTGTCACTCTCACAACTTGTGCAAAACCCTTGACAGTTCACAGTGAAGTTCTCTCGGAGCCTGTGGCGATCAGTAACGCCTGAGTTCCAGCTCTCCAGCCCCCTCGGACCAGGTGCTCCCTCCATCAGTGGTTCTCTTTCCGTAGACTAGGGTGTAGTGGGCATTGAACGGCAAAAGGCCTGAGCTAGCAACTGTTCAAATTAGCGGGAGCCTTCCTATTGACTTCCAAGGTCTAAGTAACCCCAAAAAGCTCAGCAAAGAGGATATAAGAAGTGGGGGTAGTCCTCCATGATTTGGGGGAGAGGAGGAGCTTTCTAATTAAGAAAAAGCAATCAGTGTCAAAAGCACCTTGCCGAGAGTGTCAGGGTTTTAAGTCTTCTTTTAAGCAGCCCCTCTTATGCAAAGTAAGTGAACATGAAAGCCAGGAGCATCTGCCAAAGCTCTTAAGCCGGTGAACCGTCTGTTCTGAATGCTAAGAGGCCTTCACTGAGGTCACTCTGATCCAACCAAGCCTCATGATCTTGCTTTTGGGAAGCATCTGACCAAAGGCAGCCCCAAAGTTGCAGCTCTTGGACAGAGCTTGTGCCAGCTGTCATACGGACCAGAGCAAGCTGAGAGCTGCTGCCATTACCCAGGTGGGACACGTCCTGTAGGAATGCACTGCCTGTCAGCAGCAGCTGGAATGAACCCCAGCTTTCTTTTGTCTGTATCAACCTACCCCCAAACTCTTTCAATGTAGGGACTGGCTGGGAATACCAAGGAAGACTGTGTCGGATATGGAGGGTGGGCAGTATCCTGTCCAGGTGCTTCACGTTCCTTTTGTGTTCCTGCAGGCAAGAGAATCCGCCCTCAACTTTTCCCTGAAGCAGAGCAGAGTAACGGGGCCCTTCCTGGATTGCCAAAGGGAAAGGAGGGCCAGTCCTCCACGTGCACACCAGAGTGAACTTGAGGAAAAAGGTAAGAAACAGCCACCTGAGCTCCTGCATGCCACTTCTAGGGCCTAAGACAGAATGAAAGCAGCAAAATTAAGGCAGTTTCAAGGTTTTCCTAACTCAACAGCGCAGCCACATCCACCCTACAGACTTCTGTGAACCCAAGTGAGCAGTAGTGCTGGCAGGACAGATTTCACTCAGTCTCTCAGTGGGTCTGATCTGCCCTGGACTGGAACTTCAAAGCAGGTGAGAAATGTCACCTGCTCAGACTAGTTGCCTTGCTTGTCTGGATGGTGACACAAGCTTCAGGGGAGGGGTGAATGTGGCATGCCTTGACTTGTACAGAGAGAGGAATTTCTTTTAAATCCTTATTGCTCTACCAGCTGTGAAAACCCAGATTTCTGTTTTTTGCGCAACACTTCTCCAAACAAAGGCCCTACACTGACATGCAAAATTAAAATCCATGCTCTGGGGAACTGCAAAATTGACCATGCCTTCTGAAGAAGCAGCTTCTAGAAGAACAGTCAGCCACCCCAGAGAAAGGGCAAACTTTTTCACAAAACTGGGGGAAGAAACAGAAAAAAACCCTTACTCTTGGATTTCTGCTTTCTGCCACACGGTGCATGAGTTTATCTGCTACACTGCATGAGAAAATGGTTGCACAGCTGCCTGGAAATCTCAGTGCAAGGTCCCTCCTCCTCAGTACAGTTTAGTCTCAATGATCTTTCCAAGGTTTCCCCTTTCCTCTGCCTATTGCACCTCATCTCCTGGGCCATCACTGCCTGCTATTCTCTCCTGTCAAGGTCACTCTGACCTCTGTTCTTGTCCCATTCTTTCTACCTCCCCCTTCTCCTGTTGCCATCTTTCATGCAAGCACCACTCAGCCTCTCTGTTGTCCCACTTGCTAACTTACCCAGTCTTGATCCATTCCCCTTGGTAGAAGTTGGAGAAACCAAAGCCTTCAAATCTGGCTACAGAACCACTGTTTTTGCTGTCCCTCACCAGTGGAAGTCATTGTAGAGACTTGTTGCCCTTCTGCTCTGGGTGAAGATGATGGGTTCTCACACAGTGTCTCCATTCATAACCAAAAGGCTTGTGCATGCTGAATATAACAGCATATGAGAAACAGAGCAGAAAGGGTTGGGAGGCTGTGTTCAGCTTGGACCGCAGCAGGTAGTATTGCCAACCAAGAATAAGGGTAGTCCACAGTGTCAGCTGCTGTCCTTCTCTCTCTGATCAACATGTCGAGAACATTAACATGTCCAGTTTCCAGAGCCCTGCGTTCTGCAGTTAGAGTGGCAGCACGTGCTTCTGCAAACACCAAAACAGACAAGTGATGCTTCCTCACTGTCAGCGGTCTGGCCACTGATATTTCTCAATTAGGTATTCAGCTCCATCCCTGTGGACAGAGTTTGGCAGCTTAAAGCCCTGTTGCCACCTTTGCTGCACGGTTTCCTCTCAGAGCACAAGTGATGCCAGGCGTCCTCTCGCTGCCCCAGAAGCAGGACAGTAGCACAGGATTTACAGAGCCTGAGGAAATGATCCACTGGAGCGCACAACGCTGGCCTCGTGCTGCTACTGTGGAGGTCAGGGACGAATTGGCTCATGTGGCAGCTGGTACTATCAAAAACCGCCACCCTGGGGCTCTGTGAGCTTGGGCTGCTTTCTCTATCCCACAGTAGAACTGAAAACTTCTTCCATCCGCAGCCCCATGGAGAGGCCAGGCAGTAGAGAAGAGCTATCCAGACAAACATCCTTTTCTTCCTAACAGCGCTTTGAGATCTGCCCTTTAACCAGACTCCTCCACAAAGGGACAAAATCACAGCCCTTTAAATAGAAACTTTTTCTCTACGTAGATTTACACCCTAATAGAAGCCAGAGAGCCCACTAGTCGTTAGAACCCATGTAAGGCCTCATCTAAAACTTCAGCTGAACCTAACTTCTTGCTACAGCTTATCCTGTCTGGTAGTTTTTCTCCTTGTTTAAATAGGTGCCCAGACTCAAGCAGAAAATAATGAAATCAAAATCCTGGGGGATGCATGACTACCACAGTTTAAGCATTGCTGTTGTGCTCTCAGATACAGTCATATCCAGGCAGTGTGGTGCCAGTAGGTAGAAAGACTGTCTGAAAAGAATTTTAAAGCTTAAACACAGTTGAAGTAATGAAACGTTCAAGCAAGGAGCTAGAAAGGCACTAAAATGAAGCCTGACGAGACTTGCCAATGTCAACAGACAAAAATCTGCTGCACACCCAGCCCCAAGAGGAAGCAGGAGTTCCTTGCCTAGAGATGCCTTCTGAACAAAAACTCCTGGAGATGATAAGCTCTGTAAGAGCATCAGCCCTTGGATGTACCCGCCAACAGGTCCACGGTGAGATGGCAAAACAGATTCCTCTGAAGTTACACATGCTGTTATCTCAGAGCACATTACCAAGCCGTGGTGGACATGGCATTTATATCGAAGTTCAAGTCATCCTCGTCTCAGTGGACATGTAATTCTGCGGCCCTTCAGTGATTCTTCAACTGTGGAGGTCCAGAGTCTAAGGTCAGGCCCTCATAAATGGGAATTTAGTCATGCTCAGCTGACTCTGATGTTGCCCTTTGAATGGACACATCAACAATACGAGTTAACTGCCTCACCCACTTCCACTAATCCCCTCCCTTTTTGATACCGTTCTGTCAATGCAAACTGAGATGCCGAGATGACAACTCAGACCTGCTGGAGTGAACTTTGGCTGCAGTGTGAACTGTTTACCCCCACCACTGGGCAGCATCACCCACCAGGCTCTAAAATCAACATGAACTACGTGGTCTGATGGGCTTAGATAACATTCACTGGCGGCAGACAGAGCGACACTCAGAAGTAGGCTGTCGTACTCCAGCTACTGCCTCGTGAGCCGCAACGCTGCTCGGGTGCCATATAGAATCATAGAATCGCTTTGGTTGGAAAAGACCTTTAAGATCATCAAGTCCAACCATTAACCTAACCCTGCCATCCCACCACTAAACCATGTCCCTGAGCACCTCATCTGCCCTTCTTTTAAATACCTCCAGGGATGGGGACTCGACCACCTCCCTGGGCAGCCCATTCCAGAGCCTGACAACCCTGTCATATACTCCTCCGCCCACAGAAAGGGGACGCACAGCTTTATAACTGAAGCCCCACCTCACTCATGTACAGAAAAGGGGACTTAAGCATGGGCCTAGCTACTGTAAAATGGGAGCGTTGGGGGCTGCTTGGAACTGTTTGCAAGCTCTTTGCAAGCACTTGACCATGCCTGCTTGCACTAACTTAAAAGAAGGTACGCACTTAAGAGTTTACCCCCTCTCAGGCGACGTCCCTAGCACAGTGGTCTCCTAGGACTGCTGCTAGCGCTGATACCTTGCGCTCTTCTCAAGCCGTCCTTCAGAACTCTGCCCAACGCTCCCTGGAAAACTTCCCAGGGTGGCTCAGCTGACAGGAGCATTAAAAATCCCAGCACGTGCCCGTAGAGCTCTTTGTACCAAACGCTCAGAGGCAGCATACAGCAGAGGTGTAATTGTCACAGCTATGCTTTTAAAAGACTGCTTCTGTCTCAGGGCTCGTCGTCACCAGAGGTGACCGTCTCCAAGCAAGCAGCCGCAGATCTTGCTCCAGTGAAAATAGTCCGTTCCCCTAGCAGCTGGATAACGTCAAGTCTTTGCCACAAAAGCCACTACTCAAATTTTGCCCTTAATTTGAGGTTTATCCACGCACAAAACCTCTTAAATCTTTCTGCTGGTGCATCAAGAATAACGCTACTATTAATGCCAGCCGCTGCTACACCAGCCCCCCTGCCACACTAGTTCCCCGGGACGTCTGCTGCACAGATACCTTCCTCTGTCCTCCTCGTCTCATCCTTGAGAATTCTGCCCATTATTCCTTGGAAATTTTCCCAGGGTGGCTCAGCTTACAGCAGCACCAAGAATCACAGCACACAGCAGTGGGGGTTTTTGTATCAGATGTGCTGAGGTACAGTGCAGCAGCAGCTTAAATTATCATAACGTTAGCTCTGTAACATCCTCTCGTGGTTATTGAAAAAGCAAGCAAGAAAGGAAGGAATAAAGAAAGAAAGAAGTTGTGAGCAAGGAACTGCAAACATTTCCTTAAGCGGTAACCAGGCTACTGCTTTTTGGAACTTTTCCTGCTATAACAAAAGACACCATGAAGACGGGAACTTTGGCAACAGTGAATACCACAACCCTCATTTTCCTCTGGTTTTCTGTGCATGTGTCACTGGAAATATAATCGACGGCTAGGGGAACAGTCAAGCGCCAGACAGACACCTGAGCAGCAGCAAGCCTCTGGAAGTTACTCCTGCTAGAATGGAAAGGAGATTTTCACCAAAGCAGCCCCAAATTCCTGAGCTAACTGGTGTCCTGCTTTCCCTGATCGCTACCACCGCAGCGCTGGGGGAGCTACGACTGAGCCCCGGCTCTGGGCTCTGGTCAGAGATGAAGAGGACGCAGTGCTGGGAAGGAAGTGACTTGAACTCGGGGAGCGGTGGTGGATATGTGGGCCGTGGGATGGGGCGCTGGAAGCAGCCTTGGGGTGCACTGTGGTGGGAACAGGAAGAGAATCATAGAATCATAGAATCATGGAATGTTTTGGGTTGGAAGGGACCCCTAGAGGTCACCCAGCCCAACCCCCCTGCAGGAGCAGGGACACCGCTAACCACATCAGGTTGCTCACAGCCCCGTCCAACCTGGCCTTGGATGTTCCCAGGGATGGGGCCTCCACTACCTCTCCGGGCAACCCATGCCAGTGTTTCACCATCCTCATTGTAAAGAATTTCTTCCTTAGATCCAGTCTAAACCTACCCTGCTTCAGTTTAAGAGGTCCAGGCATCTTCACTGAATACCAGCCTCCAAGGGCTGGCACAGACAAAGGTGCTACACAGCATTAGAGGAAGATTCAGAAGGTGAAGGAAGAGGAGTTGAAGCTGAGGACTGTGAAGGAAGAAGGCGTTCACAGCAAGGCAGCAAATGCGGTTTAGCTGGAGCTGGAACAAGCTGATTCATTCCCCTCAACGTTATTTTTGTGGACTGCTCCCTCTCCTGGGGAAAATTGCCAAAAAAAAAAAAAATCACAACCCAAATCATTTCTTAAAGCAAACAATGCATCCACAGAGCTCACAGGCAGACAATCCCCGTGCTTGCAGGTTCAAGCTGGAGAGGGCAGGGTGCAAGACCCCCATGCTGCCCTTCCCAGTGTGTAGCTCCATCCCAGCTAGAGGAGCCCTGGGTGGTCAAGCAAGACGTAACCTCCAGACCCCGGTGCAGAACTAAGCGCTGCTCCAGCCTGTGCAGACAACAGCAGTGCTGTCTTCTCCCTGCTGTGGTACTGCTGCCAAGCACCACCCAGACCATCCGCCACTCTCAAACCAGTGGGGTTACCCAGGGGCTCATAGGCCAGCATCCAGGAGACGGCGCTTGCACACGCTTTTCAGAGTGAATGCTGGAGTGGAAATGCCTCTTTTCTGGGAATTGGACAGAGCTCATCAGTTCCAGTCATGATTGCTGGTAAGGACTGACATTTTTAGCCATAAATTTCAGAGTCTGTGAGTGAAGAGAAGGAAGGACAATCTTGAAACGTACTCTCGTGGTGAGAAATATTTGCCACCTACCTACCCTTTACTCCTTTAGGATTCCAAAGTCCAGTTAAAATCTTCGCAATGAAGCTAGCTCATCAGATCCTGCAATAAGATTAGAACCATCTGGTGAAAAAATGGCATGTTACAGCAGCCAGTGAATGTCCACGTGAAGCAGCCCTGGAGAGGTGAAAGGCTCTGCTGAGCTTCACAGCTCATGAGCATACACCATACTGGCTGATACTAGTGTACGACTAATGCCCCTTCAGCCTCTTCCTTGTAAATACTTGCCCTGCTGATGATGTCTGCTGTAGAAATGTTAGGATTTAAATACACACAATTAAAAATGAGAGAAGAATTATTTGCATTTTACAGAGGGGAAAAGGGGGACAGGTTTGCCTGTCAGCAGAGAGCAGTGGCAGGGCTGTGAAAGGACCTAACACTTTCCAAACCCCTGGAGTTTGACCAAAGTCATCCACCTTGTCTAGCCCCAGGTGCCATGCCAGCTTTGTGGAAGCTTCCATCCTGGTGATGCAAGGATGAAAAAAAGCCTTGCTTGATTCTTAACAGCCTATGAGAGTCATCATATGATACCACGTCAGGCACTCACGCGATCAGCAAAGGTCACAAGACAGACAGACATTCCTCTTGGCTTTGCAGCCACTCTCCATGGCCAAGACTCCTCCTCCTTACACCATTTTGCAGTCAAGTGCAGCAGCACTCGTGCCTGCCAAGCACTGGGAAGCCCTGCTGTGCCGGGCAGGACCTGGGAGAAGCACACCATTCTTTTGCCTACAGCCAACAACAAGAGAACCATAATGGATTTGCAAAATCTAATGAGCCTAAATAGATTCTTACCGACTGTAGCTGCTTGGTGACGTAAAAGGGGAGCAAGTCTCACTTTTGCAGATACGCTAAGTTTGTAGGTGGGGGCAGGGAAGAGCTTTTCCAAAAGATGAAAAGGAGGAAAGTTACTGTTCATAGAATCATAGGATATTTTGGGTTGGAAGGGACCCCTAGAGGTCACCCAGTCCAACCCCCCTGCAGGGAGCAGGGACACCACTAACCACATCAGGTTGCTCACAGCCCCGTCCAACCTGGCCTGGAATGTTCCCAGGGATGGGGCCTCCACCCCCTCTCTGGGCAACCCCTGCCAGGGTTTCACCACCCTACGTCCTACGTCTTCTACAAGCTAAAAGAGGAAAGAGGTCTTCTAATTATTTTGTTCTTCTAACATTTTGGAATTACAGCTACCTAATTCAAGACTTGTACCACATACATAAAAGTTTCCATAACCAGGAAGAGTCCTTGTCCTGAGGAGCTTACAGCTTTATTAAGACTTACAGGCTGCATTAGGCAACAGGGCATATCATCCCCGTTCCACAGACAGAACACAGCTCAGGAGCCGGACTTCAAATGTTTCAGTGACATGCAAGACAAGTGTGAAGGACACATAGGAACAGAAGAAGTAATAAATATAAGGTGGAAAAGTTCAAGACTATGAAAAAAATAATATCCATTGCAGCCTTGCCTGACCAAAGCAGCCAAGAGCCCTATTCCTGGGCACTCTGACAAGCGGCTCCTTTCCCCCAGGACTACCATTTCTGCTGCTGGGGCCACGGCATGGGGTGGGAGCCAGGGCCTCGGATGCCACGGTGCGCGGCCCGGGGCTTTGTCACCGACCCAGCTCTGCCAGAGATCCATATGCAAACTGGGCGGCTGAGGTGGGGGCACAGGTTCCCTTCTGCCTCCCTTGGCCTGCTCCTTCTGACAGAGGCACTTCTCAGTAAGCTCTGGAAAAGCTCAGCTCTTGGGGTCCTTCCCCCACTGATATCTATGACTATTTCTTCACTGATTAAAAGCTTCTACATATGCTTTAGATTTGGCAGAGCCTCCTATCTCCTCACCTTTTCTGTGAGTCAATTTCACTTTGTGGAGCACGCAACATAAGCCAGACCTTCAGAGCAGATGGGCATTTTTGTGTTCCGCTCTCTTTTTCTACAGAAGTAAAATTCGGTTTCTGCAGTGCCATTCAAGGGCACACAAACAGCTTTTAATAGCCAACCAAGATTTTCCGCATCTCTGACCACTGCCATCCCACTGGACTAGCCAGCCAGTGTCAGGGAAAGCTGCACAGAAGGTGATGCATCCAGTCTTTCCTTTGCACTTTCAGCAGCAGCATTTAGGAGATCAGTTGCTCCAACTCTGATCTCCTTCACAGATCGTTGTGGTAGATTATTGCTGCATTGTTCTTGGCAATTCTTGATCCAAAAAAAGCATGGGCAAAAGCAACAGTCCTGAGATTAACCCCATGGTTCCTGGGAGAGCAGCAAGCCAGGGCTGCAGAACAAAGAGAAAGGGCGACATGTCCTGGATTGAAGGAAGGCCTGGTAGCGTTCGGCTACATCCTTCACTGTTTGTGTTCCTCCATAATTTTCATTAAGAGTTTCTAGAAGTCAGTCTAGGGCAGTTTAGATAATAAATACCTTGCAGTGTGGAGGAGAGTATCAAGTAAACCAACCATGAGAGTTCAGTATTCCAGAAAGAGATGTTGACTGGATGGCCAGGATCTTCCTACTGCTGATAGCAGATAGCATGGAGATACAACCCCCGAGCACATATTGATTTAAAAATACTGCATAGCAACAGAACAGGCAGCAGCCAACTTGTTCTCACTTGATTTTGGGAGCTGTACGACCAGCCAACAACCCCTCCCTGCAAAGAACGCATACGGCATTCCTCAGGCAAGTGTTAATGCTATGTCTCGACCAAGAAAAGATTCCTATAGATTCAGTGGATAGAGAGGAGGATGTTACACCGCTTGCCTCTTCCCGCTCTTATCCCCACTCCCCCCATCCCCCCTGTACTTGTACTTCCCCTGCCGGAGGACCTTTAACGCAGCAACAACCAGCTACCGGAAGACGGCAGAGCCTGCCTGCCCTTGGCAGGAGTTATCCTGACTAATGGAAACAGCAGAAACTCAAGAGACAGGCATGGATAAGTCTGGAAAGTGCTGAAGAGGGAACCTCCTCCTGGTGGAATAGCAAAAGGATTAAAACTAGCCAGAGCACAGCTGCATTCAGCATCAAGGTATTCCCCAACTCCCCTTGCCAAGCATTGCTCTGCAACTTGGATCGTTCCCTTCCTCCGGATCACTGCTGGCTAGTTGTTTCCTTCCCCCAGGTATCACTCAGATGCGCTCTGGGACATCGCACTAAAAGCAATAAATGGCCAAACAGCTTGTAACTCGTACAGATGGGTTTCTAAAAGGGAGCAAGGCTGCAGGGCTGAGAAATCCCTGTCTTGGAATATGAGTGCCACCTCGTGCTGGGAACGGTAACAGTCAATGGATAAAACCCAACTTGTCAAAAAAAACTGAGAGAAGGGGGACAAGAAGCCATTTTTTGAGCAACGCTGTATTTGGTGTTTTGGCTTTTGGAGATCCTTCCTCCTGGTACCAACCAGCATCACTCTCGACATCCTGCTGGAGGGTGGATTCTGCTTTCGTCGAAGGGACAGGCGGGCTACAGCAAACAGCCCTTTGCAGGCACGCTCCGACTTCGAACAGCAGCACAAAGTCTTACTCGGGTGTAGCCAAGGAGCAGGAGCAGCCACAGCTGGCAGGGGTCACCTCTGTCCTCAGCACGGACAGGGCCAGGGGGAAAACACCTCAGACAGTCAAATTTTGCTGCCTGTTCCCAGCGTTCGCACCAGAGCCTGGTTTGCAACACGTACACTTGTGAGTAATGCAGGTGTGGAAGATGAACCAGCAAAACCCAACAGGCATTTCACAGAGTGACTTCCAAATGCAAACTACTGCTACCCGAAAGCAACGGGCAGGTGAGAGAAGCCAGCTGGTTTGCTAGGGGAAAAGAAAAGAGGGTTTTGAGTTTCTTACTTGTGTCTTTCAAATTCACTTTGAGGCTTTTACTCTAAAAATGGGTTAAATTTCATCTGGTCAAATGATATGAGGTGCCTCAAATGAACCTCTGAAATTGCCTGCTTCTCCACACTGATTTCTAGAGGCACTTCAGCATAATCAGCCTCATGGAAATGGTTTTTGGTTTGTTTGTTCAAAAATGGGAGGTTGCTACTGTGTGAAAATACATTTCAAAGTCAGTCTAAAGGATTTTGCACTGCTGTTGATCAATTTGGGTTTCATCTTTTTATAATGTGGAATATTTTCACAAGCTCGCTATAGACTTGCAGACAGTATTGCTTTGAGTCTTACTCGCTTCAGGGTTTCTTCACAAACCTAAGAGGGGAAAAAAAAAAAAAGCAGCTTCTGGAAAATATTTCTGTAGCCCAGTAGGAATTCCTTTGCAAACACCTTGGAAAGGAACAGGGTGTGAGCATCCCGTT
Organism: Gorsachius magnificus; assembly: GCA_034008185.1. Lineage (NCBI taxonomy): Eukaryota > Metazoa > Chordata > Aves > Pelecaniformes > Ardeidae > Gorsachius > Gorsachius magnificus. The sequence continues at coordinate 2,985,016 of CM067086.1, read as the reverse complement.
CATGAAAACTGCCCACAATCGGAACGCAGTAACCTGAATTTGGAAGTTAAGACTACAGCTAGGTACAAATGTTACCCTCCACGTACGTACTCACAAGGCTGAGTCAAGCTAGAAGAGCTAGGTGGATCATTTTTCCCCGCCAGTGATTAACCACCACAACTGCACGTGGGCAGGGGGACCACACCTTGGCTTTTCGACGGAACTCAAAACCTCATCCTGAAGGGGGAGGGAGGACCATCAGCTGCAACTTGGGAGTGCTGAAGGCAGAGAGAACACCACCAGAGTTGAGTTTTGCCTTCCACGTCCCCCTCCCGGACTCCTGCCTCCTTCGGCATTTGCAGTGGACGAGCGCTGATGCAACAGGCCAGATGGATGTCATTCGTCACATCACCCAGCTCAGCAGCTACGGTGGCAGAGAGGTGCCAATGTTGGTTCCCAGCAGCAGGGCCACTTGGCCGCTTCGGCGCTGCCAGCACACCCTCACCAGAGAGCCGAGACCGCGCTGCGACTGCGCAGGGGTGAGGGTCTCAGTTTGACCGAGGCAGTGGTCCTTAAGGTGGTGCTTATCACCAGCCGTCCACATCGGCACGAGGACAAACATTAGCACCTGCTGGGAGCAGCGTCCAGGGCTCTTGCTGACCCCTAGCTCTGCAGTCCCAGACACAAGTGGTTTCTTCCAACCCCAAACATCTCCCTCCTCCCTCTGCAGATGTGCCACTCCTAGGGCATCTTGCTCAGCTGCACGGGATGGAAACGTGATACTGGAAAAGCCCTTAAAGAAAAAGAGCTGAAGATGGAGTAAAACATCAAACTCCCCGGTGGAAGCAGTAAGCAGGGAGCGGGAGGACGGCGTGACCCAAGTATTTCCCAGCAGGGAAGGATACCATTTAATCGGATGCTTGGTGCCATTGATGTGGTACCCATGTGCTCTGCCTGATGGAGCTGCAAGAAGGGGTATGCACATATGAACTGATTTATGAACTAATTACCGATTAGCCTAATAACACTATCCATAATACTTGATTACACCACTCTTACTGACAGCGTAATGACTGCCCAACCTGACAGGGAAGCGTGACACGCAGGCTGGCACGAGAGAGCAGACAGCTCACCCCTCGCCTCACCTGCGTGCTCTCCCTGGCCGACAGCAATCACCTTCCCTCCCTTCCTTCCTCCCAAGCGCTCCCCGTAGCTCTTCCCTCTTGGGGTGTTCCCCCTCCTCAAGCCCCTGGAAGCCCTGCACGTCCCGTTCACCCTGACACACCTCGTATGAGCAAAGCTGTAACGGCTCAGACCAAACCAGGTCCATCTATCCCAGCACACAACCTCCGACCGTGACTGGTGACGTGAGAGCGGCACAGAGGTAACCGGCTCGAACGCTCCTTTTCACGCGTAGCGCGGCCGCTGTCCCCCCGCGACCGACTGAAGCTCCGCGGTGCAACCTCACTGCCCGCTACGTGAGTACGCTTACAGCTACAACCATCAGTGTTTCATAGGTGTAACTACAGCTTTAGGATTTGTGTATAACAAACCTAGGAAATATTAATGTTCTGTGTGTTTTTTCTACAAAGAGTAAGACTTTAAGGTGGTTTTTTTTTAATAAAAACCCATTTCTGTTTTCTTGAAACTTTAAAAAATGTTCAGAACAATTTTACTCTCTCAAGTCCTTAACCTTTCCTTAATCCTTCTCCCGTTTACTGCCTGCTACTTTTCCTCTATCCCGATTTCACACTTGATGCTCTTGGTACCTACCAGAACAACTGAAACATGCACGTGTGATTAGTCTCACCAGAAATCACATTTGTCATCTGGTGCTGTAAATTAAAAGTAGCTATACCAACAGCTTTGGGCTGTTTGCTAGAAATCCAATAAACCTGCAAAGACTTTCATTTTATTACACAAGACATTCCCCAAGCTGTAATCCTTCCCCCTTAGTCACATCCTCCAGGTGACTGAATCATCTCTGCTTACTCAATACTGTCCTCAGCATCCAGAGTTACCTCTGGCAGAAGGGGATGTACTCGAGGCTTAACCCTTAGGGATGGATTTTGGGGGAGTGTGGGGGGTGGAAGTATTTTTCCACTTGATCTTACAACACTCAATTTCAATATAAAAATTAAAAAGGCAGCTGAGAGAGGACAGGAAAAGATAAAAACCTACTCTGCCTCAAAACATATCCCTTCCCCCAACAGAATAATACCAAAATATTTTTTTCATTTCAAAATGGTTTTAAATGAAAGCCCGCATGCAGAAAACGCAGAGGACATCTACAGGTCTTCAACAACTCAAGATTTTAAAACACTTGTGTGTTATTCAGCTATCAACAGATACACAGCTTTGAAAAATAAAGAAAATAATTCTATATTCAGAAGTGATTAACATCACCTCAAAACCTGTGTTTGGTCTCATATTTAAGAGCGGGGGTGGAGGCCCCATCCCTGGGAACATTCCAGGCCAGGTTGGACGGGGCTGTGAGCAACCTGATCTGGTGTCCCTGCTCCCTGCAGGGGGGTTGGGCTGGGTGACCTCTAGGGGTCCCTTCCCACCCAAAACATTCTGTGATTCTATGATTCTATAAGTAGTTTGGCTTCTGGATTTCACTGTAGCTCTAAAATAGCTGGACTCCGCATGACTTCCCTGTGCCACGTCATGAAGAAAACTTGCAGAAGCATTTAAGTCACTTAAAAGCCTGGTTCTTAAAAGTAACTGTAAACCCTGTCTTACTATCAACACCGAAGGCATCGGCACGGTGTTTTCCTTCCCAAGAACGCGCACTCTGAGGTCGCTCCCAGGGCTGGCCTCAAAGCTGCTGCTCCTTCACAAGCTGGGAAGCGGTGTCCGCTGGAGCACTGGCAGTTTGGCGCCATGGGGAGGTTGCCCCTCCCGGACCTACCGTGACTGCAGGGGCCATGGCTAATCTTAGACTCAAAAACATTTTTGGCGGGCCTTGCACTTGGGCTACAGGAGAGGTCTTAAAATCTCTGGATCTGGAAATCTGGATCCTTCTGTCCTAGCAGCCAGTCTAAGCCAAGAGATTTTGGTAGCCCTGACCGAATTACCCAGCAGCCCTGTCCTAACGCGGTATGCATGTGGTTTATGCAAATATGAATTAAATCAGGTCCTACCCCAACACATTGCTGATCGTCATTCTCTACCTTAGATCACTCTGCAACTACCTCTGCTGTAAAATGTTGCAGCCAAACTATAACTGGAGCAGAAAAGACTAGAAATCTAATTACAGAATCAAATTGACTTCTGATGAACATCAGAAAGCATCAGTGGAAAAATCTATGGTTTGTTGGACCCACACTTGCCTGAAACTCACTACCAAAGCCCTGAATCCTTCCTTGTTAAGCTAAACCAACTCCTGAGCAACACTGCCTAACTGGCCCCAGACCTGTGTCAGCACGGACATGCCTACAACAAGGGGTCCACCACCACCGCCAGCCAAGCCCCTGCTTCTGTTCTGATCCAATCTCATGCAAGGCTGAACCCCGAGTGAAATTACAGTTAAACCAATGGTTTGAAGCTGCGCCAGGGCAGGTTTAGGTTGGACATTAGGAAAAACTTCTTCACGGAAAGGCTTGTCAGGCTCTGGAATGGTCTGCCCAGGGAGGTGGTCGAGTCCCCATCCCTGGAGGTATTTAAAAGAAGGGCAGATGAGGTGCTTAGGGACAGGGTTTGGTGATGGGATGGCAGGGTTAGGTTAATGGTTGGAGTTGATGATCTTCAAGGTCTTTTCCAACCTCAACGATTCTATGATTCTAATTGTAGCTGCCTGGGAAGAAGTCATGGATTTCCCTTGCTTGTGGGAAGGAGGAATAACACTGGACCAACTACGTACACCTTGCAATAATAAAAGCATTTCATGAGAGCAGTGTAGATACGGTATGTGAAGAAACCAGAAAAAAACCAGCCAAAAGCAGATGTGAACACACACTTTGCAACACCTTGGGTGCCTTCAACAGGCAGTGGCTGGCAGCCTAACGGAATAAAGCCGATGCACCGCGAACACCAGCGCAACACTGAACGACGGTAAGCTTCGCACGAGCCAATACCCGAGCAGTCAAAGTACACACGGAGACACCACCCAGTGCCCAACAAATTCATGTTAATCTTGCAGAGAATCCACAGCAGTTTTATCAGATGCTGTTTTTCCAAGTCCAACCCCCCCTGCCTGCAGCTGGGGTTACAGATGAGGCAGAAGAGAGCACGCTCGGTTAGCTGAGAGGGGGGACTCCTCGCAGACAGTATGACAACACTGGACAATCTCAAGCTTCTGCTCTTGGCAGCAGCATTGCTTCCTGGCACAAGCCATTTTCCAGAAATCCCCCAAATCTAAGGAAACTTCCCTATACATGTGAAGCAGGAAAGGCTCGGTTTTGATTCAGCTATTTCCAATCAAATCACTCCTCCTCAAATAAAGGTGAAATACCTTTATCACTCCAGAGAGCCATGGGAAAGGTTGGACTGCCCTACGCGAGGCAGGCAGAAACACACTGAGTAACCAACTCTCTCTGGGATCGACGCGAGCTGTATCCCATAGGATCAAACTGCCTCTAACACGTTTTGCAGCAATGTTACTGTACAGCAAGTCTACGCAAGCTTCTACTTGAGCAGAGCACTTAGGAGTACTCCCTCTCCCGTACGCTCATGGCATTTATTTTTTTTTTTAAGAACACTCACGAGTCCATAACCCCCTTTTGTGAAGACAGAGTGTTTGGTTTTGTCTTACGAAGAATCAACACCGTTGCCCCTACCCTACGAACTCACCCCACTGAAGGTACAAATCAGCCAAGTTACATCTGCTACCCAAACGCTCCTAAGCTCCTGCTAAACCTGTCCTCAGCCACGGCCGCTCAGCCCGTGCCGCCGGTGCCGGGGTGCTCACCCGTCAGCCCACCGGCCCCTCGCACGGTGGCTGTCACGTTTCCTTCTCAGCCTCGCAGCCCGTTACACCTAACACGCCGCCAGCCGACAAAGCCCATCTGTAATACGCTTCCTCCGGTTCTTCAGCCCCCTAAAAGATGCGCTGAGGCCCCCCTAAACCCACCCAGCTGTTGCACCTTTTCTTACCCGTATCTTGGGGAAGGCGAGCCATGAAGGCCAGGCAGGGCCCCCGCCAAGCTAACCACTCCCAACTTCAGTGTGCTTTGTGATCTGCACCGGACAGCAAGGAACATCCCCAGGTTGCCAGGTTCTCACCCGTCGCACAATCCCGTACCACTAAGGTGAGGGAAACACCATGATCTGCCAACCTGCATATAGGTGATGAAAAAAAAAAAATATATATTTTCTGTGGCCGGGGAAGGACAGAAGAGGCTGAGGTTGTGCAACCCCTGCCTGCCTGATCAGCTTGGGGGAACGCATTTCATTATTTTCAAGGTGTCTGTAACACCGAAAATCTGTGTGGCTGGACACAGCTATGGACCCATCCACCCTGGAAATAACCAAAAGCTTTTGTTCCAAATTCTCAAAGACAACTGAACAAGAGCAATCCAGAGTTCCCGATGCCGAAAGAGCTGCTTGCACCTATTTCGACACCAGAGAAAAAGAACAGCAGCTCTCATTAAGGGGTTGGATGAACTACGAGTTAGTAGGAACTTCTACTCCAGCAAAAAAGCTTCTGCCTCTTAAGGGCAGGATTCTCCTGCAATTTCTCCACAACCTGTTTCATGACCTGCTTTCATTGCTTGATGCTGGCTTAGCAAACCCTAAGCTGGCTCTTGAGCCTATCGGTCAGTAAATACCAACAACGGCTGGCAATGTGTACTTGCTGCATCAACCCCCTTTCCTCAAACGCCCAGGTGAGTGATGTTTCTGCAAACCCCACTAGAACCACCTCAGCGTGAGCCTGCACGCAGGAGCCACCAGGAGACAGACGAGCTGCAAGAACATTTGCCTACGGAGCAAAGCCAGGGAACTGGCGCCCCAGAGCACACGGCAGGAGTCACGGCAGGAGTCACGCAGATGCTCTGGTCAGCTCCTCCCATCTTCCGCTGCTACAGCCAGTTGTCCAGTGAAAACGCGAGTGAATTTTTGAGGGAAGAGCTGTATTACTGTTATTTGCCATCAACTCTTTGCTGGCAAACTTCCTGCTACAAAGCATGCCCGTAATAACACAGCTGTCCTCCCTGTAAGCCTGCTTTTAATAACCCATTTTTATAAGATACAGTGCAATTAAAAATCCCACCAGACAATTCATCGCAGCTGACCCAGTACTGAAAAACGTCAGCGTACTTGAAGGTTTCTGTTCAGCCTTCTGTGAACTAAAAGCCCAGGCTGACAGGAGAGACCATGCATTACATACAGGCCTACCCATTTTTTAAAAATACATACACTCTGTACGCGAGACACAGCTGGCTGCTAACAGAGACCAGATGTTGTAAAAACAAAGTTACAAATACTATGTTTAATTCTGCACTTAAATTCTCTGCTAACAATACAGAAGGGAAGTGAAATGAAGGCAGATTCCACCATCTGATTTGCAGTCTAACAAATGATCAGAAGGCATTTGGAAGGATTCCTTTGAAAAAACCTGTTCATTCCTGTGAGGGCCAGCGAGATGGGCCAAACCACCACCACCAGCTCACGTGCAGGCTCACCCGCCCGCTTCCAGCAACGCTTCCACAGCTGGGTAACAACTCAAGTTCCTGCTTTTCTGGGCAGAGAGGGCTGGGCTTGATGTGAAAATACCGTCCAGCTAACAGTGCATTCAACTCATCCAACAGCACAGGCTTCACGAAGCGACTGGTTTCTGCACTCCTAGACACAAAACCTCTAAACCTTAACCCAAATACCATAGACCAAAATGCTACACAGTTACGTCAGCGATGACGTTTTAGACCTGTTTCAAAGAGCTGGCTTGTAAAAGAGCCAATTTACACATAAAAACAAGTCCATTGTGCCCAGAGGTTTCCTAACATTCTTTATTAAAAACAAAAGAGCCAAAGATTGCCCTGATGCTCTTCATTGTTATAAAGCAGACTCTGAAGTATTAAGTGAACTATGTATGAGCAAAGAACTCCAACTGATGCAGAGTTTAAAACTAGGTTTACAATTTCCTATTTTATTGGCATGGATGTATTTCTAAACTTAAAAACCCTTCTGGCAAGTTATCTCAATTTCTTATGACAAAATTTCTCACAACACACAAATATTTACAACATATACATAATTTTTCAGTCTTTTACAACTGGTTCTTAAAAGACAAACAATTTATAGGTTACCACAGAACAAAAGCTGTGACTTAGTTGTTTTTAATTTCATAAAACTATCATAAGTTAAAGTGAATAGATTTTCTTTAAATTCCTTGTAGCATTTTACAAGTGCAACAGAAAAATATGAAGAACCAATTTAGGATAGCTGCAGTTCATTGGATAAATGTTGCCCGTTGTAATCACATTATTTCACAGCAAATTCTTGAAAAAATAAGCACCAATCATTCTTGCAAAGAACAATTTTATCTAAAAGTATTGAAAAGTGTTAAATACAAGGTGTTTAATTTACATAACAAGCAATAAATACACCATATCCAAACTTTTATTCTGCATACTGCTACCCTTGTACATATAATGTACTAAAAAAGTCAGCAAATTGTCAACACCTTTTTTTTTTTTTCCTCTCTTTTTTTTTTTTTTTAAAGAAATCAATTTGACTTCCAACCAACGGTTTGCTACTATAACAAAGGCCACAAACAGTACGTCTGGGACAGCATACAGTGTTAAAACTGACAAACTCCGAGGGGGAAAAAAACATCTAGCAAAGAAATCGAAAAGCTGTAGATCATTGCTGGTGATAATAACATATACTAGAAAACCTTAATATGCTGCTACTATGATTTATTTTTTTTTAATTGTTTAGTCAAATATTGTAAGAGCAACCTAGTGCTCTTACTGATAAAAATAATTATGTAGCCACACTGTATTCTCATTGTCCTGCATGGAAAGATTTGATGCAATTTCATCACTTTGCTTGAGCCTTTATTTTACAACAGAGCATTACCTCTAACTCAGAATTGCACATAAGAAGGCTATTAAAAAGTACAATAAAAATCTGCACAAATCAGACTTAAGAAGAGTCAGTATGCTGTACACTTTCTACAGTATTACGTTGATAGGTGAATAAACAATAAAGAAGTGCTGCCACTAAGTTTTTCAGAAAGTTCTTCAGTTGAGGAATAACCAAATGGAATTTTTGTTGGTTTTTTTTGTTGTGGGGTTTTTTTTTTTTATTATTTTTTTAAATTTTTTTTTAAAAATGACATCCAGGTCAGTTTAAGACCTATAAGCTTATGCATTGAGCCTTAAAGACTGATCTTCTCTCCTCCTGGAAGAAATATCAATATCTATTGAATCCTTGCCAACAATAAGCCTTAATCTCTTCGCTGGAGGAAGAGGAATAAAGTCATCAAATTCATCATCATAGTCATCTTCCTCTTCATCATCCTCTTCTGATGAAGATTCATCTGCTGTTTCCTCTTCATAGTGACCATAATCATCTACTTCCATTCTTGACTCCAAAAGGGAGAGAGTTTCACTACAACACATACCATTTTCATGAAGGTCCTCAGGGTACGTCCCTCTGTTTTCTTCCTCTCGTTTCAGCTGTATTTTTAATTTTGTTGAACTATTACCTGATCCTGAGTTAAACCCATTATTTAGCTTTGCTACATATAAATTATTATCTTTTTCATGGTCTTTACTTAATTTGATGCTTATTTTCGAAGAACTCATTCCATCACTTTCTTGGTCATTTGCCTTGCTACTGCTATCATGGCGTCTACGAAGAGTCAGTTTAGGGATCCCAGAGCTATTTTCAAGGATAAGTTGTGCATCATACCTCGTGATTCGCCTTTTCTTTTTACTTTTTGCAGTTCTAAAGCTGTCTTTTGCTTTAAAATTGTCAGATGTTACAACAGAGCAGCCACCAGATCCAGGGATACAGTCTTTATAGCCAACAGGCGTGTCCACCACATTATTCCTCTCTCCGAGTTCTGAATGAGAACTAATCAAATCTGGTACTTCATCTTTCACAGGTGTATTGTGCGTAGTATCAGTTTCTTCTATTTTTGCAGATGGTTTCACAAGTTTTCCTTGTCGAGATTTCTTTTTTGACATGCCAGCATCGTTTTTCTGGCACCTAATCTCCCCTTTATGTGATGGTCCATGAGCCACATCATTTTCATTTATCACATGAGACTGCTGCTCTAAAGTGTCCGATTGCGTTCCAGTCAAATTATTCTTATAGCTATCCAACATATTTGGTTCAAGCTTTATGTCAGAGGTCTCCTTCAAATTCATCCTTGTTCTCATTGACCTCCTTGTTATGTATGTGCAGGGTGGTATATCACCATGCTCGTGAGCACCTTTCACAGAATTCAGTTTATGTTCTCTTGCTGCATGCCTTGTTAAGCATCCACTAGAGACTGCAACTTTGACTGGTCCCTCCAATTCTTTATCCTTTTTAATGGGCAAGTTTTTATACAAAACTACTTTAGGCTCTTTGAGAACTAAATTTCCCATTTCGAGCTTTCTAGAAGCATTCTTTTGCTCTGGCCTTTTGCACTGATTTCTCAACTTTATCTTTGAAAGTAAAGGCTTTGCAGGCTTTTTCAGTCTCTTTGGTACCCTGGAATTATTTATATGAGTTAGTTTAGATGAGGTAGAATTTGATGATGCTGGAATTCTTGATATAGACTGTCTTGTTAATGTTCTATTTTTGCTGTTCTTTTTTACGCCAATCGATTTTCTGTTAGCTGCAAAAGAAAAAAAGTGGGTTTGTTACGACACTGCTTTATCCTGAATTTCCCACTCCCAAATACTGTAGTTATTTCATTTATTTTAAACACTTCATCAAAAGCTGTGAAAGATGCTAGACTGTACGCAGCAAGGAGTGAGACTGCTTAACCTACAACTCAGACATGGAAGGCATTGTCAAACAAGTCAAAAGTACACCTAAATGCCAGGTACACTTCCCTCACTGCCCCCAACATACCAAGTTTGATTTTTACTGAATTTCTTCTTCCACTAATTTCTTTTAAAATCCATCCCACATTATCCACAGTTTTTACTCTGTATTGTTCCAGCAAAACCTGATGATCAGCATGCTCTAATATTAACCCCAGATTTTTTTCCTGCAGGGGGAGGAAAAAACCCCCAAACCCTCAACTACTGTAATGGTTTCAGTTTCAAGTATCCAGTTGTCTGTCACCTACTGTGGTAAGCAAACGAGTTTTGTCTGCCCAAGCAAAGCTGCAACTCTAAAGCTTTGTAATCAGACACCATAAGAGGGTTTTGGGAAAGGTTTTTGTTTGTTTGTTTGTAAATATCACAGCAGCGAACAGGAGCCAGGTGGAATCATAATATTTTATGTGGCTCCAAACCTGTTTGCTAGTTATGTCAAAGTTTAAGTTTTTGCCTATACTGAGGGTGGTGGGGATGCAGAAGGGGGTGGAAGTAAACAACTACTACTCACTACTCCATGAAGATAAGTCTCTCGGGAGCGTCACAAACAAAAATCCCTTACAATTTCTTCTGAGATTACTAACTGTGCACTTTCACTTCAGAATAGGTACCTGAACTATCAGTCCTGGATGTAGTGAGGGAATAGCTGCCCAACTTCAAGGATCTCTAAAGAAAACGACTACTTGTTTAATAATCTCTACTAAGAGTATGTATTTAAAAACTGTTTTCCTACAGAATGTAGATAACTCAAACTATATGTTTTCTTTCCCAAACCATATTACTGCATGTGATAGTCTACTGTATTTTGAAATATATACCATTACTGATAGAACTTTAACTGACATGTTTAGAAATAGACACTATTTGCTTTTGATATAAATAAAACACCACAAGAATTTAACATCTATTGTTCTTGAAACACTGAAGGAAAACTGTGAATCTGCTATTTAAATTGCCTTCAGATTCCTGAAAAACTTACAGTTCTAAAGACCAGTATCTGAGATGCATTCCAACACTGAGAGGAATTCCATCACGGTGAAAGTTGTTCATGTTTTTATGAAACCTTTAATCCTGCGTCCAAGCTTTTCCCTTTACTTACTTGCATTAGCTTTTTCCTGAGTGGTATCTGCATCAGTGTTAGAGCTGACGGACTGGCTGTCTGAATTTTTGCTGCTGTCACCCAACTTTTTAAGTCTGTTCAATCGTTTATCTGTTTCCCTCAGTCCATATTTACTATTAATCACAGGAGTAGGTGCTGGCAATCCCACTCTTGATTTAAAAGCACCAGTTCCACGTCTACAGAGAAAAAGAGGACACAATGTATTAATAACTCTTAATATAAGCTTAGAACTTTGTTTCATATACGATAGTTTGAATCCCAGGTATATTTGGGTAAATTATACCAATAACCACTGAATTTATTAAAACAGCCCACAAAATGCTAGCAAAAATACCTATATACTTATCATTTTAGTAAAATGTGCAGAAAAGGCTTCCATTTATTTCTTGCAAGAAGAAACATTGAAAAAGTAGGTTTCCCTTGCTTTTTGTCCATTTTAGTATCATTTCATAGTCAAATTATACAGGTGAAAATGAAATACAGTAGTTCAAAATACTACTTATAGTAGCTTAGATAACAACTGAAATTTTTCCTAATCACATCAGGCTAGTAAAAAAATGCCAGCTTCAGTTACAATGCTTGTTACTGCATCAGAGTTGAAAAGCACAGAAAATAGAATAAAATTGTCACATAGTTCTGTGTTCCTTCATAACTCAAAGACTCCAATATGTGTACCATGAAAATGCAATGGCTGAGTAAACCTAGAACTTTTTTTTTCTTTTCAAAGTAATCATAGAAAAGGATGAAGATTCCTGTACTTGCACTTCAACCACTACTACTAAGATTCCTTTGATGCTCTTTAATAATCTAGTACACTTGCACTTCACAGAATTACCGAAGACAACTTCAGTTTGGATTCCACTGTGTTGTACTGGAAGAAAATCTACAAAACTTAACCAAAAGTGCACCAAAAAAATCAGACATGATCTCAACCTCCACAAGGTTAATTATTATGCAGGAACAATACCTGTTCTCAAGTTAACTGGTATTTGTTCGATATGGAACATTCTTTCAGTATTATTCTGAATTCTGCAAACTACAGACAGTGTAAGGTGCTCGACTGAACTTAGCACAAACAGCATCCACTTCGGATCAGAACATAATGGTGCTATAAACAACCACAACTGTCTTCTGACATGTCATCTTTGGAGTCTGGTTGTCTCAGTTAGCCAGCATGAACAAGCAGGCTCACCTAAAAAGAGTCCATGCATATATGTAAGGATAGGCAATTTTTCTTGGTGATAAGTTTTGGATACTTGAAAAAAAAAAATTGTACAGTGCCAACCTTCCCACAGCTCTCAAATGTACCCCACGGATTCTTAGAAGTCTAGCATTTTAACATGACAATTTAACACCTTTTCCAGCACAGTCAAAATCGGGTCACTTGAAGATTTTTTTTGTGGTGTACAAGGCGACAGTTGCCCCATCAGTGTTGGTAAGGGCTCATTTTTCCTTGCTCAACTCCCCTAAATTCAAACCTCTCCTATTTGATTGCAGTAACACAGCCTTGTGACTGAAAAGCAGATTCTTGAAGTTAGAATTACCCAAACCTTAGCTTCACCATATTACATTTTAGTGTACTTAAAATATGAAGATGACAATTTAGCAAAAATGTTCTGACGCATAAAATTGGTTCGTCCTGAAAGAGAAAGTATGTCTGTATTATGTTAAAATCATCAATCAAGGGAACTTGAGCAAAAAAATCCACATCGCTACAAGTAACAAGGAAAGAACAATCACAGTGCCCATTCATTTAATAATACTAAACAGTTCCCAGGACTGAAGTACATTTTCACTAGCAGCTCTCTGCAGTCTGAGACTGTACCCTTCCCTTGGAATGATGAGCTCAGAGGTCCACACCAGCAGGTTTTCCCTTGAATTGCAAGAATTGTTAGTGACCAAACTAGCTAGTAAAAATGAAGGTAGCATTATTAAACTATTCATATGTAGGTACACTAAGCTACTTCTCAATATGATTATTATTTTGTCCTTTATAGGTTTCTTCTCTCTACAGTTAGGTTGAGCAGTAACAGAACCGTTACAGGTTCTGCATAGTTCCTCTTGGAACTAGATGAAGCTCTCACAAATGATGTTGAGCCTCCATGCTCACAGTAAGCAGAAGTTTCACATGGCAAAAGCCAACTATGGAATTCTTTCAACTGATTTTGTGAAGAGACCAGGTTGGGACAGCACAGCTGAAAAATGTAACAACAACTTTGTTGCTGTTGTGCAGTGGACAGATATAGGCAAGTACTCTCCAAACCAGCAGATATTTCCAAATACAGAAACCCCCAAGTTCTAATAACATAGGGTGAAAACTACTTTGCCCATTCACAGCAGAAGAGAAGTTCAGGTCAACGTAGAAAACACTAATGAAATTTGCTTTTTCTAATGCAACAAAGAGCAAAAGTTGGGGGTCAGTTGTTAATGTTCTCCTAGAAGCTACAACTCCTTCACCTTCCAATTCTATCTTATTTAGTAAAAATGTTTTTAAGAATCTACACTTCTTTTTTCCTTATTCTCATTTTGGGCTATCCCCAGAACAGAGAATCAGAAGAAAAACAGAATGCAGGAGTTCTCAGGAAACATGACGTGTTTTAAGCAACAACTTAAAAAATCATTACAACAAATAGCTAGGAAGCAATTATAACGTATCCAAAAATCTGACTACTCATAATCAAGGACTTTCAGTTTCACAAAATATATCATGAATATGCCCAACTCCATTTGAACCTTATTTACATCAGTGCATACCTTTCACAGGTGTAACATTCGCAGTATTCATTATTTTCTCCAAAAAATCCATCTCCATAGTAACAAGAAATTTCTTCTCCAGGTTCAATATCTCTTAGAGCTTTCACAAGTAAAAGGTTAGATTAAACCCGGGGGGGGGGGGGAAAAAAAGAAAAGGTTAATTAAGGTTAACAGTAACTGAAAAGAAAAAAAAAAAAGGGGAAACAATTGGGGAGGAAAAGGAAAAGGGACAAAGGGAAAAATAATGTGGGGTGCTATATTTATTTACTTTTAATTTCTTGCTTACCTTACAGTTAGGTCTGCAATCTGAAAAAGGTCCAAAAGATAAAGTCAATTAACTGTTGATAAGACCTGAAACATGAATAGTTGTAGATATCTAAAGTAAGGATTCACTCTGACTTCAGTAACTGTAGAATCTCAACTAAATACTGGGTGTTATGCTAGTATTGCACAAAGCTATACATCCAAAGATACCTATTTTTATGTAGTTTGGTTTCTGAGCTCTTCCCTATGCTATCACAAATGTTCAGTTTCCCTCCTTTTTAAGGTAATATGATTTATTTTAAATCCTACCTGCTTTTCTTTCAGCATACAAATACAACAGAATGTTAAAGCTTCTGTGCAAAAGGTTAAAGAAGGCATAAGAAGTTCACCTAAGAAGTACATTACTGTTGACCAAGATCACAAAGAATTCAAGGTAACCCACAATATGCTCCACTAATTTAGCTGCCAGTTCCAAAATCTGTGAAGGAAGAAGGCATCAATTCCTAGAGCCTTCTGTGAGTTTCCTAGTTCACAGCTGATCAGCTCTGGTCTGGGAAAATCCCAGCAGGATTTTGTCCTGCAGTAATACAGTATGCCAGATGCAGACCTTTTCTCTAAGGTCCTGTGCTATTCAGTGCACATATAACAACACTTCTGAGTAGAATTGCTTATGTCCTTTAACATGCTTCCTATACATACTACTCACCATGATTGATAAATGCAGCAGGACCAAGCCACAGTTGTGCACAGTTTTTCCGTGTGGAATACATGACACTGAAGTCATTTTCCCCATGTCTCAGCAGCATGTTTTCTTCCATTTCTGATAGTTCAGCAATACAGCCCACAAGTAATTCTATTTTATCATTTCGTTTCCTTCAGTGTAAAAACAGTAGCAGAAATAAGAATACGTATGCCAAAGTGACACAGTAATTTCACAGAAAGAGAAGTTGTCAATAACAGGAAGTGTTTTGTAAACCATTTCTCAACCCCTCCAAACCTCATGTTTTAATTCATTTAGAGCAGGATATTAGGCTAAATAGACTTTTTATCAGACATGAAATAAATGTTTTTATGCTGCTATATAGAATCAATTACATCAATGCTGACAGACATTACCACCATTGTTTCTACAACTTCCTGAGACTGCAAGCAAGAAATTGCAAGAGTTGACTACTTCAGCTTCTACAGTTGTTAAAACCAAAAGCAAGATTTTTTTCATTTGTGCACACTCCCTCCCCATGAGATATTTTGACTTCTTCCAGCCGCTCTTGCTTGTGTTTCCTATACTCTTCCTTTGGCCAGGAAAAAACAGCATAGTGAAGATGCTTAAAACTCAATGGCTTCTTGAAGAAGGCCCAGTATTGACTCAGAAAAAAAGGGCAGAATTCACACAAGATGAGTAGTTCTTCAGCATCAAGCTGGTCCTTGAAATAGACCCCTGGGGGTGTGGGGACAACCAACAAGACCAGATGCCTTCATGGGCAGACAACCAATCTGCCACCATAAATACAGCAGATCAGAGGCACTGAATACTCAGCCTAGGAAGGAATGCACAATTTCCAATATTTTGTAAGGGCACTGTTTCCACTGCTCTTTAGAGTAGCCATGCAAAATTTTGGCCAGATCTCCCTTTCTACAGTGGTAAGAACTCCATCAGTTTTGAGTCTCAATAGTCTTCCAGATATTGGTAAGGTTAGGAAGCAGTGCTCCTGTCTTGCTCCCTCTCAGGTCTCTCAAGATTTTGAGCATGAAAAGTTAATTCATTTTCAATACACCTAAATACAAAGCTTCCACCCCAAAGAATCAGCCAAGGGGAGAATTCAAACCAGAAAAAACCCCAAACCAAAAAATACTGATTATATCATGATTGTGGAACTTCCAGCTACAGTCATGAAGAGCTAGAAACTGGCCTCAACCTTCTTAACGCTTACTCTCCCACACACCGAGGCTGTAGCCCCACAGTAACAGCATGCTTACTTGGTACCCTGCCAGCACAATGTCTAGCCACTCAATCCTAGCCTGCACATAATAGTGTATCATCACCTTGGATGTGCTGTTATGAGTACGTACTGCCACAAAGCAAAACAAACATAAATTACGGGGGGCGGGGAGAAGAGAAGGAATGAAGGGGAAAATTTATTTTAAAATCTGAATTAACCCAGGAATCCGCTGGTGCTGCCATGGACATGCTTATAATGAAACTCAGATGTGCCAAAATGAGATGGGGAAATACACTGGGGTTCCAACTTTGTGTTTCCAGAAGAGATTTAACTTGCACAATCAAAATATGCAAATAACACCCCTCAGTTTCACAAAGGTGGAAAACTCATTTCCCCCACAATTATTTGTTGTATAACAAATCTGGCGTAATGTGAGTCTTGACATGATCGTGTTTCTCACAGGAGGCCAACAACTCATGATTAGAGGAAAACAATTACCTGACTGAAAACAAGATTAAAAAAACCTTGTATCTTCAAAACTGTATGGCTATGTCCAAATATACAAAGGAATGTCTTACAGATGCATGTACTGTGTGCTAAGGACTTAGCAAAAACGGACACCAAATTTAATTTGTAAGTAAAAATACAAAACTTTGTATTTCGCTGGTTGCGGTTTTAGTTCTAATTCACACTTGTTTTAATATCTCTTTCAGAATCTTTAAAAATAATTGACAGAAATAGAATGCAACTGTAAACTATGTTTCTTACCATTCTTTCGTTGCAACGATTTTGGCTCCATTTTGCTCAGAAGAATACCGATTACAAGGCAGTATCTCAAACCCACTGTCGGTTGCAAACATTCGTAAATAAATAAATACCTGCAATTAAAGAAAATGGTACTTTTCTGTTACAAGCAAAACAAAAGCAGTGAGGAACTAAAATAATGAAAGTCTGATCTGCACAAAAAAACCACACAAAAAATGGATATTGCAGTGGGATGTTGTTTGCTGAAATGCATTCGTGATTATAAATCTTAGCTATACACATTGTGATAATCTTATTTCTTCAGAGTGACTTGCAGGAATCCTCACATGTATAATATGACTATCCAAAGAGTTCCAAAAAAATTAAAAGATGCCTTGAATGGTACAAAATTGGCCCGACCAATGAAAATGGATAATTTCTTCTTAAAGTCACCAAGTAATTGCACCCAAGAATTCTTCTCAGATCTTTAAGAGCCACTGAGGCCTAACAACCTACAGGATCCAATTTTGTTCTTTCCAGTTCTGAAAAAGATATTACTTCCATGACAAATCTAGACACTGAATTCAGGGACTGGCGGATCAATTCTTTTTAGTTAAAAGTGCTGTTGTATTACTCAAAAAACACTTTGGAAAAGCAGAATTTGCTGCCTTTTTTTTTCTCTACACTACTAGATTTGATGCACTTTAAAGCAGGCCAAATCCGTGACACTCATTCCTAAAGGAGTTTTGGTTTGGTTTGGTTTTTTAAAGGAAAAAAAATACTATGATTTCCTTGCAACTTTGAGAGTCAGCAACCTTTTTGCTATATACAAAATGGATTTGGGGTATGGGAAGTGGAGGAAGAGGAATAACACTCCTACATAAAGCCCCTATACCCAAAACATCGGAGGTATTTTGAGGTAGCAAGGCTTCTCCCTTTACCTTTCTTTGTCACACAATTTGACTTACACCAGTTGTAATTCAAAAAACCCAACCAACCAAAAAAAACCCCCCCACCACAAAACAAACAAAAAGGCAGTGGGAAACCCTTCCAAAGAATGAAAGATGTCCTCGAAACTTGTCTCCCAGAAGTAGGTCTTCTCTCTTCTGCTTATGAGTTAAGCCAACAGCAAAAGAGGCAAATGTGTTTTCCTTTCTACATGTCTATTAAGTAAAAGGCAATGGTAAGTCAACTCAAAAAAGGGGGGGGGGGGGGAAGCTAGCTGGGTTTTAAAAAGCAAAGGAAGTTCCTGTTAAAAAGCAATCAAATAACATAAAACAGAGCAGTGGATTACTTTCCTTTGCTACTGCTACATTCCTAAGAAATTTTTACATTTTCTTAGCCTTTCAACCATCTGAAAAAGCACATTAATTACAAATACACCTACATGTTCCTTGAACAACCTTTCCTGCATTTTGTTCTTGTTAAGAAAATAGTGCCGGGCCCAGTCACCTGACGTCAAGGACTTGAAGGCTTTTTCTAAGTGCTCATCTTTCTTAAAACGTTCAATCACCTCTTTTAGTTCTTCTTGCCTTCCTTTAATAGGTCGAAATCTGAAATAAAGAATAAAGCTATTCCAGTCCACTGTTATTCATTCTCAGTTCCTCCTCACAGTTACTCACAGCACAGAGTTCTTTTGCTAGCCATATAAATATTTAACTTCCAGCATAAAGAGACTGACCCATTATGTACTCAAATCACCAGCCCTCATTTCCTGGGGTAATGGTAGAGGTACGGTAAAGCCAAGCATACTACTTGGATCTGCTGAAAAGCACAATTTATGTATGAAACAAATCTCTGTATAAAACGACATAAGAATAATATTTCACAGTTTTCAGTGCTTATCATTTGGAACAAAGCAGCTAAAGTACTAGTGTAATAAAAGTGTTACTGTCCTTACTTTCCTAATAAACATACTACCATTAAAAGCACACGTGTGAAAAAATCCAGCAAAGAAACTGGATGCTTTAAGTATCCTAGTTAATACTGGTGTCAAGGGATCTATGCACAGTTCTGGCTTTTGTAGCTGGGTTGGTGTGTATGTGATTTTAAATTTAAGCCCTCTAACAACCTCACATACTATGCTTTTTTTTTTTTTTAAATAGGGAGCAAACAGCTAAGACAGCACAACTGAAAAGACTGCGTAAGAAATCTCAAACCAGAAAAAATGTGCTACTATCTTGAAGAGTGATTTCAAATCGACCTTTACCTAACCCAAAGCCTTATTGTATTGACAAATCCACTACATGGGTTTATGTAGATTGCAAACTTAACATTTACATTCATGTAAAACACACCTCTTAATGACTACACAAGAAGTAGCTATAAATATTAACACACAGCATAGATACTACATCTGTGGAAGATGGAAGTTCCACAAGTTAGTGCGATCATAAGAACTTCTCTCTATAAAATTGGCTACAGGAAACGGGTAGCTGAAAACCATGGGTAGATAAAATAAGAAAATAAAGCCCTGTACATTAGCAGAGAATTCTGCCTTCTTCCCAAAGCTTGAGATGGGAGAAAAGCTATCCTTCACATCTTCAACAGGAGAAAACTGTTTACAGAAAAAAACCTGTATGACTGCAAGAAGCAGGGGCTCCATTTTTGAGCTGCAAAAAGAGATCACATCAAATCTCTAGGAATTGCCTTTGACTGAGCACATACGCATATATGCTCCACTCTGGGGCAGAGGTAGGGTGTGTGTATTTTTAAGCGTATGACACACCCCAAGGGACTCTTCACAAAGATAAAAATTTTCTAGGGTCATGAGAAACAGTTTTCTGCAGCTCCTTTTACAACTCGCACCTTTTGCTTACACAGCATATGATGAAAACATTAAACAAACTAATAGCTTTTGATTAAATCCATAAGACTAAGTCCCATTACTTGTTGCTTGAAGTGTGTTACCGTGCTGATTTTATTTCCTCTTACTTACCAAATGAAGTCTGTATTTGATGACAAAGTAAACAAGGGGAAATAAATTCTTGAAGCTGGTGGAAGGAAGCCTCATCAACTCCCTCACTGATACCCTGGCTTTGAAATTACCGTATCACTTTGCTTATCCTCATCTTACAACACTGACTGTTGCAAATAACTTCTTTTCAGAGACCAAATAAGATTTGCTTCTTCCATACAACTTGTATGAAGGAAACAAAGTACTTTAAGTGTTGCACACCCTAATTTTATTTCACCTTGTAAAATAGTAAGAGCTTAATCAGAAATAATTAATAATGATGAGGATTCAATTTCCTTCTTTAGAAGTAAAATGCTGTCTTTATGGTCCTGATACAATACTGACTGACCTCCTAATTAGCATAACATATCCAGCAGCAGTGCAGTTGTAAGTGTTCCATGCTACTGCTTTTACACAACTCTGCATTCTCTATCTGTAAAGTTTCCTTCTAATACAATGACTAATCAATCTTTTAGATCTTTTTGAATATGGCAAAAATTATCAGCATAAACCTGTGAGGTTTCAGAGAAGAAGATATAGTAAGAAGTAAGATACAGTTCTGAGAAGACACAAGTTTTCTTCTGGCTGGGATAACATCTAATGAGATAGCAAGAGTCAGTCAAGAAACAGATGTCCGCTTACTATTACAGTACGTACCGTGCCAAGAAGTTTCAAACCAAGTTCTTTATTTAAGAATATACTTATCCCATCTCCCTAAAAAGCTAACTGCCTAACAAGCTGTGGAGACTTCATCATAGAAGAAAACTCCCTTCAGACTACAAACGACATGATCATTATTTTCGTTCTGTAGCACAGCAAAGTCTCCCTCAACTTGCCAGTGAGATACAAGGGGAGTATCTCCTAGTTCTCCCAGAACCAGAAAGACTTCTCCCAGATTTGATAGTCATAACTCACAGAGCTTCCTCAGACATTAAGGGAATTTAAAATGGTATAGCCTGAACTGAACCTGACTAGTTCCAGAACAGGACTTGCTTTCAGTTTCAGGCAGAAACAGTTTTCCCAACAAGGACCCAACTGTACTTAAATCATAAGAAGTACAAAGCACACCCGTATGTGCAAACATGACAGGTCAACATTTTATTTACGTCTTTATCTGCGAACGTCACAGGAGGAAAAGCCACAGGATTTACAGCTAAAATTGGTCTCCATCTATGTCTATTCTTGCTGGGCTAAATGAATGATTGCCCTCTCCCTTATCCTTTGTATGCTTTTTAGCTAAGTGGCCTGCAGGAGGCAGGTGGAAAAAACGTCACACTCAAAATTGCACTAGCACCCAAAACAGGCAATGTATGTGCTGATAGACATAATCATACTTGTTATCATCGAGAGGAAGCTTGGTCTAGGCTAGCTAAAGAAAGCAGTATCCCAACTCAACCAGCAGCAGGGGGAAAAAAAAAAACAAACCAGCAGAAAAACCCCCAGCAGTGCAGATGCTAAGCTTAAACAGTGGCTCTCAAGACCCACAGAAAAAGAATCAACACCCTACATTTTCTAGCAATTAGAAGCACATCTCACAGCCCCAAAGTGATGCTCATATATGAAGTCTTTCACAACATACCATTCTCAGAGGCTGACTAGATGTCCACCTGACCAGCTAGCTTAGGTAGCTCAGAACCTGGCTCCAATCCTTTAGAAGTCACCCGCATACCTCCACATTCAGCAGGTGATCCATGGAGGGTTCTATGGGTTCTTGTCTCAGGCATTCCACACTGCTGGTAGAATTACTTTAAATGCCTAGCAGAAACTCATGTAACGTCATTCCTGAGAAGTAGAATAGTTAGTGTATGCCCAAGTCTTGAAAATGCCAAAAAGGCGGCTGGAAACAGGAAGAGGGTAAAGAGATGCCCAAAACATCAAAAGGTCAGATGAATGTTACACTGTATGCCAGGCACTTGAAACAGGAAGTAAATTTTTCGAAGAACACACAATCTCAGCACCCAAGGGTTCAAAAATTAATACCAAGGACCTCCTGCAGCACCTCTATCAAAACGTTGCACTGGTATTTTTTACACGATGACAAGACACAAGATAATGAGAAAAGATAAACAAGGAATCCAAACAAGCAAGAAGCGTCCACAAATACATGGAAAGATGCTGGAAACCAACATCATGATGCACAGCATTTCATGTCAAAGGTTCCCAAATCAATGAAACAGAATGACACTTTGTACCCTGAGCCTGAGACAGCGAGTTGTTCACAGCTCAACAGCACACGTAAACTGCACTGAGAGCTTATGAGCTAATCCAGAATAGTACAACCCAGACTCCTTGTGAAAGCTCCAGTACTTTCACAGGTGTATCTCCATGTGTACTTTAAAAGACACCTTCTGATTTGAGACACGTAAGAAGCCAATGTGCCAAGAAAGCCTAGAAGTCGAGTGTCCCTTAAGAATTTGAGGGTCTGCTGATAGGCACTTCACTCCTCCCAGGAGTATCATGAAAGAGCAGTTTATTCACTAGTCTTCCCCAGCACTACCTACCAAAAAGCCAATTGATTTTGAGAAGCAACCTTAAATACTGTAATTTTGCTGTTACAGGGATTCCTCATTTACACTTGACATTAAAAAAAAAAAAAAATCTATACATCTGCTAGAGGAGTCTGCATGACTGTTTTTGAGCACCACCATGAACAGAGCATGAAAAGACCCCATAGCTAAATATATATACATATATAAACTCAACCAAAGAAACTGGCTTTTAAGTGTCAGCAGAATAGGTGACTAGTTCAAAGAAGAGAAATGGAGAGATAGAAAGAGCACAAGAAAAGTAACAAAACAAACCAGCCAACCCAGTCTCTAAACAGAGAGTCAATTAAAATCAGACTTGTTTATCCAGACTTCTGTTTTGCTCCTATGAACAGTACCTTTGTTAGATTCCATCATGGAAACTGAACAAGACACTCTGGCACTTGAATCTGGTCAAAGGCAGGCTCCTTGAGCCACCCTACAAAGAGCTTCAGGGGTCAGGTCTCACAGAACATGGAGTCTGCCACAAAACAGTCTGTTGTTAAAAGTAAGCTAAGAATGAAAACCTCAGCTATCATAGTATCTTTAACAGACTTTCTTCCTGACAAGCTGCAGAATAGAAACTTTTCACACTTCCCTAGGAAATATTTATTTGTCCCTAGTCAACAAGATCCAAAAAAAATCTATGGCTATTACAATTTCAAAATCAGCTAGAAGATGACCTTATCCCAGTTAAGGGCAAACTGAGGTGGTCTCAATAAGGAAGACATAGGAAAATGGCTTGCGGGAGCAAAGCTCTTTCTCTCTCTCAAGTTTCTCTTACCTTGGGAATACTTAATCTTGAAACTCCAAGGTATAAAGCCAAAGGTCAGTGAGATGCTTGCCTATAAAGGAAGTTAAAGGAGAGTTTCTGGTAAGTTCAGAAGCACAGTACCTTGCTCAGTCTCAGTCACTGAGGGCAGTGAGTTTGAACAAAAGGGATAAATTGATCCTGCAAGAGATCCAGCATGGAACTCCACATAGTGTACCAGTGCATGACAAGGAGTTATACTTCTAAACCTATTTCTTAACTCCTAACTAGGGAACATCAAGAAGAGTGAATTTATCAAAATATAACATCCCATTAGCCTCTTAACCACAGGCACCGGATGATATTTTTATTAAAGTGGCTATGGAAAGACAGCAAGTTACTGTTCATCTAATACCAGAGATTCAGCACAAAAGCTAAAACTGCAAGGGTGTTAAGTATTCAAGACAGCACAACCAGAGTTGAAAGTCATCTACTTATTGTAAGCGGAAACAATTTATTTAGTTAACATACATGTTGGCTTACCCCCCTGCCCAACCCTGCAGTATGAGTATCTTAGTTAAAAGCTAGTTATATAAAAATCAACTCAATCTGTGTTTAATCTCCAGTGTGGAATCTGGGAAAAAAACCCCACATTCCTTAAAGGCCAAAGTTCAAAATGGCATTTTTAATGAAGAAAGCCATCCACATTGCTTAAATTTCTTGAACTGAAACTATACATGCACCAGCGTGCTCAAAACTCCAATACAGCCTGGAATAGAAGTAAAGAAAATTCTAGCAGCCACATCACTCCAGTCTCCTTAATATGGTTAGCAAATAAATGGTTTTTTTAAACAACTATGGGGGACACAGAAAACCCCAACACCTTCCTTCATTCCTATTCTGACATTCCACATGGTAAATTTAATTTAGCAGCTATCATGACTACTGATGCAAGCCACTCCATCTTTTGGAGATCTAACACTTTTCATTGAGGTTAAAGCTGCAACTAGAAAAACTGTGTAAGAGTAGGGTGGTGGGCGTTGGCTCGGGGTGGTGGTGGTTTGGTTGTTTGGGGGGGGGAGGTATTCAGCAGCAGCAAAACAGTTCCAATGTAATCACTCTGCGTGATTACACACAGTGAAGGAAGACAACCAGGAGCAAGCTAAAGGACTTTACTGAATTAAGTTATCAGCAAAAATAAAAAAAACGGAGAAAGCAGATTTTACACAGAAGTCAATAAATCATTTTGGAAAGTACAGACACACCCAGGTCTGACGAATGTAAAAGCTTCATTTTCAAACAGGCAGGGTGTCACTACATAAGAGCTATGTACCTCTAATCCAGTATCTCTATAGCGCCACAACACTGAAGTTGAACTACATGGGCATGCAACCTTATTTAGCAGAAGCCAAATGACTTGTTCTACCTCTAAACCCTGTCCAAGACGAATACTGAGCCCTTTAATTACTATATTGAAATAAGCTAAGGAGCACAGAAGAGATTCAGCACAGACCCATGAATGCAAGTGATATGGAACTGCTTTGCCTTTTTTGTCTTTATTGTTCAATGGTGACTCTAAGGGACAAGGAGTGACGTACCCTGTCAAGTTCAGGAATGACTGTTTCCACCAAGGCCAGCTATTGCTCTTGGTGCAGCGTTGAGAGAAAACAGTTTCCCATACATCATCCCCAAATACTTCATGTTTGGTATGGAAAACACAGAAATTCTTAAAGCTTGGTCCTTTAGTCTCATGTTACAGACAAAACCACCTGCACCACACACCAATTTGTAACTTCACTGAAAGCAGCAATATGGAGTTAGGAAACATCTCTAGATTCTCCCAAAACAGATGTATTTGACCTCCTAAATCACTTGCAAACTTAGAAAGACATTGGAACGGCTCTCAGTATTCCCTATCATAATGCTGTTGCTTTAGGGAACCAGGAAACAACAGTGACTGGTAACAGCAGCAGCATGATCAGGAGTCTGGCTTAAGATTTAAATACTAACACATTTGTATGCAAGATAGTAAAGGAGTAGATTAGCCATTAAAGCATGCAACTTCAAGATTCTGCGCTCAACCTAGGGAAAAGCATCTGAAAATAGAAGACTGTAAGATAAGGACGTATTCACTTTGCTTTTTACAACCGTCAGTTTTAGTCTCTAGTGTTAGACAACCTTCAACCCAGGAAGCAGTAATTCGCAAAATCAGTTTTGGTTTTACAAGAAGGACAGGCATCCAAGAATAAGTAAGTCTTACAGCCCAGATAGCCTTTGTCACAAAAAAAGTGTAATATAACAGCATTTGTACAAGAAACAACAAAACCTCTTAGAACAGCTATACTTGACAAGATTATACTTCCTAACGTAAGGGGTTTTTTTATTAACTGCTAATCTGCTTTTTTATTGAGATAAGAGCTACCAATTCGATGAAAGAATGACCACGGGGCCTGTAAAGAGGGCCAGAAGCTCTGAAAGCCCCCTGCTTTCTCTTGGAAATCCAAGAGGATGAAAAAAAGTTACTTTTGGGTAAAACCACTGAAGACATTTCCAGAGCTTCATTTTATGCTGTCCATCAAACCCCTGGTGACAAGCAGGTATTTCAGAGGAACGCTGGACAAATTCATTGGGGGATCCAATTGTAATCTTTTGAGAACTAGTCTTCAGCTCTTTTGGACATTACTGACTTGACACCTTACAGAGCTGATAGCCCGATTCCCAAGATGGAGGGGATTCAGGAATTGCAGGACTTCTTTTTTTTTCTTCTTTGCCACGGGCCATAAAAATGTAACAATCATGTTCTTGTCACCACTCTACCATAAGATCACTCATTCAGTATAAAGAACATGGAAAGCAAAGATGTTCCAACAATGCTCTAGATATTTTACTAGAATGAGGTTTTTTTCCTCTAATCAATATACTCTGAGCAAAACAAGAGGTCTTTACAAACTCAACTAAAGGAATGAATGAAGTACAGAAAGCGCTTATAGACTGTAAGACGACACTTATACATACAAAAATACAGACTTGGCTTCCAGAAGTAAGGTAAGTACAACTTCAGTAAGTGGTCATCAACTTACGCTGGGCTGCTAGTTGCAAAATACAAACCTCTTATGTGTTTCCAAGAGTAAAGCAGAATGCTGGCACGGTCACTTCCACAGTACGTCTTCAAACAAATCAGAACAAGGGAACAGAAAATATTTGCTTGCCATCATAAATGGCTGTTTTATTTTAAGCGCACCTCAACACACCAACTATGTAACTAATATGACTTCATCAGACTGAAGCAGAAGATGCCCAAACGTAAGCTGTAAATCTTAATTTCTACTACAATCATGTATTTAGGTACTTGCACCTGGTACTTTGAAAACTGTCTAGTCTTTTCATATTTACTTTCCCTCCCACCTTCCCTCAAAGCCATACAACAATAAATCCCAGGAGCTCTAGAAAGACTACAGCTTACTAGATGGAAGGAAGATGATCTAAGCATCACAGCTACAATAACAAGCAGATGTCATCACTGTACCAAAAAGATAAACAAGAACTACGCTGATGCTTTTATTTTAATTCATTGCAACAACAGAAAGTCTCTCCATAGGACATTACAAAAGAGGCAAGAAGATGTTTTTCTGGTAGAAGTTGTAAGCCTCACCTAAGTACTTCCCACAGTGCTCCAAGATTAACTATTGTCCTTGCAGACTGCCTATAACTGTTTCCCAAGTCTGAGAAAGGAAGAAATAAATGATGATTGCCTTGGTGTAGTCTCTTGATTCAAATTAATAATTAAAGAGTATTCTAGGTGTTGAAAATATATCAGCAGAAAACAACATTTCTGAAAATAGCTTCTCCAACTATTAAACAATGAATACATTATTTCCCTAGCAAAAAGCGTAAGAATCAACTACCTGTGCATAACCCGTAGACTATCATTCATGCAACAAAACAATAAAGTCTTTTGAGCATATATATTTAGCTTGATTAACTGCTGGAAATACAAAGATGCACCAAACTGAACTGTTAAGACTATCTACCTTGACACTGGTTTGGACACAATGTGCTGTTGTAACCAATAGCATGGATGGAACAGGAAGAACTCAAGCGTTCCTCTTAAAAGATAGATGTTGCACTCTCCAGCGTCAAAGATAAATCTCTTTAGAATAAGTCTTTACAGTTATTAGGCCCATACTATGCAGGTTCATGTGCAACTCATGCTGTCAGGTTATACCAGCAACCATTTCTGTTACATGACAACACCTATTGTCATTTTTGAAGCAAGCGGCTTGCTACGTACATACAAAAATCTACTTAACTGATACTCTGGTTATGTGACTGTGCTGCACAGGTAAACCGTTCTTTAAAAATAGCCACAGCAACAGTTTGAAGGGTCGAGCAGCCCATTTCCCATGATGTGCTGCCTGGAAACCTCTGCTCTTACTATTGTACAATAATAAGCACACGATTCCTGACCTTAGAAACTTATCATTTATAGATAGCTTCTCCATTAAGTTAGGAATGCAGATCTTGTATGCAAACAAAAGCTTAAGAGATCTATAGAATATACTTACCATCAGTGGTCCGTCTGTAAAACAGAAAGAAGCATGCAACAACTAAACCCTAAGACCACGCTGAATTTGGACCGGAAGTATTCAGGCAGGTGTGTAACAGTGCAAAAGTATGTGCAATTCTGGTAAACAAGTTCCCAGTGTGCACATCAATTTGTCTTATACATATAGACGTGTCTGAGTAGCATTCCTTCAGCATGGGTCTGCAAGAACTTAAGATCAAGTGGCACCAACACTGAAGTGCTCAGGAACTGCATCTTTCTTGTGATGTCATACAAGTAAAAGGATGGGGGGGGGCGGGGAAGCGCCCAGGCACATGAATTAAAGAGAAAAGTCCCCAAACACTAACTTCTATCTTTGAAATATTTTAAATTCCTAATGGTTTAAAACTTATTAGTTAACTGTTTTAAGCTAGGAAAGAGTGTCCATTAATACCCTGTTCTACAGCATAAACACACAAGAGCTAACAACAAGACCTATGACAGCGTTACAAAAGCACGCTGCTACAAAGCTCTGAGTTCCAGTCTCGCATGCCTCACTGTTTTAAAGGTGGAAGCTACTCACAAATTGCTATTTTTTCAGTTTCATAAACATGCAAGAAATTCCATAGTTTTGCTCTGATTACGTCAACTAAGAAGATAAATTCTTTTCTAGAAAAATAAAAGACAAGTTACCTAGTATTCATTTTGTGTGTCTGAAAACCTAAATAGGGATCAAGAACCAAACTAGTTGCTAGGTCATCGTTTTCACACAGTTCCTTGGCAGACATTCCAGAGGAAGGCACATAACGACTTTGACCCTCAAATCCTGAAGCACCACTACCTGTAAATAAGAGAGCATAAAATTAGATATCATTTAGGGAATATTATAAAGTACAGCTACGCTCAGGGACAGACAGCCACAGGTTGGAGACAAAAAAATAGAACAATTAAGATGATAAAATATCTGAAGAAGTAGAAGCACAGTTTATTTTTCACTCTTGCTTTTGTTCATTTATGTAGCAGCCAATGGAGAAAAATGGAGAAAATACTTTAGGGTATTTTTTATGGGTGTCTTTAATTAATTTTGGCTTCCTTCTTTCTTGCAGTCTCCAACTACAAGCGTCTTTCCTGACTACACAGTTCAGTCATGCCTGCCTCTCAAATTTCTGA
Organism: Gorsachius magnificus; assembly: GCA_034008185.1. Taxonomy (NCBI): domain Eukaryota; kingdom Metazoa; phylum Chordata; class Aves; order Pelecaniformes; family Ardeidae; genus Gorsachius; species Gorsachius magnificus. The sequence continues at coordinate 2,956,284 of CM067086.1, read as the reverse complement.
CCTATAAATGTGATGAAGCCATGAAAACGTCAAACCTGATTTTCCCAAAATCTGATAAAGGACTTACTCTGCGTTTGTATTTAGTCCTTCATTCCAAAAATCCATGTTCCTTAAAACTGTTTCATAATGACTATTGATATATGTGACTTCATTCAAAATGGGGTTTACTTCTACAGGTGCATTCACTGAAAGTTGGGCTAGTAATTCAAATTATGTTATCCACTTCCAATCACACTAGTTCTCAGTGCCAATCATGTATTTTATACTTATACCAGTTCAAAATTAATTTACGTCCAGTTATTCTCACTGAACTTTTAAACCAATCTGAAGAGATCTATATTCCTGACGTGAGTTAACACATCCAATAAATACAAACATAATTAATGTTTCTGATGATAGCTACGTGCTGAATGCAGACCTCCTTCATGAATTAAAACAAGACAGAAGCCTAACTTGCAAATTGATGGATGAATCACAGCACTAAGCCGCATAAACATGCACATACATCTGCTCGATCTTCTCTCAACTCCATTTTTGCCTGTCTTCGGATTCTCCTTTCCTGCGTGCTGTAATTTGGTCTGATTCTGCGCATGGTCATTAGACGACTTGCTTCCACTTCTCCTGCCATTCACCACCATGTTCTTGGATTCTCCCAGCCACTTCATTCCCACAGACAATCTGACTCAGTTGCATTTAGTCACTTTTCAAAAGGCTTGGAGAAGTGGATAATTTCAGTTCCAATTCCTATGGGAAGCAAAAGATAAACATGATTAGAACTTACTGGGAAACTGTCTCCAAGACACAGATTTTAACAAGAAAAAAAAAGGGGGGGGGGAGGGGGGCAGGGAGGATGCACCCAAGGAAAGATGGTGATCAGGAAGAATGAAAAGCAGTTCATTAGCACTAGTACTGTTGCAAATACACGTATCCACAGGTGAAGTATTGTCCTACAACTTACAACCACATCTGCAAGCAAATACAGAGTTCTAAAGCTGATAAATTGCTATGGACAACTCAATTTTAAGAGCTGGACTACACACACATATATAGCTATGTATTTATATAGGCATACATATACCTGGATAAATACACACACAGCTATGTGACTTCAAAAATGGAGTATTTTCAAATACACACACAGTTAAGATTATATTTCTTAATAAATAAAATCTGTAACCTGTTTGGAACTCTATAGCAAAGAGTGCATTATTAAACAACCTCCAAGAACCAAAGACAAACATAGTTAAAAAATAAATGGGAAAAAAACCCAACTAGAAAACTGATAACATTTTTTGAATGGGGATGAGGAAAAGATGTTAAATCCTTATTTAAAACCCTCAGTGACGATCTGGAGGACCCAGGCTACTATTTTTACTGTTCCACGTAACAAAAAAAGTCACAACACATCTGGCTCAATTGGCCAGTAGTAAGTGGGGTCACAAGTAGACCTGAAATTTTATAATACAGAAATGGCCAGCAAAGCACATGCCAGTTTTTGTCTGCAGTCTCAATGCCTTCTGCATAAATAATTATAAGAAAGCTACTAATGATTTTGTACACAGTTGTGTCTCACTCTCTATAACTTGCAGGAAAAAATCCGAAGCTGATTTACACAATTATTTTACAATTGCATTTATGCATACAGTAATTAATTTACTTGGTTTTAATTCATCCTCCTCCCTACTGCTTCCTCATAAAAATATAAACTGTACCTTTTCTTTTCACTGTTATTAAAAAAAAAAAGTGTTAATGCTCTGCTCACAGCAGATAACGGGCATTTCAGTGTGGTGGAAGAAATTCGCAACAAACCAAGAGATATTTTGAAAGTGTCTTTTGTAGAGATTCTGTTTTTAATCAGTTAAGAGTAGCAAAATACTGAATCTCTGTCATATATCTGTGTGATCCAGCTACTTAAAGGTACAGAAATATTTATGGCCAGATGATTAGTAATTAAGTTACTTAAAAAGATTCAGAAGATTGAGGTATTAGAGAGAAACAGTAGAGACAAGTGACTTAACATGTATTAGCTCAAAACATCTTACTAGAACTATCATCCAAAAATCTACAGGTTTTAGAACCTTTTACAAATTGCCACAGAAGGACAGTAAGATTATCGACAAAGTATAACAGAATCATACTGAGGGAAAGCTGGCTGAACAACTGCCCCAATATAAAAAAAAAAAAAAAAAAAAATTGAGATCATTTCAGTGGACAAGGCATTTTCTTGCTGCCAGTGATAGAAGGGATTGGCTTTGACCTCAAGATTGGGGGGAAGTTTAACTGTCTATTTTACTCAACCAGCAAGCTTTAACACAGCTTTTTAAAGGAGATGGAACAAAACAGTTTGACTACCAGAATGCAAAAGTTGCTCTGCATACTGTCAAAATTTTTCAGGAAGTTACCAGACACAGCCTTCAGAAAACAAGCCAGAAACTTAATATTTGCTGGGAGAACTCCATTCGCTGCATTTAGCTATACATAGAACCAGAAATTTTGACATAGTACCTCCAAAAAACCGCTTGGAAATCTTGCAGCTAAACCTGTACTAGACAACACTAGCCTTTTTTTTTTTTTTCTTCATGGAGTTTGCCTGATAACACACATTTCAAAAGGCAAAAAAAAAACCCCAACCAAAAAAACCTCCAACACACTCTTGTTATGCATCCCACCTGAACTTCTTTCAGAAGACAGCTACCCTGGGAAGATCCGCACTATCACATAAACCCTTCATGACAAGCTCACTCTTAAACTTCCCTCTTTCTGCTTCTCAATCAATTAATGTTACAGCTCTGTATACGCCAATTAAACCCCTTTCCCCATTTTTGTAACAGTGGTAATAAAGAGCATTAAAATAGAAACTACATTAAAGACTTAGTCTAAATTCAGTCTTCGTCTCACGTAAACCAGGACTGAACTATACTCCGTGTTGTGCTACAGTTCCAGAACTGTACAGGTAAACGAAGTCTACCATGAAGTCTAGTTGTAGATGAATACCAGTATGCAACAATCTGAAGGAAAAACATTCAATACGGTAGTTTCTGACAACTAACAGGTACAACAGCCACAGCTGGAAAAAGGCATATCCTGCACAAAGAAGGGAACTGATCTTTCCTAAGTCCAGCCTGGGGAGGGTGAGTACTATCTGTGCTAAGACACTTCTGCCTAACAAATACAGTAATGACAAGGAAAGTACAATAGCAAAGGTAAGAAGGAATGTGGCCACAGAAGAATACTCAAACCATACCAAACATTAGGAAAAATACTTGCTTTTGCTGCAAAATGTATTGATATAGATTACAACAGAAGTCCTCCCCCAAAAAATCAGAAGTAATTTAGTGAAGCCTAGCAAACATTCCTGTGAATAATCATTATTTATTTGAGCCTAGCAGCCTAATGAGCAAGAAAACCTTTGTCCACCTACTGCTGCCTTCTGGTTTCTAGTATCAGCCAAATGACAAAGTTGACAACCGCAAGCGTGCTCCTTCAGCCTCCATTCCTTCTCCCAATACACAAACACTGCTTTCAAGAGATGGTATCAAAAGCCAGAACCAACAGACAGGATTCCTTTCCCAGTGAATATTACAGCTCCTAATGCCAACAGATAACCCAAAAGAGAGCAAGATACGCCCCACTCATCACCACCATGTGATAATAATTAATAATTTTTCAGATATGATTTACTCTCAATACTTTCTACATCAGACTCATGCTGACAAGTCCTTTAGGAACTTTAGGAGAAAAGGGAGAGATGAACATCATCTTTCTAGTCAAGAAAAAGTGGAATATACTTATGCCTCCACATACTTAGAAATTCCTGCTTTACCAGGATGGGCTCCACCATCAAACAATGTAACACCGTGCATGGATCACTTTGACTTTGAGTTATCTATACTGTTAAGTTTACCAACACAATTACTGCTTCCAAGGGAAAACTTTTAATTCAAAGTAAATGTCCACATTGCTGTTTTAACCCTTTATTAATGATATCGCTACTCTTATACTATAGTTACACTGCCTTTTATAATTCTATTACAGTAGTTTTACAGGCACATTTCCTCAAATGTCAAACTATAGCTCAGTCACATTGGGCACATCTCATCCAGGAATTTAACATTTCATTTCAATGGTACTCTTGAAAATGAAAACTCAAGTTTAATTTACCTGGTTCTAAATTTATTAATCCTATTAACACACTGTCTGAGCATTATTTGCATTTCGGTAACATTCGGAAGCACCAATCAACACCTGAAGCACAAACACAATTCATGCTGTCATCGTGCAAGATACTCGCAAAGCCAGATTTATCCAGAAGTGTTTACCAGACTGATTAAACAGTACCATTCAGACTTATAGCACATACGAAAAGCCTTAGTCCTTTTATACTGGAAACTGTAGCAAAACCCTATGAATCTGAGTAAAGAAATTCTATGTCTGTTACAATGGGTCTCAAAAGCCATCTGAGCCTCCCAGGTTTTGGGCTCTCATCTGTGAAATCTATGAATTAAGAAGTCTTGTTGTGAGGGGGGAAAAAAAGCTGCACAAAACCAAATCAATAAAACCCTAAACCATACAAACAAATACATCAGTAACCATAACAAACTCATTTATTTTAGTCTTCTACAACACAGTTTCTGCATATGAATATTTATTACTTAAAGGACAGGGACGGCTTCTAAACAGAAGCAGTGGATTTTGTTCATCCCTCTTCAGGACACAAGCAAAGAGACTAGGATCAGGAGGTTTCCTAACAGGCAGGGTCATCCTCCCCTCTCCCATGGTCTCCAGCACACAGGCAGTCAAAGGACCTCCTTCTAAAATATGGTTATTTGATTTTATTTTTTTTTTAAGACTTCAAACACCTAAAGAAGTTGTGTTTTGGTTTGGGTTTTTTTTTTTTTTAAATTAACAATAGCTGCAAAAAGTCTTCATCAACATGACAGTGGCCTAAAGTAAATATAGGGCACAAAACCAAAACAAAAGACCCAATGACCACATTTCTGGACAAATCAATGGTACAGAGAGGAAGATATGTTTCATCACCGATAGCTCTAGAAAAATCAATAGATCCTTGAGTTTGGGAAGCAGAGCAAAATTATGCAACCAGTTTTTCTACAAGATCAGCAGGTTGTAGATGATTTCACTGTAGCCATGCCATCTGGGTAACAAAAAACCCCCACCATCCTAAAAAGTGTTCAAGTTTCTAAGAATATGAAAGACACTGAGCAAAATCAAAGCTGAATGAAAACTTGCACAGTTTTAAGGAGTTACTCCAAAGAGCCTCAAATCTTATGTCAGTTGCTGGTTTTGACAGCTCAGACAAGTACCGTTAAGCCAGAAAGGAAGGGGAGGCACAGACGCTTCTGGCTCCCAAAGGGTGTGCATCACAAAGCCACTGCACAGGAACCCCATGTCATGTGTTACGCTACAAATTATTACTGATGATACTAAAGCACAGCACAACCAGGCATGGAACAGAGCTCTCTGCAACCACAGGAGGTGACAAAAATAAAAGAAGATACTTGGGCGCTTACTTTCCCATAATCTCAGTAGTCAAAGTTGTATCTTAAAGAAATGTCACGTGGTCGCACAGGACTTCAAAGATTCTGGAGTTGAGGCTGCAATTCCTCAACAGGATAAAAGCTACCCAGGAAGGGCTGCTTCTGCCCCACCCGTGCAGATGCTTATTTTATCCACCTGACTTCACACCCACTTTTGACTTTCTTTGCCCCTGGGATGAACTGATTGAGTAAATTAAACCACCAGGGAAAAAAAAAAAAAAAAAAAAGAGGAAAAAACTGGATTTTGAGTGTTTCTTTTCAGCTGGTTAGTTCTCAGAATAAGCTCAGTGCAGAACTGGACATGGCACAAGTGGCATGTGGGAGGCTGTAAAGTAAGACTGTCAAAACTGATTCAGGTCAGTTCAAACTGTCGCAGAACTGCAGCCCCAGGATGTGGGTTTGTGAGAACATACAGGGATCCAAAACTGGCCCAAACCCAGGCTTTGGTCCCCCACCAATAGCTCAGTCTGTACATGCCCACTTTCTCTTGTGCCAGTTCTTTTGCAAGCATGTGATTTTTGTGTGTCAATTTGGATACTAATCAAAGTACAATGCAGGCACAGGAGCAATAGCGTACCGGTACAAACGAGCGGCGGAGAGGGAACGCGTGTACAGAAGTGCTCCAGCAGCTCCTGCCCCCTCTCCTCTTCGCCCCCGCTCCTTCCTCCAGTAGGTGCCCTCTCAGGGTGAAGCTGGGCTGGCTGAGCAAAGCACCCTAAAGGCTGCATGATGCCCCCAACTCACTGCAGCAACTCTGGTGTTCAGTAGACTTTCACAGAGACAATCCAAAAGCTCACTGCTCCTGGGAGGGGGACAACCTCCTTCCTCCCCCTTGCCAATTCACACAAACATTTCCACCAATTTTGGAGCTCACCAGACCTCTCCATAACTCAGTTTAATCTCACTAACCCATCAGGGGGGAGAGCAGGTAATTTTCTTCTGGTTTAATGTGCTGAGCAGATTTAGCAAAAGATCGAAGGGGCATTGAGAGGATGGGGGAGCAGCAGCAGGACCACTGAAAGGGGAAGGAAAAGCGTCAGCTGTGGCAGCAGTTTGGCTACGTGACTTACGCAGGTTCAGCTGAACCTAGCGGTTCAGGGCAGCCCCAGTATGGCTGGCACAAAACAGCACTGCGGTTCAATGAAGGCTTCAAACCAGCATAACACCAAAAGTAGCCCTGCTGCCCCCTTGCCTGCTTGTGCCCGCTTCCATGCCATCCATCCTCCCTCTGTGCCAGGAAAACAAGCGCAGAGCCAAGCAGTGATCCCACCAGGGGAGTCACCAGAAAAGCCTGAACCTTGCTGGCTTGAACCACGGTACAAGAGGATGTTACGGGAGGGTGGGGGGACGAGGTCAGGAGCACTTAAGCTGGGACTGCTCCCAAAGGCTTTGCAGTCTCAAACTACAGCTCTGGATTCACTGTTCAGCACAGAAGTATCATACCTTACACTTAGTATGTTTATTTGGGCAACTGTCTGTTCCATCAAAGCACAATGCTGTTTGAAGTGAAAATAATATGGGGAACTGTAGTCCTGCAACAGGATAGTGCTAACGGAGCAAAACGAGTATTCAAGAGCCCTATTTTCTCCTGTTACTGAGCATACAAGGATACATCATCCTACTTATTCAATATGCAATGCACTAAGTAATGATTTTAAATGTCTTATTTTCCAGTTTGTGAACTCAAGTGGGTATAAAGCTGAGATGCCTGTATGTGTCTGTCTGGCTCTAATAACAGAATAGCATGATAAACAAACAACTAAACCAACCAGTTTTCAATCAAGCAAGCCTTGATTTTCTCACACGGTGTTACTTGGAAGGAAGAAGGCTTAAAGAATTCAAGACAAAAGTTAATTTTCAATGAAGAGAGAAAAGGATGCATCCCTAGCTACAGTGACCACATTATAGAAACAGGATGTGACTCTGTGAACTTACATTTTAACCTCACTGATCAAACCCTCCCAATATATACTTATACACTATTAAACACTCGGATCAGATGTGTGATTAAACACTCTGATCTCCTCCCTGTCGCCCTGTGCTGAATTCAACCCACCTGAAAACTACACCAAGTTATACACTCAAGACTGCCAAAGTGCCTGTGCTACAGCTCAGCAAAGCACCATGTATTCTCTCTCCCTTTCTCACCCCCCATCTTTACTTTTTCAGAGCGTAACATGTTGAAGATGATTTGACTTTACAGTTTCAGATACAGATTCTGGGCAAAGATGCGCCTTACCCCTTCCTTAAAAGCATAGAATCATAGAATCACTTTGGTTGGAAAAGACCTTTAAGATCATCAAGCCCAACCGTTCCCCTAACCCTGCCATCCCACCACTAAACCATGTCCCTAAGCACCTCATCTGCCCTTCTTTTAAATCCCTCCAGGGATGGGGACTCGACCACCTCCCTGGGCAGCCCATTCCAGAGCCTGACAGCCCTTTCGGTGAAGAAGTTTTTCCCAATGTCCAACCTAAACCTGCCCTGGCATAACTTCAAACCATTCCCCCTCGTCCCATCGCCCGTTACCCCAACGAAAAAAAAAAAAAAATCACAACACATCCCCAGATGTCAGGCGCTTCGATCCAACTGTAGCAAGACCTGAGCCCGGAACGGCCGCTCCAAAGAGACCCTAATGCAAACCAAGCAGCACAAACACGGGTTGGAACCCCCGCTAGGGCTTACGCAGGGGAAAGCCGTGCCGGCAGGGCCACCAGTGCCACCCCGCACCGCCCAGTCGCCCCCAGCCTCCTCCCCGAGTCACCCACACGCCGCCCTCGGCCGGAGCCCAGCGCACGGACCGCGGGGGAAGCGGCCGGCGGAAGGGGAGCGGAGCGGCGCCGCCTCCCCGGCCCCGTGCTGCCCCCTAGGGCTGGCCTCCCGCCGGCGCCGCCACCAAACCCCGGCCCCCCCCCTCTCCCCCGGGCCCCCCGGTGCGGCGGGGCGGCCTGCAGGCGCCCCCCCCCCCCCCCCCCTCAGCCCCAGGCGCCCCCGCCTCACCGCCCGCTGACAGGCTGCCCCTGGCGCCTCCCACGCGCGGCGGCACCCTGCTCCGGGGGCCCACGGGAGCCGCGACACCCCCCCCCCCCAAAAAGGCGCCCCGCACACACTCACCTCCCGGCTGCCCTCCGCGCTGGGTCCCCCGCCGCCGCCGGCGCTGCCCCCCAGCCGCCAGTGGGGGAAAATGAATCATCAAAGGGAGCGAGAGGAAAAAAAAGGGGAGGAAGGTGGGGAGGGTGGGGGGGGGGGAAGCGAAGACTGAGCGAGGTGAGGGGCGGGGGGGGGGGGGGGGAAAACGAAGGGGGGGGGGGGGAAGCAGCGGTAGCGATAAAAAATAATTCCGAGTGGCAGAGACCCCGCGCGGCCCGCCTCCTTTTCCTTCTCTGGGGGGAGGAAAAAAATGGCGGATTAAAATCCAAGATGGCGGCGCCGAGGGGAAAGCGGTGCAGGGGGGAGGCGACGGCGGCGGGAGCCGCCTAGAGATCCCTCCGCCGAGCCCCGCGAGAAAGAGTCCCCCGGGCGCCCTCGCAGAGACCCCACCGGCCGGCGGCGAGGCCCGGCCGCCGTCGCTTCCTCCTCCTTTTCCTTCTCTTCTGCGGGGAGCCCCCTTCCCGCGGGCCCGCCGGGCCGGGCGCGCCGCCGCACCGGCCACCGCACGCCGAAGTTTCGCCTTCTTTCTGCCGGCGAAGCGCGCGACCTCCTCGCCCCGTCCGGGGAGACGCCGCCTGCCCCTGCGCTCCCGGCGGCGGAGGGACACCGCGGGCAGGCGCTGCCGTACGCCCGCCGCCGCGGAAGGATACAGGAAACACAACCCGCCCCCCCCGAACTTGCGCCGCCCCGCCTCCCCCCCCCCCCCCCCCCCCCGCCGCCGCCGGCACGGGGCAGCGCGGTAGCGGGGATCCCTCCGCCCGGTGCTGCCCTTTAAATGCGAGGGAGCCGCGCGGCGGGGCTGAGCGGCGGGCGGGCGTCGTTACTGCTGGGGCAGCGCGGCCCGGGGCGCCCTTTGTACGTGCGGTCTGTGGGGCGGTGGCTCCCCCCCCCCCGCCCAGTCTGAGGGGGCTCCGGCACCTGCGTTCCCCCCGCCCGCTGCCTGACAGAGGCATTTAAAAATGGCCCCCGCGGCCTGGAGGGGCTGAGGCGGCGCCTCCTTCCCCCGAGCGGGGCAGCCCCGAAGGCGTTCGCCACCCCCCCCCCCCCACTTCCCTCCCCTCACGCGTGTTCGTGACCGGGTGCGAGCGCCCCACGCGTGCTGCTCAGGCAGCCGGCCGGTGGCCGCCCGCCTCAGCAGAGCCCCCTTGAAACAAAAGGCGGCTTCGCTGCTGCCGGACCTGAGGGAGGGCGAGGCGGGGGGCGCTGGGCGCGGCGCTGCCCGCCGGCAGAAACGGGCCGAGCTAAAGGCGTTTGTGGGGAAGAAACTTGGGAACGCCGCAACTGCGGGAGGCTTCCACGCTTGCGGGAGTTGGAAAACTTGAAGGCAAACGTGTTATTCTGCTCAAAGTTTAGAAGTTTTATTGCGTACTTGACGCTTCGCGCGGCCCTTCGTGCTCCTTGTGTGTGATGCGCTGGCTGTGGTGCAGGCTGCTCTCAAATAATAGTTCTATTTTTATAAGTTTCCTAGAAGCCTTTAGATTATTTGCGTTCGTTTTAAGGTGGCCATAAACGTCTGTGGAAAAGGCTTGCCATCTAATGCGTTTCCTCTCGACAGCTACTCACCAGGAATACAAAATACTCAGTTTTATTCATAGTAGGATGCTAAAGTTTTTTTAGTAAAATACAATTTCACGTGGAACTGGGTTTGCTTTGATTATAAAAGTGAAACAGTATCTAGAAAGGGCATGTGTCCCAACAAACCAAATTGCTACCTAAATTGATCTTACTGTGATTTGATAACAAGGAATTGCCTGTGAAGCTGAGATTTTGCGTGCCCTGTTGCTAAACCAGGTTAACACAGATTTTTACAGTTAAATTATAATCCTCTGAAAGATTTACTTCAAACCAGAATGGATTATTAATAGCATTGCAAGCAGTGATGTTGCGATAGCATTAGTAACAACATTTGTATATTGTTTTATAGATGTACCAGGTTGCACTGTATATTTATGGGAATGGCTGCAGTCGTCTCAGAAGTTTAGATATTCCTAGATTGGAAGGTGCTGGCTTCAGTCCTAACAGCAGCAAGAGTTTTCTGTAGCTCCAGCAACGGGTGGTGAGTCTTTAATGTGTTTGAACCAGTGCACGCAAAACCCCCTATTTACATCCCCGCCATAGACTCCAGCAGGTGATCTGGTGACAAAGCCCTGGCTACATCTAAAAGGATGTGATTTTTTTCAGAACACGTTAATCTATAACATACTACTACTGCTGTTATAACAATTATAAAAGTTAAAGAAAAAATAAGCACCGTTTCCAGTTTGATTACAGTTGGATTTGTTATTTCTTCTACTTGATAGTATTTTCCCATTGCGGGTCTTTCATTCAATAAAACGAAAGACTGTCTTTGAAAATAAGAACGTTGGGTGGTCAAGCCACGGTCAAATCATGATGGGATGCTTCAGAAATAAATTTCCTACGTTAAACAATTTCGAGTGCCCATGTTTTTTTCTGGAAACCAGCAGATACATGGCAACTACCTCCAACTAAATGTAATTTCAGAAATTTACTATATTTTGAATTGTGAAAGACCCATAGATAGTTTCAACATTGGTTTCACTTCTTAAATTAATACTACTGTATCAGGCTTAACCCTCACCAGAACATGACAGGTCTCAGATAATAAACTTTTATTGTTTTTTAATTAGTTATCAAAGGATGGTGATGATGGCCGTATATTTTAAAGGCATGAAAATTTCATTCACTCACACGTTACTCAATGTATCTATGGTGATTTTGTGACTTTTGCTGGAGAATATTTTTCTGATACTGTAAGACCGAAAGATTTTGAGCGTACACCAGGCAATGGATGAGGTTTTTTTCAGTGTGCATTGGCAAGAAACAATAGTCTTTAATTCCCAAAGTGGTATTCCTAAATTGTTACAGTTATAAAAACTTGCTTTTTGCTGATTTCGTAGATGTTCCCACTTTGAGAATAGTAGCTTTTACGTTTTTCAGTATCCCACGTCAGCTATGATAGTACAGCCCTAATATCGCAAACATTTTTGGTCATCCAGTTTTCACTAGTTATTAAAATATTTATGTGATGAGTGGCTTTGTAAAAGCCATGTCTTTTAAGAAGCAAAACTTGAACTTTGTATTTGAGTTGGGTGTAGAAGCTGCTGCTGCACTGCAATCTCTGAGGCTTTGCATGGGTCCAGACTTCTGCCCACATCTGCAGGGTCAGAATCCAGCCCTAAGCCTCCTTATTTAAAACCACCCCTGCAAAAAAACCTTTCCAGTGATACGAAGCCAAATCCAGCTTAAGCTGAAAAAGATGCAGCTCTAGCTGTGCAAACGGTGCTTTGTCCCCGTATGCCTGTATGTCCATTCTTATGTTATTTGCAAATCTGATTTAAATACCGTGGCGGCCTGCAAACATGTAACTGCAGTTGAAAAGTCCATCACCTGCTCGACAGTTTTACTCAGTTGCACAGGCATTTGAGGGTTTTTTTGCTTACTTTTTTTCCGCAGTACTTTTACATAGACCTAGTGTAAGCATTTCTGAAATGGACATCTGGGAGTGTTTACGTGCCAATAACAAATCAGAGTTGTCATCTATGTTCTGGTTCTTTAGCAGGCCTGCTGGGCTATAAGGCACCTTTGTGCTGTGAAAGTTTTAAAGCATGCTATAGCTTATATATAACTTAAGTTGGATTTTTAAACTGGAAATACTGTGCCCGAATCCCCACCGTCAGTTCTGCCAATTTTAAGAGCCCAGCAATATCACTCAGTGAAGTAGAAGCATGAGGAAACAGAAAGAAACACAGGGAAGGAGCTGAAGTAAATGGTCAGGTGTAATGAGCTTGATCTTTCATTTATGGTCACGTTTTATCTTCTGTTTACAGCAAGCAGATGCTCTATAGCCGTTATTTTTACTATTGGGAAGAATTGACGTTGTGCATGGGGGTTTCACATTGCGAATGACACTTTTCTATTGGCATGGGCACGCAGAGACTTTCTCTTTTGTATGCTGAGCGAGTAAATATCTTCCTGTGACATCTCCGAGAGGATCAATCTCTTCTGTCTGTGCAGGAGCGTGGCCTTAAGCACTAGCCACGGTGCCTCGCTAAACTTGCTGTGAGGCATGCCATTGCAATCAATGTGTAATGACCTCTGCCTGATGTCACAAGTCAGTTTTCACTGATGATTACAAACCCAAAGTTGAACATTGCAAAAGAATGTACATAGGAATAAAACTAAAGATGTTTTCTATCAAAATCTTATTAATTTATCAAAAGTGTATATATTCTTAGTAACAGATGGTCAATAATAGATGATAGATGGCCACCTCTGTGTAAATTAATGGCTGTAATTCATTTGAGGGGATCTGCTGATGTCATAAGCTGCCAGAGTGCAGCTTGAGTGATTTATTAACAGCTGCAGAAATCCTAGAGTGAATTACATCCTTGTATTTGCTTAGGGTCTGCAGATTGTTATTTATAAAACATGGAGGTTTGTATTTCCTCGTTATTATAGGGATCGCTTCTGTGACTCTAGGTGCAGAAATGATGAGTACAAAAGCTCAGGTCCCTGTCCGCAGTAAAGGCAAATTTTCTCCACTAATGCATATCAACAGCGACCCTTTCCTTTATTTTTAAAATAAGCTAATCAATATCTGCAGAGGTTTACGTAAGTCCTGTTTTGGTTTTTTTTTTCCCCACCATCAAATACAAATCATGTCAGTGTCTTCTGATCTAGGAACCTCTGTCACTCAATGTTGTAGTCACTGCCTCTGTGTACATTAGGTTATGTCCAAAACAAAAAGACAGAAGAGGTCCAGGTGCTAAAGAGGAATTATCTCTAATAAAAACTGGATTTTTCTGTTTGTGAAGAAGGCAACAGATCCATAGGCCTAGAAAAGGCACCTGGAAGCCAAAATTCTTTGTGTAGAGGGAAGATACTGTCCCATCTCCTAACACTATCCTTGTTCAGGGAGAAAACCCTTCATTTCCTCCATAAAATTCCTGCCTGGTGAAAGGGAAAATTTTCTCAGTATGGATCCCAGGTTTATCACGCCCTTCTAGCATGTAAGCATATGCAAGCAAATGAAATTATATTAATTTCCATTCTTTTTTTCCCCCTCCCCAAGAAATAGGAGGCAGTTAGGATGATATTAAATCCTGTTTCTCAAACACGGGATGCATTTCCAGAGCTTAATGCAAGTTGTAGAGGGATAGGAAAAGGGAGATGAGAATAAATGATGAAGAGTTGCACAGCAGGAAGGAACAGTCAGAATTCATTTGCAAATAACTCTGCGTGTTATTTTTGCTAAAGATGCAGAATTTCTCTACAGAAATCACAGCAAGTGTTTGGATGCCAGCTAGATTCCAGTGAAAACCCTTCCAGCCTTCTCTCTTCTCTGAGATTAGTTTTGTTTATTGATAGATTTTACCAGTCCTTGGGAGAGTACTGCAGTTACTGTCCTGAGCAAGGAATACTGCCTTGGTACCAGACAAATCCTGCTTTACTCCTGCTTTCCTTCACCAATGTCTGTCTGTCTGACTGATCTGTCTCTACATAAGAGGTACAAGTAGAAGGAAGATAATATTTGTACAGAAAACAAAGGTTAGAATTCGAAGAAAAACAGGCTCCAGAAATTGTTCACTGCCTTGAGGCAAAGGCTTTTGAAGTCATTATGAGTTTACTAATTTCAGTAAGCCTGTTACTGCTCTTACAGTGTTATGGACAAAGCCCAATCACATCAGGATCCCACTATGTTAGATATTATAGAAATGCACAGAAATGTATCAAGAAACAGGAAAAAAATAGCCATTTTTTCCTCCTTTTTTTTTCTGCTTTCTGGAATGAAATGCTGTCCTTTGGATGCTTTTAAAATTGCTTATGGATTTGTAGTAGCATATATCCAAAAGATTGACTCTTCTTCCTTACCTTTAACTTTGTAGGAACTATACATAGAGCAGATGACCAGCTGGACCACATCTGTCCATGATTTGCAACTTCCAGGTCAGTTCTGAAACAGGTTCCTTCATTTCCTCTGAATCAATCTCTTTTCTTTTCGAACTGAAGTTAGGTTGATTGGGGTTTTTTTTTTTTTTGCTTGTTTCTACATGTCCACTTGCTTACTTCAGACCCAGTTTATATGAAGGGTGCTGTGCAAAAAAATTGAGAGGTTGGCAAGTATCACACTTAAGTTGTATTGACCTCCATTGTTTTCATGGTTTGGAGGTAGGAGTCGCTACTGTCTTCCCAAAACTCCACTGTCATTCAGAGATTTGTTATTTTGTCATACCAACAAGGAAGGCTACTAGTTCTGTACAAGCGCTATGGTTCAACACCTCTCACTTGTCTCCCTTTTATAGCCAGGCTTTTCCTCCCCATACAGACTGGCAAACCAGTGTGAGACTGTGGGGTCTCAAGGAGTTATGATGCACAGTATTTCTCCCTGTTCCTGCATTATTTCTGCAAGTTCTGAGACAATTTGCTCCATAAACAACAGCAAGCTGCCTAATGCTCTCAGTCCCCCAATTCCTCTAAATGGCAAAATAGAATTGTTACAGCTGATCTAATCCTGAATGGCTACTGAAGGAATCAATGTATTATTTATTAACTATAGATCCATGGTAAATAGCAGTGGACCAGGTTCTGTTATGCAGTCTCTTTGGGTTGCCTAGACTGCACCTGTTATAAAGGAGGAAGGAATTTCATTCATCCACCACAGATTTCTAAATCCAAAACGATGGTGTTTGCACTAAACAGTCTCCAGCCGTGTGAACAGCAATGGGGTGCTTTGTTTCAAGTGGTAGAATAAAAACAAACACACTTCTAAGTATTGGATCTTGGAAAATTTTTGATGATCTGATCACATCCTGTCTTGTATCAGAAACTGGGTGACCAGCAGGATCAGGGAAGTCATCATTCCCCTGTACTTGGCATTGGTGAGGCCATACCTCAAACACTGTGTTCAGTTTTGGGCCCTGAAGTACAAGGAGGACATTGAGGTGCTGGAACATGTCCAGAGAAGGACAACAAAGCTGGGGAGGGGTCTGGAGCACAAGGCTTACGAGGAGCGGCTGAGGGAGCTGGGGGTGTTCAGCCTGGAGAAGAGGAGGCTGAGGGGAGCCCTTATCGCCCTCTACAGCTGCCTGACAGGAGGGGGGAGCAAGGTGGGGGTCGGCCTCTGCTCCCTGGTAAGGGGCGATGGGATGAGGGGAAATGGCCTCAAGTTGCACCAGGGGAGGTTTAGGTTGGACATCAGGAAAAATTTCTTCACTGAAAGGGTTATCAGGCGCTGGAATGGGCTGCCCCGGGGAAGTGGTTGAGTCACCATCCCTGGGGGTATTTAGAAGAAGCATAGCTGTGCCTCGTAGGGGCATGGTTTAGTGGTGGACAGGTACGGCTGGGCTCCATGGTCTTTAAGGTCTTTTACAACCAAATGATTCTATAATTCCAACAGAGCATGCTGATCGATGTGTTATTTGTCCATATATATTACCTGTAATTATCTCACACCTGGAAAAAATAGTGTCTGTTTCTAAAATGATCCAAAGGCAGAAAAAGGGAAAAAAAGGACCCCAAAATGTGCTTGTTTCATATTTTTGTTTGCAGATTTTCATGCACTGACACTGTTATGCTTATTATCCAATTGTAGAACCCATTAGTAATTTCTTCTCATCACTGCTTTTGGTTATACTGGAGAGATATGTGGGTATTCATCTTTCCCCCTCTCCTACCAGAGTCTGGCAGGCCTTCGTTTTTTTCCCCGATGGAGGATGGTTCTCAGGTGCTTTTTTTTTTTTTTAAATTCATGGGATGTTCACTCCTTTTATGCTCTATCAGTACTAAACAGTTACATCACAGTGAGCATTGGATCCACATGCAAATCATGTATCTCTCCTGACATAAACCACACAGGCACTTTGCCAAGAGCAAATCCCCTGAGAAGGGCATTAAATCAAGCACGATGTTCTGTTTTCCCTGTGGATACCTCAAGCTCCAGCTATTGTTTCTAGAGAGGCTGCTTTACCCAGGAATGGTGCAGTGAGGAGAATAATTTGTGTGCTTGTAATTTTAACTTCATGTCCCAGATTTGGCATAAGGATTTTTTTCTCTCCTGGAAAAAAAAAATAATTAAAAATTAGGAAAATGAAGCATTTCTGTCAAGTGACAAAAAAATAAGTTGAGTGCATGTCTGCAGCATTCCCATCAAGCAAAATGGTGTTTACTGTGTTGATGACTTGCTTGGAAAGGGAAAAGGTTGTCTTCCACCGCATGATTACACATTTCAGAAGCATGCAAGAGGTTAATTTAGGGAAGGGAAGGATGAGGAATTACACAAATTCTGTCCTTGTCTGCTTCCTTCATCTGGTTTTGGGAAGAATAAAAAGTATGAACTGAAGGGTGGTGAAACACTGGAACAGGTTGCCCAGAGAGGTGGCGGAGGCTCCATCCCTGGAAACATTCAAGACCAGGTTGGACGGGGCTGTGAGCAGCCGGTTAAAGGTGTCCCTGCTCCCTGTAGGGGGGTTGGACTGGGTGACCTCTAGGGGTCCCTTCCAACCCAAAACATTCTATAATTTTATGAAGTAAGTTTGGGCTAGATGTTATATCAACACCTGCAACAAAGGAAAGTGGCTTGAGATGTAATATGTGCAGCTATTGAGCATCTTTTTTCTTGCATCTCTTTTATGATGGAGGCTGGCGTCTTAGGGAGGTAGCTTTGAGACCAGGTTGGAAGGAAGCCAGCAAAAATTATCTTTAAAAGCGAGCTAATTTTTGTTAGGCATTTGGATACAGTACCAGCTATCAGTTATGGGAACAAAACCACTTTGGTTTTATTTGAGGCTGAAAGACATGCACCAATCTTGGTGTTTCTCTGGTGATACAACTCTATGGGTGCAAACTATCTGCTTTGCTGTACCACCCTTACAATTCTGCAGATGGGAGTGTCACACCATTTTACAGGACATTGGCCCTAAAAGAGTATTTTCTCAGCCTCAGGAGAGGTGCATGAAGGTCCAAGGCAAATTCACTCTGTAGAGATGGAATTTTCTGTGATTTTTCCCGTTGGTTTTTCCAATTACTAACCATTTAAGGTGCCAAGCTTAGGCTGATTGAGAGAGGTTGTTGCTCTGCTCTTCCTGTCATTAGAGATTGCTGTAAAATGTCACAAAGTGGGCACTATGTCTCTAGCTGCTTTTGAAAATTTTGCTCATAATGCCCAGTTGGCTATTTTGTTTGTGAAATGGTTGGTTCTGCTGGAGACTCTGGGATAGACAGTGAGTTACTTTGGTTACTCAGAGTGGAAAGAAAAATAATCATTTGTCTATGCTTACTTTTGAGGCTTTCACTCAGTATGTCTGTGATAAGAGCGTATATCTCAGTACAATGGAATTACAGCTTTGATAGCATCCCTTCCTTAAATATGATAGAAAATCTCGCTGGACTTCAAAGAGCAATGCAATTAGTCTGCCTCAGATATTATTACTTCAGGAGCTGTCATAATTGACCTGCTTCCTTGTGACTGTAAAACACATTGAAATATGTCACTGGAAATGGCCTTTTCACTCTCCTTTCAGCTCTGTCTAGATCTGAAGTTTGGGAAAAAAACATCTGGCTGCTGTCATGGATGTATACGGAGGCAGCTTGATGTCTCTGTTCTAAGCTTTGGAAAGATTGTGTTATTCATTGGGGCTGAATGGAAGGTGAGAGATGGAAATTTTGGCTGTATGCATTCTTTCATACAGGCAAGTGAAAAATTACCAATACGTCTGGACTGGGCTTTGCCTTGGTAACACGGGTATTTTTGGCTTGAAAGGGTTTGTTTGCTCCTTTATGGGCTCCATCCTGATGACTTTGACCTTTGTGTGAAACTGCAAAAAAGCAAATGTAAGCGGCAGGATTGCAATCTCTGAACTTGGTGAGCAGGGCTAATACTTTTAGTGACAGAAGGACAGGATCAGACAAACTCAAAAAATTGGGATATAATGTGTTCTAGGTGTGCCTGCCTATTCTTCTGACTTTGTTTTTCTGCAGAAGATACCTTCTTCTTGGTCAGTCTCAAAAGCTGTCTGTCTGCTTTCCCACTTAGTTGTAACACTTTGCTAGCAGTTTACAGAGGAAGCACTATGAAAACACAAAATCCCTCTGCTAAAAATGGTGCCATTAGAGGTTTAGGGAAGGACTGGGATGACAGATTCCGTTATGTGATCCTAGTTTTGCATGTGAAATCTCCTGTCTCCCTCTGTTAGTTCATTGTTTTTCTCATCCTCTTTTTTATACCTATCAGTAAGTTAATGAAATCTACCCCAGAGGTTTGCTATGTGACATAAGTTTTTTAAAAAGCGCATTGCAATGAAGTAAAAGGTCCTCCTGAAATTCAGCCTTTCACGTTCTCCTCCTCTCCCTTTATTTAGAGGAAGAATAAACTTGCATCCAGCTTTCTAGCTGAGCTGGGAAAAAAGTTCTGTAGTATTATTAGAAGAAAAAAATTGCCATTCTTGTTCAGACCATCTAGAAGGAAAAGCATCAAAGCTGGAGACTATTGCTCCTCGATTGCAAATGCAGATTGTACCCACATATGTTAATCGATTTGCTGTGACTTTCTGACATTCCTTCTCAGTCTTCTGACAGAAGTAACCATGGTGGTAGCAGTGCAAATGATAGGTCTTGCAAGACAAAGGCTGATTTGACAATTTCATCTTTGTTAAAAACTCTGTGGGTTTTGAAGACCTGGTTTATAGGAGGGTATAGTTTTGCCAACAGGAGAAAGGAGGCCCCAGCATGCAGATACTCCGTTAACAAAATGTTGACAACGAAGCAGCCTGTGCTCCAAGGCTGAGGGCACGTCTGGCTCACATGATTCCGGGCTCTGAGACTGTAGCTGAAGGCCCAGCCACTTAAATGTCAAACCCATTTACTTCTTTGAAGAACTCCAAGATGCCTCTGAGGGGAGGTGGAAAGGAACAGAGAAACTTCTTCAGTGATGCACCAGGATAAACAAGGAGTTTCCATCTTCAGAGTTAGTGAGAGCATGTGATCGCAGTAGATGCTTGCACACATCTACATACAGAAGGCAAACGAATCTTGCTTCTCCTTTCTCTGCTTTGCTATCCTTCCTCGTTCCTATTACCTGAATGCAAGTGAACATCTGACTATAGGGGAATCTTTCCTTGAAACTTCTGAATATTGATGGGAAGCCCCTTTTTCTTTTAAGGAGATCCTGGCTTTTCTAGTCAGTGTTTTTTCACGTGAAGAGGAACTTTGTAGTTCTGCTTTCATAAGTGCATTGTGCCAGCCTGTCAGAAAGCTGCTTCTCCAACAGATGTCTGCCAACATGAAAGGTCATATCGGCCTGACCTGCCTCGAGCAGAGAGGGACTGTTCTCTCTCAGGGAATCAGAGCCCAGTTTATTGGTGCAGCCTTCTTCACATCCCCAGTTACCCTGGAAAAAACAACTACTTGCTGGCTGCCAAGCAGCTAATAAATGCTTGGTAGTCCCAAGAAAAGGCTACTAGGTTCAAATCTGTAGGTGGCATGACAGGGGAGTTGGCAGGGAAGAGATGTCTAGGTGGTTACAGGATGCACGCAGCTCGTGATTTTTTAGGGAAAGCTGAAGGCAGTGGGAAGGCCCCGGTTTCACTGAGGACCTTGAGAGTAAGAGCAATGCCTTATTAAATGTCTAATTAGGCTGATAGACTCTGCCTTATGTACTCACAACAGAATTCCAGGCTCACGATCGGGCATTAAGGACTGCCTTGTGTTCCTGTGCATAAAGGGCACTGTGTGTAAGCCCCAGCTGCCAAAGATGTTGCTGCATGTGCAGCGTTGTGCTGAATGCAGAGGGATTAGTGTACCTTGACAGCAAACCATGAAGGTTTTCCTCAGCTGCCTCAAGAAATATAGCGAGTTTATTCTTTGCTTGAAACAGCTTCTGTGCTGAAACTGGGAAGCATAGAAGAATAATCATCCTTTTTGCAATCCAGCTTTGCTTTTGGTAGCGTGTTGGTCTCCACAAGAAAGCAGAGGAGCTGATACGTAAGAGCAACCTCTTTAGTGGACAGCACAACTGAAACCAGGTTTAGCTCCCTGACAGGCCTGGGCCTTCTTTCCATTACGGTAAAACAATATAAATTTACTTAAATTTTTTCATAGTAACTAATATCTGATATAGGTATGCTCTTGGCTTCTGCTGTCCTTTTTTGTCCAGAAAGTATAGCTATACAGCATGGATCAATGATTTCAGTTAAAATATAGATGCTTTAAAAAAAAAAAGGTTAAAACCTGCTTAAAGTGCTATTTGGGTTGCAAATGAAGCTTAATGCTAAACTCCAAAATTCTAGCTCATAAGATCCTATCCTGCATCAGCTCCCTTGTGAGTCTATGGTGTGTTTGTGGTCCCCAGTCTGCCAGGCCTATTGCATCCCATAATAACTTGCTAACCTGTTCTCTAGGCTTTTTTACTTTTCATCCAGTATCCATTAGGTGTATCAGGCAGGGCTAGTAGGACAGGGTTGGCCAGTCTCACGCAGCCTTGCCCCAAAGAGGCCACTTCACGCTGATACCCTCTCTTCTCCAGTCTCTCATTGACTTGTCAGAGCTGCTCTGACCACCTGGTCCTCCTCAGGTTGGGTGGTGCTCCTAAGGCTGTTGCATCTTTGAACCTAAGCCCTGTGTGTGGATTTCAGGTGATACCTTCTGCATTCCTGTAGAAATGCAGATACTTTTCTTTGCATTCTTCTTCCAGTTGCTTTGTGCTGTGAATGAAGCTTTAGATGACAGCCATATTTGACAAGCAAGCAGCAGTGATCTAGTTACAGTCCCTGTAAGCTCTTAAAAGCCAAATGGCCCCTTCTGACTGAGAAGTCATCAGTCTAGATGTAATCTATTACTTACACTAGGCATAAAAAAGGAAGAAAAAAAAAAAAGAACAAACCTGCCTTAGCTGTTCATTTTTTCCTCATACGTTTGTTTACTCAAGGCAGAAAAATGTGTTTGGTTAAAGTACAAGTAAGTGGTATTTGCAGGATTAACAGGGGTGGTTCTGCTTTTGGTGTATTTTTCAGCAGCATTTTGTGGCTAGTGTCTAAGCATTGTACTACTGAGTTGTCCTAGCCCATATTCCTCTCTGCTATGTCGGGGAATGGAAACTCCACAGGTCACAAGCTGGTGATTTAGTGATTCATGATATCAGACAGATACTATATAGCAGACATATTGCTAAATCCTGCTGCCTTTGTCTAGCTGTTCATATATCTGTTTCTTGACATAGAAAGTTTTGTTGTATCTTGTGGGTAACGTGATTTGATTTTTATTTGAATTTTCAGTTTCTTTGGAAGCAAAAGGTTTTCTGAAGTGGAGTTTTGCAGAGGGAATCTATTAATGGACTGTGTGTGTCTCTAACATCTTGTGGTGAGACAGTAGGTACACAGGACAGACTGACAGTGCCCTTTTTTTTTTTCTGAGGACAGCACAGAACTTGTTTTCAAACATGGGATTACTGGATCCTTGTTTGCTCTCTTGCTGTTTGCAATCTTATTTATATTTCTACTCTTAATCCTCCTATTTTAGGAGAGAATTGTGAAGAAAGGTGATTCATCCCTCACAATGCCTGACAGAGTCTGTCTCTGGAGCCTGGCTAGTTTGCGTACCCTGTATAAAGTTGGGTGACTGCATTAGTTTTGTGGATGCCTATTGTCAACACTGATCCTTTTGGGTCATCTCTCTGATTCTCTTGACTGATTCTGTGATTCTGTGGAAGTACTGATATGCTTAGACATCATGGCAGGGACATACATGTTCTTTAATGGCCTTATTCTTTACTTTTTGGCAAAAGACACTAGTAAGCTTTGCTTACCTGTTTTGACTCCATCGTATTCCTCTACTATCTCAAAGTGAATTGAGAATTTTAAGTTCTTCTGCCAGCTCCTCCTCAGTGCTCGAGCCATTTCAACGTAACAGTGAGGCCATGCAGGCCATGCTGTCTCCAACACATTGAGTTTCTGGTGAAATGTGTTTCCCCCATGTGCTGGTTTTGGCTGGGATAGAGTTAATTTTCTCCACAGTAGCGAGTATGGGGCTATGTTCTGGATTTGTGCTGGAAACAGCGTTGATAACACAGGGATGCTTTTGTTAATGCTGAGCAGTGCTTACACACAGTCAGGACCTTTCCTGCTTCTCACCCCACCCCACCAGCAAGCAGGCTGAGGGTGCGCAAGAATTTGGGAGGGGACGCAGCTGGGACAGCTGACCTCAACTGACCAAAGGGATATCCCATACCTTTTGATGTCATGTTCAGCATATAAAGCTGGGGGAAGAAGAAACAGGGTGATGTTCACAGTTATGGCATTTTGTCTTCCTAAGTAACTGTTACATGACAGTCCTTTTTGGCACCTGACATGGGGCTCAAAGGGTTCGAGATAACGACAGGTTTGATTGGAGTGTGCTAGACTGAGTTTACAGCTGTTATTGCTGTGTAGTTATTAATTGGCAGGCTCCTGTGCTTGCCATGGGGCTTGCTTGCCTTACTGTATATTAGAGTCTAGTGCTCATTAGTGGCTATTTTTTGCTCTCACTGCTTGCTGTACTACTTATCATACTCTGCTGTGCCTGGGAATAGTTTGATAACAGCAGTTGTGATGCGCCTGGGCTAGCAGATGGCCAGGGCATTGCTGCAGTTTCTGTGCTGCTGTACTGGACAGGCTGGCACTCCAGTATGAACTCAATTCAAAGGGACTGCAACCTGTGGATGAGTCCATGCAGGAGCAGGACACCCCAAAGCATCTGTGGCTGTGGGTAAGTCCATACCAGAGCAGGCATATCTTGAATCATCTGTGGCCTTGGTTATATCTGTGCCACAGCAGGTATACCTCCGAAGGGATTGTGGCCCAAGCATAAGTCCACGGTGGAGAAGCATTTGTGGTGTGGATAAGTCCTTGCTGCAGAAGGTACACCCTGAAGCACTGCCCGGAGCAGGTTTATTTCTGAAGGGACTATGGCTGAAGCAGGTGCATCTCTGAAGGGACTGTGGCTGAAGCAGGTGCATCTCTGAAGGCATTGTGGCCCATGGGGAAGGCCATTCTAGAATAGGTGCACCTCAAAGCAAGGTGGATAAGTCCATGGCACAGCACGTACACCCCTGAAGAGACTGTGGCTCATAGATAAGCTTCCACTTGAAGCAGGTACACCCCTAAGGGACTGCAGCCTGTGGATAAGCCCAAGCTGGAGCAGGGGCAAGGTTTAGGAGTTCATTGCAACATTAGACCTTATGGTCTGGTCCAAGGGGACCATGGGTGAAGATTGTAATGGAAATACCTTTAAATTTGTTGTAACCTAGGATATGAGTTACATGTTATAGGAATTACTATAGCAGGAACCACCTGAACCAATGGAGGACAAGTGCAAGTGCACCAGTGACCCAACATCAGCTGGCTTTGGTGCCTCGTACCTCCACACAACACAGCACCTCTGCTGTGGTGACTGACCACCATAACAGATGGAGCCCAAAGTCGTGGACAAAATGAACTCAGTGGACATTTTAAAGACATTTTACAGGGGTTGTCCACAGGCTAAGGGAATGATATTCTGTGTATTGGATCAAAGGATGGGAAGACTGGTGGTGGTTAATGAGGTTGTATTGGATAGTGTGGTACCTGAACATGACATAAATGATATGGAATAAGGGGTGGAGAACATGCGGGTTTTGCCTGGGATAGAATTAATTTTCTCCACAGTAACGAGTATGGGGCTATGTTTTGGATTTGTGCTGGAAACAGCATTGATAACACAGGGAAGTTTTTGTTAATGCTGAGCAGTGCTTACACACAGTCAGGACCTTTTCTGCTTCTCACACCCCCCCACCAGCAAGTAGGCTGAGGGTGCGCAAGAATTTGGGAGGGGATGCAGCTGGGACAGCTGACCTCAACTGACCAAAGGGATATCCCATACCTTTTGATGTCATTCTCAGCATGTAAAGCTGGGGGAAGAAGAAGGAAAGAGGGCACATTCACAGTTATGGCATTTTGTCTTCCCAAGTAACTGTTATGTGTGATGGAGCCCTGCTTTCCTGGAGATGGCTGAACACCTGCCTGCCCATGGGAAGCAGGGAATGAATTCCTTGTTTTGCTTTGCTTGGGCACGTGGCTTTTGCTTTACCTATTAAACTGTCTTTATCTCAGCCCACGAATTTTCTCACGTCTCTGCTTCTTTCCCCCATCCCACTGGGAGGGAGTGAGCAAGCAGCTGTGTGGTGCTTAGTTGCTGGCTGGGGTTAAACAACGACAACACTCCAAATTGCTCTAAAGTTTTCTGTTTCCTGTCTAGGTCTTTCTCATTCAATAGAGCCCTTCCTCTGGCAGAGTAAAGTGTGTTGGATCAGACATTCATTTATTTTAAGATGACTGGCACTTGTTATATCAGAAATCCAACAAACCCAGGCAGAGAGAATTCCTAGGTGAATGTAATACATGGTCTTTGTTTAAGACAAGATTGTAGGTATGAGCAAAAGCTTCTACAGAGCTGAAGGTGCAGCGTTATTTAGTTTACCAGTAACCACACATTCTCTGGAAGTCTTCAGTGGCATATACGCCAAGGCCCAAATCCTAAGAGGTTGCTTAAGCAACTAAGTGGAAATTAGAAATCTCGGTACTCATGGATTTGTTATGAAGTAATGTATTCAAAGAAATGGCCAGGACATGCATTTAGCATCTCTGAAATTCAGCCACACTCTGGAATTCCAGGTCAAACTCTATTATAAAACAGGTGTCAGGAAGGATACAATTGCCTTGAAGGTCTCTCAGTTAGAGACCACTGGGAGCTTGGCTTGCCTACACAGAAATAATGAAAAGTAGATTCATCCTTGTCAAGATCTGAACTGCAACTCTGTCATATATGAAGCTTAGACTTAGTTGATAATTACTTATGTAGGTAAGCAGTAATGTGTACTACATGTTTATATTTTATAATATAGTGACTCAAATCAACATAATAGGAAGAAGGTAGCAACTAAAAAGAAAATTCAGCAGAGAATTTTGACAGGATAGCATCTCTCTCTCATACCTTACTTATTACTGAAAGAAATTCCCCTGAACAGACCAATATGAATATAAATTTGTGTCATTCCTGATCCAGAGAAATTTAGATTCAGTGCTATAAGATGAACCTGTAACTCAAAATGCTTAGTAGATAGGATTTACTAAACTACTTTGCTAAATCTGGAAGACAATTGCCCAGACTTTTTGCTTTGAACCATTTTCATTGCCTTTTAAAAAAGAAAAGTTATTATCTTGTTTCCCCCTACTCCTGAAATACTTTTCTTCTTCTTTAAATAGGGCCATCACTGGCAATTGCACAGAGATGCACAAGGAATGCACAAAGCAGGAAATGGTGTAATGCAAGCATGCATTTTGCCTTCACTTTAAAACTTACTACCTATTAAAGACAGAAAACACATCTATCTTCTTTGTAAACTTCTTATTTTAGCTCCAGATCATTAGTATTTCACCCGGTTCATTCAGAGATTCAGGAATTGGTTCATCTACAGGAGGGGAGAACAAAATGCTGCAGATGAAGGGAGGGGAAAAAAAAAAAGGAGGGGAACGTTAGATATGAAACATAATATCCCTCAGGCTATTATGTTACCCAATTGTGTTTTCATTAACATTCAAATTTCTTCTTTTAACTTGCTACTTGTATGCCCTGTATTTTAAGGCATCAAATTATACTGCCATATTGAGGATTATTTAAGCAATCCCAGTAAGTAGGTCAGCCAGTAATTTTGTCTTGATTTATTAGACGGTGCTAAAAGAAAAGAGCAACACCGTTATTTGTTAAATGAACAGCTGGACCCCAAATGTTGGGAGAGAAAAAGCCATTAGTTGAGAAAGTGTTTTGTTAAGATTTCTAGCGTAAAAAAAAGTATGGCAAAATCTTTGTTTGCCACGCATATTTGTGTAGTGAGTAAACACAATTAGAGCAGCCTCTTTTGCACAGCAGGTTAGATTAAGCATCGGGAGGAACAATGCAGAGAAGAGCTCTGTATGACCCAGGAGACCAAGATGGAGGATGGATTTGGTCATGTTTAGCCTGATTAGGCTAGGTTTTTCCCCAACAGTCCAGAAGCTGCCACTGAAAGAAAGACAAGGATCCCAGTCAAATTTCTTTGTAATCACAAGGAAGAATCATACAGTTATGATTTTGACATACATAAAGCAAAAATTTCCTTTATAGAACTAGAATAGCTTTCTGGCACCAGACCTCAGATATTTACTTGTGAACTGATCTCCAATTTCCCAGTGTTCCCACTGGAAATTCTCTCCAGTACTGTAATGCATCAAATGAATTTTAAAGAGAAGGTATTGATTTTGATGCATGGCTGTAGGTAAATATGTAAGGCTAGCATGAAGCTTTTAAAAGACACTAACTGAATGGCATAGAAGGGATGAAAAGGGCAAAGAACTGGTCTAAAGCTGTTAAATCAAAGCCCTAACACTTCTCCTTCCTTCTGAAAGCAGTATCAGCAGCTCTTCCATGTGAATACTCTGTAGTGAGGGACTTTCATGGCTTTGGGTAAAGATGAGGGTAATGTCCTGTCTGTGCATCGTCATCCCCAGAAAACTGTCACGGTCACCCACAATGGGCAATTGTGTATGTTCATACTTAGCATTCATAAAGGAAGTAGGTAGCAATGTTCTTCTGCCTCAGTTATTTTACAACAGTGCAACTGCCTGGGCTGTGCTAGTGAACCAAAGGTTTGGTGATGTTGGCCTCAAGAGCTTCCTTGAATGGTAGCTCTCAATTACAGTTTGTCTTTTCATTTACTTAGAAACTTTGCTCCTTCAAAACAAGTTTTATTCATGAACTTAGCTCTAGCTGGCCTTCTTCAGTGCAGGAGACTGATTTCAAAAGTTCAGCTTCCCTTCCACTTCTCCATCCCTCACAGTGAATTTTTTTTTATAACCTCTGAAGCAAAAACATCATTAAATTTCCAAATCACTGCTAGACAGTTTTATGGGAGGCTTAACTTTCCAAAGGAACCTCTAAGAAATCAGAAAGGGGGTTTTATTAACAGCTAATTAAAAATACCCTGGTAATTATTCGTATTTATAAAAATGCAGAGGGCAAATAAGATGGTCATGTTGCTCTGCTATAGAAAAGAGAGAATTTGGGGCAGTGAGCAAGAAGGTCAATACTGGGACAGTTCCTGGTCTCTATTTAGTTCTCAAAGTTCATAGCTTATGGTGGATAACAGGATGTTCCTATTAAATATTGGTGAATATTAAGCAGTTACAGAATAAATTTTTTAACATGTTACAAGGAACAGCTTTCCACAGAAGGCAGCATGTGCAAGTCCCCGCTGTTCAGAGCATTAGGAAACTTTGGGTAAATGCATGCACACAGGCATCCCCATTGTTAAGAGCTCAGGAAAACAAGTATAGACTCGAAATATAAACTGAAAGTCATAAATTAGGGTTGTACCAACCTGTCATGGTTTAACCCCAGCCAGCAACTGAGCACCACACAGCTGCTCGCTCATTTCTCCCCCGATGGGATGGGGGAGAGAAGCAGAAGAGTAAAAATAAGACAACTTGTGGGTTGAGATAAAGACAGTTTAATAGGTAAAGCAAAAGCCATGCACAGAAGCAAAGCAAAACAAGGAATTCATTCACTGCTTCCCACTGGCAGGCAGGTGTTCAGCCGTCTCCAGGAAAGCGGGGCTCCATCACACATAACAGTTACTTGGGAAGACAAAATGCCATAACTGTGAACATCACCCCCTGTTTCTTCTTCTTCCCCCAGCTTTATATGCTGAGCATGACATCAAAAGGTATGGGATATCCCTTTGGTCAGTTGAGGTCAGCTGTCCCAGCTGCGTCCCCTCCCAAATTCTTGTGCACCCTCAGCCTGCTTGCTGGTGGGGTGGGGTGAGAAGCAGAAAAGGTCTTGACTGTGTGTAAGCACTGCTCAGCATTAACAAAAACATCCCTGTGTTATCAACGCTGTTTCCAGCACAAATCCAAAACATAGCCCCATACTCGCTACTGTGGAGAAAATTAACTCTATCCCAGAGAAAACCTGCACAAGTTGTTAGAAAAATGTCTCAAATCTGCCTTAGCAACTTTCATCAAAGAACTGGGAGCATCTGGATTAAACTGAATTGCTTGGTTACTTCAGTGGCTGTGTAACAAGACTAAAAATTATCTAGTGACACGCTGTGAAGTCTCAGCTTCTGGTTCTAAACAGAAGTCGCATTTGCATTCAAACAAGACAGTGAGAAAAAAGGACTGGATAAAGAAGAACTTGTCTATCGTACAGGTGTTTGATAACTATCTGGTGGTAGTTGAAAAACGCAAAGAGAAAAGTTGTGGAGCCAGGTTTGTTCACAGGATGTCTTTACACAGGAATTAGAATACAGCTTCTCTTGCTTAATTTTAGGACCTATGTACTGCTGTCATGTTGTCTAGGAGACTGTTGAATTATCTCACGGAGAAAGTGATGAAAGCTTTGTTATGAGTAACGTAAGACTGGACCGATAAAACACTAGAAAACGTTACAGAAGCGATTGGGTATTGGCCCTAAATGGGGAAGGACTTGGTGGATTCAGCAATCTTTAATTTGATAGTGGAGACTAGGAGAGAAGACGAATGGATAAACGAGTAAAATGCATATGATGCCACTCCGCTGCATTTCTCCGTCTGCTCAGGATCGCAAGTGTTTAGTTCACATTACTGACATAGGCTTACTGTAACACCTAGCTCCTTGTTCAGTGAGAGGCACTAGAACAGAGTTGTTAAATATAAGTGCCAAAACTATGCAAAAACCAGAGGGAAGATTAAAATCCAAACCTTCTTTGCCTTAGCAAACACTTCTGGCCTGCTCTTTCCAATCAATTTATTCTGGAATAATGATGATTATGGAAAGATCTTGGTTGGTTTTCCTTATAGTAAACACTATGAAGTCTGTAAAGTTTTTGGCATTCTTCCTGTTAGTGTTTGTCTTCAGTGAAACCCCACAGAGATACTTGAACTAACTGCAGAGTAGAAGGTGTAAATTAGCCTGGATGAATCTTTACATTGCTTATGCTTTATGGATTTCAGGATCTGTTTCAATACTCCGTGCTATGATGACATTGGAAGCCTATGAGTCTTCAGTCTCCATTTTGCTGTAAGTGAGGATTTTCCTATGGCATGGCCAGTTTGAGCTGGATTGTTCCCAGCTTTTCTGTGTTCCATGGTGAATGTATGTTACTGGTTTTAGCACCATGAAGTTCTGGAAAGAGACAGCAGAAATCTTGTATTCCATCACCCTTTCTTATGCAGCAGGATGTCTGTAAAAGCAATAGACATGTCAAATGAGAAGTGTTTCTTCCAATTTGGGAAGAAGGGTTGGAGGAAAAGAGGAGGAGGAAAGGATTTTCTCAGCAGTAGCAGAAACAGGGTTTCTCACAACACTTGCATGGTCTACTGAGACAAGTTCTTTCTTAATTTCCATGCCAGAGGTCAACAGGTGGAAGATCACATCTCTCAGTGGAAAAACCTGCTCTGAGACGCTCCTTCCAAGTGGTTTGAAAGGGTGTGGCTGTATGTGCAAGTCCTAGCAAGTGCAAGTTGCACTTCTTTACTTGACTGGGCACCCTCTTGAAGTCTTCATGATTAAAGCAATGCCCTACCTGAGCGGAAGCAGGCAGAGAAGATAATATTTAGAGCTTCTACAGGTCTGTGGACAAGATAAATGAATGCACTGTGAACCAGAGAAGAAATGCAAGGAAAAAAGAAACACAAATTAAGTCGTCAAGAGACTGTGGTTCCGTGTTTAGGCTGGAAGCTTGCTACGATGTCCTATAGGCTCACTGTGGCTATGGACTCCAGTGGTATTTCCCATCTCCCATTTGGTCTATCCAAATGGATAGTGTGTATAATCCCCAGCACACTTTAAGAGACCTAAACCTGTACTTTGTCCATCTTTTGTTTTTGCTTAGAGCAGCTGTGTCCTAGGCTTTGTGAATAAATTGTGGGAAGAGACGTCTCCTTCTGAGACACTTGTTTTGTACTTGAAAGAGAAGGTAGCCTCCTTTGCTACCCCACCAAGGCCTGTTCTGCAGTGAAGTGTGTGTCTTCACAAAGAAGAAATAAAACATGCTCTGGCAAGGAATTCTTCCTATGAGATGGGTATAGTGGCCCATAAAAAATACATGTATTGTGAAGAAATTCTCATCGCCACATGGACCTAGGGGCATAATTGCAGCTGAACCCTATGGCTACATAAGGCAGGATGTTTGAATAAGCAACATCTCCCACAGGAATCTGGCTCAAGAAAACTTGAGCTGTGCAAAGTAGACCTCATTTTGTCCAACAGGTGAAGCCCTAAAATGTTATTGGAGCATCTGGAAAAGGATGATGGTCTCTAAAATCAAGAGAGAGGAAAGATTTTTTCTGATGCACACTGAAGCAAAATTTTTTTTCTGACCCACACTTGTCTTCCTAAAGCAGCCAGTCTGAAACATTGTGAACATAGCTTCTAAAAGCCCTGGAAACTCAGTGTCTGCTAGTTTGAGGAGACAAAACAGAGCACTAATTTGGTAGCCCTTAAGGGTTTGGCATGGTGTAAAAGCTGATCCTTAGTGTGTTATGAGGGAAAATTTGTATTTGCTGTGATCTTATCTCTTGTGCTCAACAGTCCAATGATTTAATTTAACAGTTGAGAGGAAATGAAGAGTGTTTGGTCTTAGATCCAAGAAGATACTGACCATAAGAACTGGGAGGGCAAGCCACAAGGGCCAGAGATGTTGTGTATGAGTTTTGTCTATTCCACTTTTGAAAAGGACATAATTTGACATCTTGACAGTTTTGAGATTTTTTAATCCCCTCCAAAAATCCTTGCTACAGTATTTCATCTATTTGTACCTTTTGCACGTTCCCTGTTGCCATTTCAAATTTGTAGAAAAATAGTCTGCGGAGAAAGTAGAAGCGTCTGGACATGGAATACACTTAAATATATAGTGTAGCAGAAGCTAGGCACTCTCCACTTCTTTTCAGTGAGTTGCTATGCATTTGAAGACCATCTACTTAGCTGAGCCTGGAAATCTGTTTGCTGTGGGCTGCACAAGCACCAGGCTTCTGTTCCGAATGGCTAGCACTCTTTCTGTCTAAACAAAAAGCTGGAGAGAAACAGGGAGTGAAGGGACTAGTTCCAGAGAGCTGTAGGGCTGTCTGATCCTTAGTCCAGTGCTTTGCCAACTTGCTGCTTCCTCAAACTATCCGGGGAGCAGGGCAGTGCCAGCCTCTGCCAGGGTATGATGCAGTTGCACACCGAAGTGCAACGTCAGGCAGCAGGCAGGATGCAGTGTGAAAACAGCGTTGCTTAATTTGAACTGACAGCATTTGATGCAACACATCAGAAGCTCTAAGGGCCAAGGAGGCATTTCTTTTTAGCCAGACTGCTGCTGTCAACTTGGATAGCAGATGCTCCAGCTAGATTACAGAGGCGGGATATAAAAGGTCTTGCTTTCTCACGATATCTACTTGCCAATTTTACTGTTTTCCCCTAGCCTTCTCCTCTTTCTCTTATGTTACACTGAGACCTCTGTGATTTTCATGTGGAAAAAGTGAAAACCTGTGCAATCCTGGTTCTGCATCACTTTTCTTACACAGAGTCAGGATTGGCAGGAAAATGGAGGCTAAATATTTGCACTTTCTCACTTTCCATTTATTTCAGGAATCAGCATACCCCTGCACACGTGCACATGTTGAAATCCAAAGCTGGATGTCCAGTACTCAAGAGTCATACCCTGCTTTAATTTTGCCTTGTGCAGTCAGATTGTATTAAATGATATGATGCATGGAATGGCAGACAGAAGCATTCTGTGGTGACGGCCACTTAGCAGTGTCAATCCTATCAAAACATTGGCAGGAATGCATAGTTTGCAGCCCTGCATAAACCCTGGGTCTCACTGGAATCTAAACCTGACCTGCATGGAGTAAGGAATTGCTACACTTTAAATAAACTGAGGTAACTGGAGAAAGCTCAAGTGCTGACCCTCCTCTGTTTTGGATCCCCGCTGCCCCAACCCAAGGAATTCTATTCTGAGCTTGCCAATTAATACATATTCATACTGCTTACTGAATGAGACAACACCCTGTCTATTAAATCTCCTACTTGCTGATGAGTTTGATGTTGTTACTGCGGCTGTTAAGCAAAATACGTAATTTTGGCTTTCCTTTTACTTTGGTCTCTTGGAAGTTGTTTTAGCATGTTCAAGTTGCTTGGTATCACGGCTTGGCTAATCTCTGTACATTACTATTATTACAATACAGCCTGGAGAAAAACTTGGCATTAGGGTGCCATAGTAGAAGGCACTGTATGTATGTATTAACTGCTTTTCTTCAGCGCTTTGTTCTTGCAAACTTACTCTTGGAATACACAATACAAAGAATGACAGAAGAAAGTGAGACCCAGAAGTCACTTGCCCTAATGGCCCAGGCAGCTACCAGCAGAGCCAGAGCCAGAGCCCAGCTCCTAGGCCCACACCTTAGCTGGTGGGACTGGGAGGCCACCGGATGCCAGCAAATTGAGTGTGGTCACCCCGCAGGTATATCTGGGCTTGTGGATTTGAATTAGCTGCCACTTAGGGTGTAGTAGATGGATAAGGGGAATGTTTGGTGGTGATGATGTGATTCAACAGCAGAGGAAAATTCCTTGTGTCCCCTCCCAAATACCTCAGAACTCCAACAAAGAGAGGAGACAGACTTTTTCCTTGTCCCATTCTAGCCAAAAAAAAAAACCCCTTCCTGACTCACTTTCAGCCAATGGTTTTTTTGTGAATAAACTGAGGTGTGGCAATTAGTTCCTGGGTTTTGGTGTCTTGGATGGCTGTTGTTTTTTCAGTCTGGGACGACTGTAGTAAAGGAGGAAGAGGCAGTTCCTTTGTTTATGTGCTCTTTGCATCTGTTTGCGGCTATTGGTATGAAAAGCAGCCATTCCCTGAGCATCCCGACTAGACAAAAACCTTTAGAGCAAAGTGCTTACAAAAAACAAACAAGAAGTGCAAACTTGGGGGGGGGGGGGAACCACTGATTTTTAATTTACACTGGTATTTCTTTGACCACCTAAGAAAGAGTTAAACGCCAGAATCCTGATCCTCATTTCACTTCCCAAGGTTGTGCCTTACAATAAGAAAGGCTTTCCTGTCCCCCTTTGAAGGAAACAAGTTTAAAACCATGGTAGCTGGGGATGGCCCCGAACTCCATGGCTCAGCACAGCCCAGATTCAGCAGGACTGAGATGCAGACAGCATCAGCAAGGCAAGGGCAGAGCTAATGAAAATGGGAACTAACGAGAAGAATGAAGGGAACCGAGCAGCATCTGATGAAAGCTGAAAGGAAAACCCTGGTGTTTCTGAGTTCTGTGGGATGCCTCCATTGCAAGTGATCCACCAGGAGGTGAGGACGGGACAAGCAGGTCCCACCTCAGTAGGTCCCACCTCAGTCACAGCATAACGTGCTTCTGGCCAGCTACGGTAGGGGAAGCGATATTAATGGAGTTTTCTTTTTCCCCCTCTGGCAGAGTTTTGCAGAGAGATGGGAAATGGAGGGAAGGAGTTAATCTCTGTGCAGCCAGACTGTGCCTCCGCCCCGCTATTTTCTCTCTGGCTCCTATGTTGTTGCTCCTCTGTAGTGCTCCATCTGAGCTGCCGATGGAGCAACTCCCTCACTGCACACTGCCCAGGCACAAACACCACCTTCTCCCAAACTCGGATGATTTACCTCTAAAATAAATAAATAAAAATCACAAACAGGCTTATGTAACGTATGCTCAGGACTCTGTGATAGTGTCTCTGCTTGATCCCAGTGCCTTTTGTTTAAACTTATTGAGAAGAGGGGACTCCAACGCCAGTTCTTTATAGAAACGTAATGGTCAGACCCCTCCTCCTTCTAGCTTTCACCCCTTTTCTCACTGTCTGTCCCCCCAAGAGTGAGAAAAGTTTTAACAGTGCCATCTGGGGAGGCACCATGTGGGGAAGCCCAGCTAATGCTGTCTTGGCAAAGGAGGAACAAGGGAGTCAGGGGACATCCCTGTGGTTTCCCACAGAAATGAGGTCAAATAGATGCAGCTCCAGCATTGCAGTGAGCCCTATTCTTCATGAAAATTTCAGTATACATGATTTTGAAAATTAGAGCCTTTCATATACCTGCCCCATCATCTTCTGAGATTTCATTTTGGGCAAGAGTGGAGTCTAGGAGTTATATTTAAGATGCTGAACACCTTTCCAGGGCAGCTCCTTCCTTTTCCATCACAAAAGAATGTCCCAAGCTTTAAACTTCTTAAGATAAAGCATGCTTAGGTTCAGGCTAACTTCATACACTTTCAGGCTAGTTTGGAGAACTATTTTAGCTGGGAAAATGTAGGTAGTTATGCCAATGTTAACATTTATTTGAAAAAAAGAAAAGAAAAAAGAAAATAAAAGAGAAAAGAAAAAAGAAATGAGGAAAGAAAAGGAAAAGGGAAGGGAAGGGAAAAAAGAAAGAAATATTAGTACGTTAGGGGTTTGATGCAGGACCTTGAGGTTTGGCAAGGAAATATTCCTGGAGTCAAAGAGGTGGTTTTTGCCATCCCTGCAAAAAGCCTGCCCTATTTGGTTGTATTACAAGACTCTGAAAGTTACTATTCCTGCATGTGCAGTAGAACTTGCTAGCAGCCCTGTTCCGCCACTGTGTGAATACTATGCCCTCACTGGATTATATTCCCACACCCCACTGAACCCTGAATGTCCTTCTGCAGGCTGGAGACTGAAAATATGGTCATTGAGGTTTTAACAGCACTAATTGGTTTTGGAGCATTCCCAGAAGAGGATCAATGTTTCCTTCCTGTGCTTTGGTTAGTCCACTTTCTTTTTCAGTGCAGGAGATTCCAGGCCCAGGGTCGTGTGTCAGGGAGATCTGGCACATGTCACTTAATGGTAATGTCAGTGCCAGGTGATGGTGAGGGCAGTGGGAGGCTGTATTAGCCTGCAGGAAGATCTGAAAAGTTTCTCTGGCAGCACTGAAGCTCTGTCAGAGAGCATTTCAGCCCAGGGACCCCATGTCTCTTACATATGGGGAGCACCCCCTTCCATCACTTTGCCTGCCAGTGTGTCCAGGGGAGTTTGATGTACTTCCCAGTGGAGCTGTTCTGGAGGAGCTAGAGCAGGTGTCAGTGTCCCTGGACTCTTGCAGGTGGGGGTAGGACATAAGATTTTCTAAAACAAATTGGCCCTTAATGGAGATTCAGAATTTGCATGCTCTTCAGTGGGTTTCTTCCGTGGAAGAAACATACTTTGACTGTTGCTATCAGCAGCTGTGTGACTGTAGGTGTGTGATTTCTGAGCTCCTTTACCTTTACTGGGAACTATTCTCAAAGGGAGGGGCTCTTGCAAATCAGAGGGAGAACTTCCCCAGCAGCCAGCATGGAGGCCAGCAAGGACTAAGCACCTTTGCAAGACTCTCCACAAAGAGCAAAGCTTGCTTCTTTACCCTGACACAAAGAGCAGCATGTAAAGGAAGAAAACAAAAACACTTCTTCCCTTCAAAAAAACATGATAGAACCCAGCATGACAGACATGAAAGCACCTGCATGATAGAAGACCCTCTAATGCACACAGTTCTTGAAAAGATGATGAGGGATGTTTAGCATGTGGTGAACATTAATCATTTCATTTAATGCAGTGCTGGAGGCACACGGGTACATCAGCAACCAAGCAAAGCTAGGAACTTAAGTAGAATTGCATTATGTGTAATGTATAAAACACGTTATACAATTTGGCATTCAGCAAATGTTAGCAATCAGTAATCCAGCATAGATGATAACGAACTGAAAGCTATACCTTCTTCTAAACCAGAGTCATACAGAAAATGCCAATAAAATCTTGTGCTTGGCTTACACTCTGTTATTGTAAGGTTTTAAAGGACACTTAGCCTAGAATTAGGAAGGAGGGGGGACCATCTTAGTTCCCACAGTCAATCCAGTAGCCAATTTCCCACTAATTTCTTTGATTTCAAATCATATTTCCTCCTGTTGTTGTGTAGAAGGGGGCACAGGGGGAAGGAGGGTGGCTGGAAAGGGCCACTCAGGCTGATTGCAGTGTGCAGAGGAACATGCTAACCAGAAGCACCCTCTGAATTCCACAGTCCCTAAGCACAAACTTTTCTTGTTGTTTCCTCCTTTTTCTCTGCCAGAACTTCCTCCTTTCCTTCTCTTCTGTGTCTTCCTGTTTCCCTTCTTGTCCACTAATTGGACATTGTCCCTTTGGGTACCAGTGGCCTGGAGCAGAGTGGTTCTGAAATGCATCAGAGCTTTAGGAGCTTGTACCTGACCTGCTTCTAAATTATCAGCTTGCCAAGGAGACAATCAGTTCTTTGACTTCATTCATCAGTGAATTGTCTGTCCGTCTTGTGACATTTGTTTAAGTCAAGCGTCCTTTAGTTCCGTAAGCTTTGCTTGATAATGCAGTCATCTTCTGCATTGCTAGCAGTTTGCTTTCCTCTTCCCTTGGAATTCAGCTTTTAAGTCTCTGTGGCAAAACCTCAGCCATTGCTTTCTTGAAAGCACTCCCAGACACCATGTGATTCTCCTTCTATGTGCATTCCTAAGCAACAACCACCACCACTGTCAGCTCTGCCATGAATATCATCCTGCCTTCCCACTACTCCTTCTTTTATAAGCTCACTGCTTTCAGAGATCAGTGTGATTGTTCCCATGAGGCTAATGCAGGAAAGCACAAACTTAAGGCAGAAAGGTTCACTATTGTTCCCTTGCTCCATCCTTCCCATCTAACAGAGGGCAGGAAGCTTCTTTCTGTAATTCTTGAGTTGGATCTTGTAACTTGTGGCTGAAGTAGAGGATTGCCTAGATACCTATCTCCACCAACCAAGAGAGGACAGCAGAGCAAATTGTTGATCAGATCAGCAGTTTGTTTACTCTGGAATTATATTTTCTTAGGTGCTGAAATATTTAACACTTTAAAGGCAGACAAAAACTATAGATGATGTGACATTTTAATTGCAAAATTGTCAGTAGGGTATTGATCCTAACACTTTTAGATTCTGACATTAGCTGTCTCCTGACAAGAAACAGAAATGGTACTGCATAAAGTAAGATGTCAGTATAGAAATTTGGATATTGCAAGTGTCCATCATGCCAGTGTACACATTATTGTCTATCCTTACTTTGTGCAGACTCATCCACGGATAACATCTGACCTAAGTAGTAAACCCTCACTGTCTTGAAAGGTTCAAGTAGGATGTTTTTGTCCATTTTCACATCTAGGGTATTTTGCATCCGGAACTCCATAGTTTCCAGCATGGCCAAGGATGTGCATGGCAGCCTGAACTATACTTGTCATGTAACAAGGACTCCTCCTCACCACTTAGCCCTGTGTTGGTGATAAGGTCTGAGTTTTTATTTTAAGATTTGAACTGCAAAAGCATTGTTCTTTCAAGGATCTCAAGGCATGCTCTGAACATTAGCAATTCTAAACTCAGGATTTCTTATGATATATATATAACTTCACTGCAATGTAGTCTTTTGCAGTTTAATTCAGAGGTGTGTGCAAGATCAAATTCTTCCCAAGTACAAGCATGTGCCGCCTCACTTGCCATGAGGGATATTTACTGTGCCTGCAGGGCAAACTACTGAATCGAATTTGGCTCAGAGACATAAACCATCCTTCTGCTTCCCATGTATAGTATCAGAAATATAATCACATAGCCATGTTCCTAGAAGACTCCTAGACAACACAAGCTCTGATAGGATCCCTGTTTTAACTGAATTGTGAAGCCAAAGAGCTGTTGACTGACACACAGGGTGGTGATAGTGCTAGACCCTTGTAGAAAGCTTATTGGCTTTTCTTTGCATAATTTTATTTTCAATTACAGAAGCAATCTAATCTGGAAAATCTTTTTAGGAAAAGTGTCTCTTCATTGACAAAATCAAAGATTTGAATAACATAATTTAATTTTTTATGACTAACAATGAACTTCTCCATTTAACACTGGGTTTAGTTTTGCCTGGTGAAAACCAGCCATGCTAGCCCCTTGCTTTTCACAAGGAGCTCAACCAAGCGTGACCCAAAGCCTGAACCTCCTTTATGGAAGAAAAATAAAATAAACATTTTTCTTTAAGAGAGAAAAGAACAGTATTTTTTGTGACTGCTCAAAGTCATATCATATCATCTTGCCAAGCATGATGGAAAGGGATGTGTGACTCACTCCCTTTTTTAGGGTTCTCAGACACAAAATACTCATCTTACGTTATAATGCCCTTTGCAAAGAGGTGTTCCTTATTAAGTAGACAGGGGAAGAGTTGATAACATAAACTCCTCTTACACATCATGACTTGAGGGAACACTAGGGTTTGTACCAAAGCTCAGTCACTTCAGTGAGCTTTGAGTAGAGCTGGGAAATATGTGCTTTCTTCAACACTCATTGAAATGCAGCCCATCCCTGTAGCAGCAAGAAGTCATAGAGGACTGGGTGACCCCTGGAAAGTGAGCTACCCATTGCCAGGCAGTATCATGTCACAGGGAATGATTATAGTTGCCCTCATTCATGGAGAGTGGAGGGGTCCGTGAACACTCACAACCTGAATAACAGCTCCTGCCAGGGCAGGGAGGGATGCTGACAAGCTGGTCTCAAGAGGTTTATATTGGACTATGCTAACACGTGACTGGGGCTTCTGCTCAGGCTCAGGGGAGATGGCATGAGCTCTCCTGCCACACAGTAGCAACGATCCTTCCTGAGCTGACAAAGTTGTTGGCTTTGCATGGCAGTCTGAGGCATGGTCAGATTTCCACTCAAGCCTTAAAAACTTAGCCTTAAAGAAGTTTGAATCTGAAGCCATGGATTGGGTCTGTCCCTTCATATCATTAACAGAAAGAGATGAATCACAGACTCATTTTCCTTAGCCCAGAAGGCTGCCAAAAAAATCTCTCAGGGAAAAGGAGTCAACCTGAATCATGGCACTTGTTAGCCACAGAGTCTGAATTTCCATCAGGCAAGGGGAAAGCCATGGTGAAAAAGCAGATTGGCATGGTTTGACCCCTTTTTGCTCTCAAGTGAGGGGAGTGCACTAATTAGAGCAATTAGCATGTGCTTTGGGCTCCATTTTACATCAATGGTGTCCACCAGTAAGACAAACCTTATCATTGGGTACGTGTATCTTATCACCCCTCCTCCCTGTTCTGCTGGTGGTGGTGGTGGTTGAGTCTTCCTTGGTTAGTGAAGCCTTTACGTTTTTGCAACTTTGTCTCCAAAACTAAATTCCGTCCAGGACTACAGCAGATTTGGTTCTATGGTAGCCTCATCACAGTTTTATGACCATCATCTCACTGGCGGGGGAAAGGAGGTAGGAGACTGGGTGATTTGGACTTGTTTTTGCAGAGCTCTTAAATTTCTTAACATCTTTAAACTAAGACCTAATTCAATTTGCACATGGTATCTAAGGGAAAGGTATTTAGGGCACTTTCAAATATTAAGACTGTACATTTTACCACTGAGCACAGTAACATGGAGAGATAGCTGCTCTGTTGCTTTTGTTGGTGTCTTCATCCGGACACAACCTCAACAGTGTGGTTAATTCTTTGCTTTGTGTGGCATGTATTTGTATGCCTGGCAGCATATTCCCAGTTTAGAGGTAAGAAAACCATGGCAGAGGTGTGCAGAGCAACTTGTCTTAAGCCACACAGCTGGTCAGTCCAAAAGTCCAGCCCTCTAGTTTCCGAGTGTGATGCTTTTCTAATACCAGAGGTTAGTAATCCTGCCTAGTGAAAATGAGCCCTGCCCTGAAGGATATCTGTTGGGGTGCTAATGGATCACAGTACAATCTGGTGTCCAGAAACACCCTGCTATCAGAGTAGCTCCAGGGTCTAATCTGGGCCCATCGTAGAAGCCCCACATGAGGTTCTGACTCATGTTTGCCTGCACAGGTTTAAGACAGCACTATCTCTGAATGTATGACTGCTCGATGGGACTGCCCATGGCCCAAAATGCATGCAAAGGAGCGTATGCCTGCCCCTTGTTCGTAGTCCAACATTTCAGATTCAGTTGCTAGTAAAGGGGAGTTTGAACTAAGATACTAGTTTATGAAATGGAGCACCCAGCAACTTCTCCATTTCTGCCAACTGTGCTGCGAAGTGTGCTACTGCCACAGCAGGGCTACCAGAAACCTAAGGAGAGTGGTATCTTAAGCTGCCCCAGGAAGAATTTGTGAAGTTTGCCCATCTGAGCCTACGAACTTGCCTCTGTAAAATTGCTACAGTGGTTTCAATCATTGCATTTCAATGAATACCTACAAATTAGGCTGGGGAGACTCATTCTTGTAGATATAGCTCATGCCTTTATGTTCTGCTGCATATTAGAAAGGGAAGATGCCCCTTTATCTTATTTCAGAAGGATGTTCTTGTTGCTGTGAGATAGTCTGAAGATAAAAACAGCTATATAAATGAGAGGGTATGGGCTTTTGCATTTGTATATGTGCACATACATATATGCAGGGTTACATTTACATCTTATTTGCCACAGACTGATCTAGAAGCTCTTTGCAAACTGGAAGTGCTCCACCCCACTCTCCTCCTACACATATATTTACACATGCAGTGAGACTGGCGTTCTTTGGACCCTCAGTGTTACACATGGGTTTGTAAAAGGAGAACTGAAACTGTTAGAGCAGGTGAGACAGCAGGAAGCAGAAGCCATCATCTAGAGTAGGACCGATCACACCCCAGAGCTAACCTTCTTCACTGGGAAGGGTGGCATGAGAGCTCCAGTAGCCCCACATTGACCAGCTCAGCTCAGCTCAGCTAAAAGATTGCCCTCAGTATGGTTTAACTTGGTGGTACTTGGGTTGAAACCACATCGTGGAGAATGAAGTTCACAGGGAATGGAAACACAAGCTGAGCCCAAAAAATGACCAGTTGCCACAAAACCCCTCTGGCCCCTCAGCCGTTGAGTTTCCTGTAAGCTAGCACCCCAGCTGACTCTCCTGAGATTACAGGATGCTGTGTGACAAGATCACAGCCAGCGGTCATACGGCTGCAGGCCAGCAACAAGTGAAGGAAGGCTAGTTCTTCAGGTCTGAGTTTTGTTGACACTGGCTTATATTTTTCTGTGATTGGTGTTTGGATGCTAATATGCTAAAGGAGAGGCAGAGCTGGTTTGACAGATCCATGCTTATGTTACAATGAAATTCCTGGAGCAGTGAAAATTTTCAGCCGTGCAGAAATCTTTTGATGTTGTAAACTGTGTTCAGAACAGCAGCAATTCTTCCCAGAGCTCTTAGCCATGAGCATATGGATATTGACTTTAAGCAGAGGGCAGGATGGCACTGGATGAAGGTTTTGTTCATGGGATCCTCTGCCACACACACCTATTTGATACAACAAAGGTAAAAGCCCAAAGTTGCACTCATTTTTTTCTTCTCTCTTGTCCATAAGAGGTCCATAATCTATGAATGTGTCACTGAGTGAATGCAGATTTGTTTCAATAAGACGAACTGGCCAAGCACAGTATTGCAAAGGCCAGTCCAGATAGTTGGTCTGAAAAGGTAGGATTGCAGTCATTTAATAGTAATAGTTTCTTGCACTGTGAACCTGTCAGCTTAGAACTTTGTTACCAAATATTGCTGAAAAGTGTATATAGTTATATTTGGTTACGCAGCAGTCTGGAGCTACATGAGGAGAGCAGAATTAAGGTGGCATATACATTATGAACTTTCAAATGGCTTTCTGTTACTGGAAATCCTGAATGTCACATTAATTTGGATTACTGTGCTTTAAATAATTCATTCAGGAGAGAGTAAAAAAAAAAAAAAGTCTTAAATCCTTTCAGATTCAGCTTAGAATTGAGCTTTTGGGGTCAAATTGTGGGTGAATCCAAGCAGAACTTCAAAATTTTTCATTACTTCCATGTGAAGTCACCCCACTCCGGTCAAGCCTC
Organism: Gorsachius magnificus; assembly: GCA_034008185.1. Classification (NCBI taxonomy): domain Eukaryota; kingdom Metazoa; phylum Chordata; class Aves; order Pelecaniformes; family Ardeidae; genus Gorsachius; species Gorsachius magnificus. The sequence goes on along the minus strand of CM067086.1, from coordinate 2,913,657 downwards.
ATCCAAACGCTTCTGAAAATGCACAGGTTTCAACAAATCTAGTGAAGCTGTGGGTTTGCACTGAAACCTGGAACTTAATGAGATGCGTGCGTTTGATAAAATGTTGTGCACAGATCCAGTTGTGGCATATGGGCAGGCTTGAAGAAGTGTTCAGTGCAGTGTGTGTCTCAGCACACCAGGCTGCTAAATGTCAAACAAAAGAGCACAGAGACAGTGTATGGTGACAGCCTACATCTAGGGAAGAACAGGTTTTTTAAAAAATCTTGTTCCATGCATAGTTTTCATTTGTGATGAAGGATTTATCTTTAAACCTATCTTGCTCATCAAGAAAACAGCAGTACAAAATGTGAGACCTGGAAAAAGAGGTAATACTGAAAACTGTTACTGAGCCTGCACAGCCTTGAGAATCAGGGGACACACTAAAGACATCTGGAAGAGTGTCAAATGGAAATTAAAAGTTACTGGGACAATTAAACTGGAGGAGTAGAAAAGACTGCTCAGCAGCGCAGACCAAGAAGTGCGAGGTAAGGCCATCGTGCTGTGTGAAGGTGACGGGGAGGTAAGGCAGGACGCTTTGCGGAAAGTCTGGAAGTGCCAGAGGATTGTGTATTCTTGCAAAAAATGTCATTTGCCAGAGAAGGGCTCAAGGTGATAGCATGGGTCATGAGATTCTGACCCTCTACTCTGCTCTGGGGAGACCTCACCTGGAGCCCTGCGTCCAGCTCTGGAGCCCTCAGCAGAAGAAGGACATGGAACTGTTGGAGTGGGTCCAGAGGAGGGCTACAAAATGATCTGAGGGCTGGAGCCCCTCTCCTAGGAGGCCAGGCTGGGAGAGTTGGGGTTGTTCAGCCTGGAGAAGAGAAGGCTGCGGGCAGAGCTGATTGCGGCCATTCAGGGCTTAAAGGGAGCCTATAAGGAAGATGGGGACAATCTTTTTAGTAGGGCCAGCTGTGACAGGACAAGGGGTGATGGTTTTAAACTGAAGCAGGGTAGGTTTAGACTGGATCTAAGGAAGAAATTCTTTCCAATGAGGGTGGTGAAACCCTGGCAGGGGTTGCCCAGAGAGGTGGTGGAGGCCCCATCCCTGGGAACATTCCAGGCCAGGTTGGCCGGGGCTGTGAGCAACCTGATCTGGTTGGTGGTGTCCCTGCTCCCTGCAGGGGGGTTGGGCTGGGTGGCCTCTAGGAGTCCCTTCCAACCCAAAACATTCTATGATGCTATGATTTGTCCAGGGCTAAGAGGTTATTTCTACCAATAAGTGATATTTAAAAAGTTTACTGGTCACAAAGCACAGCAATAAAAAAGTTCATCAACAGCTACTTCGGTGAGTCTAACACTGGGAAATGCCAGAATACAGTCAAAAGATCAAATGCAAATGCAAGTCCAACATAAAGGTGCTGAACAGATCACTCAGTGCACATAGCTGCATTGGCTAGGAAAAAGTTAACAGAATGAAATTTGGTGGAGGGCAGAAAAATGGAAAGTAGGAAACAATACCAGTGGTGTGGCAATCAGCATGAATTATGCAAGAAATAATGTAGAACTTATAGCAGACCACACCACTGTTAAGACATTTACAAAATGCAGGAAAATTAACATAGTGAGTGAGGAAAGGGATTCCTCATGTGATGTTTTTTAAGGATTGTAACACAGTGCAGGAAACTGGAAAGGATTTTCCAATTAATAGTTGCAAACCACCTATCACTGGCAATAGCCCAGTCAAAATGGAAAAGTTAAAAACATAGAACTGGTGTTTGGAAGAATAGTACTCATGTTCAGTTATGTCAGTAAATTCATACACTGTTGATCATACAATTCAAAGGGCCTCTCCTTCACAGTGTCACCCAATGGGTAAGCTAAAACATGAATGAACTGAAAGATGTCAAGGATGTTCTGACATGAACACCACTTCTGGAATTTTTTTGACCCACAGGAAGTCATAAAACTATCCATGGATGCTGTCCACAGATACCAAAAGGAGCTCAAAGGAAAGTACAGTTGTAGTGCCACGGAACAGGTTGTCAGTCTCACATGCACAGTAGCCATAGACAAGATAAGCACACAAACTGAAAAAGAGACACAAAGTCTGTGTATGGATGTAGATGTCTTCACAACTTTTCTGTATGACCTTATTTTCAAAACAGAGACATATGAAAGAGAGGAAAGCAAAACAGAACAGTGGACCCTAGGGCACAAAAAAAAGGACTTGAAGTGTGGCCAAAAGTACATCCAAAACCAAGAAATACTTCGTGATCCTGGCAATGCAATGCAGGTCCTGCTTGGTAATGATAAATATGCATGACAGTATATGCTCCATCTGTCAATACACGGTCTGATAGCCTGGATGAGACATTTCACACCCGTGATAAGGCCACTGTATCTCTGTTTCTCTGAGCATATAGGTCTGGAGTGTGAATCAGGTAGAAAAAGAAGGGCTGCAAGCTTGCTACAGGTTAAGGAAGGAGACAAAGCTTCACCACTTCATCCTCCGTTTTTCTGCTGTAAAAATGAGCTCTTACTGGAAGGCCTTTGACAAGTACACAAACTCTCATTGCCAACAAGGAAGGCAAAGGGGCGCTGACCATGCTTTTATCATTCATTTTAATAGCCTGTGTCTGTGGCTGATTGTTGGGATAGAGCACAACACTGAACTGGCAGCCAAAATATCCTGTGACAGCCCTGATTCCTTTGATCATATGATGAGAAACTATGGGACTGAACAGCAGAAGAGCAATGTCTATATCCAGAAGGAAGAGACAGAGAAGTTGCATTTTGGACATAGATCAATGAAGGCACAACAGAAATGCAAGAAAATCAAGCAAGCATGAACCAGTCCAGAAGAACAGAGATTGTCAAGAGCAAGGACGGAGAGTGCCCTGTGAATAATTTTCAATTTCATGGGAAAAGTTAGAATTCAAGTATTTTGTGAGGATGTGACCAACCTGTGGCTGTATCATGTGAGAGGCCATGAGACTGGACTGGGATGGATGATGCTGGACTATCTGGATGCTTGACTGGTGGAGGAGATGAACCAGTAGGAGATGCTGAGACAGATACCACCAGGTCAGCCAGGAGTAGGCTTGTAAGAACATATCTTCCTGAGACATCCTGAGTTGCCGTATGCACCCATCCCATCCCCATCAGTCACATCCAAAACTGAAAATGATAGATACTGTTGGCAGACTTAAATGGATGTCAGCTGGCTGATGTGGCTCCTTGCATCTTGCTCACAATCATAGAAAAAGGTGAAAAAATGAACTCTACACATCTGAGTTTGTGCCCAGGACAAGGAAAATGAGAACAGATTCAGAAGCTGAACATAATTCACAGAATTATTTTGTTATCAGTTCTGAAGCTGAACTATCTGTTGCTAGTATGGAGTTATCTAAAAAAGTTGCATAACACAACAGATTAGTAAGATTGGCTGAAAATCCCTAGGAGACTGACTGTGCCATACTTACCATTATTTTCAAGCAACCTGAAGGCTTATGCTATTTTATTTGTTACAGGTTGCTATCTTTACAAGTTCTTAAGTAAGAAAAGGACTTTGAAATGGGTTCTAGAAAGTGGTATGGTTTGATATAGAAGAGCAGTTCTTAACCTGTGGTCTGTGAAACGTCAGGAGGTGGGCTGCAAAGCATTTTCAATTTATTTTCTTTAAAACCCCTGTGCCCATATTCAGATTGGGAAAATTACCTAAAATTTAGTAGCATCCTACAACATATCTTAAGAGCGTGTTTATTTCAAAAGAAAGTGCTATGCCTATAATAGCCCATTGAACTATTTTTGTAACAATTACACCCACAGGACTTAAAATTACTTTGTTTTCATATGACTTGGCACAATGACAGAAAACAATGACACATGAGCACAATGGCAAGTGCTTGTCCCAAGCACCTCAAGTATTGTGTTATACACTTAAGGGTGGGTGGGAAATCTGATTCGAGGGGGGGAGTTTTGCATGCTGACAAGACAGTATGGAATTTCAAATCTGGTAAACCTTAGTTGCTGGTAAGGGAAGACTGGAGAGGTACAGAGTATGTTTCAGGTTTTAAGTACAAAATTGGTGGAAGTTTTTGTTAGTTTATTTTGCACGTAATTTCCATTTTTAGTTAAAGGATCCTGTGGAGAGCAGTCTTGCCTGGCAAGCAAATACCACTTGTCACATTTAAACATGGCAATATTGGGGTCTGTGCCCTAGGAAATACAGCACTAATGGCTTAAAAAGAACCTGGCAGGACGCATTTGGCTCTCTGTGGTGAACTTGTCTGTATTGTTTTGTGCTCTGCTCTGGTAAGCCTTCCCACTGAGCACTTGCATGATGTCAGATTTCCTGTCTAGGAATTTACCTTTGTAGAGCTTTCTGTCGTTATGGCCACGACAGAGCAAGCTGTATAAAAATAATGCTTCTCATCCAAGGATCTGAATTAAGGGTCCTCTAACTTTCACTGTTGAGTTGCTGAATGTTTTTTGGCTGTAGCGTGATAGCTTGTGAACAGCAGAGTAGAATAACTGCAGGATGAAGTTAACTTGCTTTCTGGTTCTCAGAGGAGCGAGGGTGTGAGGTTTGCTTCACTACTACAGGCAAAGCTTGGTGAGACTTTTGCATAAAGAGAATTGCAGAAGCAACAGAAACATGGCCATTACGTAAAGAACAGTACCTATTTTGCATTGCTGAAGAGTTCAGAAAAAAAACAAGGCTTCTGTAGTAAATAAGAGAACCTAATTATCATGTATCAGTAGCAAAGACTAAAAAATAAAGACTTGGTGATGTAAATTGCAGGGGTTTTGCATTGCTGCAAAGATGAGATTGCTGCAAGGAACTGATTGTAGGTCTCTAAATGAGGATCCTTCAGTCCTATCTCAGCTTGGATCAGTGTGCCAAAAGTCTGTTTTGTCGTGTGTCTTCTCTGTATACCCCTGTATGCCTGTAAGACAAAGGGATCTGCCTCCTTTTTGGCCAAAGCTTGGAGCTCTGTTCAGTTAGCAGTGCCAGAGGTGGCTCACTTATCTTTCTAAGGACATGAGAAATTACAAGGTGAGAAAGATTTGGGGAGCAGGAATCCACAATGGACACAAGAAGCATTTTGCTTAGTGCTTTGTTACAGAATAAATCTCTGGCATGAGAGATGCATGGGTGGAGTTGCAAGTCCTTCCTTGGCTGGAAACAGCATCCCGTTAAATCTCCAACACACCTTTCCTCCTTCCCTTGGTGCCAGGCAGTGTGGGGACACGAGGGGACAGAGCAGTCCTTTGTAGGGTGCACCATCTGCAGTGGTTTAACCTGGCAGGCAGCTAAACACCACACAGCCGTTCACTCACTCCCCCCCTCAGTGGGATGGGGGAGAGAATTGAAAACAAAAGGTAAAACTTGTTGAGATAAAGACAATTTAATAAGACAGAAAAGAATGGGAAAATAATAATAATTATAAAAGAATATAAAAAACAAGTGGTGCACAATGCAATTGCTCACCACCCGCTGACTGATGCCCAGCCAGTTCCCAGGCAGTGGACCCCTGGCCAGCTTTTCCCTTGGTTTATATACTGAGCATGCCATCGTATGTAATATCCCTTTGGTCAGTTGGGGTCAGCTGTCCCAGCCATGTGCTCTCCCAACTTGTTGTGCCCCACTCCAGCCTACTTGCTGGTGGGGCAGTGTGAGAAGCAGGAAAAGACCTTGACTCTGTGTAAGCAGTGCTCAGCAGTAACTAAAACATCCCTGTATTATCCACATCGTTCTCATCCTAAATCCAAATCACAGCACTATACCAGCTACTAGGAAGAAAATTAACTCTTTCCCAGCTGAAATCAGGACACCCCCAAAAGGGGACCCCATGCTTGGCTTTGGGTGTGTAAGGACTTCCTTGCGTGCGGATTTAGCAAACTTGAGCATGTGGTTTGCTTCTGCCAGGATAGGCGGAGTTGCTCGGTACTGTGTCTGGAAGATGAATCTGCTAATGATGGTCAGGGTTCCCCGCACTTTTCCCTGGAGCAGCTGGGCCTGGCCTTGGTGAGGAGGAGACTGAGGCCAGCCAGATCAGGGGTAGGTGAGGTGCTATGCACTTACGCTCTTGAGTTGACCATCCTACTGCTCCTGCTTAAAGAGGTGTGCTCTAGAAATTACTGTGCCATTATCTATCTTGTGCATCACCTAAAAGGCGAGCCGACTTGACAGCAAATGGGACCAAGCAATCCATGAACTTGCACTGTGTGACTCCATAGGTCAACAGGACAGGGAGGGGAGGAAAGGGAGAGGAGAAATAAAACACAGCGACTTACAGCTTCATTTTAGACCCATTTCTCTCTTTGCCACAGTCAGACAGGTTCATCAGACAACTCCATTTTTCATTCTGAATGAACCACTGCAATTCTGAGACAGAAATAATAAAGGAACTGTGTGTCTGTCTCTGCCAACCAAATCATTATGACAGCGCATCTGTGGCTAATGATTGCCAGTGGCATTTGCCTTTTGCAGGACTAGGGATAAACGAACAGCCTCTGTAGGAAGTGGTGTGACTAATTTTCTTTTCAGATGGGAACATCCCAGTCCCTAGCATAAGGCAAAGAGAGGGTTTCATGATCCCTGGGCAGTTATTTCTAAGGATGCAGGAAGCAAAGCACTACACAGAGCTCTGTTTTTGCCAAAACTATGGCAGCCAGTCAGCGATCACGCTGCTCTCCCAAAGCATTTGCCTCCAGGGGGAGGGATAGGACACAAGTATTAAATTGTCAATAATCATTCCCAGCTTCTCTTGCAAGACTGTAGGGACATCCATTTCTGTCTGCAAAGTGGGTAACTGTGCTGAGAAGCCACAACAAATAGGCATGATGAGTGAGTGTGATTGATTATGGGACGTGCACATTCAAACACACTGTTCAGTTTTGGGCCACTCACTACAAGAAAGACATTTTGGTGCTGGACCATGTCCAAAGAAGAGCAACAGAGCTGGTGAAGGAGCAGCTGAGGGAACTGGGGTTGTTTAGTCTGGAGAAAAGGAGACCTTTTCACCCTCTGCAACTGCCTGAGAGGAGGTTGTAGCCACGTGGGCGTTAGTCCCTTCTCCCAAGTAATAAGTGATAGGACAAGAGGAAACAGCCTCAAGTTGCATCAGGAGAGGCTTAGATTGGATATTAGGAAAAATTTCTTCACTGAAAGAGTTGTCAAGCATTGGAACGGGCTGCTCAGAGAGGTGGTTGTGTCACTATCCCTGGAGGTGTTTAGAAGACAGGTAGATGTGGCACTTAGGGACATGGTTTAGTGGTGGACTCGGCAGTGTTAGGTTTATGGTTGGACTTGATGATCTTAAAGGTTTTTTCCAACCTGAATGATTCTATGATTCCTTGTTTACAGAGATTTAAAATTAATTAGGAGACATATCTCACAAGGTTGTTAAAGCCTATGACATCTTTCAGAGAACAGAAAAGTTCCGTTTCTAGTATTTCCTCTTTATAAAACTTATTTCCTTTTTTGGGAACTTTATTCTTTATCTCCAGGGTGGTACTGATTTAAGAACCCTACCTCCCCCTTACTCCTAACTATGCCTCCCTTCACGCCCAGCCCCAGCATCATGGCAGTCTGTCGTATTGTGGTGTCCACTTACCCACTTTTGGTGTCACGTTCTGTCACATGAATGGGCTGCTGTGCCACTGCCAAAAATAAATGCTGTGCTGACCTTTTCCAAATGTATATGGACTCAGCTGGGTCTCCAAGACTTTTTATAGCCCTCCAGCTCAGTCCTGTCTTTGGTAGCATCAACATTCCCATAGCAACCAACTGTGATGTCAAAGCAACATGTTTTTTTGGTGAGAACAGCAGGAAGCAATGAACTCTTCATAAGCAAAGATCCACTTTTCATGCAAATGTCTCTCATAATGTCTGCTGCCACCGCTGTTTATGGTTATAATCCTAATTATCTCACTGTTACCTTGCTGTCCCCCATCTGTCATACCCACCTGTTGCATGATCTTTAGTTAGGTAGTGCCGTGCGTGCTTCCTTGCAGGAATATGCAGGTACTCTGGAGGAGAAAGGTGCACTCTGGTCAAAGCAAAGGGAAGCAGTAACAGGAATGAAGAGATGTGGTAGTAGCATTTAAATACAAACTTCTTTTTTCCAAACCAGAACTAGTGTAGTTGGTCAACATCAGCCATCTCCAACCTTTTCCAGGGGTGGATATTTTTGCAGTGGATGGGTGGGTTGTAGTGATGCGAACTAAGCTTCCTGACAGTACTTTCCAGGACCTCTTACAAGCAGGATCTCCAGGGATCTGCAGCCCATAGGCGAAGAATCATGGATTCATAAATTACACTGACAGCTCATAAGGCAACGAAGCTAACAAATGAGCTTTTAAGCCACAAAGGCTGCATGCTAACTGTATCTCAAATAAATCCTCAAGACCACAGTTCTGCCTTAGCCTTGTCCACTTGCAGTGCTGCCACTATGCATGTCCTCTAACCCAAAGACAGCAATGAGCGGTGGGGGATTTCACTTGTAATAGGATCTGTCCGTCTTTATCTGCAGTACTGCATATTCCTTGGACCAAAACACTCATGTGATGGGGACTGCTTTGTAGTATTAGGGATTAAGCCTGTAAATTGTAACAATTTTGGTTTGTAGGACAGACTTCCCCCCCCCCCATCAAGGGTGGGAGAAACAACATATTGTAACTTAATGCTGCAACGGGTAGAATCAGAGCTCTCCATGTCATCCGTTCAGTTGGACTGATTGTGTTTTTTACTTTAAGTGAAGATATAAGGGTGACTTCTCTATCCACAACAATGAATGGGGTTTACACAATTCTAATTTGGGCAATAAAGAGTAAATGTACTTCTCCCTGCCCAACCTGAATCAACAAATAAATGAGTTTATGCCCTCTTTAATTACAGGTAAGTCACTGTGCTCTGTGGTTTCTCCTGCTTTTCATTCTCTAACACTGTAAAATAAGTACATACATATAAAACAGAGCTGAAAGGGAAAAAAGAATTACTTACTCCCTGGCCCTGCAGAGAAAACAAGTTCACACAAAACCTCCATCTGCATTTACTATATGGGAAGACATAGCCAGGACTCTTATTCATCTATAAATGGGCTTGCAGACATGCTGCTTCTCCCTCTTGCAGGGACGGCTGGTGCTCTGCATCCTCTGGTGTCACATTGTGACCATGCTGGACATGGAGCTCCCAGCATACTGCAGCCCTGTGCAGAAAAGGGGACATGGCAGGCACTCAGCATCCCAAGGACGAAAGTGTCTCATACCCTCTGTACGAGTCACAGGGTGACAAGAATCTCTGCAGTTCCCATCTCATCATGTCTGATGGGCAGCCGATCTGTTTGCTGTGCTGAGCTGGCAGCTGGCTCAAGCAGCATGCAAGATGTCTTCTGCGCACAGCAAGGGATCCTGCACAGCCTAACCTAACACCCTCAGCCTCCATTCACCTCGGTGGAGCCATCAATCCCAAAGCCTAATGATGGCCACAAACCTGGCAATTATTCAATTAATCATTTAAAAACAAGCAAATACATTTAAACTCAGTATCACAATAGTTCCTCCCATAAAATAGCCATCACTGTGTTTATGATGTGCAAAACACTAGCGTTACAGTTGCTTATTACAGACATACTGCAGTTTATTTCAGTATTGCCACCATTTTGCAAAAATGCTTTCTATCTGTTGGAAAGTTTTTCAGCCAGTCTGATGACAATAATAATTATTTTAGGACTAATCAAGCAAGTCAAAACAACAAATAAATACCAATACATGTTTTATGACAAAAAATCCTAACAGAACATAGATAGATAGAATATAATAGAATATAGCTAATACAGAATAACATAAACTTTGCAAGCTAGTTTTTAAGTTTTATGGCAAATTGATTGTTATCCCAAGAAACTTTGTAAAGGTTCTACTTCCTAGCTGTGACATGCATGATCTTTCATTTTTATCAACATAACTTGTTTAAATCTGTTGAAAAAATGTGTGTTTCTGTGATCCAGGCACTCACACACATATTCCTTCATGCTTCTGATCAGTTTTACACACCTATACCACAGACCCAGTCTAAAGAATCCATTTCAAGCTGTACACAGATGTGAGGGACATCATGATACTAGAACAAGGCATATATCTTCATCATCGTAAGGGAGGTCAAAACAATGCTACATGCTAATGAACTTGTGAGTGTTACCAAATTCCTTAATTACTCATCTGGGACTGTATACCCCAAACTGATTATTCCTCCACCCAGTCTAGAGCACATAACTCCTTGCAGCAGCAGTAGACAATTACAAATGGGGGCCCAAGAAATCAAAGGCTCAGATGGCAGAGCTTAAAGGGAGCAAATCTGGGTTGGGATTCTACTTAAAATCTATCACAACTACTAGGCCCCAGACTGCAGGCCAGGAACATTATGGTCCTGAAAACATGATGTTTTCTCCAGCTGAGCCTGAGTTACTCCAGGCTGTTTTGCAACCACCCTGGGACATGATGGAAGGAGCATGCGTTCATCCTCTTCCTAGACAGGGTAGGAGGACCACAGCCCTCTGGGACCACGGGTAGGGAAAAACACATCCTCAGACTCCTATCTCGTGCTTCTGGGGTACACTGGCAGAATGCTGAAGTCACCTCCAATGGAGGTCTTCAGCCTCTTCCCAAAGATAGCCAGCTGCAGGACTTTCCATTGGCAGCAACCCTCCATGGACTCCAAAGGGAGATATTAGCCATTGACTAGCCAGACAGCTTTCACCGGGGCTTGTGATCCAGTTCCATGCTCTGTTACCTCATCCTGAAATTTTTCTGAATTTTTCTAGCTAGTTTTTCATCATCTTTTGCTCTTCTTAACAACAAGCTTAAAATATCTGTTTTGCTTTGTGTAAGTACGAGACCTCTGCAGTACTGTGAGACCAGAAAAGCCTGCAGCTCTGAAAACTAGTCCAAAAGGTGGCCAAAAATCAGGCACCCAAAAACAGTGGACCACTTTGGAAAGTTTTGCTTTGTTGTCTTTTTGGAGAAGGGAGATAATATCCACAGTATCAGGAAATACAATAAATTGTTCTGAGATCTTTGGGTAGAAGGTGCTAGAACCATGAAAGCTTTCAGACTGGAGTAGGGGTTAGGACTTTATAAACACCCTTTTGGTTAATGAAATCATTAATTAACCAAGTAATTCCTATTAAAGCTGTAGGATTGCTCTACTGACAGGACTCAATGTATTAAAGTATGTATCTTTAGAGCAGAAGAAAGAGACTCAGAGCAGAGCTTTATCCCAAGTCCCTTAATAGAGTCAGCCAATGCCACCCTCCAGACAGCCTAGAGAAGCTCTGAGAGGAGCCAGTTCTTTGTAGTGCACACAAAATACAGTATTGCCTGCAGCGCTTCACAGAAGCTAAAACATGAAGGAGATCAACTCAGATAACCAGTGTCTCCTCAGGGAAGGCAGCTAGGTAGCCCCTCAAGGGATTTTGAAAAGGAAACATCTGCCAGCACTCAAGCAGGCACCATCAAACCCCAAACATCTTATCTCACCTGCTATGCAGATCTTCTTAATGTGCAACACTATCAACAGGATGAGGCAAATCAGGGCCCAAGAAACCCTTGTTTCTGCCTCTCTCTAGATTTGGCATTTCAGTGCTAGCAAGAATACTAGAAAGTTTTTTCTTTCTATCATCGCAGTGTGATTTCCCGTGCTCTCACCAGCACACTTAGGTTTATGAACTATGTGCAGAAAAGTCTTTAGCAACCCCTCTACATTTTGGCCTTTCAGTTGAAAACTTTGAATTAAATATTGACAGTGTTCTGCATCTGTGTCCAGCAATGGGGAAAAGTAAAAAGCTATGGAAATAACCCAGACCTATGTAAAATCACCTGCTCCTGCTTTTTGCGTTGCACTGTGGTTTTTGCGACTGCTCTGCAGCATCATTTTCTGCATAGTGCAACAGTGTTAACAATTGGCCCAGGGCTACAGATTATCCTGAGAGCATTAACTCATGTTTTGGTTCACATGCAGTGCCAAAAAAGGGGAAAAAAGAATGTCCTTATTTGTAATCCTAGATAAAAAAATGTTAAGATTTGAAATGGCTAAGCTTCATAGCAGATCCTCTACAGGAACCAGCTTCACCAGTGCTACCTAGTGAACAACCTCCAACATGTTTGTATCATGCTATGAAGTATAATATGGGATTGTAGCATGACCTGCATCTGGCTGATCAGAAGGTGGTGGTTTTGTGACAGGCCACAAATAATCCTGTCCCCATATATTTGTAGAGATACTGGAATTGTAATTAATTTACTCGACAAAATTTTATTCACTTATTCAGTTAGCAAACCTGATTGTAGTCATAGTATTTGTTGGTTGTACTAGGTAAAGGCTCAAAGCAGTTTCAGTCCAGGATCTTTGGAAGTCTGTAGAGAAAAAGGGGGAAAAAACATAAATTTGGAAAATGATCCTACCTCTGAGACCATCTCCTACCCTATGTAAAAAGAAAGGCCATGTTTATTCCTACTGGCAGCAAAAAGGCAAGCTGCAAGGATAATAAGGTAAAAGAATAAAACTGGTAGTGCCCTGAGGGCTACTAGCAGAGGAGATATCTATAATTGCTATACTTGTTATATGAAGCTGACTGGGAGAAGGAGGTAGTATGAGAAGCATGGGAGAAGCATGAGTAGCACTGGGTTTGACGGGTTTTGAGGTGGTTTGGTTTTTTCCACCCTCCCTGAAATAATCCAGTGATTATGGAGAATAGCAGCAGAAAGGTGGCTGTGGTGAGACTGATCATGCTGGGCTGTATACAAATGTGAGCTAGCAGTCCAGCGAGAGGACTGAGGCAGGAAGACGTGATGGCTGTGGATTTGGAGCACCTTTGGAGCATATATTTGTGTCTGAAAGCCCTGAAAGGAAACGATTATTGACTAAAAAGACCAGCTAGATGCTCTGAGTGAGGCCTCCATCTTCCTGTTACCCATCTTTATTATGGTAATGCCTGCAGGATTCAACCCCTCTGCTGGGAGTGGGGCCAAGTAAAGAACCTCACTATTTGCTTCTGGAGCAGTTTAGAGAGGTGTCTCCTCAGCAGTAGATCAGCAGCCAATGGCTACTCTACAAAAGCTGAGACAAGCCTGGCTTTCATCCCTTGCTTGTGCCAGGGCTCCCTTAGGATAAAGACAGTTGCTGCATTTTGCCCACCACCTAAAGGCACATCTCTGTATGGGGGAACAAGGAAGGAATCTGCCAGTCCACATCCACATCCACGTGGCTGGGTGAAGGGAGGCACAAGACCTTTTCTTGTGGGCCACTGAACAGGAAGGAAAAACTCAGGGAAAATCTCTTCCAGCTGCTTGTGCTCATTCACTGCTTCTGAGCATGACATTTTTCTCCTTAGGGCACAAAGGTTGGGTATATTCTGCTCAGAGCCCAAACCCACGTCAAGCACAAGGAAGGTGGCTACTTCCCAACCCCGTCCCCCTCTTCACAGCAGAATTCAAGGGCAGATCTACTGATTTTCTTCAGCCACTGAGGATGTGGCAGGCTGCCTTGGGGAGGAGGCTGATCTCTGCATGCCCAGTAAGACACATGGCCTCAGGCTGGCTGTCCCTGCTCCGAGCCCCGCAGAGCTGCTGCCATCCCTGCCTTTCAGACTTTGGACTGAGCAGCTCCAATCAGCAGATTGTGAGTGACTCAAATGCTCTTCATCAGCAGATGTTGTATCTTCCCCTTTCACTTTCCAGGAAGGGGGAAGAGACTGATTTATACACTTTGCTGGGGTGGCAGAGGACAGAAACAAACTGTAAAAAGGAACAGCATATTCTCTGACATTATTTAAATCTTGAGGCTTAATGCATGCAATCTGCCCTTCCAGGATTTCAGCCCTCTCATGAGTGATATTTTAATTTGCATCCAATTACAAATAAAGTGTGCACCATTTAACTTTCTAAGGGAACTCTGACAAGCTGACATGTGAGATGCTCCTTGTAGCTTAATGATAAACTGGTGGCAGAAAGCGACTGCAACTGCGGTGTGTGGTTGTGTCATTGCTTCTCAGAGAGGTGGGACTGCTCATCTTTGCCATGCTGCAAACTGCTTTGGGAGATTTTTGTTTGGCTGAAGCAGTGATAGAAGGGGAAAGGAGAGAGTGAGAAGTCCATTTATTTAAAGGAACGTGATGCAAATCCCCCCCACTGTGGTGCTGAAGTCCTGAGCGAAGGATTAGTTTTATTACTAATATTCCCTTTTATTACAATGATGATTAGAGGTATGGGGCATGGTGCAAACATACATAATAAATTGCCCCTCCCTCCCCCTCAGATTACCAGTAATCTAACAACAGTCTGATGTCAGCAAATCTGAAACCATCAAGTGGGTGGGAATTTACCACCCTAGAGAGAAAGACACACTGATCACCTCCCTCTCACATGCTCAAGCCTTTAACTCAGCCCCCTATGCAGTGACTTCTTTTTTCTTTTAAAAAATAAAGCAAACCAAAGGTCTATGCCATGGCCCAGGATCCTGTAGGACCTGGGACTCCTGGGACTCTTGATAGGAAGCACAGCCTGGTATCTGGAAGACTTGCAGCAAATGGCATCTTGCAGCCAGGCAGCCTTCATCCCTGGGTGGGTTCACCTCTCTGTCCAGAGCTGTGTGTCCTGCCAGCCCACTCTTTTTAAAGCCTTTTCTAAACAAATTCCAAAGGGGTGCTGCCAGGACACCACATTCACCACTGTTAAGATTTTTTTTTATAATTACTTCACTTCTATTGTTTTAATGGTATTTTCTATTTCTGCTATTATTCTTGCTGAGAAGTGGTGACACCTGTGGAGGGATGCATCTGTAAACATGCATAATTCACCCCTGGCTAAGGCCGAGACATTACCCTTCCCTTATCTCAGACAGCGGTTGAATTAATGGCAGTCAGCCAATGGACTCTTGACTTTTATGATTCTTCCCCAGCTCAGTCACCAGCCTCCAAGGAGGACACAGGGTTCAAACTGGTCATGTGGCCAACAGCTTTTCCAGATTTTTAGTGTGTCATGCTGATAGGATTCATTTCCGCAAGCAGCCAATTTCCCAGTCTGCAAGCCTCAGTTCTTTCCCTACCTTAGATAATACAAATTTTAGCCTCTGGGGAGCTGGTAGCCCCAAATTCTGGGGCTTATGCTCATTAAAAGCTGCACTTAAGCCACTCAGGGCTCGTAACAAAAGGTAACAGCTGTGTGAGAATTTTTCCCATCTCAGTGCTGAAGTCGGTGAGCGGAGCAAAACTTTGTGCATCCCCCATTCCCTCCCCCGTGCAGGTGACTTGCACAGTGCACAGCATCACGGGATAGTTTTTGACCATGCTGGAGCACAATGAGCAGGGGGGACTGAAGCTGCCTTTCTGACAAGCCAGAAAAGGTGTGTCACCCTCAAATGACTCTATGCCCCTCCTGAGAAGTCAGCTCCCCACCAAAAAAAGGAAGCAAAATCTGATGGTGCATTTCTAGAGCCTTCTGGAAATCCTTTGCTCTCCCCCTTTAACAAAAGGTGATGTGCTCCTTTGGGTGATGGGGAAGGCTTCAATGGATTGATAAAAGGAGGCCTGAAATCTCCTCTGTTCTTGAAAAGAGAAGTATTTTTTCCTCAGCTTGTTTTTTTCATTACACATAAAGCCAAGTACCACTTGGCTTTTCCTCTGAAGTGGTACAGAAATGGGTGAACTAATACCATTATAACATCACAGATGCCAAGAGAATTCATTTGAAGGAGACCAGTGAGGAAAAGGGACCCCCTTAAAACCATGTTTACTTCTGTCAACACTTAATCAATTCAGATTTTCAACAAAGAGCTGGGAGAAAAGACTCTGAAAAGAGTTTACAAGCCCTTGGGGTACCATGGGGAATCTCCCACCACTCTTGCTGCACCTGCAGTTACTTCATCATTTTGTTTGGGTGCTGCAACTGGAGCACCCAACCTTGCGTAGGGTGACACTGCAAAGCAGTGATGGAGTTAGGACCAGAGTCCAGAACCCAGCAGCCCTGGCAAGAAGAGGCAGGGAAACTGTTTTCTCCTCTTGCTAAAGGAGTTTCCCCCACCCATCCTGTTCTCCCTAGTCTCTGGTCAGGGACTGAAGTTCAAATCTCACAGAGATTACAAACTAGGAATCATTTTCAATGAGAACTCAGGCAACCACCTCTGATGAGCTGAGGTTCCTTGACCATGCTTTGCCAAGCAATTCCCTTCCCTGAGCTCTTATTTTGCTTCTGTCTGCTGTGCCAACTTCTAGAAAACATTGTGTAATGGTATCTCTTGTTGCATATTATTAATCTGTGTTTTATTTAAAGCAGCAGATAAACTGAGGCAGATCTGGAGCCTGGAAGGGAACCACAGGAAAAAGCATCTGTTTGCTGCAGTGCAAATGGTGCAGCACCAATCCTGACCTGTTGTGGGGCTGACCCCAAGCTTGTGCAGAATGCTACCAATCATGTCTGCTGGTCTTCTGTCAACCTGTCAATGTCAAGAAACAGAAAGAAAAACTAAACAGTCCTAATTACTTTTTCCTAGGCCACAGTTCTACACACATACCTTTTCTGTGCTAGCAGGTAATCACTGCTTATGTGGAAAGAACTAAGCATGGCCAGCCCTTATCTCTTAACGTTTTTCCCCAAGGTAAATGGTGTGGCAGAGTACTTGGAGTATCAGGCAAAGTGTCCTGCAGCACTTCAGCTCAATTACATTGCCGCAGTCTCAATGTGCAGCCACCCGCTGCTGAGGATCGACCAGTATGTGGCAAAGAATATGGGTCTAATTTGCTGTTCCTTTATACATTTTGAACTGGTGCTTCAAGATTTGTGCAACACAAAGTCCTGCAGCTGTGGACTTGGTGGTCCTTTGCCTGTAGGCAGCAGCATGTGTTACAAGGCCACAAAGCACTGGGGCTCCCCATGGAGCCCAGGACCAGTGTTCTCTTCCCGACCCTGGGAGCACCCCCTATGTGGAGCCTTTGCTTCCATCTGGAGAAGCTAGCTCCTCCCTGAACAGCACTTTCCCACTCTATGTCAGGCCATACCCCTCAGCCTGCAGAGCCCTTTCTGCTCTAATTAACCCAAGACTACCATGTGTATTCCATGTTCAGCTTGTGGTGCTTTCTGATGATGTTCAGGTGGAGAGGTCTTGGCTTTTCCAAGCACCCCTGACTGTGTTCAGGGGGGTAAATAAAGTGTTCAGATTTCCAAAACTCTTCAGCTGAGATGTCAAAAAAGCAGAAGACCTTCACCTCCATTGGTGGCACACCCCGGTGTACCAGGGATGGACAAGTGGGTGCACAGTCTCCCCCTGTAACATTCCCCTCAACATTATTGCAGGTAATTGGGGCACAGCAGGTGAGGAGGAACAAGGCTAGGGACTTTCCTATCAGACCAGAATAAGAAGGGGTTTAAGTTTTTTATACTGGAAAGCTGACAAGGAGGGGTTAGCAGAAATCTGCCAAACTGGGACAGCCTAGTGCTACCAATCTAAAAAGAGGCAGACAAATTTATCCCGTTTTCAGCATCCAGCACTGCCTCCAGCTTGGTGGCTGCTCTGCCTGGCCTGTGTCACAGATATTGCATGACCTGGTGAGCTGAAAGGGGGCTTTACCCTGCTGGGGCAGCAGCAGCTCTGTTCTCAGCCGGGGAGAAAGGATGGCCAAGGGATTTGGAGATCTCCACACTGCAATGGGGGGCTGTACACCTGGGCATGGAGTGGCTCTTTTGTGCTACCCAGGAAAATGGGACATGGGAAAGCAGAGTTCTTGCAGAGTCCTGAAACACTGATACATTCCTGTAATCCACAGAGGGAATAAAAGAAAACTGAGGAGAAATCCTGGCAGACAAATGACAAAAAGCTACAGCAAGTCTGAAGCTCCCTAGAAGAAGCAGAAGAGACCTGGAGGGGATTACCACCACTGGTTCCCTGGGTATCTGCAAGCAACAGGAGACAGAAACAGAGAAGAGGCTTCATTCCTGCAAAGACAATCTGAGCCGCTCGGTGAACCTAGCACTTTGTGTAGCTCAGGCAGAAAAGGCAAGCTTCAGGTCTGCATTACACAACAGCAATCAGTGCTGGTGCAGCATAAAACCAAAGCAGAGTGTTTCACCTGAGGGTGAGGATGTCCGCGCCGCCCCGAAAAGCACTGGGAGAGCATGAGTGGAGGTCCCAGGACAGTATGGAGAAAAGCCACAGCAGCTCATCAACTGCTCATCAGAAACATAAATTACTTGTAACTGAAATAATGCAGTGAGGAGAGAAGTGAATGCAGCAACATGGACAGGTAGGTAAGGCAGAGCCTGAGGCCACCGCCAGCTGGCCTCCCTTCATGGTCCACCAAGTGTCCTTGGAAGGGAGGATTAAACTGCGGAGTTGTGGAACTGGAGATTGGTCCCAGGCAGAGAGGTCTGAGGCTGCCAGTGTTAGCGAGGCCCTAGTGAAGCTAAAGTTTCAACACCCTCCTCCTCTTGTGTGCAGCAGAAACTTCCAGCAAGAATAGAGGCTCTGAGGCCAGTCTGAAACAGGTAGGGACCTGCTGATGATAAAACAGCATCTGTGGATACAGCTGACAGCTGAACTCAAAACAAAAAGCAGTTTGCTGCTTCTGGTAAACACTGTACTTATAGGAGAAATTCAGTTTCATATTCCTGCCTGGCTGAATGATCTAACTAAAGCAATCCAGCTTTTGTGAAGTGTCCCTAACCAATATAGAACTGATGTGGGCCCCCAGTGCCCAGTCCTTCTCCTACAGAGTATCACATTTCTGACTGATGGACCAAATCTTGCTGTAGATTCAGCTTTGGGGCTCACCTCCTCCTCAGAGGCTTGTTGCCCTCATAATTCACTCTGGCTTTGCCCTTGTGTCCTGTGCTTTATGACCCAGTGAGTCTGACACTCGCTGGGTGCTTTACAACCTTCTGTCCACTCGAGTAGCACAGCCTTGCTGCAAGCCAGCAGCACCTTCCTCCAGCCAAGCTAAGAGAGGACATGGAAACTAGTCCTCTGGCACCAACTTATCATATCCTCATTACAGTCAGTTTTAAGTCCCAAGTGTACCCAGGGCTATAGCACCCTCACTGATGGTGCACAGTCCCACAGCATCTGAGCTGTGTGAGGGGCACAGGGATGGTGATGGCAAGAAGTCCCATCAACAATCTTGTGATAGTCAAGTAGAAGTAAGGATGCAAGTCAGGTCTGAGGCCAGGAAATCCGAATGCCCCAGGAAGAGGTGTGGGAGCAGGTATGCCTGCAACACGTATCAGGCAGGACTGAAGGGCCAGGGATGAACTTAAATGGGGCTCCTGGGCCCATGGGCAGAGCTTGTGGCTTGGGGGCCCAGGTAAGGCTGGTTGAGTTAATTAAGGCCTATGGATGTTGCCAGGGCTCTGACACAGAGCTGCAAATGAGCAGTTGTAAAAGTTGTGAATGACTCTGGGGTACGGCGAGAGCCTCCAAGTCACCTTGCTTCCTCTCCTGTGCCTGGCAGTGGGCAATCACAGACATCTGAAGAAGAGCCTAAGAACAGAGCAAGCCTGGAGTCAAACTTCTGAGGGTTTTCACAGCCTCCACCAATGCATGGTTTAGGTACTACCTGAGCCAAGTATGGCTTCTGTGCCCTGGTGGATTTGTCTTCCCTGAACCTGTCCAGTCTTTCCCATCCAGCATCCACCATATCCTGCGGTGAGCAGTCCTGCACTGTCACTACACATCATGTGAAAAGACTCCTCCACCTGAAAGTTTCAAATCTGCCACCTCTTGCCTTCATTTGAGCCCTCTGAGCTTTTGTATCAGAGGAGGCAGAGATTAGTTATTTCTGCTAATTTCTTCCATGCCATCTGAACCACTGATTTCACGTCAGTGGGCACAGAACGGCTGAAGGCTTCAAACTCTGTGTGCTCTAACACGTCAGCGAACACGCAGAAGATTGGTAGCAGGCTCTGTGTCCTCCCTCTTCCTTTGAACGAGCTGATTCTGGTAACTTGGTGGCATAGAGGGAAAGAGATGGAGGTACCCAGGCAGATGCTTCTCTCTAGTCTCACAGCTGCTAGGTTCTTTCAGACAAAAGAAAGCTGTGAAACGATGGCCTCTTTTGCTGGTTGCCAGGCCAGCTGGGAAGATCAAATCCCATTGCATCTCATTGCTTGCTGTGACCTGATGCTGAAAAATGCACTTTTTCTGTCCTTACCTGCCACCCATCTCCTGAGCCAGCCTGTGGAAATCCAGTTTGAAACAGGACTGCTCAGCTCCTCCACAAAGATGAGTATTTCTTTATATGTTTGCAGGTTTGTTTTTTTTTTATGTCAGGGCCTCTGGAAAACAATCCCTCGTCTCCCTAAAATACTGGGAGATACAAACACTGAGACCTTGGCCTCTGTGTTAAATGTCACTGGAATAAGCTGTACCTCTCTGTTTTCTCTCTGCTTGTTTTTTTTCTTTTAATTTTACCCTTCAACTCTGAATGTGTCCCTGGAAATGATTCCTTCAGACAGCTCGTCCCCAGCAGCTCAGAGGATACTACTGCCTGCACAAGAGCAGCTGGACACCCTCTGCATGCCTGCAAGGCTAAAACCCACTGATTATTTCATGGGAGAAGATGGGAGGGGAGAGACCTGGACAGCCAGAGCAGAACGGCTTAACCCCTGCACCACTGGATCTCCTACCCCATGTACCCGTGTTCTGCCTGTGATCTGGCAGACTGTGTGTGGGATGGGACACACTCAGGCACTGCCTGGATGCCCTTGCTCTTGGAAGAATGGTTGGTAGGATGAAAAGAGGTGAAGGTGGTACCAAGCAGCAAGGAAAAAAATGCAGCATCAAAAGGATGCAGCACCTGCATCTCAAGGAGAGACAGCAAAGAAGGACTGGGAGATGCTGGTGCATTTCCTGCAGAGGGCAGGCAATGCCAGGGCTGGGTGTCCTTTCTGAAACAGCCATGTTGTAGTCACACTGTTATTTTCTCACCTGCAGTCATCCTCTGCTTTCAGAGGCAGTTCCTAGAGGGTCAGGCTGGTATTGAGCACAGCCAAAGAAGCCACCACTGAGCCAAGTACAGCTTCTGTGCCCTGGTGGATTTGTCTTCCCTGAACCTGTCTGGTCTTTCCCATCCAGCATCCACCACATCATGCTGTGAGCAGTCCTGCACTGTCACTACACATCATTGAGGACAGCCCCTGAGTGCCCTGCAGGTGGTGAGGACCACCAGCAGCCTGCGGTGGGCAAGGAGAAGTGGTCAGGTGGGGGCATGGTTCCTTAAAAGAAAGCTCCTCTGTTCTCTCCCCAAAAGCCCCCTCCAGTAAGTGGAAACTTCAGTCTTCTCCAGAGCTCTGTCTGATCCTGGGGCCTCTGCCAGGCCCTCTGCCTTGCTTCGGGGAGCAGGAAAATCCCTGGGGACTCGGGAGAATTTGCTCTCGTGCCATTGCAGACCTTTTTCTGTTTTACTTCTCTGGCTTGGCTGTCTGCTGGGCTTTGTGCCATCCTCAGCCCCAGCCGCCAGGCGTAGCTCCCCATTGAAGCCATCCCTTCCCTTCCCCATACCCCCACCCCTTGGAGCACTACCCTACAGCTGTGCATTTGCAAGAGTGCGAGTGGAAGCTCTCAAAAACGGTCCGTGATGCTTTGCAAGGAGACTCGGGGATCACTTGCAGTGCCCTCCCCTTCCAGATCACTTTAGTTCTTGCTCCCAAATACTCCCGTTAGCTTGTGTTCACTAACATGTGAGTGGAGCCAGTGTGTTGCGAGGCCAGTGAGCTCTTTGGTGTACGTAGGGAAAAGCAGTCGTACAACATATTTGCAAAGGGGTGTCCACCCCTGCGTCTCTCCCCCCGCTGGGCAGCCTCCACTGCCCCCGGGAACCGCTGGGCCAGCCATGTCCCTGGGGAGGCATGGCAGGCACCCCCGAGGGAAGCCCCGCAGGCTGAGACCCAGCTGCGAGCAGGTAGTGACCCAGCACACCAGGAGACTCGGAGCCACAGCTGCTCCGTGCTGCTCAGGCCATGAGCATGTTTTATGTGATGGCTCTGGGATGAAGCCAATCTGGTATTGGGGTGTGCATCAGGAGAAATGCATCCTTGGGGTAACACCCCAGAAGGGATGATACATCCCCACCTGCCCCTTCTTGAAGGGAAGTTTCAGCATGTCTTTCTCAGACATCTCTGCTGCCCACTTTATCCGGAATCCACTGCACTTGGTGGGAACAGTTCAGTCGGCTTTGGATTGGACCTATGCCAGCAGGGATCAGCAAAGCCTGCCAGATGAGGTGGGAGATGCCAGCAGACCAGTGACGCCCTCTCCTGCCTTACCCTTCCTTGTTGGTTTGCGGCCAAGTCATCGCTGCCTTTACGGGGTGTTGCTGGACAGAAATACCCTTTGGCTCTTCCCCATCCCAGGAAAGAAAACCTTAGCGCATCTTCCTGGAGAACTCTTCTCCCACAGCAGTTTGCAAGTCACCACTCTTATGTAAGGCTTGGCATTTTTCCCCTTCTGCCTCTCATTTCCATCCAACAGTCTCTAAAATCTTGCAGGCTCATTTATTTCCTCTGTCCTGTGCCCCTGGCGGAGATTTCCCTGCTCTTAGTTTGGCTTGGGTCTGAGCAGACCCTGCACTCCCCTATCCTGTCCCAGCACTCCTGATGGTGGCAGCTGGACTCTTTCTATCTGCAGCACACCCTAGGCTTTATTTGCAGCTGCCTGGTACATTGAGCTGTACAAATCCACACTGGCGTGCAGTGGAAGGGGAGAGGTCTGATTCATTCAGCTACAGGGCTGGCAATTCCACCAGCAGGATCCTGCAGCAATGAATCAGCCTCAGACTGATACAGATGGACACCTGGCCTGCAAACTCAAGTGTAAGAAGGGAATTTGCTAGGTGATTTTTAATCTATATAAACACCAGCTAAGGTTTTATTTATTATTTCCCAGCAAGCGACTGCATTTAAAGGGGAGAGAAGACATTTTGGCATTGACTGCAGTAGTTCTAAAATGAGAGTGTGATGCAGATTTGGAGGTCCAGATTGTTTTCTAGGGAGCAGGGAGCTAACTTTCCACCTAGATTGCATGTGTGAATACGGAACAGTCTGCAGTGAAAAAAACCTGCGTGTTACTCTGCATATGAATCCCCCATGAGGTACCTCTCTGTTTAGGTAGAGATTTCTAGGAGGCGGTTGTCCTTCATAACCCCAGCAGCTAATGCTGCAACTCAAGCTGTCCAGAAAGTTGCCTATTATTGTGGCTATTGCCATTAATGCAAATTTCCAGCTTAAGAGGAAGTGTAATTATCTGTAACATGGTACTAAGGGCAATGGTTCCAGTAGCAAATGATAAAGCCTGAGAAAACTGCAGGTTTGAGATCATGGGAAATATAGGAATCTCTGACCTTGTATAGTCTGCGCATTTTCTCTGCCAGCTGATGCTAAATATACATTAGTGAACAGCAAAGAGGGAAGAGGTTGGCTGGCAAAGGGTAAAGTCAGGATGCCCACTGATTGCCCTGTGCCCTTGCTCTGAAGTTTGATGGTGTTGTTGGAACCCTTCAGACCCTTCTGTTTTCCTTTGGCAGCCACTGGGGTGCAGCCCTGAGGGACAGACCTTGCTAGCTGAGCTGGAATGTGGGTTTATTGCATTGATGCTGACTCAGCTGGTTTACAAGGGTGAATTCTGAACCTTATCTACCTGCTAATCATAGAAGCATAGAATTGTTTAGGTTGGAAAAGACCTTTAAGTAATGTTTCCTTAGATGTCTGGGGAATCAGAGCATGGGGGCAGGCCATCTGTCACCCCCAAATCAGTAGAAATACTTGAAAAGTTCACTTGGAAGCAGAAATGTTCGTAGGCTAAGGGTCAAATCTTGGACTCTATTACACTTGAATAACCCTATATGGATTGCCATTGGCAGGAACCAGCAACCTCTAGGGCATACAGACATGCCACATTACGCATCTGAAATGCATGGCCATGCATGAAGATTGCCAGCATCAGGAAGAGCGAGCTGCAAAAAGAAGCACCAGGTTTTGCCGGAATATGTACTGACTTATGTTGGATGAGAAACAAAAGCCGTGGGGAGGAGGGAGGGCTGTCGTCTCAGGTGACCTAGCTTCCTGTGGTGAAATGGTCCCTTCTCCAGCCAACGTCTGGCAAGAGTTTAGCTCCCCTCAGCAAAGCGAGTCCACAGAACCTAGACCCCAGGGGCACCCGCAGGGTGAAGCAGTCCCAGGGACCATCAGAGGAATCAGGACACAAGCTGCAAGAACAGAGTAATTCTTTCTGAGAGCACAAGAAAATTTGTATATCACTGTTGGATTTGGGGCTTTTAGCCCAGGAATTGCCAAGGAGTGGGGTGGCTACGATTTTTTTCTAACGTAGGTCTTGGATGACCAAGAGGGGGTTAATTACAGATCAGTTCACTCCGTTCTGCTCAACCTGTGAAAGCTGTTGGATACAGACAGAGCAATAAAAGGCTTAGCTCAGCTGTCACTTGATGGCGAAGAAGGACTGGTGCCCCTAGACAGTGGTGGTGGGACAACTAGGTTGGAAGGAGATGTCTTCTAGCCTGGTGAGAGTTTGGCTGGGGGTTCAAGAAGTGACTTTAAGCTTTGGATGCCTCAGAGGGTAGTGAAGCTCAAGGCTGGAGAGAGTGATCATAAGCATGTGCTAGTTCATTCTTAAGCACCCCAAAATATTAAGGGTTTTTTTCCCCTAAAAACAGTGCTCTGTTGGTTACTGGAAGCTACAGGGTGCACTTATTCTTAGACTTTTCCCTCTAATTCTAAGGATTCTAAATCTGTATTATTGCTAGTGGGTGAAAGCTCAGGTATCTAAATCACTATTGAGAAGCTGGAAACCCACAGCCCCAAAGCCCTATTGCATGACTGCAAAATAGCCAGAGTTGGCAATGCTGTAGGTAAGTCAGGCCCAAAACATCCAAGTTCATTTCCAAAGGTTCCTCTGCTGCAATTCCTCCTCCTAAAGGCTCCTGGCTGCTCTGATGAGGGTGATCTTGACTAATGATGGAGAGCCGTGTGAGAAGGCAAAATCAGCAGCAATCCCTAGAGACAGTTCAATAAAGCAACAAATGCTGTTTTCCCCTGAGGTTTGTATTTATCCTGGCAGTGCTGTGATGAGGCAGAAAAAAAGCTAGGCAAGGAGGTTCTGGTGACTCCTGGAGCAACAGGCATCTTGTGTGGCTTCTCTGCTGTCTCGTAATGGATACAGGCTTCGTGCCTGCTCTTCCTCAGTGGGGCTACCGCCAAGACCCTTCCTCCTTATTGCCTCAGCTCATAGGAACTCAGCATCAGAGAACACAACCTTTCTGTCCCACGGGCCCCAGCTGTACTGGAGGGCAGGAGTATAAACTTCACTTCACAGGGAAGCAACAAATACATAGTTGAGGATTAAAAAGAAATACTTGGAGTGGGAACTTCTGTGTCAGGTCTGTGGCTTCTTTACCAGGGAGGTGCAAGGTGCACAGAGAAGCCTGGGATTAGCAGACATGGTCTCAATGCTCTTGCCGTGGTAATTCATTTAAGATGCATGGTATCCTATGAGATGAAACGATGCCCTGATAAGCTCACTGTCCTGTTCGGATGTGTTTCAGTGCTGGTAGAGGAAGCGGTGCAGTAACACTGGTTCTCAGTGTGGATAAAATGACAGTGCCCCTTTCCCCTCAGAAGATCAGCCCATCTTCTCACCCACAGATCTAGCCGAGGAGTCTCCCCTTCCCCCACGTCCTGAACAAACCCTTGGACCACTGCTAATGCAACCATGCTCTGTCTTCCTGCATCTCACTGGCAGGAGCTGGTCCAACCAGCCACAGCTCCACTTAATGCCCTCCTGACGCGGTTGTACAGACAGTGCTGCTGCTCCTCTCAGCTCCCCAAAACTGTGCCGGGAGCCCATGATCCTAAGGTCTTTTTGCTTCTGGGCTCTACCACCAGCTTTAAGACTGCAGCCCACCTCCTGGGCTGGGAATAAACGGTATGTGTATGTGATCATTTGTATTGGGTACGTGACCTGCAGCAATGCATGCAGGCAAAATGGAGATGGGTGAGAAGCAATATTACCAGTATGTCCAGAGGGACAAGCTCTGATGGCATACGTGCACCTCCGTATTCAGACAAGTAGCCCTCAGTGCATGCAGTGACAACCAGCTCACATGAAACTTAACATGAACCAAAAAGCAAAAAGCAGCTCGACAACACAAACAAAATTGGCAAAATGAAGCCACTTTGAAAGCCGAGCTGCAAAAAATATGGCCAATAACAATTTTAATTCTCATGTGATAAGTAAGGTCTCCTGGCAAGCAGTTGACATCAAGCTAGCAGAAGTCAGGAAGGACGTTGAATAGTCCCATGTTTTGCAGTGACGTCAGGAGGTGATCGTTCTGGAGGCTGAAAGCAGGAAGCAGCCTCCTGAGATGCCTAATGGTAATAACTGGCCCCTTCTGGTACTCCAGGGGTGGGCAACTGTGGAGATAGCCTTGGCAGCTCCTGAACCGGTATAGCAGGTACAAACTATACCATTTCCTAGATCAATTTTCAGCAGCTGGTTGAGCTTCTGAACTGACACAATCTCTGAAGCCCACCTGCTACTCCTGCAAACACCGAAGAGGAGGTACACCACGGCAGTAAGCATGTGAGCACAGCAATGCCTTTTTGTGGAAGATACCCAGTAAGCAAGTGTCTTTCCTGGCTCTTTTACACGCTCTAGCCCTTTCAAAGGGAAGGCTGCAAGCTGTGGTTGCAATCCACCAACATGATCTCTGAAATTTCATTATTTCTTTGAAGGACGCTAGCCCTCTCTTGCAGGAACCCTAGCTTTCACTTCCCTGTCTGCTCTCTAGTCTATTAAACCAGAGATTATATGTTACTGTAGGTAAGTTAAAAGCTACTAAAAATGGTTTGTGATCTACTAGGGAGTTTTACCTAGCACTTTGGGTAACTGTGTGAACTGTGTGAAGTATTGTCTAACTTGCTTGGTCTGCTGAAGGTGTAACGTGGCTTGAGCTGTGTAGTGAAAGAGTTGCTGCACTTAGTCAGGAATGAATGGAGGGCCATATATCTCACTCATTCAGCTCATATGCCAGCAATGACAGATTTTTTCAGTGTTTTATGTCGCTCAGTGTGTTGTACAACCACTCAGGGTTTAGAAGGACTGCACCCTTATTAATTCAAATAGCATGGTGCCAGCCTCAGATCAAGGGGAACTCAGGATCTCCTGCAGTGTCAGCGGTTTGTCTGCATTGTTTTCTATGCCAACAGCTGTGAACATTTTCTCTGGACAGGAGTGATGAAACTTGCTCTAGTTGGTTTCTTTCTGATGACCAAATGAGGAAAGAAGTGGCACGTGGCCACTTGCTTCATACTGATAGACAAAAAAAGCCTGTAAGAATATTTGTTTTCTTTCCTGATCTGATTATACGGTTTTTTTCTATGCTTCTGCACTATCAGGGATGTCAAGTCCTCTCTTATTTCTCACTGTTGATGGAATACTTGTAAAGTACCAAAGAGGTGCCTAACATACAGATATGACTCACAACTCTAAATCTGATTGCCAGTTGCCAGCCCTGAATAACTCCCAGTTTCCTTTTCCTGTGCTCCCCCTATCTACAGCTCTTTAGGATACGCAGATCTTTGATATGAGCTCCCAAGCCACCTGCTCCCTCCTCACCTGCTGCTCCTTCTCTCTTCACATGAAAAGTCTGGCTAAGGTTACTGGCCCGAAGGACCTAACAGTTGCTGAACTGGGATTATCGTCCACAAAGACAGGAACTGGGGAAATAGAGAGACCAGTCACTTAGCTGTATTTTTTCCCCTCCAAGCGAGGAACATTCATGAGAGTAAAAGGCAAGAAAAGAAGCTTTGTTTGAATTGTTGGCTTTGTGTCCTGTCTCCTCTTCCCTCCAGAGTGATCAATCTACATGGCTTCTGCCAGCTCAAAGCAAATTCTTAGTACCCAGTAAACCAGAGCTTTTCCTCTATACCAACAGAGAGCTCCTGCTAACTCACCCCAAAGTTGTATTAGCTGGTTTTGCCAAGTCTTTTGCAAGGCTCCGTATGTCTGTGTTCAGCTTGTGTTTTATCACATTCACCGTGTCCCTATCCAAGACTTCGGTGTAAGAATATTTCTTAGGGACCCATTCAACAAATCCTGCTTAGGCTCTTCTTTCCCCTCCCCTCCCCTCCCATAATGGAACACTCTTGCTTCTCCTTTTAGTGTTTTCCCTCTCTCCTCTAGCAAATACCCTTTGAGCAAACAATTGGCATTGCTGAAGAGCAAGCCTGGACCAAAGGAGTTTCCACACTTCTGATTTAGGAAATAGAGATTACAAAAGGTTTACCTGTTGGCTAGATCAGTGGTTTCCAAAGTGGGGTGCATGCACCCCATGAAGTGCAGGAAGGAAATACTATAACTTCAGTAGTACACGTATATAATGTATAAATAAATACACATAGTTTGGTGATGTCTTCCTGGCGGGGCATGCAATCAAAAAAGTACCAGCTCTACATCTTCAGTCCAAGGAGCCAATAGGACCAGCCATTGCAAGCATACTTTAAACTTGGCTATGACAGAAAGACCTCAGAGACAGGAGGACCACATGAAAAAGAGATGACCAGGGAGAGACCTCTGATGATCTGGTTTCTGCATATACACAAGCCAGAGGCTATTATTTGCCTTGTGGACAAGCGGAACTCCAAGGGTTGACATGAGTCAATGTTTTCTGTTTTGAAGGTGATCCTCTGAAGTCCTGAACATGGACGCTGACAGATGGTGATCTCTGGTACAGTGAATGTGTATGTAGGAGTGTTTTCCAGTATAAGAACATACATTTTAGTACCATTTAGAAGGCAACATTTAGGCTGTTTATAAAGGGCAACAGATATTTTACCCCATTAATATGGACATTTGCATACTTGTAGTTTGCTGTTGTGTTAGGCAGAGCATCTGCATTCACATTCAGTCTGCATCTTCATGAAAATAAAGAATGTGAAGCCAAAGAAAGCAAGTATCTGTCCACTGACGATTTAGGGACATGGATGTATTTTTGTGTGCATACTTTTTTTGAGATACTTCTATTTTTCCTACCACTACCTGGGTGTGTGGCTACAGGGTAAGAGAAGTGTCTTTTCAGGTTTGAGCAGCCAGCTGCCACCTCATGGAAGGGGAAAAATCCATAATCAGCTCAGTTACTGTTAAACATATTGTTATTTAGGAATCTAAGCACCAGAAAATATGTTACTGGTTAACTGCCCTCTCTTGCCCTGGCTGTACCTGATCTCAGGAGGAGAATGGCACCATGCACTGCTGTTCTCCAGGTTCTGCAGACCCTGCATGGACCCCTGTTTAAAAAGATGTAGGTGTTCATGCATGTGCTGCATCAGTAGAGCAGCTACCCTGTTCTTCCGTCAGTACTTCCACTGTTTAGACTGCTGTGTGATTTGTTTGGGTTGATTTTTCTTTTTTAAAAAAACTCTGCAAGTACACACTGTGATGGCTTGTTAATAACACAGTGCCTCTTTCTACGCAAGGATGCCTCAGAACTTGTCTGAGTCCAGTCAAAAGGCTTTATTTTAAAATAACGAGCTGCTTTTTTTTTTTTTTTTGAAGCACAACAAACCCACATCTGCTCCATGCTGAGTTCATTTGTGCAGGTTTCTCTTCACCTCTCATTTTAATACCGAAGCTATAAACCTTGGAGTGGAAATGTGGTGGGCAGAATGGTGTCTTGCAGAAAAGCCACCCGACACAAGGCTGACAGCAACCCCGCCAAGCATTGCTGTAACTATCTTTGTTTCTTTGAGTTATGCAAGTAGCTACAGCCTCTTCCTTCTGTGCCTGTCGAAGGCCAGAGGGCTGATGGTTCAATGGACGCTACTGTTAAGGCAGTGAGTGGAGAGAAAACAATACAGAATTCATTGGCAAATCCATTGCTCACACACACAGAGGCTGGGGAAAGCAAAAAACTAACAGCAATATTTGCAGACCATTCCGTCAGCTCTGGGTTCAGCTGCATGTCATCTTCAGGTGCTCTTGGCATAGGGTCAAGGTCCTGGTTTGGGGTGGGAGGAGGGAGGGAGGGAGGAGGACTGAAGCAGGAAGCCCTATATCTGACTTGCATATGTTGCACTCAAAATCAGCTGTGGTGCAAAGTCTGCCACCTATTCCATTGGGGAAGTGGCATTTGAGCTTGATTCCATGTTGTGGCTGATAATTTTGAGCAGGACAAACCCTGCTTTCAGCATAAAGGATACAGGCTCAAGTTCCAGGTTATTATTTTTAAGCTCTCTTTAATCCCTCAAGTTAAAAATCCTCCCGGCATAGCTGTAGGCAAAGATGGGATTTGGTGAGTACGCTCATTACTTTTTTTTTCTTTTCTGAATGGCAGTTCCTTGTTCCCTACCACCCCACTCAGCAACCCACTTTTTCCACTGTTTGGATTCCTGCTTATGTTGCTTTTCCAGCTTTACTTTCTGAAGGTATTGCCTCTTGTTCTCAAATACATCTTTTGCATCAGCTTGGGCTGCCCTTCAAAAAGGGAAGCAGCCAGTGCAAAGCATTCTGGTGTGAGTCAGAAATCCTTGCGGATGAGCTAAACACAGCAGAGCAGAAAACAGGTCAGCAGTAGCTTTTAGGAGAATTTAGCTATACCCCTGGCATGGCACTTCTGAACTGTCTTTCTCCCAACACTTCTACTTCCCTATATGGCCACACCTATGCCAGAAGGAGAGGCGTGCTTAAAATCTTTGTGTGGACAAGGCAGGTTGTGTTGACCAGTCAAAGCATGTCCTGCTTTCCCTTGGGAAAAATTCATCAGTTAACCACTGGAAACATGTCCCTTCTCCTTTTACCCCCATTAATAAAGACAAAGCCTGTCTGCTCTTCTTCAGGATGAATTTTAGGAAAGAGGACCAGCTCTTGTTGTGTGTGCCTGTACAGTACCCATCAGACATGTTCCAAGTCTGTTCAGCAAGAATATTATAGACCAGAAGTAGGAAACACCTCCCCCTTTGTGGTGATGTTGGAGTTGCTGTGTTATGAGAAATCCAAATGCTAGAACAGCCAAGAAGCTTGAATTTGGACCCTTCAGAATTGGAATTAATTTATATTGTAAGCTCCAATTCTGGTTTTACTATATATCCCCATGGTATATGACGGCACCATTACCTACCCGAGTGTATATCAGGCCACATCAGTGGAACGTAGCCGCCAACTACAGCCCAGAGATGAGCTACGACAGTGCTCCCACCCAGTCTTCACATGGCACAACATCTGCCATGGATGAACCATGCAGTTGTACTCATTCCAGGTTGCAGTGTGGTAGCAGGGTAACATGGTGGGACTGCGGTTAGAAACTTCTCAAGAGCTGCTTTCTACCTTGTGCCGTGGCCCAAAGGCAATTTTAACAGTTTGCTGGCACACCCTTTCTGCCCTACCTCTTGCAGTCTGTGGCTCTCTTCAGCCCCAGGTTCCCTCCATTCTCAGCCTGTACATTCTCTTCCTGTGTTCAGTTTTGGGCCCCTCACTACAAAAAAGACGTTGCCTTGCTGGAGCATGTCCAGAGGAGAGCCACAAAGCTGGGGAGGGGTCTGGAGCACAAGGCTTACGAGGAGCGGCTGAGGGAACTGGGGGTGTTCAGCCTGGAGCAGAGGAGGCTGAGGGGAGCCCTTATCACCCTCTACAACTGCCTGACAGGAGGGGGGAGCAAGATGGGGGTCGGCCTCTGCTCCCTGGTAACGGGCGATGGGACAAGGGGGAATGGTCTGAAGTTGTGCCAGGGCACGTTAGGTTGGACATTAGGAAAAATGGCTTCACCAAAAGGGCTGTCAGGCTCTGGAATGGGCTGCCCAGGGAGGTGGTCGAGTCCCCATCCCTGGAGGTATTTAAAAGAAGGGCAGATGAGGTGCTTAGGGACATGGTTTAGTGGTGGGATGGCAGGGTTAGGTTAACGGTTGGACTTGATGATCTTAAAGGTCTTTTCCAACCGAGATGATTCTATGATTCTATGATGATGAGCCTAGCAAGGAGCTGCACCAGAAGGCAAAGCTAGCCAGTAAAGAGAAAGAGAGTTAATTACAGGATGTACATGGATGTCATCTATCTGGACTTCTGCAAAGCCTTTGACACGGTCCCCCACAACATCCTTCTCTCTAAATTGGAGAGCTATGGATTTGACGGGTGGACTGTTCGGTGGATAAGGAACTGGCTGGATGGCCGCATCCAGAAGGTAGTGGTCAATGGCTCGATGTCCGGATGGAGACCGGTGACAAGTGGTGTCCCTCAGGGGTCCATACTGGGACTGGTGCTGTTTAATATATTCATCAATGACTTAGACAGTGAGATCGAATGCACCCTCAGCAAGTTTGCGGACGACACCAAACTGAGTGGTGCGGTTGACACACCAGAAGGACGGGATGTCATCCAGAGAGACCTGGACAGGCTGGAGAGGTGGGCCTGTGTGAACCTCATGAGGTTCAACAAGGCCAAGTGCAAGGTCCTGCACCTGGGTCGGGGTAACCCCCAGTATCAGTACAGGCTGGGGGAAGAAAGGATCGAGAGCAGCCCTGCCGAGAGGGACTTGGGCGTGCTGGTGGATGAAAAGCTGGACATGAGCTGGCAATGTGCGCTGGCGGCCCAGAAGGCCAACCGTATCCTGGGCTGCATCAGGAGAAGCGTGGCCAGCAGGTCGAGGGAGGGGATTCTGCCCCTCTGCTCTGTTCTGGTGAGACCTCACCTAGAGTACTGCGTCCAGCTCTGGAGCCCTCAGCACAAGAAGGACATGGACCTGTTGGAGCGGGTCCAGAGGAGGGCTACTAAAATGATCCGAGGGCTGGAGCACCACTCTTATGAGGACAGGCTGAAAGAGTTGGGGGTGTTCAGCCTGGAGAAGAGAAGGCTGCGGGGAGACCTGGTTGCAGCCTTTCAGTACCTAAAGGGGGCCTATAGGAAAGATGGGGACAAGCTTTTTAGTAGGGCCAGCTGTGACAGGACAAGGGGTAATGGTTTTAAACTAAAACAGGGTAGGTTTAGACTGGATATAAGGAGGAAATTCTTTACAACGAGGGTGGTGAAACAGTGGAACATGTTGCGCAGAGAGGTGGTGGAGGCCCCATCCCTGGGAACATTCCAGGCCAGGTTGGACGGGGCTGTGAGCAACCTGATGTGGTTAGCGGTGTCCCTGCTCCCTGCAGGGGGGTTGGACTAGATGACCTCTAGGGGTCCCTTCCAACCCAAAACATTCTATGATTCTATGTTGCAACACATTGTGCCATGATGTCAGGTACAATACGTCTGATAATGCACTGTTAGAAATATCTTTCATGCTGCTTCTTAGCTGTGAGGAGTTAATGTATGTTTTAACTTGTGCCTCAGAGATTCCCATGGCTTCAGAGAGGCAGGATTTCTGGCAGAGCATGATATCCATTTTTCATGATGAAGCTGCAGTAACATGATGCCATTGGGACAGCTCTAGGAGGGTGAACATAACTGGAGCATCCTGATGGGTCCTGAGTAATGCTGTATCTGTGGTTGTAGTGTTCTGTGGATGCGCAGAGAAGATAATTTTTAGCTTTTTGCTTGTATTTGATTCTTAATAGTAATTCAAAATGCAGTCAATTTGTTCTTTATGAATGTTCTTTAATCTGGTGCACATTGCTACAGCTATTATATTACATGATAATCGTGGCTTTAAAATAAGTTTATAAAGAACATTTGGAATTTTAATGATGAAATTTGACCTTTAAGTGACTACTGTCAGTGGATGGGAACCCCTGCGCTCAAATATGAGGAGTTCAGCTCACTGAAACTGAGATATGCTTATGCATAGTTCCACTTTTAGGGACCCTTGTTTCACATTTCCAGATGTTTCCTCACATACACCAAAGCCATTTTAAAATTATAGTCAAGATTGTCATGCAGTATCATGATCAAGGAAGCTAGAATGCTCGAAAAGACTCAAAATTACAAGAGCTGGCCAGACTCATGATTTGGTGGGACTGAATTCAGGGCTGGGTAAGATGCAAGACCAGAAAGGAACTGTGGCCAAGTCCCTTCAAGACTGTCATGCCCAAGCGAGCCATTGTACAGTTGGCTGCAGGCACTAGTCCTGCTGGAGAAGACAGACTCTCCTTCCCCAACTAAAATGTCCTTTGTGTCAGTCTAGGGTTCCTCGCTAGGAAAACCTGCACTCCTGCAGTGTGTACTGCCTCAGTTCCACAGAGCAATAATGCCTATTCCAGCACGGAAATTTTGTAATTCCCAAGGAACGTATTTCCATATCACACTGCTGTCTTTAATAAAATAGCTCCAAAGAATCAGCATGGACTATTTTTTTCACAATGTGATTTCTATTAGTAATTTATTCAGCCTAGCAGATGCCAGCATGCAAACTATGCAAAGAGCAAATCTCTTCCTCCAAGTGTAAATATTTACAGATCATATTCAATGGTATTTAGTACTCTGCAAACATATTGTCAACAGCTCTATCCAGACTATTCCCTAATCGCAGCCTGAGAGTTGGCAGAGACATGTCCTCTGTGACAAGATGGTTATGGAAAAAAACGATAGCAGGCTAAATAGGTTCTTGGCTTAGTAAGACTGGAGTTAGACCAGAGGTGAATTTGGCCCACATCAAGTTAAAACTCTGCTACAGGAGCTTGTACCTACCACACACAGAGTTGGAGGGATGATGCTTCCAGGGGGAGAGCTCTCCCAAGCAGGCTGGGAACCTCTCTTGGCACTGGACAAAAAAGGGCCATTACGATGCAGGGCAAGGACTTTCAACCTTGCATGTGTTTGTAAGGGATGTAGTTCCACCTTATCTTAGACATGATAGGAGATGTGTGACTATTCTTTGCATTGCATCAACTGGCTACACTTATTTGAACAGTCCAGAAGAGCAAATATTCCCTATCACAATCACCAGCTTTTCTTAAAACAGAAATGTATTATCACTTAAATGCAGACCTGCCTTTTTTTTTTGTTGTCTCTAGCTCAGTCAGTGCAAAATCCCTGAATGGGTTAATGTCTGGGTCATAGCTTGACAGTATTGGAGCCATTTCTGTTCAAACTAATATCCTAAAATCCCCTTTCCTGTGCCTCCAGCCCAATCCCCTTTGATAGCATTTCATTACCTCCCATAATCTCTGCTCTCCTGACAATCTGGAATAAATACAAACCAACTAAAATCTCAACGGTGGCTTAGCCCTCATTTATATTCTGTGAAAATCTGCTATTGCAAGCATGTCTTGGCATCCCAGCTTTTCACATGAGACATGTAACATTGCAAAGATCCCTAAACAGTTCAAAATTATGTCCTCCGCGATTCTCAGAGGAAATAACCCGACAGACTGACATTCCCCGTGCATCACAGGGGGGGAGGGGAGAGGTGAGCGAGGGCACATTCATGACATCCAGTTCTCTTTGTTTGCGTGACCACACCTTTTTTTCAGTGCCTCTATTTTCCCATTCCACACCTAGGCTTCTCCCTGTGCATATTTTTTTTTTTTTAATCCTGAGAGTGCTTTTCCCAGAAATGTGCTTGTTCCCCACTACACCAACCCTAAGGGCCATGTGGCCTCCTGCTTTGCTCAACAGCTTCAGATTATTTCCTCCATCATTGTACTTGGTCCTGCCAGATAATCTGTTCTACAACGGACAGTCCTCCTCCCACCCCCACCCCCCCCAACTGTCTCTTCTAATTCTCTGAAATTGCAGCGCTTCCTTCTCCCTTCCTCCCTCTCTGGAAAGGAGGGGAGGGAATATTTCAGTAGATGTCAGTATCCTACATGAATGATGGAATGATATATCTGTACAATACATAGGGACAGACATGCTTTAAATTGAGTCCTTAATGTGGAGTGCTGGCCAGCTTTGCATTTTGTCTACTTTCAGTTTACTGATGGATCCAGGGTATCAACTCCTCCTCCTCCTCCTCCTCCTCCTCCTCCTCCTCCTTGCTCCTTCCAAAAAGCAAATTTGTGTTCTAAAATTACATTGGGATGTGTGAATGATCTTAGCATCACTTTCATCTATGGCCAGGTTAGCTCTAGCTGCTGAGATCTTTACATGCTGTAAGGTAGCAAGGCCTCCTTAGGATCATAGGATGATTTGGGTGGGAAGGGACCCCTAGAGGTCACCCAGTCCCACCCCCCTGCAGGGAGCGGGGACACTGCTAACCAGATCAGGTTGCTCACAGCCCCATCCAACCTGGCCTGGAATGTTCCCAGGGATGGGGCCTCCACCACCTCTCTGGGCAACCCCTGCCAGTGTTTCACCACCCTCATGGTAAAGAATTTCTTCCTTAGATCCAGTCTAAACCTACCCTGCTTCAGTTTAAAACCATCACCCCTTGTCCTGTCACAGCTGGCCCTCTAAAAAGCTTGTCCCCATCTTTCCTATAGGCCCCCTTAAGCACTGAATGGCCGCACTCAGCTCTGCCCGCAGCCTTCTCTTCTCCAGGCTGAACAACCCCAAATCTTTCAGCCTCTCTCAGCCTCCTTCACCTGTTCAATGCCACCATCACCATGTAAAGCATCTCACAATATGGACTGCGCCTGCGTGTGCACAACGCTGTTTTCTGCACCTTCTTTTGATGACTCTTCTTTGGGTGACCTGGAAGTAACCCACAAGAGCTGAATTCAGGAGACAGTCTGCTTGCTCTAAAACGGGCACCCTGACTCAAGGGAAGTCCTGCACCTTCTGCTGTTTCATGGAGCCGGTTCCACCCTTCAGAATGCAGCTCAGACATATATATTATGTATGAGTCTGCACATACATGTACATAACATGGTATATAAAAGCTTCAAAGCTCGACTGCTGCTAGGGTTCGCCCCAAGCAGCTGTGGGCTGCTGGTGTGCAAACTTCCGGCATAAATTCAGCAGCGTTCTCTAGTTCAACAATGCTGCTGCCAGTGGACTATCATGTCCAGTAAACCAGAGACTTGCAGAGTTTAGGGATTAGATGAGAAATGTTATGTCCAGATTATGGTGGAGTTTCGGTGTTTTTCATAGTCCAGGGTAGCAAGAAGCTTTAGCCTGTACATTTTTCTCATTCTTCTTCCTTGGGGCGATTACGAAAGCTTGGACCCAGCTAATCCAGCCCTTGTTCCTCTACTCAACACAAAAAAATCCCGCGATATTTGCTTGCAGAAAACATGGGCAAAACGCGTTGGCATTAAACCGAGCTTTGCCAAAGACACTCCTGCTGCCGTGCCGCAACCTGCAGCCGGTGGACGCTGGAGCTCGTGATACGAAAATTCAGGAGGAGAATAACAATACTTCATCTGAATCACAGAACGGTTTGGGTTGGAAGGGACCCCTAGAGGTCACCCAGCCCAACCTGACTACAGCTCCTCACCGGCCTATCCTAGACCGAGCTCTAAAACCCGCGGACCTTAAGCCGTGGGGCGCGCTTAAGGCAATTCATGCGTAGGGACAGCAACCGGGGCCGGTTGCAGCTTGGTGTAACCGCAGAGAAACGACAGCACGGCCAGCGCTGCCGGGCCCGCGGCGAAGCAGGAGGCCGGGTCCCAGGCAGGCGGCGCCCCCCAGGCCGCCAGCCACGGGGACAGCGGGTGCCGAGCTCGCACTCCCGCTGAGCGGGACCAGCGGCCCGGCTCCGGCCGCCGCACCAGCCCGGCTTTCCCGGCGCGGCCGGCGGGCACCCTCCCGCCCTCTGCCCCCGGTCGCCCCGGTGCTTCCGGGGTGAAAAGCTCCGCCCCCGGCGCGGGCGGAGGGGGCGGGGCGGAGGGGCGGGAGGGGGCGGGGCGATCGTCGGGCGGGCCAATGAGCGCGAGGGGCGTGTCCGGGGCGGGGCGGGCCGTGGCACGTGGCGGGGCGCTGGCCGGCGGGGCTCCTCTCCCTCCCCGCGAGGGCCGCGCCGGCGCCGGGGGCCCCCCGGGCCGCTGCGGCTGCGCCGGGCTCCGCCATGTCGTGAGTGCGGGCGGGCAGTGGCTCCTCCCGGGCCTGCGGGAGCGGGGACGGGGGGGGGGCGCTGACGGGGCGCGGCTCCGGGCGGGGGGGGGCGCGGGGCCGAGGAGCGGGTGTCGGTTTGAACCGGTGCGGACGGGGCGGGGAGGGGTGGCCGCGGCCTGGCGGGGGGAGAAGGGGCGCGGCAGCCGGTCCTATGAGCTGCCCCCTGAGTTGCAAATGAATTTGCCACGGCAGCCGCACGCGAATTTGCGGGGAAGTTGCAACCCCCCCGGTAGCCATCGTGGAAGTGAGGGCTTTGCACTCGCCCGGTGCTCCCCTGCAATCCGCGCTCGTGGGTGATTTTGTTCTTGGGGAGGTGGGAGCAGAGGAAACTGGGATTCATCGTGGGGAAGGGATCTGCTTGACTCAGCAAGTCCTGGAAGGTAAGGTGTGCGGGCTCCGTGGACCCCCTCAAAAGCATGGTGTCTCCAGCAGGTCGCCCTTACGCGTGGCATCGCAGATAGGTAAAAATACCTGGTGTTTGAAAAAATGTCGAGCGCGTACAGTTTGCAAACGGAATCCTGCTTTGTGTGGTATCCTACTGAAATCTTTTGCACCTTACTGTACCTTAAGTAAAGGTTTTTCAGTGGGCTTAGCTGTACCCGGGGCAATGTCAGCAAGGTGTCAGCTGGAATCCAGTAAATGGTAGGAAGAATAAATACTGGTCTTTGACCAAGCTCTCAAATACATCCCTCAATGTGAGGATATCATAATGCAGTGGACCTTGTTCTGGTGGATCCAGTGGATCCAGTGGATCCCTTAACTTTCCCCTCTGCTATGTCCCAAACTTTGTGTTTATTCTAGGATCGGCAAAGAAAAATCCTGTCTCGGGATCCTGTCACGTAAGGTGCCTTGATGTCCCTACCCGTTAGCTGACTGAACCCCTGCCAGGCTTCATCGTGCAACAGCTCTCCTGTTTTCTGATAAAGTGAATTCACTGACTGCTTGCTGGAGGAGCAAACCCATAGAAATACCAATCCTCCCCGCCTTGAGCTAAGGAGGAGGTAAACTCCTCGCTGAGAGAGCACAGTTGTTGTCCTTTAGACCTCGGAGGGTTTGTGGCTGCTCAGTAGCTTTGAAACCCAGGCTGTTAAGATGCACGTCGATGCCATGTCTCTCTCTCAGAAGTGCATGTATTTTTGTATTAATCTTACTTCTCTACCATAATCATCCACTACTGCGTACGTTAACGCAGTCCATTACACGGTAATGGATAGTTTAGAAGGAATCTATCCATTTTTATTAGCTTTCATGTCTCTAGTAGATTAATGTACTTGCCGTGCATGATTGCTGCTTGTTCTAGTTTATATATAATATACGTATACACAAATGTATTGGTTTAGTACTTTTCTGGGGGAAATTCCAGGCTCCGTGCCTCTTAACATGTTGGTGTAGACATCTTTACTTTTTGTTTTAATTGCAAATTCCCTGCTGGATTTATAAACCCATCTGCCAGAAAACAGACTTTGCATCTGGTTTTCTGCTGTTGAAATTCTAATTGGCACATCCGTGCAACTTGCAGCCTCTGCCTTCTAGGGAAGTCTCCCGACATAGACTTTTCAAAGGCGATGGGGTTAATTTGCAAGCGAGATTTCAAGCTTCAGTGATGAAAAACATCAATGCTGAAGGCCTGCTAATGTATTTTAAGTGTCTGGCTGCATACCCTGGATTACAAGGTTAGGTAACGCAGCTACTTTTAAATGCAGAAGCTGATTCTCTCAGTTTTATGTGACTGACTAAATTTTCAAGGGAAAACGTCGCAGGGACATTAAGGAATGGAGATACTTGTTTAAAGCAGTGTGTGCTGGAAATGTCCAAAACTTTGCTTAAAGAAACCTTAAAGAATTTATTTGTTTGGCTTGAGTTTCTTGCCTCTTTTTGGTTTTTTAAAGGCATAGATAAAGCTTTTCTCCATGAAGCTTTTAGTATGCAGTTCTGCTGATGTCTCGCCATGCTCTGACACAGTGTTAAGCGAGCACGTGTTCTGTGTGTCGTCATCCACGCTTGAACATGGTTTTATAAACTTAAAGCACATCCAGCCAGAGTTTATGCCAGCATATTTGCAGTGAAAAATTATGGGGGACCTGGATGTAGGAGGAACAAACTTGTTGCTCCACTCTCTACCCACAAGCCAGGTGTTTTGCAGCGGCTGCGTTGTCCTGGCCGATGTGTGTGTCCTGAGTGACGCTGGGCTTGTTTGTGGCTCGGAGCAGTCACGCGGACGGCTGGGTGTCATGCACATGCGTTTCCTCACAGCC
Organism: Gorsachius magnificus; assembly: GCA_034008185.1. Classification (NCBI taxonomy): domain Eukaryota; kingdom Metazoa; phylum Chordata; class Aves; order Pelecaniformes; family Ardeidae; genus Gorsachius; species Gorsachius magnificus. The sequence goes on along the minus strand of CM067086.1, from coordinate 2,873,448 downwards.
CTCATCTCCACGTGGAGATCTTCTGCATTGCCTGCATGTGTGTGCTGAACAGCCATAGTATCATAGAATGGTTTTGGGTTGGAAGGGACCCCTAGAGGTCATCTAGTCCAACCCCCCTGCAGGGAGCAGGGACACCGTTAACCAGATCATGCTCAGATCCATCTACTTTGACCTGTTTCTGCTCTCATCGCTGGGCCCCCCATATAAGCATGTTCAGGCACTGCTAATGTCTGGTTTAGATTTATCCTTGCCCTTTAATTGCTGCTTTGTGTTTGATACAGACTTCTAATAGCAAGAGCAATTATGCACTGGGAAAGCTGGAGGAAAAAGCAGTCGGTTCACAGGCACTTGCGTGTAGAGCCTCAGCTGCTGTGCATTGCTATGGCTCCCTTGCAGAGCAATGACAACCCACAGCAGTTGGCCGTTTGCCCTTTGAAGGGTTTAAATTGGGATCAGATGCCTTTTCTGAAGGAGGTGTTCATCCCTACAAAACAGAATGCTGGTACAAAGTTCATTTGTGCAGCAGATGAGATAGATAACCTTCCCACCTCCCACCCCTGGCTCAGGAATTGCTGGATGAAACTCCATGGCCTGTGCTGCCCCAGGACCCAAACGAGGTGACCTTTGTGGCTTTTTTCCTCCTACACTTAAACAGACTGGGAGGGAGATATCCCTACTGTGCGCGCTGTTGCTGTATGCTGTCTGATGCTGTGTGCTCTGGCTGTGCAAGGTTGCTTCCCATCCTGGCTTCTAGCCTGTCCTGCAGGTGTAACCCTTCGTCGTACCCCACCTCTCAATGCTACCCAGCCCGTCTGGCTCTGGGAAGGACTCCCCAAGGGCTGTTGACTTTGTTGACTAGGAAGCTAAGAAGTCCTGTGGAGTAAACTGCGACTGAACCCGTTATTTCTGGACTGTGGCAAGCACTTAACGTATGCATTCCTCCTGTCACATCTGCTTCCTTGGAGTGCAGTTGTGGTTCCCTTTTTACAACTTGGTCTAGGAGGAGTTGGCAGGGCTTGTGAGCTGACAGCTGGGATGTGAGGATGCTGCTGGCACTGCAGGAACAGTAGCGATGCTAAAAATGAGTGCGGGCAGGAGCTGGTTGGGGACTTTGGAAATGTTGTTCGCAGCTCCTCCAGCTTTTGACTGCTGGCAATCCAAGGACGTCACCATGCAGGTAAGGCACCCAGGGTGCTTGTGGTACAGCAATTCATCCAGGAAAGGCCAATGAAACTCTGGCATGGTAGGGGGACCCCCTTCTTGAAGGAATGTCTGCATGGACGTTGCCACATGTTCCTGTGAGCAATTTATCCAACCAAAGCAAGTGGCAAGAACTGCAGAAGGGAGTTTTAATGCTCAGTGGAACCACACGCTTGCCTCGCTGGTGTGTAGAGCAGCACTTAGCTGCTTGCCGTTGTGCTGTCTGGCTTCCTCGTTGCTTTGGTTCTCTAGGTGCATTCATGGAAACCCTGCGTTTAGCTGATAGCTCTGCTGTGCCGTTATTGTGATTATCACTGAAATGAGGTTTCCTCTGGGCAATTTTGAATGTCGATCAGCATAGGCGCCAAAACTCCTGGTAATCTTCCACTGCCTTTGCAAAACTTAGTTTTTCTTTGCTGTTGTGGGCTTGGCCTCAAAGATCAGATCGTGGGTTTCAGTACTGAGAGGTGGGGGTGCTACTGCACTGACACCGAGTTGGTGCTGGGCAGTGTTGTTGGGCAGGATGGGACTGAAATGCGGCCCCCAGTGGCGGCGTTGCTGCGGTGGGAGAGCTAGTCTTCAAATGCACTTTGCAGAATGTGAGATCTCTGGAGGGACAGTGTATGAGCCTGGATTTTCCATCGTGTCCTTTCCTCCCAGTTCACATGGAAAGCACATTGGGAGCTTCTTTGTTTTTTTTCTTGTAGGACAATGTGCTAGGAAGAAAGGAACAGAGGCAGAGAGCCAGGAATATGGATACTTGTTTATTTGCAGCCAGCTGGACTGTTCCCCAAAGCATGTGGCAGGACCCACAGTCCATCTGTACATCTTGCACTTGCTTGAGGAACCAGCCAGGTCTCCTCCACCTGAGCAGGTGGTTAGGTATGCACAGTCAGTGCAGGTTGCAGTTGCTGCCTGCGTTATCTCTGTACATCGCCACAGCCACCTTTGCCTGGGGAATCTCAGTTGAGCTGTGTCCCCTAAAGGACAACTAAATTGTGCTCTGCAGGTGTGGCTATGGAGTGTCTAAGCCCCTGTAGGTACCTCAGTTGTTCCCTGAATACACAGAGAGGGAAGGGGAGGCTGGCTGTGTACAAGGGCCATTTTTGTTTATTTATTGAGACATTCAACAAGTCGTCTTCACAACCATCTCTGCTTCTGCTAACGCTGACCTTCGTGCCTTTGACTGTTGAGGAGGGGGTTGGCATGGCCTTCCCTGAGCTCCAGCTGACTTGGTGCCAGGCCTGGAGAGCTGCTTATGTGATAGTTCAGCAAAACACTTGAGCACATACTGCAGATAGAGAAGGTGCACTGTTTTCAGATTTGTTTTTAAAAGAAAAAAGGGGGGGGGGGGTGATTTGATGAAATCTGCACTGAATTTTGCATGTATATTTGTGTTGGATTTATATTTGTTTGGCTTGGGGAGACTTTGCAGCACTTTAACTAAATCTGGGTTTAAATCCACTTAAGTTAAACTCCCAATAGAACTTGTGTGTGGAGACCAGGATGAAATCTCATTAATTTTAATAGGATTAAGCATGTTCTTTTGCTAAGTCGTCTTCTCTATCTTTCTTCATTTGGCTTCTCTGTATTAAAAAGCAGGATAAACCTTTTCACTCTTCCATCCCTTTGTGAAGATGCTTTGACAGTCTCAGAGAAGTGGCTCTCTGGTTGCATATGATATTTTACACAGGTTTTTTTCTATGCTTTCAGCTGTAGTCCTACTGTATCCAGGCTTTTATTGGCTTTTGCTTCCCCTAAAGGCACAATAATTACTGACAGCAAGAAAACAGTTACAAGTGTTTGCCTGGTAAGTTCCTACACTCAAAATTACTCTCTTTTTTTTTTTTTTTTTTTTTTTTTTTTTTTTTCCTTTTGCTCCCTCTGGGCAGATTTGAAACTGCTGTGAAACAAGTCCATTAGCAGAGGTAGATTTCATAAGTCCTCAGGAGCTGAGGATGTGTAGATGGGTGAGGGCAAAACTCATCCCTATTCATGAACCTGGAATAAATTGAAGAACAGGGAATAAAGGTGAAGGCGTTATGACGAGGGGAAATGGTCTGAAGTTGCCAGGGCAGGTTTAGGTTGGACATTAGGAACAATTTCTTCACAGAAAGGGCTGTCAGGCTCTGGAATGGGCTGCCCGGGGAGGTGGTTGAGTCCCCATCCCTGGAGGTGTTTAAAAGAAGGGTAGGTGATGTGCTTAAGGACATGGTTTAGTGGTGGGATGGCAAGATTAGGTTAACGGTTGGACTTGATGATCTTAAAGGTCTTTTCCAACCTAGACGATTCTATGATTCAATGAATGCAAACTGGTTGAAGGGAAATATTGGGGATCCATCTAAGATTAAGCAAGCCATGAGTTGGAGAGGAGTCTACTTCATGCATTTGTGCTGCCTCTTCACTACCTCATTTCTCACTGTTCAGTGTCCCCTGCATCTTACTATTGACTATTTCTGATTTGTATGTGATTTATGTTATAAGAACACTCCTCTTCCCCCTCTCCTTCAGGAGAGACAAACTCCACAGCAGGTATTTCTGGATCTTGGTGACACTTCTGGATTTTGATGACACTCTTACTAAATATATGCTTTCACAGGAAGAGTAGACTGTCTCATAGCTCATTCACTAGGATGGATTTCAAGAGACTTGAATTTCATTTCCAGCTCCAACCAGTTCCTCCTATAGCTGTACACAAATGGCTCCATCTTCTCACGCCTCCTTTTCCACACTGAGAGATAAAGGAGGGTTGGTCTATCTTACCTATGCTCTGGTTTTTCCAACTGATGCCCTGTTGTACTGTGGACTGACCTGTGTTACAAAGATTGGGCTGGTGTATTTGTGTCAGCAAAGCTCCTTTACATCATCATCCTGTTGATGAAACTTTATATCATCAGCATGTCTTTCTGCTGGCAGTAGTGTCTGGACTTAAGTTCCCATATCTAAATAAAAAAGGAGAGCATGGTGGAAAAGAAACCTCTCTTTTTTTTGCCATAAGATAAACAGGAGATTGGCTTATTAAGGGGGTTAAGGATGGGAGTTCCTGCTGGGTGAGAAATGCCCAGTGATAAGTTGAAATTCTCCATGTCCAAGCAAAGAGCATCTACGCCCTAGATCTCTACCCACAGTTACTGGGTGTTAGTCTACCTGTTAACTTAATAAACATTGCTATAACATTTTTTTCTGCCTTTCTCAGCTGTGCTGATCAATGTTTTTTTCCCTGCTGAGATCAGTTTTCTTTTAAGTTACCATTTCTTCCTGTTTCTAAAGCTCTTCGTATCCTAGCTGATCTGGAAAGGTGATGTTGTCACTAGGATTTTACAGCAACTTCTGTGAATCTTCATGTGGGTTTCCAACACTCTTTGACCTGATGAGGCTTAAAAAAAGGAGCAATATGCTTCCCTCCTTTAAAGAAAAACGTCCTATACCCAAGTTTCATTTTTTTTAAAAACAATTTTGTTTGGAAAATTCATGAGCATGTCTGAAAGGGATGGGACTGTAGGTATGACCAGCTGGTCTGAGTGTGAAAACTGAGGACCAGCTTTGAAAAGAGCAAACATGCTCCCTTCTTAAGCATTCTTTGTCATTAGTTCTTTTTGTTAATGAATCCTGATTATCTAGAGCTTTACAAAATGTGCAAAACCTATTTAATCTTTCCAGTTCCTTTTTATAGGGAGGTTTTTGTGGGATAGTCAGGGTATCTTCCTTGGTTTGTGATGGAGAGGGTAAAAGTGAGGAAACTTGTGGGTTGAGATAAAGACAGTTTAACAGGAAAGCAAAAGCCGTGCATGGAAGCAAAGCAAAACAAGGAATTCATTCACGGCTCCCCATGGGCAGGTGGGTGCTCAGCCATCTCCAGGACAGCAGGGCTCCATCACACGTAACAGTTACTTGGGAAGACAAATGCCATCACTCTGAATGTCCCCCCACCTTGCTGCTTCTTCCCCCAGCTTTATGTGCTGAGCATGACGTCATGTGGTCTGGAATAGCCCTTTGGCCAGTTGGGGTCAGCTGTCCCGGCTGTGCCCCCTCCCAGCTTCTTGTGCACTAAGCTGTATCACATGGCCATTAGTACAATCCATATGAATGGTCCTTCATTTCTACATTTGTAGAGGCTTCTGTTCTTGAATTGGTGTTGTGTCTTCTGTTCTGGGAAACTCCCCTATGAGGAAAGGCTGAGAGAGCTGGGACTGTTCAGCCTGGAGAAGAGAAGGCTCAGGCAATGTCATTGATGTATATAAATACCTGAAGGGAGAGCGCTCTTTCCAGCGGTGCCCAGTGACAGGACCAGAGGCAATATTTTTGCCCGTAGATACGGCAGGATCCATGTGTTCTGGCTGCAGTGACCATCTCCAAGATGGCTGGAGTAGGCTTGTGCTGGGGCTGAAATGCATCACTGATGACATCTGGGGTATACCTGGCTCTGATGGGCACGTTTTGGGCAGTGAAGCCAGCAGGGGAATGCAATGTCATGAGCCTGCCAGTGGTTACATGCCTTAATTTTATGCAGGTCACAGGTTCCACTAGTTCTGCTAGACTTAATCTCACACGTAAAGTTAAACACGTGCTTTGTATGTTTAAAGAACTGCTGCCTAATATGCTGACACGGAAACAGCTGATAACGTTCTTCAGGGACACTTGCTGCTTGAGTTTGAGAAGCTGGATATGTGTTGATGCAATGAAATCCACTCAGCTAATAAATGGCTGTATCGGAAGTGATTTCTGGTGCTGATGACCCATCCTCATAAAGAATATCTGAGAGAGTTTTAGAATAAAATATAAACAGAAAACGCTGGTGAGTTGGGGTTTTTTGTGGGTTTTGGTTGCCTTTTTTTTTTTTCTCTTCAGGTTTTGGCAATATTTAGCAAGCAGTTCTTTCTGGATGGTATGTTCTTTACTTGGTCTTTGACCCCTCTGAAAGTGGAAACAGAGGTAATGCAAACTGTGGACTGGGCAAGCTGTCCCATGGGAGTTGACTGAAAACTGTCAATACTTCTGCTCAACGAGCTCTTAGGTTATTGCACGTCTTGGGACAAATTTGTTTGCAGAACCGTATTGAAATCGGTAAGATTACACCTGCAGGGGTTCCTTCTGGAGTTAAAAGACATGCTCCAAAATTGTGATTCATTAGGTTTATCCCATGGCATGCTCAATCGTTCACATTTACAATTGCTTCTGAGCAAGATACAGCAAATGCCACCCAATGGACACTGGATTTCACATGGCGATTCATCTGCGTAAAGGATGCCTGGATGAAGGAGAGAATTTGTAAATAAAATACATGTACAAATTCATTTTTCTCTTGTCTCTAGGAAAATTATTGCTGGAGGGAAATGAAGGAAACATGCAGTGAGGACTGAAATTGTGGGCATGCAGGTTAAGTGGTTAAAGATTGTTTCATGTTGTAGATGTTAATATGTGGGAAGAGAGAGTTTTCTGTCTTGGCTTCTCAGTGCTAGAGGATTTGCTAAGCAAGATTTGATATGTAATTTCTCTTCAGATGGCTGTCATAAAAAAAACCCCAAACCAAACCAAAACCAACCCCCCATATTCCACCCCATGCTGTGAACATCTAATCCTCACTGCAGGGCACTTTTTCTGCTCCATTACCTGCTTGGGCAGATTTCCTTCATGATACATTTTCAGGCCACTGAGGTGAAAGTGCCCTCCTGTAAAGTGGCTCAGATGCCCAAGAAGCTGAGTGCTGAGGCAGAAGCTGTATTTTGTTGGGAAGCTGGTGGAGGCAGAACCGCTGCTTTCTAGGGCAGAGGAAGCCCCTAATTTCTCCACACTTGCAAATGAAACTCATGAAGATCCTTCTACTGAATGTTAAAAGTACTTGACTGTTCAGTTACAGCCAGGCTCTCAAGAAAATGAGTGAGTTTGAAGTGTGAGCTGTTATAACAGCTTTGTTAAACCCTCCTGTGGGTGCTTGCATTGTTGGAGATGCAGCTGGTAGGGGAGATGGTGTCTCCTGGCCCTGGTGAAGTTCATGCTCCCTGTGTGTCTCTGGCATCATCGCTCTGAACTGGGACCCTGGACCTGGAGCAGAGCCTCTTCTGATCGAGAACCTTTCTCCTCCGTGGTGGTTCACCTGAGTATTATCTGCACTCTGTCTTCTAAAGTCCTCGTGGTCACTGATATTGGGATAACAATTTATGTACTTTTCACTGATGAAAAGGTGTCTGATGTGGCCAGGCTTAGAGCGGTGTTTTCAGGTTACCTCATGCTTTTGCTAAATACGTAAAGGTTTGGTAGCCAAGAACAGGTTGTGCAAACATTTCATTGATGATAACTAAAGCTTATTGCTAGCTTTAGGTGCAGGCTAACCATGCTAGATAACAAGACATGCAACTTGGTCACAGCTTCTGGTCTCAGAGAGGTACTGTCACAGTGTCCTGGTTGGAGCCGATTCTTCCATAAAGTGGAGCATGCCAAGTATTTTCTCCATTAAAAGCAAATGCACCCTTTTTTTCTTTTTAGTACCGTGACAGGGTTTGTAAGACTTAGTCCTTGCTAGATAGAGATTTGATCTGTTGGCTCTTGCCTTAAAAGCCTAAAGACAGATTTCTGCGTGAAAGGCCAAAGTACCTCTTTTAAAGAGGTGCTTCAGAGTTTGTATAAAAAATAAAAAGTAAACCTTGGAATTACAGAGGAGAGCTGGAGGAGCTGAGGGGTTTTGCCCAACATCCAGTGCAAATGTTCTTTCTTTTTCTTATTTATGTTTGAAAGTTGGTGGCTTCGTACTGCTGAAGCCTGATGCCCACTGGTTGTTAACAAAGAAGGTGAAAACCTGGCATCAGTTGCAGTCTTCCTTCATTTTGGGCACCTTGTGCCCAACCATGCTTTAAGACTAGGAAACTTTCTCTGCGCCTTTAATTTTTGGCCTTTTGGAAGCGAGCATTGGCATTAGATTTACAAGAAACAACATGGGAAGTTGCTCTTCCAGCTTCTTACTGTGATGGCCACAGCCTTCCACAAAGAACCCTTCTCCTGCAAGTCCTGAGAAGATGTTGGTTCTCCACTAAACTGACTCAGAGTAGAGAGGAAACCTGAAGAGAAGATGAGACTGCTGGTCCTCTGACCCATGCAGTCACTTAAAAGATAGCTCTGCAGTTTCCTCTGATCTCCTTAGGGAACGTTCAGGTTTCTGGATGATTTAAGAAGCAAACACACTTCCTAATTTGTTGACCGTTATCATGCCAGAGCATGCATTATGTCACTCCTGTATGGACGGCTGCTGCTTATGGGGCAGTTCTTGGTTTGCTACAATTTGGAGCTCTCAAGGAAGGCAGAATTGGTGCCGGTTCACATTGTGTACGTGGCTCTAAACTGATACAGTTTACTGGTGTGATTTCCCTCTGCTTCATGAGTAGTTGAACAATCTATAACAGGAGCAAGAGCAGCTGAAAGGGCAGGGGTGGGTTTGTGAGTGGGAGGCCGATAAGCAGCTGATGGGACTCTCCAAGCCTGTGAATTGGACTTGTTCGTCTGATGTCTGCTTCGGAGGATCCTAAACTCGTTTTAAAGGATGAGGCTGAAGAAGTGTTGTAGCTCGGTGCTGGCCACTTGAGTCCTTGCTCTCCTGCATTTGTAGCCTCTTCTTATTCCAGGCTTGCAGAGACTCTAGCAGCAAACTGGATTTGGAGCAAAAGGTAGGCAGGACATGCATGCTAACTCAAGTGTGAATTATTTAATTCTTGGCATGGCTTTTGGTTTGTATCTGATTTCATTCCGTCACAACCTGTCCCACCTGTTGATTTCTGACCTATAATGGTGTTCTGCTGCAATCTGATGATATCACAGGTTTGTATTGGATCATGTTGGAGCTGAGGTCTTCAAAACACCATTCAGTGTATGAAAACGAGTGGTAAGAGTTACTACTTGTGGTGTGGCGTTCACATGTTTGTCCTTATTCTTGTTTTCGTTGCCCATGCTTGGACAACCTCCTTCAGGCAGTCTCTTTCCCTAGATAATTAGTGTATACTGAGCTCATCTTTGGACCAGGGTGGGCTGATCTTGATGGTGTTTTGGCTTTTCTAGTTCGCTGTTCCCCTTGTTACAGATCGGAGCATCTTTGGCATAAAATCAGTAGCCAGAAGTTTCTAATGGATTCAGTCTGTGCTGCTGCTTTTAGGTCACAACTTCTGGAGGAGTTCAGCATAACTTCTTGCGCTTTTTTTCGAGTTCGGATGTTACAAGTTGAGAGAGAGGTTTCAACTTTGGTTCTTTCCATATTCTGTTGCTGTACTGCTGAGCAAAAACTGAAGACTGAGATAAGCACGGAGGCATCCAAGAGTGCTTCAGAAAACATCTGTATTTGGACCCCGTCTGTCCAGTAAAATACAGAACACAAGAGAGATTATGGGAAAACATGCGGGTTTTCACTTCCATGTCTTTGGTAGAAGTTACTGATGTTTGTGGTAGTCATAATCTCTCTTGGTGAGCTGCCCTGCTGACTCTCTGTAGATGCTCATGAAATGGTTTTGGAGTCCTTGTTAGCAGCATCAGCAGCAGACAGATAGGTAGACAGACCTTCCATACTGAGCTCAGAAAGATTCAGAAGAACCTGCTACTGCCTGTGCAGTCCCTCTTCCATGAATAAGGGGCTCTTTGTACAAAGACATTTGTGCTGGAAAAGCTTTGAGGAGCTCAAACCAAGCTTATTATTTTACTCTGACCTGTTAATCAGTTAGCATCAGGACTCAAAACTTAAATGAGTTCCTCTGAAATTGAAAAGAGGGAACCTAGAACGAGGTAGGAGAGCACAGCCATGGACATCCATAAGAGGAAGGAGAGGGAAGGATGTTTTTCCTCTAGATTCTGGTGACCCAGAGGTTTAAATTCAGGTTGATGCATGACTTGAAGACTTACTGGCTATGGAGAACCTACCGCAGGGAAGGCCAGCAAGGATGAGGACAGCTGCTGCTGCATTTGATTCTCTCTTTGTCTGGAAAAAATAGACTTGGCTAAGCTTCCCCACCCACCCTGCCCTGTGATTTCCATGTCTTTCAAACTGTCAAAGTCACAAAGCAGGGAGGCATGTGCCAGCAACCCTCATGTGGTATTGCTATAAATGTCTCCCTGGCTTGGAGGGTTTGGAAAGAACCTTTTGATTTGTGCTAACATATATATGGTGAAAAGCTCCCCAGTATCATACTGCATTGTGATAAGCTGGAATGACATTTTGCTGCATCTCACCTAGCAGACCTTCCATATAAAGCTACCTTGGTTTTTTAACCAGAGTTGTTAGCTTAGGAAGAAACCTCCTATAATCTAGAAGCCTTCAGGTTGTGTTGCTCATGAGGGTAACCAGAGGTGGAGGCAAGTATCTTTTGATTTTTTTTGTTTGTTTTTTTAATTCTCCATATTTCAGGATATGCACAAAGATCCTACTTTATTGCAGAAAGGAGAAATAGCCAAAAATGCTTTCCATCCTTCCAGTTCTTCTAGCACTGAGCAGAAGTTCCCCTTCAGTCATTGCACTGGGACCATGTTTTGGCTGTTTCCAGGCTGTCTGAACTTTCTTTGCTGTTGCTGAGCTCTTCACCATATTGCCTGATACTTTGGTAACATAAGGTGTCATTGCTGCTGTGCATAACCCTGCCGAAAACCACGTATGGGCTTAAATTCCCGAGCAAACTTGCAGAACCAGGAGGTGGGTGGGTGACCAGACTTTAACACATCAGCAGTTTTATTTGCACCAAAAGTAACGCTTGGTTAATTGTCCCTTCAGGCTGAAGTCACTGCTTGTTTAAGTCTCTGCTAGCTCCAAACTTGGCAGTTTTGAATTGAATAGCACCTCAGACACAGGTTAGTCCCATGCACGTACACCGTGCTGGTTCTAGCTTCTAATGCCACCTCTCAGCAAGCATGGAGCACCTGTGCTCAGAGTACCTGCTTCTGCAGGCACTTAGAGAAACCAAAATCATGAGCTTGCCTTCTACCCTTCCTCATCTCTTTTGCTCTGTATTAGCTCAAAGGCTGCAGAGTGGGAGCCCGCTGGGACAGTTCTCTTGCGGGTTTCCTTGAAAGCTGTTTAATTTGAAACACGTGGTATGAAATGCCCTGCGTATGATCTTCTGTTCCTATGAGACAACAGCATGTCTGAAAACTTGCTAGCCGCTTTGAGTGCAGCTCAGAGCAGGGAAGGTTGCAGTTGAGCCATAGCACACATTTTTTTTTTGCTTGGAGGTATTTTTGCTGACAGATTTATTGCCCAGTCACAGCTTTCTGTAGTTAGCCTTTAGCAGTTCTTTGTATTAAAACTGGATTGGGTCAGATATTCCAAAACCAGCTGTGTCTGGATATTTTTCACAGGAAAAGTGTCCTGCTGAGTAGTACTTCTCACCATCTGAACTGCAGAACGTGGCACTATTATGGGTGAGAAAAGATGATGAATGGGTGTTTCTGGTTTTGGGGTTTTAGGCTTTAACATTGACTTTCTCAGAGGCAAAGAGTGATGGCCATGAAGCCTCAATGGTGCCAGCATGGGCTGTCCTTGTTGGTGGGGTAACAAATGCATAAGCTGTCTGCCTTGTGCCCTGGGAGAGGAATATGGGTGGGGAACCAAGGCGCAGAAAGATGGAGGGGGTAAAGCTGGTAATATTCAAAACAAAACTAATCAAAAAAGCCATCCACAAACCCCACTGTGGCTAAATGTGCTAAAGATTGTGAATCGGTAGCCCTGTGTCACTTCCATGGGAAGCTGGAAGGGGGGAAGGAGCCTGAGCTCGGGTTGTGTCGCTGTCAGACATGGGCTCTAACCACTAAAACCACCTTCCTCTCTGGGTTCCTGGTAGGAAAAGGAAGATTGAGCAAGTTGCTGAAAATCTTGAACCTGAAGGAAACAGGACTTTAATATCTGCCTGGATGAGGTCTGCTGTTCAGAGCCTGCACTTAATCCACGAAGGAATGGCTTTCCATTCCTTTTGGAGGAGCGTGGTGGTGTGGACCTTGCCGAGATGCTGTTCCTCATGAGTTTTGCACAGCCTTGGCCCTGTGTAGCATAACGTGCCCTTGTCAGCATGGAGCCTGAAGTGCTTTATACTTGTGAAAGTTCCATGTGTCAGCCAAGTCCAAGGCTGATTGCAGAGTTTCTCAGCAAAACTTGGCTTTCCACCTCTTTGAAAGAGGCTTTAAGGTGTTTGTTCTACTCAGGCAGAGCATCTTGAAAGTCCTGGTCTATTATGTTTGGCCATTAATGAGCAGAAGAATGGATTTTCTTGCAGAGAGTAACATGTGGCAGTTGGAGAAATACTTTAGCAGCTGCAAACTTGTTTTTAAAAGCACCATTTCCACACCAGTCTTGCAGACGATGCAGCAGCCTTCTCCGAGGCGTTCTGCTCAGTGACATTGGATTATTCCTTGCTCTTTGGCTTAATAATTCCCATCTAAGTTGATAAAATGTGAATCTAGAGCATGTGTTTGGTGTGCTGGGCAAGGATGCTGTCTCTGTTCTTTTGACTTCATCATTTGTAGCTGTTGGCATCTTTTGGCTCATTCCCTGGTGCTTGTAGATGCTGCTGTAGGCATCACAGTCCCCTTTCCTGTGGGGTGTGAGTCATGCAGATTGATGGAAGATTCAGCCATAGATGGGGACTACACTACACACTGAAGAAGGTGGTTCATATTTAGGGGAGGAGAAGATGTATAACTTTATGGCTGCCTAATTGAAATGGTTTTTATTATTGGGCTGTTGTTCTTAACAGATTCCAGTGTGATGCAGTCCGTGTGGATTTTTTGGCTTTGTAGGATTTTTTAAAAATCTTTTTGTTTTGTGGACATGGTTCAGGAGAAACATCAGAAGAGGCAGCAGCAGACCAAACCAATGTCCATCCAGTGCCCTATTCTGCCTGCTGCGGTGAGGAGTGTGCCTGCTGATGTGGAGGGATGGGCCAGCTCTTCTGTCATACCTGGCCAGCTGTGCGATGTTACGCTCTGAAGGAGTTGTGTGGTAGGAGAAGGAATAGAAGCGATGTTCTTCCAGACCTGAGCTGGCAATGTTTCTTCTCTGAATCGCATTTTGGAGCATGTGTAACTTGTGTCCTACTGTTGCAGCAGATCAGCCTCAAATGCTCTGCTGGCCTCATGTCAGCTCCAGGTATTAATCAGGTCCAGCTTGGTCACCATCCTAGCCTGGCTGATGTATCCATGAGATAAGACTTAGTGATTTCTAGGCACGTTTTCCTTCAAAACTCCCTCTGCAAGTATGGAACTGTGCGCGCCCCACCTCAGACATCCTCCTAGAGGAGCATTTTGTTAATACTGAAAATGGTGAGGACATGGAAAGCCTGTATTGGGGCAGCAAATGGACATTTGACCGTTGTATCCTGGGTTTTCTAAGGAAGTGGGAATGCTTCATGCTGTGCAGGCATCAAAGGAACTGTGTGCAGACCAGGGACCTAGCAGAGCATTCCTCCCCTGTAATCTGTAATGCTTCTCCATTTCACAACCTCTGTTCAGTTCGTCCTTCATTGTTGATAGCATGTGACACTTTATAGAAAGAGCTTTGTGACTTGTCATTACCGTTTTTCAGGAGCAGAAGGAACTTAATGGCTCTAAAGCTGCTGTTCAGAGAATGATGCGACTTCATTGGACGGGGCTCTGAGCAGCCTGATCTAGTTGGCGATGTCCCTGCTCACTGCAGGGGGGTCGGACTAGATGACCTCTAGCGGTCCCTTCCAACCCAAAACATTCTATGATTCATCTGGTCATGCTCAGCCGAGAGTGGGTCAGCCTCATGTGCCTTGGCGCTGCCCCTTCTGTCTCCAGACCTATTCACATGTGCAACTTCAGTCTTGGAGATAAGCTTGGGAAGATGCTTCTCAAGATTGCAGCACAGATTCCCTGCCTCCTGCGTCCTAGCCTTGAGTCACAAAGTGAGATGTGCTTGTCTTCCCTTAGCAAAATCTGGTTTAATTCTGTTTTTCCAAGGAGTGAAATATAGCACTTGTTTTGAGAGCTGACAACACATGAATTGTTTAGCAGCATTTGCAAGTTGAAACCAGGCCTTATGTCTTCTCAGTTTGATGGGAGAGAGAGTAGCATCATTGTCTGCAAAAGGTATTCCACCTTTGTTTTCCCTGCTTTGTTGTTACACTGAGGATAGAAGATTTCTTTGCAGCTCTTTGACCTTATTTCATGCCTAGTCCATGCATGCTTGTAAGTATGAATTTTGGGCAGTGTCTGCTGGCTCTTTGATGCCAGCTCAAAGGAGCATGTGTTGCCCTAAATGATTTGCTTTGCTCATTTTGTACCTGTGATCTCTAACTGTTGTGGATGGAGTGAGAGAGAAGCAAAAAATACACTTTATTGGTAAGAAACAGTGAGTTAACAAAGTTCAATGGTAAAGGCGACAGTGGTTTAACAAGATTCGATGGCAAGGTACACGTGGTTATTTACTGCATAGAGGACAGGGTCAGACAAAACTGTCAGGGACACCCCATTGAGTCACGAGGTTCAGAAAGGACCCCCTTGCTTTCTAAACTCCTTCCTCAGAGAGGAGTCAAGGTGCGGCTGGATCCAGTCCCAGACTTGGGTCAACAGTTTTTGTCTAAAGGATTAGGTATGCATGATTAATCCTTTATATCACTTAGCTAAGATTTCAAAGTTTAGCATGCTGTTAGATACTTACTGAGAACCTGTTGCAGTAAGGAATCTCTCAACCTCAAGGAGTAACCTTGAGAGGCGTCCCTGCTCAAGGGGAGATCCTGGCGTGCAGCTCGCTGCTGGGCAGGAGAGCTCAAAGGGCTCCTGGGCTGCTCAGTGTTTATCAGTGTGGGATGATTGACTCATACTCATATTTGCATACCAGCTGCAGACGTGAAGTTTCTTCCAAATTTGGCTTGAGTTGGACGTTGCCCAGTGCTGTGGTTAGGTGGACACGTTGCTATAAATTAACCCTTGGCTATTGTGTCTCCCCCAAATCCCCCTTGACTTGGATGTATCCATCATGACCACCACTGGTGGTTATTGCTTGAGCAGGGTTATGGGAAAAGGCCAGGTGTGGTGGGGGAGCACACTGCCACGCTAACGCGCACGCTCCCTCTTTCCATGGCTTTTTTTGTCTAGTTCTACATCTCTCCTTTTGCCTTGCTGCGGTCACTGCGTGCACCTTGCAGCTGCTCAACCAGGAGCAACTGAGGCTGGCTGGGAGGGCACGGAGGCAAGGGCTTTATACTCCAGAGGCTTCATTCGGCTCTTGCAACATCACCCCAATCAATGTTGTTTGAAATAATACTTTGGATTTTTTGATTTTTTTTTTTTTGCACAAATTCCTTGGCTCAAGCACAGGGAGATCAGGAAACCCAGCAGGCAATGCCCTCTGCATGTGTGTGTACGTTGCAAAGTCATCAGTCAGTCAGTTGTTGACTCAAAGTTATTCTGGTTCTCCAGCGTGCTTGTTCCCTGCTGAGTTATAGCCACAGATGGTAAAAGTAAACTTTGCACTTCTCAGAGTGTAAGTCCTTCCCCAGATTTTATTTGTTGCTGTCTTTTGTGGTTTTGTTTGACTCTTAGTTTCCTTGGGGATGCTCTACAAATGGAGAAGGTGCTCAAAGAGTGAATTTTGCCCCGATTTCTCAAAATTCCTTCTGATGAGAACAGTAGTGTTCATCTCTTTTGTGCTGTCTCCAACAGCCAGAGGATGGTTTCTTCTGGGGAGCAACACCATCTGAAGAAGAAGCTTTAGCTGGTGCTTTTCTGGGGTGTAGGTGTGTGGGGTGGGTGCTCAGTGGGGTCTTTGAGTACAAATGGAGCCATGTGGGACTGGCTAGAAGTGTGATGGGGAAGGCAGAAATAAAGCTTATTGTTTATAATTCTAAAAGGTGGTTGTTAAGTCGGGAAAAGTGATCCACAAGTAATTGCGACTCTTGTTCTGGATGTGTGGGGTTGTGCTAAGGTGGAAGAGGCAAAAAAAAAACCCCAAACCCTAGCTGGAGGTTCTGATATTTAATACAGCATCTCAAGCATCATCTGGGCTGCATGAAGGTACAACTGCATTTGGTTATCCACTCACTGGACTTGGAAGTGAGCTCTTTGCCTGTCCGCGTACGTACAGTCTGTGTATTGTTTTGTCTCCTTCACATCCCTGCAATTCAGAAACAGATTTTTATTATTGGCTAGAGAACATTTAATATTATTTTAGGCTTGTAAGTTTGTATTGAGCACCTTGCGGGGAGGGATTATCAGTTGGCCCCAGAGGATCACAGAATGGCAAGGGTTGGAAGGGACCTTGGGAGATCACCCAGTCCAACCCTCCTGTTCAAGCAGGCTCACCCAGAGCAGGGTGCACAGGACATCGGCTAGGTGGGGTTTGAATATCTCCAGAGAAGGAGACTCCACAGCCCCCCTGGGCAGCCTGGGCCAGGGCTCGGGCACCCTCAAAGTCAAGAAGTTCTTCCTCATATTCAACTGAAACCTCTTCTGCTTCAGTTTGTGCCCATGGCCCCTTGTCCTAGCGCTGGGCACCACTGAGAAGAGTCTGGCTCCATCCTTGTGACACACACCCTTAAGATATTTGTATGTGTTGATGAGGTCCCCTCTCAGTCTTCTCTTCTTCAGGCTGAACAAGCCCAACTCTCTCAGCCTTTCCTCATAGGGGAGACCATGTTTAGTTAGAGGGAAAGGGGAGACAAACCTCTTGTGTCTGAGCTCAGCATGTCCCCCCTACCCAGTGCTGCCCTAATCCAGGAAGGCTGCCAGGTGTTTTGGAAGAAGCGAGAGGCATTTACTGGCATTGTGCTTTGCCCTGGAGCTGTTGCGGTCAAGTGGGACCAAAGTCAGCTGTGATGGGAAGGACTTTGGGTGGGTTCATGTGGTTGGGGATGCAAAACATCTTAGTGCATAGGGGACAGACGGCTGTGTTAATGCAACAGCTTCTAGACACCCACTGTGATCAACACTTGATCGTACAAATATATGTAGTTAGGTAGTTCTTGGGTCAGTTGAGATTATTTTATTTGTCCTAAAAGACTGAGATTTCAACTATAATGATAACTATAGTATTTATGCATAGATATAATGCTGCTATATCCATCTGCATTTCCAAAATGTAGTGGAAGACGTTTATTCTTCGAGGGCTGGTTAGTGTAACTACAAAGGTATTGGTAAAGGTAGGGAAAACCCCTTTAGTAAGAGAGTGCTCTGTGCTTGTATTCACTGCTGTTATTCTTTACGGTTTTCTTTAAAATGGTAAATACATACATTATTGCACAGCCGGTTCATTCTCAGGGTCACGTCTTAGGCTTTTTGTAAGCCTTTTACCCTGAAAAGGGACAGCAAACATAAGCTGGGCTCTCTTTAAAATGAAAAATTTACCCTTACTGAAGTATTTCTTTTTCTTTTTATCTGTGGGTCGGATATGGTGTGCCGAATCTCTGCCTGGGACCTGTGAACTTTACAAAAAGTTCACTTAGTTCTGCGTAATGTGGTGGGAGTGCAGGTTGGCAAGTGGTGCTCTGAGTGTCCTGGTGAGATACTGATAGTGTTTGGGGGGGAACCCAAATTACTTGTTTTAAATTGGAGGATTTGGAGTTTAAAGCAAATTTTTGCTGTCTGTCAGCAATAAGGATCTGTCTGCTCTAGGAAAATCTCTTGTGGGCAGAGTATTTCACATCTTCAAGATCTTTCACATCTTTCAAGGCCAGGTTGGACGAGGCTGTGAGCAACCTGATCTGGTTAGTGGTGTCCCTGCTCCCTGCAGGGGGCTTGGACTGGGTGACCTCTAGGGGTCCCTTCCAACCCAAAACATTCTATGATTCTATGATACCCTTGCTTTCCCCCTCGCTCCCAGTCTTGTCAACTGGGGTTTTCAGTGATTAAACGACAGTGTATGCCAAGAGTGACAGCAAGAGTGTGCTAAAGGCTAAGGCAAACGTGTGGAAGTGCCTTGTAGCTCAGGCAGCGGGAAAAGCGTTGACGTTATCTTGGCTGAATAACACGAATTCCTGTTACCCATTCCCTGCTGGAAACGTGGGGCTGCTTTCCCGAGCAGCTGAGGCCTGCGTACCATGTTGCGGGGGCGGCAGTTGCGTAGTGCACAGGTCATCTCCTGCACTGATGCTTTTCATAGAATCGTCCAGGTTGGAAAAGACCTTTAAGATCATCAAGTCCAGCCAACTCCTGCTAAGGTGCACTTGGAAGAGCAAGTGCTGAGAAGAAATGAGCAAAGCCAGTCTGCGCTGTGCGAGACAGGAGAGAGACCCCGGCGAAACTGGGGCTGGCTGGACACCAGGTGCAGTCTCTGGTATGCAGGACTAGATGGGGCTGGTGAGCTGCCTTTCCCCACCAAGCCTTATACTGTTGGGTCAGATTTAGAAGTATTTCCAGCTGCTGGGTGGGATGACCCAGGCATGAACTTTTGGCTGCGGTGAGAAACCTGCTTGCACAAAATGAGCATGATGCTGTGCACGCTTAGTCCAGGGAGAAAGCTGCAGGAGAGTGCATGAGCTAAGGTATAAGTACCCTACAGTCTGGTCTTTTTGGGTTCCTCTGCTTTCTGGGAGAGCAGAAGATGTAGAAATACTCCATCTGTTTTCAACAGGCAAAATAAATGTTTTACTAGAATAAATAAAAGGGCAGGAAGGAGGTGTCATCGGAAGGGGAAGCCAGCCCGGATTAAATGATGGATCTCAATATGAGTATGGTCGTTCTCCTTTATTGCGCAGCTAACAAAAGCATATATAGGCCAAAAACCATAACATACACACACGTCACACTGTGATTGGTAGAACACCGTTATACACATGCCTACATCGCTACTGTGACTGGGATGGGTCATCTGTCCAGCGGAGGGGCTTCACCTTCTCTTCTGGTCATAGGTCCGCCCACATCCGCTTAAGAGCAGGGGCTGTTGAATGGGACTAAATCATGCCCATTCTCACTCAGCCACTCCTCTACAAGGAGGCTTTGAGTTCCTTAGGGAACTTGTAGTGTGAGTAGGGATGATGAATTTGAGCCACTGCATTTTAAGATCAAGCTTTCATAGAATCACAGAATCACTTTGGTTGGAAAAGACCTTTAAGATCATCAAGTCCAACCATTAACCTAACCCTGCCATCCCACCACTAAACCCTGTCGCTAAGCACCTCATCTGCCCTTCTTTTAAATACCTCCAGGGATGGGGACTCGACCACCTCCCTGGGCAGCCCATTCCAGAGCCTGACAGCCCTTTCTGTGAAGAAGTTTTTCCTAATGTCCAACCTAAACCTGCCCTGGTGCAGCTTCAGACCATTCCCTCTCGTCCTATCGTCCATTACCAGGGAGCAGAGGTCTGTGTAATGGCTTGGAAGACCTGAAGTACCGGCTTTTGCTTGTTTTCAGTCAAAGTTTCTTTTAGCTTTTTGCAATCAGCAGGAAACTCAAAGCAGGAATCAGCTAAGGTTGATGCTTGGTTTTGACTGATTTGGTGTAAAGGCAGGGCTAGGACTACAGTTCCCCGTATTATCAGTGTGTTCAAGCTGGTGCAAACCCTTCTGCTGAGCCTGGGAACAACATTAAGGGTCCCGGAGTGAGTCAAAAGGCATCACGTTTGTGTTGCTGTACACTTGTGGGCTTTGAATTTGGCTTTGTACACAGGGCTTTTGACTTGAGCTGTTCTCCATCGGGGCCTGAGGGAAGAAGAGCAAAGTACCCTTTCCTAAGAGCGAGCCTCTCTGAATTTGGGAATGGTCTTCTCCTGCCTCTGCGTCATTGCCTGTATGTTGTGTGTAATGATATTGCCTGCTTTTTGTACGTGTTTTTTTCCATTCCTGCTAATAGGAGTGCATTTAAGTAGAACATTATCGATATAAATAGATCATTTTCTCTCTCTCTTTTTTTTTTAATAGGTATATTGCAGTGGATCTGAAAGTGATATAAGAAAGAATTGCTTCTGGGAAGAGAAGCCCCCCTGCAAGGCCAGCCCTGAAGATGTGGACTGCCGTTGTATTCTTCCTGCTGATTTCCTTCTGTATATGTGAACACAGGTTTTCTGTCCTGAAAGGGAGAGGAGTCCATGTAGTGCGAATAAACAGGCTTAGAACTGTAAAGCAGTGCAGGCAGGCTTGTCAAAGCCCAGGTGCTTCAGGTGAGGTTCTTGTCCCTTAGCTGGAATTCCATCTGGGTTTTCTGTTCCTTAAAGGTCTCCTCTGCTCCCCTGACAACTGTCTGTCTGAATTCCAGGTGTTTACAGGCATTTACAGTTATAGCTTCTCTGTGCAGTCCTGTGGTGCTAAATAACCTTGCACAGCTTTGGTTAAATTGAATCCAGAACAACCGTTTCCCAGGGCCCTTCTAGCTTCTGTAAGAAACAGCATGCACGTGCGCTTGGTGTGCACTGGTAGCATGCAAACGGTGTTAGGTCACTTGACTTGAAGAACGATTATTCCATGCTGCCAGATGTTTGCAAGTGAACAGTGCTGCTGTAGACAGATGCACTGGAATGAGTTGTCTTTGCTCGCTGCTGTTTGTGTGGGGTTTTTTGCCTTAGAAGCAACCAGTTGTATCCTTCAATCAAGTACAGGGTTGAATACGTCTGGGGAGATGAGCCTTCTGCTGTCTGCCTCTGAAATGTCTTTAAAAAGCATTCAACTTCTAAATGAGTCTTTCAGAGCTGTCCGTATGAGGGTCCCTATCTTATCTAGACACTTGTGAAAGCTTGTAGCACCTACACCCAACTGTTGGTGCTCTGGTGAAGATGAGACCTTGGCTCAGGTGGGTGAATGTCTGACAATCAGGTTGACAGTAACATCATAGAGATGCCTTTTTAAATGCCCAGTTTCAAAGGTTTCGAACCTTTATTTTAGACACGAGACATCCCTTCATAGTGGAAAGGAAACACCTTTATAAACTAAGCGTTTTATTTAGGAGGTAAAATATGAGTGGATTTGTCTCCTGGGCACCAGAGCTGTGAAAACTTCAGCTTCTGCTTCTTAAGGTTGTAAACCCTCTGGAGAGATGGCACATCCACCCTGACTGTGCTGACACTTGAGGTCTGCATGTTTGTCTGTTCCACCTGAGAATCTCTAAATACCCTGCACATGCCATCTTAACTCCCTGATATCTTGATAAGGGTAGGAAAGGTGCTATCAGTTGCCCCTTCCATAGGAGGGACATAAGGAATTTAGTTAGCCTGCGATCAGGGCTGGGAGATGATCTAAGTGGATTCTTTGTCCTGTTGCTGACTTCAACCACTTTTTTTATACCCTTTACCTTGTTCTCTCCCGATGTGTTTTGTACGGAGCAGGTCCAGTTGAGCGTTAGCTTTGTTGGGCAGAGAGGGCTGAGCCTCTAGAATTAGGTGACCAGTTCCATTTTAAGGAAACCATGCAAAACTAAACCCCAAAACATAAACCTTTTCAGGTTTTACGTTCTGTATTAAACCCACCAAAGCAATTTAATTCCTATTTCTTCCTTTATGGCCAGTCTGTTGCATTACCTGGTGTTAAGGGAGATGGAAAAGATGCAAACTCTTGACATAAATATATAGCCATGTGCAGAGAGATCCTCAGGAGAGAAGGACCTGAAATGTCTTTTTTATTATTAACTTTAGATTTTAAGATCATCTTTACTGCTCTCATTCTGCATTCCCACCTTACCCAAGTATATTTGGTTTTGTGTTTTCTTTCATTACAGACATGAGGCCTGAGCTTTAGATGTCAGAAAAATTACACCTGTGTAACTGTCAGCAAAGGTGCAGTGGTTGTTATTTTTTAAGGTATTTTTTAGTGTTAAATTCCAGACCAAGATTGCGTGGGGAGATGTCTTCATAGCTACATTACTTGGAGAAATGGAAAAATAACGTTCCTAGCTGGTTAGGCTCTCTTCTGTAGATGTAATTTATACCCTTGCTGACATAACATCACTAACTTAGAGTAGTGCAGCTATCACAAAAAGAACAGCTTTTGCCAGTACATTCCCATCTCAGATGTGCCCTGCAGAAAAGGGAACGGTTACTGGTCTGGCTATCCCAGCATCACCTTTGAATATCCCCGCCAGAGGCCAGGATATATAGTTAGCAAACTAATGTATCACAAAATGATTGTACCAATATCATGAGAAAGTTTGACACTTCAATTACATGCCAATAGAAGCAGCAAAACTCTCTAGAGCTAACACGATGGGTAGTAACTCTAACCTCCGCATGTTGTCTAATGCAATGGGTTCAAGTCTCCACATGCTGCTAGGGTAAGTGATGTACATGATGCAGAAAGTGCCCATCTTAGCAAAGATCTGGCAATCCAGGATTCCCAGCTGCCTGGTGAGCAAGGTGAACCTGTGTTGGGAGGTAAGATAAGCTCAAGCTCTTCCCTTTGCATCCCCAGCCATATTCAGAGCTCTCCCAAGTTTCTTCTGAGGTGGCCAGTCCAGGGCTGGAGGGGAACATCTTGGCCATCTGAGCAGTCTGGCTCTGAGAAAAGAACCATTTGGCCATGCTCCTGGGTTATCTTGCATGTTCTGGGGAAAATAAAGGGAAAATAGGATGTGGCTGGAAGAACAAATATTCCTGCTCCTTACTTCAACCATACGTCTGCTTACTTGGCTTCTGCTTGCCTTTGGGCATCTGCCATTTCTTTCCAGTAACAGCAGGCTTAAAAATGAAATAAACCAGTTTGGTAGGGCAAGACCTTGGTGCCTGCCTACATGGTTTCCTTCCCCCCCCTTGCCCCCATCTCCTAATCAGAAGTGAGCAAAAAGGAGCCACTGGGTGGCACTATCTTGCAGTGGACACATCAGCTGGAGCCTCAGCCTGGAGTTGCATCAAAGGGAGTACTGACCTGTCCAGTTCAATAGAGGTGTCTGGCTGTCCTGGGCAGCAACAGGGAAGTCATGAGCAATGGGATACCATCCTGATGGCAGCAGAAACCAAGGTTCTTTAACCATGCTGACCCCGTGAGTCTCTTGACCTTTCTGAACTGGCTAAGATTGTAGCCAATGCAAGATATGCCGTTGGCTTTTTGTTTTCCCCTTCCCAAGACGTGAGAAATGGCATGGTTTACAGTAGTAGATGGTCTGCGTTTCTCCACTAGCATGGCTTATCGAGCAAGGGACAGGATGTGGGATTTGGGAATCGGGGCATATCCAAACATGCTTTCATTTCAGAGGAGTGGATTTTAATTTCTTGCAGGGCTGCTGCTATATCTCCTGTTCTGTGTGACTGTTGAAGTTGTTCATTTTGTCGCTTTTTATGTACCATTTTTAAAAGGCTTTGAATGTTTTCAGTCACTTTCTTAATACTTTATTAAAGTCAGTAAAATTCCACCTTTGCCAGTTTCTTTAGGGCTGTCAAAGCAGACTGCAGTTGTTGGTACAGGGATTTCTCCAAGTTCATAAATTTTCCCCGAGCCCTTCTAATAATTGTGGTAACGTAAATGTTTTTTGGATGAAAAGTTCAAGCTTTCCATAGCCTAGCCTCAGTCCTCAGGGAGGGTAACTCTTTGTAGATAAGAGCTTTAAATATAGCCTTACGTACCACGTAGGCATGTTCTTTGCCCTTTCTCACACTTGTAACAAAATGCAGCAATTAATTTCTCCTACCATACACTTAGGTTCCCTTTAATCCATTGATGGGTGGGCAGCTGGGCACACATCTGCTTCACCCCAGACTGAGCACTGTGTAATCTTCTGTGGGTTCTTTTGTTACAGCCTGTGTCCCAGAAATTAATTGTGTGCTACTGTGCGATTACATGCAGTCGTAGCATAATTTAGGCAGGAAGGGACCTTTTGAAGGTCTCTGGTCCAAACCCGACTTAGATCTGGCTGTTCAAGACCTGATGAGTTTCTCTGGCCCCCAGCCCAGTGTTTGAGTGCACTCGTGCTGGAAACTAATTTTTTTCCCTTGATGTTGAGTTGGGATTTCCTGTAAATCCTCTGCTTCAGCCTCTCAGACATCTAGTAGTTTCCCTTGGACTTGCTCCAGTATGTTGAGACTGCTCTTGTATGCTGGGGAGCCCAAAACTGGGCACAGTGTTTGAGATGTCTCCTCAGCGCTGGTTGGAGGAGGTTGATTCCTTCCCTCAGAGCTTGGTGATGTGCATGTAGACATGCCCAGAAGGAAGTTAGTGAGTTCAAAGGGATGCTAGGCGAGAGAGTTCCTGCTGTGAGGATTTTATTTAGCTTGTGTTGGGATTTGACTTAAATATAAGGCAGTTTCTGTGATGGCTCCCGTGGCTAACGGCATCATCGTTCAGTGAATGAAGAGTACATTTCTGTGCAGCTCCAAGCACTGAGATGGGAGCAGTCTCCCATGGGTAATGAGATGGGCATCTTCTCAATTTCAGCTCACTCTTTTTTTTTCCCCCTCATTAAGACACCTAGATGAATGCTAGCATTTAGATGGGTTCAAACTGTCGCACCCTCTCTGTGTCCCTGTCTGAGCGAGTGAATTGCTGCTGTTTGGCATTGGTACCACAAGACAGGCAGGTAGGCAGGCTGCAGCTGCTGTATTGATTTCATTAGCTTTCCAGTTATTTTCACTAAGTGAAGTCAGGATCCTTTAAGGCCAGACCTTCCAGCTATCGGTTTGGGTTTTTTTTAATTCTTTAATTGCAGCCACGAAGCGGTGTGTTCAGTATACCGTGTGTAGCAACCCATTTTCTCTGCTCTTTTCAGGTAACCATCACTGTAACTGGTCTGTGCCCTACCAGAACCGCTGCATCCTCTTGCAGTGTGGCCAGCTGAGTGTGTGCCAGAATGCCGGAGAACAAGACATCAGAGATCTGCTTGGAGGTAATGCCACACTGCAGGCTCCTGCCAAATCCAGGATCCTGGTCTTTTTGCTTTAAATGCCTACATTTAGCCCATGACTGGCTCTCAGCTGAGGGAGATGGGTTGTCAAGGATGTTGGTTGGGTTGTACAGGACAATTCTCTAGGTAAAGTTGGTTCACTGGAAGAACCGTTTCACCAGCCTGGTAAGGGCTCTGGCACTGACATGCGCGTGATGTGTCTTTGGGTGACTTTTGTATCTCTTGCTGATTAACGGTTTGTCTCCACGTTGACGACACCATTCATTCAAGGCATTTGCACTCCACACGCTGTCTTTTGGAAAAGAAAGGCATTAACAGCTGTATTTATTTTTTTTTTAAGAGAAAGGAAAGTGTCTTGGCATTGTTTTTTCTGAGATTGCCAGGATTTTGTGCCAGAGGCTTCCATAATCAGAGCAGCCTTAGCAGCAATCGCTCACGGTGACTTTCCGGTGCCAAGGTCTTCAATTTTAATTAAGTGACACAAAACCAAAATGGAGCTTGTTGGTAATTGGGCAATCAGTCTTCTAAAGTATGTTCCAAGAGTTTGCTGTACCTGAGTTTAAAAAAAAAAAAAAAAAAAATCTATTCATGGTTCTGCTGGGTTGGCAAAGGTTTCTCTGCAGCATAGCAACCAGACCTTTGATAAGCAGTTGAGATTTATATCACTATAAATCTAGATCACTAGTTGTGAGGGAAATTCTCCCTAAGTATGAAGGTGTAAGTGGAAATTTCCACTCAGTTTTGAGAGGTGAAAATTATGAATCGAAGCCTACTGTGTAACTTTGAAAGCGTGAGTCTTCTTTTCAGGAGCAGGCATTTGTAATGCTGCTTCTGTTGATAATGTGCTCCTGCCTTGTAGCTCTGTACTTCATTTTCCCCCCCTTTTGTGGAATTAATTCCCTGGCTGGGCAAATGCCAGAGGTCTGCAGCAAAAAAACCCAAACTACCAACAAAGCCCCCCCCCAAAACACCAAAGGGATTATGTGCAGTAAAGGCAAAGGTTTGAATTTTCATGTTCTTTCTGACTTCAGGACTGATTTATTCCAGCTGTGCTACAGGTACTGCAGAATATGTGTTCTGGTTTGCATGTTGGGGGTATGAGGTCAGATTTGAGCTTGAGATTTTTATTCTTATGAAACTCACTGGTTTTGTCTTTTTGAAGAAATTGTCAGTGGGAAAAGGGAAACAGTCCTGTTTCACCACCAAAACTATCCACAAAAAAAGGAGAGGATGGTGAATGCACAGGTTGACCGACACAATGTGGAAAACCTGTTTTCCTCAACTGCTCGGACTCACAAGATTCACTTGAGGCATTTGCTTGTGTTTGGAAGTGAAGATGTAGCAACAAATGCAAGAAAAACAATTGCAAGCAATGCTACCCCCACCACGGTGACCCTCGCCACTGCCACAGCTGTAACAAGGAACGTTACAAACGTGACTGTCCTTACTGCAGCTTATGAACCAACTGCCAAAGCATCAAATGCCTCTGGAGGTTCTGGTCTCCTTGCTGAAGCCATGTCATCCAGTGCCTCTTCTCCCAATTCTGGTAACATCTCTGCTTCCGCTTCCAGCCATGTCACCGAGCTTGCGACTACCACCAAAAAATCAGGAAATAGCAGCTCTGTCTCAGTGTTGTCCCCCACTTCTGCTCCCCTCGCTGTCATTTCTGAAGCAAGTACTCAAATGCCTCAAACAGAGCAGTTTCACCCAGCCACGGCTACCACCAGCACTCCCTACTCCATTAGCCCCTCCGCTATTGGAGCTGGCCCAGAGATGCTGAGCCCAATGTTGACCACCCTCATCCCACAGGCTGCAGGAACATCTTCCACTGCTTCCACTCGTGCCACGGCACTTGCCCCCTCGGAGAGTTCACCCTCTGCGAATCGACAGCCTGCCGTTACGTCGCTACATCTAGAGCCAGAAGCAAGTACAGCAAATAAATCGACTTCTCTTCTGGGCTCTACAAGAGGCGCCATAGTTTTAACTACTGCCTCTACAGCAGCAACTACGACTGGGCATGGGATAAAGTCAACGTCTCACATTTTTTCAACAACCACGGCTCCAGCAGATGCACCCAAAACAACAGCTTTGGGCCTTGAAGAAACTCAGGACACGGACAATGAGTATCTTCTCATTGCTGCTGAGCCCCTGACTCAGTACTTGGTGGATAAAAGTTTGCTTCTTGCAGTGCTTTTAGTCGGTACATTTTTTTTCATAACTGTTATAGTTCTTTTCCTTATGCAGGCCTATGAGAGCTACAAGAAGAAGGATTACACACAAGTGGATTACCTGATCAACGGAATGTACGTGGACTCGGAGATGTGAAAGGGTGGGGACAAAACAGTGGGCAGAGAGATGGAAAGGAGATTGAAAGCTTGCCTGACTTGTTTTTCTTTCCTATTTGCCTATAACACAAACTGAAAGTGCTTCCAAATTTACTTCTGGTGCAATTGAGGAGAAATGCCATGTACTGTATTAAGAAAAAAAAATATTTTTTATTCAACCATGCAACAGGTTACTGTAAAAAAAAAAAAAAAGTCATTTTTAAAACTTCCATAATGCACAATAGCTTTGGTCATTCTTCATTGCAAACCAGACCTACAAAGGGTAAGCAGTCATCCTTGGAAAATGCTGCAGCGCTTTTTCAGCTGTTCACAGTGCAAGTTCCTTGTGTTTCATTCGTTCCATGAATGAGAAAAGCAGAGCAAAGGATGCTCTCACCGTTTGCAAAGTGCTATGAAATGGCCAGATGAGCAGTGCAGAGCGTTGCTGCAACAAGGGACTTCTCATCCAGCCTGTGTCATGGTTCAGCGTGCTTCTTGCTTGTGAAGAGGTCTGCTTGCGAGGCATTACAAACTGTTTATGGCTAACCCAAGGTAGCTTTTCACCCTGGAGCGGATTACTGTGCCTCTGCACTTAAATGATCTTATTTTTGTATTCACTTAATAAACGGGGCCCCGGAAGGGCATATCTTGTTGCATTTCTGTTTTCATTCCTGTCCCTGCCAGTTCGGAAGCAAGCAAGTGGGCTTTTGGGGCTTAAGCAAATTAGCTGTACTTCAGTATTCCCAGTGTGGAAGTAGGGACATGTCACAGAAGATGCTGGTTATCTTTCGGCGCGCTGCTTCTGTAATTCCGGAGCAGTATGCTGCCAGTCTCCCAGGAATGCAGACCCATTCATTGCTTATTCGCTTTCATGCATAGAGCATCAGGCTCTGTTTTGGGTTTTGTTTTACATTAAGGACCAGCTCCGAGTTGTTTGTAATTTGGAAACCTTATTGCACATGCGGTTGCAGCTCAGCTCTGAAGATCTGTGGCTGAGAGAGCTTGTAGAAAACACTTGATTTTTAGCAAGTATCCTTCAGTGATTAATGCATCTTATTTGAATGACACATGCCAATAGCAAAATGCTGGATCAAGGTGCATTTTTTTTTTTTAACCAGATTGATAA
Organism: Gorsachius magnificus; assembly: GCA_034008185.1. Lineage (NCBI taxonomy): Eukaryota > Metazoa > Chordata > Aves > Pelecaniformes > Ardeidae > Gorsachius > Gorsachius magnificus. The sequence continues at coordinate 2,845,071 of CM067086.1, read as the reverse complement.
CTTGTCTCTCACTTCGAATTACTTTTCTATGAAATACTTGCTTGCGTGTAATCTTGAGGCTGATAATAGCAAACCTCAGAATTTGAGCTGTTGGGTTTTGGTTTGGTTATTTATCCAAAATCTTTGGCTGTTTAGAATTTGGAGGGAGTCTTTAGCCTGGAAGGGGTTACTTTGTAGACTTCATGTTTGTTATCAAGCTGAAAGTGCTACGAAAACAGCGGCAGGAGAGGCAAGGGGTTGCTTGAAAGAAAGGGGTGGGAGGTAGTTTCCTGAATCCTCAACATTCCAATACAAACTTTGAGGGCAAAATTTCAGCAAGTAGAGTATATTAAGGAAAGGAAAGAGACGGCTTTGGAAGCGAGATGACTTGGTTGTCAGTGTCAGGTTGCATTTTGCAGTGTTTTCGCATGTACCACATCTGCATGCCAGTAGGTCAGAGCATCTCTCGGGGTAATAGGATAGTGTGGTTTTGGGAGTCTCCCTCCTTGAAAGGCTTGAAATATAACCCACAAAATTCACATGATGTTTCCTGCAGGGGGGAAAAAAGTTTGAGGGACTGAATTTCATTGTATTTCAAGGTTGTTTTTAATTGATTTCTCAGCAGAAGGGAACTGAACCCTGATTTCTGCCATCTTCCAGGAGCCACCCATGTGCAGTATCTATGCAGCAAGGTGCTGGGAACATGCCCCAGCATAACTGAGGAGTTGCACCCTGTTGATGCTTGGAACTGTTCACCTCTCAGTGCAACTGTTCTGAGCTGTTAGCAGATGTCAGGCAGATGCTGCTCTACAACCCCAAAGTCCAGACAATCATCTTTACATAGGGATCTCAGGCTTCACCTTAATTGCAGGTGAGTCACGAACCACAGACCTGTGGCCTTCAAGCTGTACTCCAGATACTGAGATAAGAGCTGTCTCCTGGGCTCCCCGCCGTCTCCCAAGTAAGGAGATGGCTGTTACCTCAGAGTCAGCTCACTTCTTTTTCTCTCCATTTAGGCATTTCACATAAATACTTGTATTTCGAAAGGGTGAATCCAGGCAATAGTACTCTTCTTTGTAATTTATCCTTTGCCCATATAAGTGAATTTCTGTCTTGGAAGTGCCTTGCAGCATAAAGGGTCAATGTTGTGCTGTTCTTATAGTGCTCTGCAGTGTGTGTGTGTGTATATATCTATAAAATTTTATTTTTAAGATGCCTGAGCTGTTTCCACAAAGGCAGACCATGATCATCAGACTTGTAATTGCTCATCCTGGAAATGGAGAGATTGCTGGATGAACTTTGCACTACTTGTGGCCTTGTTTCTTTTGGTCTCTCATACACCCAAAGTTGGACACCAGATTCCGTGGAGTGGAAGCTTGTGAAGTTACATTGATTTTTATTCTCTTCTTTGAAGAGATATGAGAGTCCTGTACTGATTTCTTGGTGGGAGTAGGAAGTGAAGGGAGAGGAAGGGGGCATTACTTAAACAAAACTCTGGAAGAGTTTTCTTTTCTAAAACCAGATACTTTCCAAGTTGGGTTTATTAAAAACAAATAAAACTCTGGGGCTGAATTAAGTGGATATGATGTAATTACAAGAGTTGGAATTGGGTTACAACTCTACTGGCAAGAATCTTAGGGTGTTTCTCATGGACGCAGTGAGAGTACTACAACTGCATCACGGCTGAAAGAAACCACAACCATAAAAACCCTTGTGGCTTCTTAACAGGTTCTTACAGGAAGGTGAGTACTCATCAGAAGCTTGTTGCAGTTCCCATAGCCCTGGTATGTTTACATCCAGGTCTCCTCTTCAGATACTGGCACAGCCTGTCTTTTTTGTTCTTATTTGAGTTGCTGTACTTCCAGCTGTGGATTAGTTTCTCAGCAGAAACTGAGCTTTTTAGTGTAAGTCTGAGCACCGGAACAAGTCTTGCCTCAGTGCATTTCTGCACACAAGGTAGAGATCTTTGTGCTTACCATAGAATCATAGAATGGTTTGGATTGGAAGGGACTTTTAAAGGTTGCCCAGTCCAACCCCCCTGCAATGAGCAGGGACATCTTCAACTCGATCAGGTTGCTCAGAGCCCTCTCCAACCTGACCTTGAATGTTTCCAGGGGTGAGGCATCTACCACCTCTCTGGGCAACCTCTTCCAGTATTTCATACCCCCTGATTGTAAAAAATTTCTTCCTTGTATCTAGTCTGGATCTACCCTCTTTTATTTTAAAGCCATTACGCCTTGTCCTATCGCAATGGTGCTCAAAATGCAGTGCCAGCTGGAGAAATGTCAAGTAGGTTTTTCTTTGCATCCCAATGGTTTTGTCTCATAGTAGCTCCGTTTAGGCGTTAAAAAATAAAAATACGAGGCTGGAGCCTGGCCTCTGAACATCAAGGTGTGTTTTCTGGCTTGTACGTTGAAACCCAGTTGTAAAGATTTGGTGGCTTTGCTGGTTCTGTTTTGCATCTAGCTACTCCTGAGCAGCAGGACTGTGGAAGGCGGATTGCACATGCAGTCCTCTAAAGGGCTCTTCTGTAGCAGTGGCTTGATATGCAAGTGCAAAGCAATTAGGATTTCTTCCCTTTTGGCTCTTTTTGTCACCAGTAGCAAACATTCGCTTGGTTGTTGTTTCTACCTCCAAACCATTGTTTCTGTTTGGGCGAAAGCCAGCCTCCATTCTAGGCTTCGCTTGATTTGTTTTTGAGGCCGCAAACAGTGGCAAATCTATTGCGTTTCCCGGTGCAGTGCTGCGATAGTTAATAGCGACTATGTTAGATGAGGAAATGCAACACCTTTGAATGTTTGCTTGCAGAATTCACAATATAACAATAGACGGGGTCCTACCAAGTTATCTACAAGACATCTGCCAAGGGACTGCCAAAAACAACATTCTGCTGCTGTGAAGCGTAGCATATGTGATGCATGTTGGATTTCAACCTGTTGCATGGCCTCTTTCTCAATAAAATACAGGAACATCCTGGAATTAAATTTAGATTAAATTAATTCTAAATGCCACCTCCCTCTTATTTATTTGCCTGTATTCAAAGCATGTTGTTCTAGGCAGCGGAGAAGAAAGGGAATAATGGAATGTTAAAATATTTAAAAGAAAATAGGAATTCAGAATTTTTTGACTGCAAATTTGAGTTTGCAATATGCCATGTGGTGTCCAGAGAATTGGACAGAACTCTTAAGCATGACCTTTAAAACAGCTAATGCATGTAGTCAGAAAACACCCAGGGAGCTCTGAAAACAGAGGTATCGTGGAGTTGGTTTCTCTGGATTTGGCATCAAAAAAGGAAACCTGAGCCATGCCCTCCTGAAGCATTTCTAAGGGCTTTTTCCACTGTGGGTTCTCCAATACGCCAGAAAGGCAAGTTCATATTGCATCATCTCCCCTGGCCAGGGCAACTCCAGTTGTCTACTGTCCATGGCCTCTAAGTCTCATGAAACTTAATTATCTTTGTTGTGCATGGCTGAAGTTGGCCCGTGGGTTCAAAAGCAAATGCTTTCATCTTTTCACAATGTATGGGCTTGTAAATTTGTGCTTTTCTTGAAGAAACCAGGCTAAACAGCAAAGCCTAAAGCTGCAATGATTCCTACCTGCTCGAAGGCCTAAGTAGTTCAGGGTTAGGGCTCTGCTTTGACTTTTTGGTCTTGCTGGATAGGTAGTTATTGTGGGCAAAGCCGGTCTTTGCTCTACAGCATTTTGGGTCGACTTCCATGTAGTTGCCTGTCCTTGGACCTTGACCTTGGACCTTGTCTTTCTGTGCTGCTGCTAGGCTGGTTGATCTATTCGAGCAGTCCTGCCTTGGCTGAGAGATACCAGCAGGTTGTGCTGTGAGGCAGCGCTTCTGGAGCTTGCCTTTTCAGCCTCCCTCTGGCTGGGAAACCCCAAAGAGTCGCGGAAAAAAAAGTCTCTGCCTGGTCTGGGGCTTCCTGGTTAGCCCTGGGTGATGTTCAACTTGTGCCTTGGCTGGAGTTCTGGTTAAATTATGAGGTATGTTCGAAGGAGAAGTCCTTTGCTAGCACGTGGAACTTGCCCAATATCCTGCTGGTCCCAATTAAAAAGACTAAAGCTGTTTGGATGGGATTGTACAATCTGTTTGAAAAAGCAAACAAATAACTTATCTTCCTGAAACGTGGCTAAATAGTTTAACCCCTTCAAGCTGGGACAGGTGAAACCAATTACACTGGTTTGAGGCTCATGAACTTAGGCAAGTGGTTCTTTACTGCATGCAGATGAAATTGTGGAGCCCGAGCCTGTGAGTGTAAACACGGTTAAATCTCGCCCCGTAACTCTTATAACACTAAGGAGTGGAGAAGAAAGGAGGGAGGGGTCTATTCAGCTTGAAAATGCTCACATTTAGAAGTGACTATTCATGGCTAGTTTAAAAAAGAAAAAAAAAAAAAATGAAATGTCAAATTTTAACTAAATTCTAGAGTCCTCAGATTTCAGCCACTGCTGCAGATTAGGTGGTGAGAATTGTCAAAAGTATCTAAACAGGGACATAAAACCCAAGAGTTATATTGTGATTTCTCTGCTGTAGGCATGTTTCTGAGCAGCTCTACTCATCCCTGGTCAATGCAGCTGTCGTGGTTTAACCCTGGCTGGCAACTCAGCACCACGCAGCCGCTCGCTCACTCCCCCCACAATGGGACGGGGGAGAGAATCAGAGGAGTAAAAGCGAGAAAACTCATGGGTTGAGATAAAGACAGTTTAATAGGTAAAGCAAAAAGCCACGCACGCAAGCAAAGCAAAGCAAGGAATTCATTCACCACTTCCCATGGGCAGGCAGATGCTCAGCCATCCCCAGGACAGCAGGGCTCCATCACACGTAACGGTGACTTGGGAAGACAAATGCCATCACTCCGAATGTCCCCCCATTCCTTCTTCTTCCCCCAGTTCTATACTGAGCATGGCATCATATGGTATGGAATAGCCCTTGGGCCAGTTTGGGTCAGCTGTCCTGGCTGTGCCCCCTCCTAGCTTCTCGTGCACTGGGCAGAGCTGAGAAGTCCTTGGCCAGTCTAAGCACTACCAGCAACAACTAAAACATCAGGGTGTTATCAACATTGTTCTCATACTAAATCCAAAACACAGCACCATACCAGCTACTAGGAAGAAAATTAACTCTATCCCAGCTGAAACCAGAACAGCAGCTAAGCTGAAGTCAGCAGCTGAATAATGATTAACGTAGGCTGTACCATGGGGCAGAAGTTCCCTGTGCTCTCAGGAAACTTGAGACACCTTTTACCACAGGAGGGGAATGGGGAGGTGCGTGGTGGCTGCCAGCTGGTCCTGCAGCCTTGTGGCATTAGGCAATACCAAGAATATCTTTGGTATGGTGGAGTAACTTGTGTGATCCAGGTGTTGCCAGCGAGCAGATGAGCCTGTAAAGTGCCAGAAAAGGGAGTTTGCTCAGGGAGGAAGCTTTGCTGGTATCGGTGCACAGGGTGGTGCTGCTGGGGAGCAGCTGAAATACTTGCCGATGATTTTAATCAGAACTAGGTAAAGCCTGTTATGTAGGTATGCGCTAACATGGCTACTCAAGGTGCACAGGGTAGATGGAAGAGACGTGTGGTCTGGATGAATGTGCTGTGTGCTTCTGGCTGGCTTGCTTATGGCGATCTGTTGCAGGTAGAAGGTGGCTTTAAACTGATTCCTCCTGTGTGCATCCTGGTGAATATTCCCAGGAATGAGAGATCAGCAGCCGTGCTGTGTGCTACAAGCCGATGTCTACAGGTTCCAAGCAGAAAGGCTTGGTCTGTAGGATGAAAACCAGCTCCTTTATTTCATTCTCCTGTTTGCTGGGTGGAAACGTATTGCAAGGATGTTGAAAGAGCTGAAGGCAATTTTTTTTTTCTGATTTATTGATTTTTACGTATTCCTACATGTCTTGAATATTTCGGCTATGCTTAGTATTGAGCTAAAGATCTTCAGAAAAAATGAGCTTCCCTGGAAATGGCACCTTGGAGTGAGTCAGTTTTCACCAGAGCTTTCTCCAAGGCCCAGCCCCCAGCTGGGTTGAAGTCATCAGCATCTCACAGAAGGTCAGGGAGGTTCCTGTGGAACCCAGAACTACCTTGGGAATTTCTGTGGAAAGCTTTGCACTTTCCTTTCTAATTCAGTCTGCAAGGAGAAGTAGAGAGACTCTTCTGCAGGAGAGAGCAATCTCGTCCTCCAGCAGTCTGTGACATGCAGGGAGCATCCCATTTGGAAGGAAATGGTGAGCCTCGTTAACATGGTCTCCGTGCCTCTCCTGGATCACATGCAGCCCTGGGGTCTGTTTGTAGCCAAACATAAAGCTTTTTCAAAAGATGATCTCACCAGTTGAAAACCACATGCATGTGAACCAAAGCAGGAAGAGAGGCAATGGCTGAAAGGGATGGAGGGCTCCACATGGGCAGCAGATGCGCAGCGCTTGCACTGGGACAAACTCATGTGGTTTTTTTTCCAGCTGTGAGCCTTGGTTCTGCCATCAGCGTCTGCAGGGCTTGGTGGAGTGTCCTTTTCTTTGAATGTCTGCAGTTTCATTAGCCAGCAGGGAATTCTGGAAAATGTTAGTGAGAGCTGTCAGACTGTGTAATGATCTCCCAAGGGAAGGAGTAGCAGCCCTACAGGAGTTCAAAACCTTGCAGGCTGATGTAGCTCAGGAAAAATCCTGGGGATGAATGGGATGACCTGAGAAATCTTCTGTGAAGAGGTAATAAATGATGGAAGAAATCAGATGAGCTGGAGAGAACTGTGTGCATGCTAAAGGAAAAAAAAAAGACCAGGCATTCCCATGAAGAATAGTCCTTTCTTAACTGGACTGGGCAATTAGTCTTCATGCTTCTGGGTATACATGGCTGCTGGCCAGATGGAAGAGCAATATACCTCTGCATGCATGTGTACAGAACTGCCTGCAGAGGGAATTAAAAGCCCAAACAGAAGCATTCTTTGAGGTACCTGATGTTAGCGCTGAGGAGATGTTGTTACCCTGTTGACGTGAGTTGCTAGCTCAAAATACTGGGCTTCGCTGCTCCACGTCGCGGGGTCACGGAGCTAGTTTCTGGCCCCAGGACTGTGTAAAGGTTTGCTTCGTCACCTTGTCCTTTCCCTAGCTCAGCTTTAAAGCTCTTCCTGATTGCCTCTTGCTAGGGAGAGCGCGCTGCAGTGGTAAGGTGAGCCTGCCTCATCTCCCTGGTCAGGCACGTGGACACCCGCTGTGGGTGCTCCTTCCCACCCCACCACAGGCGTGCTCTGGTGTGGGCATGTGCCTAGGAACTGTCATCCCACAACAGCTTTGAAATGCGTGTACTTCACCCATCGCCAACAGAGATGTCACTGCTCTTTTTCAAAGGAAAACGCAAGACTCTCCTGTAAAAAAAGGCATGTGTCAGATGTCCCTTCCACATCTCTGAATCTGCTTGGCTCCCAATGCATGAGGTTTAATATTCCTTCATGTCTTGCCATTTCCTGCCAAAAATGACCAGCAAGGTGCCACAGGGCTAATCCTTATTCCAAGATTTATTACACTACAACCCCCCCGTTTTACCACTGCTAATTAAAACTGAACTCCACGTATCAAATGGCCATGTACCTTTTGCAGGGCTGCCATGTGCTACCTGTTTGTTCTCTGTGGGTTTACTGGTGGTTCCAGTGAGTTGAGGAGGACTAATAATAAACCTGCACTAAAACCAGCTGCATTGAACTTTAAACCCAAAAGAAAGGCAATATCAGGGACGGTTTTAACCGCAACATGCTCTTTAGTTGAAACCTGGGCTGGAGCTGCCTTGTGATACTATGTGGGTTGGGTGGGGATGCAGTCTGCGTCGTTAACCTACTGCTATAATATTTACACAGATGATTTTAGCTTCTGACAACGGGAAAATTATTTTCTGTGCAACCTTTTGGCTTGGGCCACCCACGTGCCGTGGGAGAGATGAGGTCGCAGGAGCGCTGGCATCGGTCCTTCCACAAGGTTCTCACGCTCTTGACAGGTAAAGAGTCACTGAGCAGGAGACGGGAGTACCTCTGGGGAAGGTGGATTTTAAATCACCTCACCTTGTCTTTTGTTCATCCCCTAGCTACAGCAGCCTTGCTGAAGGCTTTTCCCAGTGTAGATCCCTCTTGCTGTGAGTAGGCTTCACAATAGACCTAGGCCTTAAAGACCCTTGCCTCTAACAGCTGGCTTTGAATGGGACTGGTGGGGCTGGGCAAAGGTGTGGGACAGATGGAGCAATCTGCCCTGCAAGCTGAGGTGGGGCTGAGGTGCCAAGGCAGGTCACTGCAAGGCTGAGACTGCCTTTTTTTTTTTTCCTTTTCCTTTTTTTTTCCCCCCTCCAAGTTTTCCAGAGTTCCTGGCCAATATATTTCAGCTGTCACGTGTTGGGGATGTGCTGCAGCATCACCTATCTGAGCCAGCAAAACCTCGAGAAAAAGGGGTGTCTTAAGAGAAAGGCTGTGCTAGTGAGGTCTCTGGGCTGATTGCCTGAAACACCTTGGGCAAAGGAAGACTTCAGGTGCTGATTTCATTGGGACCTCCTGAGGTGCCTCCTCATTCAGCCAGAATGTGGACCACAAGCTAAAGCAGAGGTTTCCTGAGCACGGCTGCTGCTCAGCCCTGGGCAGGGGTGAGCTCCGGCTGCCCCAGCCAAGCAGCAGCTGGTTTGTGTTACTGGGGCCCAATAACAACTGCCTCTTCCCTGTATGCGTGCCGGTGGCTTGGTGCTTGTGAGGCCGTAGCTGCTGCCTGCCCTTGGTGCTCCTGCTCTCCAGGTGATCTGTGTGTGCTGGCAGCAGAAGGAAGGGTGAAACGTTGATTTTCTAGCTTTGGTGTCAGGGCAGAGCTTCTCCTGTTGGCTCAGAAGAGAAAGGGCTAGGACAACCGAAAATGAGCTGAGGGGGCTGCTGCTGCTTGCTTTTGGGCCAGCTGTTCTTGCTATGTGACTCTCACAGCGGCATTCACCAGAGTCAGGGGAGGGAAGACAACAGGAGCGTTCAGCAAGCTACAGTAAAAGCAGAGAGCAGGAAGAAGAAGAGACAGGTCCTTGAGGTCTCTTATTGAGCACCCTGTCTGTTGAACTTTGGCCACCTGCTCAGGAAGAGCGGTCCTTGCATGGGCAGGGTGATGAAGAGCACCGGGTTCTCTTGCTTGTAAGACTGTCTGGAAGCATAAGCCTGGACGGCTTGCAAAACAGCGGCCATGGGATGGGTGAGAGCGTGGAGGGGAGAGTGGCTGCACATTCTTCATCCCAGATGTGTCATCAAATCATAGAATCATAGAATGTTTTTGGTTGGAAGGGACCCTTAGAGGTCAACCCCCCTGCAGGGAGCAGGGACACCGCTAACCACATCAGGTTGCTCACAGCCCCGTCCAACCTGGCCTGGAATGTTCCCAGGGATGGGGCCTCCACCACCTCTCTGGGCAACCCCTGCCAGGGTTTCACCACCCTCATTGGAAAGAATTTCTTCCTTAGATCCAGTCTAAACCTACCCTGCTTCAGTTTAAAACCATCACCCCTTGTCCTGCCACAGCTGGCTCTACTAAAAAGATTGTCCCCATCTTTCCTATAGGCCCCCTTTAGGTACTGAAAGGCCGCAACCAGGTCTCCCCGCAGCCTTCTGTTCTCCAGGCTGAACACCCCCAACTCTCCCAGCCTGTCCTCCTAGGAGAGGGGCTCCAGCTCGACCTGCTGGCCACGCTTCTCCTGATGCAGCCCAGAGTATGGTTGGCCTTCTGGGCTGCCAGTGCACATTGCCGGCTCATGTCCATGCTCTGGTGAACCTCACTTCCCAATGGTTCATTTGCCAGGATGTGGTGCTTGACATCGCCAGCCTAGGAGATTTAGGTGTGCCTGAAAATGTCACTAGTAAGCTGTGCCATGTATCATGATACAGCTGCTGTAGAGAATGCAGGCCGCTTGAAGCCAGGGAAGATGACCCCATTGGCTTTGTAGGGTTGGAGCCAGGGCCAGAGGGTCACTTCCAGGCTCTGTAGTCTTCTAACATGTTGTGTCAGTGGCATTGGCAGTTTCCTGTAGTGCAGGTGCCTGGAAATGGGTGACAACTGAATTCAAGTGACAAGGGCCAGCCTTGCTGCTCATGCTTTGGAACACCTTACTGGTGGGGTCCATTCTCCATCCTTCTGTGGCTATCACCCAAAGGCCAGAGGTACTGTTAGATCTTGGGACAGGAGAGCAAGAGGTGCTTCCTTAATGATGTGCTCTCCAAAGTATCTGACACAGGAACGTGCTACAAAGCTCGTAGCCTTCAAGTGCATGAAAAGAAGAGAAGCTGACCAGCCTGTCCTACACAATATATCTTTTATTAGTTAATATTTAATTATTTAAAATATTGTAGTCATGCTCCCCATTGCATTAGGCTGGAAGCATACATATATTTAAATGTTGCCCATACCTTGAAGAGCTTGTGACCTGTACAGACTAGACATTTTTGGGTAGAAAAGAGAGTAAATGCAGAGAAGTAGCAACTTGGGGAGATAGAGGAGAAGTGCGGTGAAGTTAAGAGAAGTGGCTGGGTCTCTGGTTTCCAGTTTACTGCTTCCTGCCCCATCCCTGACAACACAACTTCTTTTTTTATACAAGAAGAAGGATCCATGGTAAGGGGGGAAGGAAACAGAAGCTGTCCTGCTCTAGAGGTAGTGTCAGTTCTGCTTTGAAGCTTTCCACGAGGCACTGGCTCTCCGACAGAGATGTTGGCTCCAAATAAAACTGTTCCAGGACATTTCCTCAGCGTGCTGCGCCACAGCAGTCCGCGTTGGCTGTAACGCTGAGCAGACCGCTCAGGGCGGTTTGGAAGAGCAACAAACTGCCTGCCAGGAAACACGCCTTCATTTTGTGGCAGGCTGGGAGAAAATGTGTACTGGGCTGCCGTTGTTTTGCATGTCAGAAACACTGGGTACTTCAAATCACAGGAGAGGAGTATCGTACCAAGGCTCAGCGTGCCTTGAAAGGACCAGAGATGGTCTGCAGAGTACAAGGTCCTAAAATACATGGATTTTCATAAAAATCTATTTTTTCGCCTTGACTGGGATGTGGGTAGCCATGGCAAAAAAAGGGGACTTTTTGTTGTCTTACTATCTACTTCTGCTAGCTGGATAAGAGTCTTGTGTTGAACCTGTGGCTTCATGCTGCTGTTCTGTAAGCTATGGACTCAGGCTGAGGTGTCACCTCATCAGGCATTTGTTCCCTAGGGGTTGCTGCATCTCCTGTGGTACTGATTCAGCTATTTCTGCTGCTCTGCTCTGTACTGAATTAACAGCATGGCTTGTTGGGGGTGGGAGGGTGTTCCTTGCTTTTTTACTTTTTCAATGAAAGAAATCAGGAACGGGCTGTTCTCCGGCACCATCGTTCTCTCTTCAAATGTTTGATGCAACGTTTCCTTTAAACCACCTTCCTTTGACCTGAAGAACAGGCTCTGCACTATCTATTTTTTAGCATTCAAGGGCCACGACCTCTATCACCATTGCTGCTATTGAGTGGTTATTGCCTAAGAGACCCATCTCTGGATTTGGTTCTGGATTTTAAGTAGTGGATTCTGGGTAGGTTAGCTCAGTAGGCATTGATGTGATTCAGCTAATTTGAGACGTGTTTTCACTGGAAAACTAATGAGTGCGTGTCTGAGCCAACTTTAAAAGTCCTCTTTTCTTGGTGAAGTGTGGGATTGCTCAAGACAAGGTGACAGAATATTTATTTTAACTTTTAAATCATGGCAACAGTTGTATTTTTCCCTGCCTACTCACTGCCTTAAAACTAAAAAACAGCTGAACCAAACTTTCCAAAAATATTAGGCAGAAACCAGAAGGGCAAAATTCCACCTGAAAAGGTTAAAGTTTAATGAATTTGCTTACAACTGAAAAAAGCCATTTGAGAATAGAAATGAGAGCTGTCCGTACGTGCTTCTCTTCTAATATTAATAGTAATAAGAGTGCTAGATGGCCAAGGAGTGTTTTATAGGCACTTCAGGTTCCTAAGAAGATGCCAAAAGTCTGTCGTGTTGACAGCTGTTAACAGTATATGGCAGCATTGCACAACAGCTATTCAGAAGTGGGGAAAACTGGTTCCTAGTGAAAATTGAAGTAAATAAAAGGAACTATAATTACTCCAGCTGGAGTATGGCCTGGCCAGTGAGACTTCTAAAACTTCGCCTGCTGTAAGCTGTGTCAAAAGTGGTCGGTTCTCCACTTTGCATCTCACGCAGAAAAGGAGCCTCTGAGAGCAACGCTTTAGCTGGCACCGTGTGAAGGTCCAGAGCTCAACCTGGAACGGGAATCATCTAGTAAAATTCAAATGCCACCCCTGGCAGCACAAGGTATTTTATTGGCAGCTGTTTATTCAGGTGTTGACTCAGTCTAGCTTTTGAGATCTGACAAGATCAAGAGCCCTAAAGGGCTATGGCCACGGGCATTAATAAAGCAATCTCATTAAGAGATAATTAAGTCACATTTATTAAATTCCTAATTAAGCAGCCAACTGTTTGTTAGGTAAGGAATGCTCATTTGGGATTATTCACTTCCACACCCTAGCAAAAGGTTAAAACGAGAGGGGGGAAAAAAAAAAAAGAAAAAAATCCCCCACCTTCTGGAATATAATTTATATTTTAGGTGTGGTGCCTGTGGAGGAAGCAAAGCCTGAAGCCTCTGCCCTGCTGAGGTGGAGGGAGAACATTTCCCGAGAGTTAGCTGCCTCCTCCTGGGCATGATTGCACAGTGGGAATGGACGGTACCGCAGCAGGAGCTCTGCATCGGTGCTGCTCCTTGGGAACAAGAGAAATGCAAATCTGAACATGGGAAGGGATCTCTGTTTGCCTCCCTTGGTGTCTTAAGCAGCTTGGGTTAAACTCAGCTCTACTGTGAAACCATGGCCTCTTCAAGTCTTAACTAAGACCCCAACCAGGCCTGAAACTGCTGTACAATCTGGCCGGAATTTTGCTACCCCTGTTTAGCAGATGGGGAAAAATGGGACCTAAATGGAACTGATGACATTCCTAAGATGACCTAGTGAGACCGTACTTGAAAACTCAACTGAAGGCTTCTGAGCAATCTCCCTTAAATAGCATATCCTCCCTCCGTACTGTGGAGGCTGGCTTGTCCTCAATATGGGACACTTTGGGCTCCTCAAAACAGTTTTCTGCTCTTACTTTCTGTTAGCTTCAGCTCTTCTTTGCAGAATCCCAATGGGACAGTTTTACTCTGCTTAAAGTGAATAACAACAAAAAACCCTGCTGAATTGATATTTACTGGCTTGAGAACATGGGAATCCAGAAGAAAATGTGCCTGTGTTATCTTGAGGGGTTTTTTGTTTGACGACGCAGAGAGGAGGAGGATGGGAGAGGGCTCCACCAGTGCCCATGAACCTTGCACAGAGCTGGCAAGGGTGCTGCGATACTGGTGGGTTTGGCCACACCTAGGGGAGTGGATGGTAGGCAGCAGCGTTTGGCCTGGGGCTCTGGGGCAGACTTCTAGGTGGAGCCTAATAACCTCCTGTTCCTGCTCCTCCTAGCTACCCACAGCAGTCCTGGAAGCTGTGCTAGACTGCTAATTTGCCTGTGCTCCTTTCCTGAAAACTCTTGGAGCCTATCGCTAAGATAAATGTCTTGCCACAGGGTTTACCTTCCCTCTCTCCTTTATAGTGGAACAGATGGACATGCTCATAGCTGTAGACAGCTTCTGTATTTGGACTGATTATAGGCACCTCTGATCTTTAGTTTCTGTTGCTTATCTGTCTGGTTCAAGCTCCTCTCTTTTCCAGAAGACGATGACAAAAATGCTGATGGAGTTATTGGAATGGTTAATAGTCTGGGGCACTGGCTGATGTCCAGGTTTAGCAACTGCTAAACTATGGCTTAGAGCAGTGAATTCCAGTCCAAGCTATTTAAACACCTGGCCTGGCCGGGAGAAGTTGTTTCTTTCAGCAGCCCCAGAGCAGCAGTTGGAGTCAGGAATATGAGATTTCCAGATCAAATGAGGATTATTTTCCTTTCACGCACACACTGTGGCTGGAGATCCCATCCAGGGCTAGCATGGATCAAAATTGTGACTGAAGGGTAAAAGTGGTAGGCACGTAGGTCCACAGCAATAAGCAGCTTAAAAATAGTTTGCACTCCTGGTTTGTTCCTTCAGCCTTTCCTGGTGCCTCTGTCTTTGCCTCCCATTCTGCTATGGGTTCCTCAGTCTATAACAGGACCTATAGCATTAATGATATTTTCAGCCAGAGCTGAGTCTGCTCCGTGCTGTCCTGAGTCCAATAAACTACTGTCATCAAATTTCAGGCTTTCTTTGGCTTGCATAAGGTTGAGGGGCCCCTTGCTTCTCACAGGCTGAGGTTTAAGCATGGCAGTAAGCTCAGGGTGCTCCAAGGCTCTTAAACAACACAGCTCACAAAAGAGACCTGGTGGTATGGCTTGTATAAAGCAGGCTGAAGCTGGGAAACATATGGCTTTAGACTGAGTTTCCAGCTAGTTTTATCATTTTTGGTATCTTTTGCCCTTCATCACTGTAGAGCATGCAAGTCAAAGGGGGCTGGTCATGCTGCTTTGTTTACCTTGTCCGGATCAGGCAGTCTCAATGAAGATCTAGGTACAAGGTGAGTTGTGAAGATTAAATTCTGATGATGGAGCAGAGGCACCGCAGTGTGGAGCAGTTTCTGCTGCTTCATCACTTGCATCTAGCCCAGCTCTGGATTCACCTTCAGACCTTCTTCAAGGAAAGCAGGTGTGGTCAGATGAGCTGGGTGGGGGACAGGGCCTGGAATTAGAGGTGGAGATTATGCGTAACAGTTTCTGAAGGACTTTTCCTGGGGGGTGGCTGCAGCTGGAGCCACATGGTGGCCAGGTGTCACCCATTTAGGGTGACAGAGCTTGCATGCAACAGGCAGAGCTAGACTGTGCCTTAAAGCCATTCACTTCTAATCACTTCAGTTGTTAGCATCGTGACAAGGTGGATGAATGTAGGCAAGGAGGATGTTTCCTTTTGACTTCTCCCTTTTTCCCATTCAAGTAGCAGGGCCATCACTCAGAGCACTATTTTCTTGAGTACACTGTATCTGGGTGAAATTGGTAGCCCTGGTACCTATTTTCATTTTGGCCAGGCAGGGAAGCAGTTCATGTAGAGGTGAGATCTCAGGTAGGATCAGTCCCTTGTCTGACAGCTGTTCAGAGTCAGAAATTGCCATGAGGATACAAAGTGCCCGTGAAATGATCTACCAGTCTTGCCTCCCCTGTGGATCTGGGTCCATGGTTTGGTAGGAAGGGATGCTCTTGGGCAGCAGGCAGGGCCGTCTTTGGCACACCAAGAACACTAGCCAGAACTGAAGCCTCCCTTCCTGTGGACTTGACTTTGCTGATCTGAATTTGCACTGGTGGCATCTGAGGGCTGCTTGTCACGTAGATTTATATTCACAAACACACATTCACTTCTACATACCGATAATACATTTTTTCCCCCTTCTTTCTGTTAAATTTGCTTTCTCCATGTGAATTCTGATTTACAAGTATGCTCTTTCTGGTTATTGAGTCCTTTTCTCAACACCCTTCCTCTTGCCTCTTTCATAGCCTAAGCCAAAAATATTTGTCTACCACAAGCAATCAATGCCAGATTTATTGTGTGGGCAGGACTAACACTGAGTAAGGGCTAACAAAACAGAGAAAACTGATGTTTCACTAAAAATAGACGTGCTGCAGAAGGTAGAAACTGGTTCCTCATGTTGAAACTAAAGGATAATTAATTGAGCAATTGGGGTGAATTTGGAAAATGATTCTTGGTGAACCACATCCTTCCCGTGCTCAGTGAGGAGGCAGAGGATGATACCGTTTTGAAGCAAGCGCAGCAGTGGTGAGAGGGGCCACATTTGCAGCTGTTGGTGACTAAAGCTGCCTAACGCTTGGCTTTGTTGTAAGAGGTTAGAGCATTACTGCCCAGGGGTGCATGGTGGCAATTTTTGAGATCTTCCTTTCTGAGTGAGTAGGAATCCACGTGGAGCTCAGTCTCAAGTAGAGCAGACAAACTTTGCAGAGGGAGCGGACGTGGCAAGATTGCTTGCTTGCTGGCTTGTCTGTTTTCTCCCTATACTTTGCCTGTCATGCCCACCGTTTCGGGGCACTGTCACTTGCCATGGCCTCAGGCAGTGCCAAACGGTGATTTTAGTGAGGGCATCCATACTCTGAGATAGCAAATGCTATTGGTCTGGTCTAGTGCTGCTGAAGGTAATTTAGACTTAATTCAGTGTTTTGCACTCTGGATCAAGCCCTGAAACTTAACCCAGCTATGTTATTGCACCTACTTGAAGATCATTCCATAATTTAATCTGTTGCCCTCTAACCCATGGTCTCTGCAACATCTGACTCAAATGATGTTTTCATCATTTTAGTACAACAGATTATAGCAGCTGATTCCCAAGGCAGCACCTGCTTTTAATTGTAGCTGATAGATCATTAGCTGCAAGCACCATGGTTGCCAACACGGGGAAGAAACCTGTGCCAGAAGCAAGCTGTTCCTGATGCTGAAGGACAGGGAGAATGCCTGGCTGATCTGGTGCACTCTTCTTTGAAGGTGATTTGCAGTGAGAGCAAGGGGAGAAATGACCTAAAACGTCCTGTGATAGGGACATTGTCGGGATTTCAATATGTGACCACTGAAGCTTATTATGCTTGGTGGTAATGGAAGGCCCTCTGATTTGAAATGTAGGTGCATCTAAAATCTTGTCAAATCATCCCTTAATCTTCCATTCAACAGGCTAGAGGAAAGGCATGTCCCACTGAAACCAGAAGGTGAACCAGTTGCTGCTTGAATAATTTACTTCCTATGATGATACCTATGATGTCCACTGATGACAAATTAGGCAGAGGGCTTGCCATCACAATAGTAGTTACGTGTCTATAAATTCAATGAAACCCCTGGGCGGGCAGAAGAGAGGGGCATGGGTTGGTGTCCTACATGGGGAGGAGACCAGCAGAACTCGGCTGTGACACCGTCCCTGTCTCTGTTTTGCCAAACCAGCACAGTGTGGGCTGGCCAGCTAGTACGTGTGCTAGGCAGCTGTTCAGCCTGCACAGAGCACTTGACTGGCAGCAAAACATTATTTATTGCCTGGTGGGTATGAAAGAGGGGAGCTGCAGGGTTTTTAATGGTGGAGGTCTCACAGTGAACATGGGACATACATCACTGGGAAGAGAGTTGTATCAATTCTTCTTTTTCCAGAGCACCTTCTTACTGTCAAATGCAGCTTTCCCTCCTCTCTTGCTGCTGAGTCTTTCTAAAATGAGCCATAGCAATTGTTTTGAATATTCTCACAAGGCTTTAGAAATACCAACTTGGTCAAATTTATTATTTTCTAGGGGCAACTCTGACTCCCCTTGTCTATTGCCTGGTCTGCACTGTGTGTTCTTTAGTCTTCACTAATTTTGTTCTTGGCATCTTGAATCCATGGGAGACCTAGACATGCAGGCTGGAAAAGACTTGATAAAATCATGCAGTTCTTCCTATGAACAGAGATAGCATCAAGCATACCCAGACCATCCTATAGATCATACCTAGACATCTTGACAGTGATTTGTCTATACCCGTTCCTGAAGATCCTACATGAAGAGGCTTCTACAATCTCAGTTGTCTGCTATAATGCTCAACTAACTTCATAATTTTGAAGTTTTATTGTAGTGATTTACTGAAATCTTGCTTATTATAAATTTAGCCTTTTATATTCTTTTCCAGGCAAACAATCTGAACAATGTTCTTTAGTTTAAAGAGTTTACATATTTAAGGTGTCTTGCCATATATTTTCATTTTTTTCCTGTGAGATAAACCAAGTGTGTTCTTTCTGACTTTTTTCTTGATTATAATTATATTATTTATTTTCCATTAACTAGATCACACACAGAATCACAGAATGGCAAGGGTTGGAAGGGACCTCGGGAGATCACCCAGTCCAACCCTCCTGTTCAAGCAGGCTCCCCCAGAGCAGGTTGCGCAGGACATCGGCTAGGTGGGGTTTGAATACCTCCAGAGAAGGAGACTCCACAACCCCCCTGGGCAGCCTGTGCCAGGGCTCAGTCACCCTCAAAGTCAAGAAGTTCTTCCTCATATTCAACCGAAACCTCTTACGTTTCGGTTTGTGCCCATTGCCCCTTGTCCTGTTGCTGGGCACCACATCACATTTTGGGTGAGAGGGAATTGGAAGAGGTTAAAACTCTGCTAAGGTAGAGATCTGTAATTGTAGAAAACCACTTTAATATCAACTCCTACAGAACAGTTCAGCCCAGTGCCAGGTGTCTCATATGGCCAGTAATGAACAGGGAAAATGTAAAAAAAAATGGGGTATGCTTACTCCATAAAGTGCTCTCAGCTTTCAGCAATCAGTGGTTTAAAAACTTCCTGAGCTGGAGGTTACATCTATATCCTCACATTTAGTAGACCCCTATGGACTAATTCAATTGGCTGACAAAGAGGTTGGAAAAATTTTATAGTTAATCTTCAAAGCATCTGGTGACATTAAATTCCTCGATTTGTGTGTTGTCCACACAAAACACGTATTTCCCACAGCTTGTCTCAGATATGCTTGCCGGGCAATTTAGCCACTGCTCTCCCCACTCCCCCCCTTATCTACCATTAGTTCTTGTACTGTGAGAAATAGCAAGTGTTCTCCATATCATTTGTGTTTGCAGAGACCAGTGGCAGCTTGTTTGGGCTTTTTTTCTAGTACCAAATGTATTTCACTCCTAAAGTCCTAGAATAAGATTGACCTTCTCTAGACAAATTATTGCAATTGGTCTGCACTCCTGGCTCTTGTTTAATTTGTGGTTTAGTCCAAGTCCTGACCCTTTTCTTCAGTGCTTTGCATAGTCAGTTATTCCCCTTTTTGAACAGGTGTGTTTGATTTATTATTTCCCCTCTCCCTCTTTAGGGTAGCTCCTCACCCTTTTCTTCACTGAACTTTGCTTTTTGCAAAGCAGACATTTGTCCTGCAGGTGGGGACGGCTGGAATCAGCACCATGCATCTTCATCAAGAGCCCAGTGCCCCAGCACTGAAACTCTACATCTCACAAGATATGTGTAACCAACACTTTGCTTTGGAGTTGTCTACTTCTAAAACATCTTTGTTTGCAGGAACAGCAGGAGAAGCCTGACTTCACAAATCTAAATCTAAACTGAACCATTTCATCTGTGCCAGGGAATAAGAACATGCTTATGGACAGTTACTGCAGGTTAGGTGTCACTAGGGCCATGAATTTTGAGAATTCAGGATTATTTGCTCTACTAGACTAGATCAAGAACGTCTTTCATCCACTTTGATTGCTGGTTCCACAAGAGAAAGTAGATATTAAATGCTGGGTCCTGGGCAAATTAGTCTGCCAATTCTTGCATCATATGTGGTATTTCACCTTAACAGTTCCATCCAGCTAAACAAATAAGATGATCACTTAAGGATCAAAGCTTTCATCTGAAAGTTTAAGGATGAGTAGATGTGCTGGGAAATGTGACCCCTAGTGACAATTTAAAAAAAAAAAAAACAAACAACAACCAACCAATGGAAATTCATGATTTCTTGAAAGCTTGGGGAGGAGGTAATGCAGAAATTTGATTTGAGTAAATTGCATGTAAATCACTTAAATCCTTGTTTGCAAGGACTTGCTGCCAGGAGCCAGTGACTGCCACCTTGGCACCTGAGCTGTTGGGTTCCAGCAGTTGGCTGTGAGATTTGGACAGTTTGATGATAATCTGCCTCCTGGTACCAGCCTTGGGCACTTGGGGTCCCCGTGCTATGCTGTGCCACCAGAGGAAGATGGAGGGCAAACTTCTCAGTGGACCTGGTTTGGGTTCTCCAGCTTCTCTGCAAGCTTTCCGGGGTGCTGCTGGATGCTGAGGACTGCCCCCGTGTGCTGTCCCCAGGATGGACAGGTTCTGCTGCACATATTGCATGTGTGTGTGTGCCTGTACATGTTCAGTTATAAAACTAGATGACCTAAAACTGTTACAGCTGCCAAAGCTCCCCAACATGGGTTATCATGACCTCTTATCTCTCATCCAAACAGGACCTGATTTAATGGCATTGGTTGTGACCAAATGACCTCTAGCACTTTGTAGAAGGGAGTTCTTGGGGCTGAACAAAGTGACATAGCAGTTGTTCAGAGAAATATAATGGCTTCTTCTCTTTTTTCCCCCTTTCCTTCCTGGAAATGGTGGATCTTTCTTATTCCTTCTGTGTGTTTTTTCATTTGCCCTTACTTGCATGTATTTAATAATTTTTCAAAACCAGCAGAACTGCACGATCTGGCCCAAATGTTAGCAGGGATGGCTCTGCAGGGTTGTGGCTGGACTGAAGTCACCTGCAGGTTTAATGCTGCTCAGGAGGACTGAGGTGCTAGCATTCTGGGCCAGGACAAGCCCTGCTTCGTAGGCTGTTGTTGGAAGAACGTGATAAATGTATTTTATGGAATTCTACAAGGTTTTAGGAAAGAGGTTGCACACTGGTTAATTTATGAGGGTACTACAAGATCAAGAAGCCTCCTGTGATTACAGTTTGAAGTCACCAAAACTTTGTCGCTTTATTTTTTTGTCTTGGCTATACCTTGACCCACTTCTTTCCCGCAGAGAAGTGTCCCACAAACTTTCCTCCCAATATACAGCAGCAGCCACTCCGGCCTTTCTGCAACCCCACAAATCTCCCGCTGAAATAGGAGGTGAAGCACAGCAGTTTCCTGCACAAATTAATTGCAGACATTTCAGCTGCTGTAGTAACCGCCTGTGGGAGGGGAGAACCCATCATCTGAGCAAGGATTTTGACTCCCCCACTGTGTAGAGTAGAAACCTGCTCGGCACGTATGTCTGGCGCTGGGAACTGCGGCAGGCGGGGTGGCACGGCTGCACCTGCACTCTGTAACCTCTACGTGCTCACGTCATCCTTACGCAGGCCTGCTCACGCATCACTTTTTTCACCTCAGTCATGTCACTGCTGTCCTAAACCTTTATTCTGAGCTGTTCACAGTCCCTGATCATTCTGTTTCAGCAATGCTATGGGTCTGGTTCAGTAAAAAAGAATTGCTGTATCTCTATAAATATAATGAAAAGGTTTTGCTCCTGTTCCTCTTACCGCTTATTCTACATATCTGACCTCAGGCAAGTTACCAGGAATCTTCCAGAGGGCTGGGTGCTGAAGATGGATGTGCAGGGAGATGTGGAAACCACCCCATGGCCCTGCCTCTGTGTTGAAAGGCAGTATCATTGTGTGTAACACAGGAAATGATAGGCCAAATATCGACCACCACATCCTACGTAGATTTTGCTATGTAGATGTGGCTTTGGTTGCCAGCCGGTGGCCAGAAACTCTCTCTGACTCAGTCATTCCCTAAGGTCGCTCACCTCGGAGGCACTGGAGCAGGCAGATTGCTTGTGGCCGCAGCAATGCTCTCGCCAGAGGTCAAGTGAGCATCTTCTGCCAACGCAGCATGGGCTGTCCTGATCCCATCTTACTGGTAGATTCGTATTAGGTAAGAAACGAAGTAAGCTCCATGGGTACTACGATGTCATATATATGTATACACCCCCTTCTACCGAAAGAGTGCAAGTATCGGGGGTTGACAGTGGTTTGTGAAAATCTGTTGGGAGGATGGGTAGGAGGAAGTATTTCCAAACCATCCCTCTGGGGACTTCTGCTAACGGACTCATCAACTCGCTGCAGTAAATAGGCCAAGAACCCCCTGGTGGGAGGTAAACTTTGAGATGCTTGTGGATGAAGATGGGAGGTGAATTTTGAGATGCTTGTGAATGAAGCTGGGATTGCCTTATTTAAAAAAAAATAGAGGTGCAGGTACAAGTTCTGGCGAGTCCCATGAAGGCTGGTGTTTGCTACTTACGGCCTTTAGGTACTCCAGTGAGACCGACCTTCCTGGGATACCCAAGTAATTTGCTGATCATCTGGAGTAGGGAGGATATGGCAGGGGAGCGACTGCTTCATGGTGCATGATCTGGCATGCTACCTACAGACCAGAGCCGCTGGGCTGAGAAGGAGAACCAGGCAGGAGTTGAAAGGCAGGAAAGCTTATTCTTTGGCTGTCAGGCTGACAGAAGCCTTGCCTTTCTAAGCCTCGGGAATTCCAGTTATGGAAATTAGTGCCTGAAGATAGCTTGCATGAGAGCAAGCCTTGAGGTAGTCTTAATACCTCCTGGCTATTTGAGAAGTAGTGTCCTCAGTAAAGGTCTTGTGGGAGAAGAGGCTGGTTTTTGACCTTCCTTTGCTTGGCTTTGCTTTCAGACTCTCCCTCACTTGTTTGTACAACACTGAGACAAATTTTGATAACTTCAATTGCTGGCCTGGAGCTCAGACAACTGGCAAAAAATAGTCAAGAAAGTACAGTGCTACTGCTTCCCCCTGGCTAGTGACCACTCCTGCCCATCCCTGAGGCTGTTGGTAGCTCAGGTTGCCCTTGTTCTTGCGACAAAGATTGCTGGGTAGGAGGGGAATTGGGGAGCAAAAAGGCAGACAGGACCTCAGCTTCGCAGGAGCACATTTTAAGGCTCAGTCTAGACTAAGGGGTGAGCACAACCTGCATAGGAAATTTTCTCTGCAAAAAGCTGCACAAATCTTGCCAGATATACAGCCCTGTGCTCCCCTCACCAGTCCCAGACTGCAGAGTCCACTCTGGTGGAGCTGGATCCTGCTCATGGCAGGCTCCTGCTGAGCTCCATCACCCGCCTCATCCTCGGCAGTGCCCGAGAAGAGCCTTACACCCCTGCTGGTGCCAGCTGCTGCTGGGGGTAGGGAAGAGGAGCAGCAAGGTACTGGTGGGTGCCAGTTATCAGCTATGAGAAGAGAGGAGGTGAAGAGCAGTCTGTTGGGGACCCTAACACCTAGCTGAAGCCCCTGTATGGCAGCTGGGGGCTGGATGAGTCTCAAGCTCATTCATTCAGAAATCACTCCAGTACTTTAAAGTCAGCACATTACACCAGGATACATTGATATGTACTGCTGGTGCCTGAATTCATCCTCTCTGTCTTGGCTATGTCAGTGGCTTGCATATGGCTATTTTTTCCTCTTGTGAGTAGCAAAAAATGACAGAGGATGGCTCGCCTGGGCTTCATGGAGTGGTTCAGATCAATGCACGTTGTCCCCAGGCTTCTCAGAGTGCAAGCTACAAAAATCTATTTAATTGCTTTTGTGCCAGCACAGGCCCAGTTCAAGACTCGGCTTTGACAGCCAAACTGAGGGGGTAGAATGTTCATTGGTCTTCTGTTCACACTAAGCACCCATCACCTTGTACTGAAACCTAAACTGAATCACCCTGACTCCTTCAGTTGGCAGAACTGGGCCTAAAATATCCCAAGCCCAGGCTTTTCCTCTGAATTTTTCCATAGTAATTTCTGGGCAAAACTGCCAGAAAATAGGATGCAAAGTCAAGTGAGAGAGGAGATTTCTTTACCGCCTGCCTGTTTTTAAACGGGGGTCCACCTGATGAGAAGGTCTAGTAGAGTTCCTATGGATTCTTGTTGCACCGCAGTGATTTTTCCTGTCTCTGCTTCGAGCCACCCTCTGCGGCCTTTTTCAGAGAAGGAAGAATGTGCTTCTCTGCTCCACAGAAGCTACTTATAGCAATGTTCATGGTGCTGGAGGGCTGTCAGCTTTGCTAAGTGGTGGGGCAGGGGGGAAGCAGGGACTCGAGATAAGAATAGTACATGAAATCTTAAATTTGACGGGCCTGTCAGGGAGGAAATTACAGCTTGGAGGAGGAAAAGTGGTTGTGTTTTGAATTTTCAGTAGTAAATATAAAGTCTGGGGGTTTTGGCGGTGAGGAGGCTGTTCCACCAGGAATGTGTAAGGCTTTGTTTGGGACATGCCTGCCACAGCTGTTTTTCATTATAAGAGAGCAAGAGGAAGACTCGGTGACAAGGAACCTTTGTATACTATGGTAGAGCTGGTGTAAAAGATGGAGGAAGGCAGGCAGGGGTGAGTGTGGAGGGAGGGGGCATAGAGCTGGGAGGACACTGGAAATCACTTCAACAGCCCAGGTGGTCCCTGGATGAATTTGGCACAGGGTTGCCCTTTCCTCCCCACCTTCACTGAAGCAACAACTTGCTGGCCTCACCTGGCAGTAACTGCAGTGCTGTTCCCAGCTGTGCCAGGGGCCAGGCGCTTGTCTCTTTTATGGTCTGTGTTTAAAAGAAAATGTTGCTTGCTTTTTAAATTATATTTTAAATTCTGCTCTTGGGCCAACTTGAACTTGTACTGTGGAAGAAGTGCTAGCACTTATGGCTGCTCTGCTGAGTTTCTGTGAAGTTTTCTGCCAGAGGGAGTGGAGGGTAGAAGGGGAGGTGGGGGACGTGCAGAGGAGTTCTGCAGGTCCAATCTAGAAATGTGCCAGCATGCACCATCACCTGCTATGCACAGGAGGAAAAAAGGTGAAATAAGGTGTCCAGGGCCACACAACGGGCTGCTGTCAAAGCACAAGCAGGGCAGCCACGTCTCAGCCCTTCCTGTTGGACTCCGCACTTCCCTGGCTAAGCTGTCCGAGACATACCCTGGTCTTCCATGTGGAGCATCAGCTTCTCTTTCTGCAGGATGTGTCCGTGTAAACTGAATGCCAGTTGGAATGAAAGTAGAAGAGAGATAGACCTTCATCCTTTTTTTTCCCAAACAAGACTACTGAGAAGGTTTGGTGCTGTACTGATAACGACACCAGTGATGTGTTTGGCGAAGGGAGGCTCTGGGGCACCAGAAATGACAGTACTGCAGTCAAAGGATGGTCAGCTCTCACCTTCGAGGCAAACTCTCAGTGCATCATCCTAGTGTTGGAGCAAAGTTGTCCAGCAGGGCTGAGACTGAGCCACTCCGTAAGAGTGTGCTGTGCTGTACGGTGTCCCCCGGATGGGAGCCCTGTTTGCCAGCTCCTGTGCAGCTCCTATACTGGAGTTCAGTCTGCGACCTGTCTGTGAGTCGTCCTCACCTCAGCAGGCTTGGGCTGGCTTAGGCTGTTGGGAAGACCTTCCCCAAGCGAAAAGGGGACATTTCCAGATAGTACATGTGTTAGTGGAGTGGGGCTGGCTATCCTAATGCTATAAGTACCCAGCAGCTGGACTTGTGTTTCTTAGGCGTAACCCCCACACCTTGCGCACTGAGCTGTTACGAAATCCAGCCCTTTATTGTGATGCTTCTCTGACTGCCAGTCTAATTTAAATACCTGGTCTCAAGATGTGAATGCTGAAGCACTTCTGAAAGTTGCTTTTTCAACAAGTCACTCTGGGATTGCTGTTTTAGTGTGGCTATCAGGCTGTGGTTTATAAGAGCTCTAGCTCAGAGTTGCCTGGGCAGAGGTGAGAACAAAACTGTTCTATGGCTCTGGTTTTTACAAGTGGAATCTTCAGTGCTTAATAAGAGAGAAGCTCTGTTTTGAAAAATCACCTAGAGATGGGACTCCCATAGTGGGTCTTGTCCTGTACAGATTCACTGGTGTCTAAGAAGAGTTCAGGTCCTGCCTCTCCCTCCCTTTTTATGGGAATACTAGGAAGGTTTCGCTCTTCAACTAGACATCTATTTCTAGGAAACCTGTGCCAATTTGGTATCTCTGAGCTCTCTTTTGTCAAGACTGACAAACAGATTTAAAAGATTTCAGAAGGAAAGAGGAAACGATGGCTAGCAGACAGGCACAGGTAGAGCATGGTCACATAAACTGAAAATACAGTTTTGTTTCTGACCATTTATGGCCATTTATGAGGTCCGTGATGCTCCTTGGATTGTGGGTATAAGACACCAGGATGTTTCACTTTACTCGTCCTAATTGCCCTCCCATTTTAAGGGTGGGGGTGAATAATTTGTTGCTTCTCTTGGTTAGCACTGAGAATGTCCCACCATACAGGAATACCAAGTTACTGATGGGCTTGTTCTTTGAATTCAAAGCTGTTTGTTCCCACCTCTGCTGGAGTGGATCGTCCCCACAATTTGTAAACTCTTTCAAAGACCTTTTGGCTACTTTCTTGCAGTTACAGAGCAAGTAAAGGAGAGATCCTAGTGCAGACAGTAGGGAAATAAGAAGGTTAGAGCCAAAAGCTGGCCTGGTCTCTCTGGACATGTTGGTGTAATAACGG
The DNA here is from genome assembly GCA_034008185.1 of Gorsachius magnificus. Classification (NCBI taxonomy): domain Eukaryota; kingdom Metazoa; phylum Chordata; class Aves; order Pelecaniformes; family Ardeidae; genus Gorsachius; species Gorsachius magnificus. The sequence continues at coordinate 2,819,024 of CM067086.1, read as the reverse complement.
GGAGCAGGGTAGCTGATGACTAACCCAGGGCAGTGCCAGAAAGCCAGCCTGATGGCCACTGCTCCTACCAGGGGTCTGGTGTTGGGTTCTTACGGTGACATCACGGCGCCAAGAGTCTGGGCCAGGGGCAGTCATGGAGCCAAAGTAAATATTTAAGCAAAGGCTGATGAGCACAGACTGACTCTCTAATACCATGGGTTTCTCAGAAATTTGAGTGCTAAGAACTTGAGCTTTTTTTAATTTCTGCCATAACGAAGTCAACTGCACAGGTGACCCCCTTCTTCCCTCCCTCTTTTCCCCTATCCCTCCTCTTCCAACTTTTTTTTTTCCCCTAGGTCCCAAATCGCCATTATTAATCACTTACAAGGGCTAAAAATAAAAGGGAGAGGCGGGAACAAGTATGCTACTTCTCACATCCAGATAGCTTGGGCTGGAGCACAAGGTAAGCAGTGGGCTTTGTGTCCTCGCTGCTGGCAAAGACGGTGCAGAGAGGATGTGCCAGTCATGTTGCCAACAGAGAGGGTGGTGATAAGGCATGGCTGAATTTCAGGATAGCTTGAGAGCCTGGCTGTTGTTTCTCTAGGTCTCTCTTCCTTTTGGCTCCCCAAACAGGTTGCAAGATTTGAGAAGAGGAGGTCTGGCTTCTGCTTCCCAGTCAGCTGAAATGCCACAGGATGTGGCGTCTCTTTTTTTTTTTTTTTTTTTTTTTTTCCTCTCTAGTCTTCCAGGGACAAGACCTTCATATTCCAAATACAGCCACTTCAGAGAGGAGGCATGGGCAGATTTCCCTGCGCCCGCCTCTGTGAGCTGAGTGACTTGCGTGGTCTGCCCTTGGCCAAGCAGCAGAACGCAGTCCTTACCACAGCTGCTTGCTCAACTTAACTGCCGTAGATTTAGCTATTGCTTGCCTTCTCTTCGTTTCAAATTATTCGCAGACTAAGACACACCTTTTAGTTGAAAAAAGAGGAGTCCTGCTATTTTATACTAAGCAGACTCATGGTCATATTTCAGCCTGCAGTTTTTAGAGGCTTGGAAATAAATACGTGTTTTTTCTCAAAGCCAAGCTGCTTAATAACCTGTTACAGCCTACGCCTACTAATGCTCTTAGATACAGAGCTATTGCCCCTTTATAGATTTTTTTTTTTTTTTCCCTGGCATGCTTCTTGAGGTTGATTTTTTTCAGTCCTGGCAGATAAAATGCAAGCTCTTTGTTTGCGAATAGCCTCTTTAAACTTTCCACTTTGGCTTGTTATTGCCCAATTGCTAAGAATCCTTCATTCCTGTTGTGTTTTCCCTTTATTTTCCATTTGGTTTTGGGTAGTTCCTGAGTTATGGTGTCTTCTCACAATAACAACAGATGTCAGCACTGCTTCTCCTGTGTCACTGTATAGAGCAAAACCGTATTGCCCACTGTGCCCATCCATACGAACTGGCAGTGCATTCTAAAAGTCCTTTAGCACATAAAAGAAGGTAAGGATAGACTGTGATTTTAATGTGAGGAGGTTTTCCCTGCCTCACTGATCAGCTGCTGAACGGAGAATACAACCAGAATACAAATCTCCAGCCTCTCAGACCATGCCCTGCTCATTAGGTGATGTTTCCTCTGTTTTAATTTCCTTCCTATCCAAATCTGCCTGCTGATGTCAGGTGTCCCATTCCATGAATATTATGTGGGCTAGCAGGACCTCCCTGGCATTTCCCAGAACAGTCCGCCTGCAAGGCACACTCGGAGGTCTCACTGGTTTAGGGCATTGGCTCAAACTTGCCTCCTGTCCAAGCTGGGTACAAACCCACAATTAGACATGTGTGTGACTCCAGGGCGGCACTGGAGACTGTCGTGCTGAGGCCATGCTGCTGGTTGGGTAGGGTTTGAAGAGCAGCTGTGGAGGAAGGGGGAGAAGACCTAGCATACAGATAAGGAACAGCTCGGGGAGACGGGAAGCCTGAAATCCTAGGGGAAGAGCGTGTGCCATGCCTGGGTGGACGTCCTTTCACCTCATGAACACACAGAGCAACCCCAGCCCTTTGGAGCATGACAGTGTCCTTCTTAACTCTGTGGCTTCTCCCTCCCTTGTCCGCAGAAGGATGATTAAACAGGCCAAAGAGCTGTGCCTTGTCTAGGTTATTGCTTTCATGGCAGCCAGCGTTGACATCTGCTGATTTTTTTTCCAAGGCTTACATAGCAAATGGGGAGAAAAAGCCAAAACTATAGAAATGATTGAAATGTGTTTACAAAGTTATAGCAGTGATGATGGATCAGGGCAATGTGGTAATATAAGTAGAAGGGGAAAGGAGGTCTAAGAACTGCTCAGATGGGGGAGCGTGATGGATCAATCCTTCAAGAGGTTGCCTGAAAAGGCATGGGATTACTTGCAGGGGGTGGAAGCTCTGTCACAGAAAAAGAAGAGATGCTGGGGAGATCTGTGGGGCATGGGGAATCCTAGGTCAGGCACTGCACATCTTGCTTTCTCACAGGGTCCTGGACCTGTCGGGTGAGAGGAGTCTCAGGAGCTGGAGGGGGAAGAAGCAGCACCAGGTCACTTCTGGCCAGTCCTAGGTCACTCAGGAGAGGAGTGGTCATGGGTTGGGTCACGGGTTGGGTACCTGTGTGTGGCCATTCTGGGGTGCTTACAAGAAAGAAAGATGTGTTGGACTTCCAGATAGTTCACAGAATTGGAGAAAAGAAATTATGGGAAGGGAAGATTGGGGAGTCTTGTTTTTTCTCGCACCTCCCCTTCCTCCCTTGAATCTCCACTGTCCTCTAAATGAAAGGTAGAGTTTCTGAAATCACTGAAAACTCCTCTTTTTTTTTTTACAGGACTTTTTAAGAGATTGTATTAGTTGTTGCTATTGCCCTCTTTAAAAGTGTTCGGGTTTTTTTTTTTTTTAGTGATGTCTGATATTACAAAGGTCAGGCAGTTCAACAGCCTTATCTGCTACTTTTATCTTTTTTTTTTTTTTTTTTTTCTTTTTTTTTTTTTTTCCCCTTGGTGAATATTTGAATATTTTCAGCCTGGGTGAGAGAGAGAGAAGCGGGTCAGTTTGTACTTCTGTTCATCAGCACAGGTTTACCTCTCTGTACTACAGGATATCCTGGAAAACTGATGTCATTCTTTTGTAAAGAAGTGTTAAGATTAAGGTAAACAAGGGAGAAAAGGGACCTCAAGAGATCAGCTGCCCCATGCTCCAGCCTCGGGACAGAACTGACTGTGTACAGTACATCTGAGAGGTGTTTGTCTTACCTGACCTTCTAAAACCTCTGGCAGGGCTGATTCCTCAATCTTTTTTAGTGTCTATTCCAGCTATCCATATCATTGTAATGTTTTTACTCGTATCTGTCCCGCACCCCCTTTCGCTGTGATTTAATCCCTGTGCTTCTTGTGCTGTTCACCAAGGGCATGGAAGGTAGGTTATTCCTTTTCTCTTTACAGGAGTTAATGCTGTTGTCACCTCTCCTTCCTTGGGGCTGCCAATCCTGATGAATATTGAAGCTGCTGATGCCGTTTTACGATGAATATCGCAGTTACTCTCTAATATTTTCATCCAGACCATATTTTTCCTAGTTTGTTTTTGCCAAGGTCATGTGAAACAGTGTTAAAGCCCTCAGCAGAGTCGGAGTATGTGGTTCCCTGTGCTTGCCTTGTCTCTCTACAAGGTCTTTGTCATAAAAAGGAATTAAACATGCTTCAATGGATCTGGTTGTGACAGGTGTAGGTTGGATGTTACCTGCCTCCCAGTTATCTGGTAGGTGCTCCCAAATGGTTTGCTATTTTTGTTTTTTTCTTGGAATTGAAGTTAAGTGAAGCAAGTCATCATTCTGACTCCTCCCTTTCCCCTTTTCAAAGATAGACACTGTCTTTACAATTCTGGAAACACGCTGGTCCTGCCCAAGCTGTCAGGTACCACTGCTGATGGCTCTGAGGGTTCTAAATTTACCTGGATTAATTTCATCCAGCTAAAAACTATGTAGCTTATCTATTCTGTTCCTTCTGAATCCTAGCCTGAGGTTATCCCTGATGCTGCTGATGTTAATTCCGTTGACTGCCTGATCCAGAGTGATTTTTTTTTAATGGACACTGAAGCAAAAAATTAATTAAACACTGCATGCTTGGTGATGTCTAATAAAAGCTTCCACTGCCTGTTAATAGATCTGTTCCTCACTTGTCTTCCTTTTACTAATATTGTACCAGTGCAAGCTTTATTGTCTTTTTTCTCCGTGCTAGTTGTATTTTCCTTTCTGCCATGGCCTCTCCGGTTCTTATCTCTGTATGTCTGTGCTATCGTTGCTTCTAATTTTTATCTCATTTCCCACAATCTGCATGCTCCCTCTTTAGGGGGGAGGTTGCTGAAGAACCTAATGATTTAGTCTCTCTCTCCCTGCCACTTCAACATTAGGACAGTTTGTGACTTAGGTAGGCTTTGTGTAAGGACTGGAGACTCCTAGGAACTTCTTTCCCATGGGATTTGAACTCTGTTAATTTAATTCAATGTTATTTATGACAGCTTATTTTGCTGTTCTCACTCTTTCCTAAGACTCTGAGACTTTATCCTTTGCCCCCCTTCCTTCCTCTCCTGCTTTGCTGTTCCAGTGCATTTCAATCCGGTTGACTTCACTCCTCTGTGTGATCTCTCAGAATTCTGCATCTGCAGGATTTCTCCTTGCATATGGCTGAACACCCTGCAGAGCAGCCGGTGCTCGCTGGCATTCCTGCCTCTGTAGTCCCTTACTTCCCCTGGCAATTACAGGTAACCGTTGCTGCGTTCCAGCTTGGCTAAAGTTTCATAATTTGGTTTCTAAACTGGTTTCTTATGGCCTGAATTTACCCCATCCATCTCTGCACTCTCTGTCAGATCTTATTCCAACTTGCTAGCCACACTGAGGAGTTTAAATGCTTGTTTTACAGTATTTCTTAGGGAAGATAGCAGCACGGAAAACTCAGAAACGCTGGACGTACGTGTGGCAGAGGGTCAAAATCAGTATACCAAAGCTAACTTCAAGGCTGGCCCGTTTCTGAAGTCTGAACTGAAGATATTTCTGATGGAAGTTTCTTGTATAGACCCCATTTTCCTCTGGAATGAAGAGAACCAAGACCTCTGAGTTATCAGGCACATCATAGAATCATAGAATCGTTTAGGTTGGAAAAGACCTTTAAGATCATCAAGTCCAACCGTTAACCTAACCCTGCCATCCCATCACTAAACCATGTCCCTGAGCACCTCATCTGCCCTTCTTTTAAATACCTCCAGGGATGGGGACTCGACCACCTCCCTGGGCAGACCATTCCAGAGCCTGACAGCCCTTTTGGTGAAGAATCCTCCTCTTCAGAAGAGCACTCTACAGCGTTGGCTGAAACAGTTGTTTGGATCTCATAGAAGTCCAAGAAGTAATGGAATCTTAACCCTTCTGTTTCCTAAGCAGAACATCATGTGCTCTCTATGTAAATTGGAGTGATGCCATGCTGGCAATTCATTAGTACAACCATTAGCCTTACATATTCTTGTGCATAAGTTCTGAACTCCTGAATAGTGCTTCAGCATGACATTCCTGTGCTTGTGTGTGTCTGCTGTATCATCCTGTCAAACTCCATGTCTGCTATGTATTTGTGTTGTGCAAATACTGTATATATGATGCATACACTTAGTATCGGAGAAAGATGGGTGAAGGGAAACTGCAGAGTCTGGAATATGTCAAGTATCTGATCATAGGATCATATAATAGTTTGGGTAGGAAGGGACCTTCAAAGGTCACCTCGTTTAACCCCCCTGCAATGAGCAGGGACATCTTCAACTCGATCAGGTTGCTCAGAGCCCCATCCAACCTGGCCTTGAATGTTCACAGGGATGGGGCATCTACCACCTCTCTGGCCAACCGTTTCCAGTGTTTCACACACACACACACACCCCCATCATAAAAAATTTCCTCCTCACGTCTAGTCTGAATCTGTGCTCTCATAGCTTACAACCGTTACCCCTTGTCCTGTTGCAACAGGCCCTGCTAAGAAGTTTGTCCCCATCTTTCTTACAAGACCCCTTTAAGTACTGGAAGTCCACAATAAGGCCTCCCCAGAGCCGCCTTTTCTCCAGGCTGAACAACTCCAACTCTCTCAGCTTTTCCTCATAGGAGAGGGGTTCCAGCCCTCGGGTCACTTCTGTGGCCCTCCTCTGGACCTGCTCTATCAGGTCCATGTCTTTCCTGCACCGAGGACTCCAGAGCGCTACTCCAGGTGGGGGCAGAATCACCTCCCTTGACCTGCTGGCCACGCTTCCTTTTATGCAGCCCAGTGTACAGTTGGCTTTCTGGGCTGCAAGCACACGTTGCTGGCTCGTGTCCAGCTTTTCATCCACCAGTACCCCCAAGTCCTTCTCCACAGGGCTGCACTTCAATCAGTGGATGTGTATGGGAAGAGAGATTGCCAGTGAAGACTGAAGCAAAAAATTGTTGAGTACCTCAGGCTTCTCCTCATCCTTTGTTACCAGTTTGACGCTTGTGTTCATTGGGGGGGTGTACACTTTCTTTGGCATTCCTTTTCTGGCTGACACACCTATAGAAGCCCTTATTTTTCTTTGCATCCCTTGCCAAGTTCAGCTCCAGCTGTGCATTGGCCTTCTTGACCCTATCCCTACACAACTGGGCAATGTCCCAGTACTCTTCCCAGGATACCTGTCCCTGCTTCCACTGCCTGTGCATTTCCTTCTTGTCCTTTAATTTGGCCAGCAGATCTTGACTCATCCATGATGGCCTCTTGCCATCCTTTTCTGATTTGTTACACCTGGGGATTGAGAGCTTTTATGCTCTGTGGTAAGCGTCCTTAAAGATCTGCCAGCTCTGTTCGGCTCCCCTGTCCCTGAGGACAGTTTCCCATTCACTAACTCCTCGAACAGCTGGAATTTTGCTTTTCTAAAATTCAGGGTCCTGACTTTACTCTTCACCTGACCCATATCCCTCAGGACTGCGAGCTCCACCAGTGCATGGCCACTGCAGCCCAGGCTGCCTCCAGTCTTGATGTTGCCAATTATCTCACTTACGTTGGTGGCCAGCAAGTCTAGTCTCACATCCCCTATTACCAGGTTAAAGAAGTTATCCTCAATGCACTCCAGGAGTCTCCTGGATTGCTTACAGTTGCTGTGCTACTTTTCCAGCAGATGTCGGTGTGGTTGAAGTCCCCCAGCTGGTTAAGGGCCCTGATCAAGACTTTCAGCTTCTCTTCTGGACACTAGAGGTTTGTAAGGTGCAAACTCTTTGAAGAACTGAACAGATGCTAGGAGCAGAAAATCCAGCCCAAAAAACAGTTTTTAAGAATTAATGGTTAGAGGGTAGAGAAGCTCACAGAAATAGTGTTGTCATGTTTGCTTATATCCTTATGTGGATACAGTCCAGCCTGATCAGCTCCCCCATTCTGTTTGCAACACAAATCTGACAGCCATCTGCTGGCACAGGGGTGTTTGAAGCTGAAATTCACTCTAAAGTGAGAAAGTGTTTTGTAGTTTTGTATCACCAAAAGTTTGTTCATTTTATAATTAATCTTGGAGTCCCTGCGAGAGAAAATATATGCTCTTTAAATAATGTTGGCAGACCAATAGGACCTCGGGTTTTGCCTCCACTAGACTCCTAAGTTACTGTGAATTATGACTCTTCCAGGAATAGCAGCGATCCTTGTTATAGCTTGATAGTGGCCGTTGCAGCGAGCCCTTTATCACTGGCCAGCGTTCCCATGAGCCGCTGGAATAGTTCTGATTTTGTTCAGAGACCTGTTGCTGCCAGGCCAACGTGCTTTTGTCCACCAGGGATGAGAGAGAAAATACTAATTATTTAAAAAGCACAAATCATGAAAGGTAAATTAATGGTGAAAAACCCCACTGTTTTCCACAATGAAAGGTGCTACAAAAACTTCCGTAGGTGTTACTCGGCTCCATGAAGCTGTGGTTTCAGTAGTGATGCTCACCAATGCTGCCATCTGCAGGTTGTTGTCCTCTATTCCGGACCTCCAGACACGCTTCACGCTGTTGCGCCACCACAGAAATAACTTCATTTGTCTGTACAGGCAGAGTTTCAGTCACCTGATTTGCCACAGAGCAAACTCAGTATAGGCATATTTATATACTCTTATATGTTGCAGAGTTGCTGACCAGATACTGTTCAAGAGAATACAGTGCGATGCATTTGTATGTGTATTGATGTCTGGTAATGCTTAAATCTTGTAGGACACTTCATCAGGAGAGCCACAAAGCTGGGGAGGGGTCTGGAGCACAAGGCTTACGAGGAGCGGCTGAGGGAACTGGGGGTGTTCAGCCTGGAGCAGAGGAGGCTGAGGGGAGCCCTCATCGCCCCCTACAGCTGCCTGACAGGAGGGGGGAGCCAGGTGGGGGTCGGCCTCTGCTCCCTGGTAACGTGTGATGGGATGAGGGGGAATGGTCTGAAGTTGCACCAGGGGAGGTTTAGGTTGGACATTAGGAAAAATTTCTTCACGGAAAGGGCTGTCAGGCTCTGGAATGGGCTGCCCAGGGAGGTGGTTGAGTCCCCATCCCTGGAGGTATTTAAAAGAAGGGCAGATGAGGTGCTCAGGGACATGGTTTAGTGATGGGATGGCAGGGTTAGGTTAACGGTTGGACTTGATGATCTTAAAGGTCTTTTCCAACCTAAACAATTCTATGATTCTATGACTCCTTTTTTTTCCTCAGTTACAACTTTCCCCACAGGTCACCTTTCTTTTTTCCCTCCCTTAACTTCCTTCTCCTTTCTTTGGCAGCCAACAGGAGAATGCAGTGTAATCCCGGCAAGAGCCACTCCCAGTGCCATCAGCAAGTAGAGAGAGTTCACGTAACAGATTGCATTCAAGATCGGTTTTGACATCCACCGTTTTAATATCTAAATAGTCATGGCACTGAACCATATCACGGGGCCTTTCCCACTGTGTACATGAAAGATTCCTATCTTGCCGGGACAGAGCAAGTCTTGCCTGGCATCTTAATCACCCACAAAGATTAGTCAGATAGTAACTAGTCGAGCATGGCTTCACCCCTGCTTACAACATTCTTTAGCTTGAGCAGCTTTCAAAGGTAAAAGAAACTCCTGTTTTTAATGCTGAAAATGTCAGAAATGAAGAAATGACTTCAATCTGTGACCTTGCCTGTAATCTAGTTAAGGGAGCACCTTACCACCAGGTGGTTCTGATGCTATTTCTCCATCTTCCAATCCTGCAGTACTTGACTTGATGATGCTTTTAATGGTGGAAGTGAGCTTTGTCATTTAAGGTATGAGTGAATAGGACAGGCATGTACTAGTGCTAACAGGTCACAGCGTTTTGCAATGTTCCTTCCATATACCCAAGTGCTCACTGAAAGGGTAACCATACTAGAAAGGTTGCACACTCCATGGCCTGCCACACAGATTGTAATGGGTTACTATTATTTTACATGTGCATAGCAACCGCAGCTGGTTCGGGTGTAAAGTGAGGCAGGAGTTGGCTGTTATATGAAGAAATGTTGTGTCTATTCATCCTTCAGAAGAATGTATTGTTCTACTTGGTACCCAGACACCTGTACAGGTGCTTGGAGCAGTGTAGGGGCATGTAAAGATGCTACCTTAAATCACATCATTTCTCCACGACCCATTGAGCATCTGTTCTTGCATCCTCAAGGGCAGCTCTATCTGATTAATACTGCATTTGGAGAAGGCTTCTCCTATTACCCTTTTTCCTGTGTCGTTTAGGTCCCTGCAAGCTATGGAGATAGGGGGGTGCCTTGCTTTGCAAACAGGCCTGCGTTGTCGGTTACACAGAAGCAGCTTAGGCTACACAATGACCTGAGGGAAGGAGGAGGCAGAACATATTTTCTTGTTGTGTTCAACTTTTTATTTTAGTTTCTCTATGAGAGAAGTATTTCACAATATCCTTCTCTCTAAATTGGAGAGATACAGATTTGATGGATGAACTATTCTGTGGATAAGGAATTGGCTGGATGGTCACATCCAGAGGGTAACGGCCAATAGCTCAATGTCTGGATGGAGACTGGTGACGAGTCGTGTCCCTCAGGGGTCCATTATGTGACCAGTTCTGTTTATTATCTTCATCAATGTCAAAGACAGGAGGACTGAGTGCACCCTCAGCAATTTTCAGACAACTCCAAGCTGCGTGGTGCAGTTGACATGCCTGAGGGACAGGATGCCATTCCGAGGGACCTGGACAAGCTCAGGAAGTGAGCCCATGTGGATGCCATGAGGTTCAACAAGGCCAAGTGCAATGTCCTGCACCTGGGTCGGGGCAACCCCCAGTATCAATATAGGCTGAGGGATGAAGGGATTGAAGTGCAGCCCTGTGGAGAAGGACTTGGGGGTACTGGTGGATGAAAAGCTGGACACGAGCCAGCAACGTGTGCTTGCAGCCCAGAAAGCCAACTGTACACTGGGCTGCATAAAAGGAAGCGTGGCCAGCAGGTCAAGGGAGGTGATTCTGCCCCCACCTGGAGTAGCGCTCTGGAGTCCTCGGTGCAGGAAAGACATGGACCTGATAGAGCAGGTCCAGAGGAGGGCCACAGAAGTGACCCGAGGGCTGGAACCCCTCTCCTATGAGGAAAAGCTGAGAGAGTTGGAGTTGTTCAGCCTGGAGAAAAGGCGGCTCTGGGGAGGCCTTATTGTGGACTTCCAGTACTTAAAGGGGTCTTGTAAGAAAGATGGGGACAAACTTCTTAGCAGGGCCTGTTGCAACAGGACAAGGGGTAACGGTTGTAAGCTATGAGAGCACAGATTCAGACTAGACGTGAGGAGGAAATTTTTTATGATGGGGGTGTGTGTGTGTGTGTGAAACACTGGAAACGGTTGGCCAGAGAGGTGGTAGATGCCCCATCCCTGTGAACATTCAAGGCCAGGTTGGATGGGGCTCTGAGCAACCTGATCGAGTTGAAGATGTCCCTGCTCATTGCAGGGGGGTTAAACGAGGTGACCTTTGAAGGTCCCTTCCTACCCAAACTATTATGTGATTCACTTAGGGACTTTTTTAGTGTTGCTTCAATACTTATCTGTGTGCTGACTTCTTAAATTTTTGGTATTATTTTTATTGCCAAAGAAATATTCGCATTGCGTGTAATAAAAGATGGTCCTTCACAATTAACAGAAGGCCAAGGAGCTCTGAGGGGAGGACTCCTACTTTGAGACACTGGAGATGGTAATCTTCTCCCTCCTCTGCAACTGAATTTCTATGGCCCTTTGGAGTGTTTCCTCTCTTTGATGCAGAACTTTGGTGACTAATAAGTATACATAAGGTGCAGCTCTGGTGCCAATAATAGTTAATTTTACAAGCAGCTTTCCAAAGGGAGCTGTCGCGGAGTGTTTAAAGAGAAACTCTTGCTCGTACAGTGCAGGGAAATGTGATGACTGCTGTTCTGGTAGCTGTAGCAGGGAGTATAGTTGTAATATAGGGTTGTAACCAGAAAAGCATTCGGAGTCCAAGAATCACCACCAAAAAAACCCACTGAACTATTTTTATGTTTTCAGAATTTTTTATGGTGACATGTTACTCAAGGAGTGTCAGCCCCTCTGTTGCTGAGGTTGCTAGCCAGCAGGAGGCTTTGGGAACAGGCTCTTTACCCTCACAGAAAACCCTTAAATGTTGTTTCAAATGATAGCAGTGGGACAATTTTCATACTTTGTTAATATGAGTTTTCCTCTTGCAAATATATGTGAGCTATTTCTCTCCTTGAACGCACTTCTGCCAGGAAGTCCCTGTCCTGTAGCCCTCTGATCCTTGGCTGGCAACCTCTCCAGATCTCCCTGTATTTGAGTTACGGGCATGTGTATCTTATTTGTCCTTACTGAAGCAGAAGCTCTTGGCAGATGGGCCCTGGGTATTGCAGAAAATCTCAAGCAAATGCTGAAAAGTTGCCACTCTGTTTTCTTCCTTCAGTAGTCCCACCTAGATTACTTGTAGCACTTCCATCCCTTAAAATATACCATAACTATTTGACAAAACCATTTTTTTTTTTTTTTGGCAAGCTCCCAGCCCTGTTTGTGACTGGCATAAGCAACCTCTCTGGCGTTGTGACACTGGAAATGGCTGCACTGGAAATGCAGGGGTTGCAATTCCAGGAGTGGCACTGGAGCCCTGTCTGTGTAGGGAAGTCCTCCAGCTTATATGTAATAAAATAACATACATAATGTTCTCCGATTACACCTATAATGTACCTGTGCTCTTCCGCGTGGCTGCCTAGGCTCCGGAAGAGTCACTTGCTTTGATATTTAACCTTAACCTTTCCCTGAGCATCCTAACCTTTTCAACCTTTTTCAACCCGTAAAGCTTTCCCAATAAGTATAGAGTCCTGTATAGACAATTTAAATGCACCAAAGTTTGGCTTGCTCCTCCTCGCTAGTTTTAGGAGTGTCTTAGAAGTAGCATACAAACCACAGGCTGAACGATCGCTGATTTTAATCCAAACTGAAAAAGTCACTCCTTTTTGGGTCTGCACGGCAGATTGTGCTGGTTTAACTGTTCAGTTCATGTTACAGTTTATCTGGGGAAGGGGGAGAAAGAAGAGGAAGAAAACTGCCATGTAGAGAAAGTTGGGTTGCTGAGATATTTTTGGGGAATAACTACTTTGAACAAATTCTATGATTATCCTTGTGCAATGCCAGGGATGTCTTACTGTCACCTTCCCTATGGATAAGGTGGTGGTGATGGTAACACTTTCCCACCATGTCAGGCAGCTTAATGAGTGCCAGTGCAGTGATTTAGTTTTAAACATTAAGAAGCCACCTTTTTCAAGCAGTGCCTAAAAGCCCCATGCAGCCTCAAGGCCACTATTGGGCTAGCTTGTGCTGAGGAGGGGCAAGGCAGGTAAAGGAAGCGTGAAAATACCCCCTGAATGGGACAAATACAAGCATCTGATATTGGAGGAGAAACCAAGTGGTGTCTATAGAGTCTGTGATGGATGGACCTGGCGGCTAAACCCAGGTTTTCTGAAGCTTGTCCTGGTGAGTCCTTGACCAAACCCATCCGTTCCTAAGATTATTTCAGATTTCTCCTCAGGAGGTGTCATCTTAACTATGGCTGTTGTATGTATATGTTTTCCTTAGTGTGTCTATTCTTTGGAGGACATGAGGGAACCTGTGATGCTTTCTTTTATAATTTCTGACTCATTCTAGATTACCTGTAAACATTTTCTCTCGTGATACAGGGTGAGAAAGAATAGGGGTCCCTACATATATTTAGCTTGAGACTGCTTCCTAGTTGAAAGCTGGGAGAGGAGGTGTGAAGAATTGTATCTGAGACACAGGGAAAGGAAAATGACTTTGTCCTATGGCCTTAGAAGTAGAGAAGGAAAATGTTTTGATGCTGTCTTTGTTTCTCACCATTCACTTTACCTTCACTTCGCAAAACACCGAAGAGCATCCTCAGCCCATCTGAATCTAGTGACTTCACCTTGACTGAACAGTGCTGCCCCAGAGGAATAAAGATGCATGTCTTGGTACTGATATTCATCATAAAATAAACATGGGTGGCATTTATAAGGCAGTAAATTCACTTTAGGGGCTTCTGCAGTTGTCAGTAAATGTTAGCTCTACAGGCGCTCAGAGAGTTGTGGCAGCTGTGAGAGAAGGATGCTGTAAACTGGGGTAGGAGGGAGAAATCCAGGAAGAGTAAACATGCAGAAAAAATTTGGAGCATTCAAGTCAAACCAAGTTTCCCATCTAGGTTATGTCTAGGTTATCCCGGAGGACATCACTAGGCGCTCAGATACAGCTGGGCTCTTTGTTTTCCCTCCTGTGTCTCCGCATGTCCCTCCTGTCTCCATCAGTGATGGCAATGGTGGAATGCAGGAACTGGCCTCCTTACAGCTTGGCAGGGGAGTGCTGGGCTCCCAGTCTGGATTTCACCCTTTCCTGCTTCCTACAGCCAGCCCCCCAACTTGTTGCAGCTTGCTTTACCCACAGAAAGGATGAAAGTTAGGAAAAGTATTCCCCCTGCTCCTTTTATTGTAGGAGAAACTGAGGAAATGCTAGATTGTGACTTGCCCAGGATTACATACGAAATCTTTGGTGACGTGCGGTATTGGCTCTGTTCTTGCAGTCCTGCATACAACAGCATGGAAAGGGATCCCTCTTTCTTCCGTTAAGAGGAAGGATAGGCCCATGCTTTTGCTATCCTGGTAAGTTTTTTGGTTTGTTTTGGTTTTTGTTTTTTACTTTCTTACAGAAATGTGTATGTCAGACATTTTAGGAATGTCACAGCTTTGCCCCCCCTGGTTTTGCTGGAGGAATTCTTGCATGGCTGGAAAACAGGTCTCAGCACACGGGTGAGACTTCTTTTCAGAGTTGCCCAACTGCTACTAGATTTGCCATCACTTCAGGTAATGGTTAATGTCTTTTTAGTGGAGGTAGTTATGGTCAAAGCCCCAAAGATGCATTCTGCTAAGACCCTCTTCCCTCATTGCCTGCCTCCGTAACCTGGTGTCTCTCCTCATTTGGGTTAAGCTTTGAGTCTCTCATCCAATCTGCTAATTGCAATAGACCTAGTCAGGAAGGAAAGGGGGTACCAGGCAAGAATACTCCACTCTGTAAATTAACTTCTGTACCAGATCTATGCTATGGCGAAGAATGAACTTCAATGTGGTATGAAACTCTGAGGTTTATACCTGTGAATCCATCACAGCAAGGTTGGATCTACCTGGTCCCAGTATCTCTTCTTATGGTGGGTACCTTCCTTTGAAAACTGTTCTGTTTTGAAATCTCTCGGTCTAAATCCCTTTGTCAGTCAGTGTCATCTTTATCTCTTTTAGCCTCTTGTATAAAATAGTGCTTCTTTCTCCGGCGTGGCTGCTCACATGCTGCTCTTTCTCCCTGTTGGTATAAAATCCTGCCGATCCTACATTGCCCATGCGGTTTGCCAGGGTCAGACAGGGAGATGAACGAGCAGCGCTTGGATGGAGCAGGGATAGCAGCAGCCATACGACATCCTAGTATGGGACCTTGGGTCCCAAGATACCAAGTGCTGGGAGTGCCTGCCAGCCAAAAGACAGGTTGCTGCTCCCTTCCAGCAGCCTTGTGGGCAGACTCACCCACCCCATGTGGCTTGACGCTGGCTTTGGTGCTATGGGTAAGTCATGTCAGCAAACTGGTCCCTGGTCCTGTGAGGGTGAGGGGGAGGACAGGGCAGGGAACCCAATTGCCGTGGTGGCAAGAGGGACTCAGGTGGTGCCATTGATGCCAGGCTTTCTGTGGAGGCACACAAACCAGTTTTGCATATGGGTGCTGCTCTTCTCCCAAGCTGGGGGGGGTTTGGGGTATTGGTCTCCATGCACCACTGTTCCCCCCTGCCTGCTGCAAGTGCAACCGTTCCATGTGCCCTTTCCCTGTATCTGGCTTTAATTACCCCCAGTTACTGTGATGCCAGGACTGCTGGGTAATTTCCACGATGCAGGAGGTCGGAGCCTTCAAAAGTGAAGTCCAATCACTGTCTTCAACAAAGAAATCTTTCTTCCAGTTATCTGTCTGGTGTCAGGCAGGGTTTTTTTAAACAAATCCAAAACAAAACCCTTATTCAGTTTGTGTTCACACAAGGTTTTGCCATTAATGATTTACAGCAGCCCAGATTTGGGCTCCAGTTTGTTACAGACCTTCTATCAAGAAAGGCCAACTTCTGGTTTTCCTGTCTTCAAGAAAGTTGAGGTTTTTCTAGGTTTTAAATGCCACTTAAAATGAGCCCTCTTTAAAATACATGTTCTTTATACATTAAAGGAGCACCAAGATAGAGAAGAAAACTTTATTTTCCTTTGCGGGTCAACTTTAAGGTCAGCACTATAAGCCTTTTGTAATTCCTTGAAATTTTAAACTGCTTTCTCAGTTGAATACCACTGACTTTAAAAACCGAGCAAACCACTACAGCTTTTCCCCTCCTTAGGAAAGGAAGTCCGGGGCGGGGAGGTCTGCAACAGAGTAACCAACAGGACCTAAAACAATTCCTGAATATTTGATGGTCGTATTTGAGATGGGCAGGGATCCACGGGGCATCAAGAAGGAATTTCAGCTGCTGCTGTAGCACCTATAGCAAGGCAAGATAAATTAGTGCATGGCAACTGGGAAACCTGGAACTCACTCATCTCTGAAATAAAATGCAACTTAACATCCACTTGTTAAGTACTTGCTTGTGATTTACAGCTCCTGCTCTGCGACCTGCAAAAATGGTTTAAGGGGATGCCAGGCAAATGGACCCTTGTTGTTTCCTGCTCTGTACAAGGCCATCTAGCAACTTTTATTATCATAGAATGACAGAATGTTTTGGGTAGGAAGGGACCCCTAGAGGTCACCCAGCCCAACCCCCCTGCAGGGAGCAGGGACACCTTGAACCACATCAGGTTGCTCACAGCCCCGTCCAACCTGGCCTTGGATGTTCCCAGGGATGGGGCCTCCACCCCCTCTCTGGGCAACCCCTCTCAGGGTTTCACCATCCTCATTGTAAAGAATTTCTTCCTTAGATCCAGTCTATTCCTATTGTAGACTTGGTGAAACTCCAAGGAAAACGGAGGCTCAGATGGAAATTCCTGACTTAACGCTGTTCCTTTTTCTCAGTGCTGGGGAGGCGGGGGGAGTATCTGGCGTGCAGGAAGTTTTGGGGGGAGCTGGGTGCTGCCCAGCCCTGCAAAGGCCTCACGCCACAGGGCGCTTCCCGCCCGTTTCCTGGTGGCGATCTGGTTATGGGAGCAGGTGGCACGTTTAACGGGGGTGGGGGGGGGGGGGGGAAGGCGACAAAAGATGGCTGGTGAATGCGCCCGCCTTTGGAAAGTAACGCTTTGTCGAAGAGTGGCTTTCGAAAACGTTTGTTTTGGTGGGAGGAGGAAGGCAAAAGCGAACTTCCAACTGGGAAGAAAACAACCACCCATTTTCCCGGCGACAGAAAAAAAAGGGGGCGGGCATCCCCACGCTTAACTTCCAAATCCACCCAGGAATGGTTGCTTTTTCAACACGCAGCGAGCCGCCGTCTCCCACCTTCCTGACTGCTTTGGGGACTAATTGCCCCAGAAGGAACGAGGAAAAAAAAAAAAAAAAAAAAAAAAGGAAAAAAAAAAAGAAAAGAGCCCTGAAATCCCGCCCCTTCCCCGGCCAGGTGTACCCACGCGTGGGGCACGCCGCGGCGGGACGGTGCGCCCTCGGCTCCTCCCAGGGCTGCGGGTGCGAGCGGGGGATCCCAGCCCCCTCCCTGGCGGCGGCGTGAGGAGGAGGAGGAGGAGGAGGAGGAGGAGGAGGGTCGGCTCCAGCGCCTTCCCCCTTCCCCGCCTCCCTCCTCGCCGAGCGCAGCGCCCCGAGCATGGAGCCCGCCTGAGACGCTCCGTGGGCTCCGGCAGCTGCGGCGGCGGCACAACATGGAGGCGGCGGCCCCGCCGCTGCTGCTGCTGCTGCTGCGGCTCCTGGCCGCCTCGGTGCTGCGCTGCGAACCGGAGCCGGCCGGGGGTAAGCTGGCCGCGGGGCCCGGGGCGGCGGGGAGGCGAGCGCCGCTGTCCCTTTTGTTGGCTCCGCCGGGAGGGCGGCGGGGGCCGCGGCGGCGGGGAGGGGGCGGGAGCCGGGACCCTGCGTGGCGGGGGGGGCGCAGGCCGGGGCGCCCGCGGAGGGGGAAGGACGCGCACATGGACGGGACGGGGCGGGAGGAGGACGGGAGGCTGGAGGCGTCGTCTCTTCCCCCCCCCCCCCCAAACTATTCCTCCTCGCCCCTCTTTTCTGGAAAAGGGGGGTGGGGGAAGAGGAGGCCTCCTCCCCCTTCTCTCGGGACATGTCCTCGGGGGGGTGTGTGGGTGTGAGGCGGTTTCCCCCCAGGGCTGGCTCAGGTAAACGCGTACAGTTGCAAAAAGAGAGACAAAAGTCGCCCCCCCCCCCCCCCCGTTGTTCCCCCCCCGTCCCCACTCCCGTCCTTTCGCGGTCCCGGGCAGGGATTTCTCCGGGGGCGCCCCCCCGCGCGGTGGCGCGCGAACGGCGGGGGGGGGGGGGGGGGGGGCGGGCGCGCGGCGGGTGGAACCGGCCGGCCCGGCTGGGGCGGCGGCGGGCGGGGGGCGGCCCCGGGGTCGGGGTGCGGGAGCTGCCGGAGCTGGAACCCGGCTGGCCCGGGCCGCTGGGCCCCTCGCTAATCCGCGCTGCGTCCCGGCACGGCGCCTGCCCTTTGCTTTCCCTTTGCGATACCGTTTTTTCAGTAAATGTGCGAATCCTTTAAAAGCACAAACGGGCGGGGGCTGCGCTCTGCCCGCCGCACCCGTGGGGAGGGGGCCGGCCTGGGATGCCCGGGCCTTTCGCCCCCGGTCCCGCCGTTGTACGGCTGAAGATGGGGACTTGGGGCTGCACGTGTGAGGCTTCGGGTTTGTCACCTCGGCTCTGCCCGAAGACATCACCCCGGAGCTCCGGCGAGCTGGAGCCTGGCTGTTGCCCTTTCCTAGGTACTTCCGAAAACTCGGCAGTGTGGCCGAGGCTGTCAGAACATCACCTCAGGGCCTCTTTTATTAGGCCACCCACCTTTCCAAAGCACCTGTAATTATTAGAACTGCCATTTAGAGCAAAAGGACTGACCGTTTTCTGCTGGCATCATCGTTAAGTATTTTGAGTTGGAGCTCTGCACGTTACGTATTGCTCATTCTGTTAGGATTATAGGAACGAGATGCCCTTCACATCTCGGTATGCACCTTCTCCGTACACGTTGCCTCAATCACTTAAAAAAGTTTTAGAAAACCTGAAGTGTGGCTTGTTCCTTTCTGAACACTTGTGTTTGTGTAAAGATGTTCACGTTACTGCTTGATTGAGTGAAGCTGTAGCTTTGGGGGGGGAAAATCAACTTACAGGAGTCTTAAATTAAGAGAGCACAGGCTGATAGTGTTCCCTGAGGGTTTCCTTACATTTATTTAACAGACTCTAATAGAAAGAAATATTTTTTAAAAAGGGATAACTTTGTGTTTGGAACTCTTAGGAAAATAAAAGTTCGCAATGAAACTAAGAAATAAGTTGTAACTTGGAGTTTGGTTTTCATTCACCTCATTTTAGAGGCAGTGGTTCTTTTAATATAGTGTATGTTCTGTAGCAATAGTCACCTTCCTTAACATGCATAGAAAAACTTTTCTACAAATGTAATTTAGTAATTAGCTAAAGGGTCTTGGTGATAAATCTCGATGGCGTTGCTTTTGTTCTGCCAGCTTAGGAGGAAGGTACGTGGTTGTTAGGTTGATCTGGACAGTACGTTTAAGGACAGCTCGCCTGTCCTCGTAGGAGCGTGGATGTCCTCTGAGATGCTCTCCATGGTTTTGGTTCCATTCCTGAGAACCCCCACTCTGTGAGCAAATGCCTGCCTTTAAGGAACTTTTCCTCTTAAAAGTATTTTGATGCACTTATCTCACAAATGTGTAAATACATCTCTGCAAGGATAGGGATGTGCTGGAACTTCTGCAGCATTAAAGCTTCTGGGAAGTTTGGCGTGTTATGATAGATCCTGGATACTCTGGCTGTGAAATAACTTCACTGTGGGGCCAAGTCCTTGGTCTGTACGTGGTGGAGTCAGGGGTGGTTTTATTTACCATGAACCATGAAATCATGGTTCAGCTCAGGGGTTGTACTTGACTGTCCTCTCACTGGGGTAAGAGAACGATCGTTGCATTTGCTGCTTCCTCGAAGGGGGGAACCTCTTGCCTGTGCAAAGCATTTGGGAACAAGACGGTC
Source organism: Gorsachius magnificus (assembly GCA_034008185.1). Lineage (NCBI taxonomy): Eukaryota > Metazoa > Chordata > Aves > Pelecaniformes > Ardeidae > Gorsachius > Gorsachius magnificus. The sequence continues at coordinate 2,799,352 of CM067086.1, read as the reverse complement.
ATGGCAATGGCGTGTTTTGGTCTGAAAACATTGTCAGTTCGGAACATTTAATGCTGCACTGTGGGTGTTTTATGTGGGGCTCTTAAAACCTGGAAGTAGCTGACATAATTCTGAAACAAGCAAGAATTATTTTTATTTTACCTCAGAAAAGCTTGATTAGCTGTTACTTTTCATGTGCTAGAACATTTCCCAAACCTGTATGACTGTATTTTGGTTTTCTGTAATGGAGGACTACTTGCCTGGTACTAAGACATAAGATAAGGAAGGTGAACAGCAAAGTGTGACAGGATGGTTACAAAAGTTTGAAACTAGGGATGCAGCATGGAAAAAAAAAATGCATTTGGGCACAACCCTAGAATGGCTTTTGTTCATTCTGTTTTTCCTGAGATAACCCAAAGTTAATGAAGCTTAGCACTATGTGTAAATGTAGAATATAGCAGGAAAGAACACTTGCTAATTTTATGGCGGGAAAATGTGCTATGCAGGAGTCCTCAACTGCATCTCAGGACCATTTCAGTCAGTCTGGCGTTGATTTAGGGGGCTGTTTTCCTGGTAACTACTACTGGCGTGATGTGAGGCTCTGTCACAAATTATGGTCATAAATCCTTTTGAAATAGTGAGGAAATACTGAAACTCCAGACTGACTCCGAAGGTGAGGTTGATACGTTCAAAGCACTGAATCTTCTCTCTGCAGAAAAAGGATAAAGGCTTTTAATTGTCTTTTAGGTATGGTGTGTGAATGCATTTGAAGGCCAATGGCATCCTGGCTTGTATCAGGAATAGCGTGGCCAGCAGGAGCAGGGCAGTGACCGTGCCCCTGTACTCGGTGCTGGCGAGGCCTCCCCTCGAATGCTGGGTTCAGTTTTGGGCCCCTCACTCCAAGAAAGACGTTGCCTTGCTGGAACATGTCCAGAGGAGAGCCACAAAGCTGGGGAGGGGTCTGGAGCACAAGGCTTACGAGGAGCGGCTGAGGGAGCTGGGGGTGTTCAGCCTGGAGCAGAGGAGGCTGAGGGGAGCCCTCATCGCCCTCTACAGCTGCCTGACAGGAGGGGGGAGCCAGGTGGGGGTCGGCCTCTGCTCCCTGGTAACGGGCGATGGGACGAGGGGAAATGGTCTGAAGTTGTGCCAGGGCAGGTTTAGGTTGGACATTAGGAAAAATGTCTTCACCGAAAGGGCTGTCAGGCTCTGGAATGGGCTGCCCAGGGAGGTGGTCGAGTCCCCATCCCTGGAGGTATTTAAAAGAAGGGCAGATGAGGTGCTCAGGGACATGGTTTAGTGGTGGGATGGCAGGGTTAGGTTAACGGTTGGACTTGATGATCTTAAAGGTCTTTTCCAACCTAGATGATTCTATGATTCTATTTAATTTTAAATTAAATGAATTGAATTTTAAATTCATCTCATCCAGAGATGCTTTAAAATTACTGATACTGTAGATGTGTCTGTAATACATAAACCGGTGTGACACAAGGACGTTAGTGCTTTCAGAAGAGTGTGACTGTATTTCATCAATAGCCTGGTGTAAATTCCACCATTGCCTCTTGCTATTTTTGAACTTTCTTTTTAATCTCAGCTGCTTTACCTTTCATCTTAAGTAATTTTTTTTTTTTTTTTTTTTACTTGTTTATAATGTAGTTGTTAGTAAAATAGGCCATGGGTTTTGTTCCAGCTGTAAATCTTCTCAGTCCTGCCTGTTTCTTGAATAACACAAGCCAAGGTAACTTTAGCAAACACGGAGGTTGTTTCCCGGAACTTGTTATCCTTTATTGTTATGGTAGGGTTTGGCAGCATAACAACAAATAAAGGTTACAAACCCTTTCCTCGACTATAGATGCACGTGACTTATAAAGAATGTCTAACGTAACTTTGCTTCGAGTTAAAATTTAGCCAGCAGTGCGGAGTTGAAAGTAGTTGTGTCTCTTTTTTTTATTGAAGCAGGAATAAAAGAAATGTCGCTATTTGTGATGCTCAGAAATAGCTTTAATGACAAGGTTTAGTTTCGTGTTAGATCAAGATTTTTTGTCGAGAACAACAACTAGGTTTAAATTCCTTGTTAGAAACAAGCTATTGCAGGTAACTGTATTGCTCTTAATTCTAAGAAATCATCTTAATTTTCCCTTATGTCTTTAACCCAAGAGCTATTAAACATTCAAAATGTTTGGCTTTGGTAAGTTCAGAATTTCTCATGGGAGTTGATGTGGCTGAAAAAAAACCCAGCACTGAGAACACTTCAAGGAAATAGTTGTTATTTTCTCCTCAGGACCTTTGTGAATAATTCAAATAGGTATCAACCTGAGCCACGAGGGAAGAGCGGCAGTGGGGTACGTATCCCACCAGTTCACGGCACAGGCCGGCAGTGATGCGATTCTGCTGTGCCCAACGGAGTCAGCATTTTGTTTAGCAATTTTGAGGCATGTGGGTTATTTTCCCTTTTTTGCTATATTGTTTTATAACAGGATGTGTCCAACACTGCAAGTTCACCTAGGGCAGGAACAAATAATTAGGATGTTGGCTGGGAGCGCTGGCTGGCCAGAGCCACGTGCTGTTTGGATGCTTGGGACTCTCTGAAGAAGTCCAAGATGTTGCATCTCCTGACAGCCCACAGCTGGGACTGCTGAACTGGAAAAAGTACTTATGGAGAGTCCAACCCACATTAAGTTAGGCCATGGAATGTAGTGAAACCCTGGCAGGGGTTGCCCAGAGAGGTGGTGGAGGCCCCATCCCTGGGAACATTCCAGGCCAGGTTGGACTGGGCTGTGAGCAACCTGATGTGGTTAGTGGTGTCCCTGCTCCCTGCAGGGGGGTTGGGCTGGGTGACCTCTAGGGGTCCCTTCCAACCCAAAACATTCTGTGATTCTATGATAGAGTCAAAGGACATTTTGAGGCACTCTTGAGATTTTGGGTGATTAAACAGTTGTCGTGAGAGAAGGAGAGAAAATGGGAAGCATGTGCCACAAAGCATTACTCAGCACAGTTGTTTATTAGGAGTTTGTGGGCCAACAATTCTTTCAGTTCCTTCTCTCTCGGAAAAATCAGAATGTGGAGCTCACCAGCGTTTCATCTTTGTAGTTTCTGTTTATTAAAGATTGAAAATAACTGTTAAGCCACTTCTCAGTAGAGAAGCTCCAAAGAGCACAAAGAATGGCTGATGGGTTGGTAAGGGTGTCGAGGGTCCATGCAATAAACAGGATTTTTAAGTTAGCTACTCTTCCCTTTACTCTTGCTTGGCTTGCGCTTTGCCTGCCATCCTAGGCATATGTAAGGTGTCATTTTTGTGTTGATGTTGAATCTGTGAGTGACTTTTGCAAGGGCGCCAGTAAATTGACACACTTGATTTAAATTGATTCGTTTGCTCTGGATGATAAAAGGGTCAAAGCAACTGAAATGGCTTTTAAACCAATAAATACTTTGTCTGAGTGTGTTGTGTTAGATTCACTCAATGGGGACAGTCTGCTGGGAGAAGGAATTTCTTGACTGTGAATCAGCTACCGAATGGTCTTCATGTCACAGTATGAAGGTTTATTGATATCGCAATCAACAGCACTGACAGCAGATGCAATAGTAAGTTCCTGGTGTGATTGTCAGTGGTCTGAGAACCTCAAATGTTGGTGTATTTATTGAAAAATGTCCCTGCTTAATAACGTAATAGTTGCTGAATGCTGTTTGGCACTTTGGTTTTCCGAAGTGCTGTATGAGTATCAGCTAATTTTGAATATTCTGCTAACATATTATTTCTCTTTTATCCATAAGGAAATTGAACTTCCCCAGTTTAAGTTGACTTCCTTTAAACAGTAATAAAAGTTGTCTTCGTGGCAGGCAGAATTAATGTTTTTGAACTCTGGTCTTCCTGTTGAGACTATTCAATAAAACTATGAAGTGTGCTGTTCCTGAGCTACGGCAAAACATGATGCAACTGGAGAAATGAAGTTACATGTGTCTTAGGTTATAACTTTCCCCTCTACTATGAAAAGTGGAAAGATGGGAATTATATTTCTGTCTTCAGTGGTGTTACACAAAGGGCTTGATTTTCAGTTTTTTCTCATGGATTCTTGTTAAAGGGCACATGGTTTCCTGTGAAAGTGCAGAGCTCTTAATTTGGTGGGTCTGTCCTTCTTACAGGACCCCTGTTGGCTTGAGTTTTGACCGAGAGAGAGATGAGTGGTTGAGTGAGTTACTTTTAGCACCTCTCCATTTCACGCAGGATTTTACGACATTTGCTGATGGTGATTCCAGAGGTTCTCTGTTGCCCTTTCTTGAGGTTGCCTTGAGTGTGTATTGACTTTAATTTCACTGTGCTGTTGCATTAAATATGATTTGTTAAACATTTATTAATACTTCTCTTTGGAAGACATGATAGTCAAGGTGATAAATTAGCCCTAGGGACTTTTGATCCTCAGCCTGCAAGAATTAGATCAGAGGTAGGAGGTGGCAGTAAGTGAAGACAGAAGCTTGACCTCTTCCTTCTGCGGTGTTTAAAAGTGAAAAAAAAAATAAATAAAAAAGCACCAGAGAGTGTGAGCAAGTCTTGTCTGCTTCGTGTTTCTAAACCTCTTGGTGGATGAGGAGGAGCTGTGGATTGAGTGGACCTGCTCAGTGAGTTTCTTGGCTTTTTGGTTTGGGAATCAAACAGTATCAGTATAATGTGATTTTGTAGATGTTCTTTTTCTTTTCTACTGTTCAGTGCTGGTTTTAACTAAATCAAAAGGAAGAGGAAAAAACATGGTGGAAGTGTACCGTGCTGCTATAACCTATGGGTTATTGATAAGTCATTGGAGAACTTCTGTGGAATACTGCATGTGCTTACAGCTTAAGCCATATACTCCAGGTTTTGAATTAGACACAGATTATGCCTAACAGCAGTAATGCACTTAAATCCTTGTCGATAAGTTCAGCAGCTTCAGTGGAAATTTCAGTTTTACTTGGATTTCAGATTTGTGGATGCTTTGTCCAGTCCTTGTACTTTTTTTTTTCACTTGTTTTGCATGAACACATTCTTTTCTGCTCTTCCAAATTCAAACTGTCCTAGCTGGACTTCAGAAGCAAAATACAAAAGTGTTTAGAAGACCAGAAACGTAATTAAATGTTGGGTGTGGTGTTTTGGTTTTTTTTTTTTGGTAACACAAAGCTTTACCTTCTTGACAGCCATACTCTGTAAGGTGAAGTCGCTTCCTTTTATACCTTTATAAATTGAGAGGGCGACATATCCCTAAGACTGCCTGGTGTACTTGTCTTTATACGAATTAAAAAAAAACAGTGCAGAATGCCTAAGCGATAATGTATCTTCTGGATCAACCAAAACAAAACGCTGTTGTGAGACTTACATTGCTTGGAATTAGCCAGCACGTAGGATGTCCTGACCTGCAGCTAATTCCAATGCCACACTTCTGCCATTCTCTCTTCCCATGGTAATTCTCAAATAAAGATTTGGATTTGGCCTTGCTGTAAGAGATGAAATGCTTTTTTGGTGGACTCATGATGACAGTGGTAGTCAGGAGTACCCGTTTTTTATTTTGCACGTGCTCCTTAAGTAAAGAGCTGGGTTGTGCGTGGTGTAGGTAAGTGTGCTGCAGGTTTCCCACCGTGGCACATCGCTGAGAGCTTTCTGGAGCTTGGCTTATGCTACCTGAAGCTTTATTTCTTTGTAATGTGGATTTTTTTTTTTTTCCTTGTTTCTCAGACTTCCTAAATAACATAATCCTTATATCTGGCTGTTCAACTAAGACTGAAGGGTATTTTTTGTGACATTGAGTGGTCTGCCAGCTACTTCCTTGCTGTGAGGTCTTGCTCTTCTGTGCACCTTGGGCGCTTTGTCACGTCCTTTTCCATTAGCGCATTGTTTCTAGGATGCTGCGTAAGCCATGGCATATTCCTATGTAACTATATGTTGTCTGAAGAGGCTGTTGAGGGTTGAAATCTCAGCATGCGGAATTTTAGAAAGTCTTTTAAGGTGATTTCTCTAGCCTGAGTTTTAGAAGTGGTACATACTTGATATTTGAGGCAATGTGAAAGGCTTTATGTTGTTGTTGTTTAAGGATTATTTCCAAATAATTGATAAGGGACAGTTTCTATAAGTTTTTGTGCAGATATAAAAATAAGTTGGGGGGGGCAAGGAATGATTGCTTTGTAAGGACAATCAAAGCTGTGGCATTTGGAGTAACCTGGGCAATGTTGCTGCTGGGTAGCTGTCTTTGGATGCTGTTATCAGTTCAGTCGCTTAGACCAGTATCTTGGTGAGGCCACAGAAATATTCTGAAATACAAATATACTTCTCTCTGTTTCACGTTTCATTATGGAGGAAGAGAAAAAGCAAGAGTTTGGGTCTTGGAGAACAAGCTGTCCCTGCTGACGACTGTAATTAATTCAAGGAGGGGAAAGAATAAAAGGTTATGAGATTTATTCTCTGATGTGTAACTACAGGAGATGTCTGTATAACACACTTAGTGTTCGTTCTTAGCACTTGTAGCTTAATGCAAAAGCAAGAATGCTGGTTCTTGAACTTGTAAAGCAGCGAAAAATTAAAACCCAAAACCCTAGTCCTCTCTTTTATAAAGGTGTCACCTTTGACTGAATCCTAAATTTACCCAGTGTTAGATGTATATCAATCACTACTTACAGTGTACCTATAGTTTAAAGGAGCTTTGGAGGTTTTAATTTGGATAACTGGCTATTTCAAATAAAGTCAGGCTTACTTGTGAATTCTGTCCCATTTAAGGAAGGTCGCTCATGGCCACCAAATTTCCTATTTTCTCTGTCACACTTTGTTTTCATTTCAGTCATTGACAATTTTCTGGTTCTAGAACAATTGGGAAGCTCGGAATACAGTTGCCTGCCCTATAGGAATGAATTTTGACATAAAATATTATATAAAAGATACAGTTTTTCTCTTTCTTTGGATTTTTCTCTGGTTGCCTCCCCTGCTTGAGAGTTGGCACGTGTTTAAACTTTTTTTTTTTTTGAGGGGAAAATGTTTTAGCCTCAGAAATCTGTATTGGTGACTTACCAGGATTTGTCTTTCACAAAAGATATGAAAAGCATATTAAACTGCTGTATTACTATCTGTGTTCTCAAGTCAGAGCCATGAGGATAAAATGCAGATGGGTAGCGCTTTCCACTGAGAAGGTCTGCCCAGCTGCGGATGATTTAAAAAAAAAAAGTCTATACATTATCTGCATCTTCAATAGCTGAGTAAAAGAAATCTGTAGTTACGAAGAATTTTCGTCTGTCTGGGTTTTAACAGCATCTTTTTTACTGCCTGGATAAAGTTGACTATTACTTACCCATGGTCTAAACTCAAGTTTGCAGGTGTTCAAGCGCTAGAAAGCGTATGCTCAGATTCTGAGTTGCACATCTGGACTTACTTAGGCAAGCTGCATAGTGAGGGTTAGGTAGGGTCTGGCTAAGGCAGGCAAAGCTGTAGTGAGGCTTCAATAAATCGAGCTTGAATCGTCTGCAAGTCTTTCCCTTTTACCTGCCCCCAACCCCTGTATGAACCTTGATTTTTCATCTCATCTCATCGTTCTTCAATGTCCACCCCACCCCAAGCCACAGAACCCCACTATACTCAATGTCAGTTGTGACTTTGGAATCTGTGCGCTGGAGGAGAAGGTTCTCTATGATGCTATTAAAAAGGTGTATTTTTTGATTTCAGAAGTCGGGAGCGGCGACTACTAGAAGGAATCATGCACGTTACAAAGAGTTGGGGAATATTCCTGGACGCTTTTTTTGAACGCAGTAAATAAACTCTTACGCGAGCTCAAAACTTAGTTTAGAATCATAGAACAGAATCATTTAGGTTGGAAAAGACCTTGAAGATCATCAAGTCCAACCGTTAACCTAACCCTGCCATCCCATAACATTGTAGCTAATGGTAAAATTGGGAGAAATACACACACCCCAGCACAAATTAAGGTGAGCGTTGGATGGTATTTGCTGTAAATAAACCATTATCTGCAGGTGTTCCGTAAGAGTTGCAGATGAACCATCGAAGTGAGCTCTGTAGCTTGCATGCAGAACTAATCCATACCATTTGAACGTGGAACGGTGTGCTTGACACTTAGTTGGTACGTTAGCAGCCATCTGCTAGGTCTTATTTGCCTAATAAACTTTGACAAACAAGTTCTACAGACGGTTGATGTTTTCAGAGGAATTGCTGTCTGTTCACAGCCAGTTTGTGGCCAAAAATGTGATACAGGTTGTGATTAATTTTCTCTCTGAAATGTTTTCATGGCTGTGGTCTTTCCACTCACCGTTACCATCACATCTCACTGCAGATGAAAAATGAAATGCTTGGCTAGGAAGATTTTTAATTTAAATTTAAAGGGCAGAGAGTTGGCCATGGAATTATCCTGGCAACCTTGGAACTTCCCTTCCTCTGTCAAAGCAAGAGAAAACAAAGTGTTTGTCAGGACTGGGGGGGTGTAATGCATCCTGAAGGCATCCTGGATTCCTGTGACAAAATCCCTGTGTTAGATGCCTGTTAATGCCGAGTTCATCCTGCCGTTGGTGAATTTTCATCTTGTAAAAGAGCCTTCAAGACATTTGTGGGGAGTGAAGCCATTTTTCATGAGCCAGAGAATGGGCAAATGCCTGGATTTTACTTAGTGACTGTAGTTACTCGGAGCTTAAATGTGCTACAGACCACTCGGCTCCCGGGAGCAGAGATGGGTTTGCTCGTAGTTCACCTAAGTGCTGACCTAGGCAGAAGTAATCTCTTCCAAGGTCCTGGCTAGTTCATGCTGAAGTATGTACGTGTGGAAGGGTGTGAGATATCTGAAAGGGGGGGTGTATTCCACATACGTTTATGTGTGAGTGTGTATATAATGTGTATATAATATGTATGTATGTTCTTATGTGCTTAAACACTTGGTTAACCAGTTTCTCCTGCTCTGTTTTTTCCCCTTCATTCTAATGGTTGCGGTATTGAATAATCTTCCATTTCTTAAAAAAACCTCTGCTTTTTATCTGGACTGCAACTCCCAGTGTTAGATCCTGATACATAATTTTAAGGAGGAAAGTTTCACTGTCACGAGGTATGGGGCTAGAATTCAGCATACCTGGATTTGGTTTTGGTGGTGTTACCCACCAGTCTGTGAACTCCAGTTTTGCATCTGAGGAAAGGTGATGGTGATACACAAATGGTTTCTCTGAATGCACCTTGGACTGGTTTACACAAGCAGCACGTCAGAGTAATCTTCTATACATACGCTTTTAAAATAAATTTCTAGTACTAAGCCTGCTTTGTTTGACTCCATTGCGTTACTTTCTCAGGGACTGGTGTTTTGTTAGAGACAAAAAGTAGGGCGATGTGGATTTTATTAATCAAAATGGTATGCTTAATCAATTTTGTGCACATAAATCTTTGATCTCACGTAACCACTTTCCATACCTTTCATAGCCTTTATTTTACAATTTCTGCATGTTTTATCATTCTCCTGTAGTATTTCTTCTCAGTTTGAGAGCTCTTCTAAGCAGGGACCGTGTGTATTGTTTTTCCTTTTACCTGCTTGCTTTGTGGTGTGGTTTTTTGGGGTTTTTTTTGTTGTTTTTGTTTTTTTCTCTGCCCCGATTGCTAAAGGCTGGAATGTCTGTAGGTGGGTAATGAAAAACAGTGGTCAAGAGAACTCTTGGAAACTTGTTGGGTTACTTCTTTAAGTAGGATGATGAGGCAGCATTGTCGAATGGAAGAAAAAAAAAAAACCAAACCAACTCAAACCAAAACACCAACCCCAAACCACCCTCTTGTTTCTGGCAGTTGCCTGCTGTCCCCTTAGCATGTGACTCCACCAACATTGTCTGCCCGTGACAGAGTAGGTAAAGCTGGAGAAGCTACCATGTAGCCTGTGTTTGAAGGTTGCCGTTCAGCATTCAGCCTAGCGCACAACGTCAAGGAGATCAGCAGGCAGCATTACTTGATGCTTGTGACCCCTGTTCCATGTTCCCTCTCAACTTGCGTGGTCCAAATTAATGTCTTCGTTGTTATCTGCAAAAGCTGTAAGTGATCTAGGATTCCTTTACCTTGGGGATTACCACCTTGACACATCCAGCCCTTTCTCCATCCTGCTACAGTAATTACAGCTTATGGAAAAGAGCTCTGGTTGTTGATCCTCAGGGTATGGAACTCCTGGCATCTGGAGATAAAGCACATCTGGCGCTGGTCCTCAGAGGCAGAACTCGGCCAGCCCAAAGCTTCTTGCATGTGGGGAGTGATGCAAGTGCCTTGTTTGCTCTGAACAATGGCTATGGGATCTTTGTAAGCATTGGCCTCTTGCCTGGTTATTCTGAGTTGGGGTTTTTTTGTTGATTTTTTTTTTTTTTCCCCCCCCTGAGGAAGTATGTGTGCAATGAGGGAGGATGTGGGGTACTGTAAGTTCTCCATACGACTGACTCAGTCCTCCAAGCCATACCTGCTCCTTGGCACTGCTGTTCTTGGATATGCAAAATGCACGTGCAAAAGCCACTTTGCCCATCCAGAAGGCACTCAGTAGGTACAGGTAAAGATTCTGGGGTGCTTTTTTTGTGCTTTTCTGATTGCTAGGATTCTGTGGAGTCAGTGTTGCAGGGACTCAGAAGAAAGTTTTCTTTTTAAAGGAGATGTACAATTTTTGTGCCCAACTTTGAGGAAAGTACTTGGGACGTGTTAGTATCACCTTCCTTGTACAGATTATAAGGCTTTTGTAGGGTAACAAAACTTGCTTTGTTTGAGATGAAATGTCAAGTCAAACCATAACAGCTATTCCACAATTACCTCCCTAAGGATGCTTGTATTTTGGAATGGTTTCCTCATGAAGATCTGTTCTGGAACACTTCATTATAGTCCTTTCTTAGTCTTAGCATTGGAGCTCATTTTGTACCGTAGGGATGGGTGCTGTGTAACAGGCTAGGGTTACTGAATCTGAGCATCTGCTGGTCACATCTGGACGTAAACTGGTTCATTATTGTGGTTGTTTTTAACTTGGCACCTGTCCAGATGCTTGTTGACAGCCCGTTAGGACCTGCTTGTCCACAAACACTAGCTTCTGAGGGAGGATGCCTTCTTTTAGGTATTCCTTCTCTTAACGTATTGCCAAGAGGCTGTGAGAACATTTCAGGTGCGTTGCAAGAGCGTCTTCCAGACACGTTTTTGGCCATTGATTGGCAATGAGCCAGAGGTAGGCAGGTGGGCTTGTTTGAATGGACAACAGGGAAAGTCATGATTTGCTTGGGAGCCCACGCCGCAGGACAGGTACACTCAAAGCAGTGTACTTGTATGGGGTAGGAATTTGTTCTTCTACTTGTAAATTCTGCTGTTCCTTTTTAATTACTGCTAAATTCTCCGGCTGTTTAGTTCCCTGGCCATTAATTGGGAGGACACCGCTTTACACATCCTTTCCGATGCTCATTTTGAGCCTCTAGCAGCAGGTTTTTTTTTTTTTTTTTTTTTTTTTTTTTTAAATCTTCCTTTTATAAATAAAATCTTGGTCTGTGCTGGAAACTAAAATGGCTTCGGGTCTCTCTTCCCTGCTGCGTGCCTGTCATTGCTGTTGCAAACCACTGTGTTGACAGGAGCTCATCGCTGGTTCAGTAAAGCTTTCAGAGCAATTGGGAGGCTACGTACCAGCGCTAATGAAAAGCCCTTGCGTGGTTTCTGGAGGCTTGGGCATCAGCGGGCGCGTGGAGAGGTTGCAGGGATAAAAATATAACTTGTCAGCTGCCGTGCTCTGCCTTGCAGCTGCGTGCAATGCTTGCTCCTGCGTAACTTGTCTGCCACTTGCCTCTGCCACACAGTAAATACACTGGATTCTACAAAACCCTCCCTGTTTTCGCCAGGAACTGGAGTTTTGATAACTTTTTTTTTTTTTTTTAAAACTGATGTCTTTGTATGCAAGAATAGTGCAGTCAAGCACAGTGGGAGATGGGTAAGCGTTACGTGCACGCACTTAGGATTGCAAAAAGAAACTTTAGCACCAGTTTGTTATTATAAAGTCTGAACTCATGTTGGCTGTTTATAAAAAGGAATGGACTTTGCAGGGTTATTTTCCTATTTAAATATCAGCAGGACACTGGGTTGAGTCTGTTGTGTTTGCTTAGTGTGCTTGGCAATGTTTCGTTCAATGAAACAAGGCAACAAAGATGATGAGGGGACTGGAGCATCTCCCCTACGAGGCAAGGCTGAGGGAGCTGGGCTTGTTCAGCCTGAAGAAGAGAAGACTGAGAGGGGACCTCATCAACACATACAAATATCTCAAGGGTGGGGGTCACAAGGATGGAGCCAGACTCTTCTCAGTGGTGCCCAGCGCTAGGACAAGGGGCCATGGGCACAAACTGAAGCAGAAGAGGTTTCAGTTGAATGGGAGGAAGAACTTCTTGACTTTGAGGGTGCCCGAGCCCTGGCCCAGGCTGCCCAGGGGGGCTGTGGAGTCTCCTTCTCGGGAGATATTCAAAGCCCGCCTGGACAATGTCCTGTGCACCCTGCTCTGGGTGAGCCTGCTTGAGCAGGGGGGTGGGACTAGATGATCTCCGGAGGTCCTTTCCAACCCTTGCCATTCTGGGATTCTGTGGAACTTTAACTTTTTAAGCCATCCAATTCCAATTTCAAAACTTTGGCCTTCATCAAGAAGGTAGGATGGCTGGAAAAAAAAAAAGTGGTGTGGTGGGGTTTTTTTTGTTTTTTGTTTTTTTTTTTTTGCAGTTATTGATGTGTCTGATACCAGTTGTCAGATCACTCTTTTAAATATGGCCAGAAGTGGGTGTGTTTTACTAACTTTATTTAGAAAAACTTCGAAACATGGAATGGTAACTTATTCCGAGTCCTGTCATAGATGTTGCTTATTCCGAAGAGGATAGTTTTTGCTGGGGTGATCCCAAAACGTTACCAAATAGATCAGTCTACAGCAGGTAGCATTCCATGCCTTTCTCACACGTCATGCTGGGCACATCCCAAACGTACAATCAGGCACTTTTTGCCAGATACTGCGGATCTTCCAACTTCAACTCCACCTGCTGCACTGGCTTCAGTGATGCATCCGCAAAGCAATGATGATTTCAAAGTGCTTCCCAGTGTCTGGAATGGTACGAAACGTTTTACTTCTGACAGCTGTAATTTCATGCTAAAAAACAAGAATTCCTGAAACTTGTCTAATGAGCAACCTCAAAGCACATCTTTCTATACAATTGTAAAACTGGTACTAACAAGAAAAGCTTTATTTGAATAGTACGTAAAAGTTCACGTGCAACTCCAAATAGCCCTGAATTTGGTTTATCTGCAGCTTACTGTTTAGGTTTTAATTTTTTTTTTTTTCTTCTTCCTTGGAGGCTGATTTGACACTTAAATTGAACTCAACAAGTGGTTCTCTTGTTGCTTCCTAAATCCTGAATATGTTTGGTTTGGGTTTTTTCTTTTTCTTTTTTGGTTGTGTTTGGGGTTTTTTTTAAACAATATTTAGGCACAGGTCACTGCAAATGAGATTGCAACAGTGTATTTACTATTTACTGTACTCTTTACTATCACTTTGCTTTGCTATTTACTATTCTGTGGATTTACTAATTTTACATGTTCTAGAGCCTACTGGGAACCTTCTCGTAATGGTGTTGCTTTAAGCCTGAATCAAAAGGGATTTGTTTGCAGCACCTGGCATAGATGAGGAGGAGACGGTGTTTCAAGGGGAGTGTTTTGTCCAGTGGCTTTAGTTTAAGCAGCATCCAGCTTCCATACCATGCCCCATTTAGTGACAGCACAAAAATGTGTGGACGTGTAGTAAACTAGATGAGAGGAGTGGGCTGGAAGTTACCTCCTTAGTTACCTTTTGTTTTGTGGGCTGCCTTTTCCTTGCTCAATTACTTATAATTTTTTTTCTTCTCTCTCTTCCCCCCCCCTTTCTCATCAAATGTGTTTATTAATAAATACCTGCATCAGTGAGGAGAAAGAGAGAGAGAGGCTGCTTTATGATACAGTGTAAAACGTGGTTTAAATCAATTTTTCTGTAGTCTAATAAAACTGTGATACTGCAAGATCAAGGATTTGATGGGTCTAACATATTCAGCTTTGAAGGAAGACTAGTGCCACATGTGTCTGTACAATTCAGATGTTACATAGCCTGTGGTGTTTTGTCCTCTGTGTTCTTTTTGTGTGTTTAATAAGTAAATCTAAACTCAGTTTGTTATTTTTGCAACTCTTTAATTGTTTGTGCTGCACCTCATTAGGGACAAGAATAGCACGTTGGAGAATCTTCTGAGTACCACAGAGCTGGAGCACGTGGTCGCATTTATAGTGTGATGTGACAGAGGGTTACTTGGATGGAGTAGATCGATGTCCCCTCCCTTGATGCCGGGCTGTTCTGTGGTGTCCTTGGACAATTACTGTAGGAGATGAAGTTTTTAGTTTGAAAGCTTCAACTTATCATAGAATCATAGAATGGTTTGGGTTGGAAGGGACCCCAGTCCAACCCCCCTGCAGGGAGCAGGGACACCACTAACCAGATCAGGTTGCTCACAGCCCCATCCAACCTGGCCTGGAATGTTCCCAGGGATGGGGCCTCCACCCCCTCTCTGAGCAACCCCTGCCAGGGTTTCACCACCCTCATGGTAAAGAATTTCTTCCTTAGATCCAGTCTAAACCTACCCTGCTTCAGTTTAAAACCATCCCCCCTTGTCCTGTCACAGCTGGCCCTACTAAAAAGATTGTCCCCCCCTTCCTCTGGGCCCCCTATAAGCACTGAACGGCCGCAACCAGGTCTCCCCGCAGCCTTCTCTTCTCCAGGCTGAACAAGCCCAACTCTCCCAGCCTGGCCTCCTGGAGAGGGGCTCCAGCCCTCGGAGCATTTTGGTAGCCTTCGTCTGGCACTGCTCCAACAGGTCCATGTCCCTCTTGTGCTGAGGGCAACTAACTTAAGTAGTCTTTAGAAATGTTTGGTGTCATTTGATGACAAGTCTTGTTACTTTATTGTGTGTGTATATATATGTATATATAAACATACCCTGCATTCTAGGGTTTTCTAAAGGAAACAACATCATGCTGTAATCAGTGGAGCACATTCCTGGGAGATTTTAGATGCCCTAACTTCCTCCAAGTAAAACATAAGGTTGATGATTTTCACATGTTGATAACGGAGGAAATAAAGTGCATCTTCTTGCTTCAGAGCTTTGTGGTGCGGTTACAGAGAGGAGGTAGTGGATGGATGATATGGGCTTTTAGGTATTGCCTCCTCAGTCACTTCTTTATGAAATGAGTTGGTGGGTTTGAGTCCCGTTCCTGCTGAGTTGGTAATGTGTATGGCACAGTGCTGCTCTGCATGGCAAGTATTAGCAAAGGAGGCAAACCCCCCTGAATTGTCCTCAAAAGTGAGTTCCTTTTGGTCACCCAAGTGAGGTCTTTTGATGGCAAAGTTGTTCTATATTGCACGTGGGATTTCGTAGAAGGCTGATGTGAGCAGGGAGGTCTGGATTTTGGGTCCTCCTTTTCAAAGAGAAAGAAAGCTGAATTTTTATTTCCATCTTCATCCCTACCTCTGAGCAAGTATTTAGTTACAGAACGAGGTGCCGACGTTTAGTACAGAAGTAAAGGGTTTCTGTCAACTGTGCTTCGAGTTAGTGCTTGTTTGCTGTGGGTTTGGGGTTGGTTTTTTTGTTGGTTGGTTGGCTTTGTTGTTGTTGGTTTGGAGGATAAAGCTGTTTTTCATAAAAAAAGCGAGTGCTTTTGTGGTCTAGTTTACATCCAGCTTTTGGAGAAGGTAGGCTTTTCCCTTGTCTAACAACACTCCAGTCGTTCAGCCTTCTCTTTCAGACCATGCTTCAAAGGCTGGGTTGGGTGCAGGCACAGTGTTGAAATTTCTTGCAGTTCACTAATGAAATTTAAGGTGTTGTCTTGTTTGTTTGCTTGTTTTTTAAATTATTCACATAAGGCTTATTTGGGACATAATATATATACATATATTTTAAGCAAGACTTCTATCTTTAGTATGTAGGAGAAAAAGCCCTTCTCCTTTGCATGTAAATATGTGGGTTAAATTGGGTTCACAAGCCTCTGTTGTATTTTAAGAGGGTAGATGCCTGTTTCTGTACTTACTCGTTATCATTCATACCTGGAGGGAGTTACTTAAATGCATGTGGTCATTCCTTGCATGGATTTCATGTTTATTAACAATCTGCTGCAGGGTCTTGTTAATAAAAAGCTAAAATGCAGTTGTTAATTGCTGACGGTGAGCTGGTGTCTGGCACGTTGAATGTGCCGTCTTTGTCACGTTTCTGGTGGAAATAGGATTTTAGG
Organism: Gorsachius magnificus; assembly: GCA_034008185.1. Taxonomy (NCBI): domain Eukaryota; kingdom Metazoa; phylum Chordata; class Aves; order Pelecaniformes; family Ardeidae; genus Gorsachius; species Gorsachius magnificus. The sequence continues at coordinate 2,783,115 of CM067086.1, read as the reverse complement.
CTGTGGGTCATAGCTTTTTGTATGAACATTTATATTTTGAGGTGTTTCTAATAAGTAAAAAATTACATGTATGTATAATAGGGAGGGCAGAATCCGGGACGTTTAAACTCCAAAACAGTCTGCAACAACTTAGAGCTGGACTAAGCATTAGTGCCGTCTGTCCCTTCTCCGGTGAATGCCTTTTAAGCATGGTGAGCTTACTAAAACCAGGTTTTATACCTCTTCTATTGAAGAACACGGCACTAATGCTTAGTCCGGCTCAAAGTGTGTAAATGCTGGGCAGCGCGTTGCAGTGGCGAAGGTATTCAGTGTATTCTGCCTTAGACAGGCACCCAGTCTGGCTCCTGAAGGACGGCAGCGCCTACTTCTTTTTCTCAACCATAGCATAGGGTTGCAATAGTTGTTGGGGATATCAGTTTATCTGAAATGCCCTGGATGTCTTCCAGACACTAAGGGAGAAGGCTTCCTGCTCTGGAAGTCCTGGGTCATGTCTTCATTGCTGGAACAGGTGTAATTATTACACTTATATTGCACTTACATTGACGTAAAAAACCTGATAGAGTCAGTACAACTCCATGCAGCTGATGAAATCTAAGGTGAGGAATGAAATAATGACACTGGCTTTTTTTCCCTGATGTAAAAGTTGCCTTCTCGCTGGTATTTTTACATTGAAATAGCTATCTCAGTGTAATAATTACATCTTTCTCTTCAGCAATGAAGACGCAGCCCAAACAGTGTAAATAAAGGGGAGGGGAAAGGGATGCGGCGTACAAAACAGGGTAATCGGATCAGTGGCAGCCACACATTGCTGCAGTTCTTTTTGTTTTAGTATGAACAAATGCACTTTGCTCTGCCTTCCATGGTATTGCTCCCTTGTGTAATGCCAATAGGCTTGTACCCTTCCATCGGCAGAAAGAAGGGGGAGGGTTTGGACAAAATTAAATAAACAAAACCCCCCCTCGGATCCATTTTGTCACGTGAGTTCTATAAGCAGTTTTCGAATTTGTATATTTTAATCTTTACATGGGGGAAAAATGTCTGCATTCCTGTTTTTTCTGTCTACCCTTCCAGTAGCGTGCTGCTTATAATTGTGGCCCTCTGATTTTGGAGATGAGCTTTGTGTCTTTCGACTCCTAAAAATGGCAGCTAGGATTTGCTTTGAACTGGCACTGTGGTGTTTAGGTCTTTGTCGTCTTTTTTTTTTTCTTCCTTTCATTTTTCTTCTGTATTTGAATCATTTGCACTGTGGCATAGCCCCAGAGTTATTTCTTTTGGCACTTAAATTGGCTGAAATTGGAGCATGGAGAAGATGGAAAAACATTTAGTCCCACTTCTCTAGATGTGTTGTGTATCAGGAATCCATCGTCATTTGCAGTACACCTTGTCTAGGCTGCCAAAGACAGGAGAGTTGGGGTGGCTGAGATCATTCCGAAGCTGTTTGCCATAGGAAAATGTTCGCCTCTTTTGACTCTTAAGATCTGTTTTTAAGGCAGCTTAATGGTATAAAAAGGTTGTAAGTTCACTCTGTCTGGAGAGAAACACTGGTTGTGGTTCTACTTAGCACATTGGGTTCTCTTCTTGGCTCTGCCATGGACCACATCTTTTGCCCATGGGCAGGACCCTTGATCCTGGTCTTCTGTGGGCTTCCGTTCATTCTTTGCCTTGTTTATCTAGACAGCAAGTTCCTCAGGTGTGACAATCCTTTGCAATGTGTCCAGTTGTGGACGTGTCCCTCTTTCAGGGTGTGAATCTCAATTCTGGCTTCTAGGTGTTACCATAGTATGAATGACAGAAGTTCATGATGTGCAAAGCTTGTCTTGGTTCCCTGCCAGTTCCTTTGTAGGGAACAGATTGACTTCCTTTGATTTTGGACACCTTTTATGATGAACTGAAAGTTTTTTAGACACTCGTTTCCTTTTGTGTTTGGGAAAGGCAGGTACACGTTGGGCTAAAATAATAATTAGGCTTGGCTGTTTATACAAGTGGGGAAAGCATGGGTAGAAAAAAACTGAAGAATTAAGTCTCGGAATGAACTGGGAGGAACAGAATAATGTTTTTCCGCTTCAACTTGCTGCTGAAGTTGAGGTGCACCATACTTTCCTGGTACCTCTCCTAGTTTGTGTCTCTGCAGTATGAGAGTACTTGGCAATGTTGTGGCAGCTTCTCGTGTGTATGCATTGCAGATGCTTAATTTCGTATGCCAGTAGGATGTTACTGAGGCTCACAGGAAAATTTCAAGAGGTAAAGACGACTAACTTGAAAAATAAAAGATGACTAATAATTTGTTGTAGCTGTACATGAAAATATTTTGAAATCTTAAGTTTGTGAGTTTGTGGATGGCTAGGTCTATGCTTAAAGCATATGAATAAAGCAAACCTGTGCGTGCTACCATATTATATATATATGGGGTTTTTTTAGCACAAAACCACCTATAAAGTTCCTTCCCTTGAGCAGCACAGAGACCGTGCTCTGCAAGTCTGCAACCAGACCATGTTCTGGGCAAAGAAGTTGCCTTAGTACTTTTTTTTTTTTTTTTTAAATCTCCTTGCCTTTAAACTGAGATCCTTTCGGCAGGATTGGCTCAAGGAAAGCAACTACGTGTGCAGTCACGCTGGCAGGTTTGAGGGCACTGAAACATCTGTGAGCTGGTAGGAGACTGGGGGATTGAGAGCGCCATGCAACCAGGGATGGGGAGGAATTCAGCCAGGCTGAGCTTCAGGCAGAACAAAACCCATCTGACACAGCCTAATACAAAAGGGCATATTAAATCAAGATCCCTCCTAACACAACGTAGATGGAGCTCGCTTAGCACAGAGTTCATGGTTTGGCCTGGAATACTGCGTTTGCCAGGGGAATAGGTGCTACAGCCTGCACTGCCCCGGGAGTGTGGGGAACCCCTCCAGCCGCTCTGCCTTCTGGAGTTTTACAACCTTACCTTGGTGCAGAGCATCACCACTTCTTTGACACTGTTTTTAGTCTCCTTTTTGGGACCTTTATCCTTGATTACATATCACACTATTGCATACATACCTATCACATTTTACAAACACCAGAATTCACCAGACACAGAGAGTGATGAATTAATCACCATGAGATTGTACAGAGCAGTAACTAGCTGCAAAAACTAACAGAACCAAAACTGTTAAACAGCTCCTATGTAACTCAGCTTTTAAGGCCCCAAATTTCCATATGCTTTCAGATTTTCTTCAGTTTTAAATAATTATCTAGACTCAAAACCTTTTCCAAGAAAGCAAATGAGGCATTCTGGGGCTGAATTCCAAAATACATTTCCCTTCTTGCGCACACAAACTACCAGTCTATAAAAATAGGTACAAGGAGACTGAAACAATCTGAATATTATCAACACAGGTCCAAATGTGGAGAGCCTCTTGTATTCTGGAGGTTTGGAAGCCACAACTGTTTTTTCTGGAAATGTCCTTAAATTCCACATTTTGAAGGGACCAATAGCACAGACAACTATTTGATGTTTCTTCAGCTAGGCTAGGATTTGTGCGTTCTTGTTCTCTGTTAGGGACCCTTTGCAGACTTAGATAAAGGAAGGAACAATTTTTGCCTCTGTATGCTCTTCGCTCGTTTGTGAGACAGCAGAATTATGAGTGAGCCACATGCACTTCCAATCTAAAGGGAAAATAATTTCCTGGGGAAAACATCACCCGAGCTCTTCTGTCCAACAGTGACATACTACCATGTCTTAGTTTGGTACTGAGAGTCCTTGGGCCTCAGCATTGAAGTAAATACAGTTAACAGTGGAGACCTTACCAAAAATTTTTGAACCCAAAGATAAAAAAATACCATGGATGCAGATGATGGCTGCCAGCTAAATGATAATAGAATGTGGTCTCCCATCTCAAGCAAGGGTGTCATCAGTTAATGAGCAATGTTCGCTTACCTACCCTACTCAGGTCAATTTGAGCTAATGATGTGCTTTGCAAGGATGTGAACTGCAATGCCATTGAAGAGAATGCTGGCGTTAATTTGCTTTAACAGCAGAGTGCAGGCGTGCCCCAAAGAGCGTAGGATCCTATTCCATTGTGTCCATAAAAATCCTACACTGATCACCAGAGACGTGAAATCAGTTTAGCAAAAGAGCTGTATTCGGTGGCATTGTGGCACCTCTTTTAATTAACACTTCCCTTCAGACCTTGGAGGAGTTGAATCTTTGGCTCAATTTGTAATATACTATGATTGTTCTAACCCCAAAATAAAGCAACTCAGATTTTTTGTTTTTTTCCCTGACCCTTGGCCGACTTCTGACAAAAAATGGAAGAAAAGTTAGTGAAATCCTGAACGTGCTCTCTCTTCCAGCAAATCCACTATTTTTAAACAGATTTTTGAAAAAAAGAAAAGCTAAATTATCAGAAGTGCCATGTCTTTGCCTCCAAAATAATGAAAACCAGTTAGATGTATAGAATAGTAATAAAAATAATAAAGAAGAGAGCAGAAAATCTCCCTTTATGTAGTTCCGTCAGGACAAACGCTCCAGATAACTTGCAGGACCAACGCTGACCTTAGAGAGACAAAAGGAGCCATAAGGAATGAATTTAGTTTAATGAATTTTCTTGGCTAAAGCAGAATCGTCTCCAGCAAGGATTGATTTACAAAGCTTGGAGCAGATTACTGTATTTGCTATATTAGAGAAGGCAAATTAAGTATTATCAGTGATCTAAATACAACGACAGTATTACAGATTTCATTATCTTAAATAATCCTTTTCACCTTGTCTTTATTTTGCTCTCCTTCCTACCAACCTCTCACAAAACCAAAATCTTGAGTATTTGACTGGAAGACAGTCATGAAACTTGCACAAAAATCAGAAATCCCATCCACAACTTGGCACTAAAGACTTCTCTCAACTTCACACCCTCTACAGCTCAGTATCACGTGGCAGTTCCTATTTAATAAGATGGCTTTATTTGGGAAGATTCTTAACTGTTAGAAGAAAACCACGTCAAATTATGGAACCTACGTTTGAGTCTTCCACATCTGACTTGACTACGCTTTTGTTCCAATGAATAACGTTTGCCAGCAGTTGAATCCAGCACATGCTATTTCTGAGTTGTTTTCTGCATTCTACAAATACATTACACCTTCAAGGGTGTGTATCGTGGATGGTGGAGATAGAAGTGTCTTTTTCCAGCTGCCTTAAGATTTGCATCTTTTGGAGTTAATGTAACATCTGGAACTAGAAATTGGAAACAATTCAGATCAGAAACAAGCATACCTTTGTCAAGCCTATATTTGTTCAAGTTCTGGAAAAAATTTGCAAGCCAAATTTTCCAAATGATGTAGAACCGCTCTTTTATCATTAAAAATTTGGAACCATCATCGCTGCATAATCTACTATTATAGACCAGACAGCTGTCTGCCAAACCAAGGAGGAATAAAATAAACTGCAAAAAAAAATCCCAGAAAAGAACCTTGCTCCCATGGGCATCCAGAATCTAAAAAGGGGACACTGAAGGGTTTTTTTCCACTTATGGATTTACCTGGAGCGTAATTCACAACAAAAGTTGGTTTTAGATGTTCCAGGAAATCACCCCTTTGCCTGCGTTCTTCTAAATCAGTTTAAGCAGGAGTAGAACAAATCTTCAGCTTCCTCTGGTGTTTTAAAACTCTGAGTAGAACATGGGGGTGGGGGGAAACCCATGCCTACTCCATTTAAAATAACAACAGCAAAATTATTGCCATGTACTCTGCGTCACAGAATGTGAAACATCCAAGTATGTGTTTTTCCTGCCACATCCCCAATCCCTATTTTTAAGCACTGCCTTTGCACTTACCCGTTTGCCGAAGCCCAACGGCAGTACTACGCAAGAGATGACTTCAGTGTCACTTCTGCTTATTCTAAAATCAGAAAATACCAGAAATCTCTATGGACAGGCTGTTTCCAATTTTTGTGGGTACAAGCGGAGTGCCATACCCTATTAATTCTCACAAAGAAAACCATCGTGAATCAGCTGACAGAGAGCTCCAGTGTGGTTTGAATATGGTAAGCACTGTTATGGAATTGAAACTAGTAGGCAAAACGCAAGTTTGTACTTTAAAGAATCAAAATACGAAGCCTTCTTAGTGATGACAAGGAAAGTATTCCGTATTACAGAATCAATGGAAAGAGGAGCGATAGGGTGGTCTGGTAGAATGGAAATCGAATCCTCATCTGCCAAGTTTCTTCCCAGTACCAGCACCCCACAAACATCCATTCCTAACTCAGCTCTTTGGATCCAACATAGAAACACAATCCAGCAAGGAATTCATGCACAATCCACCACCTTGCAGAGAGGGGAACCGGGTGGACTTTGCTAGCACCACGCATGTGACCACCACTACTCCTACCAAGTTGAAGCCCTTAATTTCTTAAGTTCTGCATCAGAATAGGTCAATGTGAACATGCTGGCAGAGCAGGCAATAAACAAACTTGTGCTTTTTATGTTAGCCAGCCAAGATGTGGAACAGGCTGAGGAGAGAGGTAAAGTTCTCTAGTATCTGAGCTACGGCTAGCACAAGTCTGAGTTTTTATTTAGCGAATGCTTTGACTGGTGCGGTAGTAGTGATGCCAGTGTATTCTCATGAGAGGGCAACAGGCCAGCCCTTGACGTGAATGTGTCTGCCATCAGCAACTGTATTTTTATGATGATACCTTCTCAAGGACTTGCTGAGCGATTTGCCTCGGAGCATGGTTCTCGGAGACTTCTGACCTGAGCTTCTAGCTGAGGTAGGGTCACTGCAGGCTTTTGTGTGAGAGACTCCAAAGCAATACTCCTCTTCCCTCGGGGCAAGTAATTTGTCATTAAAGGTTGCCCGTACAGTTAGTTTTTTGGACCCAGGGTTACAAATTGTAAGTGCTTACAGCGTCTCTCATTCTTAGAGATGGCTGTGTAAAGACCATAGCTTTGTATAGCTGGAAGAGGCAAGCGTCCAGTGTGGTAGCCTGTAGGTCTGGAGAAATTTGCTCATTATGTCTTGAGGCAGCAGCTGGTGTGTGAGGCCTGTGACAGCCATCATTGTATCACACCTTTCTTAATTTAATGTAGAGGAGGTTTGTAGGCTGGTCAGTGGATCGCTCATGTGTATGTGATGGGTCTCCCTCTGCTATCCAGTTCCTCCATTTGGACACAGTGTCGGACTGGAACATGCCAGCGCAGGCCTGTGAGGTACCGCTGCCAAGTTATTCTTGTGGGAGAGTGGGAAAGTTTTCACCTTCCTTGTGGAGTTTACTGTCTACATTTAGACTGGGATTGTCAGTGGACCTTGGGAGCTTTGGCCGCCATCACTGAAGGTCGATGGAACTTGTCAGTTTAACCTCCCCTGAAGTTCCGTGCAGGTTCTATTCTCCAACCAGCACTGAACTCAAAAGATGACTTTTAAGATTGGAGCATGCTCAGCTCAACAGCCGCTTTCAAAGTGCTAGTTTTCAAAGTTTGGTGGTGGTATCAGTCTGGAGCCAAAATGCCCTAATCCCCAATAGATGGTTTGTTTGCGAGGAAGAACTTCTTGACTTTGAGGGTGCCCGAGCCCTGGCACAGGCTGCCCAGGGGGGCTGTGGAGTCTCCTTCTCTGGAGATATTCAAACCCCACCTAGCCGATGTCCTGTGCACCCTGCTCTGGGTGACCCCGCTTTAGCAGGGGGGTTGGGCTGGGTGATCTCCCGAGGTCCCTTCCAACCCTTGACATTCCGTGATTCTGTGATTTGCAATTAAGATGCCGTATGCGTTGTGGTTCTTGCATAGGAAATTGCAGCAGAATCCTCAGAAGAAATAAGCAAATTGTTGTGAACCGTGTACTTCTGCTTTTGGGAAAAATCCTGTGTATCTTTTAACCTCTGTAAACTGTGCGGGTGAGAACCCGAGGTCAGGAAAACGTGGGGGTTCAGGCTGCAGATGTTAATCTGTTCAGCATTAGCTATTCAGGATTGCGGGAGGCTGCAGTCCGCACAACTGTTTGGCTGAACCCCAGTTGTGCATTGCACAGGGAGAGATTGCCAAGAGCCAGTTTTGCAATCATGTTTAGAATTTCCTCTAACAAAACAGCCCAGATGAAAATTGCTTTATGCTCCAGCAAATCCTGTGTTCTCCTCTAAATAAAACAGTTAAAGTGCTGTGAGCCTTGTCTGATGAGCATCTCGGCAACTTGATGTGAGTATCCCCAAGTCACAGGCGATATTCTGGGGTTTGTTTAGTTTTTCAGCAGATCTCTAAATATGTTCTGTGTGCTGCTTGGTGGTCCGTGTAGCGTTGGCTGCTCGCATGGACTTGGCTGTCCTCCTTTCCAGCTGCTAAATTGTATTAAAAGAAGATGAAATATGCTGTTCCATGTAACCAATTTCAGTATTTGCTACAGGGGTATTAAGGACGGGCTGAGCGCGCCATTGCCTTGTGCATCAGGAGGGGAGTTCATGTGGCGTGCTTAATGGGTGGTCTGTGGGAAAAGACAGAAAGATTTGAGGAACCCTCCTTTAAAATAATGTGTCCGTAGAAAAGTAATCTTGAACACGCATAGCTTGCTTCCAGCTTCTGCAGGGGTGGAATTGCACTAAATTATGTACGCTGAATCCAGTCATTGGGCTTTTCTGCTATGTGAAGATTTTTACTTGAAGTAGGTAATATAGCTAGAAACAGGACAAAACAATAATTAATTTGGAGAGTTTTAAAACAATTTATAGCCCTTCCCAGACAATCTGAACAAATCCTAAATTTCATGATTTGTGTAAAGTACCTTTGCCGGACTTCTTCAGAGCATGCTCTTCAGAGAAACCCTTTGGCATCTCTTGACCAAGGGGAATGAACTAATTCAGGCCAATGGAGATGAAATGGTATATAATCAGTGCTATACTTTGTTGTTACTGCTAACATTATTATTTAAAACCTGTAGGCTGCCAAACAAAATCAACAGTCTGAAGTAAATCTCTTGTCTTCCTAAAACCCTCTCATTACTGGGGGGGGGACCCTACATAATCCAGAAAATGGAACATTTTCAAAAAACTTACTGCTTGTTTATTTAAAAAAATAAAATAAAAGGTAGCTAGCACTTTCTCTAACAATATTTTAGCATCAGTATTTGATAAAAGGGGATCTCAGGAAATCACCCAGTCCCACTCCCCTGCTAAAGCAGGTTCACCCAGAGCAGGTTGCACAGGACATCATCCAGGTGGGCTTTGAATATCTCCAGAGAAGGAGACTCCACAGCATCCCGGGCAGCCTGTGCCAGGGCTCTGTCACCCTCAAAGTAAAGTTCTTCCTCATAATTCAACTGGAACCTCTTATGTTTCAGTTTGTGCCCATTGCCCCTTGTCCTGTTGCTGGGCACCACCGAGAAGAGTCTGGCTCCGTCCTCGTGATACCCACCCTTGAGCTATTTGTATGTGTTGATGAGATCCCCTCTGAGTCTTGTCTTCTCTTCTCCAGGCTGAACAAGCCCAGCTCCCTCAGCCTTTCCTCACAGGGGAGATGCTCCAGTCCCCTCATCATCCTTGTTGCCCTCCTCTGGACCCTTTCTAGGAGTTCCTCATCTTTCTTGAACTGGAGACAGAACTGGACCCAGTGCTCCACGGGGGGTCTCAGACTGTTGTTTTACTCTTCTTTATCTCACTGCCTTCCCAGCTTCTCTTCTAGATGAGAAGAACAAACTTCATATATTTTCTAAATCCACTTAAAACTTTTTAATATACTTCTCTGTGGACCTTTTCCAGCTTGCTACTGATGAACCAGATGTGCTTTAAGCTTACATAACTTCTGTACGTAACCCCCCTCCCTCGAACATATTTGTAGCTAGAGTCATGCCACTTCTTGTAGGTACATCGATGGATGAACAGCCTCCCTTTTACTACAGCCTAATGGCACATAGATCCTGGCTGTCTTCCAGTATTCAGCAGTGACACTCAAGATCTTTTTAGTAGGGCCAGCTGGGACAGGACAAGGGGGGATGGTTTTAAACTGAAGCAGGGTAGGTTTAGACTGGATCTAAGGAAGAAATTCTTTCAATGAGGGTGGTGAAACCCTGGCAGGGGTTGCCCGGAGAGGGGGTGGAGGCCCCATCCCTGGGAACATTCCAGGCCAGGTTGGACGGGGCTGTGAGCAACCTGATCTGGTTAAAGGTGTCCCTGCTCCCTGCGGGGGGGTTGGGCTGGGTGACCTCTAGGGGTCCCTTCCAACCCAAAACATTCTGTGATAATACTTAGCACATAAAAATAAAACTGGCACCAAATACATTTCATAATATGGGATGCTAGTGTGGATTGGATTACTTTGCACTGATTTGTGCCCGGTGTGACCATGTAAACAATTTAAAATATAGGCTGGTAAAGAGTAAAATTTACAAAAACTGCCTGACATCTGCTGCGCACAATGTGTATAAATGTGGGATATTCCTAGTGCTTTAAAATAAGGTTCCTGTCTCCCCTTGAATTTCAGGCCTTGATTCTACCTAAAATCAGGTAAAATGGAAATGAATCCTCCTTATGTGATAACCAGAACACATACTTTCACAGTTTGGAGAGGGAAATTACTATCAAATGGATTGAGGTGGAGAATTAGAGGTATGGGATGGAATTTGGGGAAGAAGTATGTTCTCCTCTTAGAGTAGTACTATAAGCTGGCCATCACTGAATAAGCCGTTCCTTCATAGCTCATTAGCCCACACTCACTCCCTGATTCACGGAGAGGAGCGTAGCCACATCGGGGATGAAAAGCTGAGTGCGTCATGGAGCCTTCTACTAGAAGGTCTTCCAGTGCCTTGCTTCATGCAGCCCTCTGCAATAATTAGCAGCAGAAGGAAGGGTATGGTTGTAGCAGGTGGAATGAGTCTTACAAATCATTGGGCTGAAGCACCTGCTCAAACCACGAAGCCCTGATTTTTTTTTTTTTTTTTTTTTAGTCCTGCAGTCTACAAATTGCTCCCACCTACCTCTGTGTCGCAACAAAAATATTCTATAATTTAGTAATTACACTGGGAATTCACCTTATCTACAGTGATGATGGATGACAGCAATAGCCCTCTTTTTTGGAGGACTGTACCTGCCAAGATTAAACTTGGGGTGAGTATGTGCAGTTGGTACAGGACGATCAACATTTAATCTATCTTTTGAAGTCGGTGATTTCAGATGCTTGGCAGCAGCTGCCCGTAGAAAGGACCAGGGCCCAGAATGCAGAGCTTAGAGTATTTAAGAAACTTGTTTTTTCCCTGCTAAATCTATAACAGTTGTGTTAAAAGAGTAAAATAAACTTAGGTGTACCTGTGGGATTTGTACCTCCCATATTCCTGTCTTGCCTAGCCAGCTGTCAGACTGGGTTTTATAGTTGTGCTTGGTTTTAGGAGACAGGTTTGGCTAACTCTTGATGACCTTCCTTTCTCTTCCATGCCTGAATCTCTCGCCTTTTTACCTTCTTTCCTGCGTTTTTACAGCTCTAACGGTGTCTGTGTGTCCTGGCACATCAGCTTCCTGCTGCCACTGGCTACATCTGTCCCCTTGGGCTAAGCCATGAAAAATGGGGATAACGCCCAAAAGGGTGACAGCCTGTGGAATAACTTCCTTGCCTAAATTTTCAGGAGGAGCCTCATGCTACGCATTAAAGGTGTAAGCCTCCGTATGCTCCCAAGGAGTTAGAGCTGGACAAGAGGGATCGCTTTGTGCTGTAGAACAGGTTTCTCTGATTAATTTATGACTGCTAGGACCCTATCTACATGGTCTTATTTCTGCATAGCAGCCAGTTTTAAGTATAGAAAGCTTATGCATGCTTACTCCATGTCCTCTCTTAGTGTTTCCGTAGGACTTTACACCCTGGGTGCAAATGTTTTGACACATTTGTTTTTTACCATCTTGTGTGCCTGCGGCAGGGGTGGGGGGGGATTGTTTTTGTTCCTTGGTAATGAATGTTTTTGCGGTTTGGGACGTTGGCTGCTGCAAGAATGATACGCTGTTCTGTCTGTCCAGCAGGACAGATGGCTTAACCACAGAGGTCCCCTATGTGTTTGTCCTGTTAAGGATTGAAATAATATTTAAAATACAAGTTGTTGCACATACTGTAATTTTGGATGGCTATTTTAGCTTGTATGCTTATTAAAATGAGATCCTGATGTTATGATGTGTACCAGGCTCCCAGGATCCTTGGTCACTTCTCTTAAAAGCGCAGTTGGACCTTTCCGTGCCCTTTAGCCTAGTTAGCTGGTTTAAGAATTGTTAAGTAAGGCTTTTCTCCTGTGCTATACATAGGACTTGTGCGTGGTCTGCACTTCTCGTGCTTTCAAGAGTAGGAATCACGCACGTGCCCCGGTATTCTCATGTCTTTCTATTTCAGCTTTAAGGGGAAGGAGACAAAATGTAGGCATGTCAGCAACTATGAAGTGGGAGTATAAATATAACTTTTTAAAACTCTTGCTCAGCTTGTCTTAGAAGAGTTGCAGCTTTGCAGCTAACCAGCAACTGATGACCAATGCCCTGTTGATTATAATTCATGATCATCTTAGCCGTAATATGTAAATGAGTTGAGCCCCATCAGACTGGTTTTCAGAACTATTACTGAAAGTAACAGCAAAGATCATATAGTGCAATTTTTAGTTGTTTCATCATAGACTTACAGAATGGTTTGGGTTAGAAGGGACCCCTAGAGGTCATCCAGCCCAACCCCCCTGCAGGAGCAGGGACACCGCTAACCACATCAGGTTGCTCACAGCCTTGTCCAACCTGGCCTGGAATGTTCCCAGGGATGGGGCCTCCACCCCCTCTCTGAGCAACCCCTGCCAGGGTTTCACCACCCTCATGGTAAAGAATTTCTTCCTTAGATCCAGTCTAAACCTACCCTGCTTCAGTTTAAAACCATCCCCCCTTGTCCCGTCACAGCTGGCCCTACTAAAAAGCTTGTCCCCCCCTTTCCTCTGGGCCCCCTTTAAGCCCTGACCGGCCGCACTCAGCTCTGCCCGCAGCCTTCTCTTCTCCAGGCTGAACACCCCCAACTCTGCCAGCCTGGCCTCCTAGGAGAGGGGCTCCAGCCCTCGGTTTTGCCCCCTCTGGCCCCGCTCCAACAGGTCCATGTCCTTCTTGTGCTGAGGGCTCCAGAGCTGGACGCAGGGCTCCAGGGGAGGTCTCCCCAGAGCAGAGCAGAGGGGCAGAATCCCATCCCTCGACCTGCTGGCCACGCTTCTCCTGATGCAGCCCAAGGTAGGGTTGGCTTCTGGGCTGCCAGCGCACATTGCCGGCTCATGTCCCACATCACTTTGCTGGGGCTAATGGGTGCCCCTGAAGCACTTAATAAAATTTAAGTGCTGGGGGTGGAATTGGTACAATTAAACCAAAAAATGGAAGTTAATTCAGAAGCAGCACACTGGCCTGCTCTGTTGGAAAGTAGTTACGGCTGGGCAGATGGCAGTAGAGTTTCCATACTTCATAGAGCTTACGTTTTTAACAGAGATGGATGGTAGGCAAAGACAAAAGATTATTACTGCCTTTTTATGTATGGTGAAGTGCAGAGAGGTCTAATTCTCAGTGCATTTTAAAAAAAATGCTTTTTTGTGTCACTTATGAATGTGGTAGAGATGGTGGTAAGGGAACTATGGGAGATGTGCTAAAACTGATACTGTTTATGGTGGTCAGCCAAAGGAATTGCACATAAAGTGTGCAAATCCTCCAGTCTTATACTGTGTCTGCACAAGGCAGGTAAAACAATTAAAATTTGGTAATTAAACGCAGACAAGGAACAGAAGATTTGCCCAAGAGCATTCAGGAGATCAGGAGCAAAGCTGGAATTTAAACCCATGCTGGATCAGGAACGTTTCCTTATCTCCAGTTAATACAGTGATGAGCAGCTCTGTTTTCACCCTGGTGCAGTACGCCTCTGGGTAGGTAGCTTCATCATCAAGGCAAGGGTGTGTTTTCTAGTTAGCAGAAACCCACTGGAAAATTGGTGGTTTTTTGAATAGAAAGAATATGTCTTTCTAGAATGAAATATTGTTGATGGTGTACTGCATGATCCAAGTGAGACTATAGAATTGCTGCAAGAAGTCTGTAACATTCTACAGTTTAGGCTATTATCGGCTTAGTTAATTCGATAATTTGTGGGATTTCAGGTTCTTTTTTTGCTTTGTCAAACAATTGTGAACTCCAGCTATATACAGAGGTTTTAAATATTGCCTGTTATGGAAAAATATGAACTATTCTAATTTTACTGAAAAAGAATACAGCCTTTTTTTTTTTTGGTAACTACATTAAAATGCTGTCCTTTCAATTGGGTGGTAATAGGCTGGATATAAACAGTTTGTCCTCGACATTCATCATTCATCCTGTTGCTGTTTATTCTCTTCTCTTTTCAAAATAGAAGCTGGTGTTTCCCTTCGCAAGCAATTTGCAGTTGTCAGGAACATTGCTGATCAAAACAGAGCGTAACACTAAGTGCTCCTTTGAGAGTCTCCTACCTTTCCAACCATGGAGTAACTTCTCCAGCAAGGGGTATTGCCTCTTGTTGGGTAACAGAGAAGCTCATTTGAAGGTCAATGGTAATCAAAGCTACTGCTAGGTTTTTGGGGTCTCCCCCATCCCTCTCCTCAGAAACCGCTGTTAACTGGCCTTGCAGTTTGCCTTGGCAAGAGTTGTGCCATAAAGAATTAAATGCACCAAGGATCAGAGTGTTCTTTGGAGCTGCAAGCCCAGTTCAGCATTGGGAAGACAGCGTGATTTGAGAGGAGATTGGTCTGCATTTTCTTGGAAATGAACCGTTGATTCTCCGTACATGTGGGATTCAAACTAAACAAACTTGCGCTGTGTATCAGTGGGATGATCTCGAATCTCTGGGATGGTTGGTTGATGGCCCGGCAAATCAAGTTTTTAGTCAGTGCCATTTGGTTCGTTGCTTTTCGAGCTTTCTTTGTTTCTCATTCTAATGCCCTAAAAACCTGTTGGTTATAATCACATAGTGTATGAACATGTCTTTTGAATTGCTAAACTGTTGCGTTCAGTAATTCTGTGAAACTAAATGCTACGCATCTGTCCTTCTAGAAAGGCATCTGCATTCTTGGTTGCCTTCTTTCAGATTTACAGCTTACTAACCGGGAAGGTTGGAAATCTGAAAAGGTCTGTGACCTTTTCTTGGCCCATCTTGGGGGCTGTGTTTGGTCGAAGCTGCAGGTAGCTAGCAGAGCAGAGCCAGCTTTGCCTGCAGTGAGCCATCCCATCCTGACCTGATGCGGTAAATGCAAGGCCATAGAGACAGAGCATTTAATAGCTCTTCTGACTTTTGCATTATTTTTGAAGTTGGGAGATCCTGTGTTTCTTCGACAGCATTCCAGGCAAGAATCAGTGTTGAGAACCAGTTCCTTGTTTTGATCGCTGGTTTTAGGTTTTTTTGGTCTTTTTGTTAGGTTTTGTTTTTAATACCAGTAATGCTCTAAAAGGACTCTGCAACCATCTTTTATAAAATTTGGACAGAATAAAATAGGCTGGTGGGGAGGAGCAGGGAAGTGAATTATGGTTTTCAAAATCAGAGTTCAGCCTTATCTCTTTTTATTTTTTTTTCCAAAGGAAATTAAATACTCATTTATTCTTAAAAGGGATAAACTCTGGCCACTTTCAGTAATCAATCAGTTTACATCAGCGTACAAATGCAGTAACATTTTCACGCAGTTGCAAGCAGGGCGGTGTGATTTCCCCACTGGGTGTTCACAGCCAACACGACGCGGCGGCGGCGCTTCCGTCAGGACGACTCTGCAGCACCGAAGTGACGGAGCACGCGGCGGTTGATGTGTTCTCTGTGTGCTGCGGCCCTACTGCGTGCGTCAGTGGGGAAGGAATCTCTTGAAAGAGATGGGGAGCTGGGATAATATTGATACTGATTGGATTAGACATTGCTCATGTCTGATCTTTAGTTAAGAAGCTGTTGAGTTCCTCTGCTGTTGATTGGACTTGATACTTCAGATTCCTTTTTCCTTTGTAGTAGCATTAATAACGGCTTCAGCATGGAAATGTCTAGGTGAAAATCTGTCTATTCATATTCCTCAAAACACATTTTTGGGACAATGTTGGTTTTTTTTTTAATTCATACATAGACTTTTTATGGCTTCGATCTTTGGCTGAATATGGGGCTGGTTTTGTGAGGCAATGGACATAACTTGAGAAGTTCTCTGCCCCAAAGAACTTGTGACTTAAACAAAGCCCACTGACATCAAACTTTCCAAGTGTTCAAATGGTTTGGTACAGTGCCACTTAAAATAGACACGGTTATGGGGAACCAATGAGTTGCAGAGAAGAAAACAAGCACTTTGCATTTTAGACATTTTTTTTTCTGTTTTCAATAACTAACCTGTTGGGCTTTCGTGATACTATTCCTCCTGTTTTTAAAGATGACAAAGGGGAGGACTTGGCAAGTTAGGAAATGAGATAGGAGTGATCCTGAGACTTCATTTCTTAAAAAATAATTCTCCTCAAGCTGTATAAACGTTCTTGAGCTAAACATTGTAGAAAACAAAAATATTACATTTTCAATGAAACATTCATGATAACGATTGTCTGTGTCTTCGCTGTCCAAGATCCTCACTAAAACCACCAGCTGATTTGAATTTTCCTTATTACTTTCATCAGCATAGACTTCCTGCAAAAAGAAAAATAAAGCCATCTCTTTCCTGACTGGGGGGGGGGGGGGGAAGGCCATGCAGAATAATAATAAAAAGGCTGGTTTTTTATGCATGTTTTTAAGTCCATCTGAAGCTGAGTTGTAGATTCTGAGGTCCCTGACCTGCACATAAATCCATAAGCTGTTGGCAGAGCTGTACGTCACTTTGGCCCATGCAGTGGCAAAAACTCTGCAGTGAGTATGTAGTAGGAGCCAGAGTTCATGGAAGAGGCAACAGCATGTGGCAGGGCTGCCAACATAGCAGACCTGCGACTTGGACCTTGTATAAACTGTCTTCCTTTAAAAGTGCGGGAGGAATTGAATCCGAAAGACAGTATCAAGAGCTAACTCTCATATATGATATACAGTAACATGAATTTGAAACTAAAGGTATTTATATCACAGGCTTGAAGCCACAGAAGATGAAATAACGTATCTGTTGTTGCTGCTCTGTTCTCTGTGGTGTTCCTTGAGTTGAGGGACAAGTGTTTGGACCTACTGTTGTGTCTTACTGTCAGATCCAACTCAATGAGGCTAATTTCCTTGCTTCTCATTAGTCTCTCTCCCCACCTCCTTCCTTTCTGTCCGTGAATGCCAACGTCATCTGCCGAGGTCAAGTTGTTGTCCAACTGAATCTTGCCAACAAGAGATCTAGAACTTGTGCAGGTACTCCTGGAATATCTCTACAGGTGTCATTTTGACATGTCTCTAAGTTTCCCATCCCTTTTACATCAATCATAAGATAGCTCCCCTTTCAAAGCCTGTTCCCTGTCATTCAGTACTAGGGCTTCAGCTTCCACCACCCACTTAGAGCTTCAAACAGCAAGAACATTTGTCCTTTTGCTCTAGCTGCCTCTTCCAGCTAACAGCAGTCCCCGCAAACTTCCACAACCCACATCATCATCTTCCTTCAAACCCTTCCTTGAATTTCTCTCTCATTGTGGCTCAGGGGAGAAGACAGTAGTTCTGAACTTCTGCCACAGTCTTTGCCATCTTGGAGGACACTTAGTAGGAGCATTTCAGGGTGTTGTGTCTTGTACTGTTAGCTTCCAGCCTGCTACTAAAAGGCATCAGAACTTGCCTGCTGCGTGTTGTTACTACTTCAACATGGTTAGCCAAGCTTTTAAACCATGAAGACTTAATTTGTTCTAAATCCAAGTTTATGGATTGACAGGAAGGTATTGTTGAAAGGCCTCAGTTTGAACTCTTAACTGTGTTGAAGACGCTATCCGTATCCCGTAGATAGAGAATTAGGCCTCCCCTTCCCACTGTCTTTTACTCCTTTGTCTGACGTGTGGAAGGAAGAGGGTTTTGGGTAGTGTGCATTTTTCTCTCGTGTGCAACTTCCATGTTCCTTCTGCTGTACTGCCTGCCATGCTGATCTGGGAAAAGAAATACTCTGCCATATTTATACTCAGTGCTTTAACATCTGTAGATGCCAATAATACTGACATGTTTTTGTTTTTTTTTCTTCTATAGCATCTCCCTTTCTGCTTTTTGCCAACCGGCGGGATGTTCGACTTGTGGATGCTGGAGGCACAAAGCTGGAGTCCACTGTGGTGGTCAGTGGTTTAGAGGATGCTGCTGCGGTTGACTTCCAGTATTCGCAAGGCATCGTTTTCTGGACAGATGTGAGTGAAGAAGCCATCAAGCAAACTTACATTAACCAAACTGGGAATGTGGTGCAGAACGTCATCATTTCTGGTCTGGTTTCCCCGGATGGCCTGGCATGTGATTGGATTGGGAAAAAACTTTACTGGACGGATTCAGAAACCAATAGGATAGAAGTAGCTAATCTCAATGGAACATCTAGAAAAGTCCTCTTCTGGCAAGACCTTGATCAGCCCAGGGCAATAGCGTTGGATCCTGCTCATGGGTAAATATTAATTTGACTTAAAGCTTAAATGGATACAGTGGTGATTTATATTGAGTTTTTAGTTCTTAAAAAAAAAACAAACCAAAAACCATAGGCTTTTGTTTCACTGTATGTTCTCCCAAGGTATTTTTCTCAAGATCTGTAGCTGAACACATGTTTGAGCTTAAATATTTTGTGGCAAGAAATGACAGCCCAGACATAGAGCCAGAAAGAAAAATACAGCTGTTCTTAGGTGCCAAGGCAAATATTGAACCAGTATGATTGCCTAACTTATTCCATTGTGCTTCTGAAAAGTAATTAATTTTCCAAGCCGTTTTTATTGTTATTTTTTCAGTTCTCCTGTCTGGTGAGTTACCTTTCATTTGATATGTGATGTCTGTTTAATGTATCTAGCCAGCAAGTTGTGTAAATCTGCAGGAATCGAAACAGGAATTCTCACTTGCTATGCTCTGGTAAACAAAATCAGGATATTTTTAAGTGGTGATGTTGAATAATCATGTTTGTGCTGGCAAGTAAAAGAATCCAGGTGAACCCGGGGACTCTCAATGCTATAAGATGACCAGGTTAGGAAGTAACAAGGGAGCAAGCAGGCTGGATGTGTCGCTTCTGAAAATGCTTGTGTATCTGCATGGTTCTTCCCTCCCTTCTCAACGGTCCCCACCATTTCCTATGTGCTGTTTGCTCTCCCTGTGCACAAACAGTGCTGATGCGGGGCAATTTGGGCCCTGTATTCATCGCAGTGATGACTGAAGGTCTGCTGTGCTAGATGGACCCCCGGGATAAGGGGAGAAGTGAGGTGCACTTCTCTTGCGTGCACAGATACACGCAAGTGAGGTGCTTTGCTGCTGATCTGCTGCCGTTTTCACAACTCTTTCTCAGGGATCGCTTTATCTTCCTCTTTGGTACGGTATGTGTAGGTAGGTTTCTCATCTGTAAGAAAATCTGTTGTCAACTGACATTTTCGCTGAGTCTGGCCTCTTTGCACAGGGATGTTGAGTTAACACAAGAGCTTAGGATAAACCACAAACATTAAGGAGTTTGTGGTTTATCCCGCACTGGGAGATGGACAGTATCTTGAGAAACCACCTTCTTCAGGTGTGTGAGAAGTGAAAATTGAAACTACGCAACCGAGGGCGAATTAAGATTGCCGTGTCGTCAGCTGCCACGCTACAGGCTAGAACTTTGTCAGGTTGTTTTTGCAGTGGCTCCTGCATAAGCTTTCCCAGATGAATGTGAGGAGTTATGGGCACGCTTAGACTGGATCTAAGGAAGAAATTCTTTGCAATGAGGGTAGTGAAACACTGGCAGGGGTTGCCCAGAGAGGGGGTGGAGGCCCCATCCCTGGGAACATTCCAGGCCAGGTTGGACGGGGCTGTGAGCAACCTGATCTGGTTAAAGGTGTTCCTGCTCCCTGCAGGGGGGTTGGGCTGGGTGACCTCTAGGGGTCCCTTCCAACCCAAACCAATCTGTGATTCTATGATTCATGCTGTCCTGTGGGGGGGTTTTTTGTGTGTGTAACAGCGGTCTTCGCTTGATGTAGTCCCTGAGGTTGTTGAATTGGCCATACCCGAGCTGGCACGCTGACTTGGATGGGGTCTGTAGAAATGATGTTTATTGAGGACGAGAGCAAGGACCTTTGAATTGGTTTGACTGCCTTGAAGGAAAGCTACCAACCTCTTTCTACATTTCCTTCTTCATTTTAGGTCTTAAAATGTCTGTCGTGATGTGGTGTGGGTCTGTTGGGCAGTGGCAGTGGACTAGCACAGAAGCTGACCTCATTTATGGAGCAGTCTTCCCTGCTTGGAACAGCAGAGGCTTTGGGGGAGGGAAATAAGGTGCAAACTAGAGAACGGCAATAAAAAAAATTGAATACAAAGGATAAAGCTATTAATCATCATTACTTTAGAGGTTAAAACAAGTCTAATCAGGTTCTGAACAGCATTAGGAAGTGTGTGCTATAGCCCAGCCTAACCATCGCTTCAGGTTGCTTATGGAAAATTAGCCAAAATCTAGAAGCAATGACTGTCATTGACCTACGATATATTTGGCACTGAAGGAAGGAATGATTGGATGACTCAATCTGACAAGTCAGACTTTAAAAAAAAAATGGATTTAGAGGGGACAGCTATCAAGATTAGAAAGCTCTCAGTTCAGAGTCTAAAATTAAAACCCTTACATGTGCCTAGTTATTAATCCAGTGTTCACCCAGTGCCACAGCAGAACCACAAAGCAGACCTAGAGCTGTTCTAGCATAACTCACAACTATGTTTATAGCAGCACTTAAATCTGCAATGGTGTTTAGTGCTGATTCACAAGGACCTTGGTCCCGCACAACAGCATGTCACAGAATCACAGAACGGCAAGGGTTGGAAAGGACCTCCGGAGATCATCCAGTCCAACCCTCCTGCTCAAGCAGGCTCACCTAGAGCAGGTTGCACAGAACTTCGTGCAGGCGGGCTTTGAATATCTCCAGAGGAGACTCCACAGCCCCCCTGGGCAGCCTGTGCCAGGGCTCTGTCACCCTCAAAGTCAAGAAGTTCTTCCTCACGTTCAACTGAAACCTCTGATGTTTCAGTTTGTGCCCATTGCCCCTTGTCCTGGTGCTGGGCACCACTGAGAAGAGTCTGGCTCCGTCCTCGTGACACCTACCCTTGAGATATTTGTAGGTGTTGATGAGGCCCCCTCTCAGCCTTCTCTTCTCCAGGCTGAACAAGCCCAGCTCCCTCAGCCTTTCCTCATAGGGGAGATGCTCCAGTCCCCCCATCATCCTTGTTGCCCTCCTCTGGACTCTCTCCAGGAGTTCCTCATCTTTCTTGAACTGGACCCAGTGCTCCAGGTGGGGTCTCACCAGGGCAGGGTAGAGGGGGAGGAGAACCTCCCTCACCCTGCTGGCCACGCTCCTCTTCATGCACCCCAGGATACTATTGGCGTGTACTTAAGGTTAAGCGTGTTGGCTTTCTGCATTGAAATCTTTGGGATCTGTATGCTGAAGCCTGATCTGTATGAGCTGTAGTAGACTGAGGCTTTGAATATTTTGATTTAAATGACTGTGAATGGTGAAATGTTTTTAACCGTGTGTCACCTGATCTTGTCTCCTTTGGAATAGTTGAGAGGAGAGGGAACACTGAATAAAAACTTGTGACTGTTGTGAATGCTGGAGAAGAAAAACATTGAACTTGGTATGGGATAAATATAGTGCTTTTTAGCAACTCTTACTTTCGCTCATGGCCACTCAGTTAAAATGCAGAAGATGCCCTGGTTTTGAGTGAAACTTGATTATTGCTGCCTTTAAACCTAGAGGTCAGTTTATGTCCCCTGTGTCTCTACTTCGTAATTAATTTAAAGTACAAAGTTATTTTGAAGCTTTTGGTTAAATATTTGAAACTCTGTAATGAGGACGAATGTATGAGTAGCACAGTTGTTTTGTTAGAATGTAAGAAAAGTACTAAACCATAAAATTGGTTACGAGTCATATCCCGTATCTTGGTATGGCTGTAATTTCTGGGAGTTGGAAAGCTTTTGATATGTTGTGTGGCCAAATAGCTGCAAATAGCCTCGTGCATGAGAAACTTGAAGTTCTTGTGGGAAGTGTTATTGACTCTAATTTTCAGATGGATGCCCTTGATGGTGACAGCCTTTCCATAAATGTTTCATCAGTCTCCTTGGTTATTTCTCCCTTTTTCCTGCTCATAGATATGACTAAAGGGCATAAATTGTTCAAAGACCACGTGTTTCATTTGAGAGCCGAGCTGTTTGTTTAGGGATGGCAGAAAAAAGTGATTTACTTTTTTTTTTCTTTTTTCTCCCCTCAGCTGGAATTGCATGGGGAAGAGGTGGAAATGTGTAGACTTCCTTAATAACCCCATTGAAGTCACTCCCCTATTAGCACTCTTTTTTTCCTACAAGTTCTGTGATTCCTCATATCCTGAGTCCTGGAGACTGAGGCTTCTTTGCCCTGTACGTATTTAGTCTTCTTAAGTAGTTTGGGAATCATGGCATTCTTAATTTTTATCCTTTAAATTTCTACACCATTTCTTAGGGGAACAGAAAAGGAAAAACAGGATGGCCTTGGTTGTCTCAGTGCCAGGGTGTGTTGCATTGGTTTCTCAGGTGAAGTCGGGAGTGCATGTCTTGTAGCTTTGGCTCTGGGACCAAAGAGGTGGGGAAGCTGGGATTCTCTTTGATTAGAGGACTTGATGGATGCAGTTTACAGCTGCACAGAGGCAGTGTGGAAATCATTGCATATACACTGTGTTGGCCTGCTGGACAAACACCATTCTGTTTGTCGTGTTTGGCTTTGGTTTAACTCAAAACATGTTTCTGGGGTTTTTTCCATGTAAAATTAAGCAATAGTATAAGCTGAAGTAAGAATTTTTCCACATAACCTGTTGAATGTGTACTTAAAAGGGGGCTTGTTTGTTAAACTGTGTTTAAAATTGTAAGTGTGCAAATGAACATGCTGAGATTGCATGCCTTGACAAATTATTGGCTGTTGTTTCAGTGTCCTGTTTTCCCAAACATTGAGTTAAACTCCATCACGACACTGAAATAGATAAGTGCATTGGCTTGAGCAAAGATCATGGAATCATAGAATGTTTTGGGTTGGAAGGGACCCCTAGAGGTCACCCAGTCCAACCCCCCTGCAGGGAGCAGGGACACCACCAACCACATCAGGTTGCTCACAGCCCCGTCCAACCTGGCCTGGAACGTTCCCAGGGATGGGGCCTCCACCACCTCTCTGGGCAACCCCTGCCAAGGTTTCACCACCCTCATGGTAAAGAATTTCTTCCTTAGATCTAGTCTAAACCTGTTTAAGGGCAGTTGTGAGATCTGTGGGTAAGAAAGCAACCAACACCTTACTTGCACAATTGAATTACTATTGTTTTATATGTTTGCTCGACCCCTGTCCTCCACTAAGTGGGTACAGTATGTAGACAGAATTTATTGGACTGTCCTGATATGCTTTAATCCAATGTTCCTTATGGAGAGAGGAAGAAATGTAGGCTTAACTTCAGATATAGAGGTAGTTAAGTCAGGTTGAGTCATGACTGAATCTGCCTGTAAACAGCAGAGGTTGGAGGTATCTAACAAGCTGATGGAGAGTTCAACGGTTCATTCTGTACTTTTTGATAGGAGGATCCCCTGACTTTTGAGTTGCTGCAGGGTGTCTTAAAGTCAGTTGAATGTAGTGAGATTTGGACTATTTTTCCCTTTCCTAAAATAATTTTTTTTTTTTTTTTTTTCAAGAGGAGGAGGACTTGAGGTCAGTGAACTGAATATGAGTCAGCAATATGCCCTTGCTGCAAAGCAAGCCAACAGCATCCTGGGCTTCACTTAGGAGTGTTGCCAGCAGATGGAGGGAGGTGAGCCTTCCCCTCTACTCAGTGCTGGTGAGGGCACTCCTGGAGTACTGTGTCCAGTTCTGGGTTCTTCAGCACAGGAGAGGTGTGGACATGCTGGCATGAGCCTAACAAAGGGCCACAAAGATGATTAAGGGATTGGAACATCCACCATAGAAGGTGGGGCTGATAGAGTTGGGATTGTTTATTGTGGAAAAGAGAAGACTCAGGAGATCTTATCAATGTGTATAAATATGTGAAGGAGTAAGCATGATGGAGCCAGACTCTTCCCAGTAGTATCCAGTGAAAGGACTAGAGGCAATAGACACAAACTGAAATAGAGGAAGTTCCACTTAAATGAAAGAAAATACTTCTCTACTGGGGGGGTGATGAATCACTGGAACAAGTTGGCCAGAGGGTTTGTGGAGTCTCCAACCTTAGAGATACGCAGAACCGGACTGGATGAGGTCTTGGGTAACCTGCTCTGGTTCACCCTGCTTTGAGTGCTGGGGTTGCAGCAGACAATCTCCAGAGGTCCCTTCCAACCTCAGGAATTCAATGATGCTGTGAAAAAGCAGCCTTTTTGTGCAGGGGTGTGACTTCGTGAGGTCCTTTCCCTACCTTGTTTTCTGCTACTTCCCTGACCACCTCAGAGTGGTGGTATAATGCTGCGTGGCTTGTGAAGTGCTTTCGATATGGAATAATTTCTTTATATATATAAATACTACTTCATCTCTCCTCAGAAACATCTGGGAAGAAAATGTTTTATTGCCTTGTCTCTTGTACCTTCTCCAGTGACCACGAGGAGCAGTTATGAGGGCTCATTTTATCTTCTTGTCATTTTTCTGTTTTCCGTAGAGTTTTTGCATACGAACGTGCTGCGCGCCCTTTTTGAGAGAAAAGCACGACGCGCAAAGCACATGCAAGTCCTCTTTTTCCCCAGGAAGTTCTGCAAGTGCAGCTTGTTTTTTCTCACCACATCAGAGGTATTTGCAGCAATATTGCGTTCTAAATTGAAAATTCTCTTCCTAACCCCCTCTGAGTAGCGTTGCAAGTACCTCCTTACTGCTGCTCTCCTTCTCTAGATTAATGTGCTTGGAAATCTCCTTGAGTCCCTCTCTCTGAGGAGTCTTCAGCTTCACTGTGCCATGTAACCTGACTTTTTGACTGGCTGTTGAAGCTGTATTGAATGTGTGCTTGTTTACCTTTGAGAAATCATTAGGGTGTCCTACTCCTTTCCGTAAGGGTGAGCAGGGAAAGATGTGCTTCTTCCTTGCAAGCAGTTCATTGCAATAATATTTGAGCATTCCCCAGTTGACAGGCAATTATGTTTTTCCTCTTTGTTCTCAGTTGCCAAACAGTATACTCTATATATGTACTGTATAAATCGTAAAAGAGTAAATCTGTCAGAATAAAAGACGTTGGAGGAAAACTGTAGTGGAGAAGGGTGGTTCCTGGGAGTTTTGGTTGTTTTGCTTTAAATACAGGGCTTTGCATACAGTGTGATTAGTTGTGCTGGTTACCTGCTGTGGCATTTTGTGGGGTTTGATGTCATGGTTTTTGCCGAGAACATCCAGGTCTCAAAATTCAGTGCTTGGAAAAAAAAATTAAGAAGAGGTAATTTGAGTAATTTGCAGCTTAAGGCTATGGTAGATAGCCATTCTTTTTCCCAGACAGCCATTCTTTTCCCTTCTGTAAACAGTTGGTGCTATTTAATTTTGCAGTCGAGCTTTTGTAACTTTAAAGGTGGGATGGGGGAAGTGAGTTTTAAATGTGCAGGAATCTAAACTTCATAGCAATTTCCTGTAAACTCCAGTTTGGTGCCCCGGGCTTGTAAAAGTCAGAGAACATTGCTGAAATTGGAGAAGTTTGTGCTGATTTACATCATCTGTACAACTGGCCCCTTTTGTGTAAGCAGGTTATGTAAGGTTTGGCAACCGTACTGCATTTCGGGAGGTGGAAAAAGCGTTTGGGCAGTGTTGGCTGCTTTTTATGATGCCCGTGGTACCTTCCAGCTTGGCCGGCTGATGGGCTGCTCTTTGAGGGCACGGCTGCCGTTTCTAACCTTTACAAAAAGATGACAAACGAAATGAAGCGTCCGGAAATAAGAAATGACCTGCAGCTTTAAAATGGAGGGGAAATACGGTCCTCATCCTGTTTTTGCTCCTGCACCTGGAATTTTAAAATGAGTTAAGCGGGCAAAAAAAGCAAAAAGACCGCTGGGGTGCAGTTTACCAACTTTAAAATCTGTTTATTTTTGCAAGGTGGCTTTCAGTCCCATTCTTCTGACAGTACTGAAGCTCCATTTAAATGTGCTAATTAATTATGTGCTAAAAGCTGGTGACTTGCTGACTGCAATTGAGCTGCACTTGTTTAATTGGGGACTAGAAAGCTTGGTAGTGAAGCTTGCGGCTACTGCGCTTACTAACAGAGCAGTAACTGGATTTTAAAAGTGAGCTCTGCTGAGTCCGATGCTGCTGGACCCGCTGGACTGTTACTGGTCATGTGTTCAGAAAGAAGTATGCATTTACATCTTCTCCCAGATGAAGCTTTGGGGTTTCCTCTGTTTTGTTCCTGCTGGTTTCTTTGGTGTAGAATCATAGAATGGTTTGGGTTGGAAGGGACCCCTAGAGGTCACCCAGTCCAACCCCCCTGCAGGGAGCAGGGACACCGCTAACTGAGCAGGGACACCGCTAACTGTATAGTAAAGTGCAATTCAGTTTAGGGACAGTACTAGTGTAATTGTTGCAAAATTCTCGTTTGATGTTAATCTCTTCTCCCCCCTGCCCGCCCTTCCTTTTTGCCTTGAAAGTCTGGAGTTAAAGGTTAAAACCCAGTAGGGGAGATGACACTTAAGGACATGGTTTAGTGGTAGGATGGCAGGGTTAGGTTAATGGTTGATGATCTTAAAGGGCTTTTCCAATCTAAACAATTCTATGATTCTATGATTAACTTAAGTGTCAGCTCTGAAGAACTGAACAAAGTAACCCAAGATTTTGTCCCAGGACTGCTTTTTGTTGGGTGCTTCTCCAGTGCTGTTTGGGGTTTTTTAAGAGTATTGATTTGTGATAGCTGCTTAGCAGTGACTTCTGCTCACGATGACCTTTTTTTTTTTTTTTTTTTTTTTTCTTATTAGCTCTTTAGGAATTGATGTTTTCATTCGCTTTTACAGCCTCAGTGCTCTCACACTTTTACTGATCTCTTGCAATCCAGGTGGGATACAGTACTCCTGGGATGCCAAATGATCGATCTAATGTGTACTAAGATACCAAGTACTGGTTTTGGTATTTTTAGCTCCTTGCAGTTGTTATGGCATGCCCTGGCCCAGGGATATCGAAAACTGTGCAATTTACATTTAAAACCACCACCACCACCAGAAGAATCAACCAAACAAAAGAGTACCTGAACATGTCCATTAGGCTCTTCATTATTATTCAGCCACCACGCTTCCAAAACAGGGAGCATTTAATAGCACAGGTAGGACTGGACTGAGATTCTTTGCCTATTCTACTGAATTTTCCTGAAACCTTGTCTGGGCTAAAAATCTATTTATTTATTTATTGTTCTTTAAATGTAAAATGAAAACAATAGGGATTGTTAACGTACTGGGCACCGCAAAAAAGTTTATATTTGAAAGACAAAAAAGTCATCAGCCCTGAACCACCAGCTGTCCTAGAAACGTTGATGAAGCCAAGGCTGCTTCAAAGTGCTTGGGTTTTGTGGAGGTAAATAAGAAATGGGGACTATTGAGCATGTCTGTCTTCTGTAAAAATAATGTGTTAGTTAACACTCCTGAATTAGGTAATCTTAACAGGTTTAAATCTATTAATTAAGGTTAATTTAAAGCAGGTTGGTGTAAATCACTTCCACACACATAACTGTTATGGTGCCCGGACTGACTTTTTTTTCTCCGAGAGGCCAATTTGAGCTTTTTACCATGTTCTCTCCATGTCCATAAAGCCCCAACAAAAAATACCAGTTTGTGTAAGAATTGATCCTGTGTCCTGGGGGCATTTGGAAGGTGCAAAGTGTAAGACATGATGGCTTCTACTGGACATGACTAAAATACTCTGTTTTTCCTGTATGGCCCTTTCTCTGATGAACCCAACTAATGCAAGCAATTTTCAGTAGTTTTGACGAAGACTCATTTATAGAATCATAGAATGTTTTGGGTTGGAAGGGACCCCTAGAGGTCACCCAGTCCAAGCCCCCTGCAGGGAGCAGGGACACCGCTAACCACATCAGGTTGCTCACAGCCCCATCCAACCTGGCCTGGAATGTTCCCAGGGATGGGGCCTCCACCACCTCTCTGGGCAACCCCTGCCAGGGTTTCACCACCCTCATTGTAAAGAATTTCTTCCTTAGATCCAGTCTAAACCTACCCTGCTTCAGTTTAAAACCATCCCCCCTTGTCCTGTCACAGCTGGCCCTACTAAAAAGCTTGTCCCCCCCTTTCCTCTGGGCCCCCTTTAAGCCCTGACCGGCCGCACTCAGCTCTGCCCGCAGCCTTCTCTTCTCCAGGCTGAACACCCCCAACTCTGCCAGCCTGTCCTCCTAGGAGAGGTGCTCCAGCCCTTGGATCATTTTTGTAGCCCTCCTCTTGGACCCACTCCCAACAGTTCCATGTCCTTCTTGTGCTGAGGGCTCCAGAGCTGGATGCAGGGCTCCAGGTGAGTTTTCACCAGAGCAGAGTAGAGGGGCAGAATCCCCTCCCTTGACCTGCTGGCCACACTTCTCCTGATGCAGCCCAGAGTATGGTTGGCTTCTGGGCTGCCAGCGCACATTGCCAGCTCATGTCCAGCTTTTTGTCCATCAGTACCCCCAAGTCCCTCTCAACAGGGCTGGTCTCCACCCTTTCTTCTCCCAGCCTGTATTGATACCGGGGACTTGAACAGATCCATGTGTTATTTTAAGGGTTAGGTATAGAGCCTTCAGCTTTCTCCTGATGACTAATCACATCAAGGAAGCTTTTTTTTTCCCCTCCCCAGAAATTTTTATGTTGGAGTGTTACTGTTCCAGTTAAGTTTGCCATGCTGCTTTGTCTAAGCTTGTGTCAGTCTTTCCATAATAACCATGTTGTTTTTTCCTCTAGGGTTTATAACTTGCCCCCAAATTTTCATTTTCTGTCTTCAGCTGAATCCCAGTGTAGGGTCCCTCAGCCAGGACACTGTTTGTACTTAATTTGGTTTCAACTAGCTTTGTCAGTCAAAATATAGGAGGGTAAAAAAAAAAAAAAAAAAAAAAAAAAAAAAAAAAAAAAAAAGAAAGCTTGACACTGCGTTCTTGAAAATCCCACAGAGGCATGCATTTAAAACACAACATTTTATGGCCTATTGGAGTCTGCTCTCCAATGCTGTGCTGTGCCTTGTATTGACCAAAAACCATCAAACCAGCCTAGGCATTATGGTGGGAGAAAAGGGATGGAGAGGACTGCCCTACCTAACTGTAGAGTCTAAGGCCCTCGGCTGCAAGTGATTTATCTAGGGGGAGTTGCGCAGTAATGCCTCTTTCCCTGGGGGAATTTCATAGGTGGCTTCAGGTGTATGACCGCTGCCTTTATTTGTTCCTTCTATTAAGCACCACTGCTGTGGGACCACTGGTCAGAGTTATTGTTTGCTAAGGTAACTGAGAGGTTCTTGATTTTTATTTTTTTTTTTTTCTTGTAGGGTGCTAATATCAGCATCAGGGGTAGGAACCGGAGAAGGAACCTCTCCATTTGGCAGTGGCATGGTTTTAAATAGGTTTTTGTAGACCAGAGACTCCCACTCCTGCTGCAGGAACAGCTGATCTCTTCTTCCAGTGATATCCAAACCCCCAGGTCAGGGTCTTGATGTCTTAAGAGATCACCAAACCAGAGCTAATTTCCTATAATTCATGGCAATTCAGCACCTGCTGCCTGCCGCAAGGGTAGAAACCTGTTGGAAAAGGGGAGGAGGTTACATGGAGACAGGAATTGCTTTTGCTGTTCTGTTGCTTGGCATGCTTTGGTGTGGTGGCCACAGGTGTGCTTTGTAGCACATGGAGGGGAACAAACCCATTACTTCAGTAGGTTCTTGATTACTACAGAGCCTCGATGTATTCTGAACAGCTCGTCAGGAAGAGCAGCTTTCTGATACTTAGGGGGTTACAGAGGCACCCTACAACCAGGACAAGGTGGTGACAGGGTCATTACAATCTTTTCTATGTTGCATTAAAAAGGTCCAACTGGGAGAGAAGCGCTTTGAAAGAATGTTGCCTGCACCCAGGTTGTTCTACGTGTTGTCTAAACGCATCTTCATCCCACTAGCCTTCCCTTGTTACATTGCTAATATTTTGTGGTTTTAGACCTTTGGATGGCACAGGCATTGGTGAGGATTCAGCTCAGTACCTCTTAACAAGCTAAACCATAAGGATGTCATATTCTGGTGGCAAACTAATGTGTGAACTTGGAAGTGCTACTTTTGTCCAGCAGTTTCCGTGTGGCCAAGGATAAACACACATTGCCTATGAAATTAGGCAACAGGGTTTTTTTGGGAGGGGGGAGAGACTCTTGAGCTGGAGCTCCTTTAACATCGTAGAAAAGCCACGAGGGCCCTTGAGCTTACAGACTTTTTTTCTTTTTATTCATCCAAATGCATTGAGCTTCAGGGCAGGCTGCAATTTTAATGGGAGGCTTGAGGAGAGGAATTTTGCTCAAGGGTAATTTTGGGTATTTTTTCAAGCTCTTTATTTTAACCTGCTTTTAAGGTTTAATTTGGCTTAGCTAGTTTTCTCTCGTTTGTTTTTACTTTTTAACGGTTATGGGAATTATGATTTGGGTCTAAGCTCCTTTTTAGTCTGCATTTATACATTTCATTGTATGAGTAAGTGTGGGATTGTCATAGCTATACGACACAGCCCAAGATCACCTTTAATTGCCAGGTTTTTCTTAATTCAACAGTCCAGCTTTGTCCATCTCCCTTCCTGTAGAGGTGGCTCAAGGTGTCCTTTGAATACTTCAAGCTAGTGCAGGTGAGCCAGCTCAGAGAACTGATCCGACCTGACCAAAAATGAGTACTCTGCCCTGGTGAGACCTCACCTGGAGCACTGGGTCCAGTTCTGGGCTCCCCAGCTCAAGAAAGATGAGGAACTCATAGAGAGAGTCCAGAGGAGGGCAACAACGAAGATGAGGGGACTGGGGCATCTCCCCTATGAGGAAAGGCTGGGGGAGCTGGGCTTGTTCAGCCTGGGGAAGCTGACTGAGAGAGGGGACCTCATCAACACGTACAAATATCTTAAGGGTGGGTGTCACGAGGACGGAGCCAGACTCTTCTCGGTGGTGCCCAGTGCCAGGACAAGGGGCAATGGGCACAAACTGAAGCAGAAGAGGTTTCAGTTGAATTATGAGGAAGAACTTCTTGACTTTGAGGGTGCCCGAGCCCTGGCCCAGGCTGCCCAGGGGGGCTGTGGAGTCTCCTTCTCTGGAGATATTCAAAGCCCGCCTGGACAATGTCCTGTGTAACATGCTCTGGGTGAGCCTGCTTGAGCAGCGGGGTTGGACTGGGTGATCTCCCGAGGTCCCTTCCAACCCTTGCCGTCCTGGGATTCTGTGAGTATTTGGCCGGATCAGCTTCAGGGTCTGATGCACCAGCTGGTTGCACAGGCAGTTTCCTTTATGTCTGCTTTTCCCTGGCTTCTGCTGTCTGTCAGTAGCTGCTTCCCCACACAGTTTGAGCTGCCACAAATTACAGCCTGACTTGTTAAGGAAAACCAAAATGAGTGGCAATTTACATTCGTAGGTTGTCCTGTGAACTGGGGCAGCTCCGCTCCTGCTGCCACTTCTTCAGGAGCAGCCTGTCCTGGCTGCTGGAGCCGAGATGTTTTGGGGAAGGCATCCGGGGACATGAGTCCACCGCAGCTGCTCTGAGGTGAGCCATCTCAGAAGCCTGAGGACTCATCTGCGTTGGAAGCTTTGCCATTTCAACTAGAAAACTCCTTGTTTTACCCTCCCACACTCAAGCGTATGTGTGTTGTGATACAAGTGAGTCATTTTTATCTGTCTGTCTATCTGTCTTCAGCTTTATCTGTATTCCCCTCTTCAGCGGGATAAACATGCTAATGATGATACGTGCTGCTGTGATCAGGATGGTCTAAATAGGTGCTGTGACTGCACTGGAGCTGGAGGTGCAGCTGAGTTGGGGTGCAGTATGTACATGGCGATGGGAGCATTTTAAGCCTAAGCGAGTTGTGAGGGACATGTGCTGGGGACCAGTACAGGTGCTGGTCCTCCTTGGCTGAAATGGTGGCCCCAGCTACACACGAAGCAGCTACAGAGCTACTGCAGTTTAGAGGAGCACCTTTTTGTGCGAAGGGGAGAACACCCTGCTGAGAAACACGACAGCAATCAAATGTAGTCCCCCCTTCATTCCCGAAGTGGATGACATTCTCCTTCATAAAAGAAACCATGAAGCTTTTTTTCCCCCGTGTGTGTTCACATTGCACATTCTTTTACATCTTTTGTGGTTCCTAGCGCGGTTGCATAGCCAGTGCTGTCGTCTTCAGGGGGTCGGTGGGTCTGGCATAATCACAGAATGGCAAGGGTTGGAAGGGACCTCCGGAGATCACCCAGTCCCACCCCCCTGCTCAAGCAGGCTCACATAGAGCGGGTTGCACAGGACATCGTCCAGGCGGGCTATGAATATCCCCAGAGAAGGAGACTCCACAGCCCCCCTGGGCAGCCTGGGCCAGGGCTTGGGCACCCTTAAAGTCAAGAAGTTCTTCCTCATATTCAACTGAAACCTCCAAACCTTCTGTAATCCAAGTTACGGAAAGTCTGGCTAAGCATGGGCTCTGCAAGACTGAATAGAAACCTCTCTACCATGCTCTTTTGGAGCTCCCGTGGTAGCAGGACTTAGCTTGGACATAGCTCAGGGCGCTTTCCCAGCTGGTGCCCATCTGGCACTGCTGCTGTTCTAATACAGCGCAAGGAACTGGTAGCGCTGAGGAGCCCAGTCCACAGACAGCGAATTTTGTTTGAGGGCTCACTCGGGTCAAAGGCTGACTGGCAGAGCCCGTGCCAGAAATGGCTGTGCTGGCGTTGGGAAAGCAATGTCGGTGCTCCGACCGGCCCGAGGCAGCCGTGCAAGGGGTCAGCTGCGGGGTGGTTGCTCCTCGTGCTGAATTTGCAACCTGGATATATTACACAGGGTAATGTTTACCAGCTGGGAGCTGACTGTCCTCTTTTGATCAGACAATTTCTCTCCTAACTGCACAGTCTCAACTTTTCGCGTTGCATGATTTGCCGCGTTTTGATCTGGTCCTTTCTGATCGATGACTGCTGTTAATGTCTCTAATCAGGCTACTTAAATTGCCCGTAGGTGGGGCAACAGGGAAACTGGGACAAGGACATGGGGGGGAAAAAAAGCACCCCAAAATTTAAACTAATGTCATTCTAAGTCTGCATGGATTCATGATTTATTTATTGACAGAAACAAATTTCCGGGCAATTGATGTTATTCTTTTCTGTGTACAGACTTGCAAAAAGAAGTTCAGCTATGGTCATTGTCTGCTTGGATGGACATAATTAGTTGCTTCATAATGTGATTTAGGATATTAACTTGTAGTGACTGGCCATGCAAGGACGGTAGACTGGATCTAAGGAAGAAATTCTTTACACTGAGGGTGGTGAAACCCTGGCAGGGGTTGCCCAGAGAGGGGGTGGAGGCCCCATCCCTGGGAACATTCCAGGCCAGGTTGGACAAGGCTGTGAGCAACCTGATGTGGTTAAAGGTGTCCCTGCTCCTGCAGGGGGGTTGGGCTGGGTGACCTCTAGGGGTCCCTTCCCACCCAAAACATTCTATGATTCTATGATAGTTGTAAATGCTTCTGACAATCAGGTGCTGCCCAGCATTGAAAGAGAACAGTAATGAATTACGCAGAGACAACGCTTAGGAGAAGTGCTCTCATGACGGACTGGTTTTGCACTCTCTGGAACTGTGGTTTGATTTATGTTAACAAGTATGTTAATAAGTTAGCGAGTATGTTAAAGCTTTGGGGATATGCATTTGTGTGTATACACCTCTCTATGCGTATACAGTAATGGGCTTTGCAGAGAGCTGCTACCCCTTCTGTTCCCAAAGCTCACCAAGCGTGTATTGCGATTTAATTTGTGTGCATCTCTGCTTTCTTTTTCAGGTACATGTATTGGACGGACTGGGGTGAAACACCCAGAATAGAACGGGCAGGAATGGACAGCAGCACACGAAAAATAATTGTCGATTCAGATATTTATTGGCCAAATGGACTCACGATAGATCTCGATGAGCAGAAACTTTACTGGGCTGACGCAAAACTGAGTTTCATTCACAGGGCAAATCTGGACGGTTCCTTTAGGTAAGTTTCCTTTAGCCAATAATATGGTGTAAGTTATTTCTCACCTCCTGCATTCATTCTGAACTGTCATCTAGGATAATGCAAGTACCTTACTGTTCTTTTTAAATGCAATTGTTAATAGCCTTGCAAAAAGTAAAATCACCTCGCATCCTATAAAACTGGTTTTAAAGGTAAGAATATTTGTATTGGTATTTCACTACAGACTGTTTATAACCTTCTTGTACAGATTTTTCATTTTTAGGCTTGTATTTGGATAGTTGGAGATGTTTATCCTTGGCCCTAGGCAATCTAACATTTAACTAGTGACAGTATTGTTACTGTATTTTTTTTCAACAGGAAATACACATTTATATTATATGTATAATATATACATATACATAATATACATATATATACACGCATAATATACATGAGACTCACTTGTCCTTGGCCCCATCCAAAGATATCCTTTGTGGCATGCCTATATATTAACGAAATTCAGCTTATTTCAGACTGCAAGCAAGCAGGAAGCAGATTTTCCTAAAGCTTGACAGAAAGCACAGCATGGAAGTTTTGCTTAGTGACTCCTGTCCAAATGTGCTGTTTAGTTTTGGCTTTTGTAGACACAGAGAAGTGACCTGTCAGGGCACTCCCAGGGTTTGCACCTTTGATTCTCTGCAGTGCTCAATGGGCAGGTTGCGTTGGTCCTGGAGCGTGAGTGTCACCTGCCAGTGAAATGTCCTGCCAAGGAGGCAAGTCCCTGCATTCTGGTCTGGCTTTGGTCTTCAGATAGCTTAAAATGACATTTGCTTTTTCATGATTTCATAACATTTAAAATGTGTTGTTAAATCATTTTGCTTTGGTAAAAAGCTGGAGGAGTTTTATTTTATGCGTCTCTGTGTAATAGCATAACATGCCTCCGCCCAAAAACCCACTGCGTTTTCCATGGCGTTTTTCAATTTTTTTTTTTTTTTACCGAGGTGCATTCTGTGTCTGATTTTCACACTCCTGAGAGAGGAATAACAATATTGACAACCTTTAAAAAACGCTCTTAGGTTTCTTTGAGAGCACTATGTAAGAGCTAAATAATGGTGGCATTATAGTAAGTGACAAGTCCTGACTGACAGAAGTACAGACAAGGGAGAAGGCATTGATGGAAGCGAGTTGTAAGCTCAAAGGCTGGGTGCGGGTTCATAGACAGAAAGAAAATGCTCTCTCAAAATCCAAAATCTAAGAGATTTTCATACAATACAACATGCATATATTTCTGTGATTTGAGGGTAAGGTTTCCTGGCTGATTCTGCACTTGTTACACAAATTCTATAAACTTTACTTGCATGCATGTGTAAAAACTTTAAAGTTGCAATTGGTAAGTCAAATTTATTTTGCTCAGTTTAAGGTCGAGAAAGGCCACCTGAAAGGGAGAAAAAGCCTTTGAATACACTAATTCCAGCAATCTGTCCAAATTACTTTGTGGTACATTAGTGCATGTCCACCACCTCCCAAGCAGTTTTCTACTGAACCGTAAATGAAATAGTATTTTAGGAAAAATTAATGTATTTTGCATTAAAACCCCCCCAAACAACTCACTGGTGTACAGTTCTTACATATTTTACTCAGCTGCTAGAGGATGTAAATGCACACTTGATGTCAGGATATTCCTATGCAGGATGCATTCTGGAAATCTCTCGTGTATAACTGCATGTGGGCTTGTAGGTGTTGTCCAATATAATAGCTTGATGTTATTGACCCGTATATATTTTATATTGTTACTATATGATAAAACTTCCTTCTTAAAATGTTATGCATGTTAATAAAATGATAAGAATATTGATCTTAATTTTAATGCTCTTAAAAAGAAATTTTTATTTGTTCTGATTTATTTATTTATTCCACTGATGAATATTGAAACAGTAGTCTGTGAAGGTGGGACTCTCAGCTTCTGGTGTCAAGGTAGACTTCAATAACGATTCAAACTAGGTGATAACTTTGGAGGTTGCTTCTGTTCCATAAACATAAAACAAAATAAGTTTCACCCAGACTTGTCAATAAATAAATCTTACGGTGTTTCAAGTGCTTCTACCCTTCCTGTCCCAGAATCACTTCAAAATTCAGATAAAAAGGAAATTTGCATTCTGCATTGGTGGATTAATGTTACCGGAGCAATCTGCCTGTTGTATTTTAGCAAGCTTCAGTTTGTAAGCACATTGGTTTGAACTGTTGCAGGGGATGTAATTACAGGATAAGGGGAGACTTGATACCTAAGAATGATGGAAATAAGGGAAATACATAGTGGAAAACAGCTGCTACGATGCTAGAATACAGCCACTGCTGTTACTAGTAAAGAAGCAAACAGCAAAGTGGAAAGAGAAAGTGAAATCAGTATTTATATTTATTTTATTGTGTTTTATGGTGAGAGAAGTAGTGATAAATTAAAGGACAGAAAGTTTAGAGCAGTTTCAATTTTATCTCTGGAAGAGAAGGAAGAATAATTCTCTGTTTTGTACATGTATATGCAAATACTTGTTTGCATATGTCAGTCTGTCTTAAACTTGTCCATGTCTGAATACATATGAAGAATTTTCACAGAATCCCAGAATGGCAAGGGTTAGAAGGGACCTCGGGAGCTCGCGCAGTCCCACCCCCCTGCTCAAGCAGGTTCACCCAGAGCAGGGGGCACAGGACATCGTCCAGGTGGGCTTTGAATATCTCCAGAGAAGGAGACTCCACAGCCCCCCTGGGCAGCCTGGGCCAGGGCTCAGGCACCCTCAAAGTCAAGAAGTTCTTCCTCACATTCAACTGGAACCTCTTATGTTTCAGTTTGTGCCCATTGCCCCTTGTCCTGGCACTGGGCACCACTGAGAAGAGTCTGGCTCCATCCTCGTGACACCCACCCTTAAGATATTTGTATGTGTTGATGAGGTCCGCTCTCAGTCTTCTCTTCTTCAGGCTGAACAAGCCCAGCTCCCTCAGCCTGCCCTCATAGGGGAGATGCCCCGGTCCCCTCATCTTCCTTGTTGCCCTCCTCTGGACTCTCTCTAGGAGTTCCTCATCTTTCTTGAACTCAAAGTTGTAGGATGAAAAATTTTGAATCCTGGTTTGCTGTGTCAGAACACTGGTTTGGAAGGCATGTGTACGCCTTCGTGTTTGTGAATATATTTTGTGAACACAGAGTTTGTATTGTTTTGGCTGAGGAATTGGCAAGTGTGTTTTCACTGACTTAGTAAATGCCTCCAAAACTACTGAATTTACAAATTCATTGCAATATGTATAAAATTGGGGATCCTGTGAGCTTAGAAAACACGTTGGAAATCTCTTGTGTTTTGTGGCTTTCAGTTCAGCCCATAACCAATGGGAAAATATATGCGTCCTCAGAAGAGGGGTGGCTGAATGGGACCATTGAAAAACATCTGAAAGGTTTCTGATTTATATTAATTACAAATATTTAGTCTTAGAAAAAAATAATGACTGACCCTTGTTCTACATTTAAAAATATAATCTGAAAAAAATTGTTTCTGCGGCTGACCAAGTTCAGAGGGATAATTTAAAGAGACTCTTGGGTGGTTTCTTCCTTCTCCTGCTACAAGAAAGGACCAAGTGTAACTGAAGCCCTGTTCAAAGATGCCTTACGTTGCATAGGGGGACAAAAAAAGTAATGCTTCAATTGGAGGAGCACTCTTTGGACCTGTCTTTCCTCCAAAAGGCAGTTGTGTTTGGGTGTTTGCACAGCCCTGTTAAGGAACTTCGGTGTGGCCTTTCAGAGGTCAGCATGGAGCTGAAGCAGATACCGTGTCGCAATGAAACCCGGTGTATTTGTGTCCTTATTGCTATGAAGGGGCAAAGTCTTGTTTTACGTTTTTCAGTCTGATTATCACTTTTATCATTAGGGGACTCTCTTGGTCCAATGAATTTGTTAAAATGCAGCGATTTTTCTATGAGAGTTTTTACAAGGCCAGGTTTTTTTTCTGTGTGGTAACACGTGGAAGCAACGCATTTTTATTCCTTGCTCTTTCTTTCATCTAGGCAAAAAGTTGTTGAAGGAAGTCTTACGCACCCCTTTGCACTGACGTTGTCTGGGGACACTCTGTATTGGACGGACTGGCAAACGCGCTCCATTCATGCCTGTAACAAAAGGACGGGAGAGAAAAGGAGAGAAATCTTGTCTGCCCTGTATTCACCGATGGACATCCAGGTCTTAAGTCCCGACCGGCAGCCATACTGTATGTTTTACTTTTCCCTGAAACTTCCTGCATGACTGTTACTTATCTATCAGGAGAAATGTTAATCATTAAAATGGTTCGTGTGAAGTCATAAGGTTTTGAACACTTGTCAGGGGACTGGTCGCTAAAGGCATACGTATCCCAAGCCTATACCTTTCTTTGAAAATTCCAGCCTGAATTGGTGTAAGCTCATTCATCATCTCAGTTGGTAACAAACTCCAAAACCTGGTGCAGTACTTCAGTGACATTTTTTTTGTTTTGGAATATCTGAATGAGAATGATAAAGACTCCCCTGACATCTTTTTAACACCATTATTTTGAAGAAACCTGAAAAAAATGCTTATCATGACTTTTTTTTAATAAGTAGAATTACCACAAAATATGTAGTGTTCATGTTGTACTTAAAATGTGGTTTTTTTGCAGTGCATTTTTAAAATTTGGAAGGAATTTAATTCTGGGCTTTTATATGAAACATATACATGCCTTTTTTTTTTTTCAAAGGAAGGAGGTTTTTCCATTGTGAGAATGGGGCTTACAAGCAGTGGTGTGGAAACGCATATAATTGAGTAGCTGTGAGAAGAATCATCTCTTGCTAGGGGAAGTACCCTTGCCTTTTGGATTGACTTCTTTCCTTATGCCAATTGTAAAGCCTGCTTCCCTAAATATAATGTTTGTTGTTCTGGTAAAGTTTATAGGATGTCAGTAAACAGGCTTGAAAGTAAGCAAAAGGAGTTTAGAGATCATCTGGGTGATCATGAACACATGCAATTTTCACTGAGGTTGTCGGGTATGCGCAGCAACCTGCTTTATCTCACAGCTCCAGATAAAAGTTTGTCTATGCTGAATTCTTGTCATTGCTTTTAGCTCAGGGAATGTTCCAGCCTTAGGTCATAGTATTTCTGGGTCAGTCACAAAGAAAATATGGTGCACAGGGAAATAGCCTCTGCTGAAAATAGCTCAGATGCCATTGACTTCATTAAGATCAGGCTTGGATTCCTTCCTCTCCCTTTTTTTTCACTCTTTGTGACTGTCAGTGGAAGTCACACAAGCCAAATTAGCCAGAAATTTTGTGGGTTTATATTAAAGCAGCTCAGGTGCATATTCAAACTATGATTGATTTTGGAGAGATCTTGCACAACTTGCAATGTTTTTTTTTTTAATATCTGGCAATATTCTCCATAATTATTTATGGTTACAGTTTCACCTCTTGCTGCCATTTTTTCCCCTATGTGAATGAGACGGGTGCACGCAGTTGTGTCTCTGTTCCCACCGCCCCTCCCTCTCCCCCCCCCAATTGTTTTTTTCAAAATTGCTGACTTGAGATGTTGCTCCTCTAGATTTATTTCCTCATGATTCAGGGATGTGTCTTGCTGTGAAAGCTTTGCAGTAGGAAAAGATATTTCCAACCTGCAACACTACTGTAACGTAGGAAACGTACAAATTGTTACGTTTTCCCTTCTTTCATAGCCCTAGTCACCCTCCCCACCACCACCATCCAAGCCTTTTTTCCTTTTTCATGATGCTTAACAGACCTGGCATACACAAAGTTATGGATGTCCAAAGCTCTTAGCTGTGTTCAGCTTTAGAAACATTGGAAGAACTGTATAGTGAGAATGTGCTGAGCTGTCAGCTCTTTCAGTATCAGCTTTTGCGTACATCTCAGTTTAGATGCCCCTAGAAGTAAGATGCTGGGGAGGGGGGAATCAAACACTTTATTTTGTGGTTCCTCTGTCTTTTAGCGCTAAAGCTTGTGCCAGTCGTTTGGGATCTGTCATTTCTTCCTCATGGAGAAAAGAGTGCTTTAAGGGTTCTAGAAAAATGAAAATAAATCTGTTTTGGTTTCTTGAAGTTCACACTCCATGTGAAGAAAACAACGGTGGTTGCTCCCATCTGTGCCTGCTGTCTCCAAGAGACCCCTTCTACAGCTGTGCCTGTCCCACTGGTGTGCAGCTGGAAGACGATGGCAGGACATGCAAATCAGGTAGGAGCTTGGCTTTTCTACAGTGACAGTGTTGACTTGGTTTGGGTTTGCTGCTTAAAAGTTGGGCCTTATAGAAGTGAGTTGAGAGGAACTGCCTGACACACTGAAATGTCACTCTTGTCCTGATGAAGGTGGCAGAAATTTTGCACCCGAATCTTCTGCCAAGCTACCAAAGACAGTGATCTTTATGAAGTAAAGTAATCCCTTGCATCAGAAATCAGAGAATTTTGACTGTATTTTGTGTTGCCTGTTCTCTGTAGGAATGAAGTAGTCTGTGGACCCCATTGCAGAAGACTTTTATTAGAAGTAAGCTGTTGTCCATCATTCCATTTGGGCAATGGAGCACAGACAGATTTCTGCTCCCTCCCATTCATTTTCCAGCAGTGGTCAATGATGCAGTAGTGGTGGCCGAGTTACTGCCTTCCAATTGCATCTCAAGGTTAGCAATGTGCTTGAGACATGTATTGCACCCAGATGTGCCAAAAATGTTTTTCAAGGCCACATCCACATGCCCATGTACTATTTTAGAGATAACCCAGTGAGTTGCCCCTGCTTCAATTAGTTTTAAAATTAAATAATCTGTACAGAAAAATTCAAAATTAAGATTTACACTAAAAATACCACTTTTCTGATTTCTGGTTTCTGATTTTGGTTTTTCTATTTCCCTTTGGGCTGCTCTGTGGGAAGGATTTATGAGAAAATTGCACTGGGAATTTTTTCTTCCTGGGTCTAGTTTGTTTTTTTTGACCATGATATTTAATTTTAAAAAGCCAGTCAAGGCGTTGTGTGAAGAGGCTTATAAAGCTGCTTTAGGTAATAGCGCTAGAGAAAATAATGTCCTAGGTGGCTGTTCCATGTCACTGAAAAGCAGGAAAAGAGGCTTGTGTATTACCAGTAGAAAGCTGTTTAAAGAATAATAGCTAGAGTATATGCTTTAATTGAAATGTATAACTAGATGCATATGTAGTATCCGTAAGTTGAACGAGTCTAATGGAATACTTTGAAAGCTTGGGTTTATCATTGATCAGGAAGCCTTTTAAAAATGCATCTTGCAAAAGCAGGCAAATAACACTGATAAGGTGGTAGGACGCTAGGTGGCAAGTTTTTGGAGAATGTTCTGCCAACAGAGTAAACGATGCTCTGATGTGTTTTCAAAGAGTGTAGTCGTGTTCTGATGTGGCTTGATTTCTCTGAGTACTGCAGCAAGTGTAATGAATTTCGTTTGTGAACTTGAAGCAGAATTTGAACGCTGAACCTCCAGGGTTTAAGGGCCAGCTTTCTTAGCTCATCCTGCTGCAATTGAAAGGCTTAGAAGGTAGTTCCTGCAGCTGCTGAAAGACCTTTCTTTTCCCTCCTTCCAGCTTTGGAAAGTTTCCCTTTCACAGCTTTTAAAAAAAGATTGCTGAATGCTCAAGACAACCTTTTTACATGTTCATATTGACCTCCTGTTTGTGGCAGCAGGAATGAAGGTCAGCCTGCTTTTGGCATTTTGGTGGACAGCACAAGCAGGAGTGACTGCTCATACCGTGCTTTCACCTTTCCATTGCCCAACCAGACAATCTGTCAAGGGTATTCTGTCAAAGGAGGGCAAAAAAGCAGGATGGGAACAGGAATCTGGTTTTGGAGAAGAATGTGGCCTTTTGGTTCACTTTTATGGATTATTTCTTTGCCAAGCTCCACATCTTTTGTTGCCCTGTGTGCCTTATGCCAACATCCGTGTGCTTATCCTGCCCCTTTTTTGAGTTAACTCCTTGGTTGCAAGGAAGTGACTTTTTGTTCTCTGCACAAGTCCTTTGTAGTGAAGTTGCATCAGGATCTACAGATGCAACAGTGTTGACCACCTGTCCATTTTGTTCCCTGTAGGCTTGGGCAAAAGTACGAGGTCACTTAAGCACATCAGCTCCTTTGATGTTGGGCTTTTAAGCGAATTACACAAACGCTACTGGGGATTTGTCTGCAGAAGGAAAAAGCCTTCTGTTCTCCCAGTCTGTGTCCACGTGGGGAGTTTACTGGTGCAAACATAACTACATAATGCTCCTGTATAGCTCTGTCAGAAAGTACCCTTGTGCAGAATGCTCTTGAGCGATTTCAGCTCTCTTGGATATTGAAGAACACACGTATTGGCAATGTTCAGCTATGAGAGCTCGGTAGCTCTTTACAAAGTGTGTTGAATGGTAATGGGCCTAGGTAATTAAGAAAACATGAATTCAAGGACAGGCTGTGCCACTGTTTGCTTTGCTGTGGATTACGTCTGTATGCATTGAAACTCGGAAACTGTAGATTTTCACACTTCTTTTAAGCGTATAACTGTTGATATGCTGAAGCCATCGTGTCTGTTAAAAGAATAGTTTGTTATTCTGTAGTTTTGGCTTTTGGTGTAGATTCGTTCTTGCTTTCTCTCTGGTTCTAAACAGTTGCTCTGAATAAAAAAAAAAAAAATCTCTAAAGTAGATATCCATCACGAATAATTAATATTAAATATATGGACAGATTGCAACTGCAATCAAGTATAAGTTCTTCCCTGGGAATGTGCACTTGTTTTGTGCAGGTAGATGTTTTGTGTTGCTTCCCTCCAGATCTGTGATGTTCAGTCTGTTTTCCTCTATTGGCTGTGAAAATGCTCTGGACTTGCTTGAGGTTCCCATATCAACAAGCAGAGGGGTTGTAAGTTTGGGAAGTAAATCAGCTGCACCTTACCACGTTCTCTGAGCAAAGTAAGCATTCAAGGTATGATCTTGGGAATTACTCAAGAAGTTGTGTTGGACCATTGCTGTCTTGGTGGGTGTGTCCAAATACACAATTTTGGATAGGTATCGGAATCCAGTCTTGCTGGTTTAGAAGATAATGAAGACACAGGTTGTAATGCCCGTCAGAGCCCGATGGCTCTAGTCTGAAGTGCCTGTGGAGGGTGGCCTGGTCAGCAATAACTCTTAGTACCTCATAACTTCCAGGGATGACTGACCTCTGAAATTTCGTGTTTCAAAATGGACTACTTAGACCAGGTGGCTTTTTTCATTTGTGGGGGAGGTGTTTGTTTGTTTGTTTTAATTTGCTTTTTTTTTTGTTTGAAAGTATTCTCTAAGCCTGCTTGAGCAATGGCGTGAATGTTTGAGAAAGGAACAGATGTTTGGTAGCAGTCATTTAAAAGGGATGTGTAATTCTACCTAATTAGCTCTTTATTCATACCGTCATAAAATTGTAAGGCTGTTTTAGTTAGCCTTCAGTTTCTTGCTTTAGATGCTTTCTGATGCAAATAATCAAAGTCTTATGACCAAGGTAAGAATTACGTGTGTTCTAGGCATATTTTCAGGGCAGCAAAGTTTGGTTTGATCAGCAATGGACAAGCAAATAAGCCATTTCAGAAAACGGAGCAGAATTGTGGAAATTTTGAAAGCTCAGGGACCTTCCTTCAGTCGTTTTTCTGACTTAGGGCTATTCTGAGGGGGTTTTTTTTCTTTCTTTGTTCAGGGATCACATTTATTTTCTTTATGAACAGAAT
The DNA here is from genome assembly GCA_034008185.1 of Gorsachius magnificus. Taxonomy (NCBI): domain Eukaryota; kingdom Metazoa; phylum Chordata; class Aves; order Pelecaniformes; family Ardeidae; genus Gorsachius; species Gorsachius magnificus. The sequence goes on along the minus strand of CM067086.1, from coordinate 2,739,261 downwards.
TATTTTGATTCATGAGTCTCTTGTTTGTCTGTGAGGGCTCCTTAGGGAAGCTGTTCCTTTCTCCTTCTGTCCTGATGTTCCCTTCCTTGGATTTAGTGAGTTCTGTTGTTGGGCTAGCAGTAGCTTGAAGTGTTGTGAAAAAGGGAGATGGATTAATTGTTAGTGCCGTGTCTGCAACAGTGAACCATTTGAACCTTTCTTACCTTGCAGGACAGAATCTTCAGGCCGTAGCTGCATATCGTCTCCTTCAAGCAGCTTCACCTTCCTCATGCTCCTCATTCTTGCTTTGCTTGGTGCACAGCGAACAACATGAACTTACCTGTTTCTGACTACAGCTCTGGTGCACCATGAGTGTCATTTGCACCACTTAATGGGAATATTTCCAGGCAGAAATGGAGACAGGGTCTTACCATCCTTTTCTGCTTTCATGGAGCATGTTTGCTTTGCTCTGCTAGGCGGACGTGCAGTCTCAAAGTGTTGGATGACTCCCCCTGCTTCTTCCTTCCCTCTTTGACTTGACCATGCAGTTCAGTTTAATCACGTGCGAGCAAGTCTAGAGGTCTGTTGTGTATCTCGTCAGCTAATTGTGATTAAACCATGCTCCCAGTCTCTCATACAACAGCTAGCTGTATGCATCCTTCCAAGATTGAGCTGGTTTCTGTAAACAGTGTTCAGCAGCCTGTTTTCTCTTACGTTTCTGGAAAATACATCACTTCTTTCTGCTGTAGTCAGTGTTGTTGGCATATAGCTATTGCTGCAGGCCTTCTAAAAGAATGTCAGAAGTGTCATCTTTTTTCTTCAAGTGGATATATTTCTCTGTAAGTGATCACTCTGACTTCTGAAATTCCTTCTGCCTGTTAGTGTTACGTTCCCAAAGGATCTTACTCTCATTGCACATCATTTTCTGATATCGTGGTACCAAGTCAGTCATCTGTATATGAACTAAAATTAATTTGACAATTTTAAAGCCTGTCATCCATGGCTGATACCACAAAATGTTTTGAGTGAAAGTCCAAATCCTCCCCACCTCACCCTCCCAGGTGTTTACTAGCTTGCCTCTGTGGCTATGGAGCTGTAAGAAGTCAGATAAACTAGGACTTCAGCTAATGTTCTTTTTTATTTTATATTTTTTTAACTTCAGCAAGGGCACCCAGAGCTACACAATGTCAGAATTAGTCCAGTTCGTAGAATCATAGAATGTTTTGGGTTGGAAGGGACCCCTAGAGGTCACCCAGCCCAACCCCCCTGCAGGGAGCAGGGACACCACCAACCAGATCAGGTTGATCACAGCCCCGTCCAACCTGGCCTGGAATGTTCCCAGGGATGGGGCCTCCACCACCTCTCTGGGCAACCCCTGCCAGGGTTTCACCACCCTCATTGGAAAGAATTTCTTCCTTAGATCCAGTCTAAACCTACCCTGCTTCAGTTTAAAACCATCCCCTGCACCCCGCCGCTCAAACCCCCCCCTTCCCCCGGCCCAAAAATTCCCCCCCTTTCCCGGCCCCCGGAAAGGCCGGCCCCGCAGCCTTCTCTTCTCCAGGCTGAACAAGCCCAACTCTCCCAGCCTGGCCTCCTAGGAGAGGGGCTCCAGCCCTCGGGTCATTTTTGTAGTCCTCCTCTGGCCCCGCTCCAAAGGTTCCATGCAGCTTCTGGAAGCTGTTTACCCCAAGGTTTAAAAAAACTATTTTCCAGTTTTAATTTTGTTTCTCATTAAATGTGTAGTGCTTTGCTGCAGTATATGGATAAAGTATTTCAGCAAAAGCTGCAGAATTTTACTCTACTTGCTACACACCTTCATTGCAGCAGTTTCACTTGGCCTGGGCATCATTAATTTTTGATCCATTTTACTGAAATTGCTGTACTGGTTTGGGCTGGGTTGGAGTTCATTTTCTTCACAGCAGCCTGCATGGTTTTGGATTTGCGATCAAAGCAGTGTTGATAACATGAGGATTTTTTCGCTAGTCCTGCACAGTGCCGAGGCTTCACCGTTTCTCGCCCTGCCCCGCCAGTGAGTTGGCTTCAGGTGCCCAAGAAGCCAGGAGGGGGAAGCAACTGGAACGGCTGACCCCAGCTGACCAAAGGGCTATTCCATACCCTACAGCGGGGTGCTCAGCATGTAAAGCTGGGGTAAAGGAGGAGGAAGGGGGGACATTCGGAGTTAACGGCATTTGAATTCCCAAGCCACCGTTACGCGTGATGGAGCCCTGCTTTCCTGGAGGTGGGTGAGCACCCGCCTGCCCGTGGGAAGCCGTGAATGAATTCCTTGCTTTGCTTTGCTTCCATGCACGGCTTTTGCTTTCCCTATTAAACTGTCTTTGTCTCAACTCATGCGTTTTCTCACTTTTACCCTTCCCATTCTCTCCCCCATCCTACCGTGGGGAACGAGTGGGCGGCTGGGTGGGGCTGAGCTGCCCACCAGGGTTAACCCCCAAAAACTGGGCAAAGAGTAGTTCTGTTTTCCGTATCTCCTCTGGAGGTTGGAGGGGAAGCTATTCATTTCTGTAAAGTCTTCCTTTTAATTTGGCATGATGTATTTTACTCTCTAATGTGAGGGAAGTTCCCTGATGATCTGCTCATTCTGTGCTGTGTGATATCTCCGTTTCCTTTGCAACCTGTGGCAGATGTACTTTTAATAAGTCAGACGTTCCTGAGTGTTATACACATTTGTTATATCTAAATTCCTCCCCAACCAAATTTAAGTCTCCGTTGAGAGGAATCTTAGTGTGCTTGCTTCCACAAAAAAAATACCAAACTTTCCTATGCATTTCTGTAGGCATTGTCTACACTGAAATCTCTTGGGAAATTTAATTTTACACTGATTTATTTTCTTCCCATTTGTCTGGGGAAAGACTTGAAAGCAAGACGAGAGACCTCTTGGTAAGAAGGCATGTGGGTGGTTGAGGTGTAGGTGTATTTGCGTGCCATGCAAACGATAGATGACAAATGTGACACCAAGTGCACCTGAAGCAAGTATTTGGCAGGGGAAGCATTTAGTGTCAAACTGCATCAGCAGTCTTTCATCATAGCTAGACTACTTCTATCTTCTAGTGCTAACTCCAGGCTCTGATCTTTAAGACCAGTAAGAGTTTGATGTCCCTCTACATGAGATATCCTTTCTCTGTCCGTGACCTCCGAGTTTGCCATACTCTCAGAGAAATGCTCTTGGTATTTTGAAGCTTGCACAAAGGAGTGGTGCCTGGAACTAAGGGCAGTGCCAGCTAAAGTGTGTTCCTTTAATACGCTGAGCATTGCTCAGTATAGATCTAAGGCAAGGGGCTCCTGGATAATGCTCTTAGTCATATGGTTTAGTTTTAGGTAGTCCTGCAAGTAACAAGGAATTGGACTCAATGATCTTTATAGGTCCCTTCCAACGTGAGATATTCTACGATTCTAAGTAGACTGAGCACAGCCATCTCCAACAAGGGCTATAAAAATGGAAATTATTTTCTTCAATAACTGAAGACAAGGAATTTTGCTGGTAAAGCAACAATATAGTAATAGTACCTTAGCTTCTGCTTACCTTGGTATTATTACCAAACTACGAAAAAGTAAATCATAGAATCCTAGAATCCTAGGTTGGAAGGGACCTCAAGGATCATCTGGTCCAACCTTTCTAGGTAAGAGCACAGTCTAGACAAGATGGACATAGATGAGTCTTAAAAGTGTCCAATGTGGTGAAGTCAACCACTTCCCTGGGGGGATTATTCCAATGGTTGACGGCTCTCATCTCCCCAAGAACAGATTCTGATTGGACATGAGAGAGAAATTTTTCACAACGCCCATATACTGTGGTCAGCTTTGTAAGCTTGGTACTATACTTGCAATGCTTGGTAATAAATCACGTCTATTGGTGGTCGCTTCCTAAAGGCTGTGTAAAAAAAAAAAAAAAAAATTTGACTGGTTAATATGTTAAAGGATAAATGTCTGAGGTTACATTTGATCCTAACAGTGACTTGCTTTAAGATTGGACAGAGGGAAAAGTATAGAGTGGTAACAAGGGAAATTCAGGTATTTGCATCCTTTTAACGAGGGGATCCCTATTAGGTACTGCAGCTGAATAGAGATACAGAAAGTCCTCTGGTACAATGGGAAATGCCTGCTTGGTCCCCCTATGTGGATAACTGATATTATTTTGGTTGTTAACACATCTTTTTTCCTCTGTGACTGTTGTTTTTTTTCTAGTTTCCTCTTCTCAGGTGCTTTTATATATATTTATACATAACCACGTGAGATTTTTAAAAGACCCTTTCAAATTTAAATTTCTCCTTCTTAAGCTAGAGGTAATCTTGAGGTGAGTTGATAAATTAGGTAAAGTACACTGAAACATGGTGTCATGATGGTAGTGAAAACCTGGCCCTACTGAGATCACAGGAAAGCTCCCGTACGTTTCCCTGGGATCAGGGACTGCCTCCAGGATCCTCTCTGGATATTTTTTGATGCCATTGAATAACCGTAAAATGTTTTTTGTTGTTATTTTATATTTTAAATTCCTTACATCATCGGGAATGAAGGATCAGCTTTATTGTCTTGGGATAAATTGGCTTACAAGTTAAGGTATAAATGTTTGGGTTTTTTAAAAATATATGTATATACACCCTTAGTGTGTGCTATAAATGCTCAAGTGCAGGAGCGGTTAGTGTTCGAATGTCACAGGTTACCTGGAATGGCCTGCTGATGTAGCTGGCAGGTTTGATATTGAAAAAGGCACCTGAATTCTCCATTGCGTTGGTGGCTTCTTTACCCCAGCAAATCTACTCTTACAGAAGGCAGGGCTTACACTTCTTGTGGTGTGGAAATGAAACTCTTACTGTACGTCAGTGTGAGCATTCCCTAAAGCCAGCATCAGAGCTGCTGCCATATCTTTATCTTTGAACATAATATGAGTCAAACTAAAAAAGCTACTTTATTTTCAGAACCTTCTTTTAGTTAATCAGTGGCAGGGGGTCGGTTGTTTTAAAGCAGTAACAAGGAGAATTTCTCCCCTCTTCTGTTCCCCCTCCCCTCAAATGGCTGATGGGTACTTTCTGGAACTCTGGTTCCTTTAAGATACCTCCGTCTAGATGTTTAACTAGCAGCCCAGCTGCCTTTGCAGTAATCTCGTCCCTGGTATGCCAGAATGTAAGTGGTCATTTGAGACACATAGCATGTTGACCTCGACTCACCAGAGACACATTTCTCCAGTTGAAGGCAACTGTTACTTGCTTGAAAGAGGGAGAGCTTTGGCTGTTGAGTCAGTCTCATATGGTGGTAGGAGCTGTAGGGTTTCTGCCGGGAAGGTGTGACAGCTGTAGTTTCTCAAATGAATTAGGAGACTCTGTTTTATCAAATGAAAACCAGAAAAAAAAAAAAACCAAAACATTTTCATAATTGGAGAAGGCGGCATTTGAAGAGTCAGATTCCCTTATTTGTCCTTGATCCTGTTGTTGAGACAGTTGACCAGGGTTGGGTAATACTCCCAGTGTCTTATTCTCGTTGCCATACTTCACAATACAAACCAGAAAATATTGGGTTTGGAACTTGCTGGCTAATACTGGAGGGCTCATACTGGGTTTTATGCAGGAGATGAGAGTACTGAAGGAAGACATGTTAAGGCACTTCCTTCTCATCTCGTGTGCGTTTCTTGGTGCGCATCATACATTTTCAGAGTTTTGTGCCTGCAGCTCTTTGGCTGAGCAATCATCAGATTATTTGAGCCACTAAGCTTCCAAGCCAGACAAGCAGGCAGACAAATACCTTGTACTTGTATTTCTTCTTGTGTGATTTAACCACCAGAGAAGAGGGTCCCTTTGCTTAACACATCTTCCTGATTAATAAAGAGAAACAGTATGGACTCATACAGGCTTTCTGATTGAGTAGATCAGCTGCTAATTAGAGATGAGTTATGGAGACATTTGTTACTTGGGATAATTGCTGTAAATCAGCGCTTTCAAGTACCTGAGAAAGCTGCTGGCGTTGTGTGAATAACCTGAAATAACTGTCAGGAGTCTTCTAGCACGTGGAAGATGCTGGAAGAGAAATCTTGCATATCAGTAGATAAACTCTGATTGTATTCTAGCATTGATTTGGGGCCGAGCTGGGAAGGAGCACTCATGTCCTAATCTGTTTGTCATGAGGAAAGTAAACAAAAGGAAAACTCTATTTTTCCCTTATTTCCTAGAAACTTGACAGCTGCCCGCACGCCTGTGTCTCCCTCTTGCCCACTCTGTGATTGAAATGCAGCTGTGGAAAACAATGATCTTTTGGTTGCAAGATGCATTGACTTCACAGGTGTCTTCTGTCCTGTGTCTGACTACCATAGGGAGATATTATCCAGAAGTTCTGGAGCACTTTTTCCCTCTCCCAGCTGCGCTCCCAAAGGTGTATCCTGCTTCCTTTGCTTATCAAGGAATTGTCGATCTCATGTTTTTCCTTTGTTAGGCTAAGATGGGGCTTCTTTAAGATTACTGTGATTTTGTGTCCAGTTCATGATTTTGTGTCCAGTTCTGGGCACCCCAGTTTAAGAAAGAGAGAAAATCCTAGAGAGAGTCCAGAGGAGGTCAACAAGGATGATAAGGGGACTGGGACATCTCTCCTACGAGGAAAGGCTGAGGGAGTTGGGCTTGTTTAGCCTGGAGAAGAGAAGGCTGAGAGGGGACCTCATCAACACATACAAATATCTTAAGGGTGGGTGTCATGAGGATGGAACCAGACTCTTCGCAGTGGTGCCCAGCGCCAGGACAAGGGGCAATGGGCACAAACGAAGAAGAGGTTTCAGCTGAACATGAGGAAGAACTTCTTGACTTGTGAGGGTGCCCGAGCCCTGGCCCAGGCTGCCCAGGGGGGCTGTGGAGTCTCCTTCTCTGGGGATATTCAAAGCCCGCCTGGACGATGTCCTGTGTAACATGCTCTGGGTGAGCCTGCTTGAGCAGCGGGGTTGGGCTGGGTGATCTCCCGAGGTCCCTTCCAACCCTTGCCATCCTGTGATTCTGTGATCCTTCTCTGGAGGAGGGATTTGTGTAATTGGCATCTCCCTCAATGCCTACAGCCAAATTTGCTCCCTAGTCATAGCAGCGTCTTTCCTCCAGCCAGCAGATGATCTACGGAAAGGACCTGTGGGTGTTTTGCACCATGTGAGAGGGAAAATTTGGATAATAGATCAAATGTACAAGCAGTCGACAGTACTTTGTGCAAAGTGGAGAGTTACCCAGATTCCAGGCTGTGACAGTAAGATGCAGTGGGTTGAATGAGGAGATAGCATTTCACTCGCTGCACCTGGACCTGTGTTCTCTTCCTTACTCCAAGCACATCCTATTGATTCCTGAGCACTGGAACAACGGGCTGGCGTCTTTATTACTCATAAGCAATAGTATCACATGGAACTACATTTCACTGAGATACCTTTTCAGTGCATCAGAAGGGTTCATAAAAACTGTCCAGCAGACAATCTCTTCTATTTCTACTCTGTTTCATAAAAATTGCGTGAGTGTTTTTTTTCCTTCCATTCATGTGTAGATCTTGTTTGTTGAGTCTGTTGCCCTCTTGCTTTCACTAGTATGTTATGGTTGTGATTTTATTTGGTATGTATGAAAATATTAAATTGCTTTCTATTCATAGCGACTTTTTTCCTCCTAAACGGGGGGTACTTTGTGTTGTGATGAAATTACCTCAGATGGAAATGGCCTTGTTTATAATTTTGTTGGATAAAACCCGTTAGAAACATGGTGTAAGGAAGAACCGTGGAGGGAGTGAGGAGCATTCTGGAAGGTCTGCCGTATCATCTCCTAGCTCTGTTGTCAGTGGTTTTGCCAGGCTAGGGGATGAAACTCTCTTTTGGGGCTTTGGTGTATGTTTCAGATGGATGGCGGCTTTCTAGGACCCTGAAACCCTGTCTAGTTAGAGATGGTAACTAGATCATGTTGTATTAAAAAAAAAAAAAAAAAAAAAGTAACGCTCTTCAGCACTGGTGAGTCTCTGGATTGATTCTGGTTTTACGCTGCAGGAGAACCACACCCTGGGTCTGCACTGAAAAGGTTTCTGTGTGAACTTTGTTATCGTGTGTTCACCATGGGCTCGGTCCATCCATACACCTGGTAAGTTACGGAGACCCAGCGATAACTTGTTAAGCTGCTGTAGCCTGACTGCCTCTTCAGATATTGGGTGGCCAAGCTGTATTTTACTGCACCAGTGTAGCAACAGTGAGGTTGAGATGCTCCCTAGGCTTGCAAACCCTAATTTACAGTTGTTTATAACTTTTTTCCCGTGATGTTTACCCTTTGACAGATGATTGTGTTAGCTCAGAATTGAATTTTATGTGGCTCCATCATACTTGGAACATAGTAGATACCACTTAAACTTCACAAAGCGTTATACAGCTGTCAGCCTCAGAGAGGGCCTGTGCGATGTAAAGTATTTATTTCTGCTGGCTGAAAGAGGACAGCCGTGCAGAAGCTAGTATGTTCAGGGTCTCTGGGTGAGTAGGAAACGTCTGTGATTGGAAGTCAACAGAAGTGGGATTATAGAAGAACTGTTATAAGGGTATTTCTGTTCAGTACTTTTAAAAAATATTCATTACATATCTTGTTGGGCTGTAATGAATTTTTGATCGTTGTCTGTGCGTATTTGACAGGGTCCCTGCCAAAACTCTGTTTAACAGAGACTAGGTGGTGAAATGGCTGTCGCTTCTGATGATTCCTTACTCTGAGCCAGTGGGGTTGTGTGTCTCCAGCAGAGAATAGGTGCGTTTAAACTTTAAAACCATGCTTTGCAAGGAAATGGCAGAATCCAAAGACTGTACCCTCTTTCTAGCGGTGGGGATTTCTGACAGACTTCTTGGCCTGTCCTTTTTCCTATAGCTTGCAATTAAGAATCCTGTGCAAAGGGATGTTCATTTTTTTGTTAATAAAAAGTAGAAGCTGGGACTACGATATCTGTAAACTAACATTCAGATTTGCCACTTAACGTTTCCAGCTTTCTCTTCTCTTTCCTTAAAGCACATCTGGTATAGCCAGACCTCAGGGGCGAGGGGGAGGACGGGTAAGACTTAGTTGTTCGAGTGCTTTGAGGTCTTTGGATGAAACTCCTGTATAAGGGCAGATTCTTGGCTTGGTACAGCGATAGCCAGGCAAGTGGTGATCTTTGATTCTGGTTCCTACCCATGCAGCTAGGACTGAGTAAGTGTCATCAGGGTTATCTGCTCCTCCATCAGTAGTAAGTTTACAAAGCGCTGTGCTCGCAAGCGTAGTTCTGGGTCTACACAAGCTCGAGGTGTCTCACAGAAGCTCAGCCCTAATTAGAGTGGGGTAACGATGACTTCTGCGTTGCAACGGCTTTCTCTCGAAGAAACATTACTCTTTTTTTTTTTTTCCTTAGTCAGCTGTTTTGTGCTAATGATTTATCAGCTGTACAGTTTAATTAACAGTCTGTTGGTGGGGATTTTTTAGTGTCTGTATGAATGTGTCAAAACTCTGAATTGTAGGGGTTTTTCTGGTTCAGGCAAAGGAACTGTTAGCAGTCTGCTACTGAGATGATGGTAGAAACAGGAGACAATAGCTTTTCGCCGTAACATGCAGACAGATATGATGTAATTTATGAGTTACGCGAGTGCTCTGGTATTTCCTTTCTTTGTTACAAGTGTTAGTTTTCCTGATGCCTACTTACCTTGCAGTTAAATCGAGTCTGGTCTGAATGCAGGCGCCCAAAACATTCTTTCAAATAAACCTTTCCTGTTTCTATTTTGTTTGGTTGCATAGTCCCACCGCGCATGCAACTCTTGGCTTTAAGGTGGTAAACCTGATGTGTGTGTGTGTGGTGGTTTGACCCTGGCTGGACGCCAGGGACCCACCAAAGCTGCTCTATCACTCCCCTCTAACCAGACAGAGGAAAGTAAATCAGAAGGCTCGTGGGTCGAGATAAGGACAGGGAGAGATCATTTTATCAGTTACCATCACGGGCAAAACAGACTCAACTTGAAAAAAATATTAATTTATTATCAATCAAAATCAGAGAAGGAGAGGAGAAAAACTGCTAGATCTTAAAAACCTTCCCCCCACCCTTCCCTTCTTTCTGGGCACAACTTCACTCCCAGTTTCTCTACCTACTCCCCCCAGCGGCGTGGGGGATGGGAATGGGGGTTGAGGTCAGTTCATCACACATCTCTGCCGCCTCTTCTTCCTGGGGAGAGGACTCTTCCCCTGTTCCAGCATGGGGTCCCTCTCACGGCAGACGGTCCTCCACGAACTTCTCCAGCGTGAGTCCTTCCCAGGGTTAAACCGCGTGGGCCCATAATTTCCACGGGGTGCAGTCCCTCAGGAGCAGACTGCTCCAGCGTGGGTCCCCTGCGGGGTCACAAGTTCTGCCAGCAAACCTGCCTCGGCGTGGGCTCCTCCCCACACGGGTCCGCAATGGCTTGCCAGGAACCTGATCTGGCGCAGGCTTCCCATGGGGTCACAGCCTCTTCCCTTCGGGCATCCACCCGCTCCGACGTGGGGTCCTCCACGGGCTACAGGTGGAGATCTGCTCCTTCATGGACCTCCCTGGGCTGGGGGCCCCCCTGGTCTTCCCCGGGCTGCAGGGTCTCCCTCCTGGCCCCCTCCTGCTGCACTGACCTTGGTGTCTGCAGGGCTGTTTTCTCTCGCATCCTCTCACTTCTCTTTTCTCTCCGGCTACTGAGCTGCAGCCAGTTTTTTTTCCTTCTTAAATATGTTATCACAGAGGCGCTTCCACTGTTGCTGCTTGGCTTGGCCTTGGCCAGTGGCGGACACAGGGAAAACTTCTAGCAGCTTCTCACAGAAGCCACCCCTGTAGCCCCCCACTACCAAGACCTTGCCACAGAAACCCAATACAGCGTGGCACACTCCCCTCAGTCTGCAGCATCCAGCAGGGGAATATACGGCTGGCATTTCCCAGCCCGCTGCCATCACACAGTATGAAGCCGTGCTCTCTTCCTCTCAGGCTGGAAGGTACAGAAAGACCTGAACCGGGACGCATAGTGCTGTTCGCGTTGCTGCTGGCTCCGTTAAGCTACCCAAGGAGAAAATACAAACAGAATTTCCATTTATTTCGAGGTATTACCAAAGTTTGTTTCAACTCCTTAAATATTTTTATTTCCTGTGGACGCTGAGTAGCAGGGATGGGGTTTTACACAGTGTTGTTTTAAACGTCTCCTAGGGAGTTTCATGACATCATTTTCCTGTGGTGTGAAGAGCAGTTGATGCTAAACCCTTGTGCAAGCCGTTGTACTTGTTTGGAATATTAGCAAGCACAGCAACATTGCCTATTTTCATACGCTCTGTACAGAATAATGAAGTTTTCTCACACCCCCTTTTGCCATACAGTGAAACTTTGCCGGGTACTTCACCATGTTACAGCAACTAGCAAAACCCCTTGCTTTTCTGATAAATCTTTTTAGCTTATCAGGACTGCTGAGATAGGTGTACTCAGCTTGTAAGAGAGTTGCCTGCAGTCCAAGCACTTTCAATGCACTCTTTCCGAAAAGCACTTAAACTATTTTGTTCATTGGAGAAGAGGTAAAAGCTTTCCCATTTTTACAGTTTATCTGATATTTTTTTTCCCCACAGAGATCTCCAAAGCTGCCTGTAAATAGACTGAGTCTCAACATGCAGATGCAAGCCCACGTCCGTAGATAGAACTGGGGGAAGAGGCCCACAATGGAGCATTGTTCCAGCCTAATTAGCAGACAGACAAATGGGAAAGGAATAGCACGGCGTTTTCTGGCGTAGATTAGCAGAGGCAGCCACTGCAGTCTACATTTGTTTAGGTCGGGTGAATAAATTGGAGCATTTGTTACTGTGTTATAGATGTCTTGTCACTTGTCAAACGTGAAGCGGGCCAAGGGAAGAATGAAAAAGGCTCTTGTCAAGCTGGTAAGATGGCCCGCTTCGCTGCTGTCAGCTCTGATTGCCGTTAATTTTGCAAATAGAATAGAGTTGCCATTTCCAGTGCTGAAGCATGAATTTCTAATAACGAGAGCGCAAACCAACCGAATCAAAGCAAACACTATACATAGCGTGGGCATCAAAAATAATTGATTACTGGGTATGGGAGGAAAGCATCACATGTACGAGCAAAAAAGAAAAAAGTCTCTTAACCTGTTTTTATGGGATTTCTTGATTGCCAAGAGAGAACATGGTCTTCAAGGAGTGAGAAGAACTGCCTTGAATGGTATTATTTTGTTTTCTGTTCTGTTTGCTTTTTAAATTTAGATATTGTTCTGCATGTTAACCAGAACAATTCCTTGGCTTTTATGGGTATTAGACCTACTGAAAAGTGCTGTGGAAGGTCTGCAGAAAGCTTTTGCTGAATAAAAAAAGGCTAGAGAAGAATAAACAGTTCAAAGTTTAAACCAGTCGGAAACATAAAACAACAATTTGAACTTGGGTCTTTTAAAATGCTTTCTAAATGGAAACTTTAGAGGGACCCGATTCCTTCTGTTTTTCTGATCTGTGGTTTGCATGGAGGACTTCTGCTGAAGTGTTTGGTTGCTGCAAGTTGCGATGTTGGAGTAGCCCCCAGAAAAGGCTTTTGTTCATTGTATGGTGCTGTATATGACCGTGTTAGAACAGATAGTAATTCCGCTGGGAATCTCTTAATCATGTGCTTACAAAAGTGACTGCGGTGAGAGAGGTTTTTGAAGACGAATTTAATTAAATAAATGCCATAGCACTTTAGCAGTAGGTAAATAGCTGGCTATAATGTATTAGGCAGGTTCTAGGGTATCCAGGATAACATTAGGCAAGTCACAGCATAACACTTCTGTAGTCTCGAAAACATTCCTACCAACATTAATAATCAAAATGCCTCTGTGATACAGATAAAACTAATGAGCCAGACAAGCGTGTTTGTCCAGGTTTTTAGAGAGAACCAATGTCAAGTTCTCATCTCTTAGGGATGTGCTCAGAGCCTGCTGCCAACTCTTTTTTTTTTTTTTTTTTCCTCTAGCAGAAATTTGTTAATAGAGTCAAATACAGTTATAACCAACACAGTGATTTTTAGACTGTGTTGCAATAAAAGCCAGGATTTTCCCACCTATCAAAGATTACCCACGATAACAATCTTTTACCAACTTTGAAGCAAGGGGTGGAACATGGTGATATAGGCCGTGATAACATTTTCTCTGTTCATGTGGTTTTTAATGTCCAAGGATGTAGATACATGTCTATCAAGAGTCACGTTGTGTAATAATTCGACTTAATTTTAAGCCTCTCTACAGTAGAAATTGCCAAGCAGCCAGGACTTTAAATGGGCCAAGTAGCTCATTCCCCTTATTTCTTTTTCCCATACGTCTCAGTTAGAGGTATGTTAGAAATTAGAAGAATTTCCCAAGAAGCATCCGGTTCAACTACCAACAAACTGTCCTGGCTGTCAACAGAAGTGAAGATTTTTTTTTTTTTCCTGGTCTGCTAGGTCAGCAGAGAAAAGTTTTCTTCTCCCTGTTTGTTTTTAGCCATGTGTGTTCGTGGGACAGAACTGGGGATGGGAATATTTTTACAGAAATATTTGCCTCAGAAAAAGCCAGAGCAGCTGAGTATGTTAGAAACAGGATTGCCTTCCTTCCTTTGCAAGAAGGCTGTAGTCATCATGTAATTGCTGGTTCAAGGGGTCCTGGCTGTCCTGTTCCAGGTCAAAATATTATTTTGTATGCGAATGAATGTGTGATCCTATGCACAGATGAACATATGATGGGGATGGATGAGAGAATTGAGTCGGATTATTGCTGCTGTGATGAACTGAAGACTGCTTTGGTAATACTTGTGAATTTTAAGGGGGTATTAACAGTGTCTTTCAGCCTGCTGTCTAGCCAGCATCTCTAGGCATAATTTGGGCCTTGAACGGACAGGTCTGTCCTCTGGTACGTTCAGTTCTGGCCTTTTTCACAGTGAGCCAAGGTAAAGCCACAACCAGTTGTGTGAAGAGGCAAAACATGCATTTGATTCTTGTCTGTCTGTTCCCATGCAATGATGCTTGGAATGTTGGTCATCTTAGAAATACCTGTAATATTGGTAATTACTGGTTATCAGTTGCTAGACGTGTATTTGACGCTCCTCTGCTTCACACTGCTCACACTTTAATATTAAGATTACAATTGCGGACATTAATATAGTAGGAATAGCGAAGTTAAGATGGATATGAAACTGAGTGCTGTGGGTGGCTGAGCACCTGCACTGCTGCTCACTTTTTGAGGCAGTTGAGCTTATTTTACCTTATTTTATTTTATTTAAAAATTAATTTATAATTTAAAACTCTTCTGTGCTTGTAGAGAGGGGTGGAGGTTGTATTGGGTCAAGCTGCATAGGGATGTGCTTTCTATTGGTATGTAGAAAGGGGTTGATCACACCCCAATGTTTTGGTTACTGCTGAGCAGTGCTCGAACAGCATCAAGGCTGTCTCTCCAATATTCCACCCCCCACCAGTGGGCTGGAAGGGGGCAAGATCTTGGGAGGAGAGGTAGCCAAGACACCTGACCCAAACCAACCAAAGGGATATTCCATACCATATGACGTCAGCTAAGACATAAAAACTAAGGGAAAAGGAAGAGGAGGGGGAACATTCGTCTTTTGTGACATTTTGTCTTCTGGAGGAACAACTCTGCCTACTGAAGCCCTACTTCCCGGGACGTGGCTGGACGTCGCCTGCTAATGGGAAGTAGAGAATAAAATCTTGGTTTTCTCCTTTTGCTACCGCATGCGACCTTTGCTTTTGCTTTTTCTTTATTAAACTGCCTTTATCTTGGCCCACAAGTTGGTTTTTTTTCCTTTCCGTCTCATATTCTCCCCGCCTGTCCTGCGGAAGAGGGGAGCAATTGAGCGGCTTGGTGGCACCAAACCACCACAGTGACCAGATACATCCTCCTTTCCACGTTGAGTTTTCAGGCCTGAATTTTTACTTAACTTGCACTAAACAGTAGGTTTTGACTCTCACAAGTAAAGTATTTCAAAAACATAGAAGCAAGACCTAAAACTTTGTTACGTGAGGTATTGGTTTCTGCTGTAGCTGCTGTGCTGCTGTAGCTTGCTCCCTGACCTCTGTAGTTGCAGATGAGTGTTCTGGTTTGCAGGTGCTCTTGCTAACGGTGATTCCCCCCTGCTTTGGCTATTAAGGTGTAATTTTAATTTGCATTAAAAAAATCAAATGTTTTCTTTGTGTTTAAATGTATTAAGAAATAGGACATTTTGGCATTTTTTCCTGCAAAGAGACTGTTTGGTAATGGACAATCTGTGCCGTTGGAGGTAATATGAATCCATATATAATATGACCTGGGTTACTTTTCATTTCTGCTGTTGTCAATCTAGCGTGCTCTGGCCAAACCAGTGCCTGGCGACACTGTGAGTTCTTTGGAGATGGTAGTGTCAGAAAGAAACAAGTATGTTTAATACTTAACACCATGGGACTTGATACCAGTTAAGTACTTCTAACAAAATGGCAACACAAGTTAATGAAACAAGAGAGATCTAAAAGCCTTCCTATTTTAACACGCTTCATAAAAACACCATTTTTAACACTGCATAGATCAGTTTTCAATACAACCTTTTCACTATTTTGAAGATCCTCCCTTTCTGCTTAAAGTTCCATGCAATGCTACAGGCTTGAGGAAGAGCAGCTGGAAAGCTGCCTGGCGGAAAAGGACCTGGGGGTGCTGGTTGACAGGAGGCTGAATGTGAGCCAGCAGTGTGCCCAGGTGGCCAAGAAGGCCAATGGCATCCTGGCTTGTATCAGGAATAGCGTGGCCAGCAGGAGCAGGGCAGTGACCGTGCCCCTGTACTCGGTGCTGGCGAGGCCTCCCCTCGAATGCTGGGTTCAGTTTTGGGCCCCTCACTCCAAGAAAGACGTTGCCTTGCTGGAACATGTCCAGAGGAGAGCCACAAGGCTGGGGAGGGGTCTGGAGCACAAGGCTTACGAGGAGCGGCTGAGGGAACTGGGGGTGTTCAGCCTGGAGCAGAGGAGGCTGAGGGGAGCCCTCATCGCCCTCTACAGCTGCCTGACAGGAGGGGGGAGCCAGGTGGGGGTCGGCCTCTGCTCCCTGGTAATGGGTGATAGGACAAGAGGAGATGGCCTGAAGTTGCGCCAGGGCAGGTTTAGGTTGGACATTAGGAAAAATTTCTTCACGGAAAGGGCTGTCAGGCTCTGGAATGGTCTGCCCAGGGAGGTGGTTGAGTCCCCATCCCTGGGGGGATTTAAAAGAAGGGCAGATGAGGTGCTTGGGGACATGGTTTAGTGGTGGGATGGCAGGGTTAGGTTAATGGTTGGGCTTGATGATCTTAAAGGTCTTTTCCAACCTAGACGATTCTATGGTTCTATGATTCTCTCCATACTGTCTTGGTTTTGACCTGTTTTCTAATCCAGAGATGTCAGCATCGCCCCAAGACTGCTGTTCCCGGGGAAGTCCTTGATGGAGGGAGCGAGAACAGCATCACAGACTATGGGATGCTTTTGTTCCCAGATAGCTCTTTAAAATACCTGTCTGGGAACTGTCTCGGGTTTGATGGACTCCAAAGCAGTTACGGTGAAGTAGCTGGCAGTACCACTTTTCATTTGTACTGTTGGCCATTATATGCAGTTAATCTTTCAAAGATTTCTCAGAATAGATGCCTAGCAAAGAGGCCTGGTAGAAGAGGAGGTATAAGCTACATAGTGGACTTCTGATCCACCATGGTCTTTTTTAAGCAAATGAATGATTGATTTTTTTCACTGTTCAGGAAGTAAACCAGCATTTTTAAGCACGATGTAAAATACCAAATACTGGTTTAGGTATCCCATTATTTTTATTCAGTAAAGGTGCTGAAATCCAGGAGATTCATAAAGCTTTGGAAAATGAATACTTTTGCTAGCAGTGTCTTCTAAGGATTTACTGATGCATGTTTTTGCCTTAACAGAAAGGAAACTTGAAAAAAATGAAAAACTGTTGCTGTGCTTACCTGAGGAGGCAACGGAGGATGGAAGCTGGTTGTTGTCTGGTCACCTGGGGTCTGGTCACTGGTTTTGCTATTTCCAGAGAAGAGAGAAGTTTCAAGCATAAGAAACACTATTCCTGAAAACCTGTTTCTATTTCGCAACCTTTGAAGTTAGAAAACCTGTGTTAAGGAAATTTGATGGTAGACATCTCTTGCTTTGCTGCCAAGAGTGTACGGGCTTTCCCTCCTCCCTTTTCTCCACAAGGTTTTTGAGCTCCTAGTGACCATTGCTTTCCTTCTACCCAGGCCTTCCCTCAAAGCTCGTTGGTGCAGCTGATGCTGTAGTTACCAAATCTCATCAGCTAATGCCGAGTGGCTCCCCGTGCCAGCACAAGTGTTGGTGGAGCTCGGTAGTTTGAAGTGCACATCAAACTATGTCCTCTGGGCTGTGTAGCAAACTTGTTTGGGTGATGTTACAATACTGCTTTTCTTGGTCATTTCCTTTTATTGTACACTTGCAGCCTGAGCCCTGTTCCTTTTCAGAGCTTCTGAGGTATTATTTGGAGACTAAGCTCTGGTTTCCAAACTCAAAAGCAAATAGCAGCACAGTCCAGCTCCCAAAGCGAATGTGAATTTGGTTTTGATGTGCGATAGATGGAACTTTCAAGTCTCCAGAATTCTATAGGCATGCCTAGGTGAGAATTCTTTCTAGAAGAATATTCTCCTGAAGGCTTGAATTTCTGTTGTTATTAGTGGGCTCAAAAGATCTGTCACATGCTGGCCATTTTCATTCAGTCTGGGCTGTTGGTGGAAACTGGAAGTTACCACCTCCTGCTGGTGTTTGCTGGTCTGGATGAAACATGGCAAGTGATTTTTTTTTTTGTTTTGTTTTTTGTTTTTTTGTTCTTGTTCCCAGTTTTGGATTGTTGCTAAATCATAAAAACTCCTTGACAGTTTTCAAACTTATACAACATAGATTCAGTAGGAAAAACAAGGATGATAAAGGGAACTGGAGCATCTCCCCTGTGACGAAAGGCTGAGGGAGCTGGGCTTGTTCAGTCTGGAGAAGAAAAGGCTGAGAGGGGACCTCATCAATACATCTTAAGGGTGGATGTCATGAGGATGGAGCCAGACTCTTCTCAGTGGTGCCCAGCACCAGGACAAGGGGCAATGGGCACAAACTGAAACATAAGAGGTTCCAGTTGAATATGAGGAAGAACTTCTTGACTTTGAGGGTGCCCAAACCTGCCCAGGGGGGCTGTGGAGTCTCCTTCTCCGGAGATATTCGAAGCCCACCTGGACGATGTCCTGTGCACCTTGCTCTGGGTGAGCCTGCTTGAGCAGGGGGGTTGGACTAGATGATCTCCCAAGGTCCCTTCCAACCCTTGCCATTCTGTGTGATTCTGTGAAAAACACATACTCACGTTGCTGTTCCTGTGCTTAAGCATGCATGGGTGAAGGTGGGGAAAATGTGTTAAGCAACCGGATGCTTTACTGTGTGTCCTGGTTTTGTACTGGTAAAAGAAGTTGCCAGAAAGATGACACTGAAGATGCCATTTGTCTTTGACACGTGCTCCAGGTTGTCGTTTGGCACCCTTGCCAAAAGCAGTGAAACTTTGTAATGGGGAGGAAGAATAGAGGAGAGAAAACAACATTCCTGTTGCCTTACAATTAGTTTTGCCTCCGCGTTGGCTGTAGTTGCGACTTGCTTTCTTGCTGGGCTGTCTGGAGCAAATTGTTGCTGTAATTTGTTTACAAAATACTCAAGTCTTCTGTTAGCCCTTGTCATTTATTAGGTAGGGCTTGCGTGTGAAAACCACATCCAATGCACTGAGACAGCTAGTGAGAAGTTTGGCTGAGGAATTCTATATAAAGTGATGATATGTTTGGACCTACCCCCACCAAATTATTGATTATTTTTTTTAAGATTCTAGACAGAGATTGCGATGTTCCATATTAGTTTAGGAGGCCGGGAAAAAGATGCTGTCATTGTGAAATAAGAGTGCCAGCACAAGTAGCTGGTTGAGAAGAACTGGTTAGGAATAACTCCCTGCTCAGACAAGTCTATATTTCAATGAAAGTTTGATGTCCTTATTTTAAGGAAATCTCTTCCTATAGTTACAGTGGCAGTTCACAGCCTGCTGTGCTGTATTGAAGCGTTCACATCAGTAGCAAAGGAAATGATATGGTTTCCTCCCCAGGTGCTGAAGAAGTCTTGCTGCTCGCTAGAAGGACTGACTTGAGGAGGATCTCCCTGGACATGCCGGATTTCACGGACATTATTCTGCAGATAGACAATATCAGACATGCAATTGCCATAGACTATGATCCTGTGGAAGGCTACATCTACTGGACTGATGATGATGTCCGGGCAATTCGTCGGGCCTACCTTGATGGCTCTGGAGCACAGACTCTGGTAACCACAGAAATCAACCATCCGGATGGTATTGCTGTGGATTGGGTGGCAAGGAACCTGTACTGGACTGATACTGGAACAGACCGCATTGAAGTGACCCGGTTGAATGGGACATCAAGAAAGATCCTTATCTCAGAAAACCTAGACGAACCTCGAGCAATAGTGCTCCATCCTGTAATGGGGTAAGTTTGGTGTTTATTGATAGCCCTGTGATAGCTCTTTGGATCTCCTTTATGGTCTTCTGAAACTGAAAATCTGCAAATTGCCAGATGATGTGTGTAGTATTTGTCAAATGTTCTGGAAATAACCCTGTAATACTGGGTATATAAAAGGTGATTTCTAAATACAGTGTTCTTCAATGAACCTATACATTGTGTGTTTGGTTGAATTTTCTTTTGTCTGAGTCTTCGGTGTTATCAGAACTATGAAAGAATTGGGCCACTGCACATTTTCAGTGGTTGGATTTATTTAATACTCAAACTTTGTAATTGTCATTGCTGATTACCGTTCAGGTTGGCTTGTTTGCTGCAGTTGGGGAAACAGAAAGTGAGTAAGTTCTTTCAAAAGCAGGACAGATCTTGACACTTGTATTGTCTTGCATGTTACATGCTTTGACTGTTTCCCCTATTTTTTTTTTTACAGCTACATGTATTGGACGGACTGGGGTGAAAGCCCAAAGATAGAATGTGCTTATTTGGATGGCTCAGAAAGGCGAGTTCTGGTGAATACGTCCCTAGGTTGGCCTAATGGCTTGGCACTGGATCTGGAAAAAGACAAGCTTTACTGGGGAGATGCAAAAACAGATAAAATTGAGGTGAGTAAGAGCCATACTTGAGTGCGTTCTTAGAAAACAAGTGATGTTCTCATGTGCTGCTTTATGTCTTGGATACATTTATCCATTTTTTTGAGGAATGTGTTGTTTCATTAACGTTAACATGAAATTTGCATAACAAGACATATTTGAGAAGAAAGGCAGCACATTTCATGTGGTTCAGAAAACTTCTGCAAGAAATGTTATGTTTGTTATGTCTACATTGCTACAAGTGTAATTTAATTGCTTGAAATCTCAGGTTTTACCTGAGGCTTTTGCAACAAATTGGGACACTCACATACAGCCTCTTTAAAAGAAGTTTTGACTTGTCTGTGGTGCTTGGACCTAGTACTTAAAATTGCTGCATGCGAAAGGCTTGATGCAAGGCTTGTGTACATGAGAAGGTGGATTTGAGGGCCCTAGAAAGCCATATTTCAGGACCTTAATGGTTATGTGGTGTCCAGACACACAGACAAGTAGTAATTTTTAACGCACTGCCTGCTTTGAAAATGATGTAGGTGTTCTACCTCAAATTTTGAGGAAGGGAAGTCCTCTTCACAATGTTGTATGAACATTTATGACAGTATTTAGTCTTTCTTAGTTGCTGAAAGAACGTCTGATAGAACACTGTGTTATTCCCTTATTCCCCTTTCTTTGTGAAGAATTTTCTTAAAAATGCAAAAAATTCATCCTCTCTACCTATTGCTGAAACACTGGACAAAGTTGGACAAATTATCTGCTTGCTTGTTACGACATGCTCCGAGGAGTAAGGTAGTGGAGTGTCTCTGGAGATTCACTGCATTAAGTTTAGAATACAGTCAAACCAGGCATTGGTACTGGTCTCGCCATGGACATTGACAGTTGCACTGGAGAGGCCCGAGGTGTTTCAAGAGTCATTCTCCAGAAGGAGCTGCCTTTTATCCCATTGCTTTTGCATTAGTATCCCATGATTAAACCTTAATCTAAAAGAATAATTGTGCTGCCACAGAAGGGAAACAAGTCTTAAGATATCGCTGCAGAGAACTGAGTCCCAAAGTAGTTCCGTCAGAGCAGAAGGTGATAAAATGAAATAACTGAAAGGGGTAGAATGAAGGTTTGGGGCAAGGTTTTTTGGGCTTCTGAGGTTTCCGTGAATTATTCACAACAGCATTCAAATGAGAGGAAATTCAGCAAATTGATAGAGCTTGATAATACCGTGATGTGGAAGGGCACGTGGCTTTTGTGTAATCTAGCAATACTGATCAACAGCCATTTTATAAGTTTGCTGTGGAAGACCTGTACGTAGTAGCTGGCTTACCTGTACTCATGTATCGATTTAATGTGAGGCAGCTGAGGATGTCGATAGAGAATATGGATACAGCCAGATGTGAAGAAGTCTCAGTTGCTTGAGATCCTGTTGCATTCCTCACCACCCTCAATGCTTAGTTTCTAAATAAAATAGTTGTTTAAGAAGTGCGTATGGCCACTGGCCACTTGTGCTTCTAAAAATGAAAAATTGAATTTTGAACCCCAACCTGAAGTTGTCATAGTAGGTTCTAATTAACACGAAGGTTTGGAATGACAGCATGAGATGTGACCTGAGATCAGGCAAATTCAGAAATTCCTACTCTGTTATCACTGGATCATTGCATTTGTCAGCCAGACAAATCATAGAATGTTTTGGGTGGGAAGGGACCCCTAGAGGTCACCGAGTCCAACCTCCCTGCAGGGAGCAGGGACACCACTAACCACATCAGGTTGCTCACAGCCCCATCCAACCTGGCCTGGAATGTTCCCAGGGATGGGGCCTCCACCCCCTCTCTGGGCAACCCATGCCAGGGTTTCACCACCCTCATGGTAAAGAATTTCTTCCTTAGATCCAGGCTAAACCTACCCTGCTTCAGCTTAAAACCATCACCCCTTGTCCTGTCACAGCTGGCCCTACTAAAAAGATTGTCCCCCCCCCCTGGGCCTGCGAAAGGCCGCAACCGGCCCCGCGCCCAACTCTCCCAGCCTGGCCTCCTAGGAGAGGGGCTCCAGCCCTCGGATCATTTTGGTAGCCTTCCTCTGGCCCCGCTCCAACAGGTCCATGTCCCTTTTGTGCTGAGACAAATGTTCCTTTTTAATGTCTTGTTAAGGCCGGGGCCGGCCCTTCCGGTGGTTGTTCTTAGTATGAAGTCGTCGTTTATATTTCACAAAGGCGTCGGAAGAACAGTTTGAAAATTAAAGGTGCTAAATAATTAGCTCTGAGTATTTTAATTTGAAAAGGGAGTTCTCCAGGGAATTTGAATTCGCTTCAAAGAAAGATGAGGGGAATAACTAGCTATTTGAAATAAATTTATAGAAACAACTCTCAAACCAGAATATGAGAGTAAAGGCCCAAAAAAAAGCTTTTTCTCTTTAAAGCAATAATGAAAAATTTTCTTCCTATGGTATAAGCTGTTCTGCTGAAGTAGTGTTTTTACTGGTACAACAGTCTCTTTCTGTACTGATACCTAAGAAAAGCAACACCAAAATTTTTCCCTTCTTCATGGCCTGTGAAGTCGCTTGAGTTTTCATGTTGTTTGGGGGAGTAGCATTTGTAGGATTTTTAGATAAATAAATGTTGATTAGTGACTGCACTCTCTAAAGGTTTTTCCCTCCGGAAGAGGGGAAGCAAGACCGTCTGCTAGCTCCGGGAATGTAGCTTCAGTGTTTGGCAGGAGCTCAGTGCTGGGCTTAATGACTGGCAGAGAGGTCCTGTCCCCCCTTTCAGCCTGCAAGACAGGGAACTTTCCAGATGCCACCTTTTGTAGCAGGGACCGTAGTTGTGCAATGTGTTTCGTGGGTTTAAGTGGTCTCTTCGGGCTCCCTCACTTCACCGTAAGCCAGCGAAGCCAGCAATACTGTTTGGTTTGGCATCAAAGTTGAGGAAAATGAGAGAAGCCAAGGGAAGGGCTTTTTATTCCCTCAAGTTTTTTCTTTTGCTTATTATACTTGCTTTTTGTGGTTCTCTTATTTTTTGCAAAAATAGAGAAAAAAGGGTGGTTCACTTGGTCTTGCAAACCGAAAATATTCCTTACGTGATGTGGATTGTGACATCTGTAGATACAGCAATTCCTATGTGTTGTGCAACCCTGTTTTAATCATTAGCACAAAGAGGGAAATTTCTGTGCTCCTAGCAATGGATTCCACATTTTCTTAGATTAAAACAGGTGTAAATATTCTCATTTTAAGTCTCCCCCCTCCCCATATTTATTTTCTTCTTTTTGCACATTTTCCCTTTATTCTTTTTAAGTTTCCTTTTGTTAGTGATCACAAACAGACTCCTCCTGAGGCTGCTGTATTTAGAAATATCTGAGTAGGCCCATTTAGGATGCGATGGGGAAAAAAAATCCTGTGTGTTTGCCCGCAGTTCTCAGCCATGCTGGGAGGAGGCTGTCGTGGTCTGTTCTGGACTGGCGCAAGTTAGCCAGTCACTGACGCTTGGCCCCTGGCCACTTTGGTATTGATCCCTAATAGCCCTTCTTTTCATTAATACTCCTCTACAGGATGAAAAAAGTGCACTAAGGAAATGTTTTGGAACGGCGGCAAGTTGATCCGATGGATTGTATTTCACCTTTCTTGCTCATCTTGCTGTATTTGTAACCTCACAGCACTTTCCTGCAAGACTTTGTTTATCAAGGACGTGGACAAGGGGATTGAGTGCACCCTCAGTAAATTTGCAGACGACACCAAACTGGGTGGTAGTGTTGATCTACTCGAGGGGAGGAGGGCTCTGCAAAGGGACCTGGACAGGCTGGATCCATGGGCCCAGGCCAACTGTATGAGATTCAACAAGGCCAAGGGCCAGGTCCTGCACTTGGGTCACAACAACCCCATGCAACGCTACAGGCTTGGGGAAGAGCAGCTGGAAAGCTGCCTGGCGGAAAAGGAGTGGTGGTTGCCTGGGGGTGCTGTTTGACAGGAGGCTGAATGTGAGCCAGCAGTGTGCCCAGGTGGCCAAGAAGGCCAATGGCATCCTGGCTTGTATCAGGAATAGCGTGGCCAGCAGGAGCAGGGCAGTGACCGTGCCCCTGTACTCGGTGCTGGCGAGGCCTCCCCTCGAATGCTGGGTTCAGTTTTGGGCCCCTCACTCCAAGAAAGACGTTGCATTGCTGGAACATGTCCAGAGGAGAGCCACAAAGCTGGGGAGGGGTCTGGAGCACAAGGCTTACGAGGAGCGGCTGGGGGAACTGGGGGTGTTCAGCCTGGAGCAGAGGAGGCTGAGGGGAGCCCTCATCGCCCTCTACAGCTGCCTGACAGGAGGGGGGAGCCAGGTGGGGGTCGGCCTCTGCTCCCTGGTAATGGGTGATAGGACAAGAGGAGATGGCCTGAAGTTGCGCCAGGGCAGGTTTAGGTTGGACATTAGGAAAAACTTCTTCACAGAAAGGGCTGTCAGGAATGGGCTGCCCAGGGAGGTGGTTGAGTCCCCATCCCTGGAGGTATTTAAAAGAAGGGTAGATGAGGTGCTTGGGGACATGGTTTAGTGGTGGTATGGCAGGGTTAGGTTAACGGTTGGATTTGATGATCTTAAAGGTCTTTTCCAACCTAAACGATTCTATGATAGCACACCTTCAGCTGCTTTCCATGCAGAAAAAAAACAGGAGTGACTATGGTTTGTGCATATTTGTGTGTGTATCTGCTTGGTATTCTGCTCTGGGTTCTGGTATTTCAGATCCGCAGGGAGTCATCTGACTCTCCCTGGGAAGGCCTTTTGGATGCAAAGTTCTTAGACAGTGACTGAACTCTGTACAGCTTGGGAATTTGATAAGCTGGAGACATCCGTCCTATTTCTGCTGGACCTCGGGTTTGAAACGTACCATAAATGTGTCTGGCTTTCCTATGTTTGTTTGGTTTGGGGGTGGTTTTGTTTGGCTTTCGTAACATATTGTGACATTACTTTTGGGTGCACTCTTCCACAATTATTTAGACTGGATCTAAGGAAGAAATTCTTTACAATGAGGGTGGTGAAACCCTGGCAGGGGTTGCCCAGAGAGGTGGTGGAGGCCCCATCCCTGGGAACATTCCAGGCCAGGTTGGACGGGGCTGTGAGCAACCTGATGTGGTTAGCGGTGTCCCTGCTCCCTGCAGGGGGGTTGGGCTGGGTGACCTCTAGGGGTCCCTTCCCACCCAAACCATTCTATGATTCTAATTAGAAAAGAAACGCTGCGGAGCTGTTGAGGGTACCGAGCAGCACCCTATACCAGGAGCGTGTGTTCTTATTTGCGCCCACAAAACTTCACAGGGTGAAAACAGCAGTTACCCTTTCCTGGCAAACCCCTGCCCGACCCTTTCCGTCTGCAGCGCTCAGCTGTAACACAAAGGGCCCAGTTCACTTTGCAAGCAGTTTACATCCTGAAGAAACCATTTGGTTGTCAATTTCTTTTTTTTGTCTTGTCAAAATTTTGCATGACGGGAGCCCATGGGGCTTTCGTTGCAAATTTGGCACCCTGTGGTAACATTGTTCCCAGCTTTTAATTTTATTTTTTTTTTTTTTAATTGGTTTGGCAAAGTTTATGGCAAGGAAGAATACATAGCAAATTTTGAGCTGTCTCTGTCAAAATCAGGGGTTTGTCCACACAGCTTCAGCTATGAGTAAGGGGCATAGATTAAGCCAGCTGAACTCTGGATTTTGCTGACAGAGAAAAGGTGCTTTCCAGGAACAAACAGCAGATTAATAAGGATTACAGGGTTCCAGCAGAGAGAGAAGCAAAGACCCAATGGCATCCACGTGTAGAGTTTCCTAATTCTCCTTAAAAACAATTTTGTGGTTAGCCAGGTTTTCCCATGTGTTATTTCATCAGCATTTGCTTAAAGTGCCTGAGGTATAATTGCATAATGAGCAATTACTGAATTCTCAGGTGCCTGTTGTTATGTAGGCATCTTACTTAAGTTTGTGCAATATTCTTGGAATAAGTGTTATGCAGACTATCCCTTCTAGCAGCTTCCTCTCATCCCCAGCCCCGTGTCCCCCCCCGCTTCCCCTCTGTTGACAAATGTCCTTCATGGTCTTTGCAGAAGACCTGTAGTGGTGGGATATCAGGGTTAGGTTAAAGGTTGGACTCGATGATCTTAAAGGTCTTTTCCAACCAAAGTGATTCTATGATTCTATGTACTGTAATTCTTTGCAGGTTTATAGGGTGTTTAAAGTGTAAATCAGCACCAGATGACAATCCTGGAGTTCACTGGAAAAAATTTCCAAAATGCAGTTATGTGGGCTGTCCCTGAAACTTAAGGAAACAATCTTTATAATTTGTTGTTGATTCAGCATAAATAGTGTAAAATGACATTTGGAACCATTTGCTGTTTAAATGGGAGTAGGCTTTGCAGAGCTCAGTTGTACTGGGGAGAAAGATTAACAACGAAACTAATTTAAGGCTGATTTTTCTAAACAAGTCTGTGTACTTCACATATTACACTTCGTTTTCCAGGCATTTGACCTAAAAAAATGCAATATCTAGTTTATTCCTCAGACGTTTTCTCATAACCAGTGCATTTTTGTGTATGTGTTTCTTTGTATTGGCATTTTTCACCAAAGGGTTAAAAAGACTGTGTAGTGTAATAAACTACTTGGGAGATATTCTGGACTGATTTATTGAAACAGCCAAATCTCACAGGGAGAACAACCACTTTAAAATAATCGCCACGTGCTAACTAGATATAAAAAACTCAAAGAATCATTTTTCTATGAATCTAAGTGTATTTCAGAAGGCCTAGTTTATATTAAGGTAAATAATGCCCACACTGCATATTTGTATTCATACATGAGAACAGAAGAGTGAAATAGGTATAGAAATAAGAAATACAGGCTCTCCTTGATCTTAAGAATAGATGTCAGTCTAAGTAGACAGCTGCAGTAATAAAGTCACTTAAATTGATGATAGTAAGGGAGCCTCAATTTCAGTGATATTTTTTTTTTTTATTAGATTTAGAGCTGTGGCAGATAAATGTTGGCTAAAGTAATTGTGAGAAATAAGTTATTAATTGAAGCTTATGCTGTGGTCCCTAGGTGAAGCATATATACACTATATCCTATACTTTTTGCTTCTGCTACATTTGTGAATGATTATACCCTTTCCAGACGCAAGTGTTTCATATCCAAAGTGATACGTATCAAATTATACTGACATATAGTATGTTAATATTGAATAGCACATGTCAGAATTGGGCTAGCAAACAGTGTATACGTCCCTGCTGTTCTTATAGCTTTGTTCAGCAGTGTATTCCTGCAGCCTGGGCTGCTCCTTCGAATACTGCCATTGGCGCCACTTCTAGTTTTTCTTTTTGCAATGCCCTTGTTGCCAAGATGTCCAACAGCATCCTGGGGTGCATGAAGA
The DNA here is from genome assembly GCA_034008185.1 of Gorsachius magnificus. Lineage (NCBI taxonomy): Eukaryota > Metazoa > Chordata > Aves > Pelecaniformes > Ardeidae > Gorsachius > Gorsachius magnificus. The sequence goes on along the minus strand of CM067086.1, from coordinate 2,711,811 downwards.
GGAGTGTGGCCAGCAGGGCGAGGGAGGTTCTCCTCTGCCTCTACTCTGCCCTGGTGAGACCCCACCTGGAGCACTGGGTCCAGTTCTGAGCTCCCCAGTTCAAGAAAGATGAGGAGCTCCTGGAGAGAGTCCAGAGGAGAGCAACAAGGAAAGGGGGGGCATCTCCCCTGTGAGGAAAGCCTGAGGGAGCTGGGCTTGTTCAGCCTGGGGAAGAGAAGACTCAGAGGGGACCTCATCAACACATACAAATATCTCAAGGGTGGGGGTCACAAGGATGGAGCCAGACTCTTCTCAGTGGTGCCCAGCACCAGGACAAGGGGCAGTGGGCACAAACTGAAACATAAGAGGTTCCAGTTGAATATGAGGAAGAACTTCTTGACTTTGAGGGTGCCCGAGCCCTGGCCCAGGCTGCCCAGGGGGGCTGTGGAGTCTCCTTCTCTGGGGATATTCAAAGCCCGCCTGGACGATGTCCTGTGCCCCCTGCTCTGGGTGAGCCTGCTTGAGCAGGGGGGTCGGGACTGGGTGATCTCCCGAGGTCCCTTCCAACCCTTGCTATCCTGGGATTCTGTGTAATGTCCTACTCTCCTGCCTGGGATCAAGCTGTGCTGTTGTGGGAGTGACATGTGTATGTGTTTGTGGCCATTTGGTATGGGGTTTTTTTGTTGGAGCTTGTGTATGTGGTCTGTGAGCTTTATATACCACTATGTTTTTATTAGGTTTAAATTGCTGTTAGGCCTCTGTATCGCTATGTGTTTTGCTTGAAGAACAGTAAGCCCAAGTGCTATTGTAGGTGGATGGGGTTTTTTGTTTTACTTTACTTTTTGCTCAGCAAACGTTATCATGAGAGCTGTATTTGTAGCAGTATCGAAAGACCTGGCATATAACTAACCATCTTTTAAGGTTCTGAAGGGGAATAATCTATCCTAATGAGTTTGGGACCAAATTTTTATCAGCACTTACATAGTCATTGTAGAATGGGTAGGAGGAGTCACTTGGAGGAAGGACTATCTTCAAATGTTGTCGCGGGATGCTGGCAGTTCTTGGACTTTGTTAAGACTGATGACAAATTAGTTATGATTGCTTTTCCCAGAGGGACATTGCTGGAATGGAATGCAAGCTTTTCTGGGAGGGACGAGAGCTGAATCTTCAACTTCAGTGCTTTAATGATGAGAATTATAAATATCTGTGGAGAGCTGCATAAAGAATAAAACAGACTCTCGCTAATTCTACAAAATCATAGAAAGCCTGACAGGCTTCTTCAGTGAAAAGAGGGTGTGCACTTTTTGGAAGAAAAAGGAAACCTGGCAGCTAGGGGAAGAGGGTCTTTTATTCTCTCCTCTTCAGGAACCCCACTCTCTCCCCTGCCTGTGGCTGTGTTCTGCTGGCACCGTCAGACTCGTGACCAGATTTGAAGTCAAGCCTGAGCATCTCAGTTCAGACTGGCAGGGGTGGTAGTGGAGTCTCAACTTCCTCTGCTGAAAGAATTGAGTGTTTTCTGCTCAGGCATATTTGGAATGATATTTCTTAACTAGTTTGCTACCCTAGAAATGATGTTGCAGTTGGGCCAGCCTTGTAGGCACCAGATGACGTACATCTGTAAGGTTCAGCAGGTCACACCGCTGAGTGATTTCAGATCCTAATGGTTTCTTCTGAATTTAAACTCTCCTGGCTGTGTTTCTGAACCCCAGACTCTGATTCAGGAGAACTACCTCTTTCTGGAAGACAGAAATACAGCTATCCTCTACCTGCTAACACACCATGTCCAGATCCTGTTTAGGAGCGTAGCGCCTTCACTCTTCTAATTACAAGATCAAGCTGTCTATATTTGCTTACTGCTTAATTAGGGATTTCAATATGTTGTTTTATACCTTGCACCATGTGAGCTTTGTTTACTTTTAAGAGGACTGTTGCCAAGTGTGGGAGCTGCTGAAGAATCATAGGATGTTTTGGGTTGGAAGGGACCCCTAGAGGTCACCCAGCCCAACCCCCCTGCAGGGAGCAGGGACACCGCTAATTAGCCACATCAGGTTGCTCACAGCCCCGTCCAACCTGGCCTGGAATGTTCCCAGGGATGGGGCCTCCACCCCCTCTCTGGGCAACCCCTGCCAGGGTTTCACCACCCTCATTGTAAAGGATTTCTTCCTTAGATCCAGTCTAAACCTACCCTGCTTCAGTTTAAAACCATCACCCCTTGTCCTGTCACAGCCGGCCCTACTAAAAGGCAGATCCAGGTTCAGAAAATGAGATGCTTTAGCTGATCAGGACGTAAGTGTCGTGCCTTTCTGCTCTAAGCCTTGTAGTGAGGAAGCATTCGCAGAGCAGAGAGACTCATTGACTTAATGGAAGAAGATAAACATACCAAGGTGAATTCCCTCCTGTCCTTTTTCAGGCTTCCGAGTTAGCTACCAGGTGAACTGGTATCTGAGCCCTGAGCAAGAGAAAGGTATGACAGTGTTGAAGAGCAAAGTGTTGGTTATAAGGAACACATCTGAACTTTGGCCAATTCCATCCTGTGTTCAGTAGTGCTCTAGGAGATACATATAATTTTCCATTCTTCAGCAGTCTTGAGTAAAACTTTTTCTGCAGGTGGATGGTGACCTAGCCTCAATTAGTCTTGTCTTTATCACGTTTTGACTGAAATGCGGCAGCCCAGTAGGCAGGGGTGCGGAGGCCTCAGTCCTCAAGGCAAACGTCCTTCACCAAAAACATCGTACTGTGCCTCCTCAGCAGCATGTGGTGCCATGAACACATTTTTAGCTCTTTAAGCTGAGATTTCCCAGATAACTTCAAATCAAATTCAAGACTCCAGTTATTTTCTTCGTGGTATAGGCCATGCATATGGAAAATGCAGCTACACATCTGAAGCAAAGGCTGCTGTCTGGGGTACTACTGAGTATAAATGGATTTTCCACAGTAAAGGCAAATCTTTTCTGTAGTAAAGATAATTTTTTCTTAAGAGTTATGCTGAAATACTGGATTAACCTCCCCTCCTCCTCCCTTTTGCCAATTTCCAGGAACCAAAAAATCCCAAAAAGTTCAGTTCCAAGTTCATATTAGTTGACCTTGCCTTCAGCATTGTAAATAACCAGAAATGTTTGTCTGTAAAGAAGTAGAGCAAAACCAGCCTTGCAGCAAAACCCCATTGTGTGGAAGGAGTTGCAGCATGGGCTTCTTGTCCCGAGCAGAGGATACAGGAGACGATGGGACCTGTGATAGTCATGCCACTTAATGCACTAGTAGAAAGCTCTCAAATAATGATTTGATTGAATGACCCTCCATAGGATACTCTTCATCAGGGATTCACCCAAACTTTCCTATGCCCAGCTTGATACTGTGTCCATTAGTTTCAAAGTGAAAAATCCACAAATATTGGCAGCTTCCAGTATAAATACTCCTTGGAGTTTTTTCACAGTGGAATCTATAGCAGTACAAACTTATTTTCATCTACAGCCATTTATGATTTATTAAGGTTGCTGTATAGTCATAAAGACCTCTAAATGTGAATTTTCCAGGGAATAGATTGTTCTGTACTACTTTTTTTTAAATGGATGACTTAAAAAATGAGCAACTGATAGACAGCTTCTAAATTTGGTCTTTGTGGAGTTCTCAGGAATTACTTCTGCATGTGTAGCTTTTGCTATATTTATCAAGAGGAAATCCTGAGGATGTATTAAACTACAAAGTTGAAGAATTATTTGAGTTTTACATGCTCGAGGCTCTCCTTTCTTCCTGAAGAATCATTTTAGTCTATCTGATACCAAATCAGCCTTTCTGCTTGCTAAGGAGAGAATTCTGCTTTACTTCCCTTGCTGCCATCAACTTCCTTTATTTAAAAGAGGGATTTTGTATTGAGCGGTACGAAGGCTTCTGTACCTACAAAGTGTGGAAACAGGCTCCCCTTTATGAGAACCTGATGCCTTTCCTGGCGCAGATAAAGTATGTCTTTTTCCAGTTGTTGAGAAAAAAGGTGGCTTCTATGGAAGTTGGAGTAACTTGGAGTTTCTTTGTCAGACTAGCAGTGGGATAGTTAAGAGAGTTTTTAACTAGTAACCTTCTCCATCTTACCTGCTATAGTATTTGCCGATAACTATGAAGAATGTTCTTGAAATACTATTATAGAATTATAGAATGTTTTGGGTTGGAAGGGACCCCTAGAGGTCACCCAGTCCAACCCCAGCAGGGACACCTTTAACCAGATCAGGTTGCTCACAGCCCCATCCAACCTGGCCTTGACTGTTTCTAGGGATGGGGCCTCTACTACCTCTTTGGGCAACCCTTTTTTTTCCCCTTTTTGCTTTTGTTTTCCTACTTTCTCCTGTTCTCTTCCGAGAATAATACTGAGCTTTGCCATACAGCTTCCCTCTGACGTAGAGGGACGGTGGTTGGTGCTGCCCAGGAGTTGTGATCCCATGAATGTTGTCTTACAGCAGTGTTGGGAGAGACTTGTTTCTCTGATACTTTGGGGATAGTCGTGTCAATATGCACAGTGTGCCCTGTCAGGTACGTTGGTTTGGCACTGTAGTTTGGGAACTAACTTTTTGCTGCGAAAAAGTCCTTCCCCTTCTTTTATTTTCCTACTGCTGTTTCGGAAGGAAAGTATGGGAGATACTTGACCTTCCAGTATCTGGAACTTTCCTTCTCATATGTAATCCTCTGAACCCACTGGGGAGGACACCGCAGCCTTCTTGGTGCTTAGTGCCACAAACGCAAACTCTAGCCACTGTCCAGTTCAGCTTTGTTGGGTTTTTTAAGTGTTCTTCATTGGTGATGGTCCTTCACAGCACCACAGGAGATAATGTTAGAAAGCACCAGCTGGATTGTCTTGAGCAATGCTGGGAGGGCAGGTGGTGGTACCATATGTGCCTCTCGCCAGAAATTTCTGCAACCTTTGGTTGTGAAACGTGTGAACCTGGATGCTGTTAGAAACAGGAGACTGACGCGGTAGGCTGGCCTGGTGGGGTTCCTGTGTTGCTGAAGAGCACACGCTAGAAATAGAGGTGCAGAACTTGCTTTTCATGCCACGTCTTATTAGTGAAATTTTGAAAGCTGTCAGTATAGTTTTTAGACTCCTGTCATCCAGCCCTAATGAGAAAGAAATCTAACCGACATACATGACAGCCACCACCAGCCTAACTTGGTTCTCCCAAGATTGCCTGCAATGGTGGGAAATGTTTCTGATAAATGTCAGTAGTGTAGATGAGACCAAAGGGTTTTGTGTCTATTTAGCCTTTCTAAAAATTCTTCAGTGTGCTGATGGGATAGCAGTCACTCAAAGGAAGACTTCCTTTGCTTGGCTTGATTTACCAGAGTCATTCTGTGGGAAAGGATGCTAACTTATTCTAAACTGAAGGTGACCCTTGCCTTTTTGTGAGCAATAAAGACATAATAGAGGCCCAGTTAGGGTTCAGTGGAACCCCCACAGCCATCTGCACACTTCATTGGCAGAAGTGGCTTTCACTTGAACTTGCATTTGACAAGTGTTTTCTGTCTCTTTCTCATTCAGAAGAGTCCTTCAAAGCCAAGTAATTGAAATGCTCTCACCCCTCGCTCCTTTTCCTTCTTCCCCCAGACTTGCTTAAATTGCAGGGCAACTGATATTCAGTGCTAACGGGTACAAATGCGTATGCTTCCAAAGCTCACACTCTTTTTTTTTTTTTTTTTTTTTTTTTTTTCCCCCCCCTTCCCATAGGGAAATTCTGAAAAAATCCCCCCCTTTTCCACACTCCTCAGCACCAGCTTCATAAACAAAAAGTTGGGGGGAAAAAAAAGTGTTTCTGTTGCCTGTTGCATTGCTGTATCTCTCTCCCTCCCCCTCTTTTTTTTTTTTTTTTTTCCCCCTCTCATCAGGCTGGACTTTTTGAAATGAAACACAAATCAGGTCTTTGGAATAAAAGGTTGTGAGTATGCCTTGTGGCATTTGGAATGAGACTATTCACTGCCTGAATGACTATAAATAGAAAGCAAGGAGCTGCGTATTTCTCAGTTCAGACTCCCTGCAAAGAAGCGCCCTTCCCAGTTAAAGGGTGACTTTTTGAAAGGAACCTTGTTCCTTGTGCTGAATTGAATTGCTCCGGGAATTCTTCTCATTGCAGCTTGCATAAAAAGGCATTAATCTCTAATTTATTTCTCCTTTTAAAAGGCAGGATCCTCTATCATAAATGTATATTCTTAGCCATGTCACCAGATATGCTTGTCTTGTCTGTACAGAGTCGCATTTAAAAAAAAAAAAAAAAAAAAAAAAATCTCTGCGCGCAGAACAAACATCGTTCTCTGCAATTTTTGTGCCCAAAAGCTTTCTATTTGGCTCTGGGCCAGCTGTCGGCTCCCTTTTTATCTGGCGTATTCTTCAGTGAGAAGGCTAAATTAGCAGCACTCACGGTTTTGGTGGCTTGTTTTTTGTTTTGTTTTTTTTTTTTTTTTTTTTTTATTAGGGATTGAGGAACAGAATGGGAATTGTGATTGATTTTTATAATAAAAGATTTGATTCTTCCAACAGGCTTCTAACGTTGCTGATGGCAAGAACCCCGATAGCTTACTGCTGAAGCTCTGCAGGCAATTTGTTTGGCTGATTTAGGTGTTAAAAAATGCAGTGGTGCAGTTATGCAAATTCAGTGCAATCATTTTTCTTTTGTCTCCCCCTTTCAGAAGGACGGTAGGATTAAAGAAGCATGGTATATGGGAAGGAAATGTTTGATGGCTTTGCAAGTCAGGAATGTTAAAGATCCCAGCACTTGAGCTGTTGGATTGGCGCTTTTCTCTTTTTTTTTTTCTCTCCCCTTTTCTTCTTTTATTTCCCCCCTTTTTCTCCCCCCCCCTTCCCCTTTTTCTCTTCTAACACAGTGTGTTTTGTGTGGTGTTATTTTGAAAGCTGTTTCTAATTTTCTTCTCAGACCTTTAGTTTCACATTTTTTTTCTGCCTTCAAAAAACCAGCAAGGGCAGCCTTCTTCATATAGAGTTGCCTTTTCCCTGTTCACAGTTTTTAAAGAATGGGTCTATAGATTCCTTGCACTGCTCTTTCTGTTACCGATGGATTCCTAGTTATGTGGGTTGTGGGGTTTTTTGCTGTTTGTTTTAACAGAGGAAATAAAAGATTGACAAGTACCCACATGAATTTTTTAAAGCTTGCAGGTTTTTTTGCATTAGCACTAATGTAAAAATGAGAGCGACAGTGAACAGACAGGGAATAAAGGGAGTAACGTGAGGTTGCTGTTCATATTTCTAATAAAAGAGGGGAAAAAAAGCAGAAAAATAAATTTGCTCTTCAGCAAGCACAGGAAAGCAGATTTTAAGAGGCTGCCAAGCCAGGCTAAGGAGAGAAGAGATTCTATAATATTTAATTTCTTGGTACTTTTCTAAATTGTAATTTTCTTAGCTTAAAACTGATGGTCAGTGTCATTCTTAGTAGGACTTTTCATAGCTGGGCACATGAATATCAAACTTTGTAGAGAAATGTATTCAAGTTGGTCATTTCCTTCTCTTGAATCCCAACTATCGCGACATCTTGATGATCCTTGTTATTTTACATTTTGTCTGTGTGCTGTTTCTCTCTGGGATGCCTTATGTTCTCCTTGTCACCCTTATTCTGTAAAGAAGTTCACCTGCCCCAGGCCCCTGCTGTCATTTTGCCTTTGCAGCTATGATAGGTATTTCTGTCGCCTTTTCCCTTTCCATCGGGAGCCTCGTGTGAGCTGCCTCTTGTGATGCATCTGGGCTGCATCAGGAGAAGCATGGCCAAGGGGGGGGGGGCCCCCAGCCCTCAGCACAAGGAGGACATGGACCTGTTGGAGCAGGGCCAGAGGAGGGCTACAAAAATGATCCGAGGGCTGGAGCCCCTCTCCTAGGAGGCCAGGCTGGGAGAGTTGGGCTTGTTCAGCCTGGAGAAGAGAAGGCTGCAGGGAGACCTGATTGCAGCTGTTTAGGGCTTAAAGGGGACACCTTTCCTTAAATAGGAAAGATGGGGACAATCTTTTTAGTAGGGCCAGCTGTGACAGGACAAGGGGTGATGGTTTTAAACTGAAGCAGGGTAGGTTTAGCCTGGATCAAAGGAAGAAATTCTTTACCATGAGGGTGGTGAAACCCTGGCAGGGGTTGCCCAGAGAGGTGGTGGAGGCCCCATCCCTGGGAACATTCCAGGCCAGGTTGGACGGGGCTGTGAGCAACCTGATGTGGCTAATTAGCGGTGTCCCTGCTCCCTGCAGGGGGGTTGGTCTGGGTGACCTCTAGGGGTACCTTCCAAGGTATGTTCCTTGTTTTTTCTTTGCTTTACTTTTCTTTGGTCTAACCTCACAAGGTAGCGTTACTGTTAACTCTCAGGGCTCCAACTGCATGCCTGTGGGAGTCAGAAGATTTCTGTCTCTCATAACTGAGAAGACGACCTGTTCACCTTGGCTACGTCTGGAGGCATGGCACTGAATCAGTGGTCTGCAGTGATGCAGAAAATAATTTTTGAATAGTTACTTGGTCTGCCTTGTGTGTATATGCAGAGTCATAAGGATCTGGGATTAGGAAGGAATATTCTCTAGAATATTCTCTAGAAGTTGCCGTCCAGCCTGATATATGATCCTCTTACTTTTGCCGTTGAATAGGAGTGGGAGCCATGCATCTTTTGTGGCAGTATCGGTGTCATCCCCTTTGCCTGTGGCATGCTGGTTAGTAACCGTCAGTGCAACTAGGGCACCTCAGCATGGAGAAATGTGTATGAATTTAAGTGGGCCCTGTTTTCTTAAATGGTTTTGAGATTGAAGTCTGTGAACCATTTAATGAGTTGGTGATTTTAAGGCGGGGGGGTGTCAGTTTTTTCTTTGGAAGGCAAAGCAGTGATGTTTCTTTTTGGCAAAAATCGTTCTCTGCTTTCCACTGACAGCTGATGTCATCCTATAGCAGCACAGGATAACCTACACATTCCCTGGTCTCATCGTATAACTGTTTCTGAAGACTGGATTTGCTGGTGCAGATTCATACTCACTGGAAATAATACAACTACCCAAGTCTGTTGTCAGACCAGTATATTTAATGGGTGGCATATTATTAAATCAAATTAATAAAAATGCTTAAAAGAGAAGCTGCAAGCAGCAGCTGAAGGTAGAGCCAGCACTACCTGCAGGTTGCAACATGAAGCAGGACCTGGACTGAAAGCACAGCAATGCAGGTCTTTGTTAGAGTGTAAGTGAAATATTTGTCATGAGCATTGAAGAGAGAATGCCTTGGGTTTGTTTGCACAGCACCCACAGAAATAATGTCAACTTAAGCAAATTTTTGACACCCGACTTGTCATTACCTGTGACAACTTGCGTAAAAATCACTGCAGCTGGGAAATCTCATGCCTGTGAATTTATGCTTAGGTTGGAAGTCACTCCTGAAGGCTGTGCTGTGCTTCAGAGGTACCATTTTTGCTAGTCCAAGCTCATACAAGATACATACTTTGCCCTGCTGAACTCCTACTCTAAAATGGCAGGGCCCAGCCTAAGCTGCGATATTTAGTGTTTTGGAAATGTTGGGCACAAGAAGAATGAGCAATTAATGCCAGCTTCCACAGGGAATCTGGGAGGTGACAGAGGTCAGAACCAGGGCATTCTGAAGATTCTTCCAGAGTAGTAATTACAAAACTCCTGGGTTTGTGGGTTGTTTGTTTTTGTGGTTTTTTTTCTTAAAGGCTTGTTGCATTCTAACGGCCCCGCAAAGGTTTAATAGGGCCCAGCCTTGGGTTTGTTCCCCTAGGGAGATACAGTATTTTGCAGCGACTGTTTTGCAGAGAAACTAATTACTTTTCCTTTTAGAGAAGGGTTAAAGTTTGCACCATGCACTTCTAGAAGGTTGAAGAGCTCTTGTAGGTAGGAAGCATCACTGCCCTTCACATTACACGTTATTAAATTGAGACTTATTTCAGCTAAGTGAGCTGCCTGGAGGTGGCTAGATTTGGGACTCAGGCCAGGTCTGAGAGTTGGGAGGGTTGGAAGCGTGGAAGAAGTCACACCCCTCAGCCTATTCTGGAGCTGGGAAGGTCATTTGCTCAGAGTGCCAATGGCATCTGGAGAGCACCAGCCCTCCTTCCTTCAGTGTGAGATGTTCCTCTGCTAGTGGGCGTTTCTGGCGGAGTTGTACCGGGCAAATCTTCCGGCATAAAGTAGATCCCTCCGGGACAAAAGTAGGTGGTACATGTACTGACTTGCTGCAAGGCCATGCGTTGGGCATTTCAGTATCATCTGCCCCTGCAGCAGAGGCAGGTTAGTGTTTTCCAGCTTGTTGAAGCCTTGCTAATTTAAGGTTTGTGAAATGCTATATAAATGCAAACTTACTGATGCCAGGAAGTGCAGAGATTCAAGGCATCTTTGCAGAGTGCCACTGCCTCTCCTTTGACCTCGACTCTTTCACAGAATCACAGGGTGTCGAGGGTTGGAAGGGACCTCGGGAGATCACCCAGTCCCGACCCCCCTGCTCAAGCAGGCTCACCCAGAGCAGGGGGCACAGGACATCGTCCAGGCGGGCTTTGAATATCTCCAGAGAAGGAGACTCCACAGCCCCCCTGGGCAGCCTGGGCCAGGGCTCAGGCACCCTCAAAGTCAAGAAGTTTTTTCTCATATTCAACTGGAACCTCTTATGTTTCAGTTTGTGCCCATTGCCCCTTGTCCTGTTGCTGGGCACCACTGAGAAGAGTCTGGCTCTGTCCTCATGACACCCACCCTTGAGATATTTGTATGTGTTGATGAGGTCCGCTCTCAGTCTTCTCTTCTTCAGGCTGAACAAGCCCAGCTCCCTCAGCCTTCCCTCATAGGGGAGATGCCCCGGTCCCCTTATCATCCTTGTTGCCCTCCTCTGGACTCTTTCTAGGAGTTCCTCATCTTTCTTGAACTGGGGAGCCCAAAACTGGACCCAGTGCTCCAGGTGGGGTCTCACCAGGGCAGAGTAGAGGCAGAGGAGAACCTCCCTCGCCCTGCTGGCCACGCTCCTCTTAATGCACCCCAGGATGCCACTGGCCTTCTTGGCAACAAGGACACCCTGCTGTCTCATGGTCAGCTTGTTGTCCACCAGGACTCCCAGGTCCCTCTCAGCGGAGCTGCTTTCCAGCAGGTCAGCCCCCAGCCTATACTGGTGCATCCTCCCTATGGTTTGTCTTATGGTTTTAATGTTCTGATTTTCTGAATCTGCCTTTGAGGATTCAGTAGTAGACCCAATGTCAAAATTGTTCTCGGTACAAGCATTTGCCTTTCGTCTTATCAGCAGGCTTCTGGCATGGCTATACAGGCAGCAAAAGATACGTCTCCTCCTTGTCTTTGACACTTAGTATTCATGGCATGGAAATCTAAGTGGGTCTGGAGGCTTTGCATGGCACCTAGGCATTCACAGGATCTCCTTTTGGTGTGAGCTTAACACCCTCACACCAGTTCTACCTTGCCTGTCACGTGGCTGTTCCTGCTATGGAGACAGTTCACAGGGAGGAGGAATCGCATTTGTTCCACAGAACCAGTGCATTTTGTGCCACCCTTGAGTAGTCAAGAGCTTCGTCCATGTTTTTTGTTGTCTTCTACTTCTGAGATGGGAAGGATCCACAAGATAACTCACCTTTTTTTCCTTCATTCTCATAGTTATCAGTATCCTGTTGATTGTGCTGCAACATATGGAAATCAATGCTAGCTGCTACCCGCTACTTTTAAGAAAAAAGTAAAGGTTGCATCGATTTCTGCCCTCATTATCTATTTCCTGGCTTTTGAAAGTTTGAACTTGGGGTTGCAATAGGGCACCCGGTAGCACAGGACAGCTTTGTCAATGCAAAGTTAAAGCTGGTTTTGTGGGTGAATATCCGAGCTTGCTTAGATGTTGTGGAAGAAATTGAAAATGCATAGCAAATGGTTTTCAAAAGTGATGTTTGGGAGAGGGAAGACAGGCTGAGATCACAGATAATTTGCTGCTACAGACTGATAATAAAACACAAATATCGTGGGTTTGGAGCAATAGACTTAAGTTCTTAAACATGTCAGATTAGTCCTGTCTCCAGGGTGGAGTGGGATACCTTACGCTATGAATGAATGCTGGAACAGCTGAGAATTCCTTTTTCTCCAAATGAAACTTGGTAGAAATGTGCTTTGTGTTTTAGTTTTTCCATGCTGAAAGAAGCATTTGGAGGAGAGGCATAGATGGAGTGAACACGTTCTATGCATCTGTATACTGTATTAACATCTGATAAGTTTATGTCAGCAGATGAGGCTCAAACAATTTATTCTGATAACATCCAGGTCTTTGCCCTTCTTTTGAGTTTGGGCAACTGATCCATCAGTGAATCAACTTGAGAACCACCGTATTTTTCAGCCTTGGTGCTTTAAAGTAAATGGACTCGAGTTTCTCCATTAGAGTCCCCAGCAAAGAGTGAAATGAAATTAATTTCAGTCAGTTCTCAGCCTCCTTCTGCTTTGGAGAGGTGAGTACTAGACAAGCCAAAGGCATATGGCTTGTCAGCTTCTCACCCAGATATCTTTCCAAGTAAGTGGGTGGAAGTTTCCACCCTAGCTTTTTGCAAGTATTTTTTTTTCTCCGCGTTGCAGCTGCTTTTGACAGCTCTTTAGAGAGTCGACTGAGTGGGCAGTGCCAGCTGCTCACGATCAAGGGCTAGGTAGAAGTCTCATGTTGAATATACAGTTGGAACTCGCACGTCGGCATTAAGATACAGGCAGTGGAAGGTCAGGAGAAGTCTCCTATTTCTGATCAAACCAGCTTCACCTTCCTTTTTGAGAGGAACTTCCTCTGAGTATCTAACAGTTTGCTATGTAGCAGCTGCATAGTCCTGGCATTTTCAAAATTTGAAGTATTTTTTGTGTGGAAATGACCAATTCTTTAAAAAAAGGATTTGGGACTGGATGTACTGAACAAATTCACCACAGGCAGTGTTTGAGTAAATGAGTTGATTTTTTTACTCACAATTGGTGTAAAATTGTCAAATATAAACACTGTGATCCCAATTAGGAAATCATCTTATCCCTAATACAACCAACAAACCAAACCTTCCCTCTATCCAGAAAAAACTCTCAGACAATAAGCCATCAAGTCTAAATATGGTCCCAAATTTAAACAGGAACCTGATACTTTTGTAGTCACGGTGGCTCATGTCCTCAGGCTCAAAAAAAGTGTTTGTTTCCAACAGACGCGTGGAATGGTTGTTATAAATGCTGTTCTGTCAACCCAGTAACTTGGAGGAGAAAATTAATTATTTTGGTCTGTTTAGATTACTCTCTCTGGTTTTCAGCCTTGTTTAATAAAATCAGGGGGAGAGGTCCTCCATGAGTTTGTACCTTTGCTGACACACAGGCTTCTCTGCAGCATCCTTGTGGCCTGGCCCGTCATCCTTGCTGACAGTGGGCTGGGAACTAAGGCTCAGACTTGGCCTTAAGCCCTTCCCTGCAGGAGGTAAGACCCTATGTGCCCAGCTGGAGTTATCGCAGTGCCAGGCACACCAGGCTGGGTGGGTGTCCATCTGTCCTTACCCTCTTTCCAGTGAGGTGCAGTGCCACCTCATCTTGGTCACTTGGGTCAATGATTCAGTTTAGTCCTGTCCAGCAGCAGTACCGGGAGATTTTATTCAGATGGAGTTTGCATTCCTTAAATAAATGAGTGATTGCAGCAGCTTTCTTAGTGTCTAAAGGGTGCTTAGAATGTGTGCCACTCGCTGGGGTGGAGAAAAACTCCAGTTTTGTCACACACCCATGAGTGAAGAGTGCAGCTATGGTGGCCAGGAGCATCCAGGTTCTCCATGAGCCCTATGTCCTCCATGACCAACTATGAGCCCTCTTCCTTCTGTAGGTGTGCAGTGATTTCAGAAGATGCTGAAAGGTCTGTAAAAGTGCCTTTTCTACCAGACACTGTCACTCGTCTTCCCCTCCACTTTCACAGTCATAATTTCTTTCCACCAGAATAATATAATGATAATAAACAACTAAACTGATCAGAACAAAACACTGAATAAATATGAAGAGACAAAGATAATCCCCAAGCAGAAGTTTCATTCTGAAAAGGAAGCTCTGGAGAGTCCCCAAAGTACTCTTAAAAGTTCTTCTCCCACGGCAAGTGGTCAGATAGTGTAGTTTTAAAAGATCCCCATGTTAAAATTAAATGTTTAAATGAGGCTAAGAGGAAATTGTGAAAATGAAATGATAAAAGCCACCGCAGCACTCTCAAAATGACAACTGGGAGGCAAAACTCACTTTGTGAAGACAGATTGATTTTCCAGTTTCATACAGTAAGACCTGCTCTTCAGGCTTTAATTTCCATGGAAGTGAGCTCTGCCAGAAGCTTCTTTTAATGATGGGGGGTGGGGGGGTGTCCCCAGAACAATCGTCTCTGTCTTAGGTACTAAGTACTTGACCTTGGAGAATAGCAATGAGTTATTATTTTTTCTGTATTGTAGAGGTGCAGTTTCATTCTTGCCTCTGGCATAAATGCCTAATTTCAGGAGTCTGTAATAATTTTTACATGGACTTTGAGCTTCTGAAGGGAGAAAAAAGTAGTGCTGCAGTTTGTAGTCTCAGTATTTGGAATTAGGACAAGTAAAAAGATCCATACATATTCCTCTGGTTAAATTTTTTGTAGTCAAGGAATCACAGAATCACAAGGGTTGGAAGGGACCTCGGGAGATCATCCAGTCCAACTCCCCTGCTCAAGCAGGCTCACCCAGAGCAGGGTGCACAGGACATTGTTCAGGCGGGCTTTGAATATCTCCAGAGAAGGAGACTCCACAACCCCCCTGGGCAGCCTGGGCCAGGGCTCGGGCACCCTCAAATTCAAGTTCTTCCTCATATTCAACTGGAACCTCTTATGTTTCAGTTTGTGCCCATTGCCCCTTGTCCTGTTGCTGGGCACCACTGAGAAGAGTCTGGCTCCATCCTCATGACACCCACCCTTGAGATATAGTCCTTTTAAAACTGTCTTCCCCTCAGCTTTGTTCTTCCTGCCCTCTTGTGCACTGCCTGTCAGGGATGTGAAAATTATGGGTCCTTATTTCTGGTAGTTCCTGTGTGGTTTTTTCTTTTTTTCAAAACGTGGGGGTGGCAGCGTCAATCTGGAGGCAGCAGAGGGTCCTGTGACCCTACTGATGCTGCATTAACCATCCACATGACCTACAGCAGCGTGCAGCACTGTCCTGACTCAGTTGCCTTGCATGCAAGGTGGGCATAACTGATAGCTTTCCGTAGAAAGTGTTTGGCTCCGTGGATGGAAAGAGCTGTGAAAGAGGCTAAGCACTGTAGTTTGTGAGTGGAAAATTGACCTCCAGTTAGCCTCTCCCTCCTTCTAAGTATACACTGTGTTTGTTTGATAGTGGAAACCTAATCCTTTGGGAAGCACAAATTCCTGTCACGGCTCTGATAATGTATAAATAAAAACATATTCCTCGTTACAAACAACATCAAAGCAATCGCAATATGGATTAAAATACACAACCCCCCCAACCCCCCCATACTAATATGCAGCAATGCAGAGTTCAAATGAAGCCATTAGCAGTATCTCCAAGTATTTGGCAAAAGCAGCCACACTGTGTAGCTACAGGCAATGAAAGTCCCTACTACAAAAAGGGAGGGACAGGGGGAGTAGCCTGCATTGATCTAATTAGTCAATGAGGCACAAAGTATGTAAAATCTCATCGTATATCACCAGGAAAATTTGGCTGGAGAAGTAAAGAATATGTAACTGATTTGTCCATGGGTGGGTTATTTGTGCCTTTGAATCTTCCAACAGGAAATGGGATTTCTGAAAACATATTTAG
Source organism: Gorsachius magnificus (assembly GCA_034008185.1). Lineage (NCBI taxonomy): Eukaryota > Metazoa > Chordata > Aves > Pelecaniformes > Ardeidae > Gorsachius > Gorsachius magnificus. The sequence goes on along the minus strand of CM067086.1, from coordinate 2,696,065 downwards.
AAGCACGCACGTACAGATCTATCTGTATGTATGTATAGATCTGTGTTTATACATACGCACACAGATACACGTAGCCAGATCCTGAAACTCTTTCTGAGCCCTTACTCAAGGTGTGCTTTCGTGAGAAAGTGCCTGGTAGGGACAAAGGGAAGGTTACGGTTTGGTTTCCTAACGAAGCCTGTGAATCTTGCTGATGCCAGTCACAGCCTGAACACACAGTGTGTGGCTGTTCCAGTGTTGCTAAACCCAGATGATGGGTTTGTCCCATTGCCCCAGGCAGTGCAGCTCATTAATGAAACAGCCCTTCTTCCTAATGAAGATCTGCTTAAAAATGGGGACGTTAAATGACTTTTTATAACTTGCCTTTTGCCCTTTCTTTTTAAGCCTTCCAAGGATTCATGTTACATTTTTTAAATTTCTCTGAAACCCAAACACTTGAAACATTTATATTAGAATTTAAGCCAAGATTCCCACCCAGTCAGTGTGTCTCAAGTGCTGAGGATGCCAAATGTAAGTTACAAAAACCCCCAAACAACAAAAAAAAACCCAACAGAAACCACAACACCCAAGCAGCCACCCACCAAGCCCCAAAGCTAAACAGACAAAACAAAAGAGGAGAAGGAGAGACAGAGGCACGGAAATGAAGAGCCTAGTTCAGTCTTGCAGGTGGCCAGTAGCAGGAAAAAGGGAAGAAGTCTTCCCGCTCTAGCATCCCACATGGGATTCTTCCACACATGGAGTAAACCAGAAGGTTTGTGAGTCTCTAGAAGTTTGTAGAATCAGAAGGAGAGATGGGATGTGAAACAGAAGAGCCCTATATGCCAATCAGACCCATCCCATAGGGAAGTCTGCTGCCTCCCTGGGGCCCGGGTTAGGGACATCCCTAGGAAACTCCCTGGTCTGGTACGGCCCCAGTGGTTATCACCCGCTATTGATTGTGCAGGTTGGCAGTGAGGAGGTTGCAGAAGGAGGTCCCAAATCCATCCAAAGGGGCTTCAGGGCACTGGGGAGATTGATCGGGAGCACAGGTAGTGTTTTCCTCAATCCCATCAGAGGCAAGAAAGAATACTTGAAAGGAACAGGAAAACTCAGCTGATGTGGCTCAGAGGCTGGTGCTGTCGATGGAGTTTTGGGGGTTTTGATCATGGGGAGGTTTACATGGCACCGTGCCTGCTGGCAACTGATGGAACTTGGCTTTCTTGAAGGGGGAAAAGGATCCTTGCTCCAAAGTTGGTGGGGCTCATTGAGAAGGCTTTAAACTAGGTTTGAAGCGGGAAGGGGATATAACCAGGCTCACTAGAGAGGAGCCTAGGGGTGGCCTGCCAATGGCGGGGGTGAAAGCATAGCTCAGCTCAAGTGCCTCTACACCAACACACACAGCACGGGCAACAAACAGGAGGATCTGGAAGCCATTGTGCAGCAGGATGGCTATGATGTAGTCGCCATCACAGAAACGTGGTGGGATGCCTCTCGTGACTGGAGTGCTGCAATGGATGGCTGTAAGCCCTTTGGAAGGGATAGGCAAGGAAGGAGAGGCAGTGGGGTGGCTGTGTAGGTTAGAGAGTGTTTCGATTGTACAGAGCTCAGTGATGGTGATGATGAGGCCGAGTGCTCGTGGGCCAGGATGAGAGGGAAGGCGAACAAGGCCGATGTCCTGCTGGGAGTTTGTTATAGACCACCCGACCAGGATGAGGAGGTGGATGAAGTATTCTGCAAGCAGCTGGCAGAAGTCTCTGAATGGTGAGCCCGTGTTCTCAGGGGGACTTGAACTTACCGGACGTCTGCTGGAAATGCAGTAGAGCAGAGAGGAAACAGTCTAGGAGGTTCCTGGAGTGCATGGAAGATAAGTTTGTGACACAGCTGGAGCCTACCAGGGGAGGTGCCTTGCTTGACCTGCTGTTTCCTGACAAGAGGAGCATTGGTGGGAGAGGTGGTGGTCGGAGGCTGTCTTGGCTGGAAGAAGCATCTTGGGAACTACAGGCCTGTCAGCCTGACCTCGGTACCAGGGAAGGTTATGGAGCAGTTCATCCTGAGTGCGCTCACCGGGCATGTGCAGGACAACCAGGGGATCAGGCCCAACCAACATGGGTTCATGAAAGGCAGGTCGTGCCTGCCCAACCAGATCTCCTTCTATGACCAGGTGACCTGCCTGGTGGATGAGGATGTTACCTACCTGGACTTTAGTAAAGCCTTTGACAGTGTCTCCCATAGCATTCTCCAAGAGAAGCTGGCGGTTCATGGCTTAGATAGACGTACTCTTTGCTGGGTAAAAAGATGGCTAGATGGCCAAGCCGAGAGAGTTGTGGTGAGTTAAATCCAGTTGGTGGCCAGTAACAAGCAGTGTCCCTCAGGGCTCAGTTTTGGGCCAACTTCTGCGTAATATCTTTATCAGCAATCTGGGTGAGGGGATTGAGTGCAGCCTCAGTAGGTTTGCAGATGACACCAAATTGGGCAGGAGTGTTGATCTGCTCAAGGGTAGGAAGGCTCTGCAGAGGCATCTGGACAGGCTGGATCAATGGGCCAAGGCCAACTGTACGAGGTTCAACAAGGTCAAGTGCTGGGTCCTGCACTTGGGTCACAACAACCCCATGCAACGCTACAGGCTTGGGGTAGAGTGGCTGGAAAGCTGCCTGGCGGAAAAGGACCTGGGGGTGCTTGTTGACAGCCGGCTGAATGTGAGCCAGCAGTGGCCAAGAAGGCCAATGGCATCCTGGCTTGTATCAGGAATAGTGTGGGAAGTGACCGTGCCCCTGTACTCGGTGCTGGCGAGGCCGCCCCTCGAATACTGTGTTCAGTTTTGGTGAAGGGTTTGGAGCACAAGTCTTTTGAGGAGCAGCTGAGGGAAGTGGGGTTGTTCAGCCTGGAGAAGAGGAGGCTGAGGGGAGACGTTATCGCCCTCTACAACTGCCTGCCAGGAGGTCATAGTGAGGTGGGTGTTGGTCTCTTCTCCCAGGTAACAGGTGATAGGACAAGAGGAAATGGTCTGAAGTTGCACCAGGGGAGGTTTAGGTTGGACATTAGGAAAAATTTTTCAATGAAAGGATCGTTAAGTATTGGAACGGTCTTCCCAGGGAAGTGGTCGAGTCCCCATCCCTGGAGGTGGACGGGTAGACAAGGCGCTTAGGGATTTTTGTTCCCTCTTTTGTAAGTGAAGACCAAGGCCAGAAAGTTCCCCAAGTTAAATAGGTAGGTACAGCGATGATAATTTCTGTAACCTCCTACAAGATCTGAGGTGGTCTTAACAGCTGAGTATGCAGACACCCTTTGAAGCACAAGAGGGAGTTATGCATGGTTGAAATGTGTTTCTTCCCAATTTATGGAAGAACTCTTAGAGGCATTATGAACGCTGTAATTTCCATGCTCCAGCTACTCCCTACCTACTACTCTGCGTGTCTGTTCTCTGTCTGAGGGAACAAGAGCATTCCACTGTTACAGAGTACATACAGCCTCCATGTTATATTGATCCTCATCCTTGATCCTCATCCTTGTCAGCTAAAGATGGCCTTAGCTTTCCCATTAGGTCAATAAACTTTTCACAGAAGCAGCCCTTCATTGTCCTGTTATGCAGCCCATTCTTCAGGAGATGGCATCTTCTGAAAGGTAGGTCCAGTAGGTCTACTGGTCCCCAAACTAGAAGAGAACTGCAGCTGCTTAGCGTATGGCAGTCTGTGTCTTTATCTTCTCTGCCCCAGCCAGCCAGGCAGACTCATTTTCTTGGCCACCTTTGCATCCATCACTTTGGTTCTGCTTTGCTTCCCTCCCTTGAGCTCTGCTGGGACACAAATTCTCCGCCCAACTCGTCCTTTTAGTCTGGTTGAGGAGGTAATGTGGATTCTGGTCATATCAGAAGTGACTTGGTGAAGAGGAGAAAGATCTTGTGGCCCTCACCTCAGAAGTCAAGGTGAGCACAGTCAGATCCCACAGTTCTGACTGGGTGCTGCTTACAGTAAACTGGCAAAAAAACCCTTTTCCCTTCTCCCCACAACAAGAAGCACGTATCTGCTGGTCCCTCTCAGAGACTGCAAACTTAACCAGGTCCCATCCTGAGCTCTTCCTGAACAGCAACCACAACTTGCCATGTTTAAAACAGAATCTAGAAAACAACAAAACTATGTTGCCTGTGTTTAATTTTGAGCCTGGTTCTGCAGAGAAAAAAAAGATGCATATGGGCCACTGACAGTGGCACCAGATTACCCAGGGTAATTAATTATTGATGCTTCACAGCTACTTTTAAGAATTCACTGCTTTATGGAGAAGGACACACAGAGGAGCTGTAGTGCAAGATATTTCCTATTTTCTGGGACTAAATCTCTGGTCCTCAGTTGCCCTGTCTGATACATGAGGCAACTGTACTTCAAATGCATTTATCAGCAGAAAGCATCCAAGCATTTGCTCACACACACAAGTGTGGCTCTAATTTTTTTTTTGCTCTTGAACATACAAGTCAGCTGCTTCTTTCCAAAACTCAGATGAATAAAGTTAAATATCACAGTGGAAATTACTTACACTGTTTTTTTCAGTCTGTGTCAGAGTAGAAGTCTATTAGGTGATCTTTGGCCTGCAACTCCTCACTGATGTTCTATCAGCAATGGTGAAGGCACTAGGGAGTGCCTCAGTGGAAAATAGTGCTTCAGGTAAACTTAATTGCTGGAAAGCTACATGATACAATGACTTTCTCCTTTTTAAAGAAGGAATTCTGATGTTGATGGGTATCACTGTTGAAGCCCCCATCATGGATTAATTACTGATACTTGTTTTCTCTCTATAAACGGTGCTAAGCAGAACTATATCAAGATGCAGATGGCTGTAGGTTTTTTTCTTCCCATAGGGTAATGGAGACCTTAAAAATTGTACTTTATCCTTAGATACTTAGCAAAGGTTTTTTTCGTTTGACTGTTTTTTGCTTGGTTGGTTTTTTGTCCCTAGAGAGCCTTTGGAATGGTTTGTCTGATTGGAGAATGCCTTCATGGCCACTTGATGGCAATGAAGAGTGCGTCGGATTTGGTTTTGCAGCTATTTGTTTTTGTTGCTATTTCAGAGTGTTTTACCATGGAGTTGTAAACCACTACTGGTGAAATGGTGTATAGAAATTAATCCCTTTCAGCTAATTATAAATAATAATAATAAATAAACCCACAGAAAACAGATCACAGAATCACAGAATGTCGAGGGCTGGAAGGGACCTCGAGAGATCATCCAGTCCAACCCCCCTGCTCAAGCAGGCTCACCCAGAGCAGGGGGCACAGGACATTGTTCAGGCGGGCTTTGAATATCTCCAGAGAAGGAGACTCCACAGCCCCCCTGGGCAGCCTGGGCCAGGGCTCAGGCACCCTCAAAGTCAAGAAGTTCTTCCTCATATTCAACTGGAACCTCTTATGTTTCAGTTTGTGCCCATTGCCCCTTGTCCTGTTGATGGGCACCACTGAGAAGAGTCTGGCTCCATCCTAATGACATCCACCCTTGAGATATTTGTATGTGTTGATGAGGTCCACTCTGAGTCTTCTCTTCTCCAGGCTGAACAAGCCCAGCTCCCTCAGCATTTCCTCATAGAGGAGATGCTCCAGTCCCCTCATCATCCTTGTTGCCCTCCTCTGGACTTCTTCTAGGAGTTCCTCATCTTTCTTGAACTGGAGAGCCCAGAACTGGACCCAGTACTCCAGGTGGGGTCTCACCAGGGTAGAGTAGAGGTGCAGGTGGATATCCAAGGACCTAGCTTTTTAATGAGGCTGGTCTCATCCCTGAAACTCTTACATCCTTTCATGCTATGCTTTTCGCTGAATGGTACAGCAACCTTAAAGCCAGAAGTGCTGTGCAAGGTAAGAGATCAAAAGGATAGCTGGAGCTAAAGCAGGAATGCCAAGCCCTATTTGGAACAGGGGTAGAATGCTTCACAAGTGTTGAGGGCCCTGCACTTTGAGCTGAAGTTGAAATCTAACTTTAGAAAAGAAGTTGAATATTCGTGTTCATGAAAACTGAAACCAGGTCTTTTTGCAGGCCTGCAAACAAAACAATGGCAATTACTGAGGTTGCTAAATGAGCAATTACTACCATGTGGGGTTGGCAGAGAGGGGGTGTCTCCTCAGCCTGTTAATGTATTTCAGCTGGTACTGGGAGCCTTATACCTAGAGCCCTGCTGATGGCACATTTCTTGGGAGGTGGGTCTCTGCCAGCGTTCTCTGGAGCTGGGCTTGACCTTCGAGTGAGAGGCTGGAGGGAATGATGTATATGCATGAGGTATGAACGCAGCACGGTGTCTCATCCCGTTCTGAATCACTGGTGTGCTTTCGCAGCAGACTTCTTAAATGAAAAGGCAGAAGGTGGCTAGAACAGACTGTCTAGCCTTTTTACGAGCTGCTTTGTTTTAAAGTTGGCTGAAGGAATGAGTGGAATATTAGCTGTGGTATGTTGAGGAAGACTGTATCTTGACTAAATAATCAAAAAAAGGAGCTTGGATACTCACTCAGTACAGTTTATGAAGAGAACATGGCAAGAGAAACGCCAAAATCAGATGTTACACTTTTTTTTTTTTAAATTATGTTTGTTCCCTTATAAAAATAGACCTTCTCTTAGAGCAGAAACACTTTTACGTTGTCCACAAGTGTATGCAGAAAGGACGTGCAGAAGCCTGCAGAGACTGGGGGAAGTGAGTCCTGTAGTGTAGCGAACACTGGAAGCCAGTGGAACCACGGTCTTGTGTTAGGAAGCTCCCTCCCCCCACCACGCCCCATGACCCCCCTCTCTCTCCCCCACCCCATCATGTGCTTTTTCTATTATTTGGATCACAGGGCGGCCAAGTCTCTTGCTTTTATTAACCAGAACCTCTAGAAGGGCAAACTTAGGGTATGCAAGTGCTTTCCTAAAATGAACGTAAAATAAATCCTAAGAGGGGGGTAGTGCTATATCTGAGAAATATTTGTTAACTGGTAGTCTTTTCTCTGATCTTTCAAAAGCTGGATCTGATACCCGTGTCTCAAACTAAGATCACAAGAGCCTCCTGAGCACATGCAGTACTGAGTGAGAGAAATAGGTTTGTTTTTCTCGTTGATACCGGTCTATTGCTGCCAAGAGTGGGGTTTTTCATTACAACGGCAAAATGACTTTTAGATCCAGGACATCCTTGGTATGAAGTATTCTGCTAATTTGACATATGGCATGCAGGTTTGCTCAACTACATCAACAATTCCTCAGATTTTTCTAACATGATAAGGTGAGGTATTTAATTGAATGGAACCACATAGATCTGAAAAAAGGACGTCTTGATTAAATCTGTGATAATACTGCAGAGGTTCTTCTACTACTAAATGGTTCATCAGATGTATGAAAAGATGGGGGACCATGAAGGGAAATAAGATTTCAAGAGTGGGTATGTCACCTATTATGGAATTACTACTTCAAAATATGCTTACAAACACTATCTAGAAAGATGCAGCTTCTGGCTACGTGTGGGGGACTTCACACCTATGGGATGGTAATAACCTATAGATAGCAAAACCAAACAGAAATGATGTATTGGTAACAATATGTAGGTTTTAAGCAATGCCTGGAAATATGTCTGAAATCTAAGTTTACCTTATTAAACTAGTTTTTAAATGTTTGGGGTTTTTTAATCTAGAAGAAAAATTAAAAGTTCTGTACCTTAACTTACCAAGGTGCAGCTTTTTTTTTTTCTTAATCTAATTAAATCAATCTAAAGAAAAAGAAAATGCAGAGAATTTTTTGTTTTTGTTATTGTTATGTTTACAGCTTATTAACATAATTGCACCAAAACTGGAATTGAAGTGTCTTGGTTTATAACAGCATTGCGGTTCTCAGTTGCCACCGCCGCTGGCTGATGGTCTGTCGCAATGCATTCCAGATGTGTTGGAGACCACAATGTGGAGGGATTTGCAGGGTGCAAGATGGAGTGTGAATAATGGAGGTGGGAAGTGCTCATCTCTGCTTATTTTTTAGAATAAAAAAGCTTCACAAAAGAGCAGTCATACAGAAACACAAAATGGTTGAGGTGGGAAGGGATCTCTGGACGTTGTCATGTCCAGCCCCTGTGCTCAAGCAGGGTCACCTAGAGCTGATTGCCCAGGACCATGACTTTTTAGTTGCCCAGGACCAGGTGACTTTTGAATATCTCAAAGGATGGAGACTCCATAGCTTCTCTGGGCAACTTGGGCCAGTGCTCGGTCATCCTCCCAGTGAAAAAGTAGTCCTTGCTATTCAGAGGGATAAACCTCCTGTGTTTCAGTCTGTGCCCCTTGTCTCTGGTCCTGTCACCGGGTACCACTGAAAAGAACCTGGCTCCATCTTTTTTACACCCTTCGGGCAGGTATTTACATACATTTGTGAGATTTCCCCCTGAGCCTTCTCTAGGCTAAACAGGCCCAGCTGTCTCAGCTTTTTCTCATGAGAGGCTCCAGTACCTTAATGATCTTTCTATCCCTCTGCTAGCCTCATACCAACATCTCCACATCTCTTTTGTGCTGAGGAGCGAAGAACTGGACACAGTACTCCAGGGGTACCTCACCAGTGCTGAGTAGAGGAGAAGGATGACCTCACTCAACCTGCTGGCAACACTCCTAACGCAGGCCAAAATACCATGAGCCACCTTTGTGGCCAGGACACGTTGCTGGCTCATATTCAACTTGGTGCCCACCTGGACCCCCAGGTTCTTTTCTGCCAAGCTGCTTTCCAGCTTGGTGGTCCCCAGCATATATAGGTGCCATGAGGTGTTTCCTCCCCAGATGCGGGACTTTGCAGTTTTCCTTGTTGAATTTTACAAGGTTCCTGGCAGCCCAGTTCTTTGGCATTCATGTACAGCTGTCTGGGGTTTGGCTGGGGTAGACTTAATTTTCTTCCTAGTAGCGCTGTGTTTTGGATTTAGTATGAGTATTAGTATGAGAAGAATGTTGATAACACGCTGATGGTTTAGATGTTGCTGAGCAGGGCTTACACCAGTCAAGGACTTGTTCAGCTTCCCCTGCTCTGCCGGGTGCACAAGAAGCTGGGAGGGGGCACAGCCAGGACAGCTGACCCAAACTGGCCCAAGGGCTATTCCATACCATATGACGTCATGCTTAGTATAGAAACTGGGGGGAGTTGGCCAGGGGGCAGCAATCACTGCTTGGGGGCGGACTGGGCATCACTTAGCAGGTGGTGAGCAATTGCATTGTCCATCACTTGTTTTGTGTATTCTCTTATCATTATTATTAGTATTGTTACTCTTTTCCACTGCTGTTTCATTAAACTGTCTTTATCTCAACCCACGGGTTTTACTTTTTTCCCCGATTCTCTCCCCCATCCCACTGGGGAGGCGGGGAGTGAGTGAGCGGCTGCGTGGTGTTCAGCTGCCTGCAGGCTTAAACCACAACAGCCTTTGAATGAACATCCAAACAATTTAATTTCAGCTAAGGGATCGCAGGATTGGCAGAAGGGGTTGAAGAAACTGTAGACATATGTTGGTACATACTGTGTAGAATTGTGTTAAATGTAACACGGGGATTACCATGCCGTTGACCTTACCGCAGAAAAGGCTAAATGAAAAAGTAGTATTATGTGTGCTTTTGAGTTTTACATGATGTTTTGTCCAAGGGTAATGAAGAAAAATATATTTATATGATGTAGAGTGCATTACACCCACAAAAATAAACTAGTGGCCAATGTATATACAGTTCTTTACCATACTTCTATCATTTTAAGCAGTTGACAACATCCAGTTGTTTTGGAAGGCTGAAACTGGAATGAAGGAGAAATGTTGTTCTTGTGTCTCAGAGTGGCTCACCCTTAGGTTTCCTTGTTACCTACAGCTTTAAAGGGTTTCTTCAGTTGGACTAGAATCACGTGGGCCACAGGTCGCCTGACGGCATTCATCCTGGGTCAGGCAGGATGCCGTGTTGCTGACGCGCTGCCCGGAGTACACAACACCAGTGTAAATTCCTTGCTATGGCAGCTGTGGGAAGACAGCACGTGATGTGGTACAGAACTCACTGATACAAATCTAACCCTTTAGTGCTTTCTGAGTAAAATTGGTGGGAAAAAAATTCAGAAAAGCACTTTGGTGCCATGACATTTCAGGTGGCCATGGCATTTCTGATTTGGAGACAAAAGCCTTCAAATTAGATTTACACCAAAGTGTTGAGATTGGTTTAAGTCAGCACTATAGCTGAGAGAGGACAGGCAAAGAAGTTGGTTTTACCCTGACTCAAATCCTTGGCCTAGGAGACCTCACAGCCACAGCAAAGGCTGATATGTAGGAAAGGTTCTTGGACCATCTCTTCCAGTGGCTTACAATGATCATGAAGTTGCAGGACTATTGTGTAATAAAATGGTAGCCTCAGCTTATGTTGAGAGAGGTAAATGAGCATCTTAAACCTTTACCTCTGGCTTCAATTTTCTCAAGTATGTGGAGCCAAGCATTCACCTGGGGAAAAAAAGACTTAACCCTTCTCATGGATACCTGTCGAACGACACTGGCTTTCATAGCTCTTAATCCAAAACAAGAGGATAATCAGATTGAAGAATTTTTTCCTAGGAAGCATATCAAATAGTTCTGCACTGGTAGCAACGAGAGCCAGGAGAACCAGCTTCTTGCCTTGACATACCTCTGAAAGAAGCAAGCAAAGGGAATTGGAAATCATAATACGCATTTCTAGGGGTACTAACTTGAGGGAAAAAAAAATACTGTTTGAATTATCGTACTTCAATTTTTCTCGGCTGGATAACGGTAAGAATTTTTTTTTTTCTTTTTACACAAAAATATTTTCAGAAAACATTCTTTGATCATGTAACTGTTTTCACGGAAGCAGCCTTTAGGTTCATTTTCCAGTAGAATGTGATTTCTTTTCTAATATTAGATATCTGATTCCTAAATGGACTTCTGTGAATACCGCTGCAACGTCTTTCGGTTACGCCATTGACTTCTGAGCTGAGAATAGGCTTCTCTCTAATTCCGTGTTTAAAGAATGAAAAAAAGTTTGCATTGCCTTCATTCTCCGTACCGAGATGAATTGCTGCTTCCTTTTCGAAGACTTAGCTCGGGCAAGGCTGATGTACAAGCTGTGTTGGAACCGAGCGCAGGAGAGGTGAATGCTTCTGCGTCACTCAAGCAAGATTAGGAGTGATCCAGCCCTCCTCATAGAATTACTTAAATTATAGTGTCCATCCCTCAGGACCAGACTAATAGTTTAGAACTGGAGGAACCAGGCTGGCAGTTAAATTAGCTGAGGGTTTCTATGAAATGTTGGTAAAGGCTGTAATTTCCAATTCAAGCTAAATCCCTAATAGCATTCGTGTTAATGGATGAGGCCAGTGAAAGAGGCTGAGTTGAAAATGGCCTCACGCTTTTTTGCCTTCTTCCAGTTTATAATTTTTGAGTTTGTGAAATTTGACTATTTTAACAAGGTTAAAATAATTACTTGCAATGTTGAATAAATTGCCTTTAGGATTAGATTAAATGAGTATATTTTGTTTGCAAATCTAAGTATTTGTAGCTCAAATCCTTGTTCAGAAGTAAGCTTTTTTTGTCGACTGTTCACTTTTTTTGGTTCAAAATAAATGCTTGTTTCAGGAATTTCATGCAGAATTTTAGAATTTTTTTGGTGTATTTTCATAGGCAGCTTACCAGTGATTCCTTTAAGTCTTTTTTAATGTTGTCAGACGTTCTAGCAGGTTTAAATAAAGCTTAAGCATATGCTTCTGATTAATTTATAAGCTTTCTGTAGGAATATTGGAAAGTAGACCAATAATATGACTGCAAATATTTTTGTTTAACTTAGAATACATGCTTTTATGTTGCTTTCAAAAAAAAAAAGCAGTGTAATGTCATATATTCTTAAAGATACTCACACAAACCAGTGCTTGTAGTAGGGTTATGCCTTTATGTTGCAGTAGCAGATAAAAATTGCATCCGAGTTGAATGCTGTTGTGCCCACTGCTGTGCATGCATATCATATTTGGCAGAGTTCCTCCAAAGCCTTTAATATAGTACAGTATTTGCATTTGTCTCCCCAATTCTCCCTTCCTTTCCACCTCTTATTTCTCTTTCTACTGAAAGTTTTCTGAACGAGAAATGTCACATGCGGTCTAGATGCAAACTCTGCCTGCTCCTCATGAGAGACATGGCTTTGGGTTGGCATTGATCACGTCCAACTCTCTCTCTCCTTGTACTTGAGAGCTGCGCTGAGGTGTTAATAAGACCTTGGCAAGGAGAAGTGGGTGCAGCTGGTTATCTCCTGTGAGGTGTTAATAAGACCTCGGCAAGGAGAAGTGGGTGCAGCTGGTTATCTCCTGTGATACCTCTCTTTTATTTGAGGGTGTCAGTATGGCTAAAATCATGCTTGAGCTCAGGAGTGGGTTCTTATTTGGAGGTTCTTCCCCTCCTAATTAGGATCAGAAGGTAGGAAACACTTTGCTCAGATGATAATTTCCAGTCTTTCTTTCTAAGTCAGCTTTTACTTCTTGTTCCTTTCAGGACTTCCTATTACATTATTGAGTTAGAGCTTTAAAAAGGGCATCTGCGGTCAGGCCAAAGTCCATCTACTCCTAGTATCTGACTCAACCGTGAACCAAAACAGGTATCTACAGAAGAAGAAAAGCTGGGTATGCATACGCTATTTACCTAAACGACTATCTCATCTTTCAAATATTTTTTAAGCTCAGGGGTTTTCCCTTGACATGGCAGGGCAACAATTGATCCATATAGTTTGGGTTCCTGGGAGCTAAGAATTTAGTGATCAGCATTTCTGTCTTTACCCTTTACTGGTATTAAAATGTACTGTTAGAGGAGTGTGTTTGTGGATTACATTAAATGCTTTATCTTTTAATCTGCTACTCCATCACTGTTCTAGCCTGGGCTGCCATGGTTGCAGTTGCTTGTATGTTACAGAAACAACTATTTTAGAAATAACCATCCTTCTAAAAACAAGTCCTCCAATCCAAAACCATAAAAATTACTGGTGTTTCATTGTCCTTTTCTTCCAAGTCCAGTCTCGTGTAATACCAGGTTTTCAGTTGTGCCAGCCATCAGAGAGGGAAATACTCTCGAGGGGAGGAGGGCTCTGCAGAGGGACCTGGACAGGCTGGATCAGTGGGCCAAGGCCAACTATACGAGGTTCAACAAGGCCAAGGGCCGGGTCCTGCACTTGGGTCACGACAACCCCATGCAACGCTACAGGTGTGGGGAAGAGCGGCTGGAAAGCTGCCTGACAGAAAAGGACCTGGGGGTGTTGGTCAACAGCCAGCTGAATGTGAGCCAGCAGTGTGCCCAGGTGACCAAGAAAGCCAATGACATCCTGGCTTGTATCAGGAATAGCGTGGCCAGCAGGAGCAGGGCAGTGACCGTGCCCCTGTACTCGGTGCTGGCGAGGCCTCCCCTTGAATGCTGGGTTCAGTTTTCGGCCCCTCACTCCAAGAAAGGTGTTGTGTTGTTGGAACATGTCCAGAGGAGAGCCACAAAGCTGGGGAGGGGTCTGGAGCACAAGGCTTACGAGGAGCGGCTGAGGGAGCTGGGGGTGTTCAGCCTGGAGCAGAGGAGGCTGAGGGGAGCCCTAATCGCCCTCTACAGCTGCCTGACAGGAGGGGGGAGCGAGGTGGGGGTCGGCCTCTTCTCCCTGGTAACAGATGATAGGACAGGGGGAATGGTCTGAAGTTGTGCCAGGGCAGGTTTAGGTTGGACATTAGGAAAAATTTTTCAATGAAAGGGTTGTGAAGCATTGGAATGGGCTTCCCAGGTAAGTGGTGAGTCCCCATCCCTGGAGGTGGATGGGTAGATGAGGTGCTTGGGGACATGGTTTAGTGGTGGGATGGCAGGGTTAGGGTAATGGTTGGACGTGATGCTCTTAAAGGTTTTTTCCAACCTAAAACAATTCTATGATTAATGAATTCTTAAAAAAAAAAAATTATAGTTAAAATTCACATAGATTTTCCTCCCCAACCCTTTAAAATTGAATCCTAGTTTTCTGCTGAACCTTTCTAGGCTTAGAAGCATCAAGTTGCAATCTCTGGTAGGAAAGATGATGTTTTGCCCTGATCCGGTGTTAGCAAGGTCAAGGGAATACAGGGCAGAAAGATAAATCTTGGAGTGCAACAAGGTGGAATCCTCATCTTCTCTGCAAGCTCAGGGTGAATAAACTGCACTCTTTACCCCATCATCAGGCTCATCACAGACGGCAATTTGAAAATGCACCTGGAGTTTTGCATTTTAGTTATTTCGGGAGAGGGTCATTAGTGGGCAGGTTACAAGTGAGGGGTGCTGTTGGGTCAGTTTTTGTTTGGCTTTGCAGACATGCCTGGTGGGTGACTCAGTCACGTGCTCAGATTAGATTTTGCCCCTTTTAGCTGGGATTAAGTATCTTCAAATCATGCTGGTTTCATGTTAAATATGAGGTTTGGGGGTATCTGCATAGGGATAAGAGAGCACAAGGTTTATTATTTGTTTCCAATTAACTGTCAGCTGTCTAAGGTACAGTTATCAAGAGGTAAGTTTCAATTATTTAATGTATTTATTATTTTGGAATATGTCCCCCGAATAATTTTTAGTAAATCACCCCTACTGTTTCAAAAGGTGTTTTAGATCGCTGAAGGGGGTGGTGTACAAGTTCTTGCAGGTGGTCCCTGCCCTCCCTCATGCTGTGCTCCTGCTCTGGTTTGGCTGGCATAGCAGTCTGTGCAGCCACGTGGAAAACCAGAGCAGGGAACTGATCCAACTGGAAAAATAACCAGCCCAAAAGGTTTCTATTTTTTAGCCTGATACGTTTTCTGCCACACAAGTAGTTGTGCTGACGGGGCAAGAAGGTGTCAGTGTGAACAGAGGAATGAGGGGCCAGAGGCAAGGTGGCATCTGCTCGAATTGGCCTGAGCAGCACTGCCTGCCAAATTTTAAGCTGTGCTCTGAAAGATATATTCGCTTGGCTCCTTTCTTTGGTATTGAGAAGCAGTTTGAACAGATAAGGCAGGGTTTGGAAAAGAAGAAGAAATTTTATCCATGTTGTGCACGTGGAGAAATAATGTTTGGAGAGATTTGGTGGCTTACTTGAGGTTACTTACTGGGATCCATCTGTGTCTAATAGATGAGCCATAAAACCAAGGCATCTTCCTGATACCCAGGTTAACTGCTCAACTTTGAATAGAAGGGATTTTTAGGTACTTTTCTTTTGGAGTGAAGTTCTTAATTGTGAGACCAGCCTGCTAAAGGCAGAGAAGAAGCTTGCAAGTTGCAGTTGACTGTAGCTAACTTTCTGAAGACGTCGTATATGTCTGCTCTTCTCCTATCAGTAGATGCTAAATGCACATCTTATTTGCTTGCACTGGGGTACAGGGAATCATGCCCTAAAAAAATGTCTTGTAAGCTAAAAGGACATCCTAAATTTCAGTTAAGCTCTTGACTCTACTATTTCCTATTGGTTTGATCTACTCTCAGAAGCCTTCTACACATCTTTTACTCTCTGCTGGTAGGGCCTAGGGCCTTGGATTGAAAATAAGCTGCGTGATGTGGACTGAAGAATTTTGTACTCTCTTGAGTGAAACCAGCCCGTATATGAACTGTGGGGAGGCTATTTATTTATTTATTTACTTTCCTGGCAGTAGGTGGAAATTATTGCACATTAACCTCACTTGAAAGGTTATCCCAGCTGGCAAATGCTCTCACTGAGTGTGGGAAGGGAGGCACTGTGGTGTGGTAAATCCAATATTAGGTTGGCCCTTGAGTCTCTTGAGTTTTCAGTGTTGCTTGATGATTCAAGGCAACTTCTTTCCTATTCCTCTGTTGTGCTGTCAGGAGAACAGGATGGTGTTATTTTCCTTTTTTTGTTAAAGTACACCAAACTCATCGGGTGAAACAGCTGTTTAAGAACTGGGGTGGGACAGTTAGCTCATACAACTGTGAGATCTATGTGAAAAATGTAATATCCTGGGCAATTCAACTGATGGTCTCGCCTCCAGAGAGGGCTGCTGAAGAGAGCGCAATGTAATGGAGCATCTTCCTGTGTTATGGTTACTCCACAAGAGAGTTTGAGTTTTGGCTGCAGAAGCAGTGGCACCTTCCATGTGCAACACCCCAAAACACATTCTGTATCACCGTCATTGGAGACACGGCCTTTAGTTGTGCAGGATGTGGTTTCCTGTGGTGAACCTAACAGACTGAGAGCTTCAAAACATCCTCTAAGGGCCCTCTGTCCTGCCAGGCTTTGGCCTGAGAAGGAAAGGTGGCTTTATTTGAAAACAGATCAAGATTGTGCTGGCCAAAAGTTGTGGTTTGCCTGTTTAACCATTTGCAGGGACTGCAGACCATCTGGTAACTACATTTTGTCAATAAACTCTCTGAATGCTACCTTGCATAACTTAACTAATATTAATAGTGTCTCAAATAAGTGTGATTGATAGTATTGCTTATCCCGAGTGACAGTGCAGTGCGGGCGTCTTATCGAGGCAGGAGTTGTCTTGCCATCATCTGTTCCTTCAGCAGATACGTCTCAGCTGTGAGAGGGCTTGCACGTGTCCGTTTGCTGTGCTGAGGGACCTGGCTTAGTTCTGCAGCAGCTAGCAAGGTAGTTGTGTTAGCACAGTATCTTAGTCTGGGCTCTGTACAGCTGTCGATACTCCAGCCAACTGTGGACAACCTAGTTTAGGTTTCTGGGCAGAGCCTTTACTGTGCTTTGTTGACATGCATGGTGGTATGTAAGACTGGATTTTTTGGATTAGTCTAATGCAGTGCTTCTATAAACGGTAAAAATAGGAGGGAGCCATGATCAGAATTTCTTGTTTACTTTGGCCAGGAAGCTTTATGAGATGTGGAACTGAATGAATATTTGCAGATGCATACAGGAGTCCTTAGACTTCCATTGTATCCCTCCAAGGAGGCATTGTATGCCCGCTGCCTTTGGTTGTATTCATATTGGATTAGTATTTCATCTATTTCCCTCTGATAGAAATATTTGTTTAATGAGAGAACTTTGATTCCATTTCTGAGGAATAACTAAGGGAGGTACACGAGTCTTGCCTAACCCATTATTAAATGAGGATAAAAGCATCCATTCTTCAAGGTGCCATGAATAGATGGACATTTCAATTAATCTAGGATCTATTCTTTTAAATTTTGACTTCCACTGGAATTTCCATATGTGACTCTCCTGGTGACATGGCGCATAAAGGCTTCATCATTTGGGTCTCTGAAGCACCGTATGTGCCTATCTCAGTATGAAGAGAATATGAAAAGCTACAAGTGGCTTCTGATAATTGCACTGTGGTGAGGTTAAGAACATGAAAATATTACGATTCTCCAAGGCAAGACTATGAAGCTGAGCAAAAGGTCCCACTATGCTGGCCAAAACACTTCTAGGTTACTCTTCGTTTACTAAGTGGGCAGAGGTTGAGTGCATGAGACCTAGCGTTGTGTGTAAAACAGAGACGGAAATACCACAAGAAGGGGTCATGACTAGGCCACTGTTTCACAGTTTTTCACAGACCTCTCATTGTCCGTAAGATACAAGATGATTTAAAAAAAAAAAAAAATTAAAAATCCATGTATATTTGGGTAAGCAAACAAAAAGGAGAAAAACAGGAGTAATAAATACTACATTTAGCTTAATTTTTATTTCATTGCACGTTAACGGTAGCAATGTAGCACTGGACGGGAGGAAAGTCTTTTCCTTTGAAAGGTTGACCAGCACTTGGTCCCACTTTCTACTTCAAGATCAAGTGTAGCTGTTATTCTTCACATCCTTTTGACATTTTAAGGAATTCTAGTTGGCTACTGAAATTGCTGATTTGTTTTTTGGACTCAGAAGTTTATCACAATTTTTTTCTCCATATCAAGCTCATTATTTTATTTGTTTGTCTGTCTTTCATGTGGTACCTATAGGTTATAAATGTGCTTGCAGTCCCAATTTCATCAGTAGCAGTACAACACAGTAAATATTTGTATGATGTGCTCTTTCCACAGACTTTTAGATGTCTATAGAGTTGGGAAGATGTTTGGATTTGGAAAGGAGAGGGTAAAGATCTTGGAGGACTGTTCAAATTCCTCTGAAGAAAAGGGAAATCAGGAGAGAATTAAGAAAAATTAAGATATGTCCGTTGTAAAAATATTATTGTAAGAAGTTTAAATTCTTCTCCACCTTTCCCAGACTAGTTAACTAGAAGTTGGAAAGGCGTATTGTTTTCATAATGGATGTTAGCTACATTTCAGAGTTGTTGCATGCCCCTTTAAATTTAACTCATGGTGGTCAACATTGGAGAATGAAAAAGTGTTTACAGAAGGTAAAGTTTCCCTGAAATGTCTTAAATAAGCAACTTCTACCTAAAAATAAACCCAAAATACTACTTGAGTAGACCCTCAGTTTTTTAGGGTCTAGCCACCAGTTGCCATAAATTATTCTGAGAATGTTTGTGTTGAACTTTTTCCCCTTTTAAGGAATTTCGAAGCATGCTGTTGTGTTCCTGCTTATCTGAGATAAGTTGCAGAATTGACCAGCTGCACCCTTAATCCTTTGATATCCTGTAAGCAGAACAAAGTTCTGGAAATGTCAGCCTGATATAACTCAGATGGAGAACATTAGCTACTCCTAGATGAGGTTTATAAAAATACAAGCAGGTTCAAAATCCCATCATGTTAACACAACCTTTCCAACAAGAAGGAACTGATCCATCGATCGGTGTCTGCTAGAGCTTACTTATTACATGGGTTCACATTTTGAAAAGCCTGGCTGAAAATGCAAGACACTCTATGGAACTAATAAGATTTTGTGAAGTCCTAGGAGAAAATCAGGTGTGGTGGTGATTTGATATCGAAAAATATTAACAGATCGACATGGTAAATAAATAACTACATGGTGATAATATGAGCACAAGGATAAGAATATGTTTTGTTTGTGTTATTCCCAGAGAAAACAGGAGATAACTATAAACTACTATTTTTCGTAAAACAAATTTATACTCTGTTGCATTTGGCATCTTTCTAGTGGTTCAGTTGGGGTTTTTTTAGCAAGTCACTGCTTAACTGTCTTACATTGATTTGTAAGTATAGGTTTTAATTTATCTGAAATAGGCCAAACTGATAAAGAAAATGTGCTGGAGTCATTGCATTTGCAAGAAACGGTCTTGGAGTATCCCGTCAAGAAGCCGACACTGCTAGATTGTTGCGGGGGGTGGGTGTGTGTGTAAGACAAATTATATTTTATAAACCTCATCTAGGAGTAGCTAATGTTCTCCATCTGAGTTACATCAGGCTGACATTTCCAGAACTTTGTTCTGCTTACAGGATATCAAAGGATTAAGGGTGCAGCTGGTCAATTCTGCAACTTATCTCAGATAAGCAGGAACACAACAGCATGCTTCGAAATTCCTTAAAAGGGGAAAAAGTTCAACACAAACATTCTCAGAATAATTTATGGCAACTGGTGGCTAGACCCTAAAAAACTGAGGGTCTACTCAAGTAGTATTTTGGGTTTATTTTTAGGTAGAAGTTGCTTATTTAATAATTGCTTAATAAATTATTTTATTAGTTTAATAATAGATAATAACAAAAAATAACTAATAATATAATAGGTAATAATTTGATTTCAGCAAAGCCTCTGAGGTGAAGGGTTCCGCAGCGAAGGACTGCACGGCGGACCCTTACTAAAGTGGCAAAAACGTGGCCAAACAGTGAAGGCAAAAGCTCAGGGAGAGAGGGGGGACACCCCCCCCGACCCCCAGGGCAGGAAGGAGCGGGCTCCTGACCGGCAGCAGCTCTGGCTTGGCGTGGGTGGGGGCAGGAGGGACAGTGGCCAAACCCCCTCACATACAAGAGCAGTCCCCCCTCCAGCTCCTGAAGGGTTACTCGATGAGTGGTCATCGCCCTCCTGGGAAAGGACCTAGCTATGGTTTCCACTTGCCCAAAAGCCATTGCGAGAAGGAATGTGGTGATCCAGACGGGGGCCCCACACGGACATGCAGCTGTCCCGGTCTCCAGGTGCATGGAGCGCCCGAGCCTGTCACCCGTACTGGAGGGTGGCAAGGACGGCAGCTGTCTCTGGTGTGACGGGGTGGACAATCTGCAGAGATGACAGAGGGAGTGGAGAGGATGAGGAGCATCAGGGAGTATGAGCGGGAGACAGACTGGTGGAGCCACCCCTGAGGCCAAGGCAGCAGATGGAGGCTCCATAAGAAGCTGAGAATCCCCTGCCCTCTTGCCACCAAACAGAAGGAGGGGACCTAAGAGATGGCAGGGAATGGAAACAGGTCCCTGCTCGGGGCAGCAGGTGTATCGCCTCCTGGCCTCCCTCATCTCCCCAGGTGCTCTTAACACAACAGAGATGGGGCTCTGGACCTTGAGGGCCAGGCAAATGAGGATGTAGGTGAAGGCCCTTCCAGGGGGTTGCCTCAGGCAAGTCTGTCAGCCCTACATGCTATGACTGCGTCTGTTCACAAAAAAAGGATAATTGTCGTAGGCAATTCCCTTCTGAGGGGAACAGAAGGGCCCTATATGCCAATCAGACCCATCCCATAGGGAAGTCTGCTGCCTCCCTGGGGCCCGGGTTAGGGACATCCCTAGGAAACTCCCTGGTCTGGTACGGCCCCAGTGGTTATCACCCGCTATTGATTGTGCAGGTTGGCAGTGAGGAGGTTGCAGAAGGAGGTCCCAAATCCATCCAAAGGGGCTTCAGGGCACTGGGGAGATTGATCGGGAGCACAGGTAGTGTTTTCCTCAATCCCATCAGAGGCAAGAAAGAATACTTGAAAGGAACAGGAAAACTCAGCTGATGTGGCTCAGAGGCTGGTGCTGTCGATGGAGTTTTGGGGGTTTTGATCATGGGGAGGTTTACATGGCACCGTGCCTGCTGGCAACTGATGGAACTTGGCTTTCTTGAAGGGGGAAAAGGATCCTTGCTCCAAAGTTGGTGGGGCTCATTGAGAAGGCTTTAAACTAGGTTTGAAGCGGGAAGGGGATATAACCAGGCTCACTAGAGAGGAGCCTAGGGGTGGCCTGCCAATGGCGGGGGTGAAAGCATAGCTCAGCTCAAGTGCCTCTACACCAACACACACAGCACGGGCAACAAACAGGAGGATCTGGAAGCCATTGTGCAGCAGGATGGCTATGATGTAGTCGCCATCACAGAAACGTGGTGGGATGCCTCTCGTGACTGGAGTGCTGCAATGGATGGCTGTAAGCCCTTTGGAAGGGATAGGCAAGGAAGGAGAGGCAGTGGGGTGGCTGTGTAGGTTAGAGAGTGTTTCGATTGTACAGAGCTCAGTGATGGTGATGATGAGGCCGAGTGCTCGTGGGCCAGGATGAGAGGGAAGGCGAACAAGGCCGATGTCCTGCTGGGAGTTTGTTATAGACCACCCGACCAGGATGAGGAGGTGGATGAAGTATTCTGCAAGCAGCTGGCAGAAGTCTCTGAATGGTGAGCCCGTGTTCTCAGGGGGACTTGAACTTACCGGACGTCTGCTGGAAATGCAGTAGAGCAGAGAGGAAACAGTCTAGGAGGTTCCTGGAGTGCATGGAAGATAAGTTTGTGACACAGCTGGAGCCTACCAGGGGAGGTGCCTTGCTTGACCTGCTGTTTCCTGACAAGAGGAGCATTGGTGGGAGAGGTGGTGGTCGGAGGCTGTCTTGGCTGGAAGAAGCATCTTGGGAACTACAGGCCTGTCAGCCTGACCTCGGTACCAGGGAAGGTTATGGAGCAGTTCATCCTGAGTGCGCTCACCGGGCATGTGCAGGACAACCAGGGGATCAGGCCCAACCAACATGGGTTCATGAAAGGCAGGTCGTGCCTGCCCAACCAGATCTCCTTCTATGACCAGGTGACCTGCCTGGTGGATGAGGATGTTACCTACCTGGACTTTAGTAAAGCCTTTGACAGTGTCTCCCATAGCATTCTCCAAGAGAAGCTGGCGGTTCATGGCTTAGATAGACGTACTCTTTGCTGGGTAAAAAGATGGCTAGATGGCCAAGCCGAGAGAGTTGTGGTGAGTTAAATCCAGTTGGTGGCCAGTAACAAGCAGTGTCCCTCAGGGCTCAGTTTTGGGCCAACTTCTGCGTAATATCTTTATCAGCAATCTGGGTGAGGGGATTGAGTGCAGCCTCAGTAGGTTTGCAGATGACACCAAATTGGGCAGGAGTGTTGATCTGCTCAAGGGTAGGAAGGCTCTGCAGAGGCATCTGGACAGGCTGGATCAATGGGCCAAGGCCAACTGTACGAGGTTCAACAAGGTCAAGTGCTGGGTCCTGCACTTGGGTCACAACAACCCCATGCAACGCTACAGGCTTGGGGTAGAGTGGCTGGAAAGCTGCCTGGCGGAAAAGGACCTGGGGGTGCTTGTTGACAGCCGGCTGAATGTGAGCCAGCAGTGGCCAAGAAGGCCAATGGCATCCTGGCTTGTATCAGGAATAGTGTGGGAAGTGACCGTGCCCCTGTACTCGGTGCTGGCGAGGCCGCCCCTCGAATACTGTGTTCAGTTTTGGTGAAGGGTTTGGAGCACAAGTCTTTTGAGGAGCAGCTGAGGGAAGTGGGGTTGTTCAGCCTGGAGAAGAGGAGGCTGAGGGGAGACGTTATCGCCCTCTACAACTGCCTGCCAGGAGGTCATAGTGAGGTGGGTGTTGGTCTCTTCTCCCAGGTAACAGGCAATAGGATGAGAGGAAACAGTCTCAAGTTGTGTCAGGGAGGGTTTAGACTGCATATTAGGAAAGATTTCTTTACTGAGAGAGTGGTCAGACATTGAAAGAGGTTGCCCAGAGAGGAGGTGGAGTCTCCATCCCTGGAAGTGTTCAAAAAGGTGTAGATGTAGCACTTCAGGACCTGGTTTTAGTAGGCATGGTGGTGTTGGGTTGACGGGTGGACTTCATGATCTTGGAGGTCTTCTCTAATCTTAATGATCCTATGAATCTAAGACTATCATATCAGAAGAAGGTTGAGTGCAGGCTTTTTTACCAATGGCTTTAATTTGGTATTACACACCAGCTATTTTGCTTTGCCTGTCTGTCAGACAGGCATGGCTGCCCTACCAGCCATAGCATACCACCATAGCTGCAAGATAGAGCCTAGCATCAGGAGCGGTTTGCCATTATTTCCGTGCTTTAGCTGTAAGATTTTAGGCTGTAAGGGTACTTGTGAGGGAAGGCTGCCAAAAAAGAGTACTGGTATTCGATAATCCTCCTTAGAATTCTCTTTACTGAGCATCTTGAAGTGGCTTTTGTATTATGAGTGAGAATATGACAAACGTATAGCTATAGAGAAGTATCTTGTCATGCTGTATCCTTAACAGGCTAAAATGAGATGTTCTGCAGTGAGAAACAAGGGAATGTCTCTTAGAGAAAGGAAAAGAATGTGTAAGAAAAGGGTGGTGAGTTGTCATTACATTTTTGCAAATGTATTGTATTTGTATTTATATATATTTGTATTTGCAAATGGTGAATTGTTACCCACAGTTCAGTAGGGGTGTTTCACTTGCAATGTCGTATGGATTCGTTCTCCACATGCTCCACATGTTCATAGCTTATTCTGAATGTAGGTGGGTGCTCATAGTTTGCAACTGGCAAGCAACACGAACACCTAAGCAATGTGAGAGTTCAGAAAATAATAGTAAAAATGTACATCAACATCAAAACTTACCTGAAATGAGAATGATCTGAAAGAGCCACAACAGTACATGTAGGATTAATCCATGAAATTTAATGGCAATAGAAACCAGATGAATTTTATTCAGGAGGCAGCTTATACCAGGTAGCCCAAATATTGTCAAGGCGGATGGAAATGATTGACAACAATGCGGATCTACTTTCTGAATTCTCGAGTCTTACTCAAGTGTTGGAGGCAGCAGATTTCTAAGGGGCTCAAGTAGTTTGGGTTTTTTTTTTGTGGAAAATAGCCAGATATGTCTGTTGTCCATCCATGCCCACCCTTTTTTGATATACAGGTTCTGGTGCTGTTTGTTTTAATGTTACTCTCTTTTCTGCTTGCCAGTGTCTGCTAGTACATGCCTGGCACTAAGCCCATTCAGACCAGAAAAAAAAAGGAGTTATATTTTGTCCCAAAGCATTGCTGAAAGGTGGTTGTGTTTCAGCTGTTGGAAATGTTAACGAATGGCTTATACTCAGCTGAATATAGACTGTAGTACATACTGCTCACAGCTGCTTCACTCTTCTCTCTTGGGGGCAGGCTTCTTTATCCTCTGGAGTTTTCCACTTTTCTCCATTTTTCTTTGTCTTTTTCTTTCCCTATTAACTCCCAGCCACATGATCGGTCTCACAAGTTCTTTCTCCAGCCAAAGACAACTGGGCATTCTTCACTTGAGATGCCTTTTTAGGTGCCTTTTTCCTGGTGAGAATCGTTAGAAGCCATTGACAGAATCCCAGGCTGGTTGAGGTTCGAAGGGACCTCAGGTCCAACCCCCATGCTCAAGCAGGGCCACCTAGAGACAGTTGCCCAGGACAGTGGCCAAATGGCTTTTGAATATCTCCAGTGATGGAGACTCCACAACCTCCCTGGGCAACCTGTTCCAGTTCTCAGTCACTCTCACAGCAAAAGAAAGTGTTAGCTCTCCTTTTCCACAGGGGAAGAGGAGTAAGAGTCATAGACCCACAAACCCACCACATGGGTCTCCTAATAAAATAGCAGTCATGTTGTCTTACCCTTGCCAACCTGCTGTGTCTGCTTACTGCTCACACAGTGATTTAGCTCAGCCCAAGAATTGGTTTCCATTTGACTACAGCTTTGTCTGCAGCAACTGAATACATTTTGATTTATCGTAATGAATTAAATATAGGGGCAAGATGCCTGACTTCTCTTTGTTGTTCTGTCAAAAGACGTCCTCTGTGTATGCTGAAGAGTTCTTTTTTTCACAGATGCACCTGAAATATAACTCGACTACATGAATCATGCTGACGTGTAGAATTTAATTGCATTGTTTTACTTTAATCTTCTTCAAAGAGCCAAGAGCTTTTGAGTGTTATATTTGGAAATATTTGTTAAATCATTTTGCAAACACTGCAGCAGCATCTAAAAAAAAAAAATCACACCTTATCACCTTACTGTGGTTTTTGTGTAATATAGTTCATTAAGGTGTTTGATGTTGATTTCGTTTTGCCCACAACAGATTTTAGCTGAGCTTGGCGATGCCTCATTAGGAGATTTGTCATTGAAGTCTTAAGACTAATCAGGGGCTTTTAGTATGTGGCTCTGTTCAAGGGAGGCGTTCAGTGTTTTGTATGGAAAGCACAGCAGATTTAGTGTTGCATTTATCTTTTGACCCAAGTTGAGATCCATTTATCGGTTATAGAAAGAGGATGAAAACCCTGAGTAGAAAAAAGCCTATTCTGGTTTCTTTGGGCTAAATGATAAGGAATGCACTTTAACAGCTTCCCTTTAGCTTCAGTCAGCAGGCTACACATCATTTCAGCTATTAAATGATGAGTTAATAGGGTATTTTATTAGCTGTGCCATTTCAGTGAAAAGAGTGGTGCTTTTGGCCATATTGGGAGGCCTGTTTGTAGATTTTTATTTTGCATCCTCATGGTTTCGGTTAATATGCTAGAGCAGAGGTGGATGGCATCAAATTTGAAGTAAAGTCTATGTGTATAGACTTTACTAAGCTATATTGAACTGCACGTGACAGCTCAACTGTTCAGACTTTGCCCTGGCTGCCACTGGAAGGTAGTCCAGCGATTCGTTCGCATTTCCCGCCTGTTGCCATGAATTAGCTACCACTAAGGAGGCTCGACTGAACACGGCACGGAAAAATCCTCCTTGTGTATGCAAGGGGAGCCAGCTTGGATTCATAGGTGTTCTGCCCACAGGATTCGGAGGGGTGTTTGGGAGAGAGAAAGCAAACACTTATTCCATCACCTTAGCCAAAATACAAGCCATTAAGCATTTTATTGCTGTCTGATTCCGCATTTTGGATCTCCATTCCCACTATGCTTGAACAGCCCTATAATGTAGCAATGCCGCAGTAAGGTCTCCCTGGAGCCTTCTCTTCTCCAGCCTGAACAACCCGAACTCTCAGCCTTTCTTCATGGGAGAGGTGTTCCAGCCCTCTGATAATTTTTGTGGCCTTCCTCTGCACCTGCTTTAACAGGTCCATGTCTGTCTTGTACTGGGAACTCCAGAGCTGGATGCAGTACTCAAGGTGCAATCTCACAAGAGGGGGAGAATCTCTTGACTGCTGGCCACGCTGCTTCTTATGCAGCCCAGGACTTGATTCGTTTTCTGAGCCGCAAGCGCACATTGCCAGCTTGTGTCCAGTTTTTCATCCACCAGTATTCCCAAGTCCTTCTCAGCAGGGCTGATCAATCCATTCATCCCCCAGCCTGTTTTGGTACTGGGGATTGCCCTGACCTTGCACTCAGCCTTGTTGAACTTCATGAAGTTCAACAGCTTGGTGTCATCTGTAACATCTACAAATGCACGTGGGTTTAAATAATGCGTGTTTCTGCATCCTTGGATCCAATCTTCGTCTGGTGTATTTTAGTCAGTAGCTCTAATATTTGAATTATACTTTTACTGTCCGTATTTGTAAAAGTAGTTGGAAATGTGGTGGTTTGATCAACATCCTGCTGATGCTTGTTGCAAAGGAAGTAGCATCTTGTTCACTTAGTGTGGCACCAGTTTGGTTCCAGCACCTGAGTATGCATGATGAACTTTTGAACCCTCACTATTGCCTGTGGGATTGATACTGTTTTAAATAAGTGAGCATTTGGGGTTTGCCTGGACATGATGTAATGAGATAATTGCAGAACCATTTGCCTTTTAACCACAGATATAGCCTTTTTTTTTTTTTTTCTTAATGTGCTCTATTTAGCTTAACAAAATAAAAAGGCATTAATTTTCAGTCTCTGCTACTTCAAGTTGTAGAAGAATCGTAGTTTGATGGGCTGACACAAAACTCCCCTGAAACCTAGTTTTCAGGAATGCCAGTGTTATTTTTAACTGTCTCCAGCAGGAGGCTTTTTGTCTGGAAGGAATCTGCATTGTAGGATGTGTTCAAATTCACACAAGCTGCTAGAAAGTCTTAAAGTTCTCATGAAGTTATTTTCCTCTGCAGTCGAAGACGTCTGCACTCTAGCCTTGCTGGTTTATCGTGATGGTTTTTGTGTATAGCATAGGTAAATAGGATGCAGTAGTTGACTGGTCACCTCTGCTGTTTGGCTGGTAGTGGCTGGGAGATCCAGGGCGTGTCCCATGTGTGCGGTGGGTTGACCTTGGCTGGACTCCCGGTGCCCACCAAGCTGCTCTATCACTCCTTCTCCTTAGCTGGACAGGGGAGAGCTCTCGTGATGTCTGGATGATTGAAAAGATTATTGCAGCTTGTGTGGTAGATGGAGGTGTGTGGGCATTTTAATTTCCTATCTTGCCCAGTGATTATTGATCAGGGTCAAACTATATGAATCCCTTCCCTTATGTCAAGCAAAGTGGGGTAGCATGACATCATTGTAGTAATTGGTTATGAAATAATTAACCAACAGCACATATATATATACACCTGTGGGGCTTATCTCATATCCAACACTATTTTGCTTTCTCTGCAGTTTTAGGAATACAAATTTATATAAGTTAGCACTTATTCTGCATATTAAAGATCTTGCTTATCACAAGAGTGAGAAAAACTTCATTCTTTCATGGTAAAAAAATGAAATTTCTGAATGAGCAGATTCTACATGGCCTTGTTCTGCCCTGAAAGAATTCTGGTGGCCTCTGTTCCCTGTGACTGAGTGCCGAAGGTCACTCCAGCAATTCCTTGTTTCTGGGGAGAGAGTCCAGTAGTGAGACCAAGACACGAGCAGAGATTAAAAATCTCCCGAACCTCACCTCCATCCCAAAAACCACTTCTTTTGTGGTGGTTCTTGCGGGTTTGAACTGACACGAGTTAAATTCATGTTTCTTACGTTTGTCAATGGAGAAGGGGCACAATAAGCCACTTTCAGTCTTGTCATTGCAATATATTTCTCTTTCAACAAACCTAGAGGTAGTTCTTTTGAAAGAAACATGCTGTGAATTTCACGAAGTTCTTGCGTAAAAACAGAGGAGTTGTCAAAATATGATTGATATTGCCATTTTAATTGGATCCGCATTGAGAAAATGATTGTTTCCTTTTTTCTTGTGCATCCCACAGGTCATAAATGTTGATGGAACAATGAGGAAAACCCTCCTAGAAGATAAGCTTCCACATATATTTGGGTTCACGCTGCTGGGAGATTACATCTACTGGACTGACTGGCAGAGACGAAGCATTGAAAGAGTTCACAAGATAAAGGCTAGCAGAGACATCATTATTGATCAGCTGCCAGATTTAATGGGCCTTAAAGCAACAAGTGTTACCAAAGTGTTTGGTAAGCATGAGCAACCATAGGATGGATCTATAGTAGTTTCTAGATGGGCTTGCTTTCATTAAGCAACTGTTGATCACGTGTAATGAGAATTACTGTGGTCATTTTAAAGGAAAACTGCACCTGTTGTTTGTAAAGTTGGGAAAATACGGTGTTGCAAAATACGTACGGGCTTCCAGTTTTTAGTGACATTTGACATAAGTCTTCCACAGCTTGCACTATACTCCTTGAATTTTTGTGAGGAGAATTTTATTCCTGCCTCCAATCTATTGGGATCATTACTTCTGGTGCTCACAGAATTGCTCCATTTTCTGTTGCTCTTTTCTTCCGGTACAAAGTCCCAGTGATGTTCAGCTGGCAGAATACTTTTTACTATGCCAGGTGGAACTTTGCCTCAAAGCACATGGCACTTAACTATTAACTTTAACACCTAAATTGTGCTTAAATCTTAACAATTAAATCTTGCCCTTAGCATGGGATCAGTAGCTGGAGCTCCGTATTCTTCCACTGCACCTGCTGAAAGGTGCAGCCAGTGTTTTAGGTCCTTTGCTAGCATTCAGCAGAGGAGTATGTTATGGGACCTCCTGGCTTCAGTAGTATCTCATGAGAGGTGCGTGTTCACCGCAGGTCTGTCTACTACCTGGAACACTATAGCCTGGGCATAGCAGTAAATGGATTTGTTGGTCGGCTATTAGAATTACTGAGAATAGTCGCAACAGAATCACGTAAAGTAGGTTGTCAGATTACGCCCTGCCAGTACATGGATTTCCAGCCTTTCAGGAAGCAGGATAATCAAGTCCTCAAGCTGCAAGTTCCGGCATCAGTCTGAAATATGTATGCCCTAAAAGGGAAAATGAAAAGAAACTTGGTTGAGACTGACCTTGGAGATTTTTTTTTGTGGTGGCAGTCTTTCATTACCTAAATCCTCGGTTCCAGCAGATGGAGAAAGTCACTCATTTTATCTTTTGGTTCTTACTTTCCACATTCCCTCCCCATATGGTCATGGCTGTTCACACGAAAAAATAAGTGTGAGACTGTGGTGATCTTGTTGGAACTGCTTCTGCTAATGAGTCTTCTCAGCTTTAAATTGCACAGCTGGGAAAGAACTGCAGATATCCAGCTCTTTTCTCATTGTTTTGTATCATGGAACATTTGTAAAACTGGTGGTTTTAAAGACATACGAGGATGGGGTACTTGGCCAAAAATAACCAAGCTGAACATGTATGTGGTTACCTGCCTTCAGTGAAGGAATTTAATCTTTGAGGAAACTAGAAGGGTATGTTTGTAGCTGTTATTTGTACTATAGGAGGGATAGGACCAGCTTCCTAATCCTTGGGTAGAAGGAAGGAGACAGTTTCAAATGGGTTTTTTTTTAGAATTCCCTGTTGACAACCCATAATTATGTTGTGTTTCTGTTCAGCTCCCCCATCCCCTTTCCCCCCTACCTCCACAGTGCACCGATATCTGTGTTGTTTTGGTTTTTTTTAAGGAACTAATTCATGTGCAGAGAACAACGGAGGCTGCAGCCATCTGTGTTTCTTTACACCCCAGGAGACCAGGTGTGCCTGTCCCATTGGCCTTGAGCTGTTGAGTGACATGAAGACTTGCATCATTCCTGAAGCCTTCTTAGTTTTCACAAGCAGAGCAGCAATTCATAGGATTTCCCTTGAAACCAATAATAATGATGTTGCTATTCCTCTTACTGGAGTCAAGGAAGCATCCGCTCTGGATTTTGATGTCTCTGATAACAGAATCTATTGGACTGATGTTAGTTTGAAGGTATTACTGACATGTGAATTCCCTGAATATAAAGCCACAGAGCAGTTACTTTGATCTAACAAAGGCCTCTGTTACATGATCTGTCATGCAGTTGTTAATGTTGTCGTTGAATTGCATCCAAGGGGACTCTTGGAGATGAAGACTGTTGCATTGTTGAATGCACAGCTGGGTGACAGGCATCTTCCTGCTTCAAATAAAAGTCCAAAGTAGGGCCTGCTCATACTCAAATGCCTAAGTCTTGGATGCTGCATGTGTTGCATCCATATATGTATCTATTGTAGAAAAGCTGTTTTCATGTCACATAGTAGAGTACTTTAAACATCGAACTTGGCAACCCCCCGAGCTTTCTATCTTCTTCCAGTTTTGACTTGGAAGGCAATCTTACTCAACATTAACATTTGGCAACTGAACTTTGGATTGTCTGTGGCTCCAGCTTGGCACAGAAAGGCCAGGGAACTTGTCCAGTCCCCTCCACACTGTGTTAAGTCCCCACCTGCCCCCAGTTCTATCTCAGTGTGTTTCCCGGGAGTTTGACATTTCCTGTGACATGTTTGGTTCACATCTAGGTACATGCTAAAGTGAGTATTGTGCTGTTGCTCAGTGTTACTTTGCTTTTTGAAGTGAATTAAGTAATAGTAGGAAATGACAGATAGACCTTGCTGGAACTGAATTCCTCTGTTTAGCCTCTTAATAGGTTTTCCAAGAGCAATCAAAGTTTCCTTGCCAATGTGCCTAAGCCGTAATAGGGAAAAGCTCACTTTTAGTGACTGCAGGGCATGTGCAGTTTCCATAGCCTCCCTGTGAAGACTACGGAGGGTTGTGCTTCAGCGTTAACAGTGCTGCTTGTGGCGTGGATACCTTTCTGTCAGGAACGGTGCCAATGTAATAAATTAGCATACTGCAGACACAGTTACTAAATAAATCTCACACAAGCACGTGGAGAGCTGGAGCTATGGCTGTCTTACCCATTTGTGGTGGAAAATACATTACTTCAACTGTGTCAATGCATAGGTCCCAGTCTACACAGAACTGGAAAACCTTTTATGTGTTTGTGGCCTCCTGAATTATCCAGCATACTGTATTTTCACATACATATCAGTGTATGTTTCGGCATGTCTGGGTTTTCATCCCCCTTGTCGCCCCACCTCCTGCCGCGTAGCAGCAGGTAGCGTACCTTCAGAGCCCATAGTTATCTCCCTGTCCTTTGGTGACCACCGCTTCCCTGATCTCCTCCTGCCTCTGGTTAGATGAGAACTCACTTTCAAAAAGGGATTATACTTCTCCTGAGATGTGGGTTATACCTGTAAAAATACACCTTTAAAAATCGAAAATGTCTCTTACCCTGATACATTCATTTATCAAATTATAAAGAAATTAATAGCTGAAATATTAGCAGGCATGTAGAATGATTGCTTAGTGTTGATAACAAGGGTGGGTAATTGTACATTGGTCCTGGAAGTTACCAATGATTTACCTGGGGGTTGTGTCAGTGCTTCTTGTTAGGAGTGGTTTATTTATATGTGTGCAGTCCTTGCCCTATGACTTGGTTTGTTGAGTGTGCATCGCTAAAATGTAGATAGGATTAGCAAACTTGCTGATCATGAGAAACAATTTAATTTGGATTCCTCTGAATTGAGATCTGTTTCTGAGACTTAAAACATTACAGTGAATTAAGTCATTAAAAAAAAAACTTTTTTGTGTGCAAATAGAAGAGAAGGGGAAGGGGCAAGGAAGAATCTGCAGATACATAGTGCTTTCTGAAAACCATAACCTTTTAAGAGGTCTTGGACTGGTCATCAGAAACCACTAGCTTTCTGAAAATTCGGGTCTTAACCCGTGAATTGCTACATCTCTTTTGACAACAGAAACCGATTTTAAAAAACGTAACGCTGGCTGATTTTTTTTTTTTTACTGATTTGTTTTTGTATATTAACTTCATAATAATTACTTCTTTTTATATCAGTGGGGTATCCGTAAAGGCTGTAATATTTTCACACAATTGTTTTCCAGACCATAAGCCGAGCTTTCATGAATGGGAGCTCTGTTGAACATGTGGTTGAGTTTGGGCTAGATTATCCTGAGGGAATGGCTGTAGACTGGATGGGGAAGAACCTCTACTGGGCTGATACTGGAACCAATCGCATTGAAGTAGCCCGCCTGGATGGACAGTATAGGCAGGTCCTTGTGTGGAAGGACTTGGACAACCCAAGGTCTCTGGCTCTTGATCCTACGAAAGGGTAAGAGACAGTGTTGTTTTTCAAAGCTTTTTGTGCATATTCTTGTACATGACAAGTTAATTGAAAAGACAATAAACGCTCCACAACCCACTGGGTTACAGTGAAATATTAAAAACTGTCAATCATATTTTTCTGCCTTTGTCTAAAAAGGGAATAATGCTATAATACTGCACAAAACCACACAGGTTATTCCTTTTTTTTTTAAAAGAACTGAAAATAAATTTAGAAAAATCAAAGCATGCAGCTAAACACAATCTTACCTAGCTGATGTTCTCTTTTTGTTCCATTTCTCATCGCAGATACATGTACTGGACTGAATGGGGAGGTAAACCTAGGATTGTTCGAGCATATATGGACGGAACAAACAGCATCACTTTGGTGGATAAAGTGGGTCGTGCCAATGACCTCACTATTGATTACACCGACCAAAGGCTATATTGGACTGACTTAGACACAAGCATGATTGAATCATCAAATATGCTAGGTAATCTCGTGTTATGTTACACCAGCCAGTACAGAAATAGGCACTGACCATAGTAAAGCAGTTGAATAATATGAAATTGTAATAATATAATTCATATTAAATCTGTGTGTATATTTTTCTTATGAGAGGAAACAGAGAGTTAAATGTTTAAGGACATTAAAAAAAAGCTTCCTAAATTAATAACCATACGATGGTTTATAGTGATGGTGAGATATGATGTCATTTCTCTGTATTGATATGAACCTGCCTGTGTTTTACCAAAGCAGAGATGACCCCTGAGTTTCTGAAAGTGAGGACAACTTACAGGTTCACCGTAAGCCACCCCTGACTTTTCAGTCTCGATACTAATTTTCTCTTGAAGCATTACCTCTGTTTCCAGCTTCAGTCGAGTTGCATTAATTCAAAACCAAAATACTGCCACATTTCCTGCAGTCTGAAAGGTTGCGCAGCTGCTTCTGTAGTGTATCGTAACATGGTTTTGTACACAACTTTACACATTTTCATATCTTCCATTGGAATTTCATTTATATATGTAAGGGGTGTGCTCAGATTTACTTAAACTTTCACATTGGTATTGACATGATAACTACTGGATAAAAGAAGGGAGTTTTATTTTCTGCAGCTGACGTAGAGCTTTTGTATGGTCCAGATGTTTTGTAATGTAAATATTAAAAGGTTTTCAAGGTTTTAGCTGAGGCAGATATGAATTCCTTTTTGAGAAAACAGTTTATGTAAGTTTCCAAATGCGCACAGTGAATCAATGGTAGAATCCAAAATGGAATCCAGAAGCTCCTGACCTGACATCCCATCCCTGTTCCATTTCCAAGGAGAGGCTTTTGTGAGATGGGAATTAACTCCTCTGGGATTCCAATGTAAAAATCAAAGTTTACGTGGCAGAACATACGGTATTTAAGCAAACTCATACAGGATTGTTACAGCAATGCTCTGGTCGATGACATATATAATTTCCCTGCAACTCTTTTTTGTATGTTTGTTTTAATCTGTGAAAAGCTACCATTAGAGTGAGGTGGGCTTTTTTTTTTTTTTTTTTTTGAGGTGGAATTGTGTGTGCATATCTTCAGAGTATAGAGAATCTACTAAGGCCAGGAAAACAGAGAGAGAGAGATGCAGTTTTGGATTCCAAGGCTATTCACTGGTTTTGCATTTCTTGTATTCGTTGCTTTGGGATGACAATGGCTGAATGGATGTTACTGTTTAGAAATTGCAGTAGGATTGGTTCTTTAGCTAGAGTGGGTTTTTTTCCATCCAGAGTGCATGATCTATCAAAACTCTCACTAAGTTTCAGCATTATTCTTAGAGAGACAAAATAGCCAGAGGCAAGCTTGAGCTAGAAACTGATTGTGGCATTGAGAAGAAATATTGAAATAATTTGTGGTAAATTAAGCTGGTTCTAAAGCTGAACCTACTGTTAACATTTATTTGTGGTAAGAAGGTTGAAGGATGAGCACTGAAGCTAACAATGTTGTATGATGTCTTTTTAGCTAGCAGATTCTAAAGACTCGGGTAGACTTCTAGCAAGTGGGCTCATCGGTTAAGGAAATGCTATTAGACTTGGCCTATGTTATGCAGTGCTGGTCTCCTTGCCAGGAGAGGTCTGAATGAGTGTTGCTGATAGAAACACCTACCCCACCAGCAATTAATAAAGCACTCTTAAGTGGATAAATTAATGCTGTTCCAGCTTAATTTTGGACATTATAAACATTGCCCAGCAGGAAAAAAAAATCACTCTCTTGGGAGATTTTCCTCCATCTACCAACTATGAAAATTAATTTAGACAGCTTATCTGCTTCCTTCAAAAGAGCCTATTCCCTGAATTCATAACTGTGGACCAGAATTGCTCTAAGTTAAAGTACCTGAGAGTGTGCAGGGTATCTGTGCCCCTGACTTGGACACTTTAGATGTCTAAAAGTAGTTGGGAAGGTTGCCTCTGTATTTAGTTTTGGTGGTTTATAGGGAAATGGCTGCATGTTCTAGTTTTGGGGTTTTTCATTCTTTCTCCAGTCTTGGCCAAATGGGAGAGGGCATAATGGAAAGTAGGGCAGAGAAAGAATAATTAGGTGTCCTGTAGAATCTAACATTGGACGTTTGTTTGAGGCAGGAGGAGATGATGCTAATGAAGGCTACATCTTCATTTGGTGTGAAGTGACAGAGGTTCATAGAGGTTTATGCTTGAAAATGTTTAGGAAGGTGATGTACAATAAGACTTTATCTACTTTAGTATTGCATCTCTGGAAAAGGCCATCTAATGCTCTAGAAGGTGTTAAATGTCTTGTGAATGTTGCTAACTGAGCCACTGAGTGTGGGAGTATTGGGATTTCTGCCAAACAAATGGTTTCCTAATCTCTTGGGGTAGCTGTGTGTTAAATTGCACTGCAAAAGATTTGTGCTTCTTGAAAACCAGATGTTTCTCTGTGAATCTCAAGTTTGTTGTGTGTTGTTGCATTTGTGCATATTAACTGGTATTTTTTATTGGCCTAAGTGCTTCCTGGAGCTGATAGCATTCTTGAATATGTTTTCCAATACCTATTTGGGATGATGTCGTGGTTTAACCCGGCTGGCAACTAAGCACCACGCAGCCGCTCGCTCACTCCCCCCCTCCCTCAGTGGGATGGGGGAGAGAATCGGGAAAGGGAAAAAAGGTTAGAGCCGAGGGCTGAGATAAAGACAGTTTAATAAGAGAAAATAATAATAATAGTAATAATGAGAATGATAACAAAATATACAGAATATACAAAACGAATGATGCACAATGCAATTGCTCACCACCCGCCGACCAATGCCCAGCCTGTCCCGAGCAGCGATCACTACCCAAGCGACCGACCGACCCACCAACCCCCCTGAGCATGACGTTCTATGGTATGGAATAGCTCTTTGGACAGTTTGGGTCCTAGCTGTGCTGTACTCCCAGCTTGTTATGCACCTGGCCGAGCAGGAGAAGCTCAAAAAGTCCTTGAGCAGTCTGAGCACTGCTTGGCAACAACTAAAAACATCAGAGTGTTATCAACATTCTTCTAGTACTAAATCCAAAGCACAGCACTATGCTAGCTTCTGTGAAGAAAATTAACTCTATCCCAGCCGAAACCAGGACAGATGATAAGCATGAGACACGTAGAGTAGTATTGATTTAAATGACAATACACTGGTACAGTTTCAAATTGCTCTATAGGCAAGAGGGTATCAGGATAAGGTTTTTGAATGCAAGTGTTTAGGTTACCTCTTGAGCTTAATACTGAACCCCATGATGCTCACTTGGGAAACGAGGTTTTATTTTAAAAAGGGAAGAAAAAAACTTTTTCCTGATGCCAGTTACACTCTTAATTTCATGATTTGAGAATTGTCCTTTAGTTGATTGTCCTTATTTTTGCAGGACAAGAACGGGAAATCATAGCAGATGATCTACCTCATCCATTCGGATTAACCCAATACAGTGACTACATCTACTGGACAGACTGGAATCTTCACAGCATAGAAAGAGCAGACAAGACCAGTGGGAAGAACAGGACACTTATTCAGGGCCATCTGGATTTTGTGATGGATATATTGGTCTTCCATTCTTCACGTCAGGATGGCTTGAACGATTGTGTGCAAAATAACGGCCATTGTGGTCACTTGTGCCTTGCCATACCAAATGGATTTAGGTGTGGCTGTGCTGCTCATTATACCTTGGATCCTAACAGCAGGAACTGTAGTTGTAAGCCTT
This sequence comes from Gorsachius magnificus, assembly GCA_034008185.1. Classification (NCBI taxonomy): domain Eukaryota; kingdom Metazoa; phylum Chordata; class Aves; order Pelecaniformes; family Ardeidae; genus Gorsachius; species Gorsachius magnificus. The sequence goes on along the minus strand of CM067086.1, from coordinate 2,659,556 downwards.
TTTGTTTCCTATTATATTCTTCAGGGCTTGTGGCTCCCAGGTCCTTATGGTCCCTTTCAGTGTAGAAAGGGAAAGGATATCACAAGTGCATTTCAAAGGTTTTAAAGGTGATTTTAAAATATGAGGACAAAGTATGGAGTTTTATGTCCATTTTTGTGACATGAATTAGGGCTAAAGATTTGTATTTCAAATCTTAGAAATAACAGCACTGTCAAGTCTGTTCTTTCTTGTTTTACTAAAAGTGCTTTCTGGGTAATTCTAGCTTTCTAGTGAAGCTTTCCCAGACCTTACCTAAGTGTGTAGGTGGGTGGAAGAAAAATTCTAAACAAAAAATGTCTTTTTCTCTCAAGTGTTTAATAAAGTCAGCAAAAATAACATCCACTAAAATGGACTCCTAAGTAGTCTGCGCAACGTGCAAATGCACTTGAAATTCAAATGTTTGGCTTCCCCCTGCATGCGATGAGCCTGCCAGTTCACTGGTTGTCCAATAAGAATTTAAGTTTCTAGTAAATATATCAGATGAATAGAAAATGGACTGTTGACTTAAAAAAAATAAACCAACAAAGCTTCGGGCTTCCCGGCACAGTAGCATGTAAGGAAGTTTTAACTGGATGAAAGGATGGGTTTATGAAAGGCAGGTCCTGCTTCACTGACCTGATCTCCTTCTATCACAAGATGACCCACCTAGTGGACGAGGGAAAGGCTGTGGATGTTATCTACCTGCACTTTAGTAAAGCCTTTGATGCTGTTTCCCACAGCATTCTCCTGGAGAAACTGGTTTCTCATGGCTTGGACAGGCGTGCTCTTTGCTGGGTGAAAATCTGGCTGAATGGCTGGGCTCAAACTATTGTGGTGAACGGAGTTAAATCCAGGTGGCAGCTGGTCACAAGTGGTGTTCCCCAGAGCTCAGTGTTGGGGCCAGTTCTCTTTAATATATTTATCAATGATGTGGACAAGGGGATCAAGTGCACCCTCAATAAGTTTGCAGACCACACCAAGCTGGTCCAGAGTCTTGATCTGCTGGAGGGTAGAAAGGCTCTTCAGAGGGACCTGGACAGGCTGGTTTGATGGGCTAAGGCCAATTTTATGAGATTCTATAAGGCTCAGTGCTGAGTCCTGCACCTGGGTCACAACAACCCTATGCAACGCTATAGGCTTGGGGATGACTTGCTGGAAGGCTGCCCAGTGGAAAAGGACCTGGGGTGTTGATCGACAGCTGGCTAAATGTGAGCTGGCAGTGTGCCCAAGTGGCCAAGAAGGCCAAAAGCATCCTGGCTTGTATCAGAAATAGCATGGCCAGCGGGACTAGGGAAGTGATGGTCCCTTTGTACTCGGCACTGGTGAGGCTGCACCTCAAATACTGTGTTCAGTTTTGGGCCCCTCGCTACAGGAAAGACACTGATGTGCTGGAGTGTGTCCAGAAAAGGGCAATGAAGCCGGTGAGGGGTCTGGAGCACAAGTCTGATGGGGAGCAGCTGAGGAAACTGGGGTTGTTTAGTCTAGAGAAGAGAAGGCTGAGGGGAGAGCTTATCGCCCTCTACAACTATCTGAAGGGAGGTTGTAGCCAGGTGGGTCTTGGTCTCTTCTTCCAAGTAACTACCAACAGGACAAGAGGAAACAGCCTCAAGTTGTGTCAAGGAGGGTTTAGATTGGATATTAGAAAAATTTTCAAAATTTCAAAACGTTGTCAAGCATCGGTTGAGTCCCCGAGGTATTTAAAAGATGTGTACTTAGTGGCACTTAGGCATGTGGTTTAGTGGTGGATTTGGCAGTGTTAGGTTAACAGTTGGGCTTAATGATCTTAAAGGTCTTTTCCCACCTGAATGTTTTGATGATTCTATGATAATGTAGGAAAACCTGTGACTGTGTATTGCCCGCTGTCACTGGAGTTACTTAAATTCCACGTGGGGAACATAGTTATTTTATAATAAGAAAAGAAAATACTTTCTGGGTGGGGTTGTCCACATTTACCCTCCAGAAGTACACAAATAAACATTTTTAACTTAATAGTAAAAATCTCCAATTTTTAATTACCTTTGTTTTCGTTGTGAACATAATTGTGTCTCTGTGATTTTATCCTAAATATTCTTTGTCTTCTGTGGGGGTGTATTTTTGACAGGGTGAGTTGCATTTTCTTACGCATTCTGGTTTGCCTTGTTCCAGCCCCTGCCAGCTTCCTGTTGTTTAGCCAGAAATCTGCAATCAGCCGGATGATACCAGACGATCAGCAAAGTCCAGATATCATCCTGCCTATGCATGGTCTAAGGAATGTCAAGGCTATTGATTATGATCCCTTAGATAAATTGATCTACTGGGTGGATGGACGTCAGAATATTATAAAAAGAGCCAAGGATGATGGCACTCAGGCAAGTTTACATGGTGTATGTGGTTTTGTGTCAGGCTTTTCTTGTGCTTTGTACCTTTGTGCTTTGACCTTCCCCTTCCGTCCCCTGCACCAAGGAATCATCAGTTTAAACTTTACTCTTGCCAGCACTTGTTCATGTTTATTCTATTTATATGTGAAAATTACTGAAGGCTTTTAGGATCGTGATTTTAATTTATACACAAAAGAAGTGTGATAGAATATAGTACATCATATGTATCTGAAACTATAAGCCTTGAATTGCAATCTTTAGTTAAGGATGGGCACTGAAGTAGGGCAGACTCACTATTTATACTCAGGACAGATAAATCGTATCCTGAAATCAAAATTGCGCATGCCAATTGTGTGATACTATTGGCATCATTGTAAAGCTCTCTCAGAATGAAAACTCTCGGCTATTCAAGCTGTAGTTAAACCCTGAGTGAACCCTGGTGAGACCCCACCTGGAGCACTGTGTCCAGTTCTGGGCTCCCAGATTCAAGAAAGATGAGGAACTCCTAGAGAGAGTCCAGAGGAGGGCAACAAGGATGATAAAGGGACTGGAGCATCTCCCCTGTGAGGAAAGGCTGAGGGAGCTGGGCTTGTTCAGCCTGAAGAAGAGAAGACTCAGAGGGGACCTCATCAACACATACAAATATCTTAAGGGTGGATGTCACGAGGACGGAGCCAGACTCTTCTCAGTGGTGCCCAGCGCCAGGACAAGGGGCAATGGGCACAAACTGAAACATAAGAGGTTCCAGTTGAATATGAGGAAAAAATTCTTTACTTGGAGGGTGACTTTGAGGCTGCCCAGGGGGGCTGTGGCGTCTCCTTCTCCAGAGATATTCAAAGCCCGCCTGGACGATGTCCTGTGCACCCTGCTCTGGGTGAGCCTGCTTGAGCAGGGGGGTCGGGACTGGGTAATCTCCCGAGGTCCCTTCCAACCCTTGCCATTCTGGGATTCTGTGATTCTGTGAACGTAGAGTTGATTGCGGTGCCAAATAGGGACAGGCTTATGCACATGCTTGATTATTTTGCGCTAGTTACTCACACAGCCACAGAAAGAAGTGTACTGCTCTTCCAGGCAGTGTTATGTGTTAACATAGCTTCACTCCCAGGTCAAGATAACAGATTCTTTAAAAACTGTGTTTTGAATAAGAATATAAAATAAAATGGAGAATGGCCAAGTTATATTTTCCTAGTTCTTGGGCAGTCATATCTAAACAATATGACATGATATCAATCAAAATGCACTGGTCTCTTCATGCATCTAAGGACTCAGAGGTTTTACGGTTTCCTTTAAAGGAAGACATGGCAATTTTAATTTTTGGCCATTTCTTTTAAGATTGGGAGGAGGTATGTTGGGCTGAGACGCTAGCTGGGTTGTGGATGAATTTTGAAGAAGTTTTGCTCTTGCTTCTTGGGATTGTGCTAGGTGCTAAGTGTTGTAGTCTAGCTTCTCTTTGGCACTTGCCAGGTGCAAATTGCAATGGAGATTCATTTGCTCTGTGTATTCTTCTACCTTGGTCAGACAGCTTTGAAGATGCAAATCCCCTACAAATTTTGACTTTCCAATTTTCACTAACCATATTTACTTAATTTTGCTAAATCGTGCTGTTTGCAGATGATGCATATGAATTTCATACCTGGGTAATGTTACCTTTGATTTTGGGAAAAGAATTATTTTTTTGTTTCTAGTCAAGACAAAATAGGGGTAAAGCTTTACATAAAAAGAAAAAAGCCTGTATATGACTATGCAGAACTTGGAGGCTTAAAACCAAATTGTGGAAATATGACCTTCACGGGTAATGCAGTGTTGGGTAATTCATTTGACTTAAGCTGACTTAAGCTGAGCATGGAATGGTGTCTTCAGCTTTCTTGACCCATATGAATTTTTTTTCTGGTACCATTTTTGTGTTTGGATTGGGAGCACCACATTAGGATACTTAAGGAAGCCACTGCTTTCCCCTCACCGTTATCATGTCACCAGAAGCAGTCACCTTTGCAGGCTACTTTGATGTTGGGAGTCCTGCCCGCAGTATTACTATCCCAATAGCACTGGCATTGGCTGTACGCTAGTGGAACCTGTGTGACATTAAACAAACAACAGAAAGGTTATTTTCCTTTACAGATTTTTTTTATATCATAGAATCATAGAATGTTTTGGGTTAGAAGGGACCCCTAGAGGTCATCTAGTCCAACCCCATATATGCTCTAGTGCTCTTCATAGAAATAAAGTATTGTAGTCTACGTTAGTATTCACCATGGAGTTAAAAAGTATGTTAGTTAGATTGGGAGGGCTTGAGGGTTATGATTCCAGCAACTTGGCAATAATGTCAAGTTTTGTAAGGTCCATCATAAAGACATGAGGGTAAAAGCAAGGTAATGTTGTTAGTATGGGTGTGAGACAGAGCTGTAGCCATTTGACATGTAAGCAAACAGAACCAAGCTTCATTAAAATATTTTAGTTTTTAAGAGAAGCCAGCACTTAAAGAAAATCAATATCTACTACACCACAAATAATAAAGTAAGGAGACTTTGACAAGAGAGAGAGATTTGTTCAGCTGACTGTATAACCATGCAGGTCTGGCCAGAAGGCTGCCTTGGTTCTTGCATGGTTTCATTCAAGATTGTTCCGTGCATAAACATTCACTAGTGTTTTCTTCCATCTCCTGCTAATTAACTCTACTTATAGGAGGCCCCGCAAGTGCTTTCTGGGGGGTTTTGCATGATCTTACAGGTTTTGTCCAGATGTTTTTCCTCTAATCTGCAGTTTGAATCAAATCTTTTTTTGTTAAGCTTTATTCCATTTCTTGTAGTTGTTGCTTCCTAGTGGGTGGTTTTAGGTGTTTCTGGACAGTCAGGTAGGTAAATAGTACTTTCTGTGCAATCAGTGTTCTTCAATCAATAATCAGAATAATTACTGGAAATTGTTCCCCATCCGTTGTCTCGCAGCCTTTCACTGTCATGAGTACTCCAAACCAAAGCCAGAACCCAGAGAAGCAGCCCCATGACCTCAGCATCGATATATACAGCCATACCTTGTACTGGACCTGTGAGGCCACAAATTCCGTCAATGTCCACAGGCTGAATGGCGAGTCCATTGGGATGGTGCTGCGAGGGGATCACGACAAGCCCAGAGCCATTGTAGTGAACGCGGAGCGAGGGTGAGATTCCTTTCTGTACCTTGTGCATAGCACTATGTGTGCGTGAATCTTGTGTTACATCTGTATATTTTAAAAAGGAGAATTTTTTGCACGTTCGATTGCTCAGGATGACTGCTTGTCCCATTCTGGCTTTTAAAGGTATCCGGCTTTCTTTTCATGTTCTCTCCTTTGCTGCCTCCTCTAGTGTGCCGACTTAGATGTCTACATGCCCATATCGTTGATCATAGTGAGGGACTAACCCAGGTGGGGAAAGCCCAGCAAAACCACCTTACGCTGTTTGCTGCTGTCATGGTTTAACCCGGCTGGCAACTCAGCACCACGCAGCCGCTCGCTCACTCCCCCCTTCCTTCAGTGGGATGGGGGAGAGAATCAAGAAGAAAAAAAAGGTTAGAGCCGTGGGCTGAGATAGAGACAGTTTAATAAGAGAAAATAATAATAACAGTAATAATGAGAACGGTAAGAGAATATACAGAATATACAAAACAAATGATGCACAACGCAATTGCTCACCACCTGCCGACCGATGCCCAGCCCATCCCCAGCCACGATCACTCCCCGAGCCCCGATCACTCTCCCCGCAACCGACTGACTAACCCCCCCCCCAAGCATGACATTCTATGGTCTGGAATAGCTCTTTGGTCAGTTTGGGTCAGCTGTCCTGGCTGTGTTCCTTCCCACCTTGTTATGCACCTGGCCGAGAAGCTCAAAAAGTCCTTGAGTAGTCTCAGCACTACTTAGCGACAACTAAAAACATTAGTGTGTTATCAACAATTTTGTAGTACTAAATCCAAAACACAGAACTATGCCAGCTACTATGAAAAAAATTAACTCTATCCCAGCTGAAACCAGGACAGCTGCGTGAGTGCACAGCCCTGCTACCTAAGACGAAAACCAGGAGAGTTTACGCTGTGTTTATATCAGCTGGGGATCTGGCTCATAAAATGTTTGGTCATCATAAAACAAATGTTTCCATGAAAAAAGAGAGCTCTCGTGTGTGATACAGCTATTCCTGCTAATGTAACAGTATAAAGTTAAAAAAACAAACACACCCCCTATGTTCTGTACATTTTTAAGTTAGTTCTGCCTTCATGTGTATCTCAAAAACTTCTGAAATGAATGGAAACAGGTAGGATGCACTCGAGTGATTTCCCACAGGGAGAAAATACGTTGGTTTGCTGCAAAGCTGTTTTGGTTAGATTTGGCAGACCCCATCCCCACTTCATGTGGTTAGTAGCTAAATTCTTAGAGGTCAGAGATGGTACTTTACTGTTCTCTTTAATAAGTTAGAGGCTTAAATCCCAATTTACTGCTAAATTGCTTACCATGTGCTTGACAGATGTCGAATGACAATATTTCACGTAACTGTGTGGATGCAGTAGTACCCAGCAACTCTATCTGAAGCATTTATAGGATTGGTATTTTATACAGTACTCAGTGTACTCTGCACAGTTCAAAAGCTGGTGTGGGGAGAGGGGGATTAGAGGAAAGACGATAATCTTATTGGGACTAAGTCACTTGGACATAGTTTGTATTCATAAAAGCTTATCTGCTTTCTCCATTAAAATGAGAGTTTGGGTTCGCTGAGCTCTCAAACTCTCAACTTCTCTAGTCAGGTTTTCAAATGATTTAGCGATAAAGTTTTTAAATCAAAAGAGGGAGAGATAGGGGAGAGACTATGCTGAACACTGACTACCTGGGCGAGCTGAATGAGTGATCTGTGTACGGAACTTCTTCCGCCTTAGTTCCAGAAATCCTTCCCTCCACCTCTCCCTTGGCTGCACGTTCCGACTGCTGCCTCTCCTCCTTGTGCCATCACGAAAGGCCATGCAGCAACGTGTTAGGAGGTTTGCCCATGTTATCCACCAACTGAGAAAACAGTGGCCTTCTCCCTGAAGGAGTTCTCAGTTCATCACTTGTGTGCAAAGGTGCCTCCCTCCCTTCTGAAGCTCTCAGCTAAGCAGCCGGTGGCTTTGTCCGCAGGTACATGTATTTCACCAACATGCAAGAGCGAGCTCCCAAGATTGAGCGTGCAGCCCTTGATGGCACAGAGAGAGAAGTGCTTTTTACAACTGGGTTGATCCGACCAGTAGCACTGGTGATTGACAACAAACTTGGAAAGCTTTTCTGGGTGGATGCAGATCTGAAGCGCATCGAAAGCTGTGACTTGTCAGGTATGTGTTAAACATTTGGAGCAGAGCGCGTGCATGTATAGGGCATCATTCCCTCTTTGATGCTGACCCCAGTAACTTCTGTCTCCACTGTTGCCAGCTCTGTGTAGGCAGTCACAGACAACAATTGCTGGTGGGCTCCCGTCTTTGATGTGATTGGAATAAACATGTCTGTCATGATTGCCACCCTCCAAGAGAGCCATTTGACCTTTGATATGTTCTGAAAGTAACTCTTGCAAGATCAGGTTTAAATAGGTGTTGCCAGTCATGGAACCCCTAAATCACCTCCCCCATGCCCCTATTTTTTCCTTATGGTTTGAAAAGTTTGCATAACTCTTCAATTTTTCTTTCTCTGGAGTTTACAATTTAGTAAATCAAGGTAGCTTGAAAAACAAACTGAAGGGGAGTGGCTTTCTTCTAAGATGGATGATAAGACAGCTCATCTGGAATATCAGTGTTGCAAAACAGTGGAGAGATGTCAACTCATTGCAGTTTTCCCATATTAGTAAAATAAAGCATTACTCCACGTCCATAGCAACAGCACCAGAGAAAGCGCTGCTCATCACTGACTTTTAAAAGCACTTGATAGTGCTGAAGAAGCTATAAAATTGCTGTGGTGAAATCATGCTTTGTTTTCAGTTACTATTTTTTTAAGTAGAGGATTTGTTTGTCCTTGCAGCTTAACTTTCTTTACATTTACGTATCGATTTCCATCTTAAAAAGATGACACATCCGTTTCATTCTGGGAATCAAAGTATTTAATTACTATGGAAATGCAACACTTTTTTACTTGTAACATGTTTTCTTTTTTTCTAACCATCTCTGTTGAAAATATCCTTTTATTTTTTCAGATTGAGTTTTTCATTTTGATCATTCCTCTAAACAACAATTTTCTGGTGTCATCCAGTGCAATAGGTGCCTTTTGCCTCTCCTTTAAAAATTATTGATTAATAATTTTGGACTGTCATTTACTCAAGAGAAAATCCAATGTAATTATAGTATAGATTAATCACCTTATCCAGTGCTATCTCCAACAGCTTCCCAAATCACCCATGTTCAGCTTTTTGCAGATAAGGGAGAAAAAAGGTGATGTTTGCTGTACACCCCCAACAAACATTGAATGTAGCCTGGTTTAGGCCTGGATTTGGGAGGCTGTTCAAACAGGCTAGGATTCTGTTAGCCTCCAGGTGCCACCTGATGCCTCGTGTATTCATGGTGCCTTTGGGATATCCTTCAGGAAACCAGCTTGACTTGTATTTTTAAATGGATGAGCAATTTAGCACTTAAAAATCATGAAGGCAGAAGGAGTTTTCTTTATATTGAGTTGAAATGAGGCTTTCCGATTTTCGTGGTATCTTGAATGCAGCTCAGAAATGTACTTTTGGGTTAAAATGTGAGGCTGAGTCTGGCAAAAGGGCAGTCGTCTTTGAAAATCCAATGACACTGAAGTTCATGGAAACTAAGGGTGCTCAGCAGATTGCAGGGCAAATGAACAAAGTGTCCTGTGCTTTGTTCACTGAGAACTTTCTGTCAAAATGTTGCCTGGTATTTCTAAATTTTAAGACCTGTTTAGGAGAAGACAAAGAACATCTCGGGAACAGCACTGCTAGAGAGTAGGACTAAGGGTCAGGCTCGGTGCCCATTCAGTTAAATTAGCACAGGCGTGTCTATTCTGTTCTTTTACTTTTTACAAGAGTAAAATCTGGGGAGCGTGTACAATCATAGACACATCAGATTGCAACCAGGACTGTACTCTCACATAGAGTTCATGCAGGTTTCTTCTGAAAATTGAAGGAAAAAAAGATGTCTTCCTCATTGGTTGGGAAACAAAAGAAATTCAGGGCTAAATAATTAAAACCCCAGTTGCAATTTCTGATCTCTCTACAACTAAATTCGATTTGAATGCATGCTGTTTGTCATGACAGTAAAGCAAGAGTCATGGCAGGTGGTAATTTTATGTGCAAAACATAAAGTCTGGAGCAGAGGAGGCTGAGGGGAGCCCTTATCGCCCTCTACAGCTGCCTGACAGGAGGGGGGAGCGAGGTGGGGGTCGGCCTCTGCTCCCTGGTAAGGGGCGATGGGATGAGGGGAAATGATCTGAAGTTGCGCCAGGACAGGTTTAGGTTGGACTTTAGGAAAGATTTCTTCACTGAAAGGGCTGTCAGGCTCTGGAATGGGCTGCCCAGGGAGGTGGTCAAGTCCCCATCCCTGGAGGTATTTAAAAGAAGGGCAGACGAGGTGCTTAGGGCCATGGTTTAGTGGTGGGATGGCAGGGTGAGGTTAAAGGTTGGACTTGGTGATCTTAAAGGTCTTTTCCAACCTAAACGATTCTATGATTCTGTGAAAACTAATAGAATCTGTAATTGAAATAAATGTTACATTCTTGTGCTTGGCTGAGCTCTAAATAATTTATGCAACAAATTAGTTGAATCCAGTGCTCATAGCATTTTTATTACGCATCCAGATTCTGTAATCTAATACTGTGAAGATATCCAAAAGTTTTATTTTTTAAATGCAAGCAGACATAAGGTCTTTATTTCAAAGTGAAATACAAGAGCAGAAGAAGCACCAAGTTACGATATTGTTTTGATTCCTCATTTTTAAAATCAAAGATATCCAGTATACATAGGCATACACAGCCTCAAAATGGTTTATATGAATTAATAGAATAATTTGGAATCTCTTCTTCACATAGACAAGCATAACAAAAGCAACAATTAAACACCACTAAGCGTAGGGCAGCACACGGTAGAAGACTGCAAGCAATTAAGGTTAAAAGCAGTCATAAATGCATTTTTACTTAACCTGATTTTTACACGTTTCTGTAGAGCAGAAGACCTGAGCATTTCATAGTGTTGCTTGGAGTTTGGGGTTTCTGGTTGGTTACTGAAGAAAAAAGAGTGAAGACAAGTGTGGCTGTTAGAATATGAGCTTTTCTTCTGTGAACATACCTCTGTGGTTGTGATACAGCATGTGACAGGGGTGGTGGATGTGTTTTATGCGAGTAATGGCAGTGAAGCTCATGGGGTTTATTTCGCTCTTGCTTGTAGACTCCAACATAGTGTACCGCTCGGCGTGCGTATTGTAAAAATTTTGGCCCGAGAGCTGAGCCTGTATCAGTGGCACGGGCTTTTAGGGTCTGCACACAGTTATACCAAACAGAGCACGTCAGGCCTGAGGCTGATCACGGCTGGCTGACCCGCCAGTGTATGCAAGGATGAGCTATGCGTCGTACTGTATCTGCTTGCCCTCATGACATGGCAAGTGGTTGCATTTACCTGCTGAAAAAGCAGAGCCCTGCATAGGCAAATAAAGCCAATGACCTTATAGCTGTTTTCAGGGTTGGGTAGGGTTTGGGTTGGTTTTGATAATTTTCTTTTTTTTAAGAAATGAGTTAGAAGTTGACTGTTGTAAAACTAGTCTTTGTTTTTGTTGATCTCAGGTGCTAACCGTGTAACCCTGGAGGACTCCAACATCCTTCAGCCAATGGGACTCACTGTGCTGGGGAATCACTTGTATTGGATTGATCGTCAGCAGCAGATGATTGAGAGAGTGGAGAAAATGAACGGATACAAAAGGACTAGAATTCAAGGCAGAATTGCTCACCTAACAGGCATTCATGCCGTAGAAGAGATTGATATGGAGGAATTCTGTGAGTTTATTTCAATACCTGATGTCTCTTACTCTTGGTCACTGTCTCCCAAAGTTCACATCCAGATGAATATTGTAATAAGTTGCCCAGTGGGCTTCAAGTAAGCCATGGAGTGCTTTCAGCTTGGCCAGTTGAGATCCTAGAAGAGGAGGAGAAACAAGTTCCTCATTCTTGTCCAGAAGACTATTTCTGTATAGCTAGAATATGTGATTTCGTGGCACTTAGTTACCTGCTCTGTACAAGCTGACATAGTATTGAATTCATTCTAAAAGCTACTTATAATTATGGTTGCTAATTTTTTAAGTACAACCACGTAATAAAGCTTAGAAAAACCTTTAAAAAGAAAGGAAAAGATTGCATTTGCCTTCTCACTCCTTTTCACCTGAGCTCCCAAATTCTTTTTAGAAGTCCTTTAAAGGTCTCCATATCACTGTGACTGGGAGAAATGTAGTCCTCATGAAGCAGTAAGTCAGCTTTTGAGCACTGAACTGAAATATCCTGCATTTATCTTCCTATTAATTTGTATGAAATCTTGGTTACTCAAGCAGAAATAGTTTGCAACTGGTTTTGTGAGTTTGCCCTAGCTAGGAGTAGTTATGATTTCTTTATGCTAATACTCTTTTCTATGTGTTTCTCCAGCTGTGCACCCGTGCTCCCGTAACAATGGTGGGTGTTCACACATCTGCATTGCCAAAGGGGATGGGACTCCAAGATGTTCATGCCCCGAGCACCTCGTGCTTCTACAGAATCTCTTAACGTGTGGAGGTGAGTTATGTTTAACAGTACTGCTAAGCAGCTTATAGCAAAAAAGACGGGGGTTGAGGTTGCGTTCCAATCCAAAATGTGGATTTACACACAGTGTTTTCCTACACATGGTGTGTTGCATCATGTGTTAAATTGACATTTAATTCTTCTACTGGCTGTTTTCTGCTTCAGTTTTCGGACATATGTGACTTTTCGTTGTGAGCAGAATATGCCTGTTTGACCTTAAAATACTTGCATCTTCTACTGAGGTTTTTATAACTGTGTGATGTGACAGGTTTGTGTTTTAAACAAATGCTTGTAAGATGATGTTGCATCAACCCATGATAGCAGCAGAAATTGTGCATATGATTCCTACAGTCTGATACAATGATTCAAATGAATTTGGCCTCATAACATGAAACACTGTACTGTCTAGTTATGAAATGTAGGCCAAAAGCTCCAGTGCAATCCTTTTTAATTTAGGTAGCTGTCCTCTTTCCACATGGTGGACTTCCCTTTCACAATCCCAGGATTTTTGAAAATTCTTACATTACATTTGCAGAGGGCATTAAAAACAAAACAAAACAAAAACATTGGTTCTTTTCGGGAGGCATCATATCTTAAATTATTTGGCTCTGTTAGTCCTCTTGACTTCTTTTTATGTATTCATTTTGCTGTGGATTTCATTTTCTGGCTGAACTCTATCTCTGACTATCCCATGGGACAGTAATTTCCATTATAAACTGTTTTCTTTCCCATGACCACAACACTCTATGTGGTTTTAGAGTAGTGGTGGTTACATCAGGGCCGGGGGGGGGAGCAGGGAATCAGTCTGCTTATATTTCTTGCTGTACTGTTGTTGCACAACACAGCCAACACAAGATTCTTACATCCCACTCCTTTGTTGTCTTCAGCTATAAATTTAAAAATTAAGGGGCCTCCATTTCAGTGTCTGATTTATTTTATTCTAATCCTTCACTAAGCCTGCAACAACTTCTTAACTTACCTTGTCTGCCGTGGCAGCAGCCAATAGCCAGTGTTTCAAAATAGATTAATGGCTGTTTCGGCTGGAGAACACTTGTCCATGTACCCTCATGAATGCTCTCGACAAGTTTTTAAATGAAAGCTTGTACCTGTCAAGTGCAACCATCATGCAGCATTAAATGTGGCTCTAAATGCAGAAGTAGTAATCTGTTGAATTATCTAAGCAGCACACTCATATGAAAATTCAGTTCAAGAATTATCTTAATATGTGTATCTGGCACCTTTATCTTACCTACAGCTGTCAGGTCACTGGCTATATTTGTAATTCTTATTGCTACACTAAATAATCATAAATCAGAAACTTAAAAATCATAAAATTTTCAAAAACCAAATGCATTTGGATTGTTACTTGCATTTTGTATTTCAAGCTCTTGATTATACTTGAGTCTCGTTCCTGAACATTCCTCCCTAATGAAGGAAGGACAGCAGCTCTTTAAAAATGGTTTCCATGTAGTTGCTTAGCTCCGGGATCTGTAACACCACCCTCAGGAGAAAAATACTCATACAAAAGTCTTGTCATTGGTTACAGCTGAGAAGCTTTCCTTATGCTGGGTTCTTTGTGAGGTCCATTCCTGAGCCTGAACGTTAATAAAAGCTCATTGGGTTTCCAGAGGAGTGTTACTTTCCACTGTCAGAGCACACCTCCAGCTTGCTCCATCTTATTGTCATAGACAGGGTATGAGGTGGTACTCTGTTAATCCAAGCGGCAGAGCATCTTCGTAGAGCTTTGGCTGGCAACAGCAGCTGTGGGCACTAGCGATTGCCTCTGTTAACTGATTTAATTGAGTCACGGAGATTTGAGCCAGCAACTTCTGAAATCAGTGGAAATGTATCTGCTTGCTGCAGCGGTGTTTTGTGATGGCCCCCTCATTTTGAACATAACTAACCGCTACTGATAGCAACTGAAGAGACTTACACGTTGACTGTTTCTTTCATTGATACTCACGGTGAAAAAGTTTGTGCTGACTTGCTGTATGTAAGAATTGGGAGCACTTTTTGCAATAGGTTCTTGATCTGGATTGTCTTTGTCTTTCGAGATTCTGGAGAAAGCAACTATGAATGCCTTATTACAGCATAACAGTTGCATCTCTACATGAAGTTGTAGCTGCTGCTTAATGCTATCAGCGTGTGACTGCAACCTGAGCAACGGTATGGATGTGGAATGGATTGATGCCAGGATCTTGGGGTCCATGAAAAGTCAAATTTGAAGGAAGTCCCAGCTTTCTTAGGTCCAACAAACATAAAAATGGCTGTGTACAAGGTCCAGTGTTCTGTCCCTGACCATAGCGAAAGAATGTAAGTTCAGGGCCGACCTACAGTGCTCCTCGGACTACTCTCTGAACCTCCACTGACCTGTAGCCCAGAGACTTTCCAGGACTTAGGTTAATGTTTAACAGGCCTTTACAGATACTTTTTTCTCCATTCATATTTTTCAATTTGTACCTGACTCGGAAATTTGTTTGTGGAGAAACCACTGGAAAAATAGAGAAAAAGATGTTGTAGAAGCAGATGTTATGTGTTTTATGTGTATTCATTGCCAATTAACCCAATGTGCCAGGTTTTTTAATGAAGAATTGTTCCAGGCTAATCTAATTGCAGGGATTAAAACTGTGTAGAATGTGGTTTGCAATCAGAAACTGAGTATTCATTTGAATGTATGAGTATGACAGTGTCTTCCAAAAGTTGGCTGTTAGAGCCAAAGTAAGTATTTGTAGTTCCTGTCCTTAGTTCAGTGCTTCGCTGCTGCAGCAAGCTTCTTCACTCTGCATGCGTCCAGTTTTTGTTACGAAGTTGGCAAAATTTCATTCCCTGTGCCAAATCATGTTTTCCTCTTTGCTGGAATCTTAATATTTTCACAGAAGAACGTCAGTCCAGGCATAAGTGTGTTTTTCTTGAAAAAGTCCGTCACGTTTTTACTCTGTTGTAAGGCCTAAATTTGAATATACAAATGTGATTGGTTTTCTCTTTCTCCAGAACCTCCAACTTGTTCCCCAGACCAGTTTACCTGTGCAACTGGAGAGATTGACTGTATCCCAATGGCATGGCGGTGTGACGGATTTCCAGAGTGTGATGACCAGAGTGATGAAGATAGCTGCCCTATATGCTCTGCATCCCAGTTCCAGTGTGAGAAAGGACAGTGTATTGATGCACACTTGCGGTGTAATGGAGAAATTGACTGCCAAGATAAATCTGATGAAGTGGATTGTGACAGTAAGATTGATTTTCCTGAACTCATGGTTCTAACATAAGCATCCATTTGGGATTCTAACTATTCTTGATCTGTGTATATGATTTTTAGTTTCAGATGGGGAAAACTAGCCCTAATCATAAGCCTAACTAAACTATCCACTGATTCTGTTTTTCTTTCCCTCTTTCTTACTCTGTTGCTCAAATTAAACTTCTCTGTAGCTGCATAAATTGCTGACCGTGTAACTATAGATATGCGGGAGGTTGGGGAGAGTATCTTTAATCCATATTCAGAATGAAAACAGGAAAGAAACCAGCAGAACTTACCACATGCTTTTTTTTTTCCTGCATAATTAACATTTTGGCTTGCACTGTTTCCATGGTGTCGACTTCACCTTCAGACAGTGGTCACTGCAAGGTGCTACAGGGAGGAAGAGATGGACTTAATCCTGTGGCTGAATTGGCTGCTCTGAGAGTTCACTCTTAGCAAGCTGATTCTTATAATCCTGGATGGAACCTTCTGTGAGAATCTGTGGAATGATTTCCCAGGAACACTTGCTGCTGCAGCTGCTTTGTAGCATCTGGGTCCAAGAGAGAAGCATGGATGGGTGCAGTTGCTCCATCCTTTGGTTGATGGGCAAACTTGCATATTCTGTGTCTAGTATCAAGGCACAGCTGAAACAGACACTTGACTATGAACTAGCACCACGGCTTCTTATTGCTGTACAAAAGTTTAGGAGCCCATTCAGTAGCATGGCTCTTGCCCTGTGAAGCCTCAGGACCCTTCAATGAGCAATTTCGTGCATTTGCAGTGTAACTCTGTAACTCTGAGCCTGGACACCAGAACACCAGTACCTTCTTTGCAAACAAGAAGAGGATCAGCCATGTCCAAGTTCCTGTCTTTCTTGTTGGAGGTGGTACTTACTACCTGTACTGCTTCATCAGGAGGCTCTGCTTTGTCCACCATGGAGCCCATGTCCACTGTAACAGTGCCATTACCCACACACAGAGTCAAAGCGGAATGTGAGTTTGGTCATGTCCCTGTGAAACGGTGTGCACTGCTAAGCAAACTTAATGACAATGTTCCTGGCACCATATGAACTGTAGGCACCTGCCTTGCCATGCACAGCCCCTTTGAGGGCACGGATGAGCCTTACCGTCTGGTCTAGAATAGTTGAAGACCCATTTCTTCAGCAGTTGAGTGCTCTGTGGTTGTACGCCTAGTCCACTGCAAGCACTTGGGCCAACCAAGACTAGACTTTTGTCCAGGATGTTGTCTGACACTTCCCTAGAAGGCCTATGAACATACTCAGTGAGGGAGATGTGGCAAATGTGGCCTCTGTAGTCCTCAGGAATCTTTACAGGCCAAGGCCTGCATGGGTTCCTAAGAAAAATAAAACTGATATGCCTTTCTCATCCCTTAGTGTGTGTCAGCCTATAACCTACTGTGCTTGGGGAACAGAAGGTGGCCTAAACTACATTCTTATTCTTTATATGAGGTTTATTAAGGTGGTGAGGCTAACTGGGCTTACCACAACTTTTGTACCATACCTCATGCATCAGTGGAATTGCCTTCTGGTGACAATCACTGCCTTTTCATAGGTCCGAGTTCAATGCTTTTATTCTATCAGAAGCCACCTCTCCTGTCCCCTGGTTTCCCAAGGCATGCTTTTGGAGAGTTGAATCTGAAGCATTGGCACAGGGGTTGCAGACTATGACTGGAAGTGGCCAAGGAAATATCCCTGGGTATGTTTGTGGTTCTTGTCCCGCATCTTCAAGACGTTGGCTTTCATCTTCTTGAATTTATTGTGGCACTGCTAGCTAGTCCTCTTATACCCAGTGGAAGTCACAAGGTTAACAGTCTTTTGATACTGCAACTGGATTACCATGCCACTGAAGAAACTTCATCTCCTGTACAACACAGGTTCAGTGCTCCAAGTGGTCCATTGTTGGATCAAGAAGAAACAAGGAGTCCAACAAGGCAGGACAGCAACAGAAGATAGAGAACATAAGAAGGGAAAGGATATTAGGAGCAGCAGACAGCTGCAACAATAAGTAGAGGCCTGGCAGTCATTGGCAAATGGGAAGGTGCACACAGAATTTGGCCCTTCTCATAGTGCAGGCACCTAAGTGGTGTGGTGGGAGCTCTAGATGCTTTAGAGCCTTCTATCAACACGTGTCTGTTTTATATACACTGTAGGACCTTGTAGAGCTGCATCCAACTTACTGGGGGCATAACAGTCCAAATCAGGAGCTGATGCATTTGGAGCTTCTAGCTAAGATTTTTTCTCCATAGATAATTTAGTTCTCTTACACAAGAACTGCTCTGCAAACCAGGCCACAGCAAAGTAAGTATGGCTATTCAGGAGGTCCAACTCACACCACCACCAGTGCTGTGATCCAAAACATGAATGTGGATCTTTTCCTCCAGAATAAAAGAACCTTTCTTCTTTTTGCATGGAACAACCTATGCTGTGACCCTTCCAGGATTGCTGGTTACTAGCCCTCATAAGACAGTCTCTTTACTGATCATTTAATATGCTTTGACTTGGCGGAGATTCCAAAGTTAATTAACAAGTCCTTTTTGCTGAAAGAGAGGCTTCTGAATACAGAAAAGAAATTTTGTAGTTATTTAGCAAGGTTATATAATACAGGGCTACATACAGTAGTATAGACTTTCTAAGGGTTTATAATATGCTGAGTTACTACATTTTGTTAACATGTCAGGTGATCAGCTACATTTTGTTAGTTATTGTAAGAGATTCTTGCTGATTCGATCCCAGTTTTTCCCCACCAGGACTGATTTGACAAAGGGTGGGGAGTTACTGGGATCAGAATTTTATTTTAGCCCCACTGAGTAGGATGTGTAACAACAAGAAGGAAGAATCAGAGAAATGCAGACTTGCATTTTACCCACAGCAGCAAAGCAGGTGTTCTGGTGCCTACCTGGTCATAATATGGAATGCACTGTGGCTTCATGTCTCACTTCTTTTGGTTTTCTTAAGGTGCTCAGATGCTCCCATGCAAGTAGTACTTAACGTTTTCTTTCTTTCTGTGCAGCAATTTGTCTACCCAATCAGTTCCGATGTGCAAGCGGCCAGTGCATCCTCCTGAAGCAACAGTGTGACTCCTTTCCAGATTGCATTGATGGTTCCGATGAGCTTATGTGTGGTGAGATGTCTTCCCTTCAGATTCTAGTGCTGTGTTCAGGTGTAATGTCCTACATCCCTATGCAGAGCCGCAGTCTTTGCACAGTAATGTTCTCTCAGGAAAGTCCAGCGCATCTTGGCCAAGTACTCCCACAGTTGTATTTGGCTGCTAAATAGTCACACTCTTCCATTGGTTTGTGTGGCAAAAGAGTCTGACCTTGCATCATGGTGTAGCAAATCTAATGCAGGAACATCAGTAGTGAAGATGGACTGAAATCCCAATGTTGCTTCAAGCTAGTTCTAAAATGCTGTATGGGATACAATGCTGCCTTCTTTAGATGGGCCATCAGATCTATACGCAGGGGGACCTGATTCTGCTGTGCTCAGTGCGTTGGAACTTGCAGAACTGCTGCTGAGCTTGGCATGGCTTTTAAAAATGCACAAGCCCTATTCACTGCAATTACAGGATCAAGCTGGAGGCTAGTTATGTGGAGGAACTAGCATGCAATGAGCAAGTGTCCACAAGAGACCATAAGCTGGTATCTCACAGTGCAGGTAGGAAAAGAATATAAGAAGAGACCTTGATTTTTCTGGGAAAATGTTACTTTGAATTGCCGTGGCAGTAGGTATATGCAAGCTACAGGCACGCTGGTGGCAGTTGCTGTGTTAGTCCTTAGTGGGGTCTGGTTTTATGCAGTCCAAAGTGGACAGTAAAATTCACTTACTTGTGCTCTGCTTGCAATTTTCTTCTTTTTTGCACCACCGGGGTGACTAGTGCATGACGGTTTTGGGCAATGGAGCCAGGTAAAGGGAGCATTTAGTAGCTCACAAGTGGTTGAGCAAATAGTTGGAGCGTAGCATTTGTAGAACAAAAGAGATGTGCTGATCTGTCAGTAATTCATTCGGAACAAATACCTGGTGTTGGGTTTGTGTAGACGTTGCTGCACGTTGCTTAATAATGTTGCCTATAGGACATTGGCTAATTGCAAGGCTTTTAATATCTTAGTCTTGTGAAGCACCAGTTGTCAGAAGCTGTGCCACTGCTGGGATGAGAGGAGGGGTCACCAGGTCTGGTCAGGGTAACCTTGTTTCTTCCTTCCATCCTCATGGGAGGTATAGCAAAGAAGAACGTAAGCAAGAGTAGTGAAAGGAGCCAGGCTAAAAGAATGGTGACAAAAAACATTTTGCTCTCCTGTTGGAAATTTCAGACCAAACATGCTTTTCGTGCTTCTCCCACATCTTCCCTTTATCTCTCGGCTCTCACCCAGTTCCCCCCAGTTCCCTGGGTAATGTAAAGCCACTTCTTCCTTTTTTTAGTTTATTTTCTTTGTGCACTTAGCAAACTTTTGTGCTGCCAAGTTAATGCAGCTGTTTCCTGTTTGCACTTTGGGTCCAGTCCTGCAATGAGGTCTTCACTGATTTAAATGTGTCTCTATGTCGACATAAGACTGCGTCCTCTGGAGTCTCTTTGTGCAACGGAGCAGTCCGTGGTTTCTTGCTTGACCGAGGGAAAGAACTCAAGTAGGAAATAAAAATGATGGTTACTTTCTAGATAAGGATCTTGCATTCAAAAGAAGCTAGGTTTAACCAAAATGAGAATTGTGTGGTTTAAATTAGCTAGTTTGGGAACATGATTTAATTTTGGCTTTGCTTTTTTCTGATATCGTATCTGAACTAATCAGACTATTTGAACATTAGGGCCTTAGCTGACATAAAAGCTGTCGTGCACTAAGAAGTGTGAAAAGTAGATAAAGACTTTAAGACAGAGCTTATTGGTAAATCTTTGTATTTCCTTTATCTTCCTTCTCAAATTCCAGTTGGTTTTCATTTGCTTCCACTGAAGGCAATGAAACCAGAACCACTAGAGAAAAATTTTATGAATCGAAGGCTTGAGTCTTACATGAGCTATTTCACTTGTAGAACTTCATTAAGGGCTCTATAGTTTGATCTGGACACGTAAAATTGATAGGCTTTGGCCAAGCTTATTTTTATTTTTTTCACTTTATGAATATATATGTTTGTGTATGTAAAAACATAAAATGACAAATGTGTGAATCACATGGAAGAAATCACTCTCACTGAAGAATGTCACATATGCAAAAAACATAGAGGTGTCAGGTATATTTGGCAAGAATTTTGAATGCATTACCCATAATCGGGGGCGATATGACACGTAGTTCATCTCAAATACTGCAGCACTTTTTATTATTTAACATTGGGCTATATAGGGGAAAAAGAAGTAAGAAGTAGAAAGTATTTGAGATATTCTGGATTGTGTTTTCTTTCCAATTTGTAAGGGTTTTTTTAGAAAGCAAGTCATATTTTAGGAAGGAAAAGTACTCTATTTTAAGGCCTATATTATCTAGGAAGACATCCACTGCTTAATTCATATGGTAGCTTCCCTACTAGTAAAATCTTTTAATTTTTTAATGGTTTTGCTAGCGCAAACAGCTTTTGAGAGAGCAGATTCCTCTCTGATTAAGGACTTCATAAGTGTCCTATATCTTTAACCTGGAGACTTGGGGAGGGGGAAGAAAAGGAAACTTTCTAGGCTGTTGTTATATCAAGGTGTTAAGTAATCCTGTTAGGAGATTAATTGCTAGAGAGGAAGGAGAGCACTTTGCTAATACTGCTTTATGTACGTGGAGGGGGAGAGGAAGCATGAAGTCGTCTGCATTGAATCGCAATATATGGCATTACAGATGCCTGAGTTTGATGCAGATACTTTCAAAGAGACTGTGAATGACTCTGAGCTGACTGATTTGTTGCACAAGCTCCAGGACAGCAACATATATATCGCCCCATGTTTAACGACCTGCTTTTTTTTTCTTCTCTCTTTCCAGAAAAAGCAAAGCCAGCCTCAGATGAGTCGCAGCCACACAGTAGCGCCATCGGTCCTGTCATTGGTATAATACTGTCACTTTTTGTCATGGGAGGAATGTACTTTGTTTGCCAGCGAGTGGTTTGCCAGCGTTACGCCGGGCCCAATAGTCCTTTTCCACATGAATATGTCAGCGGCACCCCTCATGTCCCTCTTAATTTTATTGCTCCAGGAAGTTCTCAGCATGGCACTTTTACTGGTAAGGATGGTAAGGGCCATCAGTCAGTACCATTATATTGTCTGGATTTGGAGTGTTAAATGTGGAGTTTTCAAAGAGTAGAAATTAGATGATGTTGATCTGCTCCAGTGGTTTTGGTATAAAACTGTCATTTGGATCAGATCTGCAAAAACTATTAGATGCATTTCATAGGCATCTTGCCAGATTTCCAAACGCAGTTTTCGTGCTAGGCTGCATCTGCACAGGTTTCTATCCTTTTGATAGAATATTTACAGTATTTTGCCAGCAAAGACCTCCTCTTTCAATAGTTCACTCTGGTGTACGTAATAAAGCCTGGGGTTTGCATAGTGCGTCCTACCTAAGGCCTGCAAAACACTATGAAGAGTGGTGAACCACATGCGATACTGGAAACCAAGAACGCGTGTGCCATTTGGCGTCCTAGTGAGAGCTCTGCTGAGTTGGTCTTTGTGTCTTGTACTCAGATGTCCTTGTTTCTGTCCGGCTGTCAAAGGTCTTTACACAGTTTTGTCCTGCCTGCTCAGCATGGGTAAGTTATTCCACAGTGGAAAGAAGCAGTGTAAAGAAGCTTACCTTACTATGATACAAAAAAGCAGGGGATAAACCTCCCTCCCCAAAGTTAAAACAGCAAATGTGGAAGAACACCAGCAGACTGGGTGTGGGTTTTGTAGTCTGGCTGCTCGTTGCCTGAAGTGTAATGAAAACATCCCCTTTAGTTTAGCCCATCTCTGAGACAGCTTTCCTGTTTGCTTTTTGACAAGCTATGTGTTCTCCCTGTGTCTCAGTCCTTCACCTGTAAAACAGCAAAGCTTCTCCACCTTGCAAAGACTCAAACCATCCATTCGGAGAAGTGCATGCAGCTACAGTGCTGAGATTGAAGGAGGACTTGGAGTATACGTAAAAGCTCAGGATAATCAGCTAATAGATAAGAACCCAAAAACCTCATCTAGTCATCAAAGTAAACACTTAAATCATAGAATCATAGAATGTTTTGGGTTGGAAGGGACCCCTAGAGGTTACCCAGCCCAACCCCCCTGCAGGAGCAGGGACACCTTGAACCACATCAGGTTGCTCACAGCCCCGTCCAACCTGGCCTGGAATGTTCCCAGGGATGGGGCCTCCACCCCCTCTCTGGGCAACCCCTGCCAGGGTTTCACCACCCTCATTGTAAAGAATTTCTTCCTTAGATCCAGTCTAAACCTACCCTGCTTCAGTTTAAAACCATCACCCCTTGTCCCGTCACAGCTGGCCCTACTAAAAAGCTTGTCCCCACCTTTCCTCTGGGCCCCCTTTAAGCACTGAACGGCCGCAACCAGGTCTGCCCGCAGCCTTCTCTTCTCCAGGCTGAACACCCCCAACTCTCCCAGCCTGTCCTCATAAGAGAGGTGCTCCAGCCCTTGGATCATTTTTGTAGCCCTCCTCTTGGACCCACTCCCAACAGTTCCATGTCCATCTTGTGCTGAGGGCTCCAGAGCTGGATGCAGGGCTCCAGGTGAGGTCTCCCCAGAGCAGAGCAGAGGGGCAGAATCACCTCCCTCGACCTGCTGGCCACGCTTCTCCTGATGCAGCCCAGAGTAATGTTGTACCTCAAATTATTTTACAAATGTAAAATATACTTTTCACAGAGGAAATAGCAAATTCTTAACTACAAAGCCCTGAGAAGAAAGACTATCTCTTCATATTGTTCAGGAAGCCGAAAAGTCAATGTTTGCCTGCAAACCTGCCAGACAGCGTCAGAATACAAGAAATCCATACTTCGGAGGGCTTGGAGTCTGCTTCTCATGTCAGCTGAAAATCAGATAGATGATAAACTTAACAGCAAACAAAAAGATTTGGCACTTCTTCAAATTAAAAAAGTTTTTGAGATGTGCTAATTGTTTTCTTCTAGCCATGGCTTTGAAGATAGCCAGATGCAACTTAGGTTTAGCCTTTCTCGCACTTTAATAACTGTGGTCAGCTGTTCCTGCTTGAATTATGGGTTTATGGTTATCAAGAGGTTTCTGTGGTAGGAAATAAAATTTTAGCATGAAATCTTTGTAGTGGTGTTTTAAATTGGGCTTCACACTAAAGCTATTTTAATGAAAGCAAGTATCAGTGGTTTCCGTCTGTACCTCTGTAGGAACGAAACTAAGCTGTCATTCTGGTTCTCCTTTGTATTTGCTAGTTTTTTCTAATACATGTTGATGTGACAAGTTACAACAGCTGAAAATATTACCATTAATGTTAATTCTAAAGAAAATACATAGGTTCCTAATTCCATGGCATTTCCAAAAATTATAAATAGTCATGAGTGATGATCACAGGTAGAGTCACTCTGCTTGTAATAAATATTTCCTGCATCTGAAAAATTTCTGAAGGCTTCCCAGACTAAACTCTTCCATTAGCACTGAATAGTCTGACAGGAAGAAGCTGAAAATGTGTTGTCTGATTTAAGTGTATATTGGAGTAAAACAGATTCGAGAAAGTTGTCTTCCTTTTCCTGTCACCCAGATTTCCTTCCATTTGCGTCTCCTGATTTTCAGTCATTTTTTTCAATAAAAATAATTACTTTTTGCTGTTGTTCATGTACTTGCAATTGAATTTCTTTGGATGAAAATTAAAACTTCGGAGGTCTCTGGCTTGTTTTTCTTGGGCAATGTATAATGGTTTTTTGCAAATGCCTGAGTTTGTTTAATTGGAACATTTCGTAGTTAACAATTTGGGTGAAAAGTTTGGATCAACTGTTCTGGAGTTTCCTTTCTCAGCAGAGTGTGAGAGCAGGTTGTGAGGAGTTTAGTGCTGGCGTGAGGCAATAGGTGGTCTGGGAGTGAGATGTTTTCTTTACAGAATATGTTGTTCCTTGTAATCCCAAAGTTTTTACATAAAACACTGTTCCTAAAGTGACACCCAGTAGCGTTGCACGGGTTTGCCAAGCTGTGGATTTGTTTTCTGGTTTGCATTGGTAGATAAAATTGTGGTTTACCTAACCTTGTTTTCCTCCCTGTCTCACTGCAGGCATTTCTTGTGGAAAGTCCATGATTAGCTCCATGAGTCTCATGGGAGGAAGCAGTGGTGCCCCTTTGTATGACAGAAACCATGTTACTGGAGCCTCTTCAAGTAGCTCATCCAGCACAAAAGCCACTTTTTACCCACAGGTATGTCTTGAAAATATACCTGTAAGTTAGATATCTCCCACTTCTGAAGGAAAAGAAGATGAAAATTTGTGCTACTAAGCAAAATGTTAATAACAGTTGTTCTTGGGTGTTACTGTTTAGGATATACAGGCCTGGTTCAACACCCACTGAACTTCATAAAAGGGCTTTGTTCATCAGGATTACACAATGCTATGCAGGGTCTAAAATGTTTTGATATTAGAGCGATACTCAGCTGGGTTGTTCCTGGGCACTTCTGTCCTTCTGTCTTGACTCCTTTGAAGATGCCACCTCCTTTGTTCTTTGTAAATTCTGATGTAAGTGGCCCGATGACATTTCGCACTCCATAATGTTGCAGGCACACATGGAATAAAAAGACAAACAAGATGCGACAGGACTGGAATGCAAATGCATAAGAAATAAGCTTGGCTGGCCTTTTAGATAGCGTCAGTTGTTGATTCAGAAAACAAAGTGCATGCACTGGGAAAAAACATTGGTACCAGCAGAGGTTACTTTGCTTGGGTTTTTCCAGCTGTAATTTAGCTCCATTGCTGGCTTTTAACTGTTGGAAGTGACGGAATTTTAGTCCCCATATCAAGGTTTCATGAATTCAAAGACATATAGTATGAATGGAAATGGTTCTCTAAGAATATGTAGGAGAAACATGCAAAGGTTACTGTTTGCCAGTATTTTACATACATTCACTCTTCTGTTCACACAAGCCTGCAGAATCAATCTGCTTGCTATTGAGGTGATTTTTCAGTAGTATTTAATCAGGAATCCACATACTGTGTGGGTATATGTGCATTTGTGCTTACATATAAACTGTTATACTAAGCATGGGCATTTTGATCAATAGTGTTTTGACCAGTGGCAAATGTGCTCTCTCTCCTCTTTAAGAAGGACAGAGATGGAAAAGAGAGGCTTGTGAGCTTATCTATTGATAAGGTAAAATTGGTTAATTATTTTTTTCATTACCTTCTCCATGAAGCCATCAAGAAGTTAGTCACATCTAGCAGATGTTTGGAACTCAGCTTGTCTCATGCTTCACCAGTGTCTCTGTAATGCTGAGCAATTTCATGCATCACCTGATTGATGCGTCAGTGCCACACTAAAAAGGATGAACAGAAAAAAACTTAGCTGAATTTGTATTAAAAAAAAAAACCTACTTAAATAAATCTTGAAAGTTGAAAGAAGGCCAAGAGCTGATCTGCCTGTGCCATTCTGTGGGATCTGTGTTGACCAAAAGATCATCCTGCAGGGATGATATCAGCCTTTCCTTCAGGAAGGGCATGCTGGATTCTTAGAAGAAAGCTGTCACAAGGGCTTTGTTACATTTGAAGTTACTGCTTAATTCCAATATTTTGGTCAGTTCTACCTGGTAGCTAATTACCCAGCTTTAGGTTAATAATAAAAAGGAGAGGTCTGAGCATCTAGTTGTCTTGGCTTGTTTTGCTTTGTTTTGTTTTGTTTTGTTTAACACATCTTAGTGGTACTGAGAGATGGTCCAGTCAATAGAGACTAGGAAAGGATTTATGTCAATGCAGTTATGCCAGTTTATATAGCGGAGCACCTGGCCACAGGCATTCTGGCTGACACACTGTTTGCTGTATTTAATCTGAACATGAAGTGGTCAATGCAGCTCAAGGTTCAAGGAGTGAATCCAGAAGCAGCACACAGTGCTCCTCCAAGGAAGAGGATTTCTGGAATATACTCTTGGGGCAATTACTCCTCATTCCCCGCAGCTGGTAATGGGTGGTATTCAAGCTTGTCTCCCCTCACATGAATCTGGATGCCGGGCTTGTCAGTATGAGTAACGATGACCTCAACTCAATGGCCAGGAATCATCTTGCTAGATGCTGCACAGTGAAGACAAAACCAACGATCTCCACTCCAGTAATTTGACAGTATTTTTATGAGAGAAGAGCAGAGGCAGAGGAAAGATGCTATCATGGTCACCATGGCAGGCCATGGCTTGGCAGGATGCTCACAGAATGCCCCAAGGTGGTCACATCAGTAGTAAGGCCCTACAATCAACAGCAATGTTGTCATTTTCCACATTGGAAGGGATGAAGCGCTCTCCTTGGTTTTAGGCCAATGTCCTGCTGGCCACATCAGGGGTTCTGCTTCCTGCTAAGGGAAGAATCCTAAAGGATTCTGAAGCATAAGAAACTGTTTTCCTAGGGTGAAGGTTACCAGCAACCGTGTATATACACACACAGGCTAGGGCAGGCTATAGCCACTTTTTAGCTCTTAGGCTCTTTGCATTGTGAACCATGCCAAAATGATAATGTTACGGAATGGCAGTAAAAAGGAAGTATTCACGATGGAGTTGTATTCATTATAGTAAAGGAGCTTGGCCTCCTGGCCCTGGAACAGACTTGGTTTCCCACTAGCATCAGCTGAGGATGATATCAAGTCCTTATGTCCAAGGAAGTGCACTGAGATTCAGAAAAACTGGGTCTAATTTCCAGATTTACCCCAGCCTTCCAGCATAATAACGGATGTGGCAAGGAAGAAAATTACCAGTACTGCAAGAACTTTGAAGACCTGCAGTATACCTAAGCCCAGAGTAAAGTCTCGTATTGAACTTCCATGATCTTTAAAGAAACTAACCCTAACCCACCCAAGCAGCAAGGAGAGGAAACTAAAATAAGGATGAGTGACAGGGTGCAGGCATAAATAATATTTTCAAAATAAGTAAACTTGTATAATTAACCCAAACTTTCATGCTGCTTTTTCCTATTCTTCCTAGATCTTGAACCCACCTCCTTCCCCAGCTACCGATCGCTCCCTGTATAATGCAGAGATGTTTTATTCCTCAAACATTCCTTCAACCACAAGATCTTACAGGTACAGCCGAGATAAAAAAGGTTTGATAAATCTTCTATTGATCTGTCCTTTCAGTTTGGATTTTAAGCACAATGTTCTTGTTCAGACTTTACCTTGTTTAAAAATACCTTTCCCTCTCTTAATAAATCACCGTTCAAATGGAGGTTATGCCAGTTTTGATGTGAAACGTTGACTTTGTATTATTTTCATAGAATCGTCTAGGTTGGAAAAGACCTTGAAGATCATCAAGTCCAACCATTAACCTAACCCTGCCATCCCACCACTTGTTTGACACAACAGGGTTTAGCACCTTTCAATGCAGTTGTGCTGAGTAATAGTGCAATCTATATAGGTTATATTGCTATGTAACAGTCATTTAGCATCCTGTATGGGGAAGGTTCGTGTTTTCTGTTCAGTTCCTCAAGCTTATCTTAAAACTCTTGGATGAGTCAACCTATTTGTTAGTGATTGAGCTAAATGGTCCTAGGCTAAATGGTCCTGGTGGTCTCCTCTGGCTGGTCAGGTGCTGGAATAATGCGCTGCTGGCTGAGGTTAATTGTGCCGTTCAGATTTAACACAGTTCGGGTACTTTAAGGCTCACATAGTTTAACGAGCAGGCATCTTGTATGACGACACGGAGCTGTTTATTTTAAATCTTTTTTCCCCAGATCACAACTAATGTATGTGCTTTTTTTTTTTTTTTGCAGGCCATACCTTATACGAGGGATAGCTCCACCCACAACCCCATGCAGCACAGATGTTTGTGACAGTGACTATACTACTAGTCGATGGAAGGCCAACAAATACTATATAGATTTAAATTCAGACTCAGACCCTTATCCCCCTCCACCCACACCTCGTAGCCAGTATATGTCGGCAGAAGAAAGTTGCCCTCCATCTCCTGCCACGGAACGAAGCTATTTTCACCTCTATCCCCCTCCACCCTCTCCTTGTACAGACTCTTCATGACCTCAACAGAAGGAACTTTTCCTGTAAATATTTTAAAATATGAACAGATTTAAAATATATATTTTATGATTTAAAAATAAATCGGGGTGGAATTAAAAAAAAGAAATGTGAATAAAAATGGGCGGGGGGATGGGGCTGTGAAAAATTGTACAGAGGAAGAATATTTATAAAATTGATTTTTTTAACTTAATTTCCATTCTTTTGTGCCATATTTGCCTTTCTGAAGTCATGAAAATGACTCAATCTCCAAAGGATTTGGGGGGGAATGTTGAGCCTTTTTTAAGTCACCTTTTTACATGCAAAGTGTATGTAATTCTTTTTATTAATGTGAGACAAGAAAGCAAAGTGGCTGGTGGTAGGAGAGTCATCTAAAGAAAGATGCAAGTTTGTTCGCAGAGAAGAAAAACACAATAAAATTGTCCGTATCTCATCCCTTCACCACCACTAGGAGAAAACTTGCAACAACCCTCAGATGCTCCTGTTTACAAGTGAGCTGAATGCTTCCCATTAGAACTCGTATGATGAGATCTGGATTTCAAACCTCCCTCTCCATTTGCTTAGTATTGAACTGGAAAAACGCTTCTTTTGCCAAACCTTAACTAGGCCCACAGGCATCATGCCCTACCTTATGTATGGCCAATTCTGGAACTAATTCAAGCTAAAAAAGGTAACCAGCCCTAAAAAACTTGGTTTAGCTCCAATCAGTTCCCCATTTCACTGGGCAAATGGTAACAGAAGTGGTTGTATTGAGCTGTGGGTGTGAGCAAGGGGCAAGTTTAATGTTGTATTTAAGCTAAGAGAAATGCCTGACAAACTGGAACGGGTTGCCCAGAGAGGTGGTGGAGGCCCCATCCCTGGGAACATTCCAGGCCAGGTTGGCCGGGGCTGTGAGCAACCTGATCTGGTTAGCAGTGTCCCCGCTCCCTGCAGGGGGGTTGGGCTGGGTGACCTCTAGGGGTCCCTTCCCACCCAAAACATTCTATGATTCTGTGATTCTAACTGCAGATTTGGTCAGACTCACCATTTTAATTGTGGTGAAACGCAAGCTCCTTCATCCTTCCTGGTGAGGCTTTGATGACTGTCTGGGAAGAGGCTGTAATATTCATCTGCTTCTCAAAATACAGTGCTAGCTCTCTTTTTCCCTTAAGTCCAGTAATTCACTGTGTGAGGAAAGTTGGTTGGTTTTTAATCGGTGTTTGTAGAAAATGGTATCTGCATAGCTCAAAACGAAATCATCTGCCATTAAAACAGTTTAGTCATATCTCATAAAAATCTGCCACAAAAGCAGTTCAGGTTTAGAAATAGGCAGAAAAAGCATGGGGGAGGAAGGAGAGGAGACAAATACTTCTTTCTAATTGTGTTGAAGTAAAAAAGATAAACTCTCATACAAATTGCTTTAACCTAAGGACATCAGAATTGGCAAAGTTCCCACCTCCTACCAAAAAAACCCCTTTGGGAATGGGAGGCTAGAATCAGTCCCTTTCAAAATACAGAAGATAAATTTTTGCTTTGATTGCTTTCGCTGTAACAAAGCAGATTGGGTATTGTATGGCACTTTATAAATTCAGCTCTGGTCACGATAATGTGGTACCTACTCAGCACATCTGAGGGGAGTTCTGAATATGCAGACTCGCACCTGTTTCTGCAGCTGCTGAATAACAGATGTGCTGGGCCTTTGACAGCTTTAATATTGTTGGCAACAATGAAAACTTTTCTTATTTGAACTTAAATTGCACTTGGTTTGGGGTCTTTTTAGCAAGTTATTTGAGAGCACATCACAGGAACCCTACAACTCTGGGACAGAGGTCTTTGTTGTGGTCGTGGAGGGGCTGGGACCACAGTGTTCTGATCCAGTTTGTGTTTTCAGATTTGTTAGTCCGGATCCGTTCTTCCTATCTACATTGTTCAAGGATAGGATCTGTGCTGTCACTGGTGTGTTACTAAAACTCTTAAAGTAGCTTTTACTACCTTCGTGTCTAAATTTTCACTTGAGAGATTGAGCATAAAGAAGATGCGCACCATTTTTCATGGAGAAAAATACACAGTTGGAGAACACAGCACTGGAGTTTACGAATGGGTCCTTCCCCCATCCCCTATCAACATCAGTAATTCTGTGGTACGCCAAGGGGTACAAGGGCCATAGTTTGTTACTCTTAGAGTGACTTGGCAGATCTCGGAACAAGCGTTCGTGACTCAGTGAAACAAAGCAATTCTCATGCGATCGTGTTGCAGCGAACTAAATTAGGAATACAGATCCACAGGATATTTTATGTACGACATCAATCATATAAAGGAGTACTTGTTCTGCATTAAAGCAGTTGGTAGCACAATTTCATATCATATATAATTTTTTGCATTATAACTATTCACCATGTATAATCAATTCATTAGTTTGTTTGTGTTACAGTTCTAGCTTGGAGACATACTACATTAATCTTCCTGTATTCCTGTGATGACACTGGATGCAAAAATTACATTGATTTTTTTCTTTCATTAAACCCCTGACCTTTGTAAAGAGCCAGAAGTGTAACAATCCTCACCACTGCATCTGAAGACTCGTATCCTATTACAAAGTTTGGAGTTGAGTCCGAGACAATTAGCGTTCTTGCTGAGAGCTAAGTTGTCTTAAGAGTCAAAATCTTTTGGAGTTTAGGTATTCTGAAGGAAGGAAGCACTTTTTTTATTTCAGTTGGACATTCATAGCCTCTTGCTGCTGATGTTTGCTGAGAAATTGCCTCCTCTGAGGCACTTGAAGTTTGGTGATCAGAATCTAAGCCCCACACTGCTGATTTTATGGTACTCATATTTGTATACAGATTCTGCATCTTAAATTTAAATACTTAAAATATGCAATATTATTTTTGATTGCTGTAGACTATATACTTTAAAAGGATTACTGCATTCCTGGTGCTAGAAAAGACCAGAAATAAAATTTGATTGACAGGAGCTACTTCTCTCCAGAAATATCCTCAGTGTGCTCTTAGTGGTTTCCATCTCATGAACTTTCAGGCTAAAATGTAGAAATGAGGTGCTATTTTCTTCTGGATCAGAACGAGAAAAAGAGTTGCAGGGAATTAGAGAATGCATATGACAAGTTGTGGCAATTCAGAGCTGAATAGGAAATAAGTGGGCAGGAATTGTATTTTGGTGAGGTTTAGGCATAGTTTTAATAGCGCAAAAGTTTTCTGTGAGAAAGCTGACTGAAATTTTTGGAGTTCTCCTCTGAAGACCTGCAGGTTCTGCATTTGATTGGACTATCTGTGAGAGCTTGTGAGGACTTGACTGAGTGTTTCCAACCACTGTTTTCCAAGCCCATTATGGCTGCCTATTAGCACCTGAAACAGCTCTGGCTGTAATATAGAGCTGGGTCTGGAGAGCAGCTCGTAATGGGCAAATAATCTCGTTGATTCTGTGTTACATTGAAAGGACCGATGTCCTAGCGGAGAGCAGCTTACCTGCCTTCCAGAGCAGTCAGAGGAGCAGCTACTCGGGTCATCTTCTCTTCCGTACAATCTGCAGGACAGATGTAGCAGCAGTGTGTATAGTACATGGGTGTCACGATCTCCGACAGTGAAGTAGTCTTTAATTTGAAGCAAAAGTGTTGTGTAAATTATAGCGTGACTTCAGCTAGACTGTTCAACAGCCTGAAATTTGCAATTGAGGTAATTAATTAGTTCATTATTGCTGGGTGATTTTGAGGAAACTTTGTTAGCACTGTTCCAGCTGCCTTACTGGCTCAGTTTTTCTTCTGTCTGGACAGATCACTAAAGAGCACTGAGGCTACGATTAAGCTAAATCCGAATGGATGACAAATAATGTTTTATTTAGGATAGCATCATAGTACAAAATACCCCTCATCTGAAAATGAGACTGTGCCGTTACCAGCACGTTCTTACGACGAAGGTGGAAATGAGTGGGAACAAGTTTCTCCTTTGGAATAATGGGTTTGATTCTCAGTAAGAAACCTCAATCTCTCTGCTTTGCAAAGGGTGTAAGTACTTCCCTAAAAGTTCTTATGCTTTTCAAACTAAGAACAAAATGGTCTCTTCCCTTAGCACCTGCTCTACACACCTAGAATGGGCCTTCTGGAAATTTCCAGGCCCATTTATCCAAGGTCTGTTTTCCGTCTGATATCTGGAAGTCCATATGCTAGACCTAGGACTCGTCATGTTCTCCCCATTTGTATACCAAGTGGTGCCTCTTGGGATTCTGGGGCTTTTGAAATTCCGAAGCTCTGTGCACAGTGGTGAAAAAGGGTTCAGAAGCAGGCACGCTCAGTAAGGGCTGGTCACATTGGGCTGATATGCCAGTGACGGGGACGTTTCTCCATTGCCTGCAGGCTCAGATCCCTTTGCTAGGGAGAGCTCCTGTGCCACCCTTCCTCAGATCCTCTGGAGCACGTTGTCCTACCTTACGAGTGCGGTCAGTCAAACTTCACGGAAGTCCTGTGTCCTCTTTGCTTCAAGCATTTTTGGAAGCAAATCTTGTCTGATGGCAGTCATGCTGTTGGGGTATATGCTTGTCCATCCAAACGAGTAGCTGTGCTTATAAGTGTACTGCAAGTGTTATCCATTAATGTCAGGAAATGAAAACAGAAGGCAAGCATGTTCCCAATAATTAATAACACAGAAGAGTGCCTGGCACAGAGCCCTGAATTAGAAGTCACATATTTGCTGTTACAGTGCTGAAGGACATTTTATAAATGTCCGTGTTTGGACAGAGCCTTAGACAAACCACGGTCAAAGATGATAGTCATTTCCCGAGCAGTTATTCAGTTGTTTCTGGTTTTGTTAGGACTCTGTTATGAACTATGAGTGCAGTCCTCACCCTAAATTTGGCTCATCTGTAAGAAGATTCAGGGAAGGCTGAAACCTAAATTCTGAGAGGTGTCTGCTGGTTCTGCTGCTGTTCCCTTAGGTATTGCAACACTTTCTGTACATCATTAAATGTAAAAAACCCTGTTTTCAGCTATTGTAAGTTTAGCTAAACAGCTTAAGGTATTTGCCGCATGTTAAAAGAAATACTAATATACGTAGATATTTTCAATCCTGACATGTCTTCTAGCTCTCCTTCCTAAGGACACTCCCTCTAGTTTTTGTAAGGGATATTTTTCTCCAACTTGTTTATTTTGAGGTTGGCCAACTATGCTGTGGGCCTGTTCACGTAAGATCATACTCCCTGGAGGAAATAAAGGAAAAATTGGTTTTAAATCAATGTTAAGCCTGCTGATAGGAATGATGGAAACCAGTCTGATACAGATGGCTTCTGCATTCCACAACAAAATCCTTCAAAATGCTTTATCCTGATGTACCCACGGTGTTCCCAGCCACCCATGACAGCAAGCTGCCACATCCTGGCTGTCCCCAGCATGAACCGCGGCCCTTGTTGTAGCCCACCTCTGGAGCCAGGGCTGGGTTCTCTCCAGCCAACGCAGAATCCTGGTGGATGGAAGACCACAATGGCAATTCTTAAATGGGTCGGTTTATATTGACAAAATACGTGCAGAGAACATGCTTAGAAGGACTTATCAGAGGAGAAAAGCAAGTTTGACAGCTACAGTAAGCGGCAGACCAATTTACTGGCATTCACATCTTTGAAAAGCAAGTACTCCCACGGGTAAGGACGCACCTTTCTCTAAATAAACATGACGCTACTCCTGTGACAGCATTCCTGGAGTAGCTGTGCTTGACCAAGGGAATGATGTTCCAATGTGATTTGTACAGAGAGCATGCGGTGTGTAAAGAAGTACAAAAATATTTTGGTTGCAACTACAAACACGGTAGCTGTGAATGGAATTCATCAGCCTACGGAGATAAAACAAAAGCCATTGAAAACCAGAGGACTGCTTTGCTGGTTTATGTGAAATTTGGAGGGCAACGCAAACAAAACTCAAACCCAGCCTGCTTTCTTTCTTACTTAATTGTATTGGAATTGCTGCTATTGTAAATGTACCTGAATATACAAAGAGTACCAAGAATTATGATAAAACCCCCAACCAACCTTTTTTATATTTATATTAAAATGTGTATTCTGCAAACAGCCTAATAATTACAGC
Source organism: Gorsachius magnificus (assembly GCA_034008185.1). Classification (NCBI taxonomy): domain Eukaryota; kingdom Metazoa; phylum Chordata; class Aves; order Pelecaniformes; family Ardeidae; genus Gorsachius; species Gorsachius magnificus. Next base: position 2,625,019 of record CM067086.1, on the reverse strand, counting down.
TTTATACGTGTAGCATTTTGTAGCATTTGTTACTACAGAAGAAACATTCAAGGCCAGGTTGGACGGGGCTGTGAGCAACCTGATGTGGTTAGCGGTGTCCCTGCTCCCTGCAGGGGGGTTGGACTGGGTGACCTCTAGGGGTCCCTTCCCACCCAAAACATTCTATGATTCTATGATTCTAAGTCAACCAAACCCAACACTTCAGTGCCTTGCGTGTTTTAAACAGTTCTGCATATTAACTGAGGAAAAAAGTAAAGCCTTAGCTCACAAGTGCCCCAAGAATCCTATGTAGATCGTACGCCACTGGTTTGACCAAACCTCCGTATCATTGTTAGGGTTCTCTTCAGTTAAAATACCTACGCCTACACGTTGTGGAACTAAGGGAAAGCTGACAAATCCTGAATTTTTTTAGGGCATGCATGTCTTGAATTTGTAATATATTGGGATTTCTCTCAAATGCATTATTTCAAGTGAACATTGATTTATGTATTCATACCTACTTCAACAGGAATCTCGATACCTGTCAAAAATACATAACATTAAAGAAAAAATGCCAGTAACTGACACGTATGTATTTGGGGATTAAATTGACACTATTTTCAGATTGTCACTACAGTACTTTTAATTAGAGCCATAAAATCTTTCTTGTGTTACAGAAAGTCTTTACCAATTATTTTTCTAAGCATGGCCTTCTAGCATACAAATGAACTTGGCAATACTGTCTTAAAAACTTCTTTAGGGCTTTCATCACTGTAGACCATTATACATTAACAATTTCCTGGTCGTGAAACTGCAACATTTATTTATGTTAACAAAACCAAAGGCTTGTTTGAAGTAACTGGTATTTTGTATAGATATCTGTACAGATAACAGACTCTGCATTTGTACTGTAGACTGCGTGGATTTTGTTTTATAATAAATACTTTTAAAAGATTTTTTTAGCAGCCCTTTTTATGAGTGAAGCTGTTTCATCACCTGCAGTAGAGACTAGTAGAGCTAATACCAGCAATTGGTTTAGATACTATTTAAGTAAATTAAGATACTATATAAGATACTTTTTAAGATAGTGTTGCTGTCTCCTTGCTTTTAATTTTAAAATGTACAACAACAACAAGAGCCACCACGTGATCAGCCGCTGTGGACCATGTGTGCTTCAGCAGGCGGAGCAGGCCGCTGGCGTCTGGAGATGCTCCCCCCTGAGGCAGCGTGGCAGGTCTGTCACTGCCTTTGTCCTGGCATCTGGGCCCAGCCAGGCTGCCCGGGCGTCTCCAGAGGTGCTCACCAGAGCTGTAAACGAGCTCCGAGACAAGTCAGCTCAAGGTGAGGTTCCTTACAGGTAACTGTGGCCACGTGCGGCCAAAAAAACCCAAACCACCCCATGTAGTTACGGGGACAAGAAAGTTCTTCATGCAAAACTTTTTAGGACAGATATTCCCAGATATGCTTGTGTTTCACCCACCCATGAGGGGTTTTACGCGTGTTGGCCTGTTAAGTGAGAGGCCAGGGCCTGGTGGTAAAGCTTTTTAGGGCGGCGCAGGCTGCTGCGAAGGGTGGAGGGAAGCTGATGGAACATACCATACTCTGGGCTGCCTCAAGAGAAGCATGGCCAGCATCGAGGGAGGTGATTCTACCCCTCTCCTCTGCTCTGGGGAGACCTCACCTGGAGCCCTGCATCCAGCTCTGGAGCCCTCAGCACAAGAGGGAATGGACCTGTTGGAGCAGGGCCAGAGGAGGGCTACAAAAATGATCCAAGGGCTGGAGCCCCTCTCCTAGGAGGCCAGGCTGGGAGAGTTGGGCTTGTTCAGCCTGGAGAAGAGAAGGCTGCGGGGAGACCTGATTGAGGCCTTTCAGGCCTTAAAGGGGGCCCATAGGAAAGATGGGGACAAGCTTTTTAGCAGGGCCAGCTGTGACAGGACAAGGGGTGATGGTTTTAAACTAAAACAGGGTAGGTTTAGACTAGATATAAGGAAGAAATTCTTTACACTGAGGGTGGTGAAACAGTGGAACAGGTTGCCCAGAGAGGTGGTGGAGGCCCCATCCCTGGGAACATTCCAGGCCAGGTTGGATGGGGCTGTGAGCAACCTGATGTGGTTAGCGGTGTCCCTGCTCCCTGCAGGGGGGTTGGGCTGGGTGACCTCTAGGGGTCCCTTCCAACCCAAAACATTCTATGATTCTATGATCCTAAGGACTCATGAGAACAGGGCCAATGTTTTCTCTTGTGTTTTAATTTAGCTCATTAGGCTATCATTACAGGTTTGATTAGGGCTTAATTCTTAGTCAATCTCCCTCTCTCAGAGATCTGAATTCCTCCTAGGTTGTGAGGAAATAGCTTTAGTGCCTATGTTCCTTTTACTGCAGGCATTGTACTATACATAGGCAGTCACTAAAACTAAGAAGCATTCAAAATAGACTTTGGAAATCTTAGGCTCCAAAAGTTACAGTCAGTTCTCATGTTATATATAACCCACAACATTAGGAAGGCTTGTAAGTATTGTAGGTTATAGTATAAAAGTCAATGTATTGGGAACAACAGTGTGGCAGAAGTTCAGGTGCTAGATTCCCTGGAGCTAGAGTTGGGAGAAATGCTCATGTAGGTGAGGCTCTGCCCTCAGCTTCTCTTGCATAGCAGGTGTCTATCCTTTGCCTGCAATTACAGGGAAGTGAGCAGGTGTAGGGAATAAAATAATAAATCTGTTGTTTGACTGAGCAGGATCCTGGAGCCAGGAAGGGTACTCACTGATAGTGGCGAGCAACTGGGCTCTCCAAGCTTTAGGTTCCCTACCCCTAGACTAACCTAAATGTTGACAACTGATCATAACACAAAAAAAGACAAAACCAAACCAAACCAACCAAACAAAAAAAACCTCCCCCCATCCAGTTCAATCCTTCTTTTTAACTCCTGATATGCTACAGGAGCCAGCAATAAACTGAAGCCCAGGTGTTTTACATTTCTCAACCTCAAAACTAATCCCATCCCTTACAGGAAGGCTGATAAGGGATCCTGGCAGAGAGATATTTCATGGGCTCTAGCCTTTACCCTTACCCCTTTACTCTGCGGTTCTGGCAGGTGTATCTAGGAAATACTGAAGTATAAAGTTAGCAGAGAGCTATGCAAGTGTTCAGAGGACCTGTTTGTCACACAGTTCTACCCAGTTCCTGGAGAATAATATCTCCCATGTTTGCTCACGTACAGCATTCATCCCCCACGCAGAATTAAACAGGGTTAGGGAAAGTTTAAAGTTTGGGAATCCAAAATGTAGAAAGCAGACTGCTGTGTCTAAAGCAGCACACTTAAAATGAAAGCTGGCCTGAATGGGAACCCCCTTTTCTTTACTAATAGACCTGCCTGGAGGATCAGACCTGAAAAAATCAGGAATTGGTGATGAGAGATTGCAGAATATGCGCTTTCTGGAGCCCTCCGTCCTAACTTGGGTCTTGTGAGAGGTAAGTGTTCACTGGGACAAGTATTTTGCTTTTCTGTAAGTTGGTGTCTCTTTTTCACCTCCAATTAAGGCTAGGTTTTGTGAATTGAGCACTCGAAAAGTCCAGTTTACTTCCAGATCCTGCTGGATTTCTAGAGGTGCAGCCAACAAGGAAATGCTTACAGTCACTGTCTTCGATCTCGCCCCAGAAGTGCTTCTCAGAGGCCAGGCGTTGTAAAGATGGCAGCAGATGCAGGGACAAAAGTTTCTCAGTCTTCCAACAGAAGATTGGTTTTCATTGCCATAACCTCAGTAACACTGAAGTATTGGGGCTGGGGAAAGAGGACTTGAAGAGACATAGGGTGGCTTTCCAGATTGCTCGCAAAACAAGGGAGAGGGAAGGGGTCAAAGGGGCAGCATCTTTTCTTCCAATTTTGCTAAAAGGTTATTTTTCCTCTGGCTGAAGAAAAATAAGTGACAGACATTTTAAAAGGAATTTTCACTTCCTTCATATGTTCTGTGGCATTTAAAGTTGTTTCAAATGATTTGAATTACTTCTTTTGAAGATGGTTTAGTGATTTTATTTTTTTTTTTAATTGGAGTAGCATGTTCTCTCTCACATTCTTATGTCAACACTTTTGTTTTTAGGAATCTGTTGAATTCGGATCATTCTGTGGTATTTTCTCTGCAGAGGTGATACCTTGTGGCCTTTAATGTAAGCGATCAGACAATTCATACTTCCCTACCACATGCATGAACAGAAACACCCATCTTCCAAAAATCAATCTTGGGTGTCTAGAAAGGCTGAAATCCTCAGCATTGCCAACAATTTGTCTCATTTAAGTGAAACAGTTTAGATACAATCAGCTTAAATTTTATCCAACAACTGGCCTCTTGCCTTACTGGTCCCCTTCCTGCCTTTGTTACAAAGCCAGTGTCTATCGGTGACGTTTCCATAAGTGTAAGTGAAGTGGCATTGAAACTCAGTGCATCTGGTAAGCTTTGACATGGTAACGCTGAGTTCTCAGTATTAAACATGGCCTGTTGTCCAAAGGTCTCAGTCTCTGATTTAATAGACAAGAGATTGAGGATTTATGAGAATAATGAGTTCTGTAAGTTTGTAACTGTGGAGTGAGGGAGAACTGACTGTAGAACAAAGCCTAGGGAGAAGAGATAAATCAAAAAGGATAAAGAAAGACCCTGGTTGTCCATAAGATAGGGTCTGCAGAGACCAGTCAGGTAAGTCAACAGGCTGGAGAGAGCAGACAGTCCCCCAAAATATGCAAATAACACTGTCATGGTTTAACCCTGGCTGGCAACTAAGCACCACCCAGCTGCTCGCTCGCTCCCCCCCGGTGGGACGAGGGAGAGAATCAGAAGAGTTAAAGTGAGAAAACTCACGGGTTGAGATAAAGACAGTTTAATAGGGAAAGCAAGAGCCACTCGTGTGAGCAAAGCAAGGAATTCATTCCCTGCTTCCCATGGGCAGGCGGGTGCTCAGCCATCTCCAGGACAGCAGGGTTCCATCATGTATAACGGTGACTTGGGAAGACAAATGCCATCACTCTGAACGTCCCCCCCGCCCCCCTTGCTTCTTCTTCCCCCAGATTTATATACGGAGAATGACATTAGATGGTATGGAATAGCCCTTGGGCCAGTTGGGGTCAGCTGTCCCGGCTGTGCCCCCTCCCAGCTTCTTGTGCACCAGGCAGAGCTGAGAAGTCCTTGACTGGTGCAAGCCCTGCTCAGCAACTGAAACATCAATGAGTTATCAACATCCTTCTTGTACTAAATCCAAAACACAGCACTATGCCAGCTGCTAGGGAGAAAATTAACTCTGTTCCAGCCAAAACCAGGGCAAACATCTATCTGAGATCAAAGCCTGCAGTTATGGCAGAATTGTTCTGCTAAAACAGATGTAACTTTTCCCATTCCAAAGACTGGGATCACACAGCCAAAATACTTCCTTAAATCTGCTTATAAGCATTTAACACTTTAGGTAACAATGTCAGCAAGTTGCACGTATTTAGATAGCGAGCTGCTTAGTAGCGTGATTTCTTCTTCCTCTTCGTCTCTGAAAGAACGCTCACAAATTAACATTATTCTGTAGGAAAAGTATCTTGTATCCTCTCACAAGTTAATAGTTCTAACAACAAATGACGTATTTGTAGCATGGCTGACTGTCAGCAATATTTGGAGTTACAGAGATGAGAATTTGAATTTAAAAAAAATCCCTAACATCACAGTATATGAAGCCCATGCTTGGAGATAGAAAAGTTGCTTAAAAGGCTGGGGACGAGCTGAAACAGGTGAGTAGGAAAGAATAAGGATTTTTTTTTACCAAAAATCAAGTTACAGAGATCAAAATGGCAACAACTATCTAGGCCGGAAATCTTCAACCAACTGCCCATGGGCCAAATGCAGTAGTTCAGCAGGTGTAGGGCTGGCCTGTGCCATGTACAGGTATACAGAGGTTCAGTGATGTGCCCAAAATCAGGTGACAGAGGAAGACCAGGAACAGAATCCAGCCTCCAGGGTCCTGATGCAGAAACGAGATTGTTTCTCCTTTTGCTTAAAGGCTGCATCAGCCCTGTGAGGAGGACAATCTCCTATTGGCACAAGGAGCAGGGGTAAACTTGGGATCACCACAGAGGGTGTCCGCTGTCGGGATTTGAATCCCACAAGTGGTTCCGAAGTGATCTTTGATGAAACTTCCAGCATGGCTTTCAGTCTGGAGAAGGACAGTGGGAGGAAACCACTTGTGTGAAGCTCCTAGGACATGTCAACATGCATCAGTAGGAGTCTTACTTGAAAGTAGAAATTCTATCAGTAAATTCTGTAAATCTTTAAACATCAGAAGACATGGGAGGCTCAAAATAAATCACCCTTTAAAGCCTCAGCTGCAGTGGGATAGATACATTCAAAGGTCCGTGCACAGCTTCTCTCCTGACTGGCTGTGACACCTGGTGGCATCTGTTGATGCTGTGGGGTTTTTTTCTTCCTAAAGTTAGCTAATTAGAAGAATTTCTTCCTCCTCTTAGGGAAGCGTAGGAGTAATTTTTGTTTGTTTGTTTTCATTTCAGCTTTTCCTTTTTGCTACTCTCCCAGCAAAAGCAAAGCTGCCGAGGGGCAGCCAAGCCCTCTGCTCACTCTCTGGCTGCTTAGCTACCTAAACAACACCACAAGGAGTTAATGGCAGTTTAGTTCCTCCTGCCAGCCTTATGTGTGTCAATACTGCTTAGGACAAGCCAGTGGCACGTTTCAGAGAGAAGAGACTGGTCTTGGAGCGTTCAGTACTATTTGGTACGACCGCAAGCCAAGAGACCTTGTGGCTTTTCTTCATTTTGTGATTGATCCAGATCTGTGACCTTCCTTCACAGGCTGCATCACTTCTGTGTTTCTGCTGGCCTTTCCTCCCTTCCTCTGACCCGGAGATAGGGCAGACTGCCTCTATCCACGCACTGAGTCTGGTCCCAGGGACCCTCCACTTTAAGCTCAAGGCCACCAAAACAGATGCTGGCCTTTTCCTTATAGAGCTCTCCATCTATGCCCTCCTCAGCTGCAGCAGGATCCAGCAGCTGCAGGGAGGTTGGGCATCAAGGATGCACCTGCTAGAGCAAAAGCAGCATAGAGATGATCTGTGATGGTGCCTCTCCTGTCAGGGTGCTAGAGTTTCAGGTGATTTCTGTTAAAGAACAACTGCAGTGAGCAAAGATTATCTGACCTGGAAGATTTCAGGTTAAGTAGTACCAAGAATAAACTGCCCTGCCTTCAATGTAGCAGACAACTACTCAAGTGTTTGCCCCTCCCTTTAGGCTGGAGGTTGAGTTGGGCATATGGTCAGACTAATATGGGATGGTAGGAACAACAAATGTCAAGTTATTAGAGCTGGCTCTTGACTTCTACTGCCTTTCTCGCAGTACTACTGGGCAATTTTTCTTGCTGCTTCACTAGATCTGTCATTTGAAGGGACACATCCATGTCAAAAAAATATAAGCAAATACTTTAGAGCTTAGCACTAACCACAGTCACAAGGTGGCACAGTTATCTGCTGTGAAGGACTGCTCCCCAAACTTCCTTTCCCAAAGGAAACACAGCTCCAGAGCTGCCCTTTTCCGCGTGGAATTACCCTGTCTGTCCCCTCCCCTTGTGCTAGGTTTCATAGGGTAAACACTGATGGTGGGCGTAGCTTTTCCTGGAGTGAGATTTTTATTATAGAATAAAGCCCTACCATGGAAATAACTACATGGCAATAAACATTTTGCTGCTATTGCTCATTTTCCTCAGCCCTAGAACATCTGTAACATAAAGCCTTCTTTTTTGCTGGCGGAAGCAGCATCTCTGCCAGGCAGCTCTACCTGTGTAGCTATAGCAGCAGTTTGTTTGGTGCCTGACTTTGGCTTTAACATCATGAGACCAATGCAGGTTTTTAGAACTAAATTAATCCATCTATTTCCTGCATTTTCTTGTTTGGAGGGAAACAAGGAACATGTGGAAATTCAGAGATGAGAATCAGGAAAAGACAACTGCCCAGAAGGATCAAAGCATCTTCTGGAAAACAAAGAGGCTGTCCTCATATCCCCCTGTGTTTGCAGACACACCTGCATGGGGCAGGGGCATGGGGAGGTTTTAGCATCACTAGGAAGAAGCAACACAGTAAAGGGAATCATGTCACAAGGACGGAGCCAGACTCTTCTCAGTGGTGCCCAGCGCCAGGACAAGGGGCCATGGGCACAAACTGAAACATAAGAGGTTCCAGTGGAATGTGAGGAAGAACTTCTTGACTTTGAGGGTGCCCGAGCCCTGGCTCAGGCTGCCCAGGGGGGCTGTGGAGTCTCCTTCTCTGGAGATATTCAAAGCCCGCCTGGACGATGTCCTGTGCCCCCTGCTCTGGGTGAGCCTGCTTGAGCAGGGGGGTGGGACTGGGTGATCTCCCGAGGTCCCTTTCAACGCTTGACATTCTGTGATCAGCATGTCTGTCTGTCCCTCTATTCTTCTCATCAACTGTAGCGTAAGTGCAGACACTTGGAGCGACTTTTGTTTGCAGGCTGCTTGCTGCTTGACAGCAGGTGGAGATAACTTCTCTCTTGTAGACTGTTTGTTTTGCCAGTCTCTTAACAGGACACACGCCAGTGCCTGACCTGCCCATGGACAGCCTGGTCCTTTGGCCTGGGGCAGCCCATGCTTTGCTGTTCACTTCTAACAGAGAGATGCCCAGCAGTGATTTATCTCTTGACTAGTGCTTGGTGTTTAAACAGTTCTGACAACTGATGCTTGGGTGGTATTGAAAATAGATATCTATCTGTCTATGCACATATATACACATATTTGCTTCCCCATCCCTCACTTCTGCGCTGTTCTTTTTTTGAGGTGTTATATGAGATATCTCTACATATAATATACCTTTCTAGATAGATATTTATAATTTCTACATATGCTTAGGTGTGAGTGCTTGGGAATCCTGGGGAATTAACTGACTCTCCTTGTTCTGTCCAACTGAAATAAAATCTTGCGTATGCCCCAAGCCAGATTCCCAGAAAGAAAATGTACATTTATTCCCCTACCCATCACTTCTGTACTGTCCCTTTTTTGAGCTTTGCTTCATGCCACAGGCTTAAATGGCTGCGCTGAGCCTCCTGTCCTTTGTGAAGGCTTCATGCGTGGGGCAGAGCAGGCCTGAGGGACACAAGTATGATTCTGGCTGCTGGACTCAGGGCTGGATGCTTGCAAATAGTCTGTCCAAGCAACACCTGCACTACACTGTCTTGTTTATCATGCAGTTGCATAAACCCAGAATTTATTTCAACAAGAATGAGATCAAATTCTGGAGCTGCTTTGCTTCTCCTGTCCAGAGGGCAGGGATTCACTTTGAGTGGCCTTTCTTCTTCTAATTAATGAAATAACTGGAGACTTCCTCCTACTTGCATAGGAAATCAGAAGCTTGAAATGCCTGTGAACTCACACCCTGAATACGAGGCATAAGGGGATGCAGGGTCCAGCTCATTACTTAAATGAGGAGGCAGGACTGCCCAGCCAGAATTGATCTTTTCAGTGTCAGCTTGAAGTTACGATGAAAAATTAGTGAAAGGGCATCTCCACTGCGTTATTTCTTTCCCAATCCCTGTGCATCTTCCCCTGCCCCCCAGAATCTGAGACAGAGCGCTTACATTCTTGATCCAAATGTGCCACCTGCTGTTTGTCAGAAGGAAGACATTGTACCGTCAGTAAAGCCAGTGCATAAATTAACCAAACTAGAAGCATATTTGCATTGCAAAACCAGCCAAGGGACCTGGGTGCCACAGGTTAGAGTCTGTTCTCCACTGTGCAAGAATCGCCCTGCAACACTATGCTCTTGACCTGCAAATCTGCAACTGCTGTGGAGCAGCAAGGCCGGAGCCTGGACAACCTTACAGACTACCACCCTACCATCCAGACCCAAGGCACATCATTTGCACTGCCTGAAAAAGATGCAGTGCGAGCAAATACCACTGCTGCCTCCTGCTGAGGGCTTCTAACACAGGGCAGGGAAGGGACTAGGAGGGACAGGACAAACTGGTGTTGAAGGGGCTTATAAGTCAATGCTCAAGGGCTGCTTTGCAAAGAGCAGTGATAGCAGAGGAGGCTTCTGGGAGGAAGCAGTGCCTCTGTAAAAGGGAAAATTCTGAACGGAGAGACTTCATAACATGCTTTAACTTTTGGTCAGCCCTGAAGTGGTCAGGCAGTTGGACTAGATGATCATTGCAGGTCCCATCCAACTGAACTATTCTATTCTGTTCATGAGAAGCAGGATGAATCTTTTAATTCTACCCCATGAGTGCTGCTGACCAGACTGCCACTGAGCAAACACAGCATCCCTGTTCAGCGTGGGGAAAGGGTGACTTAAGAAATTTGTGGTGAAGCAAAAGTCTCTCTCAACGCTGGGTGCAGGCAGAGGTTGTCTCGGGGCTTACCTGAACCAGGCAGGGAGAGCCCTTCCCTCATTCCCAGGCTGTAGCCAGTCCTGCAGCCCTCTCCTCTTCCCCCACCACCTCTCCGAATAGGCAGCAGCCTTGGTGCTGGGTGCCCAGGTGGTGAGGGGAAGCAGCAAGGGGCTCCCCGCAGTCCTCTCTCCCAGTGCAGTGGGAAGCCAGGAGTGTCCTAGGGTTCCCACCTTGTCACCCCAGCCCCACTGCTGCTCCCTGCTGAGCCGGGCTGGGGAGAGACCGATGGCTGCTGACGGGCTGGATCCAAATCCCCCAGGAAACTTGTCCAGCGATGTTGCAGGGCCTGCAGCAGGAGACCTAGCTGGGTCACCACCACGTGAAGGGGAGGCGAGGTGCCCCAGGACTTTCCAGCTGGTACCTGGGGGACAGGTTTCGGGATGCTATTGGGGTGACCTTCTGTGGCACAGAGGCAGAACTGCAACCCTCTGATGTGATGTCATGTCATGTCGCTTCAGCACTGCCTCCTGGATTATCTGCCTGTCACTGTGGGGGTGTCCCTCCAGTCCTTGAGCAGTCTGTAGGACAGCCATAGCTCCCTAGAAGGGCTGGGAGATGGCAGATGCTCTTCAGGGAGGGAGGGAAGAAAGGGTTAAAGGACAGAGGGAGGGATGGGCTACAGTTAGCAGATGTCCAGGGCTGAAAAGTAGGTCACCCATTTCTGCCTGGGGCAGGGGGGGATTTGAAAATCGACACTACATCAATGCAGAAACAAAGCAAAGTAATACAGCAAGGAATAAAACTGAGCCTTGGAAGCCTGACAGAAATCCTCCAAGTAACATGGCTCCTTTAACACACTATATACGGCTATTAATTAAGATTGTCTAATAAAAAAATATACATATATGCAGTCACATAAGAGGAGGGACTAATGAAATAAAATAGTGAAATTAAAAGAAAAAGAATTCAAATCCTACAAACCCAAGAAAAGCAGAAATTCCCTTATTACCCATGTACAAGACTTGGACAGATACGAACTTAATTCCAGTTTTTTCTCAGCAGCCTTAGGCACATTATTTAGGCCTAGGTTCTCAAGGCTAAGCACTAACGCCTGTCGATGCTTTTGTGAGCCCTTGGGAAGACAGGCACTTGCAAATACTTCTGAAGTGGTGGTCCTTGGTGTGCCTGTGTGTCTCTTAATTTTAAAAGGTTTAAATAGCATCACCCAAGCAGGTCCTGAGGTGTCTGCAAGGCATTCCCCATCTCAGATGTTGGAACTACATGAACAGTTAATTGCAGTCATGTACACTTTTTAGGCACCTAACCCCTTTGGCTGGCCCTCCTCGTGTTTTAGGTACGATGTTATGGGGCAGCAGGTCAGGAGAGACAGGAAGAAAGGGAGATGAGATACAGAAAGTTAGGTGGGTTTCTCTGGCCGGTCAGGGTAGAGTCATTCAGTAAGTATTTCTAGTCTCTACTTTATTCACCAAAATAAATCTGAGGACAAATTCTGATTGACATAAAAGCAGCCTCCAGCACATACTAATCGCTCCTGATACCACATTATCACCAAAGGATGAGAGGTATTTGACTCAGTGCAACACAAAAGATCTTTCAGGTAGGAAAGAAAATGGACTCTTATTACTTTTTACAGTTTGTTCAGAAAACAGAATATTTCTTCACTTCCACACACTTTTAAAAGCATTCTGGGCATTAATGAGAAATTTCTTAAATATTTTAAATGCTGTGGAAGACATATGGGTGGGGTTTTTTGTTTCTTTGGGGGTATCACAGAATGGTTTTCAGGCACTCTTTAGAGCTCTCCGGTGCAGGATGTTCCAAGCCCAGTTTCAAAACTCTTATCCATTGATGTCCTCCTATTTCTTTCACGCCAACAGCCAAATTACTCTTGGGAAAGCAGCTGTCAGATGAAATCCTCAAACACAAGGGATTAAATCAGCTACCTAAAACCCAGACGGGGGGGGGGGCGGGGGGAGCGCGGCAGGGGGAGGAGTGTTTCACATTTGCTACAAGTCAAGTACTTAGTAAAATCAGTTGAGTTTGGAGGTATTTGCTCCTGAAAATCTCAAACTGGGGGATGAAAAATTACCCCTCGCATTCCAGTATCTTAGTCCATCCCAAGGTTAGCTCAAGCTCTGTTCAGGCATCCTTTGTGTGCCTGTACCTCTTCCTAACTTAAAAAGGGTTAAATAGCATTGCCCAAGTGAGTCATGAGGTCTCTGCAAGGCATTTGCTATCTCAGAGGTGGGAACTACCTTTACAGTTAACTGCGATCACTTACAATTTTTAGGAGCCTAATCCCTTTGAATGGCACTCCTCATGTCTTCATACACATACCATACCATGAGGGCAGCAGGTTAGTAGAGATAAGAAGAGGGCTGAGATCAAGAAAGCATCATTGTTTTCCTAGAAGTACCATGAAGGTAATTTCTTCACCTTGTTTTTCCTGTGCTCATTTAATCATCTTATCTATCAAAAGATAGGCTAGCTGACCATAGTGGTCTTTGCCAGCCTTCAAACAGGGCAACATCTTCTCTTTCCTCTGTTTCTTCCTACCTAGTGGAACAAGGGGATAAAACCAGAGTTTGGCTCGGTAATTCAAGGTTGCAATACTTAAACTCTGCGAAAGTTTCCATCTTGACCGATTTGGGGCATGACACACCCTTTTCTCTGGTGGAATGGGTTTGGTTAAAGGTTGGACTTGATGATCTTAAAGGTCTTTTCCAACCAAAGCGATTCTATGATTCTAATTGAAGGGGAAGAAAGAGAAGGGAGAGGAAGACTTAATGCAAAAATAAATTGCAACTGCTGTTTATGACCTGCACCTGATGAGGTGACTATTCCTCGTGTTCACAAGTTTGCCTGAGTGATCCAGCTTGTTTCTGTCACCTCCTTCAGTCCCATGCTACCGTTTCATAGAAATGTGAACGCAGTAGTTACCAGGCAGCTCTATCTTGGCTGGCTGGGAAATGACACATGAGATATGCACTTTGCGCGCTTGGAAAGCACCTTCATTTTGCTAGGAGAAGTCCCATGAAGGCAATTTCTCTAACTTGTTTTTCCTCTGTGCTAGTTTAATCAGCTTAGCTATTAAAAGATAACACGGGTTTAGGACTATCATTAGCCCAGAGTGGTCATGTGGTTACGCTGGTAATTAGCACCGCTGCTGAACTCAGTGTTACATTTTGTTTAATAGGTAACTACATAACAAAACCAGTACCCACTGCACATCTAAAGAAGCAAAGAAAAATGAACACCCTCTCTCCCTGAATCTGTGTTCAATTATTTCTTTAGCAGCTTTCTTCTCTTTGTTCTCCTCTGTGATGTTAGCATCTATAGCCAAAGCATTTAACTGCTTGAAATGGGATTAAGACACTCCAGTCTAAAATTGCAATCCTGCAATCCTTCTTCTCAGCCGCTCTGTAAGCTTTAAGGTATCAAAAATCCCTGGGAGGGCTCTGAGAGGGCCAAGCCGCTCACATCCAAATCATGATGCAGAAACTCTGTATTGCTTGGCCTGGGCCCCCAGGAGTTCAGTTTGGTCAGCATCCCAAGTCCTAGGCATGCTTCCAGGATACTGGACTCTTCACAACTCAGTCTTGGGATGTGTTTTCTTTTGAAGCACAGCCAGAGGGAAAAGAAATGGAGATGGGTGCTCCTTACACACAACAGTTGAGGGCTTAGACCAGTTTATAAGGCTGTAGGATACCAAGCTCCCATTCCCATGGGAATTTCAACCTGGACCTCTCAAGCGTACCTATAACCACCAGATTACAAGCTTTTCTGGGGTGGGAACGTGCTGCCAACTGCCTGTCAGGCCAGTAGGACCAGAGAAAGATGAGCACTGCTGTAGTCCAGCCATCAAAGGAAACTTCTCCATGTCTGCTCTGGGTGCTGCAAGTGTACTTTATCTGGTGAGGGCTTAGTGAATATTTAATTAAGTTATTAAGTTCCTCTCACTTTTATCCCTAGACTTGGGTTTTACCCTCAAATGTTTGTTGGAAACTATACTTCATTATTTCTTCTGCTTACAGTACAATCTGTTTTATTATTATAGCATAATTTGGTTCTGATGTTAATAATTGATGTAACCAGGTCTTCCCCTGTTCCCCATGATTTCTAATTAACAGTGTTATGTTTGGGTGGGAGATAAACTGTAAACATCTAACCGTTTTATCTGGACAAAACCCCCACATTTCTCAAGGGAAAGCACCCTGACATATACATGGGATTGGTGGTAGCATCAGGGAGCAATGTTCAGGATCATCAGGCTTCCATTTCTGCTCCCATTTTACCACATAATAAGGTACAAGGAGTCTCCAACAAACTGTCAAGTTGCCTTGTGCTGCACAAACAGCTTTTGACCACGCTCTGCCTAGTACATCACTGTTTCCTCTGCTTTTTTAGAAAACGGATGGGAAGAAATCATAAGAGGTCCTTAGCTAAATAACCATGTTTCCTAGTTGTGTGATACATGCAAGAAAGACCATACATACATATACATAACACAGCATGGAAACACAATGATACCTCAGAGAGCTCAAAGCGTTTAAAAGGGCTCTATACTACACGTGGCAATAGGACAGAGTCAAACCTGACAGAAGATTCCTTACAGCTCTTGACTACAGTCAGATTCACTCTTCCTAGCACATTGTGCCAGCTAGATGACATCATGGTCTCCAGTCACCTGAGGATTTTCTACTGCTGGATAAGACATACTGATACTTGCAGACTTTATCAATGGCAATGGAATTGCTGTTCATCTGACCACAGCTAGAGAAGTGGGGGAAACATAAGTTTGAATAGTCCTTTAGCTCCTGATACAGGAGTTTCTTGTCTCTGTGGAGATGACAGTCCTGTTGTAGAGATCAGCAGTTTTTCCTGTATTCTTCACACTTCAACTTTTTATTTGCCTCCTCTCCTACAGGGCTCACTGGAAGACTTTCATGCTAAAACAGGGATATGTTTCTCCTGATACGCTTGTGAATCTCCTTACTCTTCCTTGACGAAGCAACCCCCTTGATCACTGCAATGCTTTTTTGGAAGAGAAGGTCAGCACCTTCTACTTCTCCATGTGCTGCTCATCTCTGACAAATTTCATTTCCCACCATGTGTAATAAATTCCTCTTGGTGACTTCACAGCACTTGGAGCCTTAACCAGAATCTGCCTCAAACTCACTTATCCTCTCAATAAATCTCAGCTGCCAACTTCACCAGTCCTCCAGCCATTTCCAAGTTTTCTGTTTGCAAAACTCCCACAGAGAGGGCATAGATTCCTACTAACCTCATGCAAGCAACAACCTTGTCCAGTCACATCCCAGATACAAGGGGAACCTATAATTCAGGTAGGTTATTTTCTTTTTAGCTTCCCTCCACACACCTCACCAATCTCTTTATAATTAGGCCTCACTGCCTCAGGAATCTCCCCACTGCTGCTCCCTTACTTGCTCCCCCAAACTGCCCTTTCCTACCCTCAGACCAACACCTCCTCCAACAGGAGTAGCACAGAGCTCATGTTAGTGAAGCCCAGTTGAGGTTATTAGGGATTTGCTCAGTGCTTTGCCCATGCTGCTGGCACACCTTGCCAGCCTCCAACATCCTCTCTGCTGAGAGGGACCTGGGAGTCCTGGTGGATGACAAGCTGACCATGAGACAGCAGTGTGCCCTTGTTGCCAAGAAGGCCAATGGTATCCTGGGGTGCATTAAGAAGAGCGTGGCCAGCAGGGCGAGGGAGGTTCTCCTCTGCCTCTACTCTGCCCTGGTGAGACCCCACCTGGAGCCCTGTGTCCAGTTCTGGGCTCCCCGATTCAAGAAAGATGAGGAACTCCTAGAGAGAGTCCAGAGGAGGGCAACAAGGATGATAAAGGGACTGGAGCATCTCCCCTGTGAGGAAAGGCTGAGGGAGCTGGGCTTGTTCAGCCTGAAGAAGAGAAGACTGAGAGGGGACCTCATCAATACATACAAATATCTCAAGGGTGGAAGTCACGAGGACGGAGCCAGGCTCTTCTCAGTGGTGCCCAGTGACAGGATGAGGGGCAATGGGCACAAACTGAAATATAAGAGGTTCCACTTGAGTATGAGGAAGAACTTCTTGACTTTGAGGGTGCCCGAGCCCTGGCCCAGGATGCCCAGGGGGGGCTGTGGAGTCTCCTTCTCTGGAGATATTCAAAGCCTGCCTGGACGATGTCCTGTGTAACATGCTCTAGGAGAACCTGCTTTAGCAGGGGGGTTGGACTGGATGATCTCCCAAGGTCCCTTCCAAGCCTTGCGATTCTGTGATCCTCTGAGAAAATACGAGAACATCGTGCCAAGAGGGATGGGCTTGGTTAGCCAGGAGAGCTGTCCTGTGGGGCCACCCCACTCCTCTGGCCACTCAGCAGGCTCACACAGCCCATCAGTCTGCATACCATGCCCACACTGTGCACCTCCCTGGCAGATCGCCAAAGCTAACAAGTTCTATTTGCTTTTTGCTCCCAGATGATATGCCACGTGCATAGTGCTAGTGCTGGGCGGGTGGGAGAAAACATGAGAGGAGGATGACCAGTAGTGATATAAGCCCTCCTATGGTGATGGCAGGGGGATGGCTAAAGCATTCAAGGCTCGGGTGAAAAATAAAATGGATTGGTGCCAAAGCTTCTCTCCATGCCCATGCTCTTTCCAGCAGGGCCACAGGGATGGTATAGGGGTCCCTTCCTATTCCCCAGCAGCTTTGCCTTAGAAATGCTAATAGGATCAGTGCTGGGAATGAGATTAGAAAAATGAATTCGAACATTTTGTTTCAACTAAATGGATTAACTTGTGGGTTTGGTACAGCCAAAGATCCACGTTCACCCTCAGGAGCATAACCATGAAGTCATTGTTCAGAAATGCTCCTTCCCTCTTCTTAAAGCTACTTAGTTTTCACAATTTTAATAAGAATTTGGGCTAAACATTAAGTCATTAAAATTCTTTAAAGGGCTTTATACTCTCCTGAACTATGAGGGGGATAAAGGGTTTTGTAAGGGCCATGGTTGAATCAGAGGTGTTTGTGTCTCAGCTGACCTTACTCTACAAATATTAATTTAGTGTTAACACAGCTGGGGACTCTTTGGTGCAAGGCACCCAGTTGTCCCACTCTTTCTAGGTCTGTTTCCTAAGCGTAATTTCTCAGTACTCAGAAGAGTTAACTACAATCAGATTAAAAATAGTTTAGACTATGGCTTAATTTTATACCCGAGGTAATCAAGGGGACAGATGTTGCCAGTGGGGAGGTTCAGCTCCAGACCTGTATGCAGGTGCTCTTGCAGGCACTGGTGCTTCCTTGCTCCTGCAGGGAAACCCAAGTCTGCAAGCTGGGCAAACTGTAAACAAATAACTCTTCATAAGGTCCCTCAGCTAGGTCCCCCCCTGTCCTGGAGGGGCAAAGGGAAGACAACACATTGGTAGGGACAGGACTGTGGTTGTCCTGGCAGAGCTGAAGCAGAAGCACACCCCACATGTTCATGGTCTGACTGTGCAGCGACAGCAGGTAGTGGTAAAACGCTGCTGAAAGGGTACAGTCCTGCCTCCCCTCCTCTGGCGTCACATCTAGCAATTGCAGAGCCACAGGATGAGCTGGCTTGGCAGGCTATGCCGCTGCTTGGAAAGACAAGCTTGTTCTCCAAGGTGTGGCAGAGCTGCTGAGTCACAGCAGCCCCTAGCAAACGTTTCCACTAGCCCCCACCAGCTCCAGGAGGCAATAGCAGCTATGGCTGAGGGGTTAATGGTGCACAGTGAGGAAACGTGCTCAGCATTGGCTGATGGGGTGATGGTGACTGAGCAGGCTGATTATTTTATTTGCATACCACTTTATGTTGAGGAAGTGGCTGACTCGGATGATTAGAGGAATCCATCAGAAGTGGCTGCCTCTGGAAATGCCCCAGGCAGCAGCCATCACAAAGTTAAGGTACTGACATTTGCAATACTAGCAACAACCCATTAGTAAAACACTACCAAGCCTTAGGTCACAGGCCATGCCTATCTGTTCTCAGAGTTTCCCTGCCAGCAATTAAATACTATAGCCACCCAAAGCAGGCTAGGTTGGTTTTTTTTTCTGATTTGCCTGTAATCACAGGTATAGGAATGGTGTGGAGGTCTTCAGATTTGCACACAAGTCTCAGGGACTGGGATTTTGGTATTTTGCCTCTGGTTCAGCTTACTGTGCGACATTGGGCAAGCCACATAATCTCCTCATTTTCCCTAACTGTTCAGTAGTGCTTTGAGATCCTCCTTGTAAACATGAAGCGTTTCTGCCTTGAGGTAGTCACACCCTAGCATTACCAATTTATATGGTAATGGTAGTATCACCTGGACAGTTGTAGTTTCAAAAACTAATCACACAAAATTGAGGTTTAGAAATGTATTGACAGGAACTCTGTAAGACACAAACGGTACCTGTGATGTCCCAAATCTTTCCAGAATTAAGATGGTGATGATAATAAAGGCCTTGAAAATCAGATCTGTGCCAGTGCAAACATCATCCTGCCCCTTCTGAGTAGAGATCCATCCCTTACATCCAGGGTGCATTTGCTCAGGATATAGGATGCATCAACAGCAGCACAGTTGAGCACTACTTTGTTGTGAAGACAAGTTTTATGCTTACAGAAACTATACTAGGTAGTATTTTACTGTAGTAGCTGTTCTACACTCAAACTATCAATCCCCTCTCCAGATACTACCTCTGGTGCTTGCTAAAGGTTATAATCCCATTATCCTTTTAACAATCTAGTTGCTTGTCCTGAGAATGCCATTTAGCATTGTACTCTCGTTTCTCCATTATTTAAACCCATAAACCATTCTTTCCTATTATCTCCCTACTCACAGTTTCCAGTGCAATGTATTGCAGCCTACAGACTGTCATTGACAGCTGACAATACAACCAGAACTGCCTCTGCATACTTTATATTGTGAAATCTCCATTTGTTGTAGTCAGTGCAGGTACTCATTGCTAGAACATGCAAATGGCATGACATAAACAAAACAAAACAAAAAACACAGTGAAAGAAAAGAAAAAGGAGACAGCAAAACCAAATGTGGATCAAATAATACAGTCCACAGAGCTTTCTGGACTGAACACCAGCTGAAATAATGAAAAAAAAAAAAAAAGAAACAATGTCCCATTTCATGTTGATTGTTTGAAGAATAAGTATTTTTTTGTACATTTTACTAAATCTGCTTGCATGAAAAAGAAAACAAAAACAGGCTCCACACTTGGAGACCTAACTGCACAACTCTGTGGATCAGGAAATACATTTCATGCTGCTGCATTTTTACTATGTGTTTGCGACACATTAAGATCACGTGCAGCCATAATTGCTGCAGCTCTGCTAACTTATTCAGGCAGAATAAGATGATCATGTGTCTGAGCTGGCAGCCAACAATGTCCTTCTAATGGAAGCAACCCACTGGGTCCGCGGCTTGGGGAGGGCTTTTGTTCACAGAGGTTTTGTGAAATAAAGATGTGCCCTCACATGCTGAAGGGTAACGTGAGCAAGGATGGCTCGTAGTAGGGTAAAATGTACTGTGACTCAGTCTTTAGGAGAACCAGTAATGCCTACAGAAAGCACAGGAGCCAAAGCTTGGTCAACTGGTAGGAAAGACGTAGGAACAAAAAGAAAGCTGACACTGTGTCCAGCCTTTTATGCAATGAGCATTATGAAACCAAGCACCTGAGCAGCTGGCAAGAGTTTCTGCTGTGTGACTGCCTGGACAAAGCACAAAGACCAGGGTGTGTTAGCCTGTTTGCAGATGTCATAAATCTGATGGCTACCTTTTCTTTCAAAGCAAGCATCTTAACCTGTCTTTCTGTATTTAACGTGATAAAAACCAGAGGAACCCCAAGCAGCCTATATCCTACTTTAAAGTTCCTGAACACAATACCAGTGTGAAGTAGAAGATGTGGACTTCCTCTGATCTGCAGGCAAAATTCAGTCCTTACTCTGGAAAAGAGGGTACACACAGAAAGATAAGCACACAGCTTTACCTATTACATCTTCCCTTTGTCTACAAAAATCTTGAAGATGTTTTCTGCAGAGACAGGCTCCCATTAAGAACCTACCCTTGTAGCCCAAGATTTGAGCCCATTTCTAGCTTGAATCACTGTTTCTCTCCTGAAAGAGATGCTACGGTCTGCAGCAGCACCCTCAATATCTATGTCTCTGTAATAGCAATAATTTTGTTTTAATGGGAGCAGATCTGCTGAGTTGGTCATTGATTTGCAGCAAGATGTAAGTACAACTGTAGTGAGCTTAGCTTTGTGTGTCAGATGAGTGTGTGAAAGATGTGAAGATACATTATTCAAAGTGGATTTGCTTTATCCTAGGCTGCTGATTCATAATGAATTCAAAGAAATGTATTGTTTTCCCCTTCCTTTGGTATATGAAATAAACACAGCTATCTGTGCTACCCTTCAGTTTTCACGCACTCTACATGAAATGCCCACAAGAATTACCCTGTCACTAAACTATCTTTTCAGCTGTTGTTTCTTCCCTCATTGTAAATAAACAACTCCTTGCCTTAACCGTAACATACCTGTTTCTCTTCTTAAACTTTTTATGACCAGTAACTATCAGAACGAATATATGTAAATATATAAAAAAAAATTACCTCATGCATGATTCACACTTAGTTATTATAAAACAGAGGTCTCTGCCACCATTCACAGAAAGCACATGCTACCCTCACAGTGGGCAAGGCACATGGAAAGGCACGATGGAAAATTAGCTTTGGTGAGCCTGGACTGCACCATTCGCCCTTCAACTACTTGCTTATACACATTGATGAAGAGTCATTAATGCCACGCTGGCATGGTGCCACAGTGCCCTGATAAAGCAAACCTCCGAGAAAGGGAGTGTTTTACAAGTCCATATGTCAATTGATAAGAACAACAGGCTTTCCGGACTCTGTAGCTATATTAGGAAGAGACACCAAGAAGATGGGAGGTGGTGTAGCTGGGACT
Source organism: Gorsachius magnificus (assembly GCA_034008185.1). Classification (NCBI taxonomy): domain Eukaryota; kingdom Metazoa; phylum Chordata; class Aves; order Pelecaniformes; family Ardeidae; genus Gorsachius; species Gorsachius magnificus. Next base: position 2,603,681 of record CM067086.1, on the reverse strand, counting down.
TGCAGACAGGTTGTCTCCCCCCCTCTGCACGGTGGCTGCTCCATGCACCTTCATTATACGGAATCAGAGAATGTCAAGGGTTGGAAGGGACCTCAGGAGATCACCCAGGGTGCACAGGACATTGTCCAGGCAGCCTTTGAATATCTCCAGAGAAGGAGACTCCACAACCCCCCCTGGGCAGCCTGGGCCAGGGCTCGGGCACCCTCAAAGTCAAGAAGTTCTTCCTCACATTCAACTGGAACCTCTTATGTTTCAGTTTGTGCCCATTGCCCCTTGTCCTGGCGCTGGGCACCACTGCAGAGTCTGGCTTCGTCCTCGTGACACACCCACCCTTAAGATATTTGTATGTATTGATGAGGTCCCCTCTCAGTCTTCTCCATGCTGAACAAGCCCAACTCCCTCAGCCTTTCCTCATAGGGGAGATGCTTCACAGATAGGCAGACACTTTATACACATGAACATCATTGCCAGCCCTAAACTTAAAAAATAAAAAACCAACCCACATACACAAAATGTAAAGGCAGAGCTGCCACGCTGGGTCGGGCATGGTGGCTCAGGCTCAGCAGAGCCCTCTTCAGCTGCACCTTCCCTCCCAGGAAAACTGAGGTGGGTCTGGGGAGGAGGGACCAAAAATAGCTGCAGGTGGCGCCCAGGCCAGTACTGCCCTCCCAGGGTGCAGCCGGGCATTTTTGGCACTCCCTGCCTTGCTGGTGTCACCTCTCCCAGCTCTTCAAAAGCCACGTGCAGCTGAGAACAGTCAAAACCAGTCAGAACCCACATTGAAACCACACAACCCCCCATGGAAACCAGGCAAAACCTCACCAAAACCTGTTGAAACCAGACAAGGCCTGATGGCCCTGCTGCCCACAGCCGGGCGGTCTCCCCCAGGGGACAGGGATGTCCTCCAGCCAGAGACATTTTGAAACCTGGAGGGCTGCCCTGAGGGGTTAAGGGGCAGCGGCCAGAGTGGTTACCACCATTTTGGGTGAAGATAATTTATTTGGGAGGCTGCAGGCACCCCAGCTAGCCAGAGTGTGTTCGTGCCTCTAAGACACAGGGCATGGGAACACCGCACCGTAGGTGGGGGGTTTTTTGCCAGTTGTGGGGCACAGGAGGCCACCTGTTCAGTTATTTGTCACCCAGGCTTTCAAGCAGAGGCCCTTGCCAGCAGGGTTTGGCCAAGCGGGGTTGCGAAGCCGGCAGTACCGCGGGCGACAGGCAGAAGGAGGGGGCCGGGGCGCAAGCGCCGCCACTGGTTTTCACACACGTTTATTCTGGTGCGCTTTGGTTAAAACACACTGCCGGTCCTCGGCACGGGCGCTCAGGAAAAAAAAAAGCGCCCTACTTCCCTGAGGAGAACGCGGACACCGACCCAGCTGCCCCCCCCCGCAGAGAGCAGGCGAGGGCTCCAACACCTGAGGTGCTTCCCCTTGCTCGCTCCTGCGCCCCCCCCGCCCCCGGCCGCCACATCTCGCTCCCTCCGCGCGCGCCGCCGACTTGTTGTCAGGCAGTTTGGCGCCCGCGCCGCGCCCCGAAGGGCGTGGCTCCGCGCCCCGGCCAATGGCGAGGCGCGGGGAGGGGGGGGGGGGGGGGGGGAACCCACCGTGGCGCCACCCCTCCGCGCCACGGCCTCCTGCCGGGTCCGAGCGCCTCAGCTCCGGATTGGGGGAAAGCGTTTATTTTCAAAAGGAACCTGCTCTTTCTATTGGGCGAGGGAGACGCCTGTCAGGGTGACGTTTCCTTGTTGCTAGGTCGGGAAGGTGGGATGCGAGATGCACCCGCCCCATGCGTTGACTGGCCAACAGGAAGCTGGAAGCCCGCTCCCATCCCCGTTCGACCCTGTTGCAGTCGCGTAGCTGAGTGACTGACACCGCCAGACTGCCAGTGAGAGGCCGAGCTCCGCACACCGCCCAATAGAAAGGCGCGAGCCGAGGAGGGGGGTGGTGCTGGGGCGGCATGATTGGCAGGCGGGGCGGAGCGAGAGGAGGGCTCTCAGGAGCTGATATGTCCGCCATCTTGGAGTGTCGGTGATGGTGGCAAGCGGTGGCTTTCCCGCCTGAGCGGAGGAAGCCCGGGGCCTGTGGCGGGGGGACGCCTTTGCCGAGGTACGGGCGGGGTAGCGGTGAGCTCTCCCTGCCGCCGCTTCCAGCGGTCTGGCGCTCTGACGGGGGCTCTTCTGCGGCGGCGGCGCGGGCCTGGCGCCAGCTTCCCTCCGCGCGGGGGGCTCCGGACGCTCCTCAGGCGCCGCTGGGCCGTGCCCTGGCGGGGCCCGGCGGGCCCCGGCGGCCACGGCGCGGCTGCGGGGGGGGTGCCGCGGGCCTGGGCGCGGCGGGAAGGGCCCGGGCCGCGCTGGAAGGAGCCCTGCCCGCCCGCCCACCCCCTCTTTCTTCCCCTGGCCGTGACGTTGGGTCCTTCGGCAGCTGCCCCAAAGCTTCTTCCTGGCGTCCGTGGCGCTTCATCCCGGGTGGGGAGCCGGCCTGCAGCCGTGGAGGGGCGGAGATACGGCGGCCGTTCCGCGGCAGCTTTTGGGCGCGGAGTGTTGGCGGCCTGGTGGAGCGCGGAGCGGGTCGTGGCGTGGCTTGGGTAGGGTGGGCGGCGCATTGTTCCCCGGTAGACCGGAGGAGCTCTAAACCGGGTGAAGATTTTTGTTTAAATGGGGGAAGCTGTTTGCGCTGCTCCCTCCCCCGTCAGTCACTTGTGCTGTTGCCGTAACTTACAGAACTTTATTCTGGCTTCACTGTTCTCTCTCGGGTAATAAAAAGATAAGCCTTGCTGATAGCTAATTTTGCATTCACTTTCCTTTAAAATCAGTCCCTCGGTATTCCTGCGAGGACGCTGCCTTGGGCTTGGGCTTTTGTTGTTGTTTGTGGGGGTTTTGTTTGCTGAAAAAGGCAGCTTCTTTCAGTTGATTTTTTTAAAGAGCACAGCAGTGTTTGAGTAAGCTTTAACTGCTGTTTAATACATTTGGCAAAATCTGACTTTGAACCTGCCAGCTCTTTTGGTTTTGTTTTGCTTTAATCACTAAGAACTCAAAGTATAAGAGGGAATTAATGTTGTAGTCTTGTGTCTTGTATGACATGAGTATACCCGTGAGGCCAAAGATCATCTCTGTCAGGATAAACATTATTTAAGTTAGTAGAATACTTCAAATAGGTGTGTTGCTATTTTAAAAAAGTGTTCTGAGTGGAAGACTGCAGAAAACTTATGAGTGGGTGGATGGCTTTAGGAAGTGTTCCTTGTGAGATGTTAACAACTTAAAAATGAAAGGTTCTGTTACTGCTGGTGATGTTAGGTTAAATTTCCAGATAGATAGTGTATAAAGTAGCTTGTGAACTGCATGTGTGCTTTTTTTTTTTTCCTCTGGAATGCTGAAAGATGGGAATTCTACCAGTTTCAGTGTTCCAAATAGATTACTGCAGTTATTTGAACTGCAACGTGTATTTTCAGTACAATATATTCTAGTAAGAGTCTGTGATTACTTAGGTCTGTGCTATTTATTTATGTTTTCAGTAGTGAGGCATGGACTAACTGTAGCTTGCAAGACTTTATTATACAAATATAAAAGAACACTACAGAATTATCTTTAAATATATGACTGGCTAATGAGACTTCATGCAAATAAGTCTATCCAGTCTGCATGTTTATTTCCTGACAGTTTGTAGTTCTAAGTACTGTTTAAGTTTACTTCAGTGATTTGTTTCTGCCATCTATGATATTGCTTGAACATAGGTGATGTTTATTTGCTTTGTGTGTGAAAAGCAGAATGTGTATGCAGTATTGAATCCTGCACTTTCTGCATTAGTAAAGGAATTTATCTTCTAATACTACTAGATTTTATTTTGGCCAGAAGAACTGCTGAAGAAGTCTGTTTACAATGAACTTGAGCAAATCACTGAGTTAATGTGAAAGTTGTAGTTTAGAAATTGAGAAATTTGTCCTGTTTAGCAGGAATGTCTTTAAGTGGGGTAGTGCACTATAGCTTCTTTGCAAGCAAATTAGATTTAGATGTAAACTGCTATGACTGTAATATCTTTGGATTCTTTTAAATCTAAATCAACTACCTGTTATTATTACCTTATGGAATTAAAGATACTAAGTAGTTGTATCACACACACAAAGTGTGTCTTTTCATAGTGCCTGCACTCTACTTCTGTTGACTTGCTAAAGTGAGAAAATGTGACTGTTTCCTTCAGAACCCTTCTCTTGCGCTCAACAGAGCTGATGCTATAGCCTGTATACCAATCACAGAATCAGATGATGTTCTAAGAGTGAGATTCAAGTGAATTAATAGAACAGAACCTGAATTTAGCAGTACTAAAGCAGGAAATTATGTATGTAGTTTTAGTATTAACAGATGGTTAGAGAGTGAACTCTATTGTTACAGCTCAGCAGCTTTGCTTCTCTACTTAGCTTAAGCTTGAAATGCTTGAAATGTACTATGAAACTCTAAAGAGCTGGCTCAAAAACAGCTAGTATGGGATTGAAACAGTCAGAAGGGAGAAACGCTTTGAAGAACTGTCTGGTCCACTCTCCTTTCTCTCCGTTTATGTCCTCTTTTGTCCAAGTGCTTAAAAAGATGTGAAGTATTTGCTTAACTCTGCAGATAGTTAAGATCCCTCTGTATCAGGGTATTGAAATAAGACATTTTCAAGCTTTGGTGTTCCAGCATACTACACAACATCTTCATAGGTAGGAGACTTGCATATTACTTACATATTGCTTCTCACATATAACTGGGTTAATTTATGGCCTTTGGAAGTTATGATGGAAACTGACTCTTCTGATTGGGCAGAAGAGGCAGTAGTACAAGCATGGTGATCTGTTTCTGTAGTAAGGTAGGATGTCTTAAGCATATTGTCTGCCATCTAGATCCAGCTCTCATAGTAGCACCTCAATCTGTGACCCTTAAGATTGCTGTGTACTTTGTTATTTCATGTGCAAGGTTTAGGAATAGTGTGTTATCTCAAAGTAGACACCACATCCACATTCTAGAAGACCAGATATCCGACTGGATTATCCTAAGAGCATGATGTGGAGCCATTGTTTTTGGCAAAACTTTCCACAATAATAAAACAAGTAAGGATAAATGAGAAATAATATCTTGCTTGTCTCATCTTATTTTGTCAAGTTGGAGAAAGCCAGCAAAGGACTTGGGGAAACTGTTTAGCAACCAGGTTTGAGCCTGATATTTTCGGGGTGGGAGGCAAGCCTGAAAGATCAATCAAAAAATACATAGAGAATATGAACATAATGTTGAAAATTTTGTATAGCATGCTTAATTGTTTTTGTGGTGTGTCAGGGTGCCAGAATCTGTTTTAGAAACCATATGCTACTAAGCAACTAAAGTAATGTTTTTCTACTCTTGGATATTATATGTACCTCTATAGCTAGCTTGGGACACTTATCAGGAAATGGGATAGACTGAATTGATAGGATTGGGAAGACATTTTGGTATAAGCTGTCAACAGCCTGCTTGTTTGTGGAATAGTTCTTCACACAATACTGGGAAAAAATCTATTACTGTAAAATACAAGACTCATGACCTTTGTTTATTAAATAACTTCCATGAAATGCCAAGAATCATGTTTGAAGTGGTATATGTGACTTGTAGTGGGTGAAAACGTTCCCAACTAATCCTTTGACTGTTCTTTATTCTTGCTATTACTTTGTGTAGTCATTCCCTAATCCAGTTAAACTGACGTATCTTTTCCTCTTCCATGGGACTTAAAAACTTGGAATGCTCAGTGACAGAATCTACGCAATGTGTTGCATGCCAGCAGTGGAAAAGAATACTGAAAGGACCTCAGTATACAACTGTATGGAACTGTGAAGCTGTAATATACTCTGCTGGAGTGGTGGTATGTAGAATCATTTAGGTTGGAAATTGTCTTTAAGATTATAGTCCAACCATAAACCTAACACTGCCAAATCCACCAATAAAACATGTCCCTAAGCACCACATCTACGTGGCTTTTAAATACCTCCAGGGGTGGCGACTCAACCACTTCCTGGGTAGCCTGTTCCACTGCTTGACAACCCTTTCGGTGAAGGAATTTTTCCTAATATCCAACCTAAACCTCCCCTGCTGTAACTTGTGGCCATCTCCTCTTGTCCTATTGCCAGCTTCCTTTTCTCCAGCCTAAGCAACCCCAGTTCCCTCAGCTGCTCCTCATAAGACTTGTGCTCCAGGCCCTTCATCAGCTTCATTGCTCTTCTTTGGACATGCTCCAGGACCTCAGTGTCTGTCTTGTAGTGAGGGGCCCCAAGACTGAACAGAGTATTTGAGGTGCAGCCTCACCAATGCCAAGTAGAGGGGAAATAATCACTTCCCTAGTCCTGCTGGCCACCATGTTTCTGATACAAGCCGGGATGCTATTGGCCTTCTCAGCCACCTGGGCACACTGCTGGCTCATATTCAGAAACCTATTCAATATGTTGTTAGGCATGTTGGCAAAATTGCTAAGAAATTGGTAATGAGAATTTGGTTAAAGACATGAAGGGAGAAAGAATTGAGTAAAAAATATGTATGTATGCACAAGCAAAAACTGCTCTGTAGTGAGATTTGAGGGTTAGTTTTCTTGGAGGAAGTTTTGGGAACATTCCTATTTAATTTTGAATGAGATGATTCTAAGCATTTATACGCAGTCTAAGTTGCACATCATCAAGGAGATGGCCTAGTGGTCTCCATCCTGTGCCCACTGGGTCTTCTGGAAAATGAGCACTGGAAGACCAGTTGTGCCAAAAGATACTTTTAAACACAAGGAAAACTCTAAAGCCTTTTTATGATGACCACGCAGATCCTGGTTGAGGCCTGTGAAAGGGCCATGTGATTTCCAGTTTGGTAACAAAACATGATTATGATTGAGGATGGGAACTTCCAATTTTTTTTAGTAAAAACTGACTTATTTCAGAGTTTATTAAATATGTTCTAGAATATAGCAATTCCAGTAATAAAAGCATTCTCACTGTTACTATGTATCAAGTGTATCCTAGGCCTCTTTCATCCCTGCTATGAAGTGGCACAGTCCCCACCTTCAATGACCATAGGCAGAATTTGTGACTGGATCAGAGTATATAAAGTAAGATTGTATTGTGCTAATTTAACTTCTACAAGAGGTTTTTGGAGTAAATCTCATTCTTTCCCGAGCTAGTAGTAGAGAGAAAGATGCTTCTGTAAATGTACATTATGCTCCTCTAGAAAAGTGAAGCATAAGACCCTAGTGAGGTGATGCACATTTCTCATTCGTAGTAGTGCCCTAATTGATAGATTAATCAAAAGCAAGTTAAAATTTCAAGTAGTGCTTTATACAGTGGCTGTAGGCAATGCTTAGTACAGATGTGATTACATCTTTTTTTTTTCTTCATTGTACTGTAACTGGTTTGAGCAGTTGAGTTAGAGCAGAAAACAAGGGAGTAAACATTTCTAAAGGCTTGGCTTGCTACAAATTGCTAATACTTCAATGCTACTTGCATTGTAAAAAGAGTATCATCCACTGCCTCTGTAGGGTGGATTTTTGCATCTTTGTACTAGAGTGGTTATACAGTTAGTATTTCTCATATAGAAACTGTAAAAATACAATGCTCTTTGCTTTTGTTTTGTGTAAGTATAGTGGAAAGTGTTAAGTATAGTCTTGTAGGGGGGTTTTTTCCTTGGTTTTTTTAGCTTTTTGTTTTTTACTAAGAGTTACAGTAGGGTAAAAATCATAGGTAAGGTCTTGGTGAAAAAACTCTTCTTTCTGTGGAACACACTGTAACCTTACCTTTAAAGCAGATGTGGGGCTCTCTTCATATTTTGTTCTTACTTACCATTTAGTACTTTGACCAGTCTCCAGTGTAAAGAGCTCAACTGGAACTTTAAGACTAGTTCTAACTACAGTAATTCACATTATTTTTTCTATTGCTGCCTTAACAGACTTGCTAGGATATCCAAGTATCTTTAGAAGCTAACTCTTTAGAAAATATTAAGTAGAGGATCACATCTGTTTGAGTTTAGCTGCTGTCTTCAAACGTCTTGAGAAAGGATGGAAAATCTAGGGACTGGAACAGACCCACTCTTCTGGGTAGGTGAGTTTCCTGCTGATGTTTTAAATGGCTTGCATCTACAGGAAACCAACTTCCATTTCATGTTGGTATTGGTCAGCATGCATTCCAGATGGAAGTCCATTTGAAAATCACAAAAGCGATAGGGATTGTATTCCCATCTGCCATGTTTGCCTTTCTCTGTTCTTCCGGGCTGTTATGAAGGAGGAGCTTGTCACTGTTCGTCGCAATTCTGAGGGCTAGTAGCATTTTGGTGTTTTTTCCTGCCTGTGAGTGACAGCTGTAGAAGTTAGACTGAACTGGCTACGAAGTAGTCAGTTCTTCCTTTGGCTGTCTCAAGCAAGCATTCGTCAAAGGATCCTTCTATGTATGTACTTGATGCTGATGATGGGCTCTTTGTTATAGCTTCAGGCCACATTTAATGGCAAAAAGATGTTGTATGCTGAACATTGTATTTAGATGAAATTTGTCTGATAAAGGAGGTGGTAAAGATAACATGAGTGGGAGGTCTGTATTTCTTAATGGTCAACATAAACTAAATGTGTCTCCTCATGCTGCTTGCCTTTACTGTAGTGATTAGCGTGCTGTTTTTGTTTCAACAAGTTGTGCTTCAAAGAAGGGAAATGATGGAGGAAGATTTGAAGGCAATGCAGATGGAAATACAGTAGTTGATGAAAGATGGTGTAAGACCACTGCACAACTTGAGCTCTGCAGGTTGTAAGAAAAGATAATTGCTGTTATGGCTGTGAGTTGATAGGGTTGAATGAAGCATTCAGTGCTTAATTTTAATTAACTGTTAGATACTTGTAAAACTTTACAATTCTTTTTGATGTTACTGAGTCCTTTCCTGTTGCTTTACCTGTGGTGTTACGGGTGCCTCTCCTCATTTAAAAGGGATCTACTTTACCATCGGATTATGAAAGCTGTGTCTGTGACTCTGTAGTTCTATTGTTTTTTGGGCTAGGGCTGTCTTCTAGAATCACTTATGATCCAAAAGCTTATAAATATAACTGTGAGACCAGTAATGTGTGATTGGGCACTGACTTACAACTTTACTCTTTCTCAACCCATTATAGATGTATGATTGCTTTTATTTCTCAGTAGTTGTGCTAGGTGCAGTTATCTATGATTTTAGTCATAGATAAGCACATATTTTTTTCTGTGGCTGGCGGTTCCAGTATGCTCTCCTGCTGTACTTAAGTATTATTTATTTATTTTGAGAGCCAAACAAAAAAAGAACCTCTGTTTCAAAAATGCAATATATAAATACAAATTAATCCCTAACTCTCCAGTTACTGAATAGGGAATTTAGTTGCCCAGATTGGAATTGTAGAGATAGGATATTGAAGGCAGACAAGAAAAAAAAAAAAATCTGCGTCTCTTGCATATGTAGGTGTCTGAAAAAAGATTCAAAGTCTGAAAATCCCATAGGTTGTTAGATATCTTTTGCAATATAGGAAACACCTGTGGGTGTCTGATATCTTTTTCATTATAGGAAACTGGATTTCTTTTAGGGCATAACAGAAAGCAATGTACAAAGCTTGTACAACAGCTTTTTCTTTGAAATATACTGGTCCAATCCTCCCCTTCTCTGGACTCAGGAATTCTGAAGTTTAGCTCACGCTCCTCAGAAAAAAATATGCTAGCTATAAGGCTGGAGACTAGAATGCATTTGGATTACTTTTTTTCCCTCCCATGTTGAAGGTGTAGCCCCATGCAGCCAGGAATGAAATTATTGATAGATAAAACAGAAAATTTGTAAGTATGGTACTGATCTCATCCTCATGAGAGGGAGGGATTATAGATTGCCTCAATGCCTATAATTTTTTTTAATTTATTGGAGATGACGAAGATTGAGTGTGAAGATTAAGGTTTTATCTGGAAATGTGAATTGGTAACTATGATGTTATATAGTGGAACTACTAAGCAGCAAGAATGCAAGTAAAAATGGTAAATGTGTTTTACTCTTAAGTGAGGTTTTGTAGGTAAAAAAGTTATCTCAATTTTTTTTTTTATTATAGGAAAAAGTGCAAGCAACAGCCAGTGAATCCATGCCCCTCCCTGAACTAAAAGCAAACTGGCAGTTGAAAATAAAGGAAAGCTGGAGAGGCAAAGAGATGAAGGTGGTTTGTTTTTTGTTTTTTTTGTTGGGTTTGTTTTTTTTTCAATTGCAGCTAAACCACCTGTAAAGTTTTGTTTCTATACTTCCAAGCATTTCAAACTAAGTTAATTTCTGTGCCACTTGTCACACTAATGACTTTATGGAATGGTAATAAGACTTGTGTGGCAAAATCTGTGTGGAACCCTAAATGTTACTTAAAAGAATAGAAGACAGTCATGGTCACTCACTCCCTCCCCCAGCCCCCTTCTTGTCCCCTCCCAACTTTTTGTGCACCCCCAGTCTACTTGCTGGCAGGGCAGGGTGAGAAACAGAGAAGTCTTTGCACTGTGTAAGCACTGATCAGCAATAACAAAAACATCCCTGTGTTATCAACACTGTTTCCAGCACATATCCAAAACATAGGCCCATACTAGCCACTGCGGAGAAAATTAACTCTATGCCAGCCAAAACCAGCACAAGATCTACGTTCTGGTCTTGAGTAAATTGACTTCTAAGTTTCTGCTCAGCAGGGTATTGCTTTCTAGGGCTATATTGTGTAATGCTGTTACAAATACTTTGCCATTTTTAAGTTCTGACCTAGCATTTTAAACGGCTTGCTTTCTTTGAAACTTTATTCTTCAAATCCCTTGTATAGGCATATGGCACAGAAGAATCAAAGTAGTTTTCAGTAACTATAAAGTATCAATGCAGTTTTCAGCAACTGTTTGTCTTTCATTTGAATTAATTATAACATTTTTTTTAATTCCTTTAAATTTTTTTAAGGAAAATGGATGAATTTTGGGAATTTTGTGTTGTAGCCCTGTCTTGAAAGGGAAAAAAAAATTGTATTCCTAAACTATGGCATGTTGCTTGAATGGCTTTTTTAGATTGTATTTGCGTGTTTGTATTGGTCCACTTATGATATTGCACAGCTGATGATCACTTCAGTGTAAAGATTTAGAATATAAAAGTAATCTCTCTTTGAAAACAGTTTTCTTAAATGATACTAAATCTTTGAGGTGGGCTTGCCCTGTAGTTTGCCACTTGCAACTGCAATAGAGTTTTGAAAGGCACTGGTTAACAAATGTACTCTTTTGATACTCCAGAGAGAAGCGTTGAAGTAGAGCTTTAAAAAGATTCTTTTCAAGATTGCAGAGAAAACAGAGCAGGTTTGTCATTTCCATAGAAAGCTTTGGCTTTTTGTTTGTAAGTAGGGTGCATGTTGCAGTTGGAAGAAGGTGGCTTATGGTAGGTAATCTTGATTTTTCTAGTATTGTCCATCAAAATAGAAGAGTTCAATGGGGAAGCCATACTTCTGTTCAGTGGTGGCACCAGAGGCACCTGTGCCTGAAAAAAATGTGGTGCAGTTGCAATTTGCATGGTTTGTAAAAGCACAACATGGAGCAAATCACTAAATCCAAGTTTTGCCAAAATATAAATTGCCTGGGAGGTGTGAAAAGGAGGAAGAAAGATAATATTAACTTAATAGCCACTTCAAACTCCTGTGGGCAAAATCCTTTCTCAGTGATCTTTCATTATTTTGCTAGGTTTCTAATTTCTCTTCTAGAACTCATTTTTATATGTACCCAAAAAAAAGATAGTATTTTATTAAACTTATGTAGGTGAGACTTGGTGAAATATTTTCATTCAAAGCATTTTTTCTTAGTTTTGTAAGCTGAGTTTCTCAGATAAGTAAATTTAGTCATGCCTCTGTAGTTCTACTACGTAGTGCTCTGTGCTCATTGTTTAAATGATGTGGGGTTATTACAAAAAAAAAGGTGGTAAAATGCTTGTGGAGGATATTGAATCTCTATTCACTTGTCTTAATCTTTGAGTGATAAGGTAACTCAACTGTTTGGCATCCAGTACTTAACTGACATTCCATATGCATTAAAATATTTTTCTTTTCCAACTACTTAACTTCATCCTCAGGATATCTGCAGAAATGGGGAAACGGTTGTATAGACTATTTTCCTGAATATATGGAATATGTTCTGTGAAGCAAAGGGGAGAGTTCTTACTAGGGTAAAGGCTCAACTAAAGTCGTAACAGAAGCACTAAACTAGGGAAGATTCCAGGTGGCACTAAAGCATTTGTCTAAATACAGATACCAACATTTAGGTAAGCAAGTATGGTAAAGTAGCATCACTTTCTTTGTGTCTAAGTGCTGCTGCTGTATTTTGTTTCTCTTGCTTGACATTGGAATAGCTTTTCTACTTTTGTCCTAGGGGTTGTATCGATAAACATGATAATTTAGGGATTGTAGAAATAAGTATAGGTGGAGCTTAAGCTTTTTGGTAAGTGAAGTTTTTTCCCCAGGAGTAAATAAAAATTAAGGATTTATTTTAACGTACTTCAATTAAAGATTAAAAGAGGAAATACTTTCAATTTTTCTTTTCATGGTATCAGACCTGTGCATTCTTTGAAGAGTGTTAGGGATTCTAACTTTCAGTTTGAAAAGCAAAACTTGTTTATGATACTGTCATGTTAGGGGAGTGTCACCCTCTGTATGCATGCAGGGTGGGTTGATCGGTTCTGCTAGTTTCTGCAGGACATGGTAGCACAGAAATCATAAGTAATATGTTTAGTGCCTCAGTTCTTGATATCCTAATTAGAATGGCAGTCCTGCCTGACATCTTAAAAATGTGTAGCTGTTGAAACTTATTTTAATAGTTCTGTAAACCTTAGTATGAAGTAAAGCAGGAAGATAGTCTTGCCCACAGCCTTTAGCTAGTGCAGTTCAGGTAACCTGCAATGAAGGTTCAGGTTACCTGAACAACAGGTCCAAGGAACCTTTAATGAAAGTGAAGAGTCAAGCAAGAAGTGACAAACAGCTTTGGATTTAATTTTGAAATTGCTATCTTAATGCACTCTAATTCTGGCAGCAGCTGTAGCTGACTGGAGCTTCAGGAGGCAGAACATTGGCAAGCTCCTAGTGGCTGCTGACTTCCACTTCTGAACTGCGAATGATCTTAAGTACTCTTTTTAACAAGACTAAGATTTTGCATAGAAAAGAAAGCTTGTAACAGACTTGAATGTACTGTCTATACAGAAAGAACACTGGTGTCCTCATCAGAAATTACTGAAGTAAGCAGCTTTCTTCTGCCTCCATGTATGTGCCTCAATTTGATTTACATCCAACTTTCAAGGTCTAATCAGTGAGGTGAAAAGGAGGATGAACTTGTTTATCTGAACAGTTAAAGGTTGCTCAGAGAAAATGGCTACTTTTACATGATACGCTACAGTGCCTTCCTAGAAATGTCCAAGCTAGTTATGTGTATGCTTCTGTTTAGTGTGCTATACCAAGGGGGTTTGGGTTCAAAAGCTGTGTGGCCAGTTAGCATGCTGTTGTATTCGGGTTAATTAAGGGAAGTGAGAGGGCTGAATAGCTTTGGTGCAGCAAGTGTCTGATGCAGCTGTACTGCCTTGTAGTAGCACTGTGTCTGATACTACCTTAGGGAACTCTTTATCATACTATTGCCAAATACTGGTAAGCATGTTCAAGCAGTAGTCTTATCTCTAGCCTGCTCTTTTTCAGCAGTGTTCCATCTAGTTTGGGCGGAGTGGGGCAGATTGAGTGAAATGCTGAAAATTAAAAGTGTGGTTCAAGTCATGCACAGCACCAGTGCAGCCATGGTAACTGTATCCTTATGATCTGATGGTAGTGTCTTAGACTTGTGTGGGCTTGGCTTGTTTTCCCCCCCACTTTTTTTGAGAGTACTAACTGGAACAGAATAGAAAAAATGCTTAAGAAAAAAAAACAACCCTCTGCTAAAATTCATACATCTAACCTTAAGGGTGTCTCCTTAAATTACAGTAGTTTTTCCTTAAATGTTAAAACAAAAAGGGCAAAGTGTACTGCTGAGGCAGTCAGTCAGCATTACTGATTTTTACATGTCCAGAGTAGTAGTACAGGAATTCAGTACTCATTTACACTTGCAGATTATCAGGTGGTTGCAACAATAATAGAACTGATGTTGAATTGTCCAAATTCAGCCTTACATGTCTTGTTCTTATTTATCATTGGATTCAGGAGAACTTTTACTCTGCAATCCTGTAGCAGGCCTAAGGTGATGTAATTTGAGGCAAAGGTGGAAGAGAAAAATCCTGGTTGCCCTGTCCCTAATGGTGTGTTCTCTCTTCCTTGGCCATGCAGGCCCTGGTGATTGACAGACCCTTTGAGCTGTTTCAGCATGTGAACTTGGCGGAAAAACTTCTCTTCTGCATTTGTCATCTCTAAGTATGTTTTTAGATCAGAAGTGGCTTGGTAGCAAGTTTAACCAATGTTAAAGCATTAAGTTCTAGCATAAGTGAGCCACTTCTTACAGCATTTAAAAGTTGCCTTGGTTATCATGCAGATTTTTTTATGAACCTCACTAGTTCACAAATTAGAGTTCTGGACTAGATCAGATGCACTGATTTCTCTGCCTTTCAGCTATCTCCACCCTACCAAATTCATGGTGGTGGACAACATTTTAAGGCCAAGTTTCTTTTCTTTGAAGACCATATGTTTAAGGGGTTGCTTAATTATAAGTTTTTGAGAGGAGATGTTCCTGATTAACTTCTGTAGTAAGCCTTAGGACATGAGTGTTCTAAGGAGGGCACATTATTTTTATTTTTCCCACCAGACATTTGGAGAGGTGTGGTAAGGAACAGCGATGAGTCTTAAATGATGATTTCATAGTGCTCTGCCTTGAGCATTAACATTAAACAGTTTTGTATTGCTAGACTAACTTCACTGGGGAATCTTTCTGGGCCAATAAGCCAGTGGAAAAAGGGGGAAAAAAAATCTACAATTTTTCTTAAGCAGAGTGTTGTGTAAAAACACTTGCACTTGTGCTGAGTACAGTATGGCCCAAAGAGGGAATAGAACTAAACCATGCAGTGGCCTATGCTCCCTATTATTAATCGTGGTCCAGACACCTTTGTTCCTGACGATGGTGTTCTGGTGGTGGTTTTGTCAAACTGATTGTCCCCGTGATGGGGGTGTGGGGGCTACAAAATGAAACTGGAATTTTTTCACTGAGGTTTTTTACATTGCAAAATACCTAATCTTACATAGCAATTTTATTTCAGCTATAGTAGGTTATATGTTATTGTTTTGAATGTATGGAGTGAATTACTGTAAGAGCAGCACTATTCAGTAGCTTGCAGTTGCATTTGTTTTACCATAATGAAGAAATGTTGCATTGGTTTCTATAAGCAGAGATACCTGTTTAGTTTCAGTGTTTGGGCCAATAGAGGTTCATGGGAACAGTTTTAGAAGCAGCATTAATAAAATTTGTTTAGTCCTGTTTATGGCAGCTGGTCACATAGTGGTTAACTTCTTTATCTAAAAAAAGTTAATCAGTTAATACTTTAGAACATGCTTTACCATGCTATTGCATTTCACATGAAGATGGGTGCTACCCTGGATAGTTGTGCCTTGCTTTATTTTTCAGGTATATCAGATAAACATGTGAGCATGGATATGTTCTAGTGGTAATGAGTTTTCATAGTTTTATGTTTGGATGTAGTATGTATACATGACAGTACTTCCATCCTGACTTTGCATGTTATCTTCAGGTTTAAATTTTTGGTATCTTCCATTATGGCCTCAATTAAGCCTGAAGTATCATGTTGATGGGGATAAACTATTGCTGGATGTGAGCCCTCCCTGGATGTAGGAAAGCCAGACTTAGACTTGAAGCTCATCTAATCAGTTGATTCTTTTTCTTATTGTTTTAAGGAAAGAACGCCTGTGCTTTTTCTTTTTTCCTTTATCCATACTGCAGTCCCTTTCAACACCTAATCTGTGCTGCGGAGGGGAACAGTCTGAGCCAGTAAACCATCTGTACCACCGAGTGGAAGTCATTCTTTAAACCAAACTCTGCTGTTGTAGATTTTGAGTTGGACTGAAAAAGTCCTGATTGACCAGAGCAGGCTTCTGCCAGACCATCCTTCCCAGGATATGCTATAATACTTGTATGGCTAGTATCTTGTTAATTTTGATTACACTGGTGTTTTTATTTTCCTATATAATCCTGTTGTATTGAATTCAGAAGCTCACTGTTCTGGTGCTAAAGAATGGTGTTTAGACACTGAAGTTTTCTTTTCAAACAGAAAGAGTAATAGAGAAATATCAGAGAGATCTCCTTGTAAGGGGAGTAATAGTAGTGGTTTTCATTTGGATAGTTTTATTGGCAATTGAAATATCTGTGGACAGTATCTTAAGAATTTGTAAACTCTTCTGAAAGTGCAGTAAGGCAAGCAGGCTTTGTATTCTGCTCCCACATGACGTAACTGAGGAAGTGACATTCTCTCCTTTCTTGGAGCTCTGCTTCTGAATATAGGTGTACATTTCAAATGTGGAAATGATAACCAAGGAAACTTTAATAAAGCAAACTAAGTCCAGTAAACTTGTTTACTTTTTCTGCTCTAGTTAGTCACTTGACTCACAAGGGATTGGCAAATCAACTTGACACGTAGAGCTGAAGGTCTTAAGGATGAAAAACACATGTGACCTTTGAAAGTATTATGGTCAATGCATTACATTGACCTTCAGTTCATGTCTATGTTGGTTACTAAAATAGCCTTAGAGAAAGTTCTGTTTAGTCTTTGTGTATGTTAAGGCTTGGAGTCTATGCTGTTGTGAATAAAATGCAAATGTGGCTTTTGGTTCCAGAGCTGTTGGAGATGACAAACATCATGGTATTTCAAGCCACAAAACTTACCAGCCCTAATAAAGATAAGAAAAAACACTTTTGCTGGGTGATTAACTAGAATGCAAGAGTTTCTTTCAGTTCAAGAGGAATTTATTTGTAGTATATATCTTTACATTAACAGAGGCTATCTATTAAATCATCTGCAAAGATCAAGAAACAGCTTTGAAGACACAGCTTGTTATCTTTAACATGGAAGGCATAAAGTTAAATCATTATTCTCTTTGGCAGAATACTTGAGATGCTTTTGAGGTGCGTGGTTTGGTGGTGGTTTTTTTTTTAGCTGAAGATACATTTGTGACAAACTGATAGCAAAGCTTTTCAGTCAAATACTAGGTAGTCACTGACATGAATTCATGAACATGCTACTATATTTGCTACCCTTCTTAGTTGCTAGTACTACTTTTTTCCAATATTACCCATGTTGCCAAAAGAAACAGAAGTCTTGTCTTGCTTGAAACCTGTATTAAAAAGCAAAATCAGAAAGCCCTCCATAACTGGTGGAAAGAGAAGGTGAATTCATCTTAAAGCTGCCAGAAACAGCTACATCAGAAAGAATCATCAATTGATAGGATGCTTTTTCTTGCCTATTTGGTGTTGACCAAAGCACAGGCAGGCAAGTGTCACTCTGAAGCCAGTTGTGGGTATCTTTAATGATACTTTTGCTTTACATTGAAATAATTAAACTATCAAAAGTAGAGTTTGTCTTAATAATGAATTTTAGGTCACCAAAGCTGTCTTAAAACAGCTGGTTACTTCAAGTCTGTATGTGGACTGTATTGGTTTTTTCTAAGTTAAACTGATTCTATATTGAAACTGGCTGAATTGTTTATACAGACTTACACCAAAGTAACTGGCATTCTTAACGCTTGTACGTTTATTTCTGATTTATCCACAAATCTGCACAGATGTTAATATAACAAGAGAATAGTTACGAGGCTAGAAAAGACTGCTGCAAAAACACTGTAATAGTGGGTATTTCAGATCTTCTACATCTAAAGATGTTACTTCACGAAACTGCTAATAGTTTATAAAAAAAGAAGAAAGTCTGGATTTGTGTTAGATTCCACAGTTAAGTGTGGATTATAAAGGCAGTTTTATTTCATTGAGGCAATGAAGTTTCTTTCTTTGTCTCCCAAAAGTAAAGGGGGATGTTTAATTAAAGTGGGTTTAAAAATAAGTCTTTCAGATGACAAGCTGCTTTTGAATTTATTCTCAGAGTATGCTGCACTGAAGTGACACTTTTCTTCCTAGCAAGTTGTTTCCTTCAGTTCATATGTCTTATTCCCTGCAAAGCAATACTTAGTATTCATGCAGTTGTTGAGCTGTTGAATGGAACCTGTTAACAGTATTAAATTATAAAATTTTTTTTTTGTCGTTGTAGGAAGAAATCTGCTTCATCTAATTCAATCCTAATTCAGTCCTGCTAATCTGCTAATACTGTAGATTGAAAGATTTTTTGCTGTTGCCAGGATACCCTGTAATGGGCAAGGAGCCTGAGAGAATACAAATCGTTCTGGTTTTTTAACTTTTAAAAAACTTTTGTGTTTAACAGGTAAGAAACTATTAAACTTCACCTACAGCAGTAGACTTAGCTTCTGCATCTATTTATCCTGTCTTAAAATTTAAGTGTTCCTGAATGCTTAAAGTTTTTCATTTCCCTGATGTCCCCTAAAGGCTTATTTACCTGATTTCTGTAGGTTCACATTTACCACCTTCTAGGCTGTTCTTCCTTTTGCAGTTCAGACTTGGTGGTGGCCATTCTTTCCCTTTCCTTGCAGCTTTTTTCTGACTGCTTTCTAGCTGGCTGTTTCTAACTTTGCCTTTTAACCCACCCTGCTGTTGCACTGTCTTATTACTCCATCCGGCTTTCATCTTACAATGAGAATCAAGCGTCATCTAGACACACTGTTGTGGTTATTCTATTTGTTTTACAGGGAACATGTTTTAAAGTGTTTTGGTTTTGTGCCAGGAGGTGTATCTGCTGCCCAGCCTCCAATTCTTTGGAAGAGTTTCAAAGCAAATGTGTTCATGAACTGACATATATTAGGTATGAATGATGTTTAGCACTATAGGTTACTATATTGAAGTATGGTAATACTGTCTGCAGGAATTCAATTTTTGGTACTAAACTGCATGCTTCAGTGTGAAATTGTCTTCTGGGTAGCTATATATCGTTTAGCTTGCTTTTTATAATGTTATGGAACCATCTGCTTTTCTCAGTACATAGATATCTTTATTTCCATTTTGAAGATAATTGGGAGAATTCAAAATATGAAGAATCTAACAGAATTCTGTGACCAATGAATATTTTAAATGTGTAAATATTTGGCTGTTGAAGTGGAGTTACTAGAAAATGATTCATCTTTTCTACTTGGGCAGAGGAGATCGGTGTCTAATTTGTAGTTATTGCAGGTAATTAAGATCTATATTTATTAACACTTATTGACCTGTGGTTGGAGATAAAGTGTAGGAATTGACAAGGATACACTTGTTGCTTGGTATAAAATTGCTCTTGTAACTTCATTAAAAACTGTGGATTTCAGCTGATTTTTGTACTTTTGCTAGACGGTTATGACCTTGAATTTTGAGGGATTGGTGTCTCTGAGTAAACATTAACTAGTTCAGACTTGTTTATGTACTTCAGCATGTCAAAACAGTTTATTGGGGCATTCAGTCATAATAGGGGTGTGTGTGTATATGCACGTGATGGATATAGTCTATATATTATATAAAAAAATAGTTCTGATATAGATAGAAGTGCAGCTAGTGTGCATTAATAAGGGAGGCTAGTGTGATAAATAAGGGTGAAAGGGTTTTCACTTCTGTCTCAATTCTTAACTGTTCTGCAACCATAGCAGGCTCACTCTTCCCTTGTCTGATAGGGGACTGAAAGTCCCTACTTTTTAGATAATTTGCCACCTCATTAGGAGGAACAGGAGGCGGCAGCTGTTAAAGAGGATGTTATGAAAATTACTGTGTCTTCATACGGTTTTTTGATATGTTTCTTTCCCAGTCAAGAAAGGACTACCATATGGTGTATTTCACTCAAGAGTATGTAGTTACCCTCTGAAAGTATAGTAGATAGCTGAGGAGCATATGTGCTGTAAATGAGTATAATGGCTGGAAAGAATTATATCTGTAGTATAAGCTTAAATTGTACAGTAGTCAGTGAACATGCTGAAGTGTTTCTCTTGTATTCCAAAACATTGCTTGGTTACCCAGGAATTCTTGATGGTATTTGGAAGAAGGTGCAGTTTTGTTTTTCAGTCTGCAGGTGAAACTTGACTTGCAAATAGTACAAAACACTGAAATGTTGCTAGCTTATGTACAAGGAATGGTCCCCCACAATTCCTGAATCTTACAACTTAATAATGGTAATCTTCTCAATCCCTCCATCCCTCAGCCTGTATTGATGCTGGGGGGTTGCCCCGACCCATGTGCAGGATGTTGCATTTGGCCTTGTTGAACCTCGTGGGGTTCAGATGGGCTCACTTCTTGAGCTTGTCCAGGTCCCTGGGAATGGCATCCTGACCCTCAGGCATGTCAACCGCCCCACTCAGCTTGGAGTTGTCTGCAAGCTTGCTGAGGGTGCACTCAATCCTGCTGTCTATTTCATTGATGAAGATATTAAACAGTACTGGTCCCAATACGGACCCCTGAGGGACACCACTCATCACTGATCTCCATCTGGACATTGAGCCGTTGACTGCTACTCTGGATGCGACCATCGAACTAATTCCTTATCCATTGAGAAGTCTATCCATCAGATCCGTCTGCCTACAATTAGGGAGAAGGATGTTGCAGGGGACCATGTCAAAGACCTTACAGAAGTCCAGATGTATGATAACTGTAGCTGTTCTCTTGTCCACTGATGTAGTCACTCCATCACGGAAGTCCACTAAGTTGATCAGGCAAGACTTGCTCTTGGTGAAGCCGTGCTGACAGTCTTGAATCACCTCCCTGTGCCTTAGCATAGCTTCTAGGAGTATCTGTTCCATGATCTTCCAAGGCACAGAGGTGAGGCTGACAGGTATCTTTCACTAGAACAGGTTGCTCAAAGCCTCAGCCAGCGTGACCTCAAACACTTTCAGTGATGGGGTATCCACAGCTTCTCTGGGCAACCTGCTCCAGTGTTTCACCACCCTCATGAGCAGAGGCAGTTCCCTCACCTGCCCTTGTGTGCTATGTGCCCCAACCCCTCATCATCTTGAAGGCCTTGGGCTGGGCCTGCACCCCACACATTAATGTCTTTCCTGGACTAAGGAGACCAGGAAGGGACAGAGGAATCCAGATGCAGTTGCCAAAGTACCAAATAAGAGAGGAGGAAAGCATTTTTGCTGTTATCTTCTTGGTTTATTGTATTGATTTTTTAAAATTGTTTATTGCCCAACCTTAAAAAGAACTAATGAGCTAGAAGGGACCTTAATGCTGCAGGCCAGCACTTCTTCCTGGCAGAACTGCAGCCTTCTGCTTCTCTAAAGGGACACCTGTCTCTTAACTTTTCTTGATCTGTTGCTATTCTTTGTGCACTGCCACGGAGTGTCTGGCTTCATCTTCAACCACCCATTCGGCAGCCTTCTCCTCAGACTGAAGAAACCTCACCCTCAGGCACCAGGGACCTTGGTGGTCTTCTGAGGAACTCCTCCTGTTGCCCCAGTGCAGCAGCCTGGCGGAAGCCAGGTTGTCTCCTCTTCCCTGAGCCCCAAGAAAAGGGGACAAGATGGCCCCCCCTTGAGGAGAGGTGGGGAATGGGAAAGAGAAGGGCTTGCAGCACCCATGGCAATCAACAAAATAATCTTCAATGCTGGGAGATGGAGTCACTACCATGTGGCTGATGGTGCCCCCCCTCTGATGCTGCTTCCTCTTCCTCTGTGTCTCCTGCAACCACCTATCTGACTTGCCAAGCAAAACCAGTCAGCTGCTTGCTTTGCTGCTGTGGGTCCTTTTTGTCTAATCATCCTTGGAATCCAAGGGCCTCAGAGCTCGGCGAACTGTCGGCTAGCTGCCAGGGTCCTGTATTTATAGGCTTGTGAGGTGGCTCGTGACATCAGGAGGACACTGTGGCCTGGCTGTTCTGGGATTTGGGGGTGTGGGTGTGCTGTGGCCTGAAAGATGCCCTCATGTGGGAGGAGGAGGGTTGGGGGGTGCTGTGAGCCTCTTCCCTGGGGGTTGTTCCCCTGTACCATTCTGCTGCCCTTTGGGCACAGGGACTGGCCTCCACCTCCCCTCCTCATCCTGTGCCTGGGGTCCCCTGGATGAGACAGTGGCAACAGTGTTGCAGGAGGGTCAGGGGTCCTCAGTAGCCTCCCACCAACCCGGTTCCCCACAAGTAGCGCAGCCCCCTGTGCTTGACAGTGGCTGAGAGGGGGGGCGAGTATGCAGATGTCCCGCAGATGGGAAAGGGAGGCACAGCCAGCCTGTACAAGGTCTCCCAGCACTCCATAAAAGAACTGTTGGTTGGTTTTGTTTCCCTTTCAGTATCTTTTGTCGTTTGCTATGTCCGTTTGGAAACGGGAGGACTAGGACTGTGCATAGTATTTGAAATACGTATTGAATTGTTGAGGTAGAGATGTTTGTATTTTGTGTTGTTTTATTCCTTTTAATTTCAAACCATGTATCGGTTCCCTCCTCCACAGTTTCTTTGAAACTTTACTGGCTTATATTGGTAAAAATCTTAATTGTTACTGTAAGTAATGGAGTATTTCTCAAAAATTAATTTCCACTAGGGCTCACATTGGTGGCCTGAACAGGCTGTTCTGACACTGAATAGACTGCTACATCGTGCTTTGTTTCATGTGAGACTTTTATTCTATGTCAAATTGATCTTACTTTAAGAAATGTAAAAACTGTACCATGAAAACTATCTTGTATTATTGCTTTTATTTTTTTAATTTGTGATTGCTGGATGTAATGTGAACTAATTTAGTTAAATCTAGGGACTTGGAACAGTAACATATCTTTCTAGCTAATAACACAATGAACCTCACTGCTTTAATTGGAAATAAATTTATTTTCAAATTAGTTATTGGGTAAGTATGGTCTCTGTATTATTTGAAGTATTTAGAAATAAAACTAAGGAATAGTTAAGAGCAGAGTTTTTACAGTACTTCAAAAACCATACTATTTTAATGGGATAGAAAATAAAGAATTCCTTATTTTTTCCCTCAATGCAGAGGCAGCAGTGTAAGTGTGTTGCTGTATAGGAGAGATTCTTTCTTGCATTCATCAAATGGAAAAAGTGGGGAATTCAGTTAAGGCATAACTGTGTATTGCTATAAATTACCATTACTTTATGGAACAGAACTGTGTTGGTCCAGAACTTCAAGCTAGAATTAAGGTGTCTTATTTTTTCATACTACCTTCAAATTGCCCTTGATTCCAGACTAAATGCATAAGTGCTTGATTTTCCCATTTAATAAGTCTTGGAATATTTAATGGTTTGAGGAATTGTGCCCCAGCCTGCCAAGGACAGGCAGGTGTAGACAGCAGGTTTACAGTAGGTGATGCTCTGGCTGAGTGAAATAAGCAGTTTAAAAAGTAGCCATTAGAGTGTTGTCTTTGTCAGTTTGGGTGACTGGTAGTTCTGTTAAGCTCTAAAATTTTTTCAGACATGCACTCATGCTTAGCTTTGTTCTGAACAGATGGCCCATTTCCAACGTCAAAATAAGCACTTTATAAATGGTAGTATGATGTCTAATTACTGTCCATTGTTTGGAGAAAGGAGAAAAAACAAAACTGAAAACTAATTAAATATACCTAGGGACTAACTGGCTGAGGTTATGTGAAGCTGGCAGAAGGACATGCTTAGCATTTTGAAGAAATCACTTAATGCATTTAAATGTCTTAAAAATGTTGTTAAATTCTCCTTTTATGATAAAAGTGTAAGAATTTATCTTTATCATTACTTTGTCCTTCCCCAGGCCGACCTACCTACCTGTTTGGTTTTTAGAAGGCAATGGATTATTAGCATTGGAAATAGTTTTATCCCTAAGAAATGTAAGACTTTCTTGAAAGCCTGTGGTGGCACCAAGCGCTCCTTTGGTTGCTCTCCTTGAATCCAACAAGTTGTATTTTCCTAGTTGCTACACAGTAGTTGTAAAAACCTGTTTTGCTGAAGTAGGCTACATAATGTTTCAGTCATGGAAAAGTTCGAAGCAAAAATAACTGATTTTTTTTTTTTGTCTGTGCACTTGAACCGTATAGTAAGAAAACATGATGGTACATTAAGAAAACTGTTATGTTCTGAGTTCAGTTGCAATCTTTGTTATAACTCTTTATGTAGCTTTTCTCAGACTTTCGTGTATTACAGTATCTTCAGCTTGAAAGTGATACACTTTTTTTTTCAAAAAAATAGTTTCTCTTTGAAAAATGAAACTAGGTATTGCTGTAAAATCTGCCAGGTTCCTACTGGAAACTCTGTGTATGTGCTTTTAACATCCAGTTGTCAGATAAAACAGCCTTCCGCTGGGTAGACAAGGTCCTTCTAATTTTCTTTCTGCCCTGGTCTCGTTCTCCATGTCTACTTGTAGCTACCAATACTCACTGTGAGGTAGGAGTATGAGGTACCAAGTTGGAAGTAACTCCTTGCAAAGTATGTTTCTCATGTTTGTTTTACCAAAGTATGATGCTTAAATGTTTAACTTAAATGAGCAGCTTGCTTTGATAGTTTTCTTATTTACTGAAGGGATTTCTGGATGCTTTAAAGTAACAAGTCTGTTTTGTAAAAGGTAGGAGACATTGTCCAAAATTCAACTATATGCTTGTCTGCCTGGAGTTCATGTATTTGTCCTGTAGCTTGAAAACAGGAATGTCTGTATTCCGGAAAGATATTTGACAGCTACGTGGACTGGAAGCTGCAGAGAAACTTATTGATACAATTGTTACCAACTTTTTTTGATGGAGATGCCAATTAAGCATTTTGCTTCTAGAAAGAAGGACAGACTAGTTACTGTTAAACAAAATACGCAGTGTGATTTTCTTCAGCTGTAGTAGGCAGAAAACTTCAAATTTTTTTCTCATCTGAAAGGATCACTCCTAAGCTTTTTCTTCCCTTTAGCAAACAATTTGAGAATTTGGGTTACATGTATCTTGGAGCAGTTGACAGGCTTTCTTCATTCTGGTGAACTGCTTTCTTCTGTTTCATGGTTAAGTCAGGTGTTTACTACATGGAATGTTATTTTAGCATTCATTCAGAGAAGAATCTGCTAACAGTATTAACTAAGAAGACAAAGCAATATTTTTTTTTTGAATGCTAGGTGTTCCTTAGGCTCTTGAATTGTCATAACTTGTAGATTGTTGACGTAAACTTTCAGAAGTACTGTTTACATGAATTGGAAGTCTGTTATTGCTTGCTGGGAACTTTCAGGGATTATGGAAAGCTAACTCAAGTTACAAAAGACAGTCAAATATCTGCAGCAGCTTTACCATCTTTAACACAATTTTTCTTTCCACATCTGAGAGTTTTTAATATTATCCTGGATTATTTTGTTTGTAGTATCTAATCTTCAGCACGTCTTGTCTTTGGCAGTCTTTTGCATCTTGCATTGAATCCAAATGTTGTGATTTCTTTTTTTTGCTCATATTGGCAATGGAGTTGAATGTTGGGAGTAACACAACCCAATGGACCCATGGAATAAATTTGCAGATAGTGAAATTTTGGGAGGAGCACTTCTGATTTGTGACACAAGGCCTAATTCTGACTCTATTAACAAAACTGAAATCTTAAAAAGCATGACAATAATTAAAAATTTCAGAATTGGTAGGTTTGGGGAGGGATGGTAGAACAGTAGGCTGTGGGAAGAGTAACAATAACTTTTTGTTTTTAAAACCTTCATTCAGAGCTATGGTAGGCTGATTCTAGACTATGACCAGTGATAACACCTAAGAAAAATCTATTTTCTTCAGGGTTCCTGGACTTCCTCTTTGGCACATTTTATGTTGTTTATTTTTTCCTTATTTCAAAGGACCTGGGCTCCTGTTGAAAAGTGATGGAATATTCTCTGGCCGGCACCTGACATGTAGAGGGAGCACCCCCTAAAAGAGCTTGCCTGGGAGACAGTTTGTGAAATAACGCAGTGACATGTTTGCAGTAGTATGCCTCTTTTTTTTGTTGTTGCTATTTTCCGTTGTTGAAATAAGTAACTGAGAAATGAATTGAAGCTACTGAAATGAGCTTTAATCACTGCAGGGGGATTTACATCTAGAATTAGCATTGGTAGTGGTTATTTCCAAAGATGCTATTTTCACTAATTGGGGCGAGGGGAGGGATTTGATCTACTTTCTAGAGGCTTAAAAGACAAACAAACCCCCCCAAATATATCCTGTAACTTCAATAACGCACTAGTTTCACTTGCTTACAGTAAGTCTGTGTGTAGTCTGAATACCCACAAGCTAGTGTTTTTAATAACTTTATATAATTTGATTTAAGCTAGTTTGTGAGATCAGGTGTTTTGAACCCTGCTTGTAAGTTTACTAATACTTTTAGTAGAAAAGAACTTTTCTCTTTTTTAACCACTTAATCCTTGCATGAGATCTCAAATGATTATAAGTACTGATACTGCAACTGAAATTATCTGTACTTTTTCCTGATTGATTTTGTTTGACTCCCATATCTTTAAACAGAGAGCTATGTAATCTAGGGCCAGTTATGTATGCTTACAACTTCTGACAAAAGGCTAAGCAAAGTAAGGTGTTACTAAGTGATCAATGTGTAATGGTTAAAGTAACAATGAAAACCCTAACAGCAATTAAAACTTCTCCATAGTGAGTATACCAGGGTTTTCAATATTTAGGCCAAATACTGGAAATCTTGTTAATGAAGAGATTCATGAAGGGAGATTATAGGGGTTTTGCTGGATCCTCGGACTTGTATCTGTTTTCTAAACTGCTCAAGTATACATTTGATGCTTCATTGTTCCAAGTAGCTGTAGTGTGCATGCTGAATCCATTTTAACTTGGAAATAAATGCTTAAAGCTGTCTACCTCTTAGTTTGCGTAAGAATTAGATATTTCTATTTTAGTTTTTCTTGGCTCTTATGAGTGTATGACAAAAGCATAGTTTGATTATTGCCTTTAAGCTTGCTCCTGCATACAACCTGCAGCTTACAGAAGTGTTCTCGCTAAAACAGTACCCATATTCTCTGTGGTAACTATGTGTCCTTGCAGCTGATGATGTCGCTAATGCACAGCAGTAATGAGCATATTAAATTAATCCTTCACACTTGGAAGGCAGTTACTATAAGAGCAAAAGGAGTGTTTCTTTCCTTATTTAAATGAGTACTGCTCAAAACCATGCTCCTTCCAACTGTAAGGAAAGAAGAGTGTCTCTTACTTTTCTCTAGTATCTGTAGTATCTCTTTCAATCCACTTAAATTCTGCATTCACATAAGAACAGCTGATATGGTGTCAGAGGTTAAACATCATGTATAAGCCCTGTTTTGGAGAGGGGGGGAATGGAGTGAACACTTGTATTGAGCTTAATGAGAGGTGAAAGCACAAGTTTACTGGATCTATCATAGACTGAAATATTCTTTTCTGATAGCACAGTTGTCTCAGTAGCAACTGCTTGCAAAGTGTCTTAGAGCAACAGAATTAACATGGGGATGCCAAAGCATTTTATAAGGAAAGGTTAAGTTGCTCATCCTTATACATTTCTATTATGGCCTTTTACAATGTTTCAGTGGTTGGGACCACTGCCCTTTCATGTGTTGGAATATTTTATTGATCCTTGTTCTTCCTACCATGTCAAGTTTGTGGAGGGAGGTACAGTGAGAGAGTAGGTCTGTGTTGAACACTGTGTGCTGCCTGCAAGTTAAAATTATTACAATTCCACCACCCTGATAGGTGTTTTCTTCAGTGGTAGGGGTGGTACTCTAGTGCATTTATGCAATGCCCGTTTTATCTCCTCCCAGCTTTATTAATAGTTCTGAATGTGAGACTTGGTACATAGATTAAAAACAAAGGTTGGGAAGAGCAAATTCAATAAATTGAAAACCGAAGTTACCCTTTTTTCCTTAATGCAGTTTAGCATGTTCCTTTCATGTAAGTAAAACCCTGGAGCTGCCTAACTTTATCTTTGGATGCTGGAGTATTGGCTATTGCTAAAGGTATAAAAATTACTATGGCATATTCAGTCATCTTTATGAAGCTTGATTTTATAGCTTTTGATCTTCAGCATCTACTGTTGTGTCTCATTTGAGTTGTACAAAGTTTCTATGCATGCAGGTACCTTTGGGGATAGAAGCTATGAAATACTGCTATGAAGTGTTACTACAAATACTGCTTAAATAGATTTGTGAACTTAATGCTTTGTGTCTGTTCTTCTTATCCAGACCAGCATGTTTTGGAAATTTGATCTCCATTCGTCATCCCACATAGATACACTTCTAGAGCGAGAAGATGTAACACTGAGGGAGCTGATGGATGAAGAGGATGTTCTGCAAGAGTGCAAGGCTCAGAATCGCAAACTTATAGAGTTTCTGCTGAAGTCAGAATGTTTGGAAGACTTAGTTTCATTTATTATTGAAGAGCCACCTCAAGACATGGATGAAAAAATTCGATATAAGTAGGAAAACTTTTGGGGGTGGGGAAGACTTGGGAAGGTGGAAAGAGGGGTAACTTACTCCAGTTAATTTTATAGTGTGCTTTGAATCCCTGGGTGCTGGCATGTAATACCATACTGGTATCTTTAGAGTAAGTTTGTTTTCAAGGGGCTTTGTAGAACTTTTAAATAAATCATTCTAATATTTGCATATTTTTCAAATGGAAGCTTCCTATCCATAAATGTTTCCAAAATAGTTGCTGTCCAAAGGAGGCCTACCAAAAAAAAAAGTCAGAATTCACATGAAGAATCTTGTAGCTGTGAAGGTTAAGAAAATAGTAGAATGGAAAAAAACCATATTTGGGTAGTGTATATTTAACCACTTAGCTTTGTTTTATTGATGATTGGTAAGATGTTTTGAAGATGCATATTAGCAGGTCTGTAGACCTTGGAAGAATGTGCTTAATGTCTAATTGCTGGTGTCTTCCTTTGCAGAGCTAGAACTTTAAGAATTGGGTATGGCCATGACTTTAGCTAATTTTGCTGAGAAGGTTCAAATCAAACGTCAACCTAGCCTTTGTGTAAAAGCACTTCTACCATTTTTGGCTTATTTTAGAGTTGTCTATGCAGAAAGACGCTTTTTTCTTAAAACAGTATGTAAAAAAAAAAAAGTGAAATAAGCTACAATCTTAGTTGTAGCACTTCACCATTTTCTGGTAAACCAAGCCTCCTGTAAGTGTTTCTAGTAGAGTTTGAAATTGAATTGTCTTTCACTTGGAAACCTTATGCTAGTGATGCTGTCAAAATTACCTTTAGTGTGAGTGGGTGATAGTACTGTCAAATGCAGGAATTACTGGTCTTGATGGCCTCTTAGTCTAATTACTCAGTGTTCCGAACTGTACTTCTGACTCTTGTGTCATGAATCAGTACTAGCTAGTTTTGCAGGCTTTGTCAGACTGACTAGTTTAGTGAGTTTCTACATAATTTTTTATATATATATATATGTGTATATATGTATAAAAAATAAATAAAATCCTGAAGCTATTCCTTTTGACCTTTTTAATATAATCCCTGTTATATCAGAAAGGGTCAAACACGCTACTTGCTTCCCCAGTATTGGTCCAGTACTATCAGTCTACTTCTTGGTATCTAACTTTTTCCCTTCAAAAAAAGAAGTGGCTTTTGAAATGAGAGATCAGTACTTGAACAGATGGATTTAACAATAGATCTTAAAATAACAGCTTCCCCTTTCCTTTTCCCACTTCCCTAGTGTTGTCCTATTGCTACTGAACAACATAGTCCATTTCTTACATCAAAGAACAGCTTGTAGGCTTGATTGTGCAGTTCTATTACCTTGCAGTTGTTTTAATTAGTGCAGACCAGCCCTGCTTGAAAACTTTGTTAGAAGCCTTACCAGGTTCTGAGTTCAGAGCTTGGATGTATGACAGCTTTGAAGTATGAGTGATGGACAATCTTTTTTTGCCTTTTCCCCAGATATCCAAACATATCGTGTGAGCTGCTTACATCAGATGTCTCGCAGATCAATGATAGGCTGGGAGAAGAAGAATCCTTACTTATGAAACTGTACAGCTTCCTCTTAAATGAATCTCCTCTAAATCCTTTACTGGCCAGTTTCTTCAGCAAGGTGCTAAGTATTCTTATAAGCAGAAAACCAGAACAGGTAAATATCTACAAGCTCTCCAATTTAACAAGTGCTTTATTAAAAGTTGTATTCAGCGGTGTTGCTTTAAGACTACACATTTGAGGCATAGCAGTGGAGTCAAAAAAGAGCATTCAGCTTCCATATTAGCTGAAGATGCTAATTTTTTTATGGTATGCACAGGATTAAAAAATATATCTGGATGAAGAAGATATATTTTATTCAGACTTGCCTGAGCTATCTGTGCAATCAGTGTGTGAGTACTTAACTTTTGGCTTAGCTTAGTTTAGTGTTCTGTGTGGTGATACTTGCATTAAGAAGAGGTGAAGGTAAGTGAATTGAGTCAGTGGGAGCGGGTCCAATTTGGTGTGAAGAATTGTCACAGAATAAGGTAAGAGAGACTTGGAGTCCTTGCTCAGAAATGTTGTACTCTCTGTTCATGTGGCCCAATATAGCAAAAAGCTGCAATGACTGTCTTTCATACCTGAGCAAATTAACTTTGTGACTGTTCTCTATCTTTGATTTAGCAAGCTCTGTATTTGTTTGTATTATGTTAAGGTTTTGCTGTGTTGAGCTTTGCTCATTAAGCAGGGATAAGAACAATTCATACCAAAAAGGAAAGCTGTCTGTGCATTGGATTACAAGTAGTTTATGGTCAGCAAGTTGGGCTTGAGAGGAGGCACAGAACACACTGCACACAGTATGGATCTGTCCTGTGCCACTTTTGCTACTCTATACGTGTGTATTTTATCTTGCTTTGTACTGCAAGCTTTAAGTGGCTAAAGTATTTAAGAAGTTCTCATTTATTTTCTCCATTTGGTAGGAGAGAGAAACTAAAGCTGGCTGGTGTAATTTACCACATAAAATACAGATAAGCAAATGTAATCTTGCTTCTTTTTAATTTCTAGATTGTGGATTTTTTGAAGAGGAAGCATGATTTCGTAGACCTCATTATTAAGCATATAGGGACCTCTGCTATCATGGACTTGTTGCTCAGGCTACTGACTTGCATAGAACCTCCACAGCCCCGGCAAGAAGTGTTAAATGTAAGTAAAATGTCTCAAAGGATTTTTGTCTGATATGTGAACTGTAAGGTTGCTTATCTTCTGCTGGTTTTACTAAATTTATTTCTTGAATGTGCTGAAATTGGATGTGTAGGGTTTTTTTGCTTGGAACTGTCAACACTTTTCCAGTGGAGCCACAGCACTGGTGGGGACAACTTAGAACCTGGAGTAGCTGGACTCTTCCCCTGGTCTTTAATATCTAACTTAGAACTGCCAGATGCAGTTTCAAAAATGTTTTGGACCTTGCTGAACACTTTTTTTGTCATTAGAAAGTTTATTTTAAAATTCCACCTAAGGCTTTCATTTTTTACAGTTGCTCAGAAACACTAGTTGTACTTTTTTCCTTTTTCTCTGAAGTGTTTTTAGTCCTTGTTTAGAAATACTGACAGTATGACTTGTGGCAATTTTCAAATTACTTCTTTTAATATAATTAATTTTAATTCCTTTAATTCATTCACTTGGATAACAACATTCTTACTAACACCCACAAACACTTTTACAGTGGCTAAATGAGGAGAGAATTATTCAGCGGCTTGTGGAAATTGTACATCCGTCTCAAGATGAAGATGTAAGTATTGGTCTGACACTCTTCTGGGTCTATCTGTTCAGCAAGTTGCTATATGACATAGTGTTAGAACTTTCATTTTTACTGGTTTCTGCTTGCTTTTTTTTCAGTAAGCTGATTTCAGTATTTAAGTGTGGTCATTTGAGGGAGGGCGTGTGACCCAATTTAGGTCAAAGCCTTATACATACTCAGTTTTGTTTGAAGATTTTAATTGAAGAATTAGTTGTGCATGTTACTACTCTTCCAACGAAAAGCTATATTTTCTGTTACAGAGACATTCAAATGCATCACAGTCACTCTGTGAAATTATCCGTCTAAGCAGAGACCAGATGTTACAAGTACAGAACAGTTCAGAACCAGATCCACTGCTTGCAAGTCTAGAAAAGTAAGTTGGTTTGCTGAATTTCCTGATTTTATTTTGAGTTCATAAAAAACATAGTTTTTAACTCTTGACCTTGAAAACCTTTAGAAATGTCAAGCTCCACTTTTCAGGTTAATTTTCTTGGCTACCCATCATCTGTCTTAATTTAAAATAACTCGACAAGTAATCAGAGCCCACGTGGAGGACTTCCTTGGAGGGGGTTTGTCTCATTAAAATATTTCCTGTGCTGCCAGAGTTGTGGGATCAGATATGTGGAAGTCTGCTTGATACTGTGCAGAGTGCACATGGGAGACTCTGGCTTTCATCTGTTACTTGTTTTAAGTTAATGTAAGTGTGTGCTTCTGCTAGAGAAGATTCTCCTGTATTCCCTTCTTCTGTTTGCTGGTTATAGATTTAGGTACAAACAGCCAGCTGTTACAGCCAGGAAATCAGGTTTTTGATCTGACTGAAAACTCTCTTTTTGTAGTGTTGGTTGTCAGATCAAAAAACTAGATCAGTGGAAGGAATAGGAAAATATGATTGGGGCAGTGAGGATGGGAGTGATTGTCCTAGTGGTACCTGCTAGCTTGAAATAGCTACTAGTTTTCTTTGTGTTTTCTCCCCTTATTAATTTTACTTGGGCAAATGGTAGCTACTGCTGTTAACAGCTGTATTCTGAAGTAGTGTTATATCTGATGCCAATGCTTTGCTTTTCAGGCAAGAAATCATAGAGCAGCTGTTGTCTAATATTTTTCATAAAGAAAAAAATGAATCTGCAATAGTCAGTGCAATCCAAATACTATTGACCTTACTTGAGACAAGACGACAGACGTAAGTGTTCTTATTTCACTTAAATTATGCCTGCATAATTTAACTAAACAACTGTTCAGCAGAATAGCAAGTGTCTTCCATGTACGTAACAACTGAACCATTTTTGTGGCCTGTTGTAGCTGAAGGAGTAAAAGAGCAAACCAAGCAATTCTGGTTGGCATTACTACACTTTCACCAAATGACTGGTGTTTATGCAGTTTTTTCTAGAAGCTAGTTTAAGTGCCACTTGACAGATAAGACTTCATCAATTTGTTTCTGGATACAAGGAATAGAGTAAATGTGTACAACGCAGTGAGTGGATATTTACTTTATAAAAAGTTATTTGGAATTTTATTACAACTTCACTTTGGGAAACCAATGAACAGATCTCTGTGGTACATTCAACTTGTTTATGTTGTTCAGGATAGATGAGTGAAATTCTTTATCTCCCTCAAAAGAGGAAATAGAACAGCTGTAATGTTTAATCTCAAAACTATATTGGAGATTTCAAGCACAATGAACAAAAATACTGGGGCTAGTATTTGGAAAAATCTTGTTCAGCCGTTACTTCACACATTTATAACATTGTTTTTACTTGCCTCTTCATTCTTTTCGCATGCCTTCAGAACAGTGACACTTTCAAAATCATACCTTAAAGATATTTTACAACTAGTTTTGATATTAATGATCAGATTTTATTTCTGTGTTTTAGATTTGAAGGCCATATAGAGATCTGTCCTCCAGGCATGAGCAATTCAACATATTCTGTCAACAAAAGTGTTTTAGAAGCCATAAAAGCACGACTTTCATCCTTTCATGAGCTCCTACTCGAGCCTCCAAAAGTAAGCGAAACCTTGTGTTACCAAATTAATTGAAACAAGACTGTCACTGTGTGAATGTATTTTAGGCAGTTTATAGTAACAAACAAAACGCAGTTTGACAACTTCCAGGCAAGTGCCCAGGCTCCTTCCCAGCCTGTTGTTAGCTTTGCTGTTCGTTATTGTTGTTCCTGAGCCAATGTGTTGTGCTAATTGGTATGCTTGTCCAGCTTAAACTTTGTTTAATTGGCAGAATAGCCTTGAAGCAATTGCTTCTTTCTGAAAGCAATGAAGAGATTTGCTATATATTCTTAAGTTGGTGGGTCCCGTGTTCTGCTTGGAAATCCTATCTAAGATGTATAAATAGGGGGTTTACCTATGATCCATTTTTCCACTCAAATTCTCACGGGCGGAATTTCAGCTGTAGCACTGCACTCTGAACTGGCTGCCTCAGTCCATAAAAGAGAAGGACCTGTGGGCCAAAGTAAAAATAAAGACCAGAGGTGTATAAAATAGCAGACGGGGGGGTCAAGGTGTAGTGTTAAAGTTAATTCTAGCCTGGAGAAGATGAGACATCAGGATTTCCAAATGCAGAAGAGGAATGAAATGCAAAGAAACTGTCTCTTTGCAGCAGTATGGCAAGATGCAGGTCTATATTACAGTAAAAGCAGGGTCACATAAGATACTTGAGTAGTTTCTGATGGTTGGACATACTTAACTTATTCAAATGCTATCTAGTGAATTTATTGAATCTGTTGCTCATTTTGAGCACTAGTTAAGTGAGCATCCCTAGATTTTTGCTGTATGTAAGGAATGGACTAAATGAATTGGCAGGGTATCAGTCACCTCTTTTCTGACACAAGGGTGGTGCTGGTCAGGCAAAAATGACATCCAGTGTTACAGAGGGTAGTAGTGGTCTCCCTATCAAAATGTGCTTGCGCATTAAGATAGGAAGACATTTTCATTATTAGTTCCCCTGCTTATTGGATATTTGCTACTAGATTTTTAGCTCTTAATGGTAGTTAATACCAGATTTTTCTTATTGGCATTTAGTTATGTGGCAACAGTTCTTGTTTGTTAACCAGCTAAAATTTCAATGTAAGAACCATGAAGCTTATTGTAATGTGTTGTAATGCAAGGACTTGTTAGTGCATGGAAAGAGATTCTTGAAGGTAAGACTGTTGCTCAAGGACTGATTGCATGTATTTTTAAGTGCTACTCTGTCATTGTGCGTAGTAATGATGAGCTGGGTTTTTTTGAAGATACTTTTAATGGGTTTTATGTATGTACCTTTTTCAGAAAAGTGTCATGAAGACAACCTGGGGTGTATTGGATCCACCTGTGGGAAACACACGTTTAAATGTTATTAGATTAATATCTAGCCTTTTACAGACTAATACAAGCAGTGTGAATCAGGAACTTATAGAGCTTAACAGCATAGGAGTAATACTGGTAAGAACTTTATGCTGCCTTCTTTATTTTTATGGATTGCTATTAAGATCTTGTCTAATTTTTTTTCTGTCACTGCTGCTAATTTGTAGTATATTTTCCAGCCTAACTTTTCAGACTGTTTGTCTTGTACTTCTATTGCACCATTTAAAAACTTTTACTATTGGATTTTACTGTTTAACTCATCTGTCTGAAGTCAGCGTTTTCCTCTGATCACTTGAATGGCTCTTATTCTCTACACCTTCATAAAGATTGGAAGTGATTTTATTACAAATTTTTTTTTCATCTGTATGCTCGCAAGTTTTCAGGCATGTTCAAAGCTTCCCTGGTGTTTTCATTCTCTTCATAAGTTATTCCCTCAAAACCCCTTTTCCTCTCTTAATAATATATGGCACACTAAATGGTATCCCAGCACTGTCCTATAAAGGGACAGTTATTCTTGGTAGCTCGTATGCCTTCAAACCTCTGAAAGTAAGATGTTGCACAAAAAACTTTCAGTCAGTTAACTCACTGACTTTTGCTCATGAGGAATATGTACTTTGAGTACTTCCTACATCATATTTCAACTATAGCAGGATATATTCTTTGCGTTTAGGTTTACCAAACAATTCAAATGCTGGTATCAGTTAAACAACTAGCAAAACATGCTAGAATTTATATTACAGTTTCTGAATACAGGATGTAAACTTCTGCTTCTAAGCAGGCAGTTGCAAACTTAAAGTGTAAATATTTTCTCTGCCCCAGATCTTTTAGTCTAAAATCCATTTTTCATTCAACTAGTTAATACAGCTGTGGTTGTAATGTCTTTATCTCAATTTCTCTGCACAGCTTGGGTTTGCAGACAGGTGCTAACTTGTATACAAGTACCTAACTTCACCATAAATTAAGTCTTTCCTAGATGCATTGTCTAAGGGAATGTACATGCTATGAACACTTGCGTGTTCTTATAAGTAGATTATTTTGTAAATTGAATTCAGTGAGGTTTGAACATGCTTTTCTGATGCAGGCTTTACATAGGGGGAAAAAAAGTAATTCTAGCCATATGAACTTCTCTGTCCTTCATGCTGTTTGCTGAAACAGCACATGATTTACTATGCTGGAAAAATTATTGGCTAGTTCCACTAGCATATCTTTATGGGAGGCTGTCATTTTAGGAGGACTGAAGGGAAATTGGAGATCTTTAGCTGTATTTTGAATGAGATTTACATTGTTTAATACTGTTCCAATCTCTGCATGCATTTCCATAACTGCTTTCACTTTACCATTGACAGCAATCATTTGAGTTTTGCAGTAAGAAGTAGTCTAAAATAACTGGACATAAAGCTTGAAAAAAAAATCTTTCCTATGTTTAAGAGGAAAAATGTGGAGAACCAGGACTAAATGAATATTGCTTATTGTATCTCAACCTTAGTATTTGTCTGTGTCTTGTGTAAGGCGTTTAATAATCTTAAACTGTGTCTAGATTATCTGAGGTAGCCTTCTGTAATAGAAGAATAAAACTGGTAGATGACAGGTTCAAAACAGGTAGATATATAAGAAACCTCACTGAAGTGAGGGGCACATTGTAAACAGTATTGTAGATACTAGAAGGTTAAGTGAACTCAAAAAAGAGAAATCTGTCAAGGGCTACTAAAGTCATACATAATACTTCTCTGGGCTGCAGCTAGCAGAAAGAATGTAAGTGGGGAGTGTCATTCTTCCCTGTCTTTGTTCTCTGAAAGAAAACATTCTTAACTATCCCCAGGATAAATCCAGTTACAGTTGAGGTTTTGTTCTGATCCAGTATGATAGTCCTTGTGTTCAGATAATAACAAGCACAAGAATTAACTTATTTGTAGGTCACAAATTTTCTCTTGCACAATAATACTTATTGTAAAACATAAGGAATTTGTTCCAGTGTAGTCATCAAATGACTTGCTGGGGTGAAACTATTGGTTATGTTTAATGAAAAGGTGTTGGTTTGTGTAAGCCTTGTTGAATTTATTTTTCAGGACATGTTCTTTAAGTATACATGGAATAACTTTTTGCATACTCAAGTAGAAATCTGTATTGCATTGATTCTCGCAAGTCCTCTTGAAAGCACAGATAATGGCACAATTACAGATCAGGATTCTACTGGGGAGAATCTCTTACTGAAACATGTAAGTTTTGTGGGTTTTTGGGAAGCGCTTGAATTTTCCTGTCTTAGGCTGTTGTAATGGTTACTCTTACATAAAATATATCCCAATTATACTTTATGTATAGAATGAACAGGAATATCTTTCTGTTTTTTCTTAAAATGTCAGTTCAGGCATTAAACCTGAAAGTGCCATAAAGTAGACTTTTGCTGCCCTAAAGTGAGCATGTGTGCAGAGCTGCAAGTATTTGCAAGAACTTGAAGGAGAAATTCCTCTTATTTTTAAGAATTAAAATTACTATTTCACTAGCTTTATGCTGCTACAACTCAGCAGCTATAAAGAGAAGTAGAATTAATGTAGGTTTAGCTTTTAGGGTTCTGATTGGGATCTGACTGCTGCTTCTGAACTTTAAACCCTTCAATTAAAGCACTTATCTTAAACCTGAAATTAGTTGTCATGTAAGACTTTAGTTTTTTAAAATAAACTGTAAAATACATAATAGCATTCCACTTTACTGCTACTAAGCATATTCTGGTTTTTTGATAGCTCTTCCTTAAGTGCCAATTAATAGAACGAATACTTGAAGCATGGGAGATGAATGAGAAGAAACAGTGAGTAACTAGTTTTCTCATTCCCTGCAATTGTCTGCATACGACTTGAATTGTGAAATGAATGTATGACCACTTCATAACTGATCTAGCCAGTTCTAAAAACACTTGTATGTTAATATTTGGATTAAAGCTTTCTCCCATACTACTTTTTGGTAGCATTCTAGTGCTTTTTCCCATGACTGGATGACAAGCTGACCATGAGGCAGCAGTGTGCCCTTGTTGCCAAGAAGGTCAATGGTATCCTGGGGTGCATTAAGAGGAGTGTGGCCAGCAGGCCGAGGGAGGTTCTCCTCCCCCTCTACTCTGCCCCAGTGAGACCCCGCCTGGAGTACTGTGTCCAGTTCTGGGCTCCCCGGTTCAAGAAAGATGAGGAACTCCTGGAGAGAGTCCAGAGGAGGGCAAACAAAGATGATGAGGGGACTGGAGCATCTCCCCTACGAGGAAAGGCTGAGGGAGGTGGGCTTGTTTAGCCTGAAGAGAAGACTGAGAGGGGATCTTATAAATGCTTACAAATATCTTAAGGGTGGGTGTCACGAGGATGGAGCCAGACTCTTTGCAGTGGTGCCCAGTGCCAGGACAAGGGGCAGTGGGCACAAACTGAAACATCAGAGGTTCCAGTTGAATATGAGGAAGAACTTCTTGACTTTGAGGGTGCCCGAGCCCTGGCCCAGGCTGCCCAGGAGATATTCAAAGGCTGCCTGGATGATGTTCTGTGCACCCTGCTCTGGGTGAGCCTGCTTGAGCAGGGGGGTTGGACTGGATGATCTCCCGAGGTCCCTTCCAACCCTTGCCATTCTGTGATTCCGTGGTATGTCTTGGAAGTTGCTTTAAAAAATCCCGGTCTATTTCAGTAGGAAAAACTTCCCAGTGTTGGTCCTTATATTGCCCTTTTAAATTCATTTTACTTTGTCCCATTCTGTGGGGAGCAACAGACTCTTAAGTAGTAAAAGCCCAGTCCTCAGCAATGGAATACCTTCTGAAAGTGTGTGTTTGTGAAAGGATGGAAGTTTCAAGTAGCTAATGTCTGAAACTGTGTTCCTAGCAAGAGAAAAAACACTGTCTTCAGCTGAGGTGGGTAATACAGCTCTCAACTCAGACATAACAGGCTCATAAGCTCAGGAGATACTGAACAGTAAACATTAGCTTTAACTTGTCAAAGTAGTAAACTAGCTGACTGGGATAGTGTTGCTGGTTTGCTGGTGTATTATTTGAGACAATTCTAGTCCCCAAAATATTCCTGTTCCTTTATCCAATTTTGTACAGGTATGACTCCAAATATAAAAAAAGTCCTTAAGATAATTTAAAGGTATTTTTAGCTTAGCTGCTTCAGGAAATGCATTTTTTTATGCTTTTATATTTTGCCACTTAATGTTGTTTTGAGCAGCTCTAGAAGCTTGAGGGTGACTGCTTTCTGCTGGCAAAATCTGACATGGTAAAAAGCTGTTTGATTCACTGGGATTAATAAACATTTGCTAAGAGAAGATACAATCGTATTCTGGACTTTCTGGCTAGACAATGTCAAGTCAGTCCACTTTGTCAAATACAAGTACTCTTTATGGCATATGCTGTATTAGAAATTATAACCTTTGCCATCATCATGTGTTGCTTGTTTTGAATGTACTTGTTACCTCAGCAGTCGAGGAAATAAGACAGGAATATCTCTCTCAAGTTGTTCCTGTAAACAATTCTAAAGTTTCATTCATGACATCTTGCATTGACATAACATAATTTCAGTTACCTCATGTGTTAGATAATGATGGTGGAAAATCAAGTAATGTGATTTTGTGTTTGCATGACATAGGCTGCTTCCTGAACTGCTGTCACTGTACAAAGTTTTCAGTCAAGTTCAAGGCTTGGGTCTGTCTTGATTTTTTTTTTTTTTTTTTTTAATTTAATTGATCATGGATTCAAAGCTCTGAGAGAATATTCAGTGTATTGGGGTTTTGAAAAATGCTCTCAGCAACAGAAATCTTGTAAAAACTGTGGATCTGTTAATTTTGTCTTTGTCTTGATAATGCTCTACTTTTCTTTCTACACACACAAACATGGAAGCAGAAATAATCTGTTCAGATACTCTGCACATCCTTCTTGGTAGCCTACATGCTTGTTAAGTCTTCTAAACTCACTCAGTGTAGTCAAACCAGTTGGTGTCTTAAATTCTTGCATATTTTGGTGAAACTTTGGTTTTAGGGTGCAAATCTTCTGCTTAACAACCCCTATGCTATTTGTCTTGTGTAACTTCTTGACTCTAGTAGTGTTTTATAACAAAATATAGTAGCACAGTTGCTCCAGGTGTAGGCAGCTGAATTCCTTTTGTCTCTTCCAGGGCTGAAGGAGGAAGACGGCATGGCTATATGGGTCATCTGACAAGAATAGCAAACTGTATTGTGCATAGCACAGATAAGGGGCCAAACAGCACACTAGTCCAACAGCTCATTAAAGGTAATGTTAATGGTCAAGTTTGTCTTCATGGCTTTCATTATCAAATTTTGATTAAATTAATAAAACTTAAATTTAAAGGCAGCTGTTGGATAAAAGAAAATACTGATTATTTCTGATGCATTCAATTTAAAAGCAGTGATTCACTGGGATTGTGGTTTAAGTGAATCCTTAACCATATGCTTAAATCTTTTTTTTCACACAGTTATCAAAACTCTCTGAAATAAATGGGAAGAGGTGCTGACCTGCTTAATTTGGACTTGTTTGCTAGATGGAGTAATCCTTATGGATTTAGGAGAATGTATATGTCTGCAGTATTTCTAGTAGACCAGAAGAGAGCAACTTAATTTTAAGTGATGCTCCATTGTAGATAGTATTAAATTGGTGTTGTTTTCTATTTCGTATGCTAGAGCTTCCAGAGGAGGTCAGAGAGCGATGGGAGACATTCTGCACAAGCTCTTTAGGAGAAACTAACAAGAGGAATACAGTGGACTTGGTAAGTAGTGATGGGTAAGGTATCAAAATTACTGCAGTTTACTTGGGCCCCAGTTTCTCTTTGTCAGCAGCACAACCAATCTTCCCAACTACCATGTATTTGTATCAACAAGTTGCTGACAGCTCTTCAGTTTACTTTTCAAGTAAAGCCGTATCATTAATATTCTGTATGAGAATCTTGCAGTAGCTCAGTTTGTATAGAATCATAGAATGTTTTGGGGCTGGAAGGGCCCCCTAGAGGTCATCTAGTCCAACCCCCCTGCAGTGAGCAGGGACACCGCTAACTAGATCAGGTTGCTCAGAGCCCTGTCCAATCTGGCCTTGAATGTTCCCAGAGATGGGGCCTCCACTGCCTCTCTGGGCAACCTGTTCCAGTGTTTCACCACCCTCGTTGTAAAGAATTTCCTCCTTATATCCAGTCTACCCTGGTTTAGCTTAAAACCATTACCCCTTGTCCTGCCACAGCTGGCCCTACTAAAAAGATTGTCCCCATCTTCCTTATAGGCTCCCTTTAGGTACTGAAAGGCCGTAATCAGGTCTCCCTGCAGCCTTCTCTTCTCCAGGCTGAACAACCCAACTCCCTCAGCCTGTCCTGATAACAGAGGTGCTTCAGCCCTCGGATCACTTTTGTGGCCCTCCTCTGGACCCGCTCCAACAGTTCCATGTCCATCTTGTGCTGAGGGCTCCAGAGCTGGACGCAGTACTCTAGGTGATGTCTCACCAGAGCAGAGTAGAGGGGCACAATCACCTCCCTTGACCTGCTGGCCACGCTTCTCCTGATGCAGCCCAGGGTACGGTTGGCCTTCTGGGCCGCCAGCGCACATTGCCGGCTCATGTCCAGCTTTTCATCCACCAGTACCCCCAAGTCCCTCTCGGCAGGGCTGCTCTCAATCCTTTCTTCCCCCAGCCTGTACTGATACTGGGGGTTACCCCGACCCAGGTGCAGGACCTTGCACTTGGCCTTGTTGAACCTCATGAGGTTCACACAGGCCCACCTTTCCAGCCTGTCCAGGTCTCTCTGGATGACATCCCGTCCTTCTGGTGTGTCAACCG
The DNA here is from genome assembly GCA_034008185.1 of Gorsachius magnificus. Lineage (NCBI taxonomy): Eukaryota > Metazoa > Chordata > Aves > Pelecaniformes > Ardeidae > Gorsachius > Gorsachius magnificus. The sequence goes on along the minus strand of CM067086.1, from coordinate 2,561,855 downwards.
CACCACTCAGTTTGGTGTCGTCAGCAAACTTGCTGAGGGTGCACTCTATCTCGCTAAGTCATTGATGAAAATGTTAAACAGCACCGGTCCCAGTATGGACCCCTGAGGGACACCACTTGTCACCGGTCTCCATCTGGACATCGAGCCATTGACCACTACCCTCTGGATGCGACCATCCAGCCAGTTCTTATCCACCGAACAGTCCACCCATCAAATCCATAGCTCTCCAATTTAGAGAGAAGGATGTTGTGGGGGACCATGTCAAAGGCTTTGCAGAAGTCCATATAGATGACATCCATTGGTTTTCCTTTGTCCACTGTTGCTGTCACACCATCATAGAAAATCACTAGGTTCGTCAGGCAGGACTTGCCCTTGGTGAAGCCATGCTGGCTATCTCGAATTATCTCCCTGGCCTCCATGTGCTTTAGCATAGCTTCTAGGAGGATCTGTTCCATGATCTTCCCAGGCACAGAGGTGAGGCTGGCAGGTCGGTAGTTCCCAGGGTCTTCCTTTCTACCCTTTTTGAAAATGGGCACAATGTTTCCCTTTTTCCAGTCACCAGGGACTTCACCTGACTGCCATGACTTTTCAAATATCATGGAGAGTGGCTTGGCGACTACATCGGCCAATTCCCTCAGGACTCTGGGATGCATCTCATCAGGTCCCATGGACTTATGTGCATTCAGGTTCCTCAGGTGGTCACGAACCTGATCTTCTCCTACAGCAGGAGGGGTTTTGCCCTCCCGGTCCCCCCATGCCATCCATCAACTTGGGAGGGGTGAGGAGAGAGGTTGCCAGTGAAGACTGAGGCAAAAAAGTTGTTGAGTACCTCAGCCTTCTCCTCATCTGCTGTTACCATCTTGCCAGTCTTGCTGATCAGCAGGGGTACGCTTTCTTTAACCATCCTTTTCTGGCTGATATACCTGTAGAAACCCTTCTTGTTGTTCTCTGCATCCCTAGCCAAGTTTAGCTCTAGCTGCGCCTTGGCCTTCCTGACCCCATTCCTACACAACCAGACTGTGTCCCTATACTCTTCCCAGGATGCCTGTCCCTGCTTCCACTGCCTGTGCAGTTCCCTCTTCCTCCTTAGTTTGACCAGCATCTCTCTGTTTCCGGGAAACATCCTTAAACATCTGCCAGCTCTGTTCTGTTCCCCTGTCCCTGAGGACCGTTTCCCAGGGAGTCCTTCTGACTATCTCCTTGAGGAGCTGGAAGTTTGCTTTTCTAAAATTCAGGGTCCTGACTGTACTCTTTGTTCTTCCCATTTCCCTCAGGAGCATGAGCTCTACCAGTGCATGATCACTGCAGCCCAGGCTGCCTCCGATCTTGACATTTCCAACGAGCTCGCTTACATTGGTGACCACCAGGTCCAGTATCGCATCCCCTCGGGTAGGGGTGTCTATTACCTGGCTTAAGAAGTTGTCCTCAATGCATTTGAGAAACCTGCTGGATTGCCTACAGCTTGCCATGTTGGTTTGCCAGCAGATGTCAGGGTGGTTGAAGTCCCCCAGCAGGACGAGAGCCTGCGAGCACGAAGCCTCCCGGAGTTGGAGGAAGAGCGCTTCGTCAGTCAGCGCCTCTTGATCTGGCGGCCTGTAGTAGACACCAACCACCAGGTTCCCTTTGTTGCTCTCTGATTCTTACCCGTAAGCTTTCGGTCTTCTCTTGGCTATTCTTCAGGGCCAGCTCTTCACACTCTATTGATTTCTTGATGTAAAGGGCAATGCCTCCGCCCCTCCTTCCTCCCCTGTCCCTTCTGAACAGCCTGTAGCCATCAATAGCTACATTCCAGTCGTGGGATTCATCCCACCAAGTTTCTGTAATGGCAACCAGGTCGTAGCCTTCTAGCAGCACGATAGCTTCCAACTCCTCTTGTTTGTTTCCCATGCTGCGCGCGTTTGTGTAGAGGCATCTCATCTGAGCTGTCGGCCTCATCACGTTCCTCTGAAACTCTGCAACTTGTGGACAGGGCGAAATGATGTAGAGATTATATGTTTTTTCCATGAGCCTGTGAATTCAAAGTAGTTCGTGGTGCTTGCAGAATAATGATATCTTCCTCTTGTTCAAAACTACTTCTTGGTCAAGGCCAAAAGAAGAGTAATCTAAAGAGGCAGAATTTTATGCTGATTTATAATTAATAACATTGTAGGCAGCTCTTTAGATATGTAATAATTTACTTGGTCATACTTGATGCAACGACAGTAAAACCTCATTTAAAACATATCTCTAAACTCCACAATATTCAGTTGAATAGAAATACAAACCATTAAAACAAATTCTTGTATCTAAAATGCTACCTGGAAAATACTTTGTCTTTGAATTTCTAAAGTTATAGGCATTGTTTCTGCTTGTGTGATCAATTCTTACAAACCTTGGATTAGCATTTAGTTCAAAAATAAGCAGTTATGGATGTACAATTTGGTGTGGGAGACATTAAAAGACAGATCTCATAGAAAACTCAGCTTGTTGTTTTGCTGAGTCAAGTTTAAGTTATGGTTATTGTATGGATGTATCCTGAAAGCACAGCCCCCCAAGTATTTCCTCCCAGTATACTGTCCCCTAATATTCATGCTTTTGATCTGTGCTTTGGTCTCCATAGACCTGTCATCTCCATCTATAAACCTGGAGAATTTGATATGTCTGAGCATTCAAGTTCTTCTGTAAGTTGCTGAAAACATCCTGGGTTAAAACAACAGCTTATTGGAAGTAATGTTTATACCTGAAAAATCATATACTTGATTTAAAGTGCAGATTTTCAGTTTCCCTGGAGCAACATTTTAAGCACACCTTTCTTGATTTTGTGCGGATTAGCCTTACATTTATTGCTGGGTAGATGAGTAGATTTATTTACTTGGTTCAAGGTTTTCATGTCCTAAGCAAGCTGTTGAGCAAGTTAAGCAAACAGTACCTGGATGTCAGAACTGTGATTTACTGTTGTATTTGATCTTCAGTCAACTTACTGGAATTAGGAAGTTCAGATGATCTGATCTTCATGTGTATGCGTACTCTTACGATGTGAAGTTCATTAAAAAAATAAGTAAATAAGTTAGCTGTGTGAAGGCTATGAAATAACTGATCTTGTGAGTACTTTCAAGCTTCAATCATTTGGTGCTCAACAAAGAGAGCTTTTTTTACTATAATGGAACAAGGTATGTGATCTTGAGGTCCCATGCAAAATGAACTGCTTCTGCAGCCATGAGACTTTCTTTTTCAGTTGTTTTACATCAGGGATGTTGGTTGTAAATCTATCAACACTATCCCTTTCATTCTCTTTCTCCCTCTTTAGGCTTTTCTTTCTTTCAAACAAGTTCTCACTACATTTTTCTAAAACAACAGTAACTGCCAGCTTAGTTCTGCTACATGCTCACTTCTATCTCAGAGTTTTTCCAAAACACTTTTCAGACTTTACAGGAAGTTTATTTTTGGGTTTTTTTCCACTGCTAATTGTCCTTCTGGTAGAAGGTAGGCAGTAATTCACTAAGATTACCTACTTACACTTACCTAGCTGAAGGTTAAACAAATGTGTAACTGTTCATTTTCCCTTTAGACAAGGTGCATTAATGATGCTGGTATGGCAAAGAGTGCTATACAACTTGTAATACTAGGTTTGTACAAGAGACTTTGTGTCAGATGTGTCTCTTCATGGCATCCTTCCAATATTAGTCATGATATTGAATAATCATGAGGTATACTTAAAGACTAGGTGAGGAGAATATACCTCTGCTAAGCCTAAAAATAACAGTCTGCAGCACAAATTGTTCATGGCTGCCTAAAAATCACAATGTTGTTCCTTTCTCTTAAGGAAAAGCATTCTCAATATTACCAGGAAATAAGGCAAAAAATGCCACACGTTAGAATGCATTATTTGTGAAAGGTGCCGGTGCTGTGTGGTAGTGTTAGAAAGCAACTGATCTGAACAGTGAGGAGCTTTAAGAATTAATTGCTGGAATTTGCAGTGGTCATTCCCACTCCCTTCCCTGGCATAATTCTGCCATTTGTGTCCTGTTGGTTCCCAAAAGCAGGGTTTGGGGGAGAAGACACTATGTCTAACAGTCCTGAGCTTGTTTCTATTACAGCAGTAAGGGCAGGACTTCTACTTGTTCATTAGCAGCAACTAAAACTAAATGAACAACTTTTTACTTGGTTTTAGGTGTCTTTTTGCCCAACAAGTTGCAGTTGTAGGAGGAGTAGGTATATTACCTTTTGTCCTCTCAAAATGTGCCCACATGAGGGGGGCGGTATCAAGGGCAGCTCAGGTTGTGTTATGGGATGCCATATAATTACCTTGAAGTGTGCAGACTTTGCAGAAATAGTTTCATAAATATACACTGAGCACTAATGTTCAGTAGACTTGGTCTGTTGTTTGGTATAACGGTTCTTCTCCAGATACAGCAAGCCCAGAGATCATTTGGTGCATTGCTATTGCACAGTTTTAGTGTTGATAGGTCCAGTTTCCTTCAGAAATTCACTAACTTGAAGTCAGGGTACTTCTAGTACACAAATGGCAGTGCAGGGCTGAGTGGTAGATGTGCAAGAATAAAGCACTCACAATTATTTTTTTAAATAAATGTTATACTAGTAGAGGAAAAAGCATAAAAGCACAATATATGTCAGGTAACAGCTTCATTTCTCTTGCACATGTGTCCTGACTGTAGCATCGTTTTGTGATATTTGTGGGAGCATAGAAAGGTGTCTGCCTTGTATGAAGCCTTTTATGTGTTTCAGTAGTCCTCTTGTATAGACTTGTATTTTCTTCAAAAAAATAAAAAGAATCCATGAACCTAAGACAGTTTCCCTTTAATTTGTACATATGTTAATATATAGGAAAGGAGGAGGATCTCTGTATATAATCTAGTATTTCGGTGACTCCTAACTCACTTGCTGTTCAATATATTTCATGCACTACAATGACAAGATGCAAGTTTTGTCTCATTTTGTTTTAGATAACTGTCAGCTGTAGGACTGGCTTTTTTTTATGTTAAATAGACATTCTGAAGTAGTCAAAAGCTTTGGCTTTTCTGGGGTATCTAATACTCATGTATGTGTTAATGCTAGTGAAGTATTTCAGGGACTGTTTTATGTGGTATAGCAGTTGAGAAAACTAGAAATAACTCAGTTTCTTATTTTGATATGAAACTGAAGATTTAGCCAGATAGCATGAGCATACTTGAGTGGCTGTCAAATACTACGCAAATAACTAAATTCCTCTGTATAGGTTACTACCTGCCACATTCATTCTTCCAGTGATGATGAAATTGACTTTAAAGAAACTGGCTTCTCACAGGATTCTTCTCTGCAGCAGGTGAGTTGAATTCTTTTAACAGTGTAAGTTGCTCTTTCTGGAAAAATAATGAATTTTTAAAAAAGTAGTGGAACTTGTGTTTTTATCATGAGCAAATATCTAGAAAGTTTAAAATAACTGATGTGTGCATGCACACAACTGTGTTTTATCAAACCCAGAGATACGGTTTTTAACACAAGTCTTGATATCTTGGTGTGCTTTCCAGTTTTTAGTCTTTGATCATGCTGTGTATGCAGATCTGTACTCACTATGCCTAAGAACACATTTTATATGCCAGCTGTCTGGCAAAGTTGAACAGTTCTGTGTTAACTTTAGTTCTTACTAGATGTAGAAGTTTGAAATGGTGGCTTCTAATTATGCTTTGTGCCAAATATGAATTGCTATGAAAGCAAATACGGGTTTCAGATCGGACTGAAAGCTTAAGTCAAAGTTGTGTCCACCCTGAAGTTTTAATGCTTTCATAGCTGACTAAGTGATAATGATAGTGTTTAATATGGTTATGGTATTAAGAGTATTTTTGCCATGAGTGATTATGGAGAACATTGGTGCCATTTTGATGAAGAATGGCAGCATTTCTGTAATAGTACTGTCCTATCTGCAATATGTATCTCTTCCAATTCTTTCACTGGTGGTGAAAGAGTGGGAACCACGTGGCACAAGACTTCCCTTATACAGAACACATTAGTTATCTGGGTTATTAACCAAAATCAGTCTAAGACTGGCTTTGGTACTTTATGCATCTTCTGTAGTTCTTATAATAAGTAATTGCTTATCTAAGTTTGAATTGTGGGTGGTGGGTCAAATTTTAAGAATCTGATGGGGTTTTATCTGATTCAGTGATTTTGTGCATGTAAGGTGCACCTGAATACAAACTTGGTAAGTTGGGTGCTATCTGTAGCAGCTCTAGTGAGAAAGTAAGATCTTCAAATATATCTGCGCTTTTCACGCATCCTCTTAGTGACCTGCTGTGTCTAGGCAATCCCAGCAGTTCCAGGTAGTTAATCTGGGGAAATGCAGATGGTCCAGTGCTTTTTCTTTCAAGTTTGTCACAATTTTCTTAATCTTTTTTTTTTCTAAGCTAAGCTAGTGAAATATATTTTCTAAAGCGGTCTTGTGAGGAAAGCATGATACTAGACAAGATAAATCACTGATGGGAAATGCATTGAAATTACTTAAAGCATTCTCCAGCTGCACAAATTAATTCATAAAGGTGTGTCTGGCTTCATCTAGGATACCCTATTGTAGACCAACAGTTAAAGGAGGAAACAGGAAGTAAACTTCCAAAATTCAAGTGGACCCATTAAGAATTGGATAAGGGAGGAAAATACTAAGGAAACTACTCAGCTTTGGTTTATTTTTGTCAAATTTAACTTCTGCGTGTGCAGAATTATATTTGACATGACTTCCTTCTTCTGGCATCCAAATCTAGTTAGATACTGTTGTCTTCTAATGAAGGCCCTTTGTTCCAGAAGGAAAGGTTTCTTCCCCCCCTCCCTTTTCCCCGCAAACACTTTTAATGTAAGTTTCTAAATAACACTTCAAAACTTGACATCTTTGAAAAATGTTCCATTACCTAGTTGTGTGTTGCAAGGTTTCTCATGCCAGCAGGATTTAATGTGCTCTCTTGCTGTGGCTCTGGAAAATTTTACTTCAGGAAAGCATTGTTCTGTTCTCCACCAGCTTAGTACCACTTTTTGTCTCTCTTTAAGCATATTGAAAATATATTCAAGAATGGGATAGAACTGTCCAGGGTCCAAGATACGCTAGCGGTTTATAACTGCATTTTATGTACTTGTAGACAATTTTGATGTAGTGATAAGATTTCACACTAGTTTCATAACTGGCTGATGTCATGAACATCATGTCTTAATTTTGTTTATCCTGGTGAGTGGTGGTCTTAATGGTTGCACCTTTTGTAAAACAGAACAAGTCTGTTGTACTTCTTGGTGTTTTTTTTTTTTCTTCCCATGGAAGTAATTCACTAATGTTTTTCAGTCACATGTGTTTTTTAATATCCATAATAGTGAAAATTCTTTATAGGAAAGGAGAGCTCAGTAACCAGTGTAAAGCAGAGTAATTATTTTCTAGGGAGGACAGTCAGTAAATTCATTGTTTACCTGTGTAATGTTGATATACTAATTGTGTATGTATCAAATCTTGAAGCTGACAGATTTTCAAATTTAGGAGCAAAATGTAAGAGTTCTTGCTTTTGGCCTGGCTTAGCATAGTGACCCTACTAGTCATGAGGGATTTTCAGACCTAATCCCAGCCCTGATAGTATCTTGCTGTGTACCTTGTCCTTCTATATCTTTTTTTTTTTTCCCTCCAGTTTTCATAATGCCTTAAACTAAACTTGCTTTTCTTGAACATTCTCTTGCTTTCTTTCCATATTCGCTTTGTTCAGCTATGTCTGTATACTATGTCCCTTTAGTTACCTGGGCAAGAAACCAAGAGAGTTGATGTGGCAGCTGTGTTTCCTAGAATATCTTGGCATTGGCTGGCTTTACACTTGAAAATAGCACTAGTAAAAAGTCCCTAGAGTGTGTGAAAAATTAATTATAGATCTGGGAAATAAGGGATGAAAACTATTGTTATGGATAGGAGAAAATGCCCATGTGTACCTTATGTATATATACCCATCTGCTGGCAGTTGACACTGGCATTGTTGTTTAAAAGAAAAGCACATTTGAGTCAGTGACACTTCATAGAGATGTAAAATGTTCAATAGTTTCCTTCTAGATGTTGAATAGACATTACTGGTGTGTATGCCTGATGCTGATATTTGTAGCAATAACTACATGATAAATATGCAGCCATGCTTTAGTACCTATATACAATGTACTTCTCTGGTTCTTACCATTTATAACTTCATATTATTTTGAACAAAGGCAGCTTTTTCTTTTATCTAGTATACTGTGTTGTTTCACTGTTTCTTTGGGTTCGGGGCACATTTGTGAAGATGCTAATGCATGGTTAAACTAGAGATTTAACTTTCTTATTGAGAGCTGCTATTAGACTGGCTTTCAAATCAATAAATGTAAACAGGTGTGTAGTCAGTGTTACAACTTAAAATTTGAAGGTTAAGACAAATCCTTTTCCTGTCCTTTATGTTTAGATTAGAGAGACTTTATTTCTTTGGAGCAAAATGGGCAAATAGGATTTAGAGTATTATTAGAATCATTATATCACTGTCGTTGGTCCTGGGGTTGCCAGGCCTTTTCTGATTATCAGATGCAACAAATGACGTCCAATTTTATTGACCAGTTTGGCTTCAACGATGAGAAGTTTGCTGATCAAGATGACATCGGCAAGTGAGTACAACATTATACTGGCTTTGACTATGGTCTCAGGAGTTTCCTTTCTTCTTGTGTATTTGGCTGTGGTTTCGCTGATGATAAATACAAGCCTTTAGTGATGTGAGGCAGTTGCAAATCAGTCCTGTCTTTTTGTACCATCTGTGTGCATTGAGAGAAACCTCCCTGAACAGTTTACAGAGGAAAGCAACAGTTTGTCTTCCATTTCTAATGCCCTGGTTGTGCCAACATGAGAACACAGTGCTTGTGAATACGTAACTGAATTATAATTCTGCTTTTGAAAGCTATGTATGTCCAATAACATGGCATTGTTGGGGGCACTTTCACTTTCTCTGTGCCTCAAAGTGATTTGCCTTCCACCCTCCCTTCCCCACCCCCACTGAATCTATGTACCAGACCAGATGAATAGCTCTACTGTTAAATTTTCCTGGAAAAGATGACAGGAACAACATAACATGTCTGTGAGCATACTTTTCTGTAGGGGACAGTAAGGAAGGGCATCATAAATCTACCTTTGTTTTCAAGGTCAAGGCAGTTAAGATTCATTTCTACAAATAGGGTAAGTGATGAGGAAATGAGAACAATCTTGGTCAGGTAAAAAAAAAAAAAAAAAACAACAAACACAACAAAAACACCCCACACACAAACTGTTCTCTTTAGTTTAAGTAAACTGATGTCATAATGGGGAAGGGGAAGAATGGGGGTTCTTGCTGAAAATTGAGTTGATCTTGATTTTTGTAGGACTTCATGGCTTGGGATGCAAGAACGTGCAGATAAGAGTAAAAAATATTGCTTGAAGTTGGTTTCTAGAAGGATGAAATACAATAAAATGTCTCACTGTTGTTTTGTAAGGCAAGCTTTTAGTTAAGTGGTGGTTGACTGAAGCTTGCCATCTAAAAAGCATTGCTGCCTTTTTACACCACATAATCTGCTGAGATTATAGATTAAGATATGATGGGAGAGGAAGCAACTCGGGATACTCTTTTAACCTTGTTAGAAGCAGGTGGATTTTGGCAAGGATAGATCATACCTTTGGTAGTGTATGGTCTTTGTGAATACCAAGATGACTACTTGTGTAAGAGATCTCTTGAGACTTGTGGTACCCATAAAGTTAAAGTAACTTGTGCAAGAATCAATTACAGCTTAAATTACCTGCTTACTGTTGTACAGTAATTCAGATGGTAACTAGCACAGTAATTGTCATACTTAAAAATTCTGTTCCTCTAGACCACTTACCTTGTTCCCTACTTTGTAATGCAGTGAGGATTAGAGGAAGAGTAGTACATGCTCTGCTTAATGCACTGCTATATGTGGCTAGAGAAAGAATATATTAACTCTTCTGAAATTCTGGTAGTATTTCCCATCCTTCCCTCCATTTCTTTTTGCTTCCCCATGAAATTTGGTTGCCTAATGCTATTTTTAGACCAAGACATGTGAAACTGCTCAATAGCTTAATATGTGAAGATGTGTAAAGCCTAATATTTAGTGTTCATTTTGGAAAAAAACTGCATTGATTGGTTTAAAAAAAAAGGTTAATTTTTTTCTTCAGGAAGCAGAAGTTAATATTACATTTTTCACATTAATTTACATTTTTGTAGAAGGTCCTTCTATAGAGTGGTGAAATCAGTTAGAAGGTATAAGAACTGCATATCTTGGCAGGATCAAAATCCTGCCCAGAAGGTGTATCATGGTAGACCATAGTCAGATTAGGCATTCTTTAGGCCTACTTCTTTTTCCCAGTGCATAACAGTATAGTATTTGAGATTTGCGTATATCACTTCAGTTATGCTTGCCTAGGCTTGTTGGATCTTCACAGCTAACTACAGGGTAGAGACAACATTGTTCTGCATTTTTGTTTGAAATATTTCACAGTTAGAAGAATCACATTAATGCCAGGCCTCCTCAATGTGGAACTTGACTGTTTTATGTTGGAAACTACTTTGTCTTTAATCTTATATTTTTAGATTATTGGAAAATGTGAAACCTAAAAGAAATGCAGTGTCTTCATGTCATAATACAACATCTTGCTTTATTGCATACATCTGCTTTTTTTGTAGTGTTTCTTTTGATCGGGTCTCAGACATCAACTTTACCCTCAATACGAATGAAAGCGTAAGTATGTGTTCCTGTACTGTCAGAAAAATTACTGTCTTTTAGACTTCAGAGTTTTGGTGGCAGTTGTTATACTTACTCCTTTGACGTGTAATCTTTGGAAAATAACTACCTTACCTTGTTCCTGTACCTTGAGATTTTCTCATTGGAAGACACTATTGTTGTTCTTTGTGATCAGTATTAAACAGAATTGCTTTAATTTGTATGGCCAGGTTCAAGAACAGGCTTGTATTCTACTTGTATATATTGCACTCTTGTGTTTTATGGCTAGAAGCTATTTCCGTCTTCCAGTGAGATTGTGGTGACAGGAAAAAAGTAAGGACAGAGAATTTAACCCTAGATACTATTTGTAAATTGAGCTAAAATGAACCCCACTACAGAAAATAAAGCTGGAGTACTTCGTGCTCTGGTTATCTGAAAAAGCTCTTCAATGTCATTCCTGCATGCAGTTCTTAAACGTGATGGAAATGCCTAGCTGTTCTTTGATGGTCCACTCACCTTCTTAGTAGCTGAGTAAAACAAGCACCACTGAATATTTTCTTGACAAGCTTTAAGTTGTTCCGACATTCTGGTTTTCTGCTGCTTTTAGAGAAGTGTGGCTGGCTTTTTTTTCCCTACTGGTTTAAGATTCTCTTACGAATAGTCGCGTATTTCAAAAATGTTATTACTAATCATAAATATAGATTTTATACTTCTGCTGTATGTAGGGCAATATAGCCTTGTTTGAGGCATGCTGTAAGGAGCGGATACAGCAGTTTGATGATGGTGGCTCTGATGAAGAAGACATTTGGGAAGAAAAACACATTGCATTTACACCAGAGTCACAGAGGCGTTCCAGGTGAGAAATGTGGTCTTCATCCAAACAGCAGTGAGCCCTCAATCCTGAACATGTCTCTTGCTTCAGGCTGACTGTTAGCACAGGCTGTCCAGCATAACTAGCTATTTCCATGCTGTGGAGAAATGAGTAGAAGGATGGCTCTAGTGCCTGTCTTCCAGCCTTAATTTGCAGAAGATGGCAACAGCTGCCCTGCCTACTCAGCTCTTCCTGTGCTTCAGCTTTTGTAGCTTGGGTTGTTTTTGTTGCTTATTCTTTCCCTCTGCTTTTAAACCTGCTCAGCCAATCTTGCCTTGGACAAGATAGTCTAGCTCCACACCTCTGTAGACCTTGCTGTCCTTGTGTAGTTGTGGACAAAACTGCATAGGAGGCTGCATTGAGGGGAAGGTCCCCAAAACTCTCAGGGCTTTGCAGCCTCTCTTCATACCTACTGAATCTTGTCCCAGGATAGTCTTGGCTTTTCTGGCCTTCTTGTGGCTTGAGTCACAAACCCAATCTCTTCTTCCCTTCAAAATACCTTCTGTACAAAATAAATTATTTTGTCTGATAGTGTTGTGATTACTTAATGTGATGTGTTTCAGGGACATCCTTACCTTCTCATGTTACCTGCTTTTTGAGTTAGTTGCACTCACCAGGAAGGGAGAGATGCCCATAGGGTTTAAAGTATGTATGTAGTTAAAGAGGACGGACTGGAATACAGTTGGGGAGATTTTTAAGATAGGTCTGTTAGATCTGTTGTCAGATTTGAAAATAAATCAACTTCTATCTTGTTAGATTGGTGTTGAAGAGTTTTGTATTTCAGTGCTTCCATTTAGTGCTAAGAGACCAAATAGGTCCAACAATCTCCGTACACATACCTGATTCCTTACTTTCCTTTTCTGTTCCCTTTTGCATGGTAGGAGTAAAACCAATCTTTGTCTTTTATTTGCAAAATGAAAAACCTTATACCTTGGTTTTTTGGGGGGAAGTGAGGGGAATACTAGCAGCTAACAAATTATACCTCCGTTAATCTATCTGAAATGATAGCTGTTGTAATTCTCTTTAGCCTCAAACTCGCCAATATTTCATTGTGGCCAGGGTCTGATACTAAATAATGTAAACTATCTTTTTGTATTTTAAGTTCGGGCAGTACGGACAGTGAAGAAAGTACAGATTCTGAAGAAGAGGATGGAACAAAACAAGACTTGTTTGAATCGCACACCAGTACAGAGGACAAAATGGAAGTAGACTTAACTGAACGTATGTAGCTTTTCTCCCAGCTGCTTTGCGTTATATAGGAAAGTGTTAGATCTAGCAGTCTTACTTTGTAGGAGTTTCCCCTCATTTACTGTTTTTATTCCAACTGTCTTAGTCTTTCCCACTGTAAAGACAGCTTGCAACAGAGCATGCAAATGTTGGGAAGTTTGAATTCCTTGTGTGTCCTGAGTCAAGTCACTTAGTCTCTCTAAAATTCATGTTTCTGCTCTTCAAGAGGGAAAAATGGAGGAGGAATCAGAAAGAGAAGGATGAAATGTAATCACTTCTACATCTTGAATGCCTACAAAACTAATAGGTTGTTAATCTCCAAACCTAAAATATGGCTATTTTTACTGGAAGCCTTTCAGATCAACTTTTCATCTAACAATGCTCTTTTAAAAGACTTCCTACAGAAGCCAAGTAAATTTGCTTTGGACTGGTTTCATGTGTGAATGAAAGTTGTGCATCAGTAGACTCCTATGTGGAAACTTAATGTAATTGGTTTAAAAGTTTTCATGTTCAAGTCTAAGTAGACTAAACTGGCTTTAGTTAAACTGGCAATATCTGTGGGTAAAAGTCCTTGGTTTATCTAGACTATAAGGAATTAAAATAGAAGGAAAAGTTAAGGGTTTTCTTTTCTTTTGTCAGATTGGTGTCGTTGGCATCTGTGTGTCAAACAAGTTTTGATCCATGTGGGTCTCCTCCCATATCTGCCTGGGCTGGAATTTCTAATTGCTAGTCAGAGCTTCCTTTTCAGCCTGTTTTTTTGTATGTAAGTGTTAATGAAAAACATGTTTCCCTTGGGTAGGTGAAGTATTTTGAATTGACCTATCCTAAATTAGGTGCTGTTAATTCGCAGTTGCTCCAAAATTTAAAATCCCAATAAATATTTTAAGTTGTAAAAATCCTTAAACTTTTTTGAGACTTAGCAGTTGCATTAGTGCATGAGAAATTATTTAGAAGACTGCCCATACCTAAGTTGAGATGCTTATCTTTTGTGTTCAGGAAAATGTGCATAGGAAACTGAAAAAGGGATGAAACCTTTTAAGATTTTCTTTTTAATTACAGAAATTAATTTTGAAAAATTGTAACAAATGTTGATGTTAGTTTAAAGTGGGATTATACTTGTGATCTAGTATGGCTTATTGGTTTTGTTCTTCAGATAAGCTATATCAATTTTTAGCAGAATACTCTGAGTTACTGTTTTTAAAATTCTGCCTTACTAGCAGAATTTTGCTTTTAGGGAATGCATTCATTTTACAACAGTATATAGAGGATTCTTCTGCATGTGCTTTAAAAAGTCTAGTTAGAATTTTGTTTTGGAGTGTACATATAAAGAATGTGTTAGGCATATGTGCACTCATGTTCTTTATTTAAATGTGTTCTTAATGAACTTGTTGATGGTTTTCCAGCACCAAACTGGTCAGCTAACTTTGATGTACCCATGGAGACTGCACATGGTGCCAATCTGGATTCTGTTGGGTCTGATGTATGGAGTACAGAAGAACCTATGCCAGCAAAAGAAACTGGCTGGGCTTCCTTTTCAGAGTTCACATCCTCTTTGAGGTAAAAATGTTAGTGACTCAGGGCAAGTTCTTCACTACTAAATGTAATGGCAGCTGCCCTTTGCTTTCCTTGGGGTGTCCCTCTCTACCCAAGCCTGTGTTGGTGGTGTTCTGGTGGAATACAAGGTGCGTAGTGTCCGAAGGGCTCCATCTGTTATAGCAGTATGGCTTTGTGTGATGTGCCTCACAGCAGGCTTTTGTAGGGTGGGTGTCACTGGTTTAGAGGGTTTTTAAAGAATATTTGGGTCCTTCAGTATTGGTTTCTGGCCAGAATTTGGGCTGTGGTTTTTTATTTTACTTTTTAGCATAGACTGAACCCAGTAAAGAGCCGAACATGAACTGTTGAATGTAAAGGTCATAAAATGTCTATCATGATTCTGTTTTATGGATGTTATAAAACAAATAGGGTGGGGTTGGGGTTTCTTTGTGTGTGTTTTTTGGGGGGTTTTTTTTGGTTTGGGTTTTTTGTGTGTTTTTTTTTAAACTCGCATGGTTATGCAGCTGTGGTATCTAGGTTAGGCAGTTCTGCACTATTTTGAGAATGCCTGAGATACACTTTACTTTCTTGGATTAAACTTACACAGATGACTTCAGTTATTTTTTTATGTAACTACCTAATCACACAGATGCAAGTTTTGAGTTGCCAAATACTAGCAGTCAAGAGCAGATTCCTTCTCCAATCAGAACACTCTTCCTTATGTACATCTGGCTCTCGATTGTCTGTCTGGGCATTAAACAGCTCGGATATAAAAGTACAATTTTTCCAACATAAAACAGTGTATTGTTTCATGCTTGAGGCAGGTAAGTTGATAGCATAATTATGGGTTTAGAAAATGAAGACTTTGAGTTCCCACATCAGTGAATAGAAAAGACATTATTCTATAAATGGTGAGAAGTGTTTCGAGTGGCCAAATCTTCTCTCTTACGTTCCTTCAGAAGGAAAACTTGTAGCTATACAGTATATACGATTAAGTAGTCAAATCACTTCATGCAGTCTCAGTAGAGAACTATCTTTCAAGTTGTAAAGAGTGCATTTAGAAAGTCAGTTAAAAATGTTGGAAACACTACAGTGAGCCAGGGATACTTGCATGCCTCATTTACCAGGGACATGTATGCTACTACTTGTAATCAAATGAAATAAAACAAGTAAAAATAAAATCACCACCAAACATGTACTAAGTCAGCTCAGTTTTGGCAGATCTTGCATTACTAAAATTCTGAAATTCTGTTTAGCATGTCTTCCCAAGACTCCTACAAAAAAATTTTGCTGTCATTCAGTTTCAGTAGAGTTCTAGGCCTCATAGCTTTGATACAGATCTAAAAATACTGTTCTAAGAACAGCCCATTCTGCTATTCAGAAGTGTTTCTAAAGCTTTTTTACTTTGTATTTGAAGCTCAAAAGATTCCTTAAGAAGTAATTCTCCTGTGGAAATGGAAACAAACACAGACCCAATTGATCCCTTGAGTGCAAATGTAACTGCTCTTGCAACACAGCTAGAGAGTAAGTATACTGCATTCAGAAATACAGATTGATTTTTGAGTTGTGCCTGAGAAAGATCCCCCTGAACTTTAAAATTGAGGTTTCAAGAGACCTCTCATCTGGCTCTGCTGCTGTCCTGCCAGGTAATGAAAATGACTTGCCAAAGAATTTCTGAACTATTTAAAATACTTTCCTATTTAAAACAGGAGCCAGTGTTACTGTTAACTCTAAAAAGCCTGCACATCATGAACAGAAAAGTGTTACAGAGAAGCTAAGTGTGTCAGCACTTAGTCAGCTGAGCTGATGCCTGAGAAGAGCCCCTAGTCTCTTCCTATTTCGTAGTAGGCCAGTAGCCTCAACGTGTTCAAATTTCCCCTTCCTGTTCAGTCCTTTCTGAGTTACCTTCACTATGCATGCACTAATTCTTTCTTCTACATGTATGAACTGGTTAAAGGCCTAACATGTGCCAATTAGCTTTTTGTATATATTATTAACAGACAGAACAAGAAGCGCAGTTGAGAAGTCCTGAGAGACTGGACTTCCCAAAGGCTTGTCTGTACTTGGAAACTTACTGTCAAATTTATACTGTGTGGGTTTGTGTAACAAATTTCACTGTACAGAGAAATAATACACTACTGTAATCCTACTAAAGTCTTGTTCAGGCAAGCCTGTTGCAGTAACCATTGTCAATCTAAATTAAAGTGGCTTGCAGAATGAAAAAAAAATAGTTATGGAATGTTGACTTTTCCTTAAGCCATCCGTAAGAAGTACTTATGTTCTATATATGTGTACAATGGGGGGGTTGCAGAAAGGTGGCTTTCTCTGTAAGAAAGAATTCAAGTGTACAAAACTGTAAAAATGTCATTCTGGTTATATTGGCTTGTATGCTTGCTCATGAAATAAAAACATAACCAGCAATGTACTAAATTACTTCTATGTATTTAGCCCCAGGAAGTGTTGCTATGGAAGCCAGCTCAGATGGAGAGGATGATGTAGAAAATGCAGACAAGGTAACTGAAACAGTAATGAATGGCAGCATGAAGGAAACACTGAGCCTTACTGTAGATGCTAAAACTGAAACAGCTGTTTTCAAAAGGTGAGAATACCCATTTATATTCTTCCCACCCTTGAAAAATAAGTACTGTTGATGGAACACTACATGTCATCAAAAACAGTTCTTTGCAAGTGATAATTCCTGAGGATTTAATTAGAAACCTTCTTACAAAGTAATTGTTTTGAAATTTTACTTCCAGTTAGTTACTATAACACTTCCTTATCAAGCCTTAATTTCAGTGGAAGATTATTAGTGAAAGACTGACTCACCTTTTTACCCTGATGTACATTACTGTGCATTTTTAATATACAGTTAATTTAATATCAAAGCTAATATTTTTAAATTTTGCACAGAAATGTTAGATTTGGATTGGAATTCCATCCCTCATCGAGGAGGATGGAGGACAGAATTTGAAAGTCAGCCAGGCTCTTAAGAGTAACTCATCAGACATCTGGGGTAATCGTTGGTAACTGCTGGTACGGATGATGGTGTCAGATCTGTTCTGGACTGCAGGTGGCACATAGAATCCTAGAATAACAGGAAGAACAAACTCCTTAACTTTGGTATCTTCTGATACAAAGTGTTTGATTCAGGAATAACTGTCTTATATAATTATATTCCATATTACATACATTGTGATCCTATTATGGGAATAAAACACTGTTCTGTGATCTTCGATTTAGTGATCAAGTGGGTTTTATTTAGTATCAAATCTTTATGTAGGGTAACAGACGCTGCAGTGTGATCTGCAAAAATAATTTTGCCTTTATTAATGGAAGCTGGTGCATTGTCCTCCCCATTTTCCCCCTGTCAATCTTGACAAATCAGAACATACTACTAGCCTTTTGGTATGCAACCCTCTTCTCATTCTTAGAATAATTTCTTAGTATCTGTCCCTACTCTGGCTTTAAATATTGAAAAGCAAATCATCCATGTGTCTTCAGTGATGCCCAGCGACAGGACAAGGGGCAATGGGCACAAACTGAAGCATAAGAGGTTTCAGTTTAATATGAGGAAGAACTTCTTTGGGGGTGACAGAGCACTGGAACAGGCTGCCCAGGGGAGTTGTGGAGTCTCCTTCTCTGGAGCCCGCCTGGATGATGTCCTGTGCAACCTACTCTAGGTGAACCTGCTTTAGTAGGGAGGTTGGACTAGATGATCTTCCGAGGTCCCTTCCAACCCCTGCCATTCTGTGATTCTGTGACAAGTCTTGGAAGTTGCTTAAAAAAATCCCGGTCTATTTCAGTAGGAAAAACTTCCCAGTGTTGGTCCTTACATTGCCCTTTTAAATTCATTTTAGTTTGTCCCATTAGTGGTAGTAGATGAGTGCTTGTTACTCTTGCAAGTTGCTCTTGCTTCCATCCTTTTGTTTATTGAAGTAATAAGTAACAACTCTAATCCATTTGGCACCTGAATTAACTTCTGATGTTTTTCAATACGGAGGAGGGAGCGTTTATGGCTGCACAGCACTTACAAATCAAATGGCATTGTTGGAGGAATTGAACCAAAGCACTTTAGAGGAGGATTGTGACTCAGTGCAGACTGATGTGGCATGGAACCATAGTGCCTTGCTGACTTAGTAAATGATGCTATCTGATCTCTAGTTTATTCTGTATTTTGGGAAATGATTTAGTTATCCATCGTGTTCTTACACTTGTCTTTAAATTGCTTTAGTTCACACGCACTTTAAAGTTCTGTGACTTCTGATACTGGTGCAAAAAACTAACATGAGGAGGTAGCAGTTCCAGCCTGCCTTCGTGGAATTAACCTGCTTGAGCTGTGGAGTAAGCAGTTCGATTCTTGTAGTTAAAAGGACACAGAAGTGCAAAGGGAGGCAATATCATAGAATCACCCAGGTCAGAAGAGACCTCAAAAGATCATCTGGTCCAACCTTTTGTGGGAAAGGGAGCCCAGGTGAGATCACTATGCACTCTGTCCAATCGCATCTTGAAAACCTCTAGCAGTGGGTACTCTGGGACCTTGATTTGGAAAGGGGATGTTAAAGAAGTGTAGAAGCAGGCTGAAAGATAAGGTCTTAAATATGGAGACTGGTCTACTCTGATAGAGGTATGTAGCCTCATACAGAGTAAATGCTCACGTGGCTTTCTTGAAACCAACTTTTAAATATGCCAGAACAACAAATGGGAGAGAAAAATAGTATTTCCTTTGGAATAAATATCTAAAAGAATGCTGGGGGGGGTGGGGAGAAATCCAGATTAAGGGACAATTAGAGTAGTGAGAGGAGGTCCTACTCTGGCCTATGTACCTGGCAAAGCAGATGCTTCCAGACTTAAGGTTATATAGATTTCTGCCAATAGAAAACTGATGGTGTTGAAGGCAGTGTTGAGGGGAGTAGGAGCAGTTTCCAGTTTGTGGAAAGCTGTAAAGGACAGAAATGGGGTTTCGGAATTTAGTTCAAAACGGAGAATGAGAAGAGAAGAATGATAGCAGAGACTATCCCTTTTTAAAAAACAGAAAAATTAGGAGGCTGGTTCTGATAGTGATGGTGACAAGTATTTTATTTTGAATGAATACAAAGAGTATCAAGGCAAATGAGATGGGGAGATTGGATGGGGAAAACTGGATCTTGATGAGAGATTGCAATGCAAAAGACAATATTTTTACAGGCTCTGCACATATAAGGAGGCATGGGAGGAAAGAGGAGGATTCATTGAAATTTAAAGGATCCATTGAAAGAACTAGGAAGAAAAAGAAGGACTATGAGAAAAAGAAAACTAGGAGAATAGGAAGAAAAATCAGCAGAGGAGAGTGGCTTTAAAATGTTCCTGACTTCTTGCATAAATAGATTTGTTGCCACAGAGGTATAAGATTGATGTTTGTGTCTACTTCAGAGCTACCTTATAACTCTCTCTTGCAGGTATATGGTCAAATTTGTATTTTAGTGCACTCATAATGGTGGGGGAGAGGGTGGAATAGAGAGGCAGAAAAGCTTTGAATTAGAGGCAACACATAAGTATTTGTTTGCTAATGGCTTTTGAGGCTGCCTAGTTACATGGTAATGTCTTAGATGGTGTGAGTACTGCTTTTTCTCTGAATTGTGTTTGGTTTTGTCTCCGAGAGGAAGTTCATGAGATAGATTGGGCTGCAGTCTTAGAACTGCATAACCCATACGTTGTATTTCACTGTGGTGTTATTAGAGAGTTTAATAAGGATGGTGGTGAGTTAGTGATTCTGCTGATATGTTTCATGGACAGGCTATTAATGCCAGTTTCTGAGGGGAATCTTGAATTTTTTATACTTTCTTCCTTCCATTTTTGCATACTTCTGGCTTCAGAGTGTTGAAATCCTATCGGTATGTATAGTAAAGGATCATGACTGTAATTGTTACCACTTCAAGCATCACACACATTCCTTATTTCCTTTCTGATTTTATTTTATGTAATCACTGTATTTCCTGCCCTTTTATTTAGTCAAGTTTTAATGGATGTTGACACCGGTGCATTAAACTCTTTGTAAAGTCTAGAGCCATGTGCTTGATCTTCATGTTGCAGTCATAACTTAAAATCCATTTGCATGTGAAATATGGACCTGTCTCCCACTTTTCTACTGTTGCCTGAAATCTCCCTGTAAGTAAACTTAAAAATTAACTAACTTCTTTCCTTTTTTTTTTTTAAGTGAGGAAGGAAAATTGTCTACCTCACAGGATGCTGCTTGTAAATATGTAGTAGAAGAGAATGCAGAGGTTGCAGAAGAGGCTCCTTCAGCTCTGCAGCCTACTAACAGCAGTCCAGAACAGAGGTAACTGCATTCAAGGATGCTTTCAATCCTCTAAATAGCAGTTTGCATGTTTTTCTAATAGGATTGATCTGAAGAGAATAATGAATTCCTATTGGGTATCACTTCTGAGTTTAGCATGTACTTGCATCTGTTTTATAAAATTCTCCTAAGTTCTATTTTCTATTGATTCTAAGACTCTTGAGTTGTCAAAAATGTATTTGCCTTGTACTATTTGTCTTGCAGGGTGTTGTAAATATCCACATTCTATTTTGTGATATGTTATCAAGTTAGAATAGTGACTTCATAAACTTATGAAAATTATGCTTAAAAAAAAAATATTAGGGGAATAAGTTTGACTTTGTCCTGACAATTTACATGTTAGGTCTACCACTTTTTCATTCTGTAGTCTATACTGCAGAACAGTTGGAGGGAGTCCAGTAGTGCAGCTGTGTGGAAAGGAAATGGTGCCTTAAGTCATGCTTGTTTGATTGTGAATCAGTTGTTATTTGTACCCTTGTCTTCATCAGGCATTAATCTGAATACTTGCAGATTTGGAGATTTTTTTGAAGCACATAAATAACTTGTTTCAGATAAAACTTGTCTGAAATATGGAGCAGCCTGGATTGCTCAGCATACTTATTGGAGGAAAGAAAAGATGACATTTTTCTTTGGTAGCTTGGGTACTAGTGCAGTCTTGGAGAACAGTAATTCAGGATACAATTCTGAGGGGACCACCACCAGAGAGAGAAAGCTGCTCTTGCATAAATTTTTTCTCTTAAATTGTCAGGTAGTATTGCTTTCTCCCAAAAAAGGCACTAGACAGTTATTTCTCCTGTTTCATTTCCTGTTGAAGTACTTGTTTGGGGGGGTGTTTTGACTCCCAAGTTACAATGGTGTGGAAACATAAACAATTAAGTCTAGTATGGCTTCACCAAAATCAAATGCCCATAGGGTGACATTAATCACCAAGTGTTAGAAATGCTTAATGCAGATGTTTCACATCTGAGCAGTTTAAGATATAGGTGAGATGATCTCCACCATTGAAGGCAGTATTCAGTGAAGACCTTGCTCTGTAACTCAGGTATTCTTAAGTACTTTAATATCTAGGCAAGAGTTTACTGGTTTCCTAGCAGAACTAATGTCTCGTTGAACATCAGGTACAATCCCACAGGCTTGATTCTTGGTGTTAAGGCAAAGGGTGGTATGTTGCCACTTCCTGGTTTAGGTGTAATTCGAGGGTGCCCAGAGGAACTGTGCTGTCTCAAAGAAAATCCTTGTAAAAGGGAAAAGGTGTATTTCCTAAACCCTGAGTAATCCATAGGGTCTGCTCCTCTTCCTGCAGGGCTGGGGGTGTCAGGGCTGTGCATGCTGCCTTCTTGTTGGGGAGCTGAGCATGTTCTGAATGGGAGCATGTTCTGAAGGGAGAGAGGATTTTGCTTAATTAAAAGCAATTCCAGGAGTCACTCTTGCCTTGCATTATAAACAGGGGTATGATTCTAAAAATCAGAATTTATATATACACACACATATATTTTCTCAATCTGTAACTAGTTGTTTTAATAGTTTAAAAGCTGTTGTGTTTCTTGACTCTAATAGAATTTAAACTATTATTAGAGAAATGTGGTATTTCTCACACAAGTCCTGTGGAAGAAGTAATCATTTTTAAGACTGAATACTATAGAATACATCTAGCTTTCTAGCAAAGACAAAATTGAAATGCTTTTTTAAGCAAAGATTAGAATACAGCTCTACGTACAACACAGAACTCTACTACGTGTTGATTATACAGTATGCAGACTGAGAAAGATGCAAGCATGTTGGACAAATATAGATTCTGGTTTTTAGACTTGTTCATGAGCTAGTATGTCTTACCTCTGTGGTACTGGGTGTTACCCTAAAACACTGCTACCTTTCCTGTAAGCCAGAGTTTTCTGCTCTCATAAATTCCATAAATTTAATCAAGAAGTGGATTCTAATCAGAAAAAAACCTAACCCTGTATACCTAGTTAAAGTGGGAAACCCAGAAACCGTCTTTCACAGACTCTACTATATCTGGAGGTACTGTTTTTACCAAGACAATATTTTTAGTGCTGTTAAGCATTAAATTGTAGGGGAGGAGTCTTTGGGTACTAGGCGATTGCCTTTTGAGTACAGATGCTTGTCTAAACCAACAGAGGGCTCTCAGAGCTAGCAGTTCGCTGGATTGCTTTTGAGTTGCAGGAAATCTTGAGGAACTCCTTTCATTGAATCCAGCTGGCTTCAGCGAAGCTCAGTACTTTCTCTAAAGGTGGCTGTCACAGCAGATCTTCATATAAGTGCAGTATAAATATCAAGATAAACATAATTGTGCTTTTGGGGCTCCATGTATGTATGACTAGTGGGAGGAGTCCCCTAGGTAGGTCTTTGGCTGGTGGCCAGCAGTAGTAATTTCTGCTAGGAGCCCTGTTCTGTCATGGACTTTTTTCCAGTTAAGTGAACTGCTGTGCAGACTGTCAGACTTCCTTTCCATGCAGCACTTGTTTCTTACCTTCCAGGTTTTCTCTAAAAAGTGTTTACTTTTGTCTAGTGCTGTCTGTCTTTTGTCTAATGTGTACATATTTTTTTTAAAAAGTGTTTTTAGAGCTTAGCAGCCAAAGACTTAGCTAGGGGACTCCTGCTGGTCATGTGCATGTAGAGCACGGACCCAAGAGTGGCTTCTCTGTGATGTACACCATCAGAGAACAGGAGTTACAGGTAACTTTTCTCATGTGTAGTTCCAAATGGTATTTACGTTCTTTAAGGGAATCTTCAAATGTATTCAGTAGACTTGCACTGAATGGCAGTTGAGATTTTTTTTTTGCCTTTGGTTGCAATTCTTAATGTTCTCATGCACTACTGATTTGATCTCTTTGTGTTAGTCCAGAGCAGTTGAGCCCACATTTACACTAAACATCTTATCTAGAAATGTACATATTGTTATTGTTTTCACTTTTGCAGGTTTGCTTCTTATTTTCCTCTGTGCTTCCTGAACTTTTCATGCTTATGGACTGACATTCAAAGTATTTGTGAAATGGCAGTTTACAAACTTAATTACATTAGTAACTAAAGCAGTTTTTAAGATGCGTGTTTTAGCTGCTTACTTTCAAATGCAATCTTAAATACTGGTGTCACATTTCACCTCCCAGAGTAAGATTTGGAGAAGTATCAGAAATGTGCTTTTTATTAGCAACTCTCTTGGAGATACTGCATCTCTAGAGATCACTTAGTAGCTCAGTTAATGAAGATCAAACACTCTTCAATGGCGTGCTCAGTTAACTAAAGTGCTATGCTTAATTAAGCAATAAGGACTCCAGAAATGCTGGACTCCAGAAAATAAGTGGGATGAACATGTTATTAGCTTGTGTTTCCTCTCTTCAACTCGGGAGTAATTCTGCACATGATCTGGGGTCATTGGCTTTTGGGGTTGGGTTTGGTTGGGTTTTTTGGTTGGTGGTTTTGGTGGTGGTTTTTTGGTTTGTTTTTTTACTTACCCAAATTTGTTTTGGAGCGTTCTTGTTTCTTGTACACTTACATCTTTTTTTGGCCTCTTAGGACTGATCAACCCAGCCATTTAGGAGAGGCATCTGTTAATGGCCCAGTATGATATGTGGTGTCTACTACCTTGGCTGAAGAAAATGAACTGATATCCAGGTGTTTGAGTGTTTCTTGAGGATTTCATCTAGACCCTGTTGAAGCCAGTCACTGCTGCACTAATTTCGCAAGGGATCAGGACCAGCAACATTTATATTCTAGATTTTAAGACATTGTACAGAAATTCATAAGTGTAAAAAATATTGCACATTGAGAAATACCAATAATTTTTGCGTATGTTTATATTGTATTGTTCTAAATAATGGGTGGCCTGTGAAATAAGATCCTGCTGCCCATGTAATGATGACAGTAGTGTTACTATAGTTAAAATGGCTGTAAGAATAGTTTTATAAAAAAGTGAATACACAAATCTAATGTATTTGAGACATAACTATTTGATGATTAGTGTGACCAAAGTATTTAGCAGTTTTCATACATTTTTTTTTTCACCTTGTAAAAAGAAACAAAAAAAAATTAATTCATGTTTCTTCTGAAACTGAAATGCCCTATAAATGTTATTTTGGTTGTTTTAGCTTAAAAAGTGATTTAAATAAGAATTTTTTGGTGTTCAACATTTTACAACAGGTTTTTTAATTGGTAATTGTTTTCTGTATTGTTTAAAACAGATCAAAAATGTAAGTCTATTGGTAGAGATTTTAAGTATTTATTGCTACAACTTAGTTGACAAATTGATGTTACTGTAAAGCCATATGTTCTGTTAAGTCTTGTTTGCTTGAAACAATACCTTACAGGTGAAACACTAGAATATTTGAAGTGCACATGGCTTGTTGTGTTTAAGTGATTCACCTGCCTTTTAACCCATTCACCAAGATTTAGTTTAATACCAAGCATTATACAATGGGACATTTCAGAACAATCTGCGTATTTAAAACGCTATAATCCTTTTAGACAAGTCACGTAAATGAAATGCCCGTGCTGCTAATGTAATTACAGTACATGCATTTTAAAAGCATATAGTGTTTTTAATACAAATTTTGGCAGCAGAGCATGTTAATTGTTACTTTCACTGTACTGATCTGTGTGAGGCTTTCATTTGTATGTTCTAAACCAGTTTTTTCACAGCTGGTTTGTGTATATATATATAGTGATTATGGAAACTAATTCTGTGTAATTTATAATTTTCTATGTCAGTGTAAAATTCCAACAGCCTTCTCAAACAAACAGAAGCAATATACTGTATATTGCCACACTGTCTGGTGAAAGGGTTAAAGTACTTCACCTCCTGCACTTTTAGATGCAAATCCATTTTTGTTTCTGTAATAGTTACATTCATTTTTTTACATCACTTGTTTTCCTGACCAGTATTTAAAGCCAAAAGGATACTCTAAACAATGGCCAATGATTTATTTTAGAAGGCATCCCAAGCAACGTGCCTAAACATTACATTGCATACAGAACTAAATAAAAAAACCACACATCTGTATAATGGCATTGCCCTTATTGCTTCCTCTCTTGCATTTTGTGCAGAAAATTTCAGTGGCACTCTTCATTGTAAATTGTTACAAACTGATCAGTTGTATGAAAATGGAGGGAAAACCCCACAGTATCACATTGGTAACTATGGTTGCCCTTTTATTTGTACTTTATAAATGATGGAATCAAGTCAGTTTAAGTTGTTTCTTCAGTTCAGAATTCCAGATCAGCTTGACCAAAAATGTTTTGTATGGTAGCTTTAAGATTGGCAGCTGTCCTTTTATCACTTTCTGATCTGTTACTGAGCAAGCAGTTTCAGAAACAAAACCACTCATTTCAACACATGAATTGCAATCCAAGTAGAAATCCCAAATACAGGAAAGCAGTGTGTTGGCTTACCTAAGTTTGACGCTTTATAAGGAATAAAACTTTTGTCCGAAAGGTGGAGCTATTTGTCCCTTGCTAACAAGTTAAATTAACTAGCTAGGTAGCCATGGAAAGTGAAGGAGAGATCAGTGGCCTACTAGTTGAAACTATTTCAGCCCGATTGCCTGCAGTTCAGCAGAGTCTGCTAGTATGTTGTCCTTCCTTCCATTAATGAACTGTCATATCGGTCCGCTATCCAGTTTGTACTAGGCTCAGAATTGAAAGGGGGGAATTTTTTCCCCCTTCCCTCTGTTCCTGATGGCCAATATCAGTTGAGCGGAGGTGTGAGAAGTGGTGGTGAGTGGAATTCACCCTTCGGTGTAGTTTGCCTTCTAATTAAAGGGTGTAATAGAGGTAAACCAGGCTGGCTTACCTAATGCTGATTCCAGTGGTCTTGAGGGTTCTTCCTTACTATTGCATTTATTGTTAGTTTTAACAGCTTGTGTGGGAGGTGAGTTAAGCCTGGGATTTAACCTAGATTTGACATAGTCCAAGCTTGTTCTGAGGAGGTGTAGGGTGTGTTTTACCCACTAACTATATTATCTGTACAGGGAATCCTGAACTTGAAGGGAAGGCTTTAGAGGTCTGGTTTGGGGGGGGTATATGGGTGTGTGTACACACCCACACAACTTTTGCCATCTTTTACCAACACTTCATGATGCTCATGTAGGCTTACGAAGGTTTGAACATACTTGGAGAGTTCTTCTGAATGGCTGTGTTACCCAACCTGTTTAATCAAATTTGACTTGCATGCAATGGAATTTATGATTCTTCTTTATTAAAACCTATTTTAATGCATTTGTGAGATGGACTAAAGCCTAATACCTTTGTGCAAGTTTGACTTCCTACAGTGTATTTAGCAGCACTTAGGATGAAATAGGCTTGCCTTGAATGGCTCATACTGAATATATGCATTGCCACACTTCACAATGCTCTGAAATGGCTGGAGGCTCCGGCACGTGAAACTGAGGAATGGTGATGTCAGCTGGTATCAAAGGGATTTTACCCTCAGGACTTCTCTGGTAAAGGACTCATACTCATGCAAGAGTGCGTTGCAAAAGTAGCTAGGCCAGCAATATCTGCAATAGCTCATTGCCTCTTCAGGCCTGTGCCTCTGTAACCTGGCAGAGTGGATGAATTCATGCCTTCTTGACCAGTTAAAACATAATATTTTTAAGTGTAAGTACTAGTTTTCATAGCGAGATTATCCCATTTAAGTAAAAGTGTAAGCCGTCATCTTGACTAACATTAGTTAAGCAGGCATTCCTCCTGTTCAGTGAGTTGACAGGTAGTCACTAAGACAACAGGAGAGTTGAAACAATCTCGTTATATCATTGTAAATGCAACCCGGTGTGACCGTGCTCTGGAGTGAAACCTACCTTCGTGCTCCTCTTAAGCCTTGTATCTACCTCTTGAAAACAGCAACTTCTGTATCGTCATCTACCTACACCTGTGGAAACTTACTGTGACATTCAGTCTTTGTGTGAAATCCACTGAGAAGTTATGAGGAAGATTAATCAGGTTGTTACTATTATTCATCATAAACTTAGCTTCATGTTTAAATTAGCTTTAATTTCCTTGGAGATTGTTTTGTTTTTCTGACGTGTCTTATACAGTTATATCAGGAAGTATTTATTGTGTATAACTGATGGCTCTATTAATATACTTAAATAATCACTTCTGACTGTCTCAGAATAAATAGTGCTTTCTCCAGTGTAGTATAAGTGCTTCAGCTTTTATTATAAAAGCGTCTGTTGTTTCCCAAACCAGGATGGAAAATGGAAGTTAATGCAGCAGCAACAAGCCTTTTTTTTTTTTTTTAAGTTTTTAACTTCTGCCTTTTAGTTTCTGCATCTCACTTCCTAACAGGTAAGGATTTGGTATCCTTCTGTTCCATTATTGTTTAAATATGTAAGGTTATGGCATGGAGGAATTAAAATAAAAAATACTCTTAGTATAAAAATAGAGGCATTTTCCTCCTGCTTTAGCTAGGACAGTTCATGAAATCTTTTGGACTTGCCCAGACCTACCTTGGCTTTCTGGTTCAAGTTGTTCCAAGCCTGTGATTTGTCATGTGGCTAATGACTTCTGTGTCATTACACTTCACTTAACGACATCTCGGGGAAGTCAGTATGTGCTTCTTAACCTTCTGTCACAAGCTGAAGCGGTAATGAGAACTGAACTTTACATTGTGTTTTGCTGGTAGTATCTTTCAGAATTTCTCTCTCATAGATGAGTCTGGGCTTAGTGTTTGATGCATCTTTTTCCATTGGAGAGGGGAACTTTTTCTGCATTTTTATGTTCTCTGAATCGGTAAGTACCTTGCAAAACAAGGCAGGCTTCCCTTTTATTTCATCTTTCTGGCTGTAGCTTAAGTACTGTAATTGTGATTCTAGGACCTTCTTCAGGAGGAGTGTTCTCCCTTCTCATTTTGGATCTCTTCTGCGTGGAGTGGGTGCTTTCCTGAGATCTATGTTCTCTGCATCTCAAAATATGGATTCTGAAGACTGTAACTTAGATCGTTATTGTCTGTTGGCATACAGTTACCCAGAGTAAGAGAAGCAAATCTTGGTTGAGTAGATTTTGTCACTCCTGTCTCATGACATTCAACTTACCCGTTTGCTCAGGTAACTGTCTGGTTGTCCTGCTACTTGAGTTTGTGGATGATAGTAAGATAGATTAGTGGTTGATTCTCAAGGGCATAATAGACTACACTTTTTTTCAGCTGGAACCTGAACCAGTTACTTACAGACCTGTTGGGACTGCTTTTGAACTCCACTATGTGCTATTCTTCCTGTCTTTCTTAACTGGGGGATCGGGTGGGGGGTGGGGGTGTCTTCCCCTCTTGTCTACACCAATTATCTTTCAAAGGTTGTCACAATTTCATCTTGGGTAATAGATTAACCTGGGTTTTTTGCCAGGGCACTGAAGCCTGACTGCATATATTGCAAATAAAACCTGCTTTTCCTTACACCAAACAGAATTAAGTGTTTGGAAAATCCCACTTCACTGTTTTTTTCAGATGAAAGATATCTGACAGTGGCACAAAATTGCTAAGATAAGACTCTGCTAAAATTCAAGTGACCTTGTTTCTGCTGTTGGAGTTCTCCAGAGCACCTTTCCTACTATGTCCTTGTAGAAACACGTGTTGATAATGCTGCATTTGTTAAAAAGGGTTGTTCTTCTGTAGTCACTGCTAAACAATCATTCTAAAATGTGCTTTCAGATGAGCAGGGTTCTGCTTTGGAGTGAGCCATAGTGGACTGTGCATATTGATCAGCCAGCATTTAAATGAGAAAAGGGAGTACCTAGGAATTGAACTGGTCATGGGACTGCGAAATCCTATTCTTTCTCTGTAGTCCCTTCAGAATTAAGCAGCTTGGAAAGATAAAAGGGCTGAGCAAGTGTGCAGGGGTTTTTTGTTTTGTTTTAAACAATGGTGCTGTACATGTCTAGTTTGAAGTACTCTAAAGGCAAGTCTCTGAACTCGGGAAGTGATGGGTGACTTCCTGATAACTAAACGGTTTCAAGTGTGTCATTTACATGATTCATACATTACTCACATTGATTGCTATGTCTAAGCACTTAAGAAAATTTTTAACGAAGCTCTATAAATAAATAAGGAGAGATACACACTCCTGTATGCACACATCAATGGGTGGGGTATATTCTCTTCTTAACATGGCCAGCTGCACTGTGCATGGTGCACTTCCTAAATGCACTGATCCGTACAATGCTAGGAAGAAGAAAGAGGTACTTGTGCATAAGGTACGGCCCATTCTGAAACACTTCAGTAAATATAAAATGTTTTTAAGCTCCTGTGTCTGCATGTGTAGACGCTATCAGTGGTCTCCAGCCAACCTATGTGTAATTTGATGTGAGGAGCATATGGTAACCCTGGTTCCTGAGGCCACCTTAAACTTTTGTCAAAGATTTCTCTGCTTCTCTCATAGTCCAACTACTTGATATATTTGAGACTTTTTGCTGACATGTTTAGCATCCCAGAAACTGAGGCAAGACTTTGTCTTTGTGATTGAATCAACGCTGTCCGCTTCAGCCAAAAGTGGTTCATCTGTAAACTTGTACTGATGCTGTTAATCCAGTAACTGCTATGCTTTTAACATGCTGCATTAAATTCTCCTCGGTACAATGGTGCGATCTAACTGCTTCAGCAACTGTCATCAGTACTATTCCTTAAGAACACACCGACAGGTTGACTGCAGCTTTGAATTTGGTGTGGCACAGATGTAAACCATCATCACACCCTGTGTGAGAAAGGTAGGGTGTCTCTGATGTGGTGGAACAAGCCTCCAGTTGGTCTAAGGAGTGGTGTAATGCGTCCTGAAAACAGTCCAAAGGAAGTAAACTCTCCTGTGTGGTTACCTGCTGTTCGTTAGGAGCTTCCTGGTGTCTCTGCTGGAGGAACAAATTGCCCTTGACTTTGCGTTAAGTCGAGAGAACAGTGCCTACAGCTGGTGCATGTAGGACCTCCTGCCCCCAGCCATTCCAGTCTCTGAGCTGAGCAAGCTGCACAGAAAGGTCTCTGGAGGTGACTCGGCTCTGAAGGAAGTCTGGCGGAAGCGAGCTGGAGGCTCCTGAGGTAGTAGGAGCCAATAAGGAAAAGCCCGTGAAACACCTCAAAGGAAACGAGGGGTGTTCTGCTATGAAGGTGACGAGGCCGACAGCTCAGATGAGATGCCTCTACACAAACGCGCGCAGCATGGGAAACAAACAAGAGGAGTTGGAAGCTATCGTGCTGCTAGAAGGCTACGACCTGGTTGCCATTACAGAAACTTGGTGGGATGAATCCCACGACTGGAATGTAGCTATTGATGGCTACAGGCTGTTCAGAAGGGACAGGGGAGGAAGGAGGGGCGGAGGCATTGCCCTTTACATCAAGAAATCAATAGAGTGTGAAGAGCTGGCCCTGAAGAATAGCCAAGAGAAGACCGAAAGCTTACAGGTAAGAATCAGAGAGCAACAAAGGGAACCTGGTGGTTGGTGTCTACTACAGGCCGCCAGATCAAGAGGCGCTGACTGACGAAGCGCTCTTCCTCCAACTCCGGGAGGCTTCGTGCTCGCAGGCTCTCGTCCTGCTGGGGGACTTCAACCACCCTGACATCTGCTGGCAAACCAACATGGCAAGCTGTAGGCAATCCAGCAGGTTTCTCAAATGCATTGAGGACAACTTCTTAAGCCAGGTAATAGACACCCCTACCCGAGGGGATGCGATACTGGACCTGGTGGTCACCAATGTAAGCGAGCTCGTTGGAAATGTCAAGATCGGAGGCAGCCTGGGCTGCAGTGATCATGCGCCGGTAGAGCTCATGCTCCTGAGGGAAATGGGAAGAACAAAGAGTACAGTCAGGACCCTGAATTTTAGAAAAGCGAACTTCCAGCTCCTCAAGGAGATAGTCAGAAGGACTCCCTGGGAAACGGTCCTCAGGGACAGGGGAACAGAACAGGCAGTAAATAAAAGCAAATCAAAGGTCATGCGTGGTAGCAAAAGCAGAACAAGATCTTATTTTCTACTTGCCATTAGCAGGTGATGTCCAGCCACTTCCCAGGAAGCAGGGCTTTGGTATGCATAGCAGTTGATCTGGAAGACAAAAGGACATAAACTGACCCACACACCCCTTCCTCCTCCTTTCCCTTAGCTTTTTTCTCTGAGCTGACATCATATGGTAGGGAATATCCTTTTGATCAGCTTGGGTCAGTTGTCTTGGCTATGAGCCCGCCCAAGAGCTTGCCCTGTCCCAGCCCACTGGTGGTGGTGGTGGGAATGCTGGAGATGCAGCCTTGATGCTGTGCGAGCGCTGCTCAGCAGTAGCCAAACACGGGTGTGTTACCAACACCTTTCTTGGTACCAGTGGAAAGCACAGCGCTGTGAGGGCTGCTGTGAGGAAAACGAACTTCATCTCAGCCTGCCCCAATACAGGCAGTGTGACAGATTCCTACAGAAACCAGATCACCCAGTTACACTGAAACACTTATTGGGAGCAAGAAATTCTTCATGTTCACCAATGTGTGAAGTCTGTCACCAGAAGATTACAGGTAGGCAGGCACCAGAGTCAAATGGGAAGATCATCTCTCTTGCATGTGTCAAGATACTGGCTTGAAAGAAATAAAGCAGATGATAAATGATGAAGTTAAGCTTTGAGGGTAGGGAAAGGGGATTCGGAGTTCTTAAGCAAGCTCTTGTTTCTCTTTTTTTTTTTTTTAATCATCGCAACACTTAAGTGAGCATTAAATCTTTCTAGCTGGCTAACTGCCTGCAAAATAACGGAGTGCTGTAAATAAGAACCTTTGAATGGTCCTGTGTTCCTGGGAGGATTTTTTTTTCAAATAGTTCATGGCCATGATGTCTGTGTCAAGTTAATCATGAGGGAAAAAGACGAGGTTGAGTTGCACAAGAAAGAAGCACGATGCGCAGTAACCAAATCCTCTAAATAAGTTGTTAATATGTAAGTCAGAATTTATACTAATGGTGTGGGCTGAGTATTAGGTACTGAAGTCTGACCCTTTGGAATGTGAAGATTTAGAAACTCAAAGCAATTGCTGCTCCTAGACAAAAATTACAGGGTTATTAGCTTTCTATTGACATCAGTTGTCTTAAGAGACATTCTTCTGTCTAGACTTGCTTTGAGGACTGCAGATTTAGTCCCCACTCACATGTAACAAAAGATACAGACTCTGATAATATGGCATGTTTGAAAGGGTAATTAATTAATTTCTAAGATAATTTTTGAGACTGCCCTAACACCCAACCATATATATTGTCAGGGTATTCCACGGGCTCTTATCTGACTGTAGGACTTAATCAAAGGTCCAGAGGCCATATTTGCTTCAGCTCTGGTCCAAACTAGTTTGTCTCTGCTTGACTACTGCTGCCTTTGACAACCTTCACTGTATGTTCTCATGACAAAAAAGCTTTTTTGACCTCAGAGTGGAAAGGAATGATTTTTTTTTATCAACAATATATGGCCTTGATGTGTGCTACAAACCTTTAAGAATGTTTTAGAAACTCAAAACTAAATATAAGCTTTTATATTAGCTACAGCTTTTCTGCTGAGGAGAAATAAAGGTAATGATATTTACTACTAAGCTGACATGCGCTTATTAGGTCTTCAGCTTACTGAACGTATGTAAGCATTGCTCACTGCTTTGCTGCTGCCAAAGCAGCTTCTATAGTGGCTGTGGATGGAACAGATGAAACACTGCAGTAACCATGCTTGAAATTTGAAACAAGCTGCTCTTATCCTAAGAAGTGAAGGAGAGAGCAAAACCTATGTCCGTACTGCCTAATACTCTGCATTGTAAGAGGCTCGTATCCCTTTTGCACAAGAGCTTTATCATCAGGATAATTTCTTGAAGAATTTAAGGAAAAGGAACAGTGCTAGAGAGGTCTTTTTCTACACTCGAGACGACCGTTACAAATAGGGTGACAGATAAATGATTCCAGCTTTGAATTATTTTTACAGTACAAGTAGCTCTTGCTTCCTACGCATTAAGAATGCTAGCAGTGTTGTACTTGGCATTCTCTTTTGCCTGGTGTCACATGGAAGCTTGCACAGAACTAAGATCTGGAGCTGTGCAAGGACAGAATGAAGTGTTACTAGAACTGCAAAAACCACATACTCGAGACATGGATATTTATGAAGTAATTGTTCCTTTTTCATAGATGCTAGAAGCTAAACGGAGATGAAAGCTGGTAAGTAAAAGCATGTATATCAAAGCTGGAAGAGGCAATTCAAAACATCTCTTCTGCAAATCTGTGTAACAAAGACTGGAATTTCACTTAATTTCTATTGCGTTGAGTTCAGTAATTTGCCTCTGGTGAGCATTTGTTATATTGACAGCTTTTAATAGATCTGGATAAAGTAACTTACTAGTAGCAATCAAAAAAGCACACCATTTTAGTAGTCTAGTTTGTAATTGTTACTAAAATTCAGAAGTGGCATATGCTCTGTAAATCAAGGCAGTAGATCTAACTGGAATAAAAAAAAAGCTGTTCTTACCCCGTATCTGAAGAGTTAAATGATGCAGAAATAAGGTTTTACATCTTCTGTCTTCAGCTTATTACCCATACAACTGCAGTGCCTTGTCTCTGAAATCAGATTTTTGCAAAAGCAAAAATTAAGTACATCCCTACACCTACAGTATGATGTATCACACTTACCTTTTTCTTGGGTATCACTTAGTATAATGCCATTTTAATTGTTTTGCTTGCTACAATGAGGAACTAGGTCATAACCGCTTAGTTTAGTAGTAATGTAAAATATAACTAATTTCTAGGCACTGATTGGGAGTCCTCTAGAAACACAAAACTCATCCACTACTGAGCCTTTAGATTCAAACTTCTCATAGCCTTGTTTTCCTAGGTGTTTTTTTTCTTTTCACCCCCTCTAACCAACTTAAGCATACCAGATCAGCTCAAGCTCTGGGTCTGTCATATGCTATGTGAAGAGCTCAGTGTAATTTTGAGTTATATACAGTGTAATTCCAGATCATCTATGCTTAAATTCTTGTTCTATTTCTCCTCCCTCCCCTTGCCCACTTCTTGAGAACTGGAAAAATGATAGAAATCCAAATAGGCCGTATTTTTCCTCTCTGGGACACTGAAGCATGCCTGTTTAAAGAGAAAAAAAAGGGCCTGTTCTGCTGCAAGAGGAGTAAGAACCAACAGCTGGGCAGTGAGAAGAGGCTTGCTTGAGATCTGGTGCCTAAGATCATAGAATCATCTAGGCTGGAAAAGACTTTTAAGATCATAAAGTCCAACCATTAACCTAACCCTGCCATCCTACTACTAAACCACGTCCCTAAATATGATAGAGAACACTTACGGGGCTGCAGAGTTCCCACATTTCCAGCCCCCATGGCTGTCAATGCTTAGCATGAGTCTTAATTTGCAGTGTCCGCATACCCTGCAGAAGTTGAGGCTCAGTGAAGTTCAGTATCTCCTTTTGGTAGTAGCCAACACTTCAAAACACCCTGAGCTGTACAGCCAAGTTGCATCGTAACCAGAAGGGAAAACATGACCATTCCCATGTCATTTGTTTTTCTCCACTATGCATTTCTACCCACTTTCTAAGGATTTAAAAGATTCTAAAGCATTTCCTATAATATATATAAAATCTATATAATATATAATCCTATAATCTTGAAGACATTTGTTCAGTTTTAAGATACAGGCTTGTATAGATTAATAACTTAAATAGATTACAGGTGTTAAACCCATTTAAGCATTCATATTTTTATTTGAGATTAAAGCTTTTGTTATTTTCATCAAGTTTTACAACTGTTTACAGAGAATCAATAGTGGTAACATTCTCTAAAAAAGCTGTTACTACAATGTTAAAAGACATAGCTGCCCTTTCAAAAGCAGTACAGGGAAAAAATGCCCCCTTTTCATAGATTGAAGCACAGCTAGTAAATAGCATAATAAAACTCCTTAATTACACATATCACATATCTGATTAAGAATTTGATGCTTTGGTATGGATAATGATCAGGCTTTTTCTATCTTTACAATTAAGTTATTTAGTGAAACTTAAAGACTTCTACGAAAGAGTGAGGGTACTGACATTAATGTCACATTAATTTGTTTAAAAATTCCAAAATTTGAGGATTTTTATTAGTAGATCTGGAACTTAGTCAGAAATTGAAGAACGATGAACAGAAGTCATGGCCTGATCATAATATGAAATGGGATTTTTAAAAAAATTGCAAGCGACTAGGTAACTTTTTGAATAACAGACATATACCTGGCATGTGAAGTGGAAAAAGCCATCTAAATGGCTGTAGAACAAAAAGGGATCACCAGAGCTGTTCAAAGAGCAAATGGTCCCTTTACTTTTATCTATGCGTCTTTCTATGTAAGTTGTGATCAGTTGGTTTGCCTTTACTGAACCTGAGATGATACGATAGTTCTGTGTTTTTACAGAGTCAATGAAGCAACCTTGGCTGAACACAAATCAGTAATTCCAGGCAGCTGGAGAAAAGCAAAGAAAGATCTATAGCAAACCCAGTAACACATGAAGTAGTTACTCCATCCAGCATGGGCAAAAAGCCTCAGGTGGAGAACTTGAGAACACTTGTGCGTTTTTAGAAAAAGGTACCCATTTGGGTGGAGAACATGGAAAGCTTTGTGAATTCGAGAGGTCTATAAATGTAACATGAAAAACACGTGTAGAAATGATCGGTTAGCTGTTGGAAAACCAGAAGGAGAAGGAAATCTTCAAATAGGAAAAAAGACTGCTGCAAACATGTAGTAACTTCTGGTCTCGAAAGGTGCGTTTTCAGCCACCTGGTTCTTGATAATTTAATGCCTGCCCTTTTGGCTTGACACAGCAAATAATTATTGTTCTACTTGGAGCTAAGACTTTGTCTGGCATAAATGGTGCAAAAGCCTGGAGAGTTTGTCTTCCTGATAACGATTGCTTGCAAATTTCCAAAACAAGTACAAAATAGATCTTTTGACTCATCTGTTTTATTGTGAAATACAGCTTGTGGTCTAAACTGATTAGATGAATGTTCTGTTGTAAATAATCTACATCCTGTAGAAGGGGATATCAGACTATATGCAAAAGAAGGAAAATGGCAGATTTATTAATTCAGCTGATATCAAACACTTATTTCAGAATAAGTGGCTTAGAAATGCTTCATATCTTGTTCTCTATTGTGCAGTTCTTCCTTTGAAAAATGAACTTGTTTATCATCTATTGTAGTAAAAAAATCTTTGATACAATAATATAGGGAAGAACACCAATGGAGACAACAGACAAGTGATTTAAAACAGATGTGAAATTCCCTCTATGTAGAAAATTATAGGCACTGGTGATGACATTAGATGCGTATGACTAATCACAGATAATGCTTGCTGTTGCCAATTAGCTTTATTAGCACTAGCAATTTGAGCACAGGATGACATTACTTTAATTACTGTAAGCAGCTTGTTCATTTATTGAGTAGTGTGCATTTAGAAAAGGGTTATTCTATCTGCAAATTAATCATAACCCTCTTGATCATTAGAAATTCAGGCGCACTGAGGAAAAAAGACCCTACCATGCAAATAGAAAAAATTGGGTGATGGAAGTCTGGCAGTAATTTTAGTTGGGGGTTTTTTTTTTTGATAAAAAGACAAGCTATTGTATGACTTCTGTCTGAAAGCTGTACGTGAGCGAAACAAAATTTCTACAATTAGAATTAAGGCAAGACGTTATGATCATCAATCAGGTGGTAGCAATGCAAAAAAAAAAATCTTGTGAAGGCGTACAGCAAAAATAAGGCTAAAGGTGTATGGAAACGTCAACCAACCCAGACTCCAAGCTGCACAAGAAACACAGAACTACTTTTCTCCTTTTTTTATCATATCAAGTTATGTTTGTTTGATCTGTGGCACAGGTGTCAATTTTTCATACAAATTTGCATATGATAATACAGTCTTCATAGGGTGGAATATGCATAATCTCATAACAAAATGCAACAAGAGTCATTGTGCAAGTACGCTTACTCAGAAATGCTATGCAAATGAAAGAGAGCTGCAACTATAAGCTGATTTTGTTTGCACCACCACACTTGCTCACAAAACTAGTGCTGCAGAAATGTCAAAATCATGTTAATTTTTTTCTCTGGGGGATTCTAAGTCTTTATTATATACCAGAAATGGTTGGTTCTTAATTCAAAAGATAATAGATTCAAAAGACAAAACTTGCCTTTCCTATCTTTTAAGTCTGTAGATAATTTGAGCTTGAATTAGGAATTGTATTCTCCGTGGTCTACAACTATCTGTAATTTTTCTTTTAAGCCATCTATTGCAAATCTTGTTTTGGACAAGAGATCCACTGTTCATAACTGAATTTTGAGGGGTCTTAAAGAATGAGAGTCTCCTTAGCAGTTGTTGACTTCTGCACTGCTGTTACTCCTCTCTTTTGTTCATCCACAATTCCTGGAGAAGCAGTACTGCTAGAGAAAGTAGCCAGTCTGTGGCTTGTGTTATGTGGGCTCCTAGGGCAAGGCCACATCATGTAATCAGCTCTGGACTCTGCTAGATGCAGGCTGCTAGGGCATGGGAATCCCTGCTTAGGATGAAAAAAAAAAAAAAAAAAAAAAAAGAAAATGAGTGAGTAGAAGCCAGCAAGGCTGATAATACTGGCTTGCCCTTGGCTGTGCAACCAGCTAAGGCCAGTGAGGCCCTGGAAGAGGTTGCACAGAGATGTGGAAGTGTCAGGTTGTATGGAGCTTTGAGCAACCTGATTTAGTGGAAGATGTCCATGCCCGCAATAGTGGGGGTTGGAGCTGCGTGTTCATTGCAGTTCCCTTCCAACCCAAACCCTTTTGTGATTCTATGAGTCAAAGGTTCATCCTGCAGTGGTGTGGATGAACTCCTCAGGAGCCACTGTCTCCTTTTGCCTGTAACCTTTTTCTAGAAGTCTCCTTCTCGAGGTATTACATGTGCCTTGCAGGCCTCCAAATAACTTTAATGGTAAATTATTTTAGTAAGCACACTGTCGAGTAAGAAAGGGTGGGTGACTTACACTTTGGTTTCCCTGTTGCCTGTGTCCACAAACCTCCTGTAAAATGTCCTTAAAATGAAAGCATACACTCAGGTTGCACCACTGTTTTGCACTGCCTCAGCTCTGTGCAGTGTCCCATGTCTATCTTTCAGTCCCAGGACATCTGCAACTCAAAATTTCCACCAACTTCTGACAAAACTGGCTTTACCAGCCGAAGATTCCTTTTCAGTAGTGGAGATGGCTTTATACTGGGATGAAGGTTTAACTCTCCTGTGTCCACACAAGAATTTTGCTGGTAGAGCTTACTGATCTACCCTTAATTATAAGCCATTACCCTAAGCAGGCTGATGGATCCTCAGCCTACGGGCTCTAGCCTTCAAGCTTACCTTTGGCAGCAGTCATCAATGCTAGAACAGGAACTGTTTAAAATGCACTTCAGTCTTTTCAGACTTACCTTAGTTGAAAAATAACTCATCTTCTTTCTCTAGAACCTTAGTATCACTTCCCATGCGTGGTTTGATTCAAGGTGAAGTCTCCAGCATGCATGAACTCCTATAAAGTAGCTCCCTGAAAAGCAGCAAACCATTAATTATCTTTTAGCTTTACATCCATTTTCAACTTATCTGAATGCGTTCAACATTCAAAAATTTTGTAAATACAGAGCTAAGAGTTGTCTGGACAACATGCTCTGTACTTCCGGAATGCCAAGAGTATCAATAGTTGAAACTGCTGAAAACACAGAGGTTTGAAGTGTACAGTCTTCATAGCAAGCAACTTAAGGTAGCCCCATGAACTGAATCAATAGAAGATATACTGCAAGCATAATTCAGATATGCTGCCCAAAAATGAAGACAAGAAAATAATTTAAATTATTAAATGGTTATAGGAATGTTCAGCTTTGCCACATGTTTCATTGTACACTACACTTTGTCAGTCAGCTGCCCATGCTCCGGTTTCTTCCTGGCACAAAATGAACTTTTTTTCCTCCTTTCTAGAGCCACAATTGCTTGTGACAGACTGTCACAACTTAGTCCCAGGATGAATACGTTTCTATTCAGAATGGAGGCTCCCTTCTTATTTCTGTGCTGGAGATTATGCTGTGGAGCTCTCTAGCAATACATACATGTGTTAAAGGGCAGAGGTACATACACACACACACACACACACACATATATATATATATATACACACACACACACAGAGCAAGGATCCAAGGGAAATCTTTCAAATTTCAAAAAAATGATAGCATTTGACAACTTGTGTCTGGCCTGTCACATGCTTCCTGATTATTTTTTTTTAGCTTTGTTTTGGTGGGGGAGGGTGGGTTTTTTTGGGGTTTTTTTGTTCTTGTTCGTTAAGGTCACAAGTTTCTTCCCTCTGGGTGTATGCAGTGTGCAATATTGCCTGAAAGGTTATGGTGCTTGTCAAAAGACCGGGATCACAGCACCATCCTATGAGAACAGCATTAAAATAGTTGGGAGACAAGAATGAGCTTGAAGAGAAAATGCTTTATCTTCCTGGCTGCAGAGAGTAATTTATATTGTTCACAAATTCATTGAATTAACTGGTACTTAGAGAAAAAGAAAACAATACTGTGTTTTAAACATAATACCCTATTTGCATCCTGAAGGATACAAGGAATGCAGGGCAGAGTTAGCAATGACACACCTCTCTCAGCAAACATTGATGAGCAGTGAGTTTTCCACCGGTGTTGATTTGTTTTTTCTGCAAAGCAATGAGGATACCCCTGCACTGACGATGAGCAATTCTGATCTTGTTCTCCGGACTTTCCACCTTTCTGCTGGGCCACAGTGATTACTGGGGAAAAAAAAAAAAGAAAAAAAAAAAAAAAAGACTTTTTGTCAATGTTCTTTGAGAGCAAGTCCTGAAGGAGAATGAAGTAGCAATTCAGGCTCAGTGATTAAACCAATCTACTAGGTGAGGGTAGCCATTGTCTGCTGAGAGAGAAATGCAGACGGGCACATTAGTTTCAGTAGACATTCTTCACTGACTGTGAGCACCCAATCTGATGAAACACAGCTTGGCACAACAGCTCTGAGAGGATAAAACAGTTCTGTTCTATACAAAAATATTTCTCTTCCCCCCTTCCATTCTTGTGACATACCACTATTCAAACCAATCTCCTTTACAGAGGAATTTACCGCATGTTCATGACTTATGAAGGTGCAGTACAGCATGTGAGGAACCCAGTGAACCCATGATGCCAAATTTGCATCACTGCAGTATTCCCTGCCCTTCCCCCATAGACTAAGCAAGGAGGCAAGAAAGGAAGGGGCAATTATACCACCATAGTTAAAGTCGTTCCTAAATCTTCAGATTTAGGAAAAAAGCCTACCAGAGGTTTTGATATTCTGTGATGAGGTACAATTAAAAGTGTATTTACTATGCACCTGGTATTTTGTTCTGATATGGCCAAAACTCGCTACTGGAACTATTCCAAGCAAACTTTATTCTCTGTCCCTGCTGCTGGCTCTTCCCATAATGCTGCCAGCTGCTTTTGGTGGTTGGGCCCTCCCCTGCAGTTGGCTAGTTTTGGATTTAGATATCCCTAAGTATGGGGAACAGAATCAAACCCTGCTAGTCCTGGCCTTAGCCCCCAACTATTTGCTACGCCCTTGCTAAATTTCCAATTCTTACCAGATGATCGCAATTGCACAGGATATAGGGCTCCTTCAAAGACAGCAGTCAAAGTTTGATCTCCAGGTTTAGGCTGACAGAAAGAAATAGTGTAGAAAAGAGAATTGGTTTCTGTGTTTGTTTCATTACCTGAGGTACTATTTTGGCTGACAAAAGCAGTCAGCAGCATCCCAGTCAATATGGACCAGCTGCAACTCTCCTTTCTATCAATCATGGATGCATTTTCTGATGCTGAACTACCCACCATACTCACATTAGAGAGTCACAAATGCTTTTTCCTAGAAGAATTTTAGGAATTACTAATAACAAAATAAGGAACTTGACTCTGTAAACCCAATTTGCACTTGCATCTAGAATATTGCTTCCCCCACAAATGCATAAACAATATTGGACAACAATAAAAGGTACTGACAGCAACAGCAGAAAAGATCAGAAGCCAGAAACAGCATATGTGGAATGGGAGTCTTCTGCACTGAAAAAAAGTGACTGAGAACATGATCATAAACAGACGATGATCAGAAGATGATTGAGCTAAATTATTAAACCACAAATCTAAGAAAAGGAACTACGTAACTAAATGCGGAACACACAGAAGTTACTGTGGAGCAAAAAGCCTGGACAGGTTCATGAGTGGTTAGACAAATTAATGACAGAGAATAAAAAAAATCAGGACTATTTGGTATATAAATACACTCCTCCACTCAGGATGTCCATGTGCCACAGCCTGTGGTAAATGGGGGGGATATCAGGAGTGGTACCACCACGCTTGTCCTTTTCTTTTTTCCTTCCCCAGCCGTCTGTTGCTGTCTCTCCGAGTCAGAGCAGCAGTAGATGCCTTCTTGAAAGAGTAAGCTCTGAACTGAATCTTTATTAAAAGGAGGTATTAAAGTGTAAAGCATTTCTCGTTCATGTAAACAGACTTGTGTATTAACAAATGGCATTTTTCTGTCAGCAGGTTTCAGATTTATTAGATTGAGATAGTAATAGCACTCCAGCAGCACCTCCAGCTAAGGGGAATAAGTCCCAAAGCAATCTGCCTAATCATTATTGTGTTGTCATACAGAACATCTACAGGGATAAAAATTGTCTTGAAAGTGGGGGTTGACCTTAGACTCACCAGATTAATCACTGAGACGCACCTTTCTCATCAGACCATTGACTTCATCCACTACAGCTGAAGAAGTATTTTAGTTTGAAAATTAGAGCTTGCTAACACTTCACACCCTTTCAGCACCCTTGAGTTCAATAGCTACTTAGACCAAATCATACTATTGCAATAGCAAGTACCAAAATTTGGATAAATGTATATAAAAGCAATTTTTAAAACACTGTTTCTTACCCTTAAGAACTTTTTCCCATGCTTTTTGTCCTTTCTGAGACTCTAAATACTG
The DNA here is from genome assembly GCA_034008185.1 of Gorsachius magnificus. NCBI lineage: Eukaryota > Metazoa > Chordata > Aves > Pelecaniformes > Ardeidae > Gorsachius > Gorsachius magnificus. Next base: position 2,519,186 of record CM067086.1, on the reverse strand, counting down.
GTTAGAATTTGGAATAAATATTACAGTATACTTCTTTATGCTACAGCCTGGCTTTATAGCAAACAACACAGCGAGAACCATTTTTTTTTCCAGCTGACAAGTTCTGTATTAGAACAAGACAAGGCTGATCTTCACACAACATTTTTTCTGCTTTTCTCAATGTGTATCCCCTTTAACATGCAAATATCTGTTTTCATTCAATAAAAAAAAATCCTATTAAAAAAAACCCTTTTACATTTCATTTATGTGATGCAACCACTATAGAAGTATTAGATCTTGATGTTCAATTGACATGAAACATTACTTTATTCTTCTGATATGCTGAATTGCCAAACATTGTTACAGAGAGTACCCTGCTTTCTGCTAGAATTGATATTTACCTAGGTCATAGGAATAGCTATAGTTTATGAAGATGAACCCACAGCGTAGTGGAAAGAATTTCCAGAAGTTTTAAGTATTCTCTCCCTTTTTCTAGAAGCTATGTTTCTGGGGAGTAGGAAGCATTTTTGAGGGTTACGGACTAGGCTGTCCTTTGATAAACATTGTGCATTCAGCACACCAAAAGAATTAACATATAATTAATTATATTATTGGCCCTCTTCTTTTTTTTGTATTGCATTCATACATCCTGAGTAGCTTTGAGTAAGTGAAAGTGTAATCATAAATAAAAAGTGTTTCTAGTAAACTTGGCATAATTCATTAAAATATCCGTAATTCTTGAAGCCATATCTACAGAATACAAGGACAATGTACAGCTCTGACTGAGAAGGAAATACGCTACCAAGAGCAGGTATAATAACAGATGACAGCTAAACAAAAAGGCAGAATAGGGCAGGATCTGACCTGCATTCTGGAAAGTGCTGGAATCAGCTGAGGGAAATGAAAGCAGGCAGGAAGGAAGGAAAGAAGGAAGGGAGGAAGAGAGGAATGGAGGAAGCCACCTGTAGCATCTTGAAGTCAGGGGTGGTAATCTGCCAGATTCTGGCAATCTCTTTAAAAAAAAAAAAAAAAAAAAAAGGAGTACTACTAGCATCCACATTTTTTTTTTTCTGAAGAATTATCTGGGCCCAAGATACTGTAGTTTCATTCTTAAGCCAGGTGACTGAAGTGCACTTATAAAATAAGCTTCTTTAAGAACTACTCATTTAGTGTTTACTGAAAGGCCATGGACACAGCCTATTTACCAGTTTTACAGAACCGGACTAGCGGTAGCCAGGCCCTTTGGTCTCTAAGCAGTCATCACACACAAAGACAGGGAATCACTGCCTGGTTCTATGGGCCCAGTTCTGCCAAAAGAGGTTAATTGTAAATGCTAGTGAAAAGCCCTAGCAGCAATTAGGTTGCTAAGCTTAGCATTTAAGAACTGTCCTGGGGGTGGGGGTGGTACTGAAAATCAGATATAGGGTCTCCAACTGGAGGAAAGAGTCTCACCAGCCTTCTAAAGAAAATCAGGGTTGAAAAGGGAATAAACACCAACAGCCAGCAGTAGAAAGGAAATTATTATAAATATTATAGCTAATACTTCACTGGGCAACTACTCATCAGGAGATACAAGAAGTAACTCAGGATCAGAGCCACAAACATTTTCTCTAATTGCATAAGCTGTCCAACAGGCACGCCACGAAATGGAGGATACCGAGAACGGAATAATTGCATTTCCAGATTTCTGTGTGAACAGATCTGGGAATAGGCAAAACGGTGTTGGAGACTGGAGATAACAAAGCTAAGCCCATAAAGCTGTCATCTCTTACTTTTTATGTACCTGAATGGCAGACATACGTCGTGGAGCAGTACCAAGATTGTAGACTTTTTTTTTCTCTCTGATGAGGCTTACTTGTGGAAAATGGAGATCAAGGTCTTGTCATGAGCCATCACTTTGGTCAGTAGCATCTGTTCCAGGCTAATGTGGATGGACAATATAGCCTCTCACAACTTGTGGCAGTGCAGAATATCAGCCTGTTTGGGGTTACAAGTTGCAGGAAGTCACTCACTCAGATAAAAAAAATGAAGGAGGGTTCAGTACTGGTGCCAAGGATTGTTGACTTTTACATCCCAAGATATTTCTCAGAAAGGTGTTTCTGGATGTGTATCAAAGACATTTTAATTTTCTGGGATTTACAGCACCTGAAGGGGATTTGAATCCAAATCCTCACTTATACAATGCAAAGAGTAAAAATGAACCTCTATGATACAAGAATATGTCCAGAACAGAATGGGCAAAGTTTGAAGACAGATATAGGAAATGGAAAAGCCACCAAGCAAAAGACAAAATGAAAAATTAAAGAAAAGGAAAACTAGAAAAGGAAATCTATCTAGCAAAAAATGACTGAGTAGGAGAAAACTGGCATGGAAAACAAGAGCTAGAGGCTCACTGTCAATTTTGTAGGAGAAAAGATAGTAAAAATAAAAGGTGTAGGGTAAAGGCAGTTTTAAGGGAAAGTCTGCAATACAGCTGAATGACTTGGAGGGAACCTAGGACCATATAGCCTGTACGATGCCTGTATTGAGGGTACATGGAGAGGCATACCTAGCACCCACAGCTACAGCTTGACGGTGCAGACGCTTAAAGAGGAGCAGCTCCCGTGGCTGTCCTCCCGAATGAGCTGTTCTGTATGCCTGCCTTCATCCGCATCTCATAATACTCACCCCTGGAATACACCATGGATTTCTGTAATTATTCAGACTGGCCTTTGAATAACAGTTTATCCCAATTTTCCTGTGCAGTTTCTACTCAGATATGGTTGTCAATAGCCTAGCAAAGATACATTATGTAATGATGTGGTTTGATGCATGTACTGCATCAAAGGGAATGTCATGGTCAAAAAAGCAACACCAGTGTAGCAATTTATATTGATTGCAATTTATAACATGTAAGTACATGGGGAACTGAATCCCCACCTGATTTGCTACCTTAAAAATCTCTGCGGGAGGGAAAAGTGAGGAAGAAGAGAAGATTCTTATGATGGCTTTCCTTCCAGAGTCATATTTAGGGAAGGAAGAGCAATCAAATATTTTTGCTTAGGTCTCACTGTAACAGTTTTAAATTACATGAATTATAAACGCTTGATCAGTGTTACAAAGTAAAACTGCTTGGAGAGGTTTCCTAAATAAGACTGGATATATATTGAAGGCTTGGAATTTTTTAGTCTGATCCCAATATAGAAGCACAAGCAACAAGCATTGCAAATTTACGAAGATTTAATATTACAGGCAAATGGATGCAGAAGAGCCTAACGAAAATTTACAGGTAATCAAATAATATATTAAGGTATCCAAATACAGTTAGAACCCTAAATTTAGGGGTGTATTTTTTTTTAATTAAAAAAAATATGTAAACATTGCTTAATAAGGAAGCTTGGTGGTTAAAACCTCCACATGCTGTGTTTGGTATCAGGGTAATGCTTATTTAAAAAGCACTGATGTATGACTGGGACAAGAGTTCCACACATCCCACCCCTAACTACTGTTAATACAGTCTTAAGCCAAGTCCTGCTCAATTTCCTCAAGCTTTATGAACAGTTTCATTGGCAGGGTGGGGCTGGGGAGTGGAGATGGAAGAGTTGAGAACAAATAAAAGAGAATGAGAAAGGCAAAAGGTGAGAACTATTTCAGCAAAATTCAGTATGGAAAATATCCAAGGAACCAGACTGAGCAATAAAACAGTATCTAGAAAACAGAATTATAAGGATACATGGAAGTGCACACAAACAAATGTAATTCACATTGCTTACAGTGGAATTATTTTCCCAATGAGAGGACTATTTTACTATTTAATGTTTTCTGAATAGTCTGTGAATTAGTACTTTGTTTTAAAAATGCTATCTTGAGAAAAGATGAGTCTGCTTCTTAATAGCCCAGAATGACTCACAAGGCTTCATGATTAATACCAATTGCATTTTAATGGTCTTCGTTTACAGAAGTCTAATAAAAAATATTTTAGACACCTCTAAATATTGAAATGGCTTTCAAAGCATTGCAATTTCCCTAAATATCACATACTGTCTTCAAATAAGAGTTAATGCAGGAATAAAATGCAAATAAAATAAGCAAGCTAACCATAAATATATACAAAATGAGTAAATTTCATTTATATAAACTATGAATATAATTTTCTAACTGTAGACCATACAGTGATAACTGGCAGAAAAATGCAATGCCCTTTAAAGATATGGTAACAATTTCTGAACCAAGAGCAAGATCTGTGGTGACAGAAATCATGGAAAAGAAAATGATCTAGCTATTTCTAATATCCGAGCTTCAGATCAGAAAAAAAACAGACCTGCCACTTCAAAGGGTAAGGTTTTTTCCTCAGTCTTCAAAACCTGCAGTAATTACGAGTATTATGCACTCAGTATCTATAGGACCTTTGCAGTAAAAGCAATAGCTGTAATACATGGCAAGTTGTGATGGTTTTATGCAGTCAATTAATATTCTGGCTTTTTTTTTTCATACCTGGGTTACAACTGAAAAAGGAAAACATCACATTTTATAAAACACAGTTTGAAATTTGAAACCACCTTCATTAAAAATTCTTTTTGGGTTGGAAGGGACCCCCACCCGCCAACCCCCCTGCAGGGAGCAGGGACACCACCAACCAGATCAGGTTGCTCACAGCCCCGTCCAACCTGGCCTTGGATGTTCCCAGGGATGGGGCCTCCACCCCCTCTCTGGGCAACCCCTGCCAGGGTTTCACCACCCTCATGGTAAAGAATTTCTTCCTTAGATCCAGTCTAAACCTACCCTGCTTCAGTTTAAAACCATCCCCCCTTGTCCTGTCACAGCTGGCCCTACTAAAAAGATTGTCCCCATCTTTCCTATAAGCCCCCTTTAAGTACTGGAAGGCCGCAATCAGGTCTGCCTGCAGCCTTCTCTTCAATGAAGCCTTAGGACAACACAAAATGAGGTTTTTCAACTTCATAGTTGTGGGGGTTTTTTTTGTTAACAAGCCAGTTTTCTTCAGGCTAAAGTCTGTAGCAGAAACAGGGTTTACTCAACAGTAAGATTCCTCAGAGTTACTTTGCAAAGGTATTACTTACTGTTGTAGTTTCAGTTAACTTGCACGGTCAAAGAATAAAATAAGGAAAAAATGATCACTCATAGTGTCAGATCAGAGACAGACATGCCATTTAACAGATGGGACAGTGATCACCCTTCCATTCTGCTCCTCTTCTTGAAATATTTATTTTTCCCAGTGAAAACCTGTTACGGCCTAATTCAAAACTGAGGCATCTCAGTTTATATGAACAGGAGCAAATGAAAAGCACGTCTCATTTTTAACTTGCAGCAAGGCCAAAGAAAGTTCTCCACTATATTCAGAAGATGTCTGCTGCTAAATATGGCATCCAAAGCACTTGCGTTGTTTCCCCACACTATAAAATGAAATCTTCCAACCACTTATGCTCCAAGTTTAGCTCTTGAAGTACCAAGGATTACAGCAAGTTCTTGCCAGCTGTTTGCCAGTGGGAGCCTACATGTTATATTTCACAAATTAACATTTCAATGTTAATACACAAAACTTGAAAGATTATAAGCTAAATTATGAAAATAGCCATTTCCAATTTCTTATTTCATCATCTTTCATCCATCATCTTTCTCCACATTCAGCTGAAGTCCAATTTCGCCTCAGTTTTGAATTCATCAAGTGAGAATAAATTCCGACTTACAAAACATACAGAGTGTATTTCCTATAGCAATTGACTGCTGTACTAATTCTACTTACAAGGGTAAGTATATTACCAATAGCATAATGTACAGGACCAGAATATCAATTACCAGCAGAAATTTTGGAAAGGAGGCTACATTTACATGAACTAAACAAACCTTCTGACAAAGTCATTCAGGAAGCTGGTGCAGGCAGTCTGCCACACCAGTCAGATATTAGCAATATTGAAATTACACTGAACATATACTGAAGCTTGTACATCCCCATGAGGCAACATGAGAAACAGAATCATAGAATCATCTAGGTTGGAAAAGACCTTTAAGATCATCAAGTCCAACCGTTAACCTAACCCTGCCATCCCACCACTAAACCATGTCCCTAAGCACCTCATCTGCCCTTCTTTTAAATACCTCCAGGGATGGGGACTCGACCACCTCCCTGGGCAGCCCATTCCAGAGCCTGACAGCCCTTTCCGTGAAGAAATTTTTCCCAATGTCTAACCAAAACCTGCCCTGGCAAAACGTCAGGCCATTCCCCCCCATCCTATCACCCGTTACCAGGGAGCAGAGGCCGACCCCCACCTGGCTCCCCCCTCCTGTCAGGCAGCTGTAGGGGGCGATGAGGGCTCCCCTCAGCCTCCTCTGCTCCAGGCTGAACACCCCCAGCTCCCTCAGCCGCTCCTCGTAAGCCTTGTGCTCCAGACCCCTCCCCAGCTTCATGGCTCTCCTCTGGAGATGTTCCAGCAACACAACATCTTCCCTGTAGTGAGGGGCCCAAAACTGAACGGAAGTGAAAGCCTTGATGCTGTGCAAGCATGGTTCAGCAATAGCTGAAACATTGGTGCGTTATCAACCATATGACCTGCTCTCTATCCCAGCCAAAACCAGTACCCCTATAAAGATGAAAACAAGTCAGAGTAGACAACTGAAAGCTGGTGGAGCACAAAACCCCTCCCCTTATAAACAGGCATTGTATTCTCATTTTCCATAAAGTAACTAGTTTTGGCATGTTGCAAGGTATATTCTTGACAACTTGGTAAGTAACTAACTTTCCATGTCCACAGTACGTGTTTACATAAGAATGAGTTGTTCAAGCTGCCATTTAGTTGAAAGACAGTTAGTCAAGAAGTCCAGAAGGTGACCTGTCTCATCTTAAAGTACACAGTTACCTACAGTTCGATGTATTTGCATTCTAAGTTCCAATGGCCATATTGAAGAGGCCTCTTAGCTCTAATGGAGCTAAGATAACTGACTAGGTCATACGGAGCTGCCCATAAGTAGGTAGGTGAAATAAATCATACTCCCATTTTTTCCACATATTTTGACAAAGGAAAAATTCTAATTCATTTTTCTTTAGCCTACAGAGATATATACAAGTAAAAGGACAGCTTTTTTCCTTTTTTTTCCACCCAAATCCACCTTTGCTCAGCTACCTGTTGTCCTTAATTCAAAATACCAGATACAATCTTTAAAATCCTCAATAATTTAAAACCTGCTATTGGGAAAACACTCTCCTTCCCACAGAATACCCGAGACATCTGTCGAGATATGTAGTTTTTTAGTATTGTATTAGGGCTTTGATTATGAAACCCTTTCTTTTAACCTTCACCAGAGTCTATATTTATTAAATTTCAAGGGCTAGAGTAAGCCACTTTGACTAGTAAATGACAGATGCAGAAGCAAGGGTCTATTTTTATGCGTGTATGCTGTGCATATCTTTACCCAATAGTGGAGGCAGCCCTTTTGGTCACCCATGCTATTTCATTTAGTTGTTCAATTGTAACATGTGAGTCTTGCCAGATTCTGCAGCTACTGATAGAAATTCTTTTCACAAAGATGTATTAATCATACCCAGGACATATAAAGAAAAATAAACTAGAAACAGAATAAGCATAATTATTCCTATTTTTATCACGCTAGAAAAGTCTACCTTGAAACAAGTGTTTATTACAGAAACATTTAAGAAATTGCTTGTTTTCTTCTTGAAGTGCTAATGCACACCATTTACCTTTTCAAGACAGCAGATTTCTAATGAAAAACAGGCTTAAGTATTTTAACGATCTATAATGTTTCTTGTTTTTTCAGCATATACAAAGCTTATTTGATAGATATTATTCAATTATACAAGAAAACTAGTAAGCTAGCTGTCTGCCAGGCATATTCCTGGTTGGTTTTTTTTTGTTTATTTAATTTGCTTTATTCAATTATTTAGGGAAAATGGAGCCTGTAAATTTTCAGTAATAATTGAACTGCTGTGCTGTAAGAAAGGAAAAAAGAATGAAAGAGAGAAAGAGAGAAGAGAGAAGATAGAAAGAAAATGAAAGAAAGCATTAAAAAGAGAGCAATAAATAATAAGCACACAGAGAAGTATCTAACCATTAAACTAATCTGAAGAAAAACTACCCATTTTTTTTACCTCACTGTTTGTACATTTAAAGAATTAAAACTTCAGATGAAGAATGAACTTTTTATATTTTACATAAAAAGAAAAAAGTACAATCTTAACCATCTTATAAAGTCAGGCATTTGTGGCTGAAGTTCTGAAGGACAAACCTATACTTTTGTAAAATATTTAAATCTTTTTTTTAAAGGCTTTTAGGTAATGTAGGCAGGTGTAATTTTTTTTTTTAATAAAGAGGCATTCATACCATCTATCTTTAGCATCTCACTGGGACTGTTAAGGCAAGATCTTAGCTGCTCATCTTTTCAGCAGAGAGAGGGAAATTACTAACAAATATTCAGAATCACTTTCTTGAGACCTCACTCATTCCTAATTTAGATAGTTCTACACCTGAAGTTAGATGGCATGAAACTCCCTGAAAAATGCAATGTTATGGTTCTGAATACAGCCATCAAGACGTGTGATGTTTTCTTCAACCTATAAATAGCTTGAATGAATAGTTCCAAAAGAGGTATGAATCATTCTTATTTTAGTTTTATTGCCAAATGAATATAATATCATAGACTAAGCCGGTAATCATTTTACTCCACGTTGCTACATACAAAAAAGCGATCCAACAGAGGTGACTTGGAAAGTATAACATTCAGTATTTTTTTCCCGTTTCATGTCTAAGCAAGATAAATTCAAAATGAAAATGCTGGTTCAAACTCTGCAAAAACATGAATCCCCAAATCTTTTGATGGCATTATTACACTGATAATAAAGAAGTCAAAGTTGATTAAAACTATAGTATAGAACTATACTTCTAAACTTTACAATCTAGCTGAAGTGTTCAGCCAAGTAATGATTTTCTCTACCTGACAAATAGAATAAATATTTCTTTCCCTCCATGTAAAAACCAAAAAAATCCCAAGTAACTCATAAGGAAACACAGAATCAAGATAGTAAACAGAAATATGGTTACACATTTCCCTGACTTTGAAAATCTTGTGTTCCTGTTTGCCCAAAGAACAGACAAAATTAAATGGACATGGATGGGGAAAACAGAAGAGATAAAATGCAGGCAAGGAAGAAGATGGGAGACTATGACACACTCATCTGCCCATGAATGTCCCTTTTCAAGCATTCCTATTCTTTCCTTCTTTCAGAAGTACAAAGCTGGGAGAGGTAGCAGATCCAGTATCAAAACAAGAAACTAATAAGAAACACAGTTTGAGAATTTCCTATTGGTGTTTGCCTTTGCTGAGCTATCTGGATTTGCTTGGTGCTACAGAATAAAAGCGTGTGATAATTCCAAAAATGGCAATCCAGAAGACTTCATGAGATATCGCCTTTATTTTTTTTCTTTAGGAGTTTGCAGCTATCTGCTGGTAATTGATAGAAACTGTGAGCTAACTTTCATTTAAAGCAAATCAGTCATCTTGTTCTGCTGCAAGTTCAAGTCCTTTGAAGTAATATCTGATGAGATTGTGAATATAACTTTTCCTCAGATAAAAGTGGGAAGAAACAATCAATTTGAAGGCTGCAAATTTGTGTTTGGCTACCAGCAATAATAGATAGGTCTTGAAATGGCAGAGAATTAAGACACTCATCTAACATAGCAGTGTTGATTCATTAGGATAAAGCTCTAATATTGCTCCAGTCTCTGAGGAATTTTCCTCTTTATAAATACTGCAAGGCACAGAGCATACAGTTGCTGTGCACAAAAGGCCAGATAACTCTGGAAGCAGCCATCTCAAGCCTCTCCTTGATCAGCTATTGCATCAGGTCCCAGAATAAGCCTAGGATATTCCATGCTTTGGCTGTTGGGAGAAGTAGAACAAAATCACTTCCCCCCATTTGTCTTGCAAAGCAGGCCTTTGAGTGGGGGCTGTTACTGGGAAGACAGAACTGATTTATTTTTTTTTAGCCCACATTCTCTTTTCGGGGGCTGAGGAAGCTCCAAACATTTTTTATGGGAATATTTTCACAGTAGTTCTCCAGAGATACTGGAATTTTTGGTTTGCCTTTCACATATGGATATTTTAACCCCTACCAAACAGCACACTCCCATTCTATTTGACTGATGTGTCTTAGTGCTATCATAAAATAAGAGATAGTCAGTCTTTTCTGTATAGTTTCTGAGAGGCTACTGGTAGAGGTAAGATTGCTCAGTACTCTGAATGCTTTCACCAGCTCCTCTACTTTTTATCCTTATTGAAAGAGAATGTAAGGATTATTCAGTTTTTGTTCCCTTTCAAAAGAGGGCCAACAGGAAACCCTGAAGATAAATATCTGTGTGAAAACCAACCCTCACTTAGAATATGCATATTCTATGTGTGCATGATAATACTACTATTAACTTTAGTCATCTTACTAGCAATACTATTAATGCCCATATGAATAAGTGTTGAGTCTGAGGTCTGAATGAGCTCTGACATGAGTTGCTGTAGTGTCTCAGATTGCAACTCCTGGTAAACAGCACAACCTCCTGAACAGGAGGTCAGACCATTATATGGATGCATCTCCTTAGGAAGAATTTGACAACAGTTCATTTTTGTGTTTCTTCTTAAGTTTCTCTGTGAACATTGGACTCTGTTCTTTCTCTTTGCCGGGACACTATACTGATTATTGATACGCAGCGAGTTAGTTAGCACAAAGTTAGTGAGCACAGTGCTCCCTTCCCTGTGGAGTACCTATGTCTCTCTGAAGTTGCAGCCTTCTCTGTCTGCTCCCTGTCATGGTCTCCAGATGCATAAGCCTGTTGGTTCACCCATCATACAGCATTTGGTGTATATTTACAGTCTGTTATGACAGGCCATGACAAGTAGGCACTAGTGATTCGCATTCCATCCAATTTTCATTGACATTAGACTCAAAGGTCTCTACAAACTTAGGATTTCAAGCCTAGAAAGATAGGAATCAAAACTGAAATCTCAGAGATCACTGCTCTATAGGAAGAAATCTTTTCATGTCAGCTTCACACTAAAAGTCCTATCCAGAATTCCTGCTAGACAAGACATAAAAATTTCTACTTCATATACAACATGACATTGGCTTGGATACCTAAGTTTCATGTTTTCTACAATGTGCTTTCCAAAATAACATGATGGAAACATGCAACTTAAGCAGCTAATGTACACAAGCATTTTCTAATTTATTTTATTATCATCTATAGTCTGGCAACAAATCCTCCTGATTTGAGTATTTTAAGAATTTCTGTGACTGTTTAGGACAGCTTAGCTTACTCATCAGTAACTATCAGGAGAATAAAACTGCAATAAAGTATTTTCTTATTTTATGTTTGAGTTCACCACCTTAAAACTGCTTGCCCAAAGTATCTAACCTTTCATTGTTCCTTCCATAAACCAAGAAGCTCTGCTGCCTGCCTTCTCTACAGCTCTAGAACTACCAAATATACCAAAGTTCAGATATTAATACATTTTCAGTTATCTTTCCAGATGAGAGCTGCCATGATTAGTGCTTCCAACAATTGATGATACAGCTCCAGAATAAATATCAGAATAGTTTCTTTAATGTCCACTCATTATTACTGGGTGGATATAATATGGGCTCTAAGGATTGTGAGAGATTTTCTATTTTGTCCAGTGGAATGTATTGAAAGAGAATTGCTCTTTTTAAGACATCCTGACAAACTTTGAAGGCACTCTGCCATGTCTGGGGAAACCTCATGCTGGGAAAGATACTGATCTACCCTTAGATCTAGTAAGAGACTGAAGCAAGGCATGTGACAAAGATGGACTGAGTAGCCATCTCTTTTGTAATAAGTGTTCTGTAAATATACATAGTCCAGCTTAAAGTAACAGCAACCACCTTTCTTGTGCTTCAGGGGTTGCTAATTGACTCCTCAGAACAAGACTATATTTGCAAAAAAATTCAAGTTATACAAAAATCCAGCAAAAAGATATTAGGCATGAGATGCCTGAAAAAGTGGATAAATCTGTGAAGACAAGTAGAACAAAATCTGTTTTGTTGACACAGACATATAAGAAGAATGGAGAGATCATGTAGTTGAAGTGCTACTATTCTGGAGTATTAAGTGTACCTGCATTATTCCTGACACATTCACTGAACCTGTTCTCTAGAGAAGCCTCCACATAAATCCCCTGCCATTATATTTCTTATGAAATTCTTTTTCTAACCATATAGTTAGAAAGTTTTTCCTAATAACTAACCTCAACATTTTTTCTTGCAAATTAATCCAGCTCTACCTTGTTCTACTATCAAGTTCATGGTAACTTCATATCTTACTCACATGTAAGTTCCTAGAGCTAAGAAGCTGAATCCCATCCTGTGTGTCCCACTTCATTCTCGAGCTTTTTCCTGGGGGGTGGGGGGGAGGGAGTGATTATCTCAAACCCTTATTTATTTTCTGTAATAAGGAAACTTCGGGGCAAAGGGGCACTGCTAAGGAACTGAAGTGAGTTTGCTGGGAAATAACCCCCCTACAGAGACATGCACACCAGCCACAGAAAATTTTGTTCTCTACCTGCCAGGATTTACATCCATTTTGCTGAGAACATTTAGTGATTGTTGCGGCAATTTTTCATTTGCTTGGTTTTACAGCTAGTATTTCAGCAGATTGTGTGAGCCCTCTCCGCACCTTAACAGCCTTTTATCTGTGGTTTTGGCTTGCCAAGAAACCTTCAGCCTTCTCTTACTGCCCCCAAATAACCTGGCAACTCGATTGTCTAAATCCTGGTCTAAATTAAGAGCATGGGCTCCCTCTGTAGCCAGTGGAAAGAATAAGCACTTTACAGGGCAAACAATCTGCATACAAACAGCATGTAAACTGTTTTTGTTTTTTTTATACTGAATTCATAAACATTCCTTTTTCAGCAATACACTACCATCCCACAGGCATCTTATTTAACCTATCTTGTGCACAACATCATTGACATTTTTATTCTGCAAAGCCATGGAAAAGGTCACAAGTAGCGCAGACATACCGGTATTAACAAAAATTTCAAATACACAAAAAAGGCCAATATGTCACACCTTTATATGTAAAAAAATATTGATGGAAGCTAGGATCTTGAAAGATGTTAAGCACTTCTGTCCCCACTGAGAATCAGAAATGTGAGTGTTCAGCACACATCAGGATCTCAGTATATATCCTACCAAATATAACAGAAGTTTGGCCTTCATATGAATCACAGGTGTGAGCAAAGATAACTTTAAAGTAATTCTTAGCTTTGCACAATCTCTCTTGAACCACATGTCTCAATATGTCATAAAATTCTTGTTTTCTATCAGAGCTGAAATTCCACATTTGAAATCTGGACCACTGAGAACTGTTTTTAGCCTGAGACCAAATTATTTCAGAGGGGTTTAGGGTTTTTTTTTGGTTGGTTGGTTTTGGAAGGGGTTTGTTTTGTTGTTGGGGAGAACAACTTCTGCCTCATAGTTACTACGAGTGCATTCTTATCATCAGGGCACTCACCTGAATAGCCTTCCAGAGAATAGAAGAAAGTTTTTTTCCCCATTTATTTTTCCATTGGGAAGCTGCAGGAAAACAGTCTGTTCAGCTGTCACTTTCAGTCTTCCCTGCAAGAGATTAAATGTGCTCAAGCCTTTCCACTTCTAGAATACAATAAAACCACCAAATTTTCCCTAACCTGTTTTCCAATTACACAGTGAGCCTGTAAGATGGAATGGGTTATTTCTTATCAAAGCAGAAGACGACTAATTGGGTGCATTTACAGCAAGATAATGGAATTAGCAGGATGATATTACAGAGCCTTCATTTTGTGCTTTAACAAAATAAAAACCAGTAACAACAACGATACAAAATTGTATTTTGTAACTGGGTACCTATCTTTTAACATTCTGCCTAGTTTTCTTATACTTAAATGAACTTAATATAAAACTATTTTTTTAAATATTTGATATAAATATTCTGTAGCTCCTTTTTCATTACTGTGAATGTACTTCATGTCTGAAATGCCTACTTGTGAGCCTTTTTGTATTATAATATTGCAAAATACTTATTAATGAAGCAATTGGCATCATGTCATTAAAAATTTAAAGGCATGAAAGCACTGACCTGTTTTCCTATGGGTCTTTTATTATTTGGTAACTCACTCACTGTAATTTAGAAATAATATTTTAAGTGGATAATAGAACGTAGAATAGCCCAAGTTGGAAAGGACCTTGAAAGATCATCTGGTTCAACCTATTATCTAGCACCCTGTCCACTAGAGTCTTTAAAACCTCAGTGATGGGAACTCCACTAAGTCCCTGGGATTTTGATTGGTTTTACTGTAAAAAATGTCTTATATCAAGATGAAACCTCTCCCAGTGCAGCTTGTACCCTTTGCCCCTTGTCCTCTCCATGTTACTCTATGTGAAAAGAGACCTAATTCCTTCAGTCTTTCCTCACAGTGCAGCCCTTTGAACATATTCATGGCCCTCCTCTGGACCCTCTCCAAGTCTGTCTTTTTTGAACTATGTGATCAGGGCTGGACACAGTACTCCATGTGTGGCCTGACAAGCACTGACCAGATCAAGATGATCACAACTCTCTCTCTGCTAGTAATGCCCCTATGGATGCAGCCCAGGATCCGATTTGCCGCCTTTGCTGCCACGGCACACTGCTGACTCATGTTTAGTTTGTGGACCTTCAGGTCCCTTTCAGCAAGGCCACTCCCCAGCCACACAGATCCTAGCCTGCACCGGGCTCTCTGGTTATGTCATCCCAAGTACAGGAACTTGCACTCATCTTTGTTAAAACTTCATACAGTTCTTGCTAGCCCACTCTTTCAGCCTGTCCAGGTCTCACTGTAAGATGACTCATCCTCCTGACATGTTCCCCGCACCACCCAGTTTGGGGTCAGCACCAAACTTGGTGAAGGTACTTTCAATCCCATCATCCAGATCATTGATGAAGATGTTAAACAGTGTGGGGCTGAGTATCAATCCCTGGAGGACCCCACTTGTGACAGGCTGTCTAAGACCAGCCAGGCAGTCAAGATATTTCCTTGTCTCAAACAACTCTCCCAGGCAGAGGGGGAACAGAGAGAGGCAGGGTGAGCCCTGCAGAGGCAGGGCAGTGGGCTGCCCCCTCAGCTTCTTCTGGTGGGCAACAGCTGAGGACATGCTGGTCAACAGGTGTTCATGGAGGGAGCATGTGATCACTGAAGACCCTCACTGTCACACCGACACCCCCTGAAGCTAATTCAAGAACTTTCTAGAACACTTGACCACGTTAAATGGTCACCACCTCAGGGGCGGTCCTGGACTAATGAGGCTATACATGGATGAGCGCGTACATTTTGTCTTGTTGCCCCATCACCTACGGATCAAGACTCCACCCCAAGACAGCCATGCAGGATCCAAGGGTGGTGAGATCTTTCCATTATACCATCCCTATTCTGTCTCCTCCCTTTTCTCTCTTTTCTTGTTTAGCTGTTTCCCCTTGATGGTTGTACCTAAATTTGTCAGTAAGAAAAACTTTCCTGTGCCAAAGCCTTTTATTCATTAAGTTTGTTAATTGTTGCCAATAAATTGTTTTGTACCATTCCTCTGAGTCATTCCTGTGACTTGACCAGCTTTGTGGTCCTGCTGTGCAGGGATCGGCTCTCTTGTTCGGTGTTCCTCTCAGGGGATTACAAAGATTCACCTCCCTCATCACCCACCCAGTGGAACAAGACATGGGCTGCCAGCCTGAGTAAATAACATTGCTCACCACCCTCTGAGTGAGGCCTGTGAGTCCATTTCCTACCCATCCTGCAGACTACCCATCCCATCTGTATCATGCCAGTTTGTCAAGGAGGAGGCTATGGGGAATACTGCTGAACTCTTTGCTGAAATCCAGGTCTCTCCATGTCAACAGATGATGTTATTTTGTTGTAGAAGGTGATCAGGTTAGTCAGGGATGATTTGCCTTTGGTAAATCTGTGTTGGCTTTTCCCAATCACCAGCTTCATTTGGCTTATAATTGTTTCCAAGAAAACTCATTCCCTTACTTTCCCATGGACTGAAGTAAGACTAATGGGCTTGTAGTTTCCTGGTTCCTCTTTTGGGCCCTTCTTGTAGAAGAGTGTCACATTTGCTCTCTTCCAGTCATCAGGGGCATCGCCTGATCTCCATGACTGATGGATGACTTGTGCACCACTGGGTTGTTTTGTCAACAAGTGTCCAGGTAATTGAAGCCACCCATGAGGATCAGGTTTTATTGGCCCAAAACTTCCTTGAGCAGAAAAGTAAGGTTTTGTTGGCCTTGTCATCCTGATAGGGAGGTTACCTAACATGAGATCCCCTTTGGTGACAATCCCTCTAATCTTGATCCAAAGTTATTCTATAGAACTTTCATGGTCACCATAGCTGTCATGGAGATACATGGAGGTTAGTTTTAACTAATCCAAATTAAGTAGAATCATAGAATAGAATCATTTAGGTTGGAAAAGACCTTTAAGATCATCAAGTCCAACCATTAACCTAACACTGCCATCCCACCACTAAACCATGTCCCTAAGCACCTCATCTACCCTTCTTTTAAATCCCTCCAGGGATGGGGACTCAACCACCTCCCTGGGAAGCCCATTCCAGAGCCTGACAGCCCTTTCCGTGAAGACATTTTTCCCAATGTCTAACCAAAACCTGCCCTGGTGCAACTTCAGACCATTTCCCCTCGTCCCATCGTCCGTTACCAGGGAGAAGAGGCCGACCCCCACCTGGCTCCCCCCTCCTGTCAGGCAGCTGTAGAGGGCGATAAGGGCTCCCCTCAGCCTCCTCTGCTCCAGGCTCCCTCAGCCGCTCCTCGTAAGCCTTGTGCTCCAGACCCCTCCCCAGCTTCATGGCTCTCCTCTGGACATGTTCCAGCAACACAACATCTTTCTTGTAGTGAGAAGCCCAAAACTGAACACAGTATTCAAGGTGCAGCCTCACCAGTGCCAAGTACAGGGGCACAATAACTTCCCTACTCCTGCTGGCCACACTATTCCTGATACAAGCTCAAAAAACAACTTTATTTCACAAAACAGCCAAAACCGCACAACAGAAACCAATGAGAAACAGGGGTACACCAAAATCAATCAACCCTCTGGTACCATTTAACACATAACAGACTTGAGGTGTCAGCCGGGGTGTTTTTACTACACATCAATACACATGAGAACGATGATCCAAAGCATACACGCACACACACTCACAAGAGGGGAAACTCCCTCCTACAGGAACCCAGAAGATCTAAACACTCACTCGGGGGTGGTGAGAGCTCACTCAAGGATATATCCAGAAGAAATCACTCACCCAAAGGAGGTAAGAGTATTCAATCCCAGGAAGCTTCCTCAGGTGGCATCCCAACCCAAGGAGAGAGGCTTCAAACACAGACCCACTGTTCTGAGAAGACCACTCCAAGGGGCTCTCCGGAAGTACCCTGGGTCAGATCTGCACTGTGGTCATAATTGGTCATGATCCAGAAGCTTCTCTGAGACAAGGCGCCTCATTGGCTGTGGACCCTGCCTGTTGATGGAGGGGTCCTGCTTCTCCTGCTCCCTCCCACCTGGGGGCAGGGTGCCCAGGTGGGTGCCTGATGGTCGGCACTGGCCACAATGTGCAGCAGGTATGGCAGAGGATAAAAGGCGTGAAAATGAGGTGCAAAAAGCCGGTGATCACCATGTCAAAGACCCTGATCTTTTGTAGGGTGGGGGGAGAGGCATAGTGTACCTACACTAGCTCACCGCCATACACTCAAATTTCTTTTACATAAAGTGCAACTCCTCCTCATCTTCTTCCCTTCCTATTTTTCCAAAAGAGCTTGCAGCCATCCACTTCATCATCTGAGTTTTCCTACCAAGTTTCTGTCATTCCTAGAACATCATAACTCTCTGCGCGTGGCACTCCAGTTCCTCCTGTTTGTTACCCAGGCCATGTGTGAGATGGCTGGTCTTGGGGCTTTTGCGTTTGGAGACAGCCGGGGAGCATTCCTCACTACCCTGGCAGGTACACACATCCAACCTGTTGCTTATGAACATGCAAGTGTCACAGCTTTGGACACAATTTCCCAAGTTCATTAGTTTAAAGCATGATTCACTTAGCCAATCTGCTAGCAAAGATTCCTCGGCCTTTTCTCAATAGGTGGATCCCATCTCTCCCCAGCAGGCTGTGTTCATTAAAGAATGTCTTCTGATCACAGAAACCAAAGCCCTGGTGTTGAAGCCAGGTATCAATCTGCACAATGCATAGACTTCTGCCTGCATCCCTACCTCTGACTGTCAGGACAGAGAAAAATATCGTTTGGGTACCTGTCCCCTTCACTTGTGCCCCCAGGGCTCTGAAGTTCTGATTAATCTTGCCCAGGTTTTGCTTTACTGTGTCATTGGAGCCCACAAGGAAAAGAAGTAGGGGACAGTAGGCTGTGCTTTTAGCCAGTTGTGGCAGCCTCCCTGTGACATTTCGTATCTACTGTGTATCTACTCCTGGCAAGCAGCAAACTTCCCTTCACTGTGTCACAGGCTGGCAGACGGGTGCCTCTCGGCAGTGACCCACTACTAGCACTCGCCACTGCCTTTTGCAGCCGCTGCGCATGCTGCTGGTGCTGTTTCTTCCCATGAATCTTGCTCATTGGCCATGTCCACTGCTAAGCTTTCATGGCTGTTGCTGGCTGGTACATACAAGGAAGGTGAATGAAGTGACAGCCTGTTCCCACGGGTCACCAGAGACCATGCCTCATTCTCCAAGGGCTGTGTACTGTTGATACTCTGTGTCCGGTCGTCCTTAGAGGTCAGTGCCCAGGGCACTAGTATTTCTTCCGGTATAGTCTCGAGTAATACTCAATCTATTCCATGTTCACTCTCCCTAACACAGCACAGCCTGTTAACCTCCTCCTGCAGCTCCTTCACCCACTGCCTGAGTGACTCCACGAGAGCCCAGCTCGAGCTTCCAACCTCCTCCACCCAGGAGGGGAGGTGCAGTCTTTGCAGCCCTTCACCTGGATAGCAGCTCTGTCTGAGTGGCTGCCTCCGCTGGCTCCAGGCTAGCCTGGCTAGGTAGTCAATTCCTGTCTGCTGCAGAGCTCAGTCTTTGCCTGGTCTCGACCACCATGCACTTCTGACAACTTCAAAGCACTGCCTAACAAGCCCTTCTAATTCCCTGGAGACCTCAAGCTGCTGGGTAGGTTTGCACAGCCACCAGCTAGCTGGGGTGACCATCAGGGCTGCAGCCTTAGCCTGTGGGTGAGCAGAGCAGGCAGCAGCCCAGTAACTGGCAGAGTGCACAGCCCTTCCTGCGTGCCTTTCCACAGGAACTGCCACACTCTAATCTAATGTTTAGACTAATCCATTTTAATCTCCATTCTAAAATACAGTTTAAGAAAATGTGTGGTCATTACTTATATTTTGCAGACTTCATTCATCCAGTGATGTTGAAATGAAGCCCTATGCAAAAATGACAATATTTGCAGAATGTTGGTTTCATCCTGATTCAAATGCAAAGCCATAATTTAATAGTAGGAAGCTTTCACATTTTGCCTCATAAGCACATTTTAAGAGCTTTCAAAGCCACAACAAAAATTCTGAATTATGATGATGTTGTTTTCAAATAAGGAACTAATATTATTTTTAACAAAGGCAAGATTTTTTAAAAGCAGTCAATCTTCAGATTGTTTAACATTAAAATGCATAAAACATACAAAGATTATTTCACGTGATGTAAGAAAAGAGATATACATCACGATGCATCTGTATAGAGCTATTCACATATGTACCCTCAGTAATTAAAATGGGAAACAATATAATAGGCTATGATTTCGCACTGAGCAGGAGGTTTGAGACAAAATACTTCAGATCTCTGTTGCCTCTAAATAAGAAAAGTTTCTCAACTTTTGGTGACCTTAGAAGTTGCTTACCAGGCGACAGCTGTCATCAGCTGCTCCTCACATCATTTCTCATCAGTGGGTAGGCAGCAATTCCTCCTGAGATCTTACAGAAGCAGAAACAGTGCCCTTGTGTTTGGTAGGTGTGAGCTTCCACTGAATTTACTGTTCAAAGGAAGAGGAAGTCATTGGTGAGTTAGGAATTAAAATGGAAACTTAAGCCAAGAACCAACTTCCTTCAGGCAAGCATCAGAATTCAGAACTTTGGAGAGGAGCCTCTACCACCTAGAAGGCATGAACCTGCCCCCTGAGTCAGAGGTTCCTAGCTGTTGCTGGACTCACTCAGCCAGAGTTGCTGCCTCCTGAAAAGTTGAGCTCCACTCTTAGCAGGAGCTGAGAGCCAAGCTCTGTTGCCTCTTACAGAGCTGGGATACTGCATTTGCTTCTGAGAGGCAGTGGCTCTGAAGCCATCCTCCTTGGCCTATGAAGAAAATTGCTGGAGCAGTGGGTCTCTTGGAATTCCAATGAGGCTTCTGCATATGGCTACTTTGCCCAAATAGCAGTGGTCTAGGGATGCATAAGACCAGAAATGTCAGTAGGGTGTGCAATCTGTATTGATCCACTACTATGGGAGCTGGAAACCCTTGCAAATGGTATTTCTTAGAATCAAATTCTCAGTGCTTGTCTCAGATAAACTCTCATCAAGAGGGCCTCTGGTTTAGTCTGATTTCTGTAGGATATGAAGCTTATGTGATTGTGCTGGATAGCAATCTGTCCATGATAGATTTGAACCCATTGGCTAATTTTAACCAAATGGGACAGATATATTATTCTCCTGTAAGCTTTATGAAGCAGGAATCGAGACTAAGTGTTTTTTATCATTTCTCACAATATTATTGATGTGTATGGTAATTAACTTCCAGGATTTTTCTCTGAAGTTTTCATTCTATTGTTTCTCTTTTCTACACAATTAGTCTAAAATCAATGTGCTTCTTGAACCAAAAATCATTTTTAAAAGATATAAGATGATCTAAAATGTGGTAGTCACAGTTTTGTTACAATGATATATGTTAAAAATTATTAGTTGATATCAGTGTAATTCGGAACAGAAAATAGCCCTTCATTCAGAAAGTATCTATAATATTTAGTTCCATTAGACACTGAGCTGCAGGTGGTAAAAAGGGCAAAAGATTCACTCAGTGAAAATTGCCTACAATTTACAGAAATTACAAAATGGGAAAATGGGAAGAAAACAACAGCAAAGTCTTTGGAAGGATGAAGAAAATGACCCTTCTCTTATTACTACTTTAAAAAAAAAATAGTATGTAGAACAGGGAACATGTTGGGTTAAAGAAGAAACAAGTTCTATACATGTGAGGGAAAAAACTAATCACGAGTTTTCTCGAAGACATAAAGCCAAACGATAGTTGCATATTGAAGTTCTACATCATCTTCAGAAAAATATGTCATCTTCACCTTCTCCCTGCTTAGATTAACAATGAGCAGCTGAGATGCCAATATTGAAGGGTGGGTGGTGTAATGCTGAGAAAAACAAAAACTCTAAATAACTTTTCAGGTCTGCGATAGTGTCCTCATTGACCATCAAAATAGCATTAAATATTTAAGTATTATTAGCCTTGTTGGCAACTGGAATGCCTCATTGCTTCTGAATACTCAGATCTATCAATACCCATACTCTGTTGGAAAGAAATTTGTGCCTTTCCCACTCTGAATTAGATTTAGCCACAGTAAGCCTTTCACTTGTGATCTCCGTGCTCAGTTATGATAAATCTCTGCATACAGGGTTAAAACACTGATCTCAAAAATCAAAAATTGTTTCCAATGCAAAAAAAACCAGTAACACAACTTACTGGTGCCACTGCGTGTTAGGGGTCTCCTGGTAAATACTGGATTAGATTCAAAGATAGGCATCTTCAAACTTCTGCAAAGAATAATTTCTAGTTAGCTGAGTGATGATGCTCCCCCAATAAAGCATTTATTTTCTGTAATGGCAGTGTTTCACTGAAATTACTCCAGCATATGGGAGACAAATTTTTATGGTAACTTATCTCCCAAGCCTACAATTCATTGCCATTGCTCATATAATATTAGAGATTTTTGTGTACATACCTGAGGATTATCTTAGACAATATGTTCATGCTTGATGTTACCTGGGCAGTAGGGAAAAAAACCTCCCTCATATTTCATGCAGATGAACATCAATCTGTAAATGCAGTGGGTTTTAATATTTTATTTTAATATTCATTGGTGAGTTGCTGAAACCAAACCTGGCTATACAACTTGAACACAGAAATAGCAGACAGGCTTTTTCCTGCTTCATTCATTATCTCTCAGTAAGCTTGACAGTGAAGGTAGCCACTGCAACTCCAGACCCTTCCAAATATACTGCAAAATACACTTTTATTCAGTGTTTTTCTTGGATATTATATGAAGTATCCATTCTTAATGGTTTATGGTTTTTGCTAATTAAAAATAAAATAGGTCATCCTACCTCATCAGCTGTATGTAAGGGAAATTTTTACTATTACACACATAGTAGAATCCTTAGGATTTACCACTTGTTCTTAAAATTAAATCTCCAGTGACAAAAATGCAATTAGTATTTTTCCCAAGTCCAATGTTTCAATACTCTCATTGGTTTCATCCATATTATCATTTCCTTAAAAAAGCTTTTTACTCTGGCTGAAAACAGTATTCTCCCCTGTGTTTTCATGTAATGAAATGCAGTTACAATTGTAGAACAGAGTACATGTTGTTGTCTGAGACAGCCAACTGTAATCCTGTCTCTCATGTATCAATTTAGAGACATTAGAGACAGTTTTGTCATTAGCGCTTATTGTTCTATTGACTTGAGTAAATTGTAGATGAGCTTCGTTTTGAGTTTGCCTGATAGTGAACCTCTGGTGAGGACTAACCTGTTAGGCATAACCTAACAGCTACTGCAAATTGCATTAAGGCTTTACAATTAACCAGACAACAAATAAACAATGGAGGAATTAGTATATTGAAGGGTCACCTCAATAAGAAAATAAACCATGTAGTCACAGAGAGTCATTTTTCAAGCTAAGCTAGGAAAGGCAAGCTTCAGACTAATTCTAATTCTTCTGTCTGAGCAGTGAGATTTAAAATTATTACAGGATAAAAAAAAGACTAATAGCACACTTTACAAGGAAAACTGAGAGAATGATAACATCAATTGTAGGAATGACTGTTAAAATTAAGTTAATTGACACTAACAAAAAGTATGATGGACAAGTGATGGATTAAGCCTTTGAATATCCAAAAAGCCTTTCTTTTGTATCTGACTCAAGTGGAGATGAAGAGATCATTTTACTCTGTAATTTGACAAGAAGATGCAAGTATTGTGAAGAAAAATTGGAATAAAAAATCACAGGTTAAAAAGTATTCGAAACAATGTATTTTACAGGAACCTGAAGAACAAACTGTAGTCAAAGATAACAGAACTAACACATTTTTGTAATATTGCTTGAATGCAAATTTTGACATCTCTTGATAGAACTTCTGTGGTTTTATTCAAATAACACAAAGAAAATATTTTGTGGCACGGAGAAGCTTCAAGATTCAGAAATTACTTTTGGGGAGTTAACAGTTGAAAGCCAGGACATTTCAGCCAAAAGTGTATTTTTGATAAGGGAAAGGAAAACCCCACTTTACAAAGACGATATTGCTGTTTTACAGATCTATCTAGTCTGAATTGTGAGGATCATGCAATGGCCGACGGAACATCCTCAGCAAATGATAAACAGCATCAAATAAAATCTGCAAAGCTGAGCTTCCCATTTATGTCCATTGGCATTTCAGAATTGTATAAAATAAACTTTATTCAAGCAGATTTAGATCAGAGATCAAATGACATGGTTAGACTATTATAACCTTACTGCTTCTGACAAAAGAGGGTAGGAAACAGAACTACAAGACACAGCTGCTGCTTCTAGCCTGGATTATGAACATTAAAAAAATTGTCTGCTTTTAAAGTGGTGAACAATAGGGGTATTGCACTGCTCAATAGCTGTCTCAGCTCCGCATTCAAGTTCACATACACACTGTGTAAAAGTTTGCAGAGAATCTTAAGCAGCTTCAGAAAAAGGAGCTGGAAGTAGAATTTATTCTGTGCAACATCTATGATGCTTTTCTTACTGAAAGATGAATTTGAGGGACTTGTAGTGAATAAACCCGTCTGTTGCAGAGAAAATACGATTTGGCAGGGAAAAAAGGGGAACTAACATTGGAATCTCTGCCTTGTAATTCAATTTTGCACATCCCGGTGCCAGCTGTAACCACAACTAAGATAAGCAAACTGATGAAACTTCACTGGTTATAAATTAACAGGCCGGGACTAGTCTAATCACTGGGGAGAGCTACATCCCTAGCCTTTCACATATAACCTTAAAAAAAAAAAAAAAAAAAAGAAAAAAGTTGTATCTGATACAAAGCAGCGAGGAAGTACAATAAGAGTTTTGACTCAGCTCCTTTTGCTCTGGTGCTAGAGCAAAGGGCATGAGCCAAAGGGATTTTAAGGGACCACAAGTGGCCTGGAGCACAGGGATCTCCAGAGATCACAAGCAGAGCAGGGGGTGTGAAGTCCTCAGTATTCCCAAATGCAAAGCCTGAATGCTGGGAACCTTGTTAGCCAGCATCACATGCAGACGTTTGTATTTAGCTCTGCTTCTGTACTTGAGTCTCTGAAAAGTGATCTGCATTCGCTTTACGCCTCCTTGTTCCCCACCACCAACCAAGTCCTCGTGAAGTGGCAGTGGGTGACAGGCACAGGCCAGCCTGCCCAAGCCAGAGCTCCACTCGCTGCTGCTCGCCAGCCTGCCCCAGGCTGCTGTAATCAGAGGTAATTGCTCGGACTGTTCTCTCCCTGCAGCCTGCATCGTGCTTCTAAATACCTCTAATTGAATTGCCGTAATTTGTGCCCTTCCTAATGCAGTGGGTAGGCGAGGGGGAAATGACCCAGGGGAGGTGGAGGAGAGGGGGGTGGGCGGCTCTCGGCTCTCCCCCTCCTCCTGCCGGGGGTGGGGGGGGGCCCTTCGGCACAGCTGTGCCACAGCCCATAAAAAGAGGAGGGAAGGGGGGTGGGTGGCAGATCTGCACCTGTGGGCTGCGGGCATGCAGTGAGCGCCTGCCGGCGGGACCGCAGCCGTGGGACCCGCCACCTGCACCTGCCGACACGCTGCGAGGGAGAGGTTGCTGCGCCCCAGCTCAAGGTACTCCTCTCCCGGTGGGAATTTGGGTGCCAAAGCCGCAGCCACCCTGCCCCATGGGAGGAAGGTTTGCCCCCACTCCCCACCCATGGCGGGGATGCTGACCGTGCCCTGGGGAACCCGTAACGGGAAGGCAAAGCAGTAACTGGGAGCACTTACCCTGGTGCTGTTTCTCTCCAGATGCAGAGGTGCGCTGGTTTCCTGTTTCTGTCTTTAATCCTTTGTGCTGCTCTGTCTGAAACATTGGGACTGGCTTTCTCCGTAAGTACGAACTTGGCTGTTGGAGGTCCTACGTGCTGGGCAGCATCCTCGCCTCGCCTGGCAAGAAGCAGTAAATCTTGCAGTGTATTTAGAGATAAGGGATAGACAAGATGCAGCACTCAAAAGTATTTGGGGCAGTTAAACAGGTTTTTAGCTAAGAATTTGGGGGGTTTGAATGCTAGCACCCTTGTAACAAATAATATGACTAAAGGGGGAAAAAAAAAAGAGTGTCTAGCTTATAGACCAAAATTGAATGGATGTCCCATCTGACTTGGGAGAAGTGGTGTACATACAGACTTTTTTTTATAAAGAGGTTGTCATGTAAACCCAAACAATTAAAAGAAAATATTGCTTGTTAAGGTGATTATCAGGTAGTAATATAAACTTGGAGTATAAAGTAAAAAATTCTGTCTCCAAAGTGTAATTTGCTGTTTCACTTCTGTGGTGTCAAGGTCATATGGATATAAACAGCAAAATTATTGACTTAGATGGGGAGGCGGCAAGAGTTCCCCATTAATATTTGCTTCAATATTTTTGGTTTTTATCTTTTACAATATTTCAAGCCTTCAGAAGACACTTCCTGCTAAGAGAATGCCTGTTTGGATGCTGTTTGCTTTGTCTTCAGAAAGCAGTGCGTACTTCATGCAATAACATACTTGCATTTTTCTCTTTAAGACAAAAGAAAAAAGGGGCTGGACTTTGAATAGTGCTGGTTATCTACTTGGGCCACGTAAGTCAAGCAAATTTTTTTTTTTGCATTATTTCAAAATGGTTGAGTGGTGGTGGTTTAGTGGTGGGATGGCAGTGTTAGGTTAACAGTTGGACTTGATCTCAAAGGTCTCTTCCAACCTAAACAAATCTATGATTCTATAAAATACAGAAGTTGTGGGGTTTTTTTCTTGTAAACCAGTTTGCTGTAGTGTGCTACTCACTCTTCTGATGAATATAGTAATTTTTTTTAAACCTGCAAGGCTGAAGAAACTTATCTGGGAGAATACTTGTTTAGATATGTTACTTGTCTATTGTAGAACTGCATCGTTTTAGTCAGTAACTGTTCTTTGCTAAAGCAGAGTTGTGCTGTGAGGCTTTATATCCAGAAGCACATCTGGTCATTCTTTGTGCTTTGGAACTGTAATGTTCATATGACAAATACTCCCCCCAACCCCCCCGAAGTGTTACAAAGTCTTATAGCACCTTAGATGTCAAGGGAAGAAATACAAAATGGGCTATTTTGGCACTTGTCGATGTATTTCAGGTTTCACATTTAAATCTATTTGAAAATGGCTTTGCTACCTGGCTTTATTATATTACTAATTTTTTTTCCAGTTAAAGCAAAACATTAAAACAATAACATGTAAACTCATGACTGTAAATATTAGCAGTTCACCACATAAAAAATATTTAACTGTTAAAATACAGGAACACATTGGTTTACAAAGACGGAGAATCACAAATGTAGATTTTATAAGAAAAATGAAATGCAGTGCTAAGCTGTCTCAAGTATCTGTCCTTTTACCATTATTTCTTGTTAATGAAATAACACTTATTACCAGCATTTCTGTATTTTCAGTCTCAGTAATACATGATGAATACTACAGACACTTACTATGACTCTCTTCATTCTTTTCAACTAACTTTAAGGATACTTAAAAAAAAAAATTAATGCATCTTAAACTTATTAACTGGTTCTGTAAATGTCCAGAAGTATATTTGCCCTGAAGCAGATCTAACCTAATTGGCAAAGATACTATGGGGCAATGTGTTTGTCAAAGTGCCATTTATCTAAGAATGGATAATAGGAATCATCCTCTGTTGCAGGTCCTATTGATCAGCTTTTACTGATAAAGGAAGTGTCCATTGCAAGGGGGAGAGAAGAGGTACCAGGGGCATGTAAGATAGCTTACATGAATAGCCTTCAAAAACTATCTGCAGCTTTCTTTTAAGCAAACTCATTGGCAACATTTTCTAGAAATAGAGGAAAGAGTAGCAAAAACAACTTCCCAAATTACATGTGAATGTACAAACTTACATTTTCTTGACAACTTCCTTTGAATTCAGTAATAGCTTCAGCAAGAAGTACATAGTACAGGACTGGGTCTGTAAATGAGATAAGCACAAATTCAGAAGAAAGGTTATTTTATTTAGTGACATGTTAATTGCTTTCTTTGTAATTTTGTACATCAAAAGTGCCCATCATGATCTTTTCTTTGAAATCTATAAAAAGCAAGCAATATAGCAAAGGTTAAGTCAATTAACTCCTCTGACTTTTTAATTTATTTATCAGATGCGGTAGATAACCACAGATCTTTTAATGACAAACATGGTTTCACTGGTAAACGTGAAATACAGCCTGATGAGGATATTAAAGCAGGTAATGAAATTCTGAACGCCAGAATTGTTGATTTGGTTTTTATGTTTAGTAATTTATTTACTGTTATTGAGTTAACTAACTACCCAGATACAAGGCTATTCCTGCACTTTAACAAAAATCCTAATAATGAAAAATCCTAAAAATGAAATTTGGCCTTTCAGTGTGCTCTTTGTATATGGTCACAGTTTAAAACATCTTGGTGCCTAGGGAAAAGTACCATAATTATGGTGCTTTTAAAGTATAATAGATCATATTGCTTTGAATAAGCCTAGGTCTTTTCTTTTCATACGTTTAAATAAGTATTTCAAATGTTACCCTAGACACTCAAGAGTTCATTTTTTTCAGCAAAGAATTGAGCCCATAAAGGAATCTTTCAGTAGGGAAAGATACTCCAAGAGCTGAAACCAGACCTCAGAACTGTATGGCACTCCTTATGTTTTAAGAGTCTTCACTGTTTTTTTTTTTTTAAAAAAAAAAAAATCCATATTGTCTCACAATATTTCCCATATTTAAGCAAGATAGATTGTCTTCATTAAAAGATTGAGAACCTGGTCAAAAATGAAGTCAAGTCAGTGTTGTTGTTGTTGACATGTATCAGAATTTAGTAAATGGCAATGAAAAGGATGCAGCCTTGTTCTGGATTCATCATCCAAAGTTGAGCCTCTACAATGTATGTCTAGACTCCCTTTATAAAGACAAGCTGGCAATTTTCGGATTTATTTTGAAGACCTACTTCAGGATAAGATGTAGAAACTTCTAGAAAAACCTGTTGCTTTCTCCTGAGGAGAAACTAAATCTGCTGCAGACATCTAAAGTGAGCTGAGATGAATCCCATCTTTGGACTGTGAGTGAGTGACCTGCTCCTCGCTGCAACCAAAGCAAGCCATACCTACTTGAGTACTACTGCATTCCTCGCTGCGTTAATGGGGGAAGACACAGCCCCAGCCCTCTTGCAGGCTGTTTTAAATCCACCCAGCACAATGCAAATGTAGCTAATAGTTAATAAAGGAAATGTGCTTAATTACAATCTCATGCACATAATTACTTTGTAAATAGAAGTGTAACATTAATACATTTCATTGCTATATTCTCAGAATGACTGCCAGTTAGTACTGGTACATAGTTATATAGTGTGGTTTTGTGTGCGTGGTGGTTTTTTGGTTTCTAGGGGTTTTTTTTTCTTTTTTTGTTGGTTTGGTATCTTGTTTTTAAGAGAAAAAAAAGGGGGGAGGGGAAGGAAGAAACTACTTCCTCAAACACTGGTAATAATATTTTGTCAGTCAGAAACAATGTGAAAGGAAGGCATTTGTAATTTAACAACGCAGCTCGCATTGCAACATGTTGCTCTCTGTGGATATACTACTAGCTCCTTTACAGGAATATGATCTTTTAATTAAGAGTTATGGAACTCTCTTGCCAGGTACTGCTGCACCTCCACAACTACAAGTAAACTCAACCAAACTTACCTGGATGGGACCTGAAAATTATATAACTGCCTCTGTTATGAATCTCATTTTAGATGCTCTTCTCTCATCAAAAGTTTTCTTTGAAGCTGGAGTTTATTATAGAGTTCCTATCCAAAGGAGATTTGAATATAAAAAATGGATAGGTAGTCAGAATTTTTATTTTAATTGAAAACAAAGGGGTTTTTTTAGTTAAATTCTGCTGATTATTTAAAAAAGTATCTTAAAATGGCATTACATTATTACTGTAAAAGAATTCATGCAAAGGACTCCTCTCCCTCCTTGAAAAAATGCTGCAAAACTCACAAGCTTTCCAGATAACCTAGAACAACTTGTAAGCTGTATTAGTCACACAGCATCAGGTCTGGGCTGGGGGGGAATCATCTGTAAGCATAATTAGGAAAAATCTTTGAATTCCAAGAGCATAACTGTTTCCTTACTAGAGTCTGGCAAGTAATTGGCTATACAGAATTAAGGTCAATAGCAAAGTATATAGAAATACACATGTACAGTATGCTCAAGTCACTAAAGAAAAATATTTATCCAATAAATATCACATTGGTAATAAAATCTAGATCAACAAACTACCAGTATAATAATGGTTAATCATAACAGGTTAGGTGGGAATAAAAATTAAATGAAGGAAAAATTCAAATAATACAAGTATTACTACTGTAAGTAATAACAACATCTTTGTGCCAGTTCAAAGACTGGAAGAGAAGACTTTTTGATGCAAATTTCTTAAATGTATTCTTAAATGCTGAGTCTCTATCAGAAATCTGTGTCCCTTGCAACTCCCCATCAATATTCTTTATTTTTGCTACAGAGCTCAGTCTGCCTTCTGACCTGTATGTCACCAGCAGCCTAAATCTTCTCTTCCATCATGGAAAAACTCCCCCAACATACACCTGCTGCAAAGTCAGTCCTTCGGACTATTTTCTGAGATTAAGCACATCCCCTATGATAACATCAAGGGACAATATTTTCAGTGATGTAATAATGGACTGTCAGTCAGATACTGGTACCCATCTGTTCTGTATGCAGAGAACTAAAAATCTTAGGGAAATTACCTACCATTTGTTCTCTAGTATAGAACAATTCTCCCTCCTGTTGATAAAAAGCAAGATTTATTTTTTTTTTAAACAGACACACAAAGCATATTTCTTAACCTCCCAAAGTACAGTAACAAGCTCCTAGGGAGCTCAATAAATTGGGCTATTTAAAAAGCATCAAAAAAACGTACTTCCACAAGACCAAAGAGAAGTACATTGTATTAGATACATAGGCAACCCCATACCCTTCTGAGCTTTTAGTAAAGTCCCAGGCCTAGCTTTTGGGCTACAAATCACTTCTATATCACTTGAGTGGCTTATTGGGAACAACGTCAGATCACGTGACACACTTTTAACTGTTTTGCAAAGCTGGTGAATTTGTTTGCTAAATTTACCTTTCCTTTCAATCTCAGGCTAGTGGACACAAAGGAAGAGAGAGTTGAGAACAGAGGATAACTCTCTTCTGCAGCAGAACTCCTAAGGCCTTAAAGACCATGACCACTAAGGTGTCAAAGCAGTTCCGATGCAGCAATAGCATACAAACCTGGGCAATTTTGATTCTGAGAATTGCATTTATCTACCTTAAAGTAGCTTTGCTCTTCCATGAAATGAGGTTTTCCATTAAGGTTTTTAAGGAAAAAAAAAATTTCTGGATAGCTTTTTTTCAGAGTACTCTTAAACCTAGCCACAACGTCATGTACAATAGATCTTTATACCATGTTAACACTAAGTAACAACCAACTTGTTTTATAGCGGATCTTGGAGGACCACTGGCTGATGAAAACATTGTGCGCACAGTAATTGAATTTTTGACTTACTTGCATCTTAAAGGTTGGTGAATACATTTTTAATCTCTCACACTTTCTGGTGTGAAATTCACTAAGAAGACAGGACTGTCCTTGAATGTACAAGTCCACGAGAGATTTGAGCGTGAAGGACTTTGAAGAGCATCTAGGGATGGGGGATGACAATGGGGGGGACGGACGACGGCTGTCAATTCAATTTTAGTGCACTTAGGAATAGGCCTGATTTAGAGAGTACAGGTAGTCCTGCCAAACTGCAGGTCAATGAATATCCAACATGGTAGGGTTCTAATACCATTCAATTACACTGGGCACTGTGAAAATAATAACTGCTGCTACTAAAATTGTATGGACCCACCTTTTAGAAGAGTTGAAAACAAGCTAAATACAGTCTTATTACATGGGAGCCATAATTGGATAATATCAAAACTTTTGAGATTCTGGGATCCAGCAATAACAATTGACATAACAAAATTGATATCATTTCATTGTCATTCTGTCACTGCTCTTTCCAAAAAGGTGGAATTATATCAGGAAGATATTATTAAAATTCAGAAGAAAAAAACCAATAGTTTATAAATTAAAATATGAAAAGTTCAAGGATTTGCGTCTTACAGTTGAGAGAAGAAAAACATTAAAATGTTTACTACTGAAATTGGATTTCATTATTTAATTGCTAAGATCAATATGCATACTTACATATATGTTAATTCTCTTATTTTTTCCTTTTTGCAGAGGTGGGAGCCCTTGACAAGCTACCTTCACCAGAGGAAACAAACCAGTCTTGAAGAAGAATGCATTTTTATTTTGTTGTAGTGTAGATTTAGATTGAATTCTAAACAAAAGATCCAAATGAGCTGAAGATAAGTTTTGTTTGCATTAATCTGATAAATGGTAAACAGCATTCTGCCCTCTGTTTTTTTGTTTGTTTATTTGGAATTTTTTTTGTTTGATTTTTTTTCCTCTCCTTTGATGTTACAGTGTAAAATTTTGCCTTGGTAAAATTTTTCTGTAGGTAAATGATAAAATAAAAATAAAGAGCAACTACGTAGTTTCATTTGAAAATGAAATACATACCAGCACACAGTACATCATATACAAAGCCCAGGTTAAATTACACTGCACCTATGCTCTGCAAGATTATAGTAAAAAACCACATAAGTACTACATGTTGGGTACTTTAGCTAACTGGGAAAAAGAACAACAGTGACTTCAAACTGCTGCCATTCAGCATCTTTTTAGGTCACAGACCTCTCTGTACTTCTATGCTTCATAGAAGCCTTACTTCCCATTCATATTTTCATAGACATGAAATAAACTCATGTTCATCTTAAATTTCATATTCTGTATTTGCAGTACACCAGCCCTTTGGCCGAAGCATACCTTCACACAATATACATTTCACTGTTCTGTGCAGGTAATAGGTTTATGCAAATCCTGTATGTGGGATCCCTATTCCTATGCCATCAAAAATACTGGATCTGTATTCTTCAATGAAGAAACTCTCCCATCCACTCCAAGATTAAAAAGATAATTTATTTTATGAGATGCTTTAGTCTGAGTCCAGCAAAGCACTTGAATACATGCTTAATCACTGTGAAAGAGCTTTGATGTACCGGGCCCAGAATGCTAGGCCCATATACAACAAATGTCTATCAAGAAAGGAAAGGTTTGAGAGGACACATAATCTCAGGAAGGTTTTTCATATTCAGATGACTTTTACTCTCTGTGTAGTGCAATGAAACATCATCCTTTCAAATGCTGTGCACTAGAGTGCAGAGACTGACAGAAATTTTGCAGAACATTACTCCATAATCTGATTTTCACTTTTAGCATAGCAGAATACATTCTAGATGCTAAGCCACTGGTGTCTAATTTGAACCCACAGGGTTATCTCACCTTGTCAATCAGTCTGTGCCCTTCCTCTGCTAATCACTCAGCCTCTGATCTAATGTCTGATGTTCATTTTTCAAAGTGTACAAAGTACAATTTTTTATCAGATTTATTGAGCTTTTGAGCAAGGCCTTCAGGCAATGTTTTGCTGGTTTAGGAGCTTTTTTTGAAAGAGTAATAAAAAAGTTATACGCTCCTAGTATACATGCTGCTAGTTCTACATTACTTGGTAACTTTATGGGCTTCCAAAAATGTGAAAAAATAATAGAGTGAAATTTAACTTCTGTATGTTAGTATAGTTCAATAATTAAAAACTCTCATTTTCACTAGCAACGTCCACATTTCCCATCATAAACTTGAGGCAGAGCTCACTAAAATCAAGAGGTATTCTTTTCATTGACTTCCATGGACTTTGGTTCATGGACTGCTAAGAATCAGTATTCATTTGCAGAACTCAACAAGGCATCTTTCTATGGCAAAGCAGCTGAATCCATGATCGAATATAAATAATCTTAGCATTGAATTTCTTTCTTTTGAAATGGGAAAAGAAATTGAGTTTAAAATCAGAAAGCAGTTATTACTTAAATAAAATTAGCATACTGTCAGCTCGTTAAAGTTGGAACGGTCTTGTTAGAATTTGAAATGCTGAAATTTGAGATTATTTGAAACACTGAAGGACTCATAGGATCAAGTTCCTTGGAAGATTTACATCGCTGTCTAAGCAGGGAGGCCCACAAGTTCTTACCCATTGTGCTGCACTGCTGTATGCATACATTATAAAACCCACAAAGGATCATTATAATCTAATTACCAAAAGCAGTCCACATAGTCTCACTTAATAATGAGTGTATTCAAACAAATACTGGTAATATTCCAAAATAGAGAGAGGGGCAAAATTTTCAGACTGTTTTTTACCCTCTTCAGCTCTTACCTTTACAAAAACAAAGGGGGAAAAAATATAAAGGGGCATTCTTCTGGACCAACTTCAGTAACATTATTTTATTAACATTCTTATTTTATTTAAAGCATGTCTTACACCACTACACCTCAGACCTAATTCTGCAAATATTTGGAATGACATCTCCATAATCAGCCTCTCAGACAATCACCTTGTAAAACACAGCCTTTAAACCACAATTTGAAAGCACTTAGTTTCAACAGGGTAAAGAGATGATAAAAAGACATTGACATGTTTCAGTAGAAAATAAAAAGAATCCCTAACCATTTCCTCCTCATTTCATTTATTTACTCATTTGCACACATTGTATCCCACTTTTGTGTAGGATTAGATGAAACACTTATATCTGCACAAAAGCCAAAGTCTAAAAAAAGAGTAAAACTTCATGGTCATGTTTGCCAGCGATATGAAATTACCCAGCACGCAAATGTAGCTCTGACAATGAACAGGAGGCTTGCATGATGCTGAATGACTGGACAATAAAATGGCAGATGAAATTAAATGCTGATGCAAGAAAGTAATATCCACAGAGAAAAACAACTCTACTTTTGCATACACATAATGATGGTCTAAATTATCTCTGGAAAAATAGCTTAGACTCATTGTACATGGTCCTCTAAAAATATAATTTTTAAACTCAGCAGCAGTTCGAAAGGCAAATGGAATGTTAGGAATTACCATGAAAGTAGCCAAAACCAAACCAGAAAACACATTCTCAACTTTGACACCAGCTGCAGTTCTGGTCAGCTCATTGGAAAAAAAAAAAAAGAAAAAAAAAAAGCGCACTGTAGAACCAGAAAAGCTAAAAAGAAAAGTGATGATTATCTTCAGCAACAGGGAACAACTTTTATACACAGAGCCACTAAATAAATTTAGCTAGAGAGATATACCAGTAAGGAGAGAGATGACAGAATCTTAAATGTTGTGGTAAAAGTGCTTACAGAATTCACTTCTTCTTGTAACCCAGGATTTAATGATTACCTGATAAAACAATCAAGTAACATTTTTAAACCCCACCAGAAACAGAAGTCTTTTTTCATCTGATGAAATTGTGGCACTGACAGGCACAGGACATTGTGGAAGCCATATGTTCTGCAAGGAAACAGTTAATATTCATGGAAGACAAGTCCTTCAAGGTCCAAATGAAACTACTACCTAAAAAAATCTAATTTAAATTGTTTCTTAGAACACATTATGGACATGTGTGCACAGATGTCCCTTAGAACCTGATCCATAATTCAGGGATTAATTAAACAGGGTTTCTTCATCTGCACAGCATCTGACGCCAGTTTACAAAAGAAACTTGGAAATTACACATTTTCGGCTAAAAATTCTGCAGACATGAATACTAACCAATAACCAAAAAAGTATAGTTTTATACAGTGCTACACCCATCAGGTAGACTCACTAAGACTTGTTTAAATGCAGATCAGTTCAGCATAAAAGGGATTTCTGGCAGCACAGCTGACATAAAACAGCCCATGCAGATTAGGAAGTCATTAGGCAGCTGACAGCATCCCCTTATTTTCCCACCTGTCTACTCGTGTAAAGGTCAGACTGCAAAATTAGCATAGAAAAATTAGATAGGACTCAGAATACTGAGGATGAGGGGGCTTGATACTGGGGTTGACATAATTCTGCTTTCAAGTTACCATAGTTAAAACCAATCTACAGCCCTTTTTGCCTGACTAGCACGCTAACTTCCTAAAATAACAGGAGCTTGGTGTGAGTTAGTTTACAAAAGATTCTGACAATTTCTTAGCTCTTCTTTTGCCTTCCAAACAAGATGAGGAGATACGATATGAGATAGTATGTGAAGCAACACATTAATAACTCACAGAAAAAGCGATGAAAAGTATTTTTACATGATTTCAGAATACATCACACAAAAAAGCAACAAGTTAGAAATGGACACCAGGAAGCACTTTGTAATTTGTCTAGGATATAAATTACCTCCGGAGATTTCTAAGGCAGATACAAAGATTAAAAGAAAGTTTAGAGCTGAGTGTTACTAGCAGAACAAATGATTTTTCACCAGTTACCAAAGCACATTAACAGAGTGCAGTACTTCTGTCACTATTTTGTGTTCTAACATTTATTTTTAATAAATGCAGATAATAATTCTGATAATTTTGTGAGGACTGAGCACGACATGGACCGACCGTAGAAAGCAGATCTCTCTACTACTCAGATTCAGTGGTTGGGTATACAAATGTCAGTTGCTAAGATTTTTTAATACCTCAGAGCACAGAGTATTTGACAATTCATGTGCAACATACACCTCCTAGAAATTATTTTAAAAAGCCAAAGTTGAGCTACAGATGTGAATTATTTTATTTTCTTGCCTGTAAAGCACTACATTATTCCGAAATAATTGATCAAATTCCCTTGAGACTCAATTAGTGTATGTTTCATCATCTGTGGTATGTCTAATTGAAGTGGTCTCCACAGATTTTCCACATACTAAGTACACATAAATCGTACAGCTTTGCCGAGTGCTGGGAGACATGACTCCTACGTGGAATGTGTGTCTGAGAAGAAATTCTAAAATAACAAAATGCAATCATATGTTTCTTTGAAATTACTCTATTTCATTAAAAAATATTCTATCGAAAATAATTGATCTGATTTATGAACATCATGCCTATTATTTACATTTATCAATATTAAAGGTGATAATTCTTGACAAGATTTAAAACTGAGGGTCTGATAATTTATTTCAACATAAGTTCCTAAGTCGTATTTGTAGAACGATATTCTTTGCTTACTATTTATTCAGATATCAGTGTAGGGAAATCACACCCTGCTCCGCTAAGCTTTCTGCAGTTTCTGCAATAGGGTTGTCCTATTTCTCTTGAACGCCTAATATAAAGGTACTAGAATTAGGAATCATTAGCTTTCCAGTGGTTTTCACAACTATTGTTCTCTGCAGTCACTCAAAGCAGTCTCCAAAGACTTGTATGAGAATTTTCTGTATCTCTTCTGCAAATCACTGTTTGAGGACACATATATTGGGTAACTTCCTTCTGGACTCTTCACAGGAGCTTTAGGCACTTAAACTAAAGAGGGCAGTTCTGCTAAGTGAATCACCTTCTGCTCTCTGCTAGCAGAGTGAGCCCTGACTCCAAATCCAGAGTAACCTTTTAAATCAGGCATTTTGTTTTGCTTCTTCAAACGAAGCTGAATGAACACAGGCCCTAAGACTTAGAGAACCAGTAGGAGCAGACGGGAGAAATAACCACATTCTTACAGCTACGTGTTACATTTTTGCACTACTTTTCAAAACACAGTTTTGCAAATTGTGCCTGATTGGTTTAGTTGCTGTTTAAAAATACAGCTTTTCAAAGACAACATATGAGGGCCAAAGCCTGACCTACTAAACTCAGTATCGTGGTTGAGATGACCTTGAAAGTAGGTTTATTTATATCAGTTAAGATATGACCTTATCCAGTGAAGCAAGATTTTTTTTATATATATATGTATATATATTAAAAAAACCTCTCATTCTAACAAATCTCAGATCCTATGCTGAATATAATCTGTGAAATAAAGGCTATAGTCACCCTTATTCCATAAACAATACTCCTTCCCACCTGCTGCAAAGTACATCGTTCAGTAAGTCCTTCCGTCACTTTGGGCCTTCAGAACTATGTACTGGTTCTAGCCATTAAAGAAACGATACTGTGACTGTATTATTTAGAAACATCC
This sequence comes from Gorsachius magnificus, assembly GCA_034008185.1. Taxonomy (NCBI): domain Eukaryota; kingdom Metazoa; phylum Chordata; class Aves; order Pelecaniformes; family Ardeidae; genus Gorsachius; species Gorsachius magnificus. The sequence continues at coordinate 2,481,551 of CM067086.1, read as the reverse complement.
CCATTTCTGTGAAACCTTAATTCATTTTATGTAGTTCAAACTATTTACATTTTCCTCTGCCTTTTGGTCCATTTCTGTTTGAATTCCTTTTTCAGTGCATATTATAGACAGTATTTTATCTCTCACCACAGCCCTCAAACATCTGCTTCCAAAACTCAGTTTTGATTAAACATCATCATTTGGTTGTGTTAATCATTATTTTGGTATTCTTCTCCCCACTCCAGCTATCTGTTAGCATAAAACACAGTAATTACCAATAATTCATATTTGTGACAGTGTTGACAAGCCAGATATTCTTGGCTGGGTAAAGGGAAGCAGATGTAACAGATTTTTTCCTTCTATGATCTGTAGTAGCTATTACACATGTGCATTATTCTTTGCCTCAGACAGACAGAAAGGATGGGTTTTACCACACATTTACAGTCAGAGTGGCATCACATTTGTGGACAGACTTGAGATATATTTTTCAGAAGAATCAAAGCACTAAAGGATTTTAATCCCCGATTTTCAAAAGTGATTTAATGTCAGGTTTTTTGGAGGCATTAACTAATTTTGAGATGCAGAAACACACTTAACTGGATTTATGGTAGCATGCAAGGAGGTCAGATGGTGAACCACCAAGTTTTGAAATTTTAATTAATTATATGCAGTCTGAACTTGTGTGCACTTAAAAATCCAACTTCATATTAGTCTGAATCTTAAGATGCCAAAATACATTAAAAAACCTGATCCTTTATAGGCCTGGAGAATGCTACTAACTTGTACCATCAAAAGCTGGTCTTTGTTACTGGTGTTTTACATATACCTAAGCAAAAATGTGATGTTAGTCAGCAAATAAAATGATCTCACCAACACTTCAAGGCCAAAAAACTGCTAGCAAAATGTCAAGGTAATGCATAGCAACGTTGCAATTACAAGCTCTGGGCCCACTTGTAACATGGGCCATACCTTTTGCTTATACAACACCCTACACTGGCAAGTATAGTCAGTCAAGCGTGCATATGCTGTGACAGTGCCTGGGTCCCCACAGCTGAAACCTGATGGGATGGAGTTTATGATGTGGACATCACCTAAATTTCCACTGGAAGACTGTAAAACTTTCGCACCATAATGCTTAAAATCGTGCTAGAAATTCTGACTTGCATCTCCTTCTGAAAACTTTATCCTTATGCTATGCAATCTGGGAAAAATTTTTGCAGACCCTCTGTTGTAATTTAACCTGTCAGGCAGCTAAACACCACACATCCACTAGCTCTCTCCCCACCCCCCCACAGTGGGATGGGGGAGAGAATGGAGGAAAAAGTAGTGAAATATGTGGGTTGAGACAAAGGCAGTTTAATAGGACAGAAAAGGAAGGGAAAATAATAATAATAATGATAAAAGAATATAAAAAACAAATGGTGCACAATGCAATCGCTTGCCATCCACTGATGCCCTGCCAGTTTCTGAGTAGTGGTTGCTGCCCCCTGGCCAACTCCCCACCCCAGTTTAGATACTGAGCATGACATCATATGGTACCAAATATCTCTCTGGCAAGTTTGAGTCAGCTCTCAGGGCATGAGAAGCTGAAAAGTCCTTGACTAGTGCAAGCACTACTTGGCAAAAAAGAAAACATCAGTGTGTTACCAACATTCTTCTCATACTAAATCTGAAACTTAGCACTATTCCAGCTACTAGGAAGAAAATTAACTCTATCCCAGCCAGAACCAGGAACCAGGACACCAGGACCTCCAATACAGTTTGTAATTAATACTACTAAAATCATATAAAAACTTAAAACTATGGCTTCCAGCAGGAAAAGCATTCCTTTAGAAGAAGGAAAATATAAATATAAAATGAACACTGAATAAATATTCATATTCTGACAAAAGCCAAAAAGCCCTGTATGTGTGAACTCTTCATCATTACCTGTTATCATGGCACTTCCCTTCTGAGTTCCCTAGTGCCATTTCCCAGCAAAAACACAGAGGGGACATGAATTGTATTTTCATGGGATCATTTTCTGTTCTGTTGTGCCAGCCCTGAGGCTATATTAGCAATTAGGGTTCTAATTCAGCCATGAGTTGCTCACACATCTCAATAGCATTGCAGTGTACAGACCTTTAAAAGCTTTGATGACTGCATGGTTTTTGTTGACTTTCTAAATTTGGAAATATTAATTGTAGAAGAGCTTGGTAGAGCTATAGAATCATTGAGCTGGAAGGGATTCATAAGGATCATTGAGTCTAACTCCCTGCTCCTCACAGGGCTACCTAAAACTAACCTGTATGGCTAAGAGTAACATCCAGATGCTCCTTGAACTCCGACAGGTTCGGTGCCCTGACCACTCCTCTGGGGAGCCTCTTCCAGGGATCAACCACCCTCTTGGCAAAGAACCTTTTCCCAATGTCCAATCTGAGCTTCCTCTGACTCTGCTTTATTCCATTGCCTCATGTCCTGTTGTTGGTTACCAAGAGAGAGGAGATCAGCACTTTCCCCTCCACTGCCCCTCTTGAGGAAGCTCTAGACCGCAATGAGGTCACCCCTCAGCCTTCTCGTTGCTAAGCTGAACAAACCAAGTGGCCTCAGCCACTCTGCGTAAGTCTTGCCCTCTACAGGGCTGCTCTCCAGCCTCTCGTCCCCCAGTTTGTACTTATAACCGGGATTACCCCAACCCAGGTGCGGAATCCAGCACTTGCTCTTGTTAAATTTCATATGGTTGGTGACTGTCCAGCTCTCTAGTCTATCCAGATCTCTCTGTAAGGCCTGTCTACCCTTGAGGGAGTCCACAGCTCCTCCTAATTTAGTATCACCAGCAAACTTACTTAATGCACATTCGACTCCTGCATCCAGATCCTTTATAAAAACATTAAAGAACACTGACCCTAAAATTGAGCCCTGGGGAGCCCCAACTGCTGAATCACTGCCAGCCTGATGGAACCTCATTTCTTATAATTTTTTGAGCCTGACCTGTCAGCCAGTTGTTCACCAAACATATTATGGACTTGCCTAGCTGTATGCTGGACATTTTGTCCAGAAGGATACTGTGAGAGACAGTTTCCAAAAGCTTTGCTAAAATCCATAAAACCCTACATCCACTGGCTTCCCTTGGTCGACTAGATGGGTGACCTTGTCATAAAAGGAAATGAAGTTAGTCAAACAGGACATTCCTCTCACGAACCCGTGTTCCTTGTGACCAATGACTGCATTGTCTCTCAACTGTTTTTCAGTAATTCCCAGAATAGCGTTCTCCATGATTTTTACCTGGCACTGAATTGAGACTGACAGGCCCGTAATTACCAGGGTCTTCCTTCTTACGCTTCTTGAAAATTGGGACAACATTTGCCAGCTTCCAGTTGACTGGGACCTCTGCAGATTCCCAAGACCATTGAAAAACAACGTAGAGAGGTCCCGCAATGGCATCAGCCAGCTCTTTTAGTACCCTGGGATGAATCCCACTGGGCCCCGTAGACTTATGTGCCTCCAGCTGGAGCAGCAAGTCTCAAACAAGTTCAATGTCAGCTGGGAGTTTATCATCCCCCAGTCACGGTCTTCCAACACAGGGCTCCAGAGGTCCCAGGGCCATTCATTGGTGTTGAAGTCAGAGGGGAAGGCAGCATTAAACATCTCTGCTTTGTCCACGTCCTTACTTGTGAGGTGACCGACCTCATAAAGTAATGGATGCCATCATCTCTGATCCTCCTCCTTTTGCTGTTAACGTATTTTAAAAAGCCCTTTTTGTTACCCTTCACGGTGCTGGCCGGCTTGAACTCTAGTCAAGCTTTGGCCACATGAATTTTCTCCCTGCAATGGCAAACAGCATCTCTGTAGTCCTCCTGTGTTGCCTGTCCTTGCTTCCAATGTCCATACACTTTCCTTTTCCACCTAAGTTCTAGAAGAAGATCCCTGCTCAGACAGCAGGCCTTCTGCCCCGCTTGCTTGGTAGCTTAGTGCTGCTGAGGTAGAATGCTAAAGGCTAGAATGGTACAAACTGAAATAATTTGTTGATTTCTAGGAAACAAGGATTTCTAACAGTTGAAAAGCCAGTCTTAAGAGGTAATGCAAAGCAGATGTTTATTCAAACAACTGTTAAACACTATGACTTCATGTTGCTACCTGGATTATTTGTCTCTTTGGGGTTTTATTCTCAAAGGTAAGCCACTATAGCAGAAATTGGAAGCCACACTCTGCTGCCAGGATTTTGGGAATCAATAGCAGTAGGTGGCCATGCCTGTAGCTTCAGGATTATTTTTTTTCAGTGACAAAGCTACATGTAGTCTTTAAACTGCAGTATTTGGAATTAAGTGTATATCAGCAGGGACTTAATTTTGAGCTGACCTTGGGGATGACTTTTTTTTTTTTTTTTTTTTTTTTAAGAGCGCAAAAGTGAAATCTTGAAGATTCATGCCGGTGCTGGAGAGAGGTACATAGTGCAGCTACTGAAGTTGTGCCAAGAGATGATTTCTATGGCTCTTACACAAGAAAGAAGATGGTCTCTGGTAAATCTTTCTCACAGCTTTGGTAGCTGCAGCTTTATTAACTTATACAAGAAGACAGAAGAAATCTATGGAGGAATTCTAGACAAAACTTTTTTTTTATTCAGAAGCCAGTTCTTACTTGACAAGAAGTTATTCTGTCATCTTAGCCTTTCCTAACAGAAATAAACAGTCAAGCCAACCAATTTACCAAGGAAATGTCATGAATTCCTCACATGTTCTTTTCCCACTTGCAAGTCCAATAATTCTTCAGCTCATAAAGTTGTTGGACAGGAAAGAAATGCAAGAGGTCATCTAAATTATTCTCTAGTTTACAGCAAGATCAGTTGCTCATAAGCCATATCTGAAGAGTGTTTAATCTCCAGTGCTAAAGTCTCCACAATCCCTCCAACAAACTTCAACAGTGAGTGCCTCACTGTACTTTACTATTAGAAAGCATTTCTTGATATAGAACTGAGATTTTCTTCCTGCCTTTTCTATCAAGCACTTATTTTACTGACCATGGACATGGGAATAATTTTCCCCTTTGCTGTTACTAAACGAGTATGTTTCAAGACAGTCACTGTCTCTCACAACCCTTTTGGATTTTTCTCCTAATGGTAAACAACCACAACTTGCTAAACTTTGAGGGAAACATGGTAAGGGTTTCCAGAAGTATTTGCAGGTTTATAACTTTTTTTTTCTTTTAAATAAATGGTTTTTATTTTAAACTAATACATAGAACATGTTAGGGTTGATTGTTCTTAACGCTTTAGTTCTCTAATTTTTGTGCATCCAGATGAAAGGAAAGGATAACCATAAACCAGAGAAGGCTGCCTATTTAGAGGACTGCAGTATATGCAAGTCTTATTCTTCTGAGCATAATAATAGATGGCCTAAATAGCCACAAGGTGGTAATAGTGCTCTACATGAAAAAAATTCAAGCATGTTTAACATAACAGGTTTAAATCAATACAAATGTCTGCTTTGCCTAGAATTGTAATTACAAAGAACATTAGTGCCTTTAGAAATGAGGAAGTGAAAACAACTAATAAAACACTGTGGGCTGGCTAACAGAAAGAAATGCAGTGGCTAAGTGATACATACCTACTGTAAATTGTTCTTACAAAAATTTCCTCATATTAGCATAATAAAAATTAAGAACATCATTGGAGTAAAGTCAAGTAATAAAAACCACAAGTGGTTGTCTGGATGCTTTACCAATGTTTTAGTGAGAATTAAGGGGGGGGGCGGGGAGGAGGGGGGAATATAAGTTTTACACTTATAAGTGTACACTTAAGTTACACACTTACAGTCCTCTCTTTGGAAAACAATCTCATCAAGAAGGAACAGGGCAGCTTCCAAAGTTTATTTTTCTGTTAGCACAAATCTCACATTGCAAATAAGCTTTCTTGTAAATCTGTCATCAAGTGACTGCATGAGAATATTTCCTTTTCCAGTTTAGTTATTTGAGGGAGCTATAATATCTTGCTAGTCATAGCACCAGCTTAAATACAGAAAAAGAAATTACATAAAGAAAATAAAAATTATTCCTTTTCTGAATTTGAAAAGTGTCACCCTAAAGTGACTGTGATCATTACTAATGTTGAGATGGTTGCAACAGCCTGGAGCTGTAAATGCCAGTATCACTTTGGAGGCAATTGCACATTTAGCGGTGGGCTCCTTTGAAAGTCAGTGTAAAAATCTTGTATGTGGAGCTTTGGGGGTCACTGTCACACATGCTACAAGAGAAGAAATAACTGCTCAGGGATATACAACTCCCAAGACTTGCTGAAGCAAGAATTCGACAAATTCCGACACTGAAAATATATGTGTATTTCATTAAAAAAATAAATAAATAAATGGCAGAGAGCAGTCACAACCCTCCAAAGTGCTCAGTCAGCATTGCCTGGGAAGGAAAGTTAAAACACGCAGCTGCTTTCTGCTTCTGTGTTTCTCATTACCTGGTCAGCTACATGCAACCAAATCTTATTTGGAGATAAACAGCATCCTATAAACTACTATGCCAACTCATCTGAACAGCTCTGAGGTCCCGCTCTTTCTGAAAACATTGTGAGCACAGCCAACAATCCCAGGCTGTACCTGAGCAGGACAGTCTATCAGCAGCAGATTGTAGGGCTGGTGATCTGGATGAGGCAGAGAACCTCTGGATTTAGTCATAGCTTTTCACAACAGTCATACCTTTGGCACTTGTTCTCTGGATTCTGTGACTTACTGTTCTCCACACTAAGGACTCCCAGATTTACTTTTGTGGACTAACAACACAGACATTGACAAAATTTCAAAGCTGAGCATTTGCAATAAAAGGCTTCCGTTTCAGCGACCCAGTTTGCACAGACGACTCTCTGGTAACCACTCATCTCTTTGAGGTGGGGGATAGATTTCAAAAGGGAATTATTATAGCGATGTTCCAAGCATATACTGAGCTAAAGAAAATAAACCAAGAAGGTGGTTTTTTGAAGGTACAAAAACCAGAGATGTCTGCAAGAGAGGATATCCCAGTATGGACAGACTTGACTTGTATTGCTCTGGAGTGTTAGGAGTTCAGGAGCAGGACTGATGTACAATGAAACAAGGAGATAGGACAGATGTGATGTCCCAGACTCCCACAGACTCACACATCTAAGTTCTGTCCCAACTGAACTTTAGCATTACTTTCCTATCTGCAGAAAGTGGTTTTGACTCATTATCCAGGAAAAAGGAGGGATAAAAGAATTTGGTCTCTAGAAGTGCATTTAAATCCTCTCTCAAAAAAAATGAGTTACAAAAAACAGTAACATGACACTTGTAAATGTAAACAAGATGGTCACAGTGTGAACATCACTTTGGGTATGGTGGTAATTGTACTTAAAAAGGAATTATGAACTTTGAAAATGAAGACACAGAAATAATATGGGTCACTACATCATTAACTTAAATAGCTAGTGAAAATAAGCAGGAAATGTGCGGCTGCCACCTGAAATTTCATTAAGCTATGGATCATTGACCACTTAAGTGCAAATCTAGACCTAAATTTACCCACTAGCCAGATGCAGAAACTACTGGTTCACTTAGAGATCTTTCTTAACAATCCTTTCCCTATTACCCCCTGACTGCAGTGGGCTATTTGATGTCTGTAAACCAAGTTAGCACTGCTCACTGAATGTAAAGAACCATAGCTACTACTGTCATAAATAGGTCTCAGAAAAGGCAATCTCAGCACAGAGTCCAAAGAAGAAGCAAGGATCAAGAGGTGACTCTAGATCAAGAGTCTGACTCTAACAGATCATCCTGCAGGTCCCATTTATGAATATGGAAGCTGCACGATTGCAGTCAGTGCCAGGAAATTATAGAGCCAAGATGCCAGGCTTTAGCTCTTTAGCTTTTGTGTTTCAGTCTAACTTTTTCTGGCTGTGTTTCGAGGTGTTACAATTCCTCTAATATAGTGATTAAGACATGATGTGACTGTAGGATTCAGACAGCACACAGGTCATAACTAAACGGAGTGAAGAGACAAAGACCATGCTGTCTGCTTACTCACTACAGCCTAATGCCTTAAAGACATACTGATGACTCTGTTACCTAACCTGGAACAAGTATACCCTCACTTTGAGAGGCCTGAGACCTGAAATGCAGCATATCAGTCACTGGTCATCCAAAAACCTGATGGACCCAAGGAGAGAAAGGCTTCTGAAGAGTAATTTTTCTGTGCTTCAGATCACACAAGGATACTAACTCCCAAAGCTGTGGTAGAAGAGTGAATGACAGTCAAGACATTCATCAAGAGCAAATTAAGCCAATCACCATCAGAGTTATTGCTAAAAGAGATAGATAGGCTTAGGTACTACTATGGGGTTTTTTACATGTCAGAAAAGAACCATCTAGAGCAAACTCTGTTCCTGACTGTAAGACTTCATCCTAACTGCTAGTGCAACTCATCCAAAGGATACAGAAATTAATTAATTGTCATTGAATGAGATCATTAACACAGAGTTACTTTCTCTCATCTGAAGGAGAACCAACCCATCATTTTTACATCTGCTGTATTTGCCTATCCTAGCAAGGTAATATTAAGTAGTAGCCTTTGATTCAAGGCTGCTGCTTATGTCACGCACCAAATGAAAGGGAAAAGGAAAGCAAAGCCTGCAAAGTCATTGCATACTGAAAAAATAGTCACCTTTTGGAATTGTACTGCCATATCTTGAAGGGACACCAGTTTTTCCATATCTTTGGGCTGCTACGATTAGTTTTGTTGTCTCTAGAGTTCTGTTTAAAGTTTGGGTCCTGAAATCATATGACAACGTGAGAATTTCATCCTTTAATAATACAAAATGCTAAACTTGTATAATTTTAGTGGTCACAAGAAAAAAAGCATACTTTCAGTGCTCAAAAGCAGTAAAAAAAATTCCTATATATATTATTTTAAGGTAAATGTATTAATTCAGAAAGGCATAAATTTGGATACTTGGGTTTGGAGATAGAATATCTGTCCTGGGAATAAATCAATTGTCAGATCATTCAGCGTTTCTAAAACATCGTGTATGTCTGTAGACTCCAAAGAATACATTGATGCTAAAGCTACGTGGAGAAAAAAGATTTCCAGATAACGGAGGTGTGTTATATTCATGCAGAATAAAGGCTATCACATATGCAAAGTGACATTTCATTTCTAATCATGCAGCTCAGCGATCATGTGGGGAAACACTTTTATGACTAGGTTTTACTATCAGCTGATACTAGAAAAACAGTAATGCAATTTAAAATTTATTTCAGATCAATGAAAGCAACCAGGCGTGAATTTGGATCTGTAATTCTCCGCCCATTCCACTCAAACACTGCTAGCCATGGCAGACTTTACAGCGTACAGTGTTCTACATGGGCAGTTCTGTGTGAAACAAAAGGAAAATTAGGAATTTAAGTTTTACCAGAGCGACTCATTCATCACTTCCGAATCCAGACTTGGAAATCATCTCCTGTAAAATCAAGGCACTATTTGCACAATTAGAGATTACTGCCACTAAAAGTATCAGAATCAGGCCTTTTATCCTGACCAAATGAAGTAGACTGATTACATCAATTGTCTGTGATAATTAGATTATTGAATCATGTCAGTAATAGTTCACTCATCTTCTAGCTATCAAAATCATGGTTAATAAGTACTCTTCACACACTCTCCATCATAAAGGACTCAACTCATAAATCACTCCCTATTCATGTGAGAGTTCACTGAAGAAACAGACTATGTAATGAGGTGATTTTGATGCTTGTCATCTCTTCAGAAGGTAGCAGGTCAGTTAGAAAAAAAAGAATCATGCTACCTTGCCCCACAGCAATTTCCTTTTGTCCTGGTACAAAGAGAGTCTCATTTAAGCATATAACAGGAGAGCAGATAGTCTACTTTTTCCAAAGGCTTTCTTTCCCCCGCCCCCCCCTTCTCCTTAAAAATGGCTCACAGATGCTGTTCCTCTTCAGTTATATTTTTCTCTCTTCAGATTTAATTATTATTCTGTAACTTTGTTGTTTCCCTTCTCCTGACCTCATTGATCCATTTTAAGATCTTGGTTTTAAGCACTCTAAGGTTTACAACACCTCTTCCTGTAAAAGAGGTAACAACGCAGTGGCCTTTAAGCAGGTGAACAGGGAAAAACTAGATTACCTATGGGGGGTCCAACACTTGGATTTTAACTCCATGACTGATTCTCAGAACAATGGCCTCTAGTTCTCAACAGAGCCGGCTGCAGCAAGCACACACAGCTTTTAGACAGGCCAAAGCAGTCAGACATTGACTCTGGGCATAGTACTGGGCAATGGGAGTGCAGAATTGCACAGCAAGGCTAAAGGATTTACTTTCAGGGATGGTAGAAAACACAAACCTCTTGGCTCATCAAGTTCAGTCCTTTGCTATTTTTAGCAACTGGTTTATATAAACCCTTTCCTGTATAGCACAGTATCAGATGCTTGTTAATAAGATGGATTTCTTTCCTAGCACATGGAGACACTGTCAGGGTAGCTAAAATCTTCAGTCTTGTCATATTGCAAAAATTCACTTTCCAACAGCTCTGTGACGTGGAGCAGCAAGGGCAGGTTAAACCTCAGTGGAAACCAATTGGGAGCTGATGGTGACAAGAAAGCAGGCAGAGGCAGTGTCCACACTGAGAAGTCCCATAGTACCTGAGCAAGAAGGGCAGAGCAGGTACCGTGATGGTAGCCAGGTTCAGCCAATAGCCCATGTTGCCAGACAAGTTCAGAGCAATAAAACAGGTCTGAGATCAACCCAGGAAGTCAAGATTGTGTGTCAGTCAGGGTCTATTTCAGCCAGGCATGGCAGTGGCTGAAACACGGATTAGGCAATGACCACGTATACGAGAGCCTCAGCTGAAAAGCTAAACTACTCCTGAGCAAAGAGTACCTGCAACGTATTTAAGCTGCCTTCAGCCCAAACAGCCCAATCCACAGGAGGGGTGGGGGGTGTGCACTCCGAGCCCTGACACTCTGAAAGGGTCTTGACCTCCTGTTGTACTACATGTTTGTCTGCACTATACAAAGAAGTGCTATGCAGAAACTCATAGGTGAGTTGGTCCTGCTTCTCAGCCCAACAACTGCAACATGCTAAGGAGCAATAAGTAGAATCAGCTATGCCCCAGGAATCAGTGATGTACAGAGATTAATGCAGAACCTAAATGGACAGGGCTGCCTACATATTCTTCTTCACTATAGATACTCAAGATAGGCTACCTGGAAAAGGTTAAATCAAACAACAGCTCTGCAGAGTTCGTTCAAGATACCACATTTCTGACAGATTAAAATTGATGTAGGTGCCCTCAGCTCTTTACTTATAAAAGCACAGGCTCTATAGGCAAATGGCACATCTTTCTTCTGCACAGTGAATACATTTGGTATTGTGTTACATTATGCTATTAGAGATCTTATGGTCCTGAATGGTCATCACAGTACAAATGTTCTGGTTTCTGTGAACTCACTGTATCAATCTAAAAAGTTACATCTTCCTTTGTCACAACGCACCTGATGTTCTTTTTGTATTCATCATAGAAAGATAATCAAAATCCTTTCAATCCAGCATTAAGAGTATCAAAAGAGGACTGAACTGAACAAAGCGGAAAAGAATTTATGAGTGAGTATCACGGAAAATCCCACCAATTCCCTTTAACAATTAAGCTATTACTAGTGTGGGGGGTGGATGTGAATGGGATTAAATTTTTAATAAATTATCAAAACTATGACTGAAATTACATTATAGGAGCTTGCTTGGGCAAATTGTTACAGATCCCTATAGTTTGCTTAGGAAAACACAGAAAAGAAAAAAAGGAGGAGTTTTTGGACTGTTTGTAACAACAGTCTATCTGTTCTGTCCTGAAACTCATGAGGATGCAAGTGGAAAACTTGTTTAAAACATGCACAGGCAGATAATACGAGCAGTGATATAATAGGATACCTATTAAAAAACTCTTACTCAGGAAGAGGGGGCTTTCTGCAGATCACACTGTGGTGGGTTGACCTTGGCTGGCTGCCAGGTGCCGACCAAGCTTTTCCATCCTTCCCTCTTCTGTCCACTTTCAAATACAAAGCAGATAGCCAATAACATATAATACAGCCCTCTCCTTTGTTTTTGGTTTGGTTTGGTTTTTTTGTTTTAAACAATTTGGTCACAATGCACCTTTGATATAAAAGCATTTTAAAATTTATTATTAATACTCAGAACATTAGGATATCCAGAATTTTTTTTTTTCAGTAGCATTTGTAAAACCACTCTTGGTAACACATACAGTAGTCAAGAATAAGCATCCAAATGACAATGCCGAAGTATATAATGCAGAATCCTTTCCAGCTTAAGGCCATAGGGCTGGTACTGTGACGAGTAATAGTACTCGAACCACAAAAAGACTACAGTATGTTTCTTAGAGGCTACATCCTCTTTTGCTGGAACACTTTATAAACACATATTAAAAAGTAAGGCAACAACTCCAAGCAATCCAAACTGCTATCTCAAATTCAATTTCCAGTTAGAAGATTAAACGAGTTTGCTACCCGGTGACCTAATACCATAAACTCATTCTGCCAGAACAAATCGAAACAGGGGGAGTACCAGAGGTTCTCCGGCTATTAAAAGGTGAGGATGGTGGCCAACCAAAGGGATAACAAGGACTAAAACATTGCCAACAGTAATAGAGCAGATATACTATAAATACTAGCAAAACGGTCAATCCCGAAGGTGCGCTGGGGGCAGTGGCACCTTGAGAGCCTGCTTCCCTGCTCACTGCTTTATCAGGCCACCCTGTCACCAGCTTCTCCAACTTGTCTGTCAGCAGCCCGTCCGTGAGGTCCCGTGGGATCCCTGTTTGCCGGCCTTTTGCCCACAAGCTGCTGCGCTTGTATGGAATGTCCTGTGTGTCTGTGCCCCCTCCAGGTGGTTTTACAAGGGGCAGGCCCTTTGCACCTCCAGAGTGCAGGACCGTTTTAACTTCGGCCCACCTCAGATTCCTGGAGTCTGTTTTGGAGGTGGGGGTGCCAGCAGGGCCGTATTTGTGCCCATAACTGATTAACTCTTGGGCTCACCCCAAGTTGACATTTTCCCATCTGGGGGTCAGCAAGGCCGATCAGGAGTGAGTCCCTCTAAGGCTGCTGTGACTCTCTCACCCTGAGCCATCGCCTCTATTTTTCCTCACAAATGTATGCCAATCAGTTTTAAAGAGTCAGGGAGGCCCCTTATAAGGGGGGGGGGGGTCATCCGCTCGGGATCTACCAGCATCATCATCAGGGATTCCTGCCTGTGTTCCAATTTCTGACCGTACATCATTTGCAGGCAAGCCGCTTTCTACACGCTTTCTGCCAATTGAACCACGGTCCCTGTAACGGCGATGGGGTCCCCCCTTTCCAGGGGTTTTACCCCTCCAGCCCAATGAGCCATTCATTGTGTTAGGGACCAGGGGGCTCAGGGGTCTCCAGCAGTTAAAAATACTCCCTGACCCCAATAACCTTCCACCTCCCATTCACCGAGCAAAATTTGATCCCCTCCTGATAACGAAACTCTCCACGTATAATCTGTCTCCGATTCCCTATGGGTACAGTCAAAGTTCTTTTTTAATTTCACCAGTTCAGTGGCAGTGTAGGTGATTTCTGTTGCCTCCTCGTGGGTGCCATTCGCTAGGAGATGCTCCTTAAGAGCAGTTCACAGATCTTTAACTTGGTCTTTTTCATCTTCCAGTTGTTTTTTTAATTCACCAACCTGTCCCCGCAGGGTTTGAACCACAGTTTAGAGGGATTCAATGGTCTGAAAGTCGGTGGCATGACAGCGTTCTCCCGCCTGCACCACCACCACCACCGGGCTGGCACCGTGGGCGGCACAGACAAGGGCTTTCCCTTGGCCAGGCCGAGCCCCGGCACCCTTTTGCAGAGCGACCACTCGGCCTGCAGTGCTCTGCAAACTGTGCCAGTTGTTCCGTGCCCAGCCGGGCATTGTGCTTCTCCAAGAAACGAGGCAGAGCTTCCCTGCCTCCAGAGGCATTCATTTCATCACTCGTATCTCAGGTAAGGAGGGGGCAGTTGTCCCAGGAAGGCAGCACAAAAAATGTTGACTGTACCACCCCCTGTTCATTCCTGGGAGGTCTCACATACACAAAGCAGACACAAACCTGCGGCGATCGCTTAAGGCGAATCAAAGCTACAGCCAGCGCGGGGCGGTCGCCTCAGGAGGGCAGCGCCTCAGCACCCATTCAGTGCAGAGTCCCACCCCCAACACCCCCGAGGGGCGCGCACGGACAAGGTAACCCAGGAACGGGTGGGCAATCGACACTCTCGCTTCGAGGGACCCTGGCCGTGACGCCAATTTAATGTAAGGATCCATTTTTTTGGATGAGAGGAAGGCCCCCTTGCTTTCTAGCCGACCTCAGACGAGTCTGGGAGGCGAGGGGCGGCTGGACCAACCTCTCCTTTCAGGTTCGCTCCCTTCGAGCGAGATGAAGGCGCAGGCGAGGTCAGACGCCCGAAGCCCGCCCGTTCAATAACTGTTGGGGGGGAAGAGAGGAAGCAGCGATAGGAAAGGAAGGAAAGGCGGCAAATTCAGCGAGAGGCCCGGACAGGGCGCAGGGAGCGCTGCGCGAGCCTGAGGCACGCGCCTGCGCAGACTGCCCTCGGCAGCAGCACCACGCATGCGCCGTGCTGGCCCAGGGCCGCGGCGCCGTTTCCCGCTGCTGCGCCCGCCGCCCCAGCGGCCTCACGCGCCGCCCGCGCCCCCAGCCGGTGGCTGGCAGTCACCGGGGCCTCGCCGCCGTCCCTGTGGCGGTGCGGGCGGGGGCAGCTGGCACAGTGCCCTGCGGGGTCCTGTGAGCTTCGTGTGGGCAAGCTTTGAGGCAAATGTGCAGCCGCTCCGTCCCTCCCCTCACCAAAAGAAAGACGTTGCGTTGCTGGAACGTGTCCAGAGGAGAGCCACAAAGCTGGGGAGGGGTCTGGAGCACAAGGCTTACGAGGAGCAGCTGAGGGAGCTGGGGGTGTTCAGCCTGGAGAAGAGGAGGCTGAGGGGAGCCCTTATCGCCCTCTACGGCTGCCTGACAGGAGGGAGGAGCCAGGTGGGGGTCGGCCTCTGCTCCCTGGGAACGGGCGATGGGATGAGGGGGAATGGTCTGAAGTTGTGCCAGGGCAGGTTTTGGTTAGACATTGGGAAAAATTTCTTCACGGAAAGGGCTGTCAGGCTCTGGAATGGGCTGCCCAGGGAGGTGGTCGAGTCCCCATCCCTGGAGGGATTTAAAAGAAGGGCAGACGAGGTGCTTAGGGACATGGTTTAGTGGTGGGATGGCAGGGTTAGGTTAACGGTTGGACTCGATGATCTTAAAGGTCTTTTCCAACCTAGACGATTCTATGATTCTATTCTATGATTGATTAAAAAGAAAATAGACCACAGTAACATAGAAGCAATTCTCTTCCATGGGCAACCTCTCCCTTACACTTGGGTTGCTGCTGTGGAAGGGAAGTTCCACAGCTCAGTTAGGCCTGTGCAGAACATTGAAGGACAAGCTTTCAACTCGTAGTCTGGGACTAGCTAGGTACACGCTTTCAAGGCTTGCTTTCAAGCCAGGACAATATTCCTGGCTTCTAAGACAGACACACACACATCTGCAGCAGCTGCTGTACAGAGGTAAGACCCGAATCCAACACCTGCTTAAGTCAGAGGAAAGATCTTGTCCTCAGTGCAGCTAGAACGGGTTATGAAAATTAATTATAGATACCAAGCACTGCTTTCTGCAGATTGCAGAGACTACATGGTTTTGGGTTTTTTTCTTGTAACTCCAGGCCATTTGAGTTCAATACCAGTGAGCACCACGTGCTTACTATAGTGGAAGCAACCACCCAATGGCTGGAAACATATTCTGTGCCCCATGCCACCACCCGAAACACTCTCCTGGACCTTGAAAAGCAAGTCCTATGGCAGCATGGCACCCCAGAAAGAACTGAGTCAGGCAACGGGACTCATTTCTGAAAACAACCTCATAGACACATGGGCCAAAGAGCATGGCATTGAGTGGGTCTATCACATCCCCTGTTGTGCACCAGTCTCTGGGAAAAATGAATGATACAGTGGACTGTTAAAGACTACACTGAAAGCAATGGGTGCTGGGACATTCAAACATTGGGATACACATTTAGCAAAAGCCACCTGGTTAGTCAACACTAGAGGATCTGCCAACCGAGCTGGCCCTGCCCAATCAAGCCTCTTACGTACTGTGGAGAGGGATAAAGCCCCTGTAGGGCATATAAAAAATATGCTGGGAAAGACAGTCTGGGTTATTCCTGCCACAGGGAAGGGCAAACCCACTTGCAGGACTGCTTTTGCTCAAGGACCTGGGGGCACTTGGTGGGTGATGTGGAAGGATGGGGAAGTCTAATGTGTACCTCAAGAAGATTTGATTTGGGGTGAAAATAGCCAATGAAATTAATTGTATGATGTTAATTGCTGTATAATACTGTATGTCATCATTTTTTATGATTGCTATATGTCATACCAATGGTATTACAGTAAGAATCACCCAGATTAATGAAGAATGAATTTTGATGAAACCAAGCAACTGCAGCACTGATGGAACCAGAATGGCTTCAGCATGCAACAATTCAACACCAGACCCCATCTCTCCTGCCTTGAAAGTCTGTTAGGACAGATGGAGCCCAAAGTCATGGACTAAATGAACCCAATGGACATTGTAGAGGGATGGACCATAGACTAAGGGAATGATATCTGTGTGTATATATCAAAAGACAGGGAAAGCAGTGGTGATTAATTGGGATGTATTGCAAAGAGTAGGACCTGGGCATGACACAGATGGTATAGAATAAGGGGTGGATACTGTCCTGGTTTCAGCTGAGATAGAGTTAACTTTCTCCTAGTAGCTGGCATAGCGCTGTGTTTTGGATTTAGTACTAGAAGAATGTTGGTAACACCCTGATGGTTTAGTTGTTGCTCAGCAGTGCTTATACCAGTCAAGGACTTGTTCAACTTCCCCTGCTCTGCCAGGTGCACAAGAAGCTGGGAGGGGGCACAGCCAGGACAGCTGACCCAAACTGACCAAAGGGCTATTCCATACAATATGATGTCATGCTCAGGAGTAGTTAGCCAGTAGGGAGAGAGCGATCACTGCTTGGGACAGGCTGGGTGGTGAGCAATTGGACTGTGCATCACTTGTTTTCTATATTCTGTATTTTCTATTACTGTTATTATTATCGTTATTCTTTTCCTCTGCTGTTTTATTAAACTGTCTTTATCTCAACCCACAGGTTTTACTTTTTTCCCAATTCTCTCCCCCATCCCACTTGGGAGGGGTGGTGTAAGCGAGCGGCTGTGTGGTGTTCAGCTGCCTGCCAGGTTAAACCACAACACATATATGAATAAAAGTGAGAGCCAGGTGCCCTGGTCTAAGTTTAATGTATTATAATTGTAATAAATTGTGATAATTTTTACCATCTCTTTTCATCATGCATAGTTTATAGTTGAAAGAATCATCTAAGATTGCATAGCCTGCTGTTACTTCCTGATAAATACCAAATAGCGCCTTGGCTCTCAGTTCTGCATTCAGTGAAGTTTGTTGCCACTTTTACCATACACCTGTTTTATCTTCTGTGCTCTAGCAAAGCAGGAAAAATTACTGGACTTGATTTTTCACTGTTTCTTTTATCAGAGTTAAAGGAAACAGTGAATGACACTGCACAAATACAAGATTTTATCTCCAAAAGACACAGAGCTATGTGTGGGTGAGATGTAAAGACACGAAGCAGGGTATAGGCAAGTCCATGTATAATACCGCTGTCTTTCATAACTGACTGAAGTCAAGAGAAAGACTTCTACTGATTTCACTGAATGGTCAATCTTGCCCCTGCACCAGAAAGGAAAATCTTTCCTTGTTGCCTGTCCCAGTGCTATAATGCAGAAAAGAACATACTCCAGATGGCCCATTTAGCTATGAAAATCCCAGTAGCAGCTCCAATTGCAAGGACAGCTCCCAAGAAAGAAATTTTTTCAATGCTCCATATCTCTTGTTCAATAAAGAACACGGCTACTACACGTGCTCATGGAGCAAAGAAAAGGGATTTGTATATTGTAAAACTGAAGAAAGTGATTCTACAAGACAGATTCTCAGTAAAACAGTGAAGCCCTAAAAAAATCCTTAAATGAAGCAAAAATATTAAAACATAGAAGTGACAAATAAATGATGAATTCCTAGTCATTTCTACTGAAAAAAAAAAATAAAAATGATGGGTGTATACAAACTTACCCTCTTCCAGCTAGACCATGCTTTTTACAGGGAGATTTTCTCTTGCTGCATTAGTACAATGGTCCCAATTTTGATGTGTGCTATTACTTAAACACTACTGTGACTAGAACAAACAATAGGAATTATCAATAACACAAACTTACTCACAGAGACGGAGGAGCAGTACTGTGTTCCTCTTAAACAAACAAACAACAAAACAGATGAACTTAAATACTAATGGTTTTGTTGCTAGCCTTCTAATTTTCCAAAAGGCTGGATTAATTATATGAAAATATGAAAAAAATGTAAATTTGGACAGCTTCCTAATGAAGTTGCTTTCCGTTGTCCCCAGTCCTGTTGGTATGTACCAGAAAATACAGTATTTTCTTCCATAATTTCTCTTCTTGCAAAAAAGATGTTTTTCAAGTTGTTGCTCTGATCGCACAAGATTTCTCATTTCTAGACATTTTAAAGGAGCCAATTCATTCATCGTAAATATTATTAGGTTAGTGGCATAAATGGCAACTATATACAACATTTGCATCTATATACAACTTCTGCAACTATATACAACATTTGCATCAAAGGAATTTAACTTGACACTTGACTTTCTCATATTCTGCTATGTTAATTGAACAATCCATCCTCAGTATTTCCCTTTGTAATCAAAGCAATTTTGAGCACTATGTTATTCTTACCGGTTTTGTATATCATATATTGCAAGAAATATTCCAAAAGCGAACATTTCTTCCCTACTCCAGGGCCATCAGCACTCAGCAATTCAAACACAGCACATTAATGCAATGGAAAGTAAAACATGCAAGGAGTACTGATAACATGTAACACACTTTCATCAGCCCACACCGAAGCACAAACTGCCACTCTGAAATGACCTAGTGGCACCCTCTGTCTATTAATTTTGTACATTGTATAATACCTGTGAAGAGATTGGCTTTCCAGTATCCCTTCTAGACTATTTAGGATTGAAGTTTACAGGGAATGGCCTGTCTGTTCTTCCTCAGCTGTTATATTAAACATCTAATATGTTTAACATTTAAAGAAAATGTGAAACGTCAGGTTTCCCTCAAAGACACAAAGAAAGGTAAAAATTAAAACACAAATTAAATTCTATGGCACGCAGGCTAATCAGATGTTGACCCTAATATTCAGGACGTTTGCCATATGAAAAAATTAATACCTATTTTCTTCAGTATAAAAATAAATCCATACCAGCTTCTCTGGACAATCCAGTTCAAAGAAAAAAAATCACCTTTCACATAATAAATCTACTTCAAAGAGAAGACACCTACTACTTTCAAAGTACAGAACACAAACTCATTCACATATTTCAAATACATTTCCTCCATATTTGTTAAGGAACCTAAATGCAAAAGATCTTCTTTTCTCCTTTATGGACTAGGAATTTGTAGCTTCCAACAATGATTTTGTTTCCATGCTCCTTTCAGATATGAAAACTTATCCTATGCCACAGCAATAATATAATTATACCTTAATGTTTCTCTTGTTATGAAGAATTGAAGCATTGCATTGCCTTTTACCAGCTTCCTTGCTAGGACAGAATACAGAGGGATATGTTTCTAGCTACAGTAATTACCTTAATTTTGTAGGAACATAAGATTGCCGTGTAATCGGCTATTACTAATGCAATTACTATGAAGAAATGGCTCACAAAAAGATGTGTCAGGGGTGCTTCTACATCAGCACAGATTGAAGTAATTTAATAATGAGTCACATTTGGTCTCTGAAGTGGGCAATACTGTAATGGCAAATATCCACAGTATAATGAAGGTTTATGAGAGCATTATTTTGGGGTATGCTTATAGGATAGCTACTGGGTTTTGTGAATTCACTGTATACGTCTTCTTTTCTCAAACATATTAACAGTGTTTCTATAATTTCTGTCATAGTAGAGGCCCTTGCAAATTCACTGTATACGTCTTCTTTTCTCAAACATATTAACAGTATTTCTATAATTTATGGCATAGTAGGGGCCCCTGCTGTTATCAGGGCCCCATTCTGTTCAGTACCTGCTCAGGGTCTGATATTCCTTATTCTTCCTAAAGGCCTGACTCAGAGCTTGCTGAAGTAAATGGAGAGACTTTGGATGGGTTATGGAGTGAGCACTAAATAACTGTCAGACTAAAGGAAAACAAGGGGGAGGGAGAGGCCTGTCATCCCGCTTCCAAGAATCCTAATTCAAGAAGGCCCTTGACTTTATATGATGTGCTTGACTTTATTATTAAGTATTCACTCAAACATTTTCCTGAATCAAGGCCATGGAAATCCAGTGAATCTCTCAAGACCAGCCAGGAAGCATGTAGCAGAGTTAAGAAGAACTCAGGTCTCCAAAGTCCCTCTTTAGCTCCTTAGCCACAAACAACATAATTTCTGTAAACAGAGCTCTGTGGTATGCAATTAATTAGTAAATTTGTTGACTATTAGCACCTCTCAAAAGGCCTGTCTGACATAGCTTAGTTATTTACTATGATTGTAAAAAAGAACTATAATGAATAAGCAACATAAAGTATGTCACAGCAGGTTGCCACACAGCAAGCTGTGTACAGTTGCGCATGTGCTCTATTAATTGATTACAAGTAGCTCTACAGAATGAGCTGACTTACCATTGCTTTATCCCAGAAGCAGAAATACAGACATGCCCAAAGTACCAAGCATACATAGAACTGACACTACAAAAGACAAAGTAATTTTTTTTCTCTTTTTTTTTATACTTGCAACTGAAAAACGTAAACAAAAATCACCTAAACACAGGAATTAAATGATGACGCTAGAGTTTTATCATCCAATAAGAAATGACTGCTACCACTATCAGTGCAGTGAAGTAGAACATGATGAATGTGACAATTTCATATCTGTACAAAATTCATCACTTTCAGTAGTACTCATTAATTGTTAAGGCATGCATACAGAAGGCCAGACCTGGCCAGGGTTAACCCAACAGGGTGTGAGAAACTGCCAGAATACTGCAGACAATGGAAGGGGAAAAATCAGCTGGCCAAACTTAACCTGGGGCTAAATCAATAGGACAGTAATAGGAGACATTTCTAGATATAAAATACTAAAAAGGGAGCATCTGGCACTCCCTTTGGGTGAAGACTGAAAAGATAGCAAAAAGGCATGGGACTTACTGGGATCACTGACAAAGGCTGAAACTACCAAGCAAGGATGCACCCCACACACACTCCCCAAACAAAAAACCAAAACCACAATCCAAACCCTAATAAAACTGGGAACAATGGTAAAAGTGTAAAATGGGGACAAGCTGTTTACTTGAAAGGGAGAAAAAAGGGTACCTGCTTTATAGGTCTCTGCCTGATCAACAGAACCTGGAGCAGCACAATGAATCTCTTGTTCTGACCATGCTCCCAGGACCCCAATACACCAACAGACTCTGTGTCATGGTTTAACCCTGGCTGGCAACTCAGCACCACGCAGCTGCTCGCTCACTCCCCCCACAATGGGACGAGGGAGAGAATCAGAAGAGTAAAAGTGAGAAAACTTGTGGGTTGAGATAAACAGTTTAATAGGTAAAGCAAAAAGCCACGCATGCAAGCAAAGAAAGCAAAGCAAGGAATTCAATCACCATTTCCCATGGGCAGGCAGGTGCTCAGCCATCCCCAGGACAGCAGGGCTCCATCACACTTAACAGTGACTTGGGAAGACAAACATCATCACTCCAAATGTCCCCCCCTTTCTTCTTCTTCCCCAGCTTATATACTGAGCATGATGTCATATGGTATGGAATAGGCATTTGGTCACTTGGGGTCAGCTGTCCTGGCTGTGCCCCCTCCCAGCTTCTTGTGCACCTGGCAGAGCCGAGAGCTGAGAAGTCCTTGGCCAGTCTAAGCACTACCCAGCAACAACCAAACCATCAGTGTGTTATCAACATTCTTCTAGTACTAAATCCAAAACACAGCACCATACCAGCTACTAGGAAGAAAATCAACTCTGTCCCAGCCGAAACCAGGACACTCTGCAACCTCTTCCTCCCCTCCTAGGGGTTTGGCTGCCTGTGCTGAAGGCCAGCTCTGATGTGGCACAGCTGTAGCCTTGGATCAGACTTGTGTGAGAAAGAGCTGTGAGAAGCCCTGTTGGGGACCTCCCCCCTTCACTCAGGAGCTGCACGTAAGCTCAGGCCTTGCTCCTTCCTGAGCTAGTTCATAGATATATCTGTGCCTGGTTATATACCCTGCTGATCCTCACACACTGATTTGAATTCCTGGTTTTACATATTATTTACCTCATCACTATGGGCTCATCTGGCAACAAGTAGACTGTCGGCTGATCTTATTACAATTACCAGAGCTCTTCTTGCTCAGGTATCATGCACTTCGTTGGTGTACAATTTAGGCACACGGGGTTGGATCTTCAAACACAGTCCCTTGCTGATGATAAGCAACATCTGTGCCCAGTTTAGAAGGGATCACAGAACATCTACTTCACATTCCCCAAGCACTTCCCAGCACTTTCTTGTATACTTCACACATGAATCAAGAGATTCAAAATAATACTGTGCTAAAGAAAGAATCTGAAACTAAGAGCATCCACATCAAGTAGATCAGTGAATTGGCAGAACATTAAAAAACACAATGATCCTCATAGAGGATCCTAAAAAATATTCTCTATCTCATGTTGTTGAAATTTCTTTCATGATCCCAAAGTAAGTTTGATCAAGTCAAGCCTCTGCATTTATTCAGGGGAATTTAGTATCTCTAGGAAGGTGAACACACACTGCCTGCATTTTGCCTCAGCATCTGCTAGTGTTCAGTACTTAGGGGTTCTAAGAATGATGTATCAAGAAGAAGAAATATTTTTCTGGGTGCCGTAGGTGTCTAGCAAAAGCCCTGAGGTATGAGATTCATGCAAGGGAAATATGGCATAATCAGCTTGAATATGCCAATATATAGACACCCAAATCCTTGTGCCACAGACATAATTTATTGTCTGCAGGAAATCTGTTTTAATTATGCAATTTTTGAAGTTCCATTTTTAAATAGTTCAGGTTCCTGGCTCACACTATCCTATCTGGAAGACCATTTCAGAACTTTGCTCTTCGGATGGTTAGGAAAACTTACTTTCCATTCCAAATTTAAGTGATGTGTATCCTTTTAAGTGATGTGTATCCTTTATCACTAACAGCTTCTATCCCCTGAACTTATTTATGAGAAGGAATCATATCTCCTCACAGCCTTTATTTGCCTAGAATAAATCAAACTCCTTTGCTCTCTCCACCTAAAGACAGATACTCCATTCTCTCATTCATCCCAGGAGCCTTTCTGATAACTGCATCTGTTCCAAATTAAGTATGTTTCTTGAGCACAGATGACCAGAACTGTACACAGTATTCCAAATCAAGACTTAGCAGCATTTTATAAAATAATACAAACATTTTCCTCTCACTACTAAAATATATCTTTTCTAATATTCCCTAGAACAGTATTAAGCTTCTTTCATAGCTGTATGAAATGAATGAATACTGGTAGCTTAGAGTCACCTTTTGATTCATCATGTAATTCACATCTTTCTTTTCTCCTCTCTTTGCCTCAAACTGATGCAAATTAGAAGCTATTTCTTACACCTTGCTACTTTGCTCCAGCTGATATTCTTTCCAGGGTGTTCTCTCATACCTCCATTTGCTTTCATGTTCCTCTGCATTCTGCTCTCTATTAAAATTGGGGCTCTTTTGACATTTACCCTTTTCTTCTTCTGTCCATATATGTCAGCTTCTCAGGTGGACCAAATAGTCCAAAAAGAAAAGGCATCTCCCATCAGAATGTGTTACAATTTTTTTAATCTATAGATTGAAAGGGAAACATTTAATCCCTAAGATCCTTAAGAACAGTTGACTAAATTTGATGACACCTGCCCTAATCAAACATGGACGAACACCAAACCTAATAGGGAGGGCATCAGATAGCAACTTTCAATTTTTATGTAAAGATCTTATGGAGTAGATTGGATTGTGGTTCGCTTCTCTCATCCAGTATATCTATCTATGAGACATTCAGTTCCCCACATAATTCTTATTCTGTACCAATCCATACCTCTAAATAAGATCTCACATACCACATTACAACATCCTTCAGCTGAACTGCATGATTATGAGCCAAGAGAGACCTCTTAGAAGTGTTTGAACTTCTCAATTTCAGCGACCTTTCTGAAATAATTTTAATGTGCTAACCCCTGGCCTCTGCACTGAAGATCTTGACAACAGTTTACCAAACCTTCAGAGTACTGTCAAATATACCTGTAGGTAAAAAATTAAATAGAAAAAAGACATTTGATGAGAACATTTGCTTTAAGTAACTTTGCAATTGTACCCAGCAAAATAATCTCTATCCTTACCTATTTTTAAAAGATGACTATTTCTTGTTATTTTCAGGTGAGACTGACACATTGCCAGTTTCAAAAAGGCCTTTGTGTTTTATCTGCAAGGTTAAAATGTAAGTAGTTCACGGAGTCATTAATCTATGTGCTTGCTTGTTTTTCAGTTCCTGCTTGTTTCCTCAGAAGCATGAATATAATTATATATTATGATGTATCATAATGTCATATTCAGAAATTGAACAAATTATAAAATATTGTAAAAAGAAAAGAAGATCCCTTACCAAGAACAGCACAATAGCTGCTATAAAGAGAGCTATCCATGCTTCATCTCCTAGCTATCCTTTTCCTTTTTATTTATTTACTTGCTGGGGTCAGGGTTTGTTTTGCTAGATGAAGCAGCAGTGACTGAAGACTCTTCTTGTTCATGTAAAGCCATTTGAAGAAGTTCCATTCATTAGTATCTAATTTCCAAGATCCTTGTATGAAACAGAAAGGCAAGCTATTTCCCACCTAATATAGTACCCACATGTTTGTGTTCTATTCAGTTGAAGTTCTCAATCTTTTCTGTATAGCTGTCAACACCTTGACCTACTCAGGACTGAATTTCTGGCGCCCTTTTTCCCCAAGACAGTTTTCACCTTTGTTATGAAACCAAACCTTTCTCTAGTACAAAAGGGCTACACTTAGTTAAGAAAACAGATACATATTTCCTACCTGACCATTTCAGGAAGAAATCTGTGTCTGTGTCAGTATTGTTCTCAAATAATTTCACCACTGACCACAAAAAGCATTACTTGTAAGAGCACAAAGCTAGTTTTAGGTTTCTTTATTGAATATATAACCCTCTTTGACAGAGTTTTTTAGTTTGCTCATTACAGGAATTGCTTCTGCTAAGCTTGTCTATTACATTATATATTACCGACTATGGCTTTGTATTTATTTTTTGTTTTCAGAATATGATTACAATCCCAGTCACCACAGAGTCTGGGAGTGTTTTTATAGACTGAGTTTATACCATCTGTAATATAAAAAATATTAAATCAAACCAGTTTTGCCTCTCTAGAATGAAAAAGATAGTTAATTTCAGCTTTTTTACATCTAGTACTTGGGGGTTTTGTTGCTTCAGTGTAAACTCTTACACATTCTTGTGCCTTGCATTTTTTATTACCAAATTGATACTAATTTCATTTATGCCCATCTCATTTATACAGTCAAAATTTACGCAGAAAATCCAGAAACCTTCCCTCAAGGCTTCTTAGCTGGTACCCTGGGTGAAAGTCTCAGCATTACATATATCATGTTTATCAGAGACAAGAGCCCAGGGATGTTGCTCAAAGCTGTAGCTCATGTCTTCTTCATTCACTTCCCATACTATAGTGTTTGTATCTCTGCCCTACGCTCCCACCCTTTACTTTTGGCAGTAGAATTTTCTTAACTTTCCCACTCTAATTCCATTTTAATTCTCTGTACTATTTCTTTTAAATTTCCCCTGTGTTTTTTTCCTGTTTCTTTATTATTTTCCAACCTCTTGACTAGTCAAAATCATATTATTTTTCTTTCTAATAATTTTTTCCTCATCATTTGAGCTCATCTCTCTTTTGGGTGTAATAACTTGCCATTTCATATTATAGCATTGTCTCCTGCTGTGTGTATTCAAATTAAGATCCATCTGAAGATGAGACTATCACACTAAATTCAGTTTTTCAAGGATTCTAACAGTTCCCCTTACAATATATTTATATTTTTCTACTCCACCCAATAGTTTTTATTTTGTATTTCTATTCCTAATTGTTATTTTTAATCCATACTTA
Organism: Gorsachius magnificus; assembly: GCA_034008185.1. Classification (NCBI taxonomy): domain Eukaryota; kingdom Metazoa; phylum Chordata; class Aves; order Pelecaniformes; family Ardeidae; genus Gorsachius; species Gorsachius magnificus. Next base: position 2,455,166 of record CM067086.1, on the reverse strand, counting down.
CATCACTATTCCTAATCCTGGTTTCTTGTTTACTAGTGTTAATCCTACTAAACCTCACCTCCACTGGGAATTTTAATGAATTGATTTCTGAGATTTGATTTCAAGGCATGATTTAGCAATACAGGCTGGTTTCTTCTTTTCTTCATGCTTTTCTTATTTATGGAGTGTCTATTGACTCGACAGCCCTTGTGTGCTCTTCTGATTTATGACCTCACAGTAATTCTATCTGGGGACAAATACTTTTTAGGATGATGCCTTTAGGTAGGTATTAATTCCAAAACCGTGAGAAATCATCTGAGGAATTGAAGGGCCCAGGAAGGGGTGAAACGTACAGATGGTGCCATATCACTTACGGAGCACTTTGAGAATCCATTTTCTCCTGTGATCTTCAGTGATCCTCAGCAGTAGTTGTGACAAACAAATATAAAATGCAATCCATTCACCTACCACTAAAAAAAAGCTCTCCTTCATATTAAGCAAAATTTTAAAATGGCATGCAGTCTTACCTGCTGTCCTGGCAAGAATTTTTCTTGAATCAACATGACATGGAGATATCTTTATTCTTTTCAGAATAAATGTCAAAAATATCTAAGCATATATTATTAACTTAGCATAAAATGTCTAAAAACAAAGAGCATTAATTTTTATATAATCTGTCAATTCATTTAGATGACATTTTTTATTTTTTTTCTTTTCCAGAAACATGGCAGCAATTAGGTTACTCCTGTAAGACAAAACAAAGTCTACTATTATCCCAATAGTGAGAATGACAAGAGGAAGAAATGTGACACAGAAAATGTCCACATACGAAAAAACAAATAATTAAGCAAAAGGTATTCCAAGCTTTAAGCGAAATTGGATTTCAAATGTAGGATTCAGCAAATTTCAATTCTAAATGCTGGGTATATAAAAGATTTTCCCATCACAAACTCTTGTACAATAGGAGTAAAAAGGAGGTAATCTTCCTCCTATTCTTTATGAGGCTCATCTAACAAATCTAATATTGAACAAAATCTGGTGTGGGTTTTTTTTTTCCAACAGTAAATACCAAACCTACTGACAACATTGCTCTGTTTTCCAAAAACAGCACATCTGCTGTTTAGTAGAAATAACCTGCCAAAATAGAGAAGACCTAAAGCTAAACTTAGTAGATTTGCTTATTACCACTGGAAATGGTTTCATAAACATCCAATAAAGTAACTTTAAGTTAAACTTACTTTTAATAAGAGTCTAGGTAAAGACTGAAGAATCGGCTCAGAAATCCCTAACTACAGAGAAAATCTGTTTCAGCAGAAAATATAATAAGCTTTCTACAGTATTACTTTACTCAGAAAAATGGTGGATGTGGTGCTGGTTTCACTTACACCAGCATAATTCAGAAAGAATTCAGCTGAAGTCAATTAAATTATTCCTATGAAAGCTCAAAGTAAGATCACTAAGTAGCAAAATTGTGGAGACTATGGCAACATATCAATATTAATACTTATTGGCTTTGTAATACATTGAATGTTATTCAACCTTCAGTCCTTTAGTTTTTAATTATACACGTAGGATCTGGGATAAACATGTCCCAAATTCCTCCATAATCATCCGCTCAGCTAGACAGACAGAGTAACCTCTTTTTTCTGCCTCTTCAGCGTGCACCAGGAGACAAGCACATACTGCTTTCACTTCTTCCCAAGACATACATACAGCTGGTTGCCTGACAGGGGAAAAGAAACTAAGATGAAATATTTCCTTTTTCAATACACAAAATAATTTAAAAGACAAACTGCAAAACTCAGTTAAGAGTTGGAATGCACAGAACTGCATCAGAGTAGCTGCACTGTTACTGTGTTAACCTTGTAAGAATTCACTGTTCTACACTGAATAGCTTCTGCTTCTAACAGATTTCTTCTGGCTTCTAACAGATTTCTTCTGAGTTCTTTCTAATTTATCACGTGGAAGAGACTGTTCACACTACATAATTAATCTATGCAAATGCTGCCCAACAGGTGCAGATAGAGAAAGGTTTAATAACAAGCATCTTCCTCCATCTGCATGCAGTAGTCAGATTCTCATGTACAAGAAAATGTGTTAAAAAGGCTTAGTCAGTCTAGGAGGTACTAAATGTAAATTCAGTCTACTGCTGTTAAAGGGAACAGCACCAAGCCCCTCAAGGTTTCTCTGAATGGCACCTTAGCAGAATAAACTCTTGAAACTACCCATCGTTAGCATCATAACTCATTCTACTATATTAATAACATAACTCATCCTACTGTGTGATTCAAGCAATGGCATAACTTTTCACCATCTACTCCATCAATACACTACCAACAGCAGAAATTATTAAAATATTTTTAAAATAGATCAGAAAGTATTTTAAAAATGGAATTAAGATAAGAGTTTCAAGGTAATGGCTGATGCAAAGAAGCAAAGAAAATTATGTATGCAAACTGAAAATTTTAGTGCCTGGAGTAAAGCTAAAATCAATTAAGAGGTGGTTTAATTAATTTTTAAATTACTAGAAAGCAACCAAAAATAGAGATTAAGCTACAACTATGCTAGAAAGCATAACAACATCAGGACAGTATGGCCTTCTTAGAATATTTTACAATCCAAATTGCCAACACAAATAAAATTGACAGGAGGTGGACCAAAGGAAGAAGAGATGGGAAAGAAGCAGTGATATAAACATGCTTATTAATTGAACACCACAAACATATTAATAACATAATTTTCTTAGTACTTCTTTGGTCAAGGTTTTGTTAAAAAACAATGCTTGAACATAGAAAAATTTAAGAACAGAAACTAAAAGAAAAAGCATAAAGTAGCTAAGGGGAAAAAGATGTTGAGATAAAGAAATATGTGATCAATACATAAATAACTGCTGTTTTGTAAGCAGAACTAATATATATATCCCTGAACTCTGTATACTATATTCTTAAAGGATAGTTATAGCCTCTCCTTTAGACATTTTATTTAAAAAAAAAAAAGATGACAAATGCTAGGTAAGTAATTATTTGTATATAAGCCATCTGTCATTTCATTCACTATTTCTTAAACAATTATGATAATGGTTACATGAAAAAATTAATGAAGTCAGATCAATGGATTATGCATTGCTATTTCCAAAAATTCACCTGTCTTTCTTCAATTCTGGAAACATTTTGAATGTTGATGTTAAAACCGAGCTATTTCCTTCATTATTTCCAATGTCCATGTAGTTTAGCACATTCAACTGGGTTTTTTCATCTGAACATTTGTCATAATTTTTGCAACCAATGCATTTGCAAATAGAGGAACACATAATTTTAGCCTGGCAAACACAGAATACTTAGAATAAAAATTGTATAAATCTTAAATTAAACATACATTTGAGCAACCATTAGAGCTATACCACAAGGGACTTATTCTAGATGTGCTGGTCTTGGACACTCCCAGAGTGAGACCATCAGTATCAATATAGTAAGGAAGCAAGACAGGTTTTTTTCCCATGGATTCTCTGTGGAGATTGATGTTCTGTGGAACAGAACTTGTTCATGGACAAATCACTCCTCCTCTCAATTTGTGGATAACTTTGCAAGATAACAAAATACCATGGATGCAAAGAAACTACCAGGATTAGCAGAAAATCTTTCCTCATTTCTTCTGGAGCAAGGCATTGGCTGAGAGCTTCTGATACCAAAAATTTTAGCTGATCAACTTCAGCCAGATTCAGTTCTTTAAAGACATGACAAGAAAGAGACCGTGCCTCCTATGTTCAAAAGGTTTTATGATGAAAAATGCAAAGAAAGAAGTGATTATTTTTAGCAACCACTAGTTACAGAATATAGGCAATGTTAAGGTAGTAACTGATGAGAGGAAAGTTTACCTGACTCACCTCAAAGCACTCACAATAATTCTTGAGGCATCCTGAGCGCTTGCAGTTACATCCTTTGTTATGGTGAGGTTTAATTTCTCCTAGTTTCCTTTTCCCAATCTTTGGTAAGAAAGCTTCTGGGTTTCTATCAAGACAGGCCTAAGCAAAAAATTGCTAGATTATGAGAAATTCAAATAAATGTTTTTAAACACCTGAATGACTGTGATCTAATATTTAACAAAGCAGCTCTTAATTTCCACTCTGGTGGTATGAAGCCCATGGATAAATGAGTCTTCCATGGCATGTGAGAGCAGGAATTCAAAGATTCCAGAACACTAAGCTGACTTAGCTTTACCACAGGAAGCAACGTCCATTGTTTTTACGGAATAACCTAAATCACGCATCTACTATTCTCTTGGGGATGGTTTTCTTTCACTGCTGATACTACTTTCACCAGAAATAAAAAGTTCTCAGTGAAGAAAGAACACTTGCATACATAGTAACATACATGTCAGAAGCTTTAAACACATCTTGTTTTATTAATGGCCTAATGCAAAGACCATTCACTGAAATCAGCATTGGATTGGAACAGCAGGTTTTAGTTAGGTCGCAAGACCTCACAATGCCATGGACTACTAAAAGGCAGGTTTAAAGAAGTTATATGCCCTTTATGTACAATATTTATGCATGGCACAGGTATGCCATCAGTGACATGTAAGACCAGTGTATGTGTTTCATCAGTGACAAACAAGATCCATTATGCTTTACAAGATGCCACCTACAGCAGTGAAAGGGGTGCTTAGATAACAACAACCCCATCAGCTGAACTACAGATGAGCATCTGATTTGAAAACTAGTTGTTGTATATTGACAGCAAAAACTGATGTGGCTTTGACTGGTTGGATGTGGCAAAGCTCTAACTCTAATTAGATCAATGTCTTGTACAATCCCAAAATGATGTGAATGATACAAAAAGAGTTCTGGAGAGTTGCATACAAGAAGCACAAAGCCATTAATATATCCTTAAAGCATCAGCAGTAGAATAAGACTTTTCATTATCACTTTAAAACTTAGAAAACATAACATACATATTAGATTAAATTATTGCCCAGATTGTGCAGTTTGATATACACACAAAAATTAGCCCACATAATATTCTTTAGTCCACTGAAAATCAGTCCTCAAATGTAGAAGCAACCTGCTTCTCAACAGTGCAGGATTCAGTGTCACTGCCAGGAGAGCCAACTTTGCACTGCTCCATGGGTCAACCAGGAAGACTAACACAGACAACTGCAGAGGAACTGTCAATGAGAATAATAATTTGGACAGTAATAATCTGTTTTCCTTTAATTACTGTCTGACTTCGGGATACAGTAGATTTTCCTTCAAGTGAAAAAAAATTCTGAAATTAAATTGGGGTTGAATACTTCCTTCCAAGAATAAAAATTATCATTCAGTTAACGCATCACTAGTTTTATTCTAAAGTATCAGAAGTTCTATAAAAGGAAGGGAAGAAATCCCTAAGTTTCTTTGTGTAAGAATAATACAGAGGCAACACTTAGCTTTATTTAGGTTAAAAATAGCATATTTCAAATACTGTAACTAAATGAAAAAACAATTCTGCTATATTTTTCATACATTAAGCTGATACCAATGTGCACTGTACTTTTTTCTTTTTTTTTTTACCTTAATGGCTTTAAATCGCTCAGTTTCATGAAGTTGATTGTTGTAACAATTATTGCAGTTGCAGTTGTTGCAAAAATCACCATTGGCAAAGCAATCACAATATCTATGATTAACATTAAAAATAACATAAGAAATTAAAATATTAACTGGTTTAAGTGTAAATTTTAGAATTTAAATTCTACTTCTAGGCAGAATGTTCAGTTTCTACTCATGAAAAACGTTCCTTTCTCTATAATTTAATCACATTCAAACCTAGACGAGGAGCTTCTCTCTCTTTCAATTTTATATTTTGTAAAACACACCCAGTCCATCAATGAATCAAACTTTAATTATTGTGTATACATCTCTTGCATATTATTTATGTATGAAAGTAGCAGCAAGACAGAGAAATATATATATTTTAGTATACAGCATTTACATTCTACAAAGGATTTTCCAGGTATGCTCTGAACAATTCTTCTAGCTTCTTTTTTATTTTTCATACCTTGGATTAGATGCAATCACCTTCATCTCTGTACCAAATTCTGAGCTTGTGTGACCCCAGTTTACATCCACTGTGGATCTTTCTAACTCAGTATCAGATTAGTAATTTTTGAAACATATGTACTGTTCATTTTAAAGAATACATTTCTTGTATGTTTGTCCTTTCATCTATACACTGTTATTAGCATTTATTAAATGTTGATAAACTATTACTTACAATTTAAGACACTGAGATTTTGTGCAGTTACACGGTTTCTTAGACTTTGTAACACCTAGACCAAAAGGTAAGCTACACAGGTTGAAAAAGGGGAAAAAATTAGCAAAAAAAATACAAATACAACTACAATGAAATCTAATTATTCTATAGTTTTGAAACAATAAATACTTATTTTATTTTTTTATACCAATATTGGTGCTATTTAATAAGTGTGGCCTCACAGAGTGTGTGAAAAAAAAGAGAATAAACAACCTGTAATCTCCCTCTATCCACCAGCTGTCATTACTTGGGGCAGCTCTGCCCTTAGTCATACAACCTGGTAATGGTTGTGCAGCTGGAAAGCTCTCTCACCTTTCACACTGGGGTTGCATCTGCCTCTTATTTAAAAATGATCTGCAATTAAATATTATTAAAATAATTCCATTAGTGTTAGAAATACAGGCTAAATACATGTTAATTAGATTTGGAAACATATCAATTAACTTAGAAAATGAAATGTTTTTCAGGCAAATGGACAGCACAACTGCACTGATCCTAAGAAAACCTGAAATCACGCTACATAGTCTTGACCGTCAGCAACTGGCATCATGATTACCAAGGTATATATGCAAAGCATTCTTACAGAACTGCATTCTTGTTACAAGAGAGAAGCAACTTTGCAACATGAAAATGTCTAGGAGTTTAAAATTCAGTTTAAAATTCAAAAGTCATCATGGATATAAGGAGTTTCATGCGTCTTACCCGTCTGAGGTCATTTTTACTGGCCCGTGCAGATCTGATTCTAGATGCAATGTGGCAGTGCTAGCTACTGGTTCTAAGAGTCCATTTTCAAACTGTTCAAGATAAAATGCGTATTTTGTTTATGTTAACCTTTTAAAAAATACTCTTGTAAGTTAACAGAGAAGAAGTAACACAAAGAAAATTATTCAGGGATAATTCAATTGCTAAGGTTACTGACAAAAACTCATAGAAGTAGAGTCATAAAAACAGCTTGCATCTCCTCTTGGAAGCCATTCAGTATAAAAGGAATCCCCTTTCTCCCAATGCAAATAACCAAAACCAGCTTTCAGTGCTGCAGTGTTGGCACACTATTTTCAATTTACTGATAATTCTAGGTTCAGTTACTTTTAATTCCAGTAGTCAGTTGAAATTGGCTAGTGACTTGATCATTTACATTATGTTCAGCTGCAATATGACATCTAATTAGTTCAAGACTAAGCAAAATTTTAAAAAAGAATCAGCTCACAGGCCAAAAAAACACACTGCAGATCTGTTGCCTCTTCGGACATATGATTAATAAGGGCCTGGTTACAGAGAGAAACAAGGAAAGAACAATTAGGATTACACTGACATTACCTGTAATGGAGGGACAGTGAATAATTGTAAACCACTGTTATTTTAATAGATGATTAATCTAGCTGACCATAAAGAAGAGGAAAATTAATATATTTAAATCAAGAGAAGAAATCTAGGAAATTACTATTTGGGGATAAAGACAGAGAAGAATTAAATAGCCTGTCTACATTACTGCTCCACAATGTTTAGGCACCAATTTCCAGATATACCGCCTGTGCTTTCCTCCATCCCAGAAGAGTCTTTAAATAGTTCTCAAAAACAACATAATCTATATAATATCAAATTCAAGGTTCCAAAACTGGAATAAATTTATTTTTCTCATGGAAAACAGTTTGGTTTTTTCTTTTTTAATTCTGGTATTACTTCTGGAAAATGTTGAAAGCAGAAACCTTTATATACAGAAAGTATACTGAGTGCAAAACTAATCTGTCCAAACTAGCTAAACTGTCTTTAGAAAATGCATACGATTTTTACTTCCCAACATAGACTTAACAATCTGTCTTAAGAAAAGGAAAAAGAGTCTATCTTGTATTTAACAAGTTTAAAGGATAAAGCTTCCATACCTCTTGTTCGTTCAGAACCAGTTCACCTGGAACAGGCAAAAACTGCCCCAGTACAGCTGTTACAGGGTTGTCCACATCTGAAAAGAAGACATTTACCTGAAGGCAGGAGAACTACTCAGTGTATGAAGTTTCATTTACGCAAAAATATTTTTTGAATTAAGTATACAGGCAAATTGGTATCTTTAACTTCTTTTGTTAATTAAAAAAAATTACCTGAGGCTGTCTGTCCTCTGTTAGCACTTTCTCCTACAATTTAGTTTTGAATCCAAACTTACACTACAATGAATAGTGTCAATGAAGGACTAGAAGCTTTCTCTCCAGAAATATTTTTCTCATTGCAAAAAAAACAAGAATAAAAACCTGACCACAAAAAAGTACCCATGACAGAAGAATGCACCACCAATTTGTCAGCTAGGATGTTTTTACTCTATGACATCAAGTAAATTTAAATGCAAATGCCAATGACTTAAAATATTTTGATAAAACAAGAAAAATATCAGAAACAATTAAATATATTTATAATTAGTTCTTATTTTACAAATTTCCAGAATTCTGAGACAGAGGCCTTTAGCTTATGAAAAATATTACTAAAAACTCATGGAGAAAACCATAGCTGTAAGAGTAAGTCTTTGTGTAACTCCTGGTGAAGAACTGCACGTTAAGTACATGAGCATCTTAGACTATGCAGAAAAAGGCAAACATCAGTCATAGTAAGATTACAAGATTAATCTTATACCTGTACATCTAAAGAAATAATAATAATAAAAAAGGAAGCCAAAGGACAGCTTAATTCAAAAGTTGAAGAGATCAGTCCCTAGAAACTTTCAGATATAATTTCTGGACTTAATTCTTTAACTTGCTGTGAAGATGAGTAAAACAGAAGACAGCGCAAGCAAATAAAAACTAAAAAACATATGCCAGTGCACTCTTCCTCGGCTTTTTCTTCCTAACATTACAGCAAATGAATGAGCGTTTGAATTTTGTAAAGGAACATGACCTTTAACTTGAATGTGCCTGGTTTATTCTTCTGATGGCTTCTGACAAATATAAGTAAACGGCTCCATACCTGGAGCATTTATGGAGAGATGCTCACACTCAGCACCTATTAATACTGAGAGCAAAATCTGCACTTGTATAGTGCCTAATATTGAAAGGCTTTGTTTTCGTATTGCCATCAAAATAAAATTATAATAATAAATAAATAAACCATGTTAATAATGTTTTTGAGGAAGCTATATTTAAGTAAAGAAATATTTATTTAAATTAAAACTAAACTATGCTCAAATACATTATTGCTGCTCTGATGAAAATGTGTAACTCCATCTAAACAGCATTAACTTTAGGACCTCAGAAATCTTTAGAAACTGATGGCACTTCAAGTTCACATAATTATGTAAATGAGACATTCTGAATCCCAAGACCAAAGTATACCCATAGCACTCAATGGTGCTCTTCATTTATCGAGAAACAGTGACGCTCAGTGGCAAGCTAGGGTAAATGCAAATGTATGCAGGTGCTCATGCTATATGTGCTTTATTTGGAAAGTAATCTAGATTAAAAACTTTCAATTAATTCAACATATCCATTACATCATTCTTATTACACTGAAGTGCCTAGAAATTTTTCAGTTATAAAATAAAGTAAAATAATAACTGGTGATAGCTACATTAGCTTTGTCTTATCTCCCACTGTTGCTGCTTAAGAACATAAACACATTCAGTTGCAAATTAATAATCTATGACATACTATTTGACAGAGATAATTTTAATTTTTTTGTACCTGATTGAAGATAATTATGTTGGTCATGATACTCAGGAATTAGATGAACTGGTTTTAGTTCCTGTGTGTCACAACTGTTTATACAGAGTATCTGAGTACCTCCTTCCAACTGGCAGATAAGCTGGAAGGAATGAAAAACTAATGATTAGCTTTCATCTAAGAAATCATAATTCCAAGCATATAAATATAAAGGTTTTCATAAGAATACCACCTGTCTTATAAAGCTTCATAATCACAGACTGGAATCTCTCAAACAAATGGATCATTATGCATTGTTTGCTTTTTGACCCTTAATTTATTCTTGGAAGCAGCTATTGAGATCTAACGCTGTAGCTCCTCAGCCTAGGTGATATGGATTCCTGGTCTCTCTAAATTGCTCCATGGGGTTTTGTAGAACATATTCTAGCTATTTACCAGTGTGCTGGCTTCAGATTCAGTTCCCTAACCAGAACATGCCATTGTAATTGTTCATGTTTCATTTCATTTATTTAGCTGTGATTTTAAATCAAGACTTTTCCTTCAGATAAAGTAATCTTCTTTTTTTTTTGTTGTTGTTGTTTCCAGCTGTTAAACAGAAAATAATGTTTTTATATATATACACACACACATATATATATAAAAAAGTAGTACTATAACTAGATAAAATTTAGACTGTGAGTCCGAGGAAGGGATTGCTTTATTATTCTTGATACAGCACTTACTAAGGGGACTTCTTGATGCTAGCATGGTACAAGTAAGTTAATTTTCTCTAGCATATAATTTTGCTATCAGTTACAGATTATAATTACCACAGGGTTGGAATCACTTCTGCATGAACATTTGGATTCCTCCGCTACACTGTGCAATGCTAATAACTTGCAGCCAGACTCATCAACATTTGAACTCTGAAAAATTGCTCTGTCTTGGTGGTTCTCCGTAACATTACTAACTGCCTCTCTTACCTCAGCCTGAAATAGAAAGTTTTAAATCTTAACAGGCATGCTTTAAAATCTCCTTTAAATTCCAAGCAAATACAATAAATTAAAAAATTTATCTGCATAAATCATATATTTTAAAGCAAGGCAATATAATAGTGAAAATAGATAATTTACTTGTCAATGGCACATATCTAAGAAACTATGTTTGAAAAATTCAATCATATTCAAAGAATAATTAAGTTGCAAAGAACATCTCGCCATAGGTAGGGAATGCTAATGTTAAAGACAGATTTTTCATCCTCAGCTCTGTTCCTTTATATACACCACACATGTGATAAAGGCTCAAATACTAATCAGCTGCCCAAAGGTATTTGGCAGAGTCCCACTGGGCAGTTTGTGTTCAGGTGGCCTTAGGAGAAGCCCCCTCCCTAACTGGCCTGAACTGGAACCAGAATGTGCAAGTGGCAGACAGGAGCCAACTAGACTTGAGCCAACAGGAACAGAAACAGCTGAAAAACCCAGATGCTGTTCTTCCTTCCTCCACAATGTAGCAGTGTAGGATACCTACAGAGCACCATTTTTCTGTCCCTCTATTTTGTTAGCAGATAGATAGGGCAGTGTTTGAAAGAACCTTTTACCCTCTGGCACTTAAAATAAATCCCATTTTAGACATTCAACATTCAGACAGATTCTTCCAATAATAATAAAATCTTGCATGCATACTTACTACTTCATCATAGACAGAAGCACTAGTCTGAGGTAAGCCACAGATATCACTGGAAGATTCTAGTACATAAAATAAAGCATGTTTTGTGTACAAAAAGATCAGTGTTTTATACCAAGAACTCCTTTACAGCATCAATAAAAGAGATGTTGATGTCACTACAGCATAACATTCTTGTGAAAGAAAATATAAGGAAGAAATTCTTTACAGTGAGGGCAGTGAAACCCTGGCAGAGGTTGCCCAGAGTGGTAGTGGAGGCCCCATCCCTGGGAACATTCCAGGCCAGGTTGGACGGGGCTGTGAGCAACCTGATGTGGCTAATTAGCGGTGTCCCTGCTCCCTGCAGGGGGGTTGGGCTGGGTGACCTCTAGGGGCCCCTTCCAACCCAAAACATTCTATGATTCTATGATTTAATATTCTTTTGTAACAGACTTGCTGGAAAAAACAAACCTCAGTTTGAGTCTTTTTGATGTCTTTAAAATGTTCATTGTGCCCATTTGGTAAAATTCATTTAGCTTTGGGATAAACTACCTGGTAAAATCAAATCGAGCAGTCAGTTTAACCCTGAGCCAGATTGTGAAGAGGTTATGGGCAGAACACATCAAACAACTGCTCACGAGCTTACTGTCAGCAGCAGCATCAGTGCAAACCACCTAACTTTCATAACAAGTGGTCAAACATCAAAGTGAAATAAAAACATTTTTCAACTCAATAAAAAAAAAAGTAAAAAAAAAAAAGGTACTGCAAGAAGGAATATCTTCATCACAGTCCCCTGAAGGAATGGGGAGGTGTTATGAGAGGAAGGGAGAATCAGAAATAAGACTGAACTATGTGGTTGAAGCAACATGAACATACATGAACAGCGGTCCATTCTCTTTTCAAACATTCTTAGTTATATTAACATTACCAGAAAAGGCTCATACTGCAATTTGCCAAATCCAGAAATTCATTTATTTAGCTATTTAAATACTTCCCTAAGCTTATAAGATAAAAAAAAAATAAAATCCCTCTCAATCACTCGGGGCACTTACCATTTAAGCAATTGGTCAAGTTTTGTAACTGCATAGTACTGTTCTGAAGTCCTTTAAATTGATCATAAAAAATACATTTATTCTTACCTGAAACTGGAGGTATGAATGATCTGAACACCTAAAGAAAAGAATGCTTTATTTCTAACTATTTTATGCATTAAATGATTCATTTTTAAAAGCCAAATGAATAAACAAACTGACTTAAATTGACCTTGACAACTGGAAGTTATTTACATTTTCATGACATAATTAAGCATATAAATGCTGCAGCTTACTCAGCATTACCAGATACCGTTATAAACTTTGAATATTATTTCTTTTTCTGGTCAACATATAGTTATGGTTCAGATCTAATGCATTTAGAACTACAATAGCATCATACTTAATACCTACATTTGTATTTCCAAAAATGAACCAAATGAACAGAAAATGCAACAAAGACAGAAACCAACCACTTTCTAGTTTCAAATTAGAATTGAGATTGTTCAAACCAGACAATTTGCTCTCCTGTGTGATGTGCTTCCTCTTAATATAGACAGCAGTTTAGGAGGATAAGCAAGCAGCGTAGACACAACCAATCAGCTTGCTTTATTTCAATAAAATGATTTTTAACCTGGTTAGAATTTTGTTCTAGTACCTTCAAGAAACAGGGCAGATTAAGGAAACATGCAGATTTAATGTGATAAACGGTAAGGATACTAGGAAGTGAGCTGGTCAGAAAGATCTCATTTTTAGCTCCTTGTACAGAGACTAACAAATTTTCATTATTTTCAACTTGATTTTCAAGAAAACAACTGTTATGCCTTAATCATATCTTTATTTTCTAGAGGCTTCCACCAGTCTTTTGAATCTTATTAACAGTTCAAAAGATTGAAGGTGTCAATTATTAAAAAACTACAGATAATATTGAGCATGTATGTAAACAACCTTCCAAGCCAGAGATACTTTCGAAAACCAAAACATGTGAGGTGACTGGCATGGCACACCTCAAGCATTTCAGGATGAAATGCCACTGGGAAACACACTGGGCTGGGTAGTGTCAGCAATGGTTTCTGTGGCAGGAGGTTTCCTATTTCAAGATAGCTTCCCAGAGGAAACCTCCATGCCCCACTACAAGCAGCCACAGTGCAAACTTAAAATTTGGAGACTTCTTCAGATATCCTACAGCCATAAACAAAGATGCATAAGGATCCATAAGTATTCTACATGAGCCTGCATTAAGCAGATGGATTTGGTCCTGTGAGCATCACAGAAAGTTCTATGCTGTGTACTTTTCTAGATAGTAAGTGATCCAACACAGAAAATGCGACTTCAAACTATACAGAAAAACTGCAAAATAATGGAAAACCCTTATCTCTTACAAAACTTCTTTCTCCATGGAGACTTAACAACACAGCTATGGTTTACTGCTGCACATAAGTTAGGTTTTAACTCATTCAGACTATAAATTTTAAGATGACAAGTGTGTCACCTGTGGAACTAAAGAACAAAAGTTAATATCCTATTTGTACTTTGTACAATTATCTAATACTTGCTAATGCAGATGGTAATATATAAAACCAAAGTAGGTATATTTTTGAGATGGTAAGGATTTTTTATGAGCAAAAAAACTATCCAGCCATTTAAAAATATGGCTCATAACACAGACAAAAAAGAACAGCAGTCAGAACCTTATGTTCACACTGCATGCTATTTCTGGCAATATAAAACATTTATTTCTGTATTTACTACTAAGTTTGTTCTAGTATGAAATTTATGTCATAGTTTTAAACATTATGTGGATCCCATATAAGTTTTAATGTGGCAATTCCCCACATTTAAGTCACAAATAAGCATAAGTATATAAAAATTGCTATTTCACTTAATCTTACTGGTATTCTGACATTTTGATTGACTGTTCCTTCTGGAGAGAAAATGCTTGAAGTTGGAAAACTGCAATTTTTATGCTGCATTGCTACAGAAGAAAGGAAGTGGACACCATTTGAAGGCAGATAAGGTGAATGCATATGCTCAGCTTCTTCTGGAAGATTTAATTCCTTGTATTTTTCAAGATCTTCATCATCACAGCTGTTGTTTCCATGCGGATGTACTTCAACTATTGTATTTTGATTTTCAATGGTAAGCGGATACTTGAAGTGATCTAACAAAGTCTCTCCCACATTTACAGTGCATAAATGATTCTTGACCAGACAGCAATCCTTCTTCAATGGGATTATTAATTACTGCAGTTTCCAGATTAAAGTTTTCTGAACTAACAGGACTATTTTGACTAAATATTTCAGTTACAAGTCCGCTGTCTATTACTGATCTTATATCAAGCAATATCTGATTCTTCATAGTCATGGACAGACTGTACACAGGTTCATATTTATTTTTTTCTTTGAAGATAATTAGATTTTCTATTTCAGTGTTCTCCTGAATAGTTTTCTATCTAGAAGTGAATGAAATAGTCTTAACCAAACATCATGTATATATAACACTGAAGGTTAACTCAATTAACATGTAACTGTGAAACTTAAAAACAACGCTGGAAGAGGTTGCTGGGGTTCTTAATCTAGCTTTCAGAAAATACAGGCCAACATGCCAACGCAAACAAGCTGCTTTTACCATAAAAACACATTCTTTGTAACTTTTAAACATATTAACAGCATTCAGACTTAAATCAGAATTTTACTACTTGGATTTAGTAGTTGCAATGGATGCACTCAACCTCTTAACCAAACTAGCAGTAGTTTGGTACAGGCTCCAAAGGAGGTAAAAAGCCTGAGCCATGGCCAGGCCAAGCACTCCTCTGGTTCTGACCTGTTCTCTGAGAATCCGCAAAGGAGCAGAGTGGCGCAGAACGCATTGATGCCCATGAGCTTGGAACACCGATCATGAGATTGGGACATGAACGGTGGGTGGCTTTTCCCAGACTCATTTATCAAGGAACAAAGAAAGTTGTGGGTACAAGGAGCCTCATGCATACCTTTCCTATTGTATGTAATTTGACTACAAGCCAACCATATTTATCCTATAAATATGACAGCCTAAGTGAGCTGCCTTTGAGCTCTTCCTGCTAGGCAGTGTGGCTGTATGGCAGTAATCTCCCTTTGAGCCTGGACACCTCTCAAGGTTTCTCCTTGAGGCAGAGACATTTTACCAATGGCAGATCTTGGTAAGTGACCGATACTGCATATAACCTTGTAGTATGGTAACACCTCAGTAATTTTGATTGCATGCTGAATTGATAAATTTTGCATATATAGACATAGACCATTGTCCAAGTCCGATACTAAGATGGGACATAGCCACACCTAAGCTCCATCAGGAGTTTAGAAAGCAAGGGTGTCTACTCTGAACCTCATGACTCAACGGGAAAGTCCTCCTTATCCATTTGCACTCCTGGTCTCTCTGTGAATCATTCTAACTTGAGTGTTAACTCGATTTTCCTTTGTATGTTTCTTTCACGCAGTAATTAATAAAGCCAACCTTGCCATTGAACTTTGTTGAGTTGCACTTTTACATTATAT
Organism: Gorsachius magnificus; assembly: GCA_034008185.1. Lineage (NCBI taxonomy): Eukaryota > Metazoa > Chordata > Aves > Pelecaniformes > Ardeidae > Gorsachius > Gorsachius magnificus. Next base: position 2,439,057 of record CM067086.1, on the reverse strand, counting down.
TAAAACCACTTTTGCTAATACCTTTGATGGTGATTCCTCAAGCTAATGGGATTCCTTCCCTCCTAAATCACTAATTTTGTGACAAATTGGCATAGTCAGCAGGATCCTAAATCACAATTCACAACAGTAGTAAAAAAAAAATAAAATTTTACATAGTGCACTTAGCTATAATGACATCGTTTAAAGTTTGTGTCAGTAAGTAGCACATTGAGACCAAACTTTACCAGTACTCTCCGTGTCACTATTGGCAGTTACAGGCAATGCAAGCCAAAGCATCTCCACCCAGAGTACCACAAGGCCACCATTAGAAAGACATAGGCCAAGAGCCACCCGCACCACTATGTCTGGATTTAGATTAAGGCATTATGGGGCGTCATGCTACCCATCTTCCCCTGACCGGACCGGGATGCGGCAGCCCTCTGAAGGTCCAAGCCTCTAACCCACACCCATCAACACTACCAGCCCCGGGGGGGGGGAAGGGACTTCACCTTCCCCCACCGCCGCCGCCGCCCGCCCTTCAGCGACGCGGGGAGCGCCGACCGTTAACGGCGGCTGCGCATGCGCCAGAGCGGCCGTTCCAGCCTGCCCCCCCCCCCTCCCCCCCGCGCGGCCCGGTCTCGCGCTCCGCGGAGGCAGCAGCGAGCGCGCGTGCAGCCCGCGAATGGGGGGGTATGGGGGGGGGGAAGGGGGGGGATTTTTTTGTTTGTTTTGTATTTAAAGTATAATTTCCCTTGGAAAAAAATTGCCCTTGGAATTTAGCACGCACTACAAGGAGTCAAAGGTTAACCAGGCCCCCGGTGCAGAGTAAGAGGTTGTATCTGTTATCATCCATGGAGAAGCGTGCTGCTCAGCACCCGTAAGGCCACACCTGAGGCGCTGTGTCCAGTTCTGGGCTCCCCCGTACATGGACACAGTGGTAAGGGTCTAACCAAGGGCCATGAAGATGATGAAGGGAGTGGAGCATCTGTCCTGTGAGGAAAGGCAGAGAGCGCTGGGACTGTTTAGCCCAGAGATGCAAAGTGGAAGGGAGAGTGCAAAGAAGATGGAGCCAGGCTCTTTTTCATGGTGCCCAGTGACAGGGCATGAGGCATTGGGCACAAACTGCAACACAGGACTTTCCCTCTGAACATCATAGAATCACTTTGGTTGGAAAAGACCTTTGAGATCATCAAGTCCAACCTTTAACCAAACCCTGCCATCCCACCACTAAACCATGTCTCTAAGCACCTCATCTGCCCTTCTTTTAAATACCTCCAGGGATGGGGACTTGACCACCTCCCTGGGCAGCCCATTCCAGAGCCTGACAGCCCTTTCCGTGAAGAAGTTTTTCCTAATGTCTAGCCTAAACCTGCCCTGAAACACTTTTTCACTCTGTAGGTGACCTGGCACAGGTTGCCCAGGGAGGTTGTAGACTCTCCAACCCTGGAGATACTCAAAAAGCCATCTGGACATGGTCCTGGGCAACCATCGGGTTGGACCAGACAACCTCCAAAAGTCCCAACCTCAAACATTCCATGATTCTGTGAAATAGCTGGCTTCCAGTTTCTGCTCTTAGAGCCCTTTCTGCAACTCCCTATGTAAGCCTTGGAATTGTAATGCCACTGCCATAGAGATTACCGAGTTTAGAAAACACTCCAAACCTAGCAGGCCTATGACCATTTAAGATAAAAAATTGTTTCCTTGAAAACAGAAATCAAAGCTGAGCTTTTAATTTTATATATTGATATCTTCATTTTTAGGAAATTTTCTGTATTAAAAGAAAAACACAGCAACTAAAACCACCCAAAACAATTTCAGGCTACCTTTCATCCATAAAGTGCCATACAATTAGTCCAAGAAGAAGCTGTAAAATCAATTTTTCCTTACGCTTCTGGTTACAAACTTCCACCCCACCAGCCCCAGGTCCGCAGCCATGAATGTTAAGAGAAAAATAAGAACAAAATAAAGAAAGCCCACACTTCGTCCTCCCCTCTCAAAGGTTTCACCTATGGTTTTTATTCTAGTACTTTCCAACAGGAGTTCATTAATCGTAGCCAGAGCTGATTAATCCAATGCATCATATTCAACTATAGCAACATTTTCTGAATACAAGATGAATCTTTAACACTTGCCACCCTTAAAAACAGGCAACAGGAAGAGGGGGGGGGGGAAAAACCAAAATAAATCAGTATTTTCTGTGCCTAGAAAGTTTCCGTACACCATTTCTGTTCAGACTGAACACAGCAGTTTACAACTTCAGTATCCACAGCCTTGGTGAGAGGCATTTGAAATACAACCAGGAACTAACAGTATGTAAGAAATTAAGTGTGAAATTGAAATCACTGTATTCTTTCATGTAGCGAAGGCTGCAACATCCAGAAAAGCAGCAAGCTAAGTGACTGTGAAAATGGTTTATCACACAAAAGTATTTGCTGGGTTTTGTGGGAGTTTTTCTGTTGTTGTTTGGTGGTGGTGTGGTGGTTTTTTTTTTTTATTAAACAGCAATTCAAAAAACAGTATGTGAACCTTTAAAGGCTTAAAAAAAAAAATCCTCTTTAACTGTCTCAAAGTAGTTCCCAGTTTTAATGCAATTTCAAAGGAGTTTTCAGGTACTGGGAATCTTCAGATAAAGCAAATAACATTTTAAAAATGTTAACTTTCTGTGCCTGAATTAGTTCTCCACTGCCTTACCATTCATATTCTATGGATTATTCACTGTAAAGATCAAACCAGTGCTATCTACTAGCTTGTAGACAGACAGCTTCACAGAAACATTCCAGCAGTTACTTGGATCTCATGAAAAAAGCTCATCTAAAGTAAGACCTATATTATTTCTTCTGTCTACTGAACCTGAAAAAGAGAAATTGTTCATTAACATATTCCCTAATAACCAGAAAGACATGTTTAAATCACTGCTAAAATAAACTGAATAGTCTGCTACTACCATTCCTAACTGGATTTAATAGCAAACATTTCACAAGTCCAGAAATGGAAGCAAGGGAGCTGGGAAGAAGATACAAAAGATATTAAACATTGTACTAAGTAGTGGCAATTGTGAAATTTTATTTTATTTTTTGAAGTCACAGAAGAGGGTAGAAAACAGAAACAAAGTATTGGATGTAAATAACCAACCATAGATGTAGAATAATTGAACAAGATAAAAAAATAGCTTAAATTAACATATGTTATACAAGAAAACAATTGGCTGAATTAGAACCATGATTTTCAAGGTCAGGCACACACTTCCTTAGTCCCTCAAAAAACCCAGACCTTAAAAGAATATTTATTTTAGAATGGTGTTAATGCTGGACAATGGTAGCCTCTAAATGCACTTAATACTCTCCTAATTTCTGGCATGAAATACCCAAAATAAGAAATTTGGAAAATGCACATTCAAGGCATTCCACCAATTCCATACTGCTATTTAATAAACAGGTCAATTTATTATCATCCAACCTGACTTTTACCACCTACTGAACCGTAACTTTGAGCTCAAGTCACTAATTGAGAATAAGTGTCGCTAATTGAGCATAAGTAATTAAAGGTTTTAGTGACAAATTAATAGTTTTTCTGGAATACGAACATTTTACTTTATAATGAAGTACACTGTACTAGAAGGTTCATTCAAATCTAGATCCTATCAGTTACATTCCTATGGCTTCTGAGCAAAAAAGCAAGCAGTTTTACTGTATGTACACAATATTGAACTGCAAGATTTAAATTAATTATTTATTAATAACCTACATTCACTGTGGATTTCTAAGATTTACATCCAAAAAGCATATTTTATTTACATGCTGTTGACATTTTAAAGAAAATGAAATAAAATCTTATCTGTTTAGGAATTATGGTCTACCCCAAATTAAAAAAAAAAAAAGATACATTTAACACCACAAAAATGTTTAAAACATTTACAATAAAAAACAGCTTTCTGTGCCAATTATACTTAATCGCTAAGAATGTAAAATTGCATTGATAACTGCACTAACTACAATTAGACTGGAAACATTTAAAACCTGAGAGTCAAATCTAAACCTGTTTTTTATTAAAGAAAATCCTACAAGTTAATATGCCCTAATATTAATTTAAGCACAGATTGGTCAGTGGTCAATAAAAAAAAAAAAAAACAAAAACAAAAAACAAAACCCAAACTAGACAGTGCATTATTTCTGCAGGTCCAAAAGAATAAATCACTATAAAATTGTTGCAGTATTTTGATAAATGCCAGGCCTGCCAGACGCATTAAGGCTTATTTCAGTGTCCTTTCCCACACACCGTACCTAATCAAATGTCTTTGGCCAATTCCTGTGAGGGTTCCTACATTTATGTAAGCATGCTTAAGTATGCATCTGGGATCTCTGAGGTTTCCCACCTCAAACATACATATACAGGTGTTTTAATAGCTAGATCAGAGTGAAAAAAACAAAACAAATAAAACCGAACAAAACCATGAAGAGGCATAGAAAGTTAGAAATACTGGCCAGAAAACATTCAAAGTCTAATGAGAAGTTTTATATCAACCCCAAAAGCCTTTTAAAATCAGCACAGCTCTGGAGCAGCATTCCCTGTATTACTAAACACCATGTACCTGACTTTAAAATAAAAAAGTTGCATTAACAGGTACAATTGACTGCACTGCAGGATGTAAAAAGTAAACCACACCTATAAAGCCTGGGGAAGAGAAGCATGGCACACAAAGTTACTCCATTTTGTAGTAGCCATTTTATTTCTGCGCTTGGTAACGTTTCGCTCCTTTTTGAGTGAAATACCTTTCCCCTCCCTCCTTGTATCCATCAGAAACTGTGCTTGACCAAGAGCACCTCCCAGGAGGGGTTTGAGAAGGCCAGGATTTTCCCCATTCTGGAGCTATTTTCCACAGCCTTAATAGTTTGCCCTTCTCACGCAGATGGTTGGCAATGTGTAGTGGTGGTCCTTCTAGGCTGAAAGCAGGCAAACTGCAATTGATCTGCCTTTACAAGCAGCCTTGCTTTGTAGACTAGCTTGCATTAAACTAACAGTTTGCATTTAACTAAATTGACACTCCCTGGGGCCCAGGAACTCTTGTCTCAAATGACCACCAATACCATTCACCAAAATAAACACATGAGTTTCTGTGGCTCTGAAACAAAGTTACTCCTGCATTTCATAGGGACTGATCTTTGCCATTTAAGATGGGAGCATGTCATTAGAGCTTTAAACCTAACTGCACATTACGGCAATATATTCAAGTCTACTTATGCCACATCAACCTAATTTATAATTTGAAAACTAGATCTGCATTACTACTACCTTCACCACTTAGACAATGTAAAACCAACTCCCAGCATAAGCTTTTTTCCTGGGTTTAGGATCTTTCTTTTTCTAAGGCACTCTCATGAACAAGCACACAGGTCCATTTTTTTTATACAGGAATAAAATAACAATGTGGCAAACATGCTTGCAAGTAATAAGAAATATGTAATACCTGCTAATTAGGTGACACATTTTATGACCCAATGTAGTAAAACCCACTGTGGGTTTTTTTTCCCCCCAAAAAACAAAGAAGGTAAATGGCCACAAGTCTTGTCATTCATTGACCTAAAGCAGCAGATACATTGAAGAACAGTCTGCTATTAATACATAGCAAATCAAACTTTTCCTAGTATTTAAGACAGCATGTTTTATCACTTGGATTCTGGAATACAAGTAGACTATTTTTAAATAAAAAAAAAGAGCAAGTGTATAGAAATTAAGAGAAAACTGCACGAGTTAGAATATACATGACTTCATGCAATGATACTATACTTCATCCCTAGAAACATACAAGATTTCAAAAGTCATCCTTTGTGGAAATAAACTCTTCCAAACTACTGAAAAAATAATGAAATATTTGATACACCCCTAAGTTTTCATAGGTGATCAAGACAACGTTGACTCAGTTTCTTCACCGGCTACTGTTTGACAAACCTTGCTCTCATTCACTGTTCAGAAGAGTTCTCATCCCAACAACAGGAGATTGCTTGGCATCAGTAAGGCAAATCACTTGGTACAGTTTTTACTAAGGTTAAATAAACCCATGATGTCAACCATTGCTTTTTGGATGTTTTTTCCAAAACGATGAGAATCCTTAAAAACAAACAAACAAAAAACAAAACCAAATACTTGTACTGTCAATCAACAGTTATCTTTTAGGCAAAAGAAGGAACCTTTTAACATTTTGTAATTTTGGAGCTTATGGAATTAAGTCATGTATTTTCCCATAAAATGGGGATTTTAAACCACAATTTTTTTTAATTTTATACGAATTATTCCAGTTTGTGCTATTACGAATGAGTTCTTCATTATGCATTTACTTTCCTACAGACAGAACTGACATCTCCTTTTGAAATCAGATACATCAAGGCCACGCATGTGAAACGCTGCCTTTTCTGTATGGACCTTTGACTTGACTACTAAGTAAAAAAATACAGGGAAATTTAAAGTACAAGCTAACAGGCACCTGAAGAACAATTTGAACTATGAAAAAAACAAAGTTCGATTTCCTAATCTTTAATGATTAACCAAAGGCAGCCAGATCTCTCAGACAAGTTAAGGTCAAAAGAGAAAAACTAGTTCAGCTATGTAATCCTGAACAAACTCAGCATGTTTATTAAAGTCATAAAAATCTAAAGCTGAATTGAAGCTCACTCAAAGCAGGCCTCTGCAACAACATGACATCTACTACATAATAATGGGGGTTATTCTAATAAATTTTTGATTATATATGTTTCTCAAGCATGGATTATAACTTACGGGCCAGCTTTTAGTATTATTTAAACCAAGATGATTTAAAGAATAGGGAGCATACATTTTACTGTCTTTATGACTGCAGCCAGAGACAAATCAAAGCAAAACTGTAACAACAAAAACGAGGAGACACCCATCTTACTGTTTCTGGGACAGATAAGAGTAATTTTACATGAGATCCAAGGGAACTGCACATGTGTAAAGATGACCTTGGGCCACGTGCTTTCTTTATGCTTGAAAGTATAAGTGAAATAGAATATGGTTTGCTTGATTCATAATATTTATAGAAGTGAAAAAAAACCCCACAAAACAGCATTTGTTGAGAAAGAAAAAACACATTATAACTGTATGTTGCAAGTCCTACTAAATTTTTGTAGACAATAATTAGAACAGTTTTATAAGCAGATAGCGGAACAGACTTATTAAACCATAGGGAAAGGACTGAGCCTTACCGTCTCAGGACAAGATATTTTGCTGGACACATGGAAATGGATGGAATTTTCATCCAAGATAATGTAAGAAACACCGTAACCATCATCAGCCACCTAGGGGAAGAAAGAAGAGAAAAACAGGTTCTAAACTCTTTCCTTCCATTCCTAAATTATCATATACGTAGTTACACAATTCTTACAGTGCAGTTTTTAAAATCAGTTGCAATTTCTCCTCAAGCAGAAATTAAGCTTCCACATTTAATGCATCATTTCTGAAGACTGATTCTGCTTAAGGAAACAGTTCCGGTCTCATCTGAAGTGCATAGAATTAAAATTTTCTGAAGATATGTCTGTAAAATATCCCAGCTTTCGTATTTTGAAATAGAATACTTGTTTAAAAGACCTCCTCCTATCAAGGTGTGGTCCTAAGCAGCTATACAGCTTCAGTGCTTAAGAAGAAAGGAATAAAATAGCTCAGTTGTATACATAAACAATCTATTTCATGGGATCATTCTGCAGATGTAAACAAACACAGTATATAAATACGGAGTATACAAGCCTTGTATTATGAAAATATGCCCAAAGGCAAAGTCATCCAACTCTACAGCAAAGATATGATTCTGAACACCAGTATCATGAGCAGAGCTCTGGTCCGATTTCAACATTAGCAGCATTAACTCTCCCAAGTTTCAGTCTCATGTATTTAAAGTATGCGTAATAAACACAGACTATCCTGCTGCCACCCTCCTTCCTCTCTTTCCTAACTCAAAGGATTGCAACCTTCAAGCTCTTTGCTGACACTGCTGCTAAGCAGTCTGATTACCTTCTCTCCATTAGTGCCACAGGGCTACATTCTACAGAACACTTACAAAACACCCCAAAGCCAACAAACAGCACACATACATGGAAAGCCTGATGTACTGAATCTCTGGGCTACTTCAGCAAACCAAAGCACAGTTTTTGTAAGGATACAAGAAATGATGAAGGGAAATGTAAGCAGCGTTCTTTGGAAAGGCAGACAACTGAAGGAAGGAAATTAAAGGAATGAATAAACAGTAAGAAGGGAGCAGTTAATGTAGCATTAGCAACAACAAAAGGAAAAAAAACGTTATAAATTTCTACAGCCAAAATCCTATTTTATTGCCAGACCACACCTTTTTGGTGATTCTAAATACTGACTTTATAATCTGCTGGAGCAAGCCAGTTTCTCATGAAGGAGCAACATTGCAATAGCTAGGCTTCCTTGATACTGCAGTTTAAACTCATTCCTTCTTCAAGAACTACTGAAAGCTGTATCAGAAACATGAACTATTATTATTATTAATAATAATACACAAAAAACTTCCAGCTTGACAAACCAGCCAAAATACACTGTACCTCTCATTCAAATTTCTGTATAGCAAAGAGCAGTCCTGTGATCCCTCTCATTGTTCTTTCAACAGAAATGCTTTTTGAAAACAGATTCATCTAGTCTATAGACCCATAAAGTCTGCTTAACAGCTCTTGTTAACAACAATCTGATCATCAGTGGCCACGTACAACACCCAGAAAAATACCACAGGCAAGTCCAAAGCCTGTAAAATCTCTAACAGTTTTTAGAGTTTCCTGAAAGTCTACAGAAGCTGTGGAATGTTTTATTCTTGACTTAACCACTATTCACACTTACGAGGGCAAGCAGAACAATGCGAGTAGCTTAATTTGGAGGAAAGCATGAACACATTTTTTAATTAATCAGGAAATATAAACAACAAGTCAATACTTCTAGAAATCCCAATCTTAAAATCTACTTTAAGTAATAAGGCATTTGTCAGTGTAATAATAGCCTGATGTACAGAAGCTCTGGGCACAGATAATGTGATAAAAGCCCCAGTTTATTAGATCTCTCTGCCATGGAGCCTTGTACCACATTTGATAACTGTGTATTTCCTTAAGAATAATCCATTCTTGTAGCAGGATCTGAGAAAAAGGTGATGCAGACTTTTCTGAGCACATCCACATCATGTGAAAGCATTAGACATACGCATTTAAAAGCATGTGTTGCACCTTTGATATGGAATATTAAGGTATTACAGATCTGAAATCTTTAAACTGGCATATTCAAAATAAAACTTTTTTAAAGGGGTACTTGTATTTAGCAAACATACCGGTCCAAATCCTCCACCACAGGATAACATCTCAGGGTTTTTCTTTAAATCAATGTGTTGCTGTGGCGTCTGACCCTTACACCTCAGTAACTGACAAAACCTTTTTGATATGAAAGAATGACACAAGTGTAACACACTGTTTAAGAATAATTTAAAAACTAATCAAGATAAGTTAGAAAGCACTCATTAAAGCAATATTTAGGATAACTCCAGTTCCCATTTCAATGTAATGAACAATTAAGGTTAAAAGAAAAGAAACTATCCTGATACGCAAACCATTAACATATGAGGTCGTGATGTCAATTCCTCAAAGAGAATATAAATTCTTTCAATAGAAATGCTATTTCAAAACAGATTAATCTGGCCTGGTAAATTCTGCATAACAGGTCTTGTTAACAGCAAGATCATCAATGGCCATATTCAAATCCCTGTAAGATACTACAGCAAATCAGAAGCTTGTAAAAACTCTAACAATACACTCGCATCTTAAAAGTCTACAGAAGCTGTAGAAAGTTGTTTTATTCTTGACTTAGCCACTACTCACATTTACAAGGGCAAGCAGACAAATGCGAGTAGTTTAATTTGGAGGCAAGCTGGAACACATTTTTTATTAATCAGAAAACATGAACAAGTGCAATATAATTACTTTTATAAAACCCAGCCTTAAAATCTAGTTTAAGTAATAAAGCTTTATCATGGTAATAAACAGCGACATTAATGTTGTAGATTAAAAATAAATAAAACACAATATACAGCTCCCTTAACTCACAGTAACTTAAAAGAAAGTGAATTTTGTCACAGTTTGAGAAGAATATTCTTGAGAGAAAACACACAGCCTTTGTTATGCTGCCTTGAAAATATGTAAAAACCACAAGCAACCAGTATTTTTTCTAATACTGACTATATCTTTCTTGCACTCCTTAATTACATGTTTTATTCTACAAAGCTCACAGAAAGCATTATTATAGGTCTATTAATAAGCGTATACACAAAGCAGAATTAAACTAACTTGTAATCTACCAGCAATGCTAGCTACACTCTTACCCTTTTTCATAGGAAAACCAGAGTTCTACCAGCATGTAAGCAGGTACCACACAACACTAAGTAAACAAAGCATTACTCACTCTAATTAATAGTTATCAATAAAAGTCACTTACTTCCTTAAGGAAAGGAGAATCTACAGCAAGGTACTTTGACACAACATAAAGGCAGAACAGATGGCGGTCAATGCCAGCACCAGTCATGGCGAGACGATACAAGTGCTGATGTTTGGCAGCAGCAAGCCGAAAGAACTTAAGCTTATTTTCATTCTAACAATGAAAAAAAGATGAAGGGGGGGGAAAAAAAAAAAAAAAAAAAAATCAGTTAAGTGAACTGTGCTGAGGATGGAGGTGCAGAAACTAAGCTGCAGCAATGGCTCTCAAGCCTAGAGCACTTAAGGGTCAAGTACAAGACAATGCACACAACTAAAACAGAACACTAGTATCCTCTGCCTTTTCAACCTCATGCATTCAGTTTCAAGTATTAGAAAGTATTACCTGCTGTAAACAGTGCATAAAGAAAACAAATTTGCATTTTAAGTTTGATTCTGGGGTTAGATCACACATGATTACAACTAAAGTTTACTACATTAATGCGTATTTAGTTCCTAGAGACACTGGTCTTAAAAAGTTACAGAAGAGCAAATCTCAACATGACTTAAGAAAAGCTGGAACCGCAACAGGCATTTTAGAAGGCAAACTGACAACACTGGAGGTATTGGGGGTCAATGAATGTTCATCATTTCTTAAAAAGCCTTGTCTTAAGAGCTCAGAAGCAGGCAATTCCAAACTGTCAGAAGTCAAGCAAGCAGGGCAGAAGGCCTGCTGTCTGAGCAGGGATCTTCTTCTAGAACTTAGGTGGAAAAGGAAAGTGTATGGACATTGGAAGCAAGGACAGGCAACACAGGAGGACTACAGAGATGCTGTTTGCCACTGCAGGGAGAAAATTCATGTGGCCAAAGCTTGACTAGAGTTCAAGCCGGCCAGCACCGTGAAGGGTAACAAAAAGGGCTTTTTAAAATACGTTAACAGCAAAAGGAGGAGGATCAGAGATGATGGCATCCATTACTTTATGAGGTCGGTCACCTCACAAGTAAGGACGTGGACAAAGCAGAGATGTTTAATGCTGCCTTCCCCTCTGACTTCAACACCAATGAATGGCCCTGGGACCTCTGGAGCCCTGTGTTGGAAGACCGTGACTGGGGGATGATAAACTCCCAGCTGACGTTGAACTTGTTTGAGACTTGCTGCTCCAGCTGGAGGCACATAAGTCTACGGGGCCCAGTGGGATTCATCCCAGGGTACTAAAAGAGCTGGCTGATGCCATTGCGGGACCTCTCTACGTTGTTTTTCAATGGTCTTGGGAATCTGCAGAGGTCCCAGTCAACTGGAAGCTGGCAAATGTTGTCCCAATTTTCAAGAAGCGTAAGAAGGAAGACCCTGGTAATTACGGGCCTGTCAGTCTCAATTCAGTGCCAGGTAAAAATCATGGAGAACGCTATTCTGGGAATTACTGAAAAACAGTTGAGAGACAATGCAGTCATTGGTCACAAGGAACACGGGTTCGTGAGAGGAATGTCCTGTTTGACTAACTTCATTTCCTTTTATGACAAGGTCACCCATCTAGTCGACCAAGGGAAGCCAGTGGATGTAGGGTTTTATGGATTTTAGCAAAGCTTTTGGAAACTGTCTCTCACAGTATCCTTCTGGACAAAATGTCCAGCATACAGCTAGGCAAGTCCATAATATGTTTGGTGAACAACTGGCTGACAGGTCAGGCTCAAAAAATTATAAGAAATGAGGTTCCATCAGGCTGGCAGTGATTCAGCAGTTGGGGCTCCCCAGGGCTCAATTTTAGGGTCAGTGTTCTTTAATGTTTTTATAAAGGATCTGGATGCAGGAGTCGAATGTGCATTAAGTAAGTTTGCTGGTGATACTAAATTAGGAGGAGCTGTGGACTCCCTCAAGGGTAGACAGGCCTTACAGAGAGATCTGGATAGACTAGAGAGCTGGACAGTCACCAACCATATGAAATTTAACAAGAGCAAGTGCTGGATTCCGCACCTGGGATGGGGTAATCCCGGTTATAAGTACAAACTGGGGGACGAGAGGCTGGAGAGCAGCCCTGTAGAGGGCAAGACTTACGCAGAGTGGCTGAGGCCACTTGGTTTGTTCAGCTTAGCAACGAGAAGGCTGAGGGGTGACCTCATTGCGGTCTAGAGCTTCCTCAAGAGGGGCAGTGGAGGGGAAAGTGCTGATCTCCTCTCTCTTGGTAACCAACAACAGGACATGAGGCAATGGAATAAAGCAGAGTCAGAGGAAGCTCAGATTGGACATTGGGAAAAGGTTCTTTGCCAAGAGGGTGGTTGATCCCTGGAAGAGGCTCCCCAGAGGAGTGGTCAGGGCACCGAACCTGTCGGAGTTCAAGGAGCATCTGGATGTTACTCTTAGCCATACAGGTTAGTTTTAGGTAGCCCTGTGAGGAGCAGGGAGTTAGACTCAATTATCCTTATGGGTCCCTTCCAACTTTTACTTATTTGGGGCACAGTGAGGAGCCTATTTGCCTTCAGCATGAGAAAATAATAAATCACTTTTTGTCATTCTAATCATGCCTACCAGTGGCATTCAGGACTAAAGCTTTGTGGATAGTCCATGAAGGATACAGATGCTCAGGAAAAATTCTAAGAAAAAACCCAGAGAAAAGTAGAAGCAAGCAGTAAAGGCAGACAACTCTTAAAAATAGTATATAAATGTAGTATATAATATAATCTTCATAATACTTAAAAACTAAAAATTGCATTATGAAGGCAGGGTTCCTCTGCTGTGTGGCTGATCATTCCAAATGAAGGGCAGTAAATAAGTCAGGAAATCTGAAAAGAATCATGTTTGTATTAGCCATTATGATCTTGCCATATATGGGGCTACATTATTCCTTTAACAAAAATGCAGATGTTAACTGCAGAGATGTAATAGCAGTTAATTCTGACATTAGTACTATGTTAAAATGACTTTCTATACACAGAGTAGTTGTACAGTAGCTGTGCCATACAGTTGCGTACGACATGTTGACGTGGCCGGATTTCCAGACTTGCATTGGTCTAATCACAGCTTCTAGCATAGCGTATTGAGAAATCATGGGTGATTTTACCTACATAGGCCTTCTAGAAAGAGGAGGGAGAAAAAAGCATCTATTTTCTTGCAGTAACAATTATTCATGGAATCATGGGGCTAAAAAGAACCTTGACTGTTCATCTGCTTAGACTTCTCTGCCCTAAGACCCAATCAACTAAAACTCTTTTCTGAAGGACCATTATGTAACTTACTTTTAAAGATTTTTGAAGTGAAAAAACAACCTCCCCAAGTAATCTGTTTCAGGCTTCTGACTATTTCCCTCCTTACTCATAATCCTTACTAGCAGAAAATGTTTCCCTAATGTGTTACTTCCTGAAATTTAAGTCCATTACTTCTTGGGACAGAGAACAGATTGCTCCCATCATCTCTGCATCAGCCTTTTTATCCTCTGAAGCACAGCCTGGCTCCCTACCTCTCCCACAGTGTTCTCTCTCTAGGCTAGGCAAGAATACTTAAGTTCAAACTCTCCTCACAGATCCTCTTCAGAGGCTTCTAACCATCCTTCTTGCTCTCCTTTAGACTCTCTCCAATCCATCCATACCTTAAGTGTGGTGTCCAAAACTGAACACACCACCCCAGCTAATGCTGTACTAGAAAAAAAGTGCAGAGACAAACTACTAAAAATAAAGGGCAAGACTAAAGTGAGCACTGCTATGTAAGTGTTCAGTTACTGATTATTATAGTCCTAGATCTTTTTCATTAGAACTTCTACCCATGCAGCTGTTACTCAGGCCTGGATACAATACCTTGAGTACATTCCTATTTAACAAAACCCTCTTTTTTGGGTCAAATTTGTATTGACTTTGAAGAAATTGAAATCCTCTTCAGCCTAGCAAAACCTGCAAGTGTAATGATTTATTTCATCAACTGTATCTGTGAAAATGATGACTAGCAGTGGATTAAAGAACAGGCAGCCCTCAAGACAACTGTCCTCCACCCTTCCATTTTGGCAGCAAATATTTTAACCAGTTTTGTCCAGGTTTTCCAAATCAAGAAGTTTTCCCCTAGACCATGCTTCATTTGTTTGCTAAGCAGAACATCACAAGAAAGATTAAAAAGCCCACTGAAATCAACATATAAGAGCAACTACTTATTTCCTGTGAATAATACTTGCTTCCCCATCAGAAAGGAAAGCCCAATCAGTATGATATTACTTGTTTTACAAATCCATGTTTGAGTTTTACAAGTCACACAAATTTTCACAAGTCATCTCAGTTTTCAAGAGTTCAGAAGCTGTAAGAAATGGCATATTCAGCCAAGTAACTGCCATTCTCTTTTGGAATAGCCTTGAGTTTCTGCCATATTAACAGAAAATTTAGACAATTACCTTATGCTGCACTTCCTTCCTAAAAAACAAAGGCGTCACTCTAAGTGTTTAAAGACTATTTGGGAACTTATACGGATATCTAGTGATAATTCATGTGCCTTATGGATTGTATAAGGCAACAGCACCGTGAACTTACAGTTTCAGTTGGGTCTTCCATGGTTTGAACAAAATTACATGATTCAACAGTACACGAACGAACAGTTTCGGTCCTCCCTTCTCGGAACAAGCGTGTCATAGAGGCTTCATATGTTAAAGAAAATTTTCCCATGTCCTTGAAAAGGGAGAAATAAGAACTTACAGGTTTAGCCAGACTTAGCCACTCTTTCTTAATCAACAGTTCAAGGTAAGCACACAAGATATGAATCACTCCACAAGTTAAACTCAACATTAAGTTTTTAGTAGCCCACCGTTAGCAGTCTTACCTAAAGATAATAAAGGCAAAAATAAGATTAGTAGCAGGATTTGATAAATGCTAATAGAACAACCAAACTAGCAAGGACTACCCCTCTGCATTTTTTATTCAGTCTTCTTCAGTTTATAATAGAAGCTGATTTACAGGCTATCAAAAACCTGTTCGAAAGTTCAGTGGCTTCCTAATTAACAGTGGTAAGTAATCGAGAAAACTGCAACATCCTTAAAACCATGTACAGTTACAAGCTTGATAGCATGGAGATGCATGCCAGTGTGGGGATTTTCAAGAATGTGAGAACTGAAAACAGTCTGCAAAATCCAGAAGGTGTAGCTTCCATACTTCCTATAGATGTGCACAATCTACAGATTAAAAGTTGCCAAATGATAGAAGCTTATCTAACACAGTTAGCAACTCTACCTGTCTAAAATACACATCAGAACAGATCATTAAAGTCTTTTCAGTTTTAGATTAAGAGGATGGGTGTTCTAAATAAAAGAGGTGGGTAGGTAATCAAACTATTTGCCATGTAGCTACCCTAAGCAATAGTAAGAAAGACTGTAAGTGGTGATAGCAGCTAGGAAATCTGGATGCTTTAAAAAAATTCATTTGGAATTACTTTAACCAAAAAGAAAAAGAGTAGAACAGTATCTCAACAGTGACAACTAGAATGCAAAATGAAAAACATGCGTGTTGCTACACTGGTGTTTTCTGAAAGCACATTATAGAAAAGGTGAACTAGCAGAAGAAAATACAGGCAGGCATTTCTGTTAATCCTGTTAGGGAGTGTCCATACCTCCTGAATTAAGGGTGACTCCAAACTAGAAGGTGAGTATAACCTTGCTTCGAGTATAACCACAGCTACTAGAAGTTTCATATCTACTTCTTTCAAGTCCAAAATGCCTAGGTATAGACCAACTAAGCAGAAGAGAAAAATCTGCACGAGTGTCAATACGCCAACCTTTGGATGCTTAATTTCTAGCTAGTAATCTGTCTAGGGTTTGTACCAATTTCCATCAAATGCCCTTAATAAGCTTGCACAAGCAGCGCAAGATTACTCTAAAGTACATTGCAGTGACATGTTTTAATCAAGAACATGCTATACCCAATTTAATGTGATTCTATATGCCAGAAACAGTCTGTTCTTCTTACCCGATAGTGAGCAAGCTGCAGGGCAAGCTGCACGAAGGCATCAGGGCTGGTTTTAGCTTTCTTTATTAGTCCCTTCCCAAAAGCACCAAAGAAAAATGAATGGAAGTCCACATCATCTGCCAGAGCTACAGCAGTGCTCAGAGACCTCTCAATCACTTCTTGACACTAAAATAAATGAATAAATAAATAAATGCAGATATGTGTATATGCACGCATTCAATGGCATTTGAGAGAACCATTGAAAAAGTGCAAGTATTTTTAATTTATAAGAACTGCTGCCTTTATGCACGCCAGAAATACTGTTATCTAAATAATCTCCCTTTAGAGAAAGACAAGAAGCAATCTTTGCCAGAAAGTTAAAATTCCAAAAGCTAATAAAAAGTAAGTTTTAAGCCAATACACATCTGGAGTCCAAAAATTACACTTCAAAAAAAACACCAGCATTAAGACTGTTCAGATCACTAGAACATAAAAGAATGACCTACAGAGATAAAATGGCAATAGTTGTGTGGCTTCTAATCTGACATACATGCTTAATTAAACATATCACCAACCATTTCCTTTTTATTCAAAATCCAAATAGATTATGGCAGTTTGCCTTGAACTCAGGCAATAAAAAAAAAAAAAACACAAACCAAAACCACACCATATTATTTTAACACAAAAACCCCAGCTAATCTCAAAGAACTATTACACAAGAGCATTTGTTGAGACGATAACAATGAAACCTCAAGCAACTTAAACTCCGTTTTAATACAGTTACTACTTAAAATAGGTGGCCACTTATTTTTGACATGTTGCCAACCAGGAAAGTTTCTAGCAAAAAGTTGGCATTTCCTGGCCAAAATTTTTAAAGAGTGATGTTTAAACCCCCTGATATCTTTTAAAGTAAAATGTCCACACATGAAATACACATCTTACAGGACTCAAAGGAATTTAAAGCTGATTTATAGGGTTATAGGTAATTACTTAAATTATTTGACTGCTCAGGAAAAGAGGAGCTTCCTCCTCAAACCATTAGCTGTTCTGTACTTACTTCTTCTGGAATTTCCCACTGTAATTTGGTAGGAATAGGAATATTTTGATTGATATCTCCTTTGCAATGCCCATCTTCTGAATAGCCCAGTTCAAGATACTCAGTTGCCATTACATTCTGCAAAGAATGATAATGCTTCAGAATTGCAACACATTACATATTGCTGTGGAATTAGTATTTCATTGTGAAATCAGTATAACCCATTTTCACTATATAGTGAAATACAATATACAATCCACTTCCAAATACTGGAAATAGCTGTAAGTGAAGTCCTCTGTTTTACCTCTTATTTTAAGACATTTTTACTTGTGTTCCAAGTGGGAAGAATACCAGATATGCACAATCACCTGTTCAATTACACTGGTGCATTTTGGTAGATGCTACTGAATTAAGCAAAATGTTTCAATTAAAAACCCTCCTCAAACTTACTATTAGTAAAAAAAAAGTCAGTCTTAGAGTCTTAGATTTCACAGCTTTTGTTCAATTTAGATTCTAGAGAATTTCTGCAGGTTTGTTATCTGTCAAAACTTGTTCCTCAAGAAGCAGTTTATTTCAAAGTAATGCATACATCTAAGAATTTAATAATTTAAGATGTGCATCCCACTCAAAATTGCAGTTTTATATGTGCACTAGAGCTCTTGGGTGGGGAAGTAGAATGTTTCCAAGATGAACAATACAACTGCAACAACAGACAAAAAAGCCTCTGTCTTACAAGATTTCAAACATCCTCAATGTAAAAAAAAAATAAATAAAAAAAAAATTAATTTTAATTCTTCTCACTTAGTGGTCAGAACATGCCAATTATGAAATAAAGCTTAATCCATTCTATTCTAAAATCAGACAATCTGTAAAGAGCTAACAACAGATAACTTTTGAGGAAATTAAATCCTACTTTTTACTTATATTAATTCTTAGCAGAAAACGAGCCAACTAACATTAAGTACAGAGTTATAAACTAAAGCATATAACATCATTCATTAAAAGAAAACAAAGTAAATCTTTTCCATTGAGCTAGTCTAAACTGCACTGTCAAGTCAATCTCAAATCAGTTTGGCCTTCTTTCTTCCCTGGTTAGAGAATGCAATGAGGATTTTTTTGTTCTTACACGCATGGAAATGCTCATATAATAAAACCAGGAAACTCCTTGGGGCACCAGTGAGATTGAGACCCATTTGCACATAAAGAAATCAGAATTAGCTAATGTTTATGAAACAGTTTTGAGTGATTGAGTCACGTAACTGTTTATAGGTTTAAGCTTCAAAAAGAAAAAGAAAAAAATCAAATAGTATTTCAAGTAATAAACTATGCTCATGATGAACAAATCTGACAAGAAGTGCTCCATTCATTGCAAAATAAATACAAGAGATAATATAAAAAGCACATCAACCTGCAGCCTATCAAACAATGGCTTAGAGGAAAAGTTAAACTCTGTACCATTTCTTTAAGTTTTGAAAGTAAGTGTGGGATTTTTATAGCACAAGAAAGCTTAAGTGCTTCAGGAGCATATATATGCAAAATACAATACCATATCAAAAAGGCAACAATCTACTGATATAGAGTATTATCAACAAATTAGATGGGAAGCTGTATCACTTTTCGATGAAGACATCTATGTTTATTAAAATGCAATAAAGACCTTTAAAGGACAGCAAACTTCTCTTTTAAGCAAAGGTTGGGGTTTTTTTGGTTTTTTGTTTTTTTGAAATTCTACAGTCGCTGTAGACACAAGCCCATAATCACTCATCAGCAACATGAACACAAGAAATTGAAAGTAACTGCTGATCTTCATGACTGTTGCATGGACCATATCACATTATCATCTGCATTTTGTACTAAACACCTACCTCCCACAGGTGTCCAACAATAGGAGCATCTGCCCAAGAGTGCTCTGCATTCAGACCCATTCTGCCATTTTTGAATACTATAAGAGTGAATGTTTTATCAAACCACCTACAAAAGAAATTAAGATTTGCTTATGGTTTTGCACATTTCAAAAGCATTTTTATTCTGCAATTTTATCTCTCTCAAAAATTCACATTCAAATGCACTAGTTCTTGGCTTTTTTTTTTTTAATAATAGCTTATTTAAATAAATAGACATAAATTTGAACCTCATGAGGTCCAACAAGGCCAAGTGCAAAATCCTGCACCAGGGTCAGGGCAATCCCCAGCATCAATAGCCTGGGGGATGAATGGACTGAGCAACCCTGCAGAGGGGTACTGATGGATGAAAAATTAGACATGAGCCAGCAATGTGTGTTTGCAGCCCAGAAATCAAACCATATCCTGGGCTGCAGAAGAAGCAGCATGGCCAGCAGGTTGAGGGGAGGCTATTCTCACCCTCTACTCTGCTCTTATGAGACCCCACCTGGAGTACTGCATCCAGTTCCAGGGTTCCCAGTACAAGACATGGATCTGTTAAGTGTGGGTCCAGGGGAGGGCCATGAAAATGGTCAGAGAGCTGGACCACCTTTCCAATGAAGAAAAGCTAAGAGCTGGGGTTGTTTAGTCTGGCTCTGGGACACCTTCTTCTGGCCTTTCCATATATAAAGAGGGCTTAGAAGAAAGCCTTTTTACCAGGGCCCATAGTGACAGGAGAAGGGGCAACAGATATAAACTGAAAGATGGTAGCTTTAGATTCGTTATAAGGGAGAACTTTTTTTTTTTTTTTTTTTTTTTTTTTTTTTTTTTTTTTTTTTACAGTGAGGGTGGTGAGACACTGGAACAGGTTGCCCAGAGAGGCTGTGGATACCCCATCACTGGAAGTGTTCAACGTCAGGCTGGACAGAGCATTGAGCAATCTGATGTAGTGAAAGATGTCCCTGCCCATGGCAAGGGAGGTGGACTAGACGATCTTAGAAGGTCCCTTTCAACCCAAACCATTCTGTGATTCTATGAAATCATCTTATAAGTCACTAATTCATATGTACTAGCCACATGAATTGTGAAATTCTAGAAAAGAGAAAGCATTTTCCAGAGTCAATACTGTACCTGTCATAACATCTGCCATGCATTAAGGATTTCGCATATGCATCCAGTGACCTCACTGGATCTTCTTTCCTGTACCCTTGCTCGATGTCATCCAATGTCACAAAAAATGCTGCTTTTTCAACAGCATCTAAGGACTGTTTGTTCTTTCCACAGCTAAAATAAGCCTGCCGAGCTTTAGCCCATGGTACTCTGCAAAAAGAATTTGGTTTATAGCCACATTATGTGAATTTGTCAATGTTTTATCACACTTAAGATCACTATGAGACATTCCTTCTACTCTCATCAAATTTGAGCAACTACTTTCATTGCATTTAAATTATATCAGGAGTGGAAAGTTCTGAAAATACATGTACAATGTAATCCTAGGAACCAATTCAACATGTCACATGTGTGAAGCTTAATCCTCAGAAAGTCAACATTTCTGCAGCATGCAGTACATGTAGCATAGTTCACCTACATTTATAACTGAACAAAAGAAAATATTATAGGGAAGACGAAAATAGTAACAATAATGAAAACAATCAACAGATATTAATATCCATCGTTGTAGCACTGAAATCTAAGAGTCTGGACAACTGTAAATAAAAAGTTCCATAGTAAATACCTGAAACAGATCTGAAGTTGAAGAAGTCCTGAACAATGTAAATTCTGTATGGGTTTCACAACAAAAAAATATTTCAGTTTGTTTTAAAGCAGAAAGTGAGAAAAAAGATGGACTCCTAATAGAAAACATTAAAATCCACAGCTCTTTCTCTCCCTTGTCCAGAAACAACTAGACAGATTGAACTAAGTTTGTCAATTTAATTGAGTTCAATGATCTTGCACCTAGAACCAACTGAGTACACACTGCTTTATTTTCTAGGTGCGAGTCATGAGTGTGGAATAAGAGTTACCGAATTCACATTCTCAATCTTAAAAATTAAGATTAAAAAATTTTTAAGATTTAAAATGCCAGTGAACCCCAGAGCAGATACAAAACTCAAGTAGTTCAATGTGTAACACTGTAAAGCTTCCAGTTACCACTCTTATGATAACCACAATCAAACCAAACTTCTCCAGCTAAGTATAGGTAATCTGCATACAGGGTTGCCACTGCAAAATTACTTGTAACTCCATATAGCTACCAATGACTGAAGACCTGTTACATGTTAGCAATATACAAAAACAGCGATTAAGGTATAATCAACTGACTGTAGACTACTTTAAAATTCCAAAGCCAACATTCAGTTAGTATGCTATGCAACTATTGTAAATATTAAAATTAATTTTAAAAAATAGTAACTGCCATACCTGTCTCCTGCAGTAAGAGCTGCTAGCTTCTCTTCACCAGCCTGGGGCTCTGAATCATCATCAAGAATTCTTTGCATCTGCTGTTCAATTTCTCGGGGTTTCAACAGTCTACCATCATGGTACAGCCACACTTTGAAGTAACGGCCCTTATGATACACAACAATGTGTTTGCTGTCTTTCACATGCTGGAGAGTATCTAGAATTGCAATCACATATGCAAAAAGAAAGCTGAAGGCTCAAAACACTAACACACTAAATAACATCAAATGCCTACTGCATGCACTACCAGTTAGCCACAGCTCATTTATTGTAACAAAGTAATAAATAATGTGGAATAAACTTCTCCCCCATGTTATTTCAGCACAAAGATTCCTGCATGAAACAGTCAGATATAATCACTTGCATACATAGCACCACCAGTTTCCACACTGGAGGCCAATATTAAGCAACTAAATCTGTATTTCTGTATCTGAAAAGTGAGTACTAGGAGTGTAGCCCAATTAAGCAGTCAGCAAAAGAACACGCTAGATGAGTCTGAGGAAAGGTACTTTTTAATCATCTGCATTCAAGTGTTAGAGAACTCTGTCCAATCTGTGGGGTCTTAAGAGAGCCCAAATTTAGTACCATAAGCTTTTGTTCTTTTACAAAGAACTTTTTCTGGCAGATGCAGAGTGAATACTCCATCTATGGCAAAAAAAGCGTAGTGTTATGGAAGTCAGTGAAACAGAAACATAGGCCACAAAAATTTTCTCACTTTTTTATCTATATGGCTTAATTGAGATAAGCCTGCACCTAGTCATGAAGGCATTGCATCAAACCACAAATGGTTTCTACAGCCAGGAAAAGCCCTCAATTAATGAAAACTGTTAATTGAATTCCTTCACTACCCCAAAGAACTGTTATATTCCTATGAATCTGAAAAGACCCACGACTGAGATGAAGAAAAAAAAATGTCAAAAATGAGGGCTGAGGCTGTAAGTCATGATTCTGAGAGATCTGAGAAACACTTGTACCAGGAAGGAGTTCTATACTTTGTGTGCTCTCAGCTACCCATGAAGTTTTGGTAGGTATGCTCCATCTACTGATCAGAAGCAGTTTTATGCTAATCATACCTTTGGCTATCCACTTTGCATTTCTGCTAAAGATAGGATGCCTGTGATAAAAGTGCTAGGATTGGCAGAAGCATCACTCCAACCATCAAGTACATTAATACAATGGGTTGTAAATTGAAGAGAAACCCCACAAAGGGAGGAAAGAAGCAGCAAAGCAATCAGCTAGTGAGGTAATTTTTTCTATTAATCCCAACCTAAGTCAGGACACCCCAAGTATTTGTCTCATGTACATGATGTGTCCATACAAAAACGACCACCTCTTGAGCATAAAAAGCAAAAGTGAGATCATTAGTCATCTACATCAACAACTGCCTTCACAGCAGTTGTTGAGCTCTGGCAATTACCTTTCAGACACCTTACTTATGGGCCTAAATACAGATTTATGCACCTGGAGTACAAATTTGTTGTAATACAAAAAAAAAAAATTTTCCTTTTTCTTGCCTGTCCAAGAAGTCATTTATGTACGTCTGAAGATGCATGTAACATGCTGCATGGGTTTCCTATAAAAAAAAAAATGGGAATGGAAAGACATAAAGGCTCTTCCCTACTTAAAAGAAGTGGTTAACTCCATGGTGTGTTTTATTAAAAGACATGAACATTAAATAACTGCTCAGGTGACAGGATATAATGTTCATTAAGATTTTACCACCAATTAGCATGAAGACATGCTACAGAATGTTTTTTTTCCTTAATATGCTGCTCCTTTAGGAACTGTAACATACATGAAATACTTATAATTGAAATAAGGGGGCAAGAAATCAAGCTACTCATGAAGATCCAGGGAAAGTGTCTTTAACTCACTTATCTCCATACAGAATGATAAAAGTTGATTTTCCTTTAGAAAAATAGAAACAATGAAAGACTGAAAAAGTAAAAGAGAAAACATGAAGTGCTTAGGAGGAAAATAAGGTAATTTTATAATGCTGACTGTACCTTCATTTGAAAGACTTTTAAGCAGGAAAAAACAAGGACAACAATTAAGATATACAGGACGTATTTTAATCAGGTGTTATAGTTAGAACGGGCCACTTCTACACTTCTGTGCAAAACTCATTTCAGACTATGAGAACACCAAATCCATAGCTAAATGCAAACAGTTCATACCTTTTATTTTATTGAGGACAGGGAAGGGGCAAGGATAGCACTCTCAGTACTTAAAAGTATTCTAAATAACAATAGCTCATACATTACTGTTGTCTAATAAGAGATTTTAAAACTTGCTAGTGTACTTAAGCTACTAGTTCATGATCAAGGAGTAGTCGTATCATCTCTATTTTGCAGATAAAGAAAGCCAAGGCATAGCTGGGAAATTAATTCCTAAATTAATTAATTCCAAAGGGCAGCAGCAGAACCAAGAGTAAAATTCTTATCTGACACTTGCCCCTACTGCTTTGTCCACTAGCCAATGCTACTTCCCCCCTTATCCAACTTCATACAATACAGCAAATGTCAGATCTCAGGCAGGGAAGAGTGGGCACATCCCCATGCCTGTTTAGAAACTTTTTTATTCTGTAGTTGAATGGGACTAACATGCTCAAAGGCAGCTTGAAACCTAAGAGTGAGTTATAGATCTCAAAGTTAAAAAATATATCCTATCTTCAAGTGACAGCCCATATGCACATTTCCAGTGGAGGTGACTAACCAATAACCCCTTGCATTCCAAATTCCTAGTGATTGTCCTTTGCAATAATCATGACTGTCAGTATAACTCTGCCAAATACTGTACTTCATTCTGATGCTGCCACAATGATGCAGTGTTGGATAAACATGTGAACTCAGTTTTGAGAGGCTCTTCAGCATATAACCAGATCAGAGAAACCTAGATGTAGCTTAAGCTTTTGCAGAAAACACAACCACAACAGAAGTCTACACTCAAATCTGCTGTGAAATTATTAGTTTGCTTCTCAAAGAACAAGAAAATGGATAGCATCATTTTCTTCCACCTGTTGACTACAAATGTTAGTATTTCTAGATGAAATCTGCCTCCTTTTACAGTGACAAAACTCAGGGGAAAAACAAAACAAAAAAAAGCCACTTAAGATTATCAAAACCAGCTTGAGGCTAGAAAATTTAGGATAAGCTGATGGAGATCATTGAAGGCTACCTTGGGGAGAAACAACTTTTTTGACTAACATGATTGCTTGTGATCATGTAAACATATCCTTAGTCTCCCACAATAACCAGAAGTTGCAGGAACAGACTCAGGTGAAAACGACCCTGCTGTAAGTCAACAGGTACGCCCCTTTATTCAACATTAAACTTAGTGAAACTACATGAAAACTTAGTTACTCATAGCTTAGGACAATCAGACCATTGCTGGGAGTTCGGGCAGGGCAGGCAGGAACTAACAAAACCCAGAGTATATATTTTTTGAATGTGTTACAGAGAAAGTTTTGGACACAGTCCTTTCACAGTTGATTTCACTTCAATGATGTCTTACAGTGCATACAAAAGGTCAAGGTAACAGTGACATTGAAAACCTTGGCAGGACTAGGACTGTACCTGCCTCTAAACCTCTAAACAACTAGTGTTGAACGTATGTTCATATGGAGAACATATTGGAATGTTGTTGTGAATCATAAGCTGAAAGAAAAAAGGGAAAAAGTCAAGCAAGAAAATTTTTAAATGGTTGAGATAAGAAAACACAACTTTTACAGAGATAAAAACATGGATATCAAAAGATCCTGAAATAATAGAATGGAAAAAAGTAAAGGTTATTTATAAATTAAAAACACAGGGCAGACAACAGTTTCTTGAAATTAGTTTTTAATTCAAGTAAAGGAAGAGACAAAAAACACTGAAGAAATTTCAAAATTACCCTAAAAGGAAAAACATCTACGCACTCTACAGCAATTCATTACTTCCTGAGTATCAGAACACAGTATTGGTGTGTCCTTGTGTCTGTCAGATCCTTATCTGGAAAAACAGCGTTTTAGCTGAAAATACCCCCAAAACTGAATTCCATTATGATGTTTATTCTCCTTGGCTGGCCCTACTTACCTGATTCCTCTCCTGGGATACGGGAGGTATTAAACATCCGCTCCCACTGAGCTGAGCAGAGTGGAACAGTAGATCCCATCAGAAGAATCTGTGGTAAACATATATTAAAATGTAAATTTGCATATACAATTAGCAAGTCAAAGAGGAAAGAAAAAAACAGGATCTGGTTAAAGACAGGCTGTACAACAGTAAGATTTATAATGCATCAACTCAGGGTTGTTTTCTGCCCCCCTCACTTTTCATTGTCTTTCCTTGAACTACATGTGGAAGATTCCACTGACATTCCAGTAGCTGTATTTTTCCCCACCCCTACCAAAAGTTCACCCTTCAGGAGGGATGACTGAAGCTAGCTAGCATCTGAAATCCAAAGGGCTCTCAATGGCTAGTCCAGATGCAAAACTTATACGTGCAGCATGCATTACCCCTTAATTTCTTCCTTTAAAGCTATTTCTGGCTGTGTAGGAACAAAAGTTCACATTTCTCAGATTTGTAGTTACATATGACTAATTACATCCCTGCCATCACCTTCAACAAAACTACTTAATTGTTTCCACAGTATTTGTTCGATACAACACAGCTACTGGACAGAACAGAAATTTAGAATGGATTCACCTTGCCAATCTTTACTATCTAGACATTAGTGCAACAGAAGATTTTATTATCATCTATACTTGGGCTGCCACTGGCCCACTCTTGGCCTCACGGTCCAGGCCTTTGTCCCAACTACCCTTTGTGCTCACACTACATGATACCACAGAGTTTTCAGACTTCAGTGTCTCAAAAGTACCATTACATGCTTAGCACATAACAATAACATCTGTTATACAGAATACTTAACAAATGCAAGTACAAGCCTCCATTTGTCTTTTGTGCAAATACTATCATTTAGGTTGGAAAAGACCTTTAATATCAGATATGTACATTAATTTCAAATACTGCAAGTAGTTGACATGACAGAATCCTGTATGTTTGATAGCTGGTAGTTTCTACTCGCGTACAATTGAAGAGTTTGGGACCACAAATTTAGTTACATCTTACATATAGTTCTGACATTCCTCTCCTCTCCCATTCTGGAAACTTCTTACAGATTGTGCTGGAAAAAGATCAAAAGCCATTTAAACTGATATACATACTGGCTTGATTTCTTGTCTGTCCAGTTTTTTCCGATAGAGCAGGATGGCATGGATAACATTACCAGCTCTAGCTGCCTGCAGGGTTGTGGGAGATAAATAAAGGAAGTCCTGTAAAGTACATAAGAATCATAAGTTAATGATTACCAGACTACATTTAAAAAAAAAAAAATTACTGATAGTACTTCTCATCCATGCTCTTAAACTTTATCCTGGTCAATATTGAAAAGGCTTTAAAACATATTAAGTGGACTAGTGCAGCAAGTTCATGAATTGAAACTTAAATTTCTTCAACAGTCACAATCTCCTAAAACAGCAGCAGTCTTAAAACATACATGATAGCTGTTAATTATTCCAGTAGAAAAGACAATGCTACTTAAAACTTGAACCTGAGACTACCATATTTCCTCTTTTTGCTTTTAGAGTGTTTTATAATTTTACTTCCCATACAGATATTTGCAAATATGAGTACACACACCTCACTGAATTGTGTTATTGGTTAGGTTAAAAAATTTTTAGTTTATTATTAAGATAGCACTGTACTTGAAGACATTGGCTTACAGGTTATACTAGAAGAAAGAAAAACAAAGGTCACATAGTTAGTGGCAATGCATTTCTAAGCAGAAAGATATAATTAAATGAGATACCTGGCAGAAATTTTACAGTGCTTCTTTGACACATAAGGTGTTTATACTATTTACCTACCATTGCAAAATAGTTACTATTAACCATAATTGGTCCACGTCCTCTAAGGTAGATATATTCTTCCCACCAATCACTAACCTGTAGCAGGAAGGAAAACAAAAGCAGTAAAATCTCATAATTTCCGCAGCTTGTGTCTTCTGTGTTAATGGCTCCACAACACAACATTCCATAAAGAAACAAGAAGGAAACTGCTAACTTGCCCCCTACTTAAAGACAAACAAACCCTTATTTGTGTTAAACTTTAGGGAAAACAGCGAAAAAGGGGTGAAAGAATTAAGTTCAGTTGTAGCTCTCTGATAAACTTCTGAAGAAGTCAGCATCTTTAGTTAATGTTTAAAATGTATCGGATCTCTTGAATGTTTTGCAGCCTTTGCCAGGACACTGTAGCTCATTTTAGGCTACTGGGTATAGCTAGATGTTAGATAATATATCAGGAAGGAATTATATTAACAGTTCTCACTATGGTGTTTACGTTTGGGTTTTCTTTTGGAAAATAAAAAGAAAAAACCCAACTTGTTACAATTCTCTCTCTTCCATATGCTTTAGCTGCTCTATATGAAAAAGTTGTCCTAAATCACTCTTATAAACTACCTGGGTAGCCAGGTCCACCGTTGAGTTATCAAGCTTAACCAGCAAATAAACAGACCTCAAAAGCAATCATAACAGCAATCATTTGCTCCAGAATAACACACAAAATGAGGATTCATTCTTTCACATTCCATTCACCACACT
This sequence comes from Gorsachius magnificus, assembly GCA_034008185.1. NCBI lineage: Eukaryota > Metazoa > Chordata > Aves > Pelecaniformes > Ardeidae > Gorsachius > Gorsachius magnificus. Next base: position 2,410,683 of record CM067086.1, on the reverse strand, counting down.
TTACCAAATCACACAAATTATTTCTGTGCAAATCAGGTGGTCTCCAATGCACTTTATAAAAATATTAGACAGTTTCAGTTGCCTTTTTCTACATTTATGAGTACGAAAGCTTAGCCAAAAAAGGCAACAGGGAACAAATTAAATTATGTAGTTTGAAGAACTGAGCCTCCTATTTATCTACTCACATAGTTTGTGGCCCACCAGGATTTTAGCTTCAAATACCACTGAAGCCTTGGTCCCAAATTAAATGCAAAATCTTTGGCAAGACCCTCCATTCTTCTGAACTCTTCATCATCCATAAGTGGCCGAACCGATTCCAGATACTAGAATACAAAAAAGAATCAGCATTAGTATAGTAACCAAGACGCAGCTTCTTGTCGTTCCTACACAAAGCATTTGAACAGTAGACAAAGATTATCCAGAATCAATTCAAAAGGTTGCAAATACTATTTTGTTAAAATAAGTTTACGCATTCTTCTAAACATCTGCCTGTAAAGAACAAAAATGAGATCTTTTTCCAGACATTTGTCAGTGAATCACAAATGGAAGAGGTTACTTTTCTAAAGATACTTTTTCCACTCAAAAGGCAAAGATATACTGTTGCTTCAGTATCAGGCCTCAAGAGATATTTTTTTTAGTCTCTAAAAATGAAACTTTCCATTTCTGTGACATAGTATCCTTCTTACACACTTTGCTATAAGGTTTTGTGTCATAAAGCACATATTTATATTTTTAAGCTGTGGAAGAAAAAAACCCAGTATGTTTCAAAAGCCTTGGAAATCACACTTCATTGCATAGTCTTACATCAACAGACATCACATCATCCAATATGAATTACGCCGGCTTCAAATTGTCACCAGTTTCAGTGGTTTATCATAGCCTTTATTTTAATTTCAAATGCAAAAGTTTTAATCCATTATACCATATTAATACCATCATGCAATTCTTTTAAAAGACATGGCAAAAAAAAACCCACAGGGACATCTATAAATAAGGATTCAGTGTTAATGAAGAAAATTAATTAATGAATGTACACACCCTATTGACTGTGTCTTTAACCGCTGGAACTGGCAATCGTGGTAAAGATGTCTGGAAACTGTATAACATGGGTTTACGTCCTGAGAAGAGTTTTACAAGTGTCTGAAGAAATACAAAACCAAAATACACACATCAGTAAAGTGTAATGTACTCTCCGGTTTTTTTGCTGGTAAATTATACTGTACTAAATTCAGCTATTTAACTATCATATTTATCACTGTTTCACAAATAAAAAAGGCACTGACGTAAACTAACTTCCTAAAGGTTAAACAACATGTCAGTGGAATAGAAAGACTGATAGTCATTCCTGACTTCCCAATCTTCCAGTCATTAGGCAATACTGTTGTTTATGAATGGCACACCTTAACAGAAAATAGTTACTTAGCACTTCTTTTCTTCACACATTTCCCTCTGTAATGATTAAAAAAGTAAGCCTACTAGTTGATCTTTTACTCTATAGTAGATACGAATAAAAATATCTATACTGTGCTTCAAAACAGGAATCATTATCAAGCCCGTCACTCAGCCAAGGATCCTAGATAACTATAGCCACCTTTAAAAATAATTATTATGCTTTGAAATCATGGTTTAATATTCTCCAAAGTTATACCTCAACATCAATAATAGTATTGGTGTTACATAGAGTTTCTTCAAGCATGAGTCAATTTCGGATAGCCTACTCCATGATTTGAACATACTAAATTGTGCAAGCATGCCAGTGTTATATTCAGTGCTTGTGTTACAAAAAACCAACAAAAAAAAAAAGCCAGAGATGACAGTTCCTATCCTAGCTTCAGGTATTACGCATCTCGTTTTCCATGGGAGACTGAAAACAGAAGCAGCGTTTCTGTCTACTCTCAGCTGTGACATGCAGTAGGCTGAAAATCTAGACCATGTAACTTCTAGGCTACACATGAAAGGATTTTGACATTATCACCCTATTTCAGCATGAAAGTAAGGTAAAGTATTACACCAACAATCCAGTGGAACCTTTGTTGTCAAAGTCCAATCTTGGTCCAATATACTATACCGTATATTGCATATAGGCCAATAGACTAAAGACAGAAGAAAACAGAGGATGTCATTTCACTACTAAATTCCTAGAACTTTTCCCTTCTATCCCCCCCACAACTGACAAAACTAGTTATTAAAATGTAGAGTTCCGTCCCCCTCCGATTTCCTTGGTCAGTACAGCTAGAGGAGGTTGTTTTAAGCAGCACAAAAATATTAAGAATTGCAGAGTATTACCACCACCAAAGACCTCCCTGCAAATGGATCTGTATCAGAGAGTCATCAGATGTACATGGATGCACCACAGTGATCAGCCCAATGAAACCTAGTTGTGCTTCATAACAAATTTGAAGCCAGGTGAAAAAAAAAAAAAGTCTCAGCTTTTCATAAGAAAATCTAATTCCGTACTTGGAGACAATTTTATTCCAGAACTCTTAAGCCAGGAAAGGCTGAAATTATCTTCATACAGAGAGTACCTGCTCAATTGACAAAACCAGCAAACACATTTCACAGTATCTCTTAAGAAAACTTGTAGAAGAGAATTTGTAACAGTTTGAGACCATTAAAGTGGTCTGACAGACATGCATACTTAATTACATGTCTGATTTTATGCAGACAAAACAAATAATCTCATCCTAGCACATATTGCATCTGTTCACAGATTATTATTATTTAACTTATTTTTTAAAAGAGCAATGAATATTTGGGTTTTCCCCCTAGTCCTGATACAGGAAATTTGACTTTAGAAGATGGACTATGTTCATTAAAAGTGCCACCAGACTTCCAACTAGCCTGAAAATCACTTTGTACTGTGACTGAAATCAGAGCTAAGGTTTTTGATCTGCACGGCTATTTGAACAGAAGACAGTATACTCACAATAGCATTTTGCATGCTGTTAATCAGCATGAAAAAACAACTAAGAAAAGAAAAAACCCGAAACAGCCACAGAACAGGAAAACCCCTCCAGAAAATTACACAATATTAAAAGGTAATAAAAATCTAGAATGCTAAGGTAATTGATACTGTTTTACTAGGGAATCCAGTCTTCTCTTTTATTGGGACTAGCTAAAGAAAAAATAAGGTATTAATATAGAGCTTCATATTAAGTACAGATGAGACTGTTGGGCATACACCTTTATAGTGTTCTGTATTTTAAAACATATAATACACAACAAAATACATATGCAACATATATAATAGGCAAATTTATAAATACAATATGCGACAAAGCATGGTAAGCAGCATTACAGTTCATACTGTTTAAAGTTGATAAGGCATTATTAACAGCTTCAAAATATCTATCTGGTAGGACATGCTGAAAACCCAGAGAGCTACAGCTTCAAGCAACTGACAGAAAGCCTTACCATTCAGAGCTGTACTGTACAAATTCAAGTCATGAGGCTCCTGATACTGCTTCCAGGAGAAACCATCAATTAGAAATTTCATTTGTAACAGATGAACATTAAATTCTATTTTAGTGTACTATTCTGGATACCTGTTCTTGAACATATTTCACAATAAATCATGACATGTTGTTAGTCTAACACACGTCATTTGATTTGTGAGGCTGCAGAGACTAATTTTATCATAGTAGGGCACTTAAGTTATTTCTACAACAATACTGACAAAAGTGAGTTGAAACAACTGAGTCCAAGCAACAAAAACCCACTTCATCTCTTGGAGCACCTATATGTACATTTCCTCACTTTACACCCATCACATCCTTAAAGGATCCTTTTCCAAAGCAGCACAATAATCAACAGGAGCCAGATCACTCTTATGTGAAAACTGCGTAACAAGCCACCTACCTTAACACTTGTTCTCCAACTTATTTTGGAGGCATATCATCAAATCAATTGACATTCAATATTATTTTCTTCAAGCATAAGATTAATTTTAGACTGGTTGACTAGAAATCCTAACATTTCAACAAAGAATTAAGGTAGCACTTTCTGGGCAGGACAAGATTCTTTGGTGCTGCAGCCCAAGTTCTTTAAGCTGCACTTGCACACCGAGGAAAAAGTAGGTATTTGAGTCACACAGTCCCAAGGTATTGGCAAATTTAGAAGTTATTCTTGAAGTGTTTATTCTTTCTTCTACAAACTACTAAATAGTTAATTATAGCATCAGAAAGATGACAGCAATTAGCAGAAATATCTACCCAACAGTCTCCCATCCCACGACACAGAAAACACAAGCAAGGAAAAACCCACACAATTTTCTCTTTGAATACAGATCAGAAAGAAGTTAAGATGAAACAGAAAGACAATATATCCTTACCATCCAAAACTTGGTGCCTGCAGAAATTTTGCCATGTTCAGCAAACATCCAACCATGATAGGAAAGCAGCATTTTTAGAGAGTAGCGCATTGTGACAATAAGGGCAACCCAAAGCCCCGTGCCAAAAAGTATTCCACTCACGATGTTCTGTGTTTGGTTTGACATATAGCCACTATTGAAAACAAAAGCCAGCATGTGCCAGTTAATATCAGTTTAAGTTCTAACAAGAACCTAATATTGTAAACCTAAGTCTATTGGTACTACAAGGCAGGCATTACATAAGCTTCATGCCTGTTTAGCCTTTTTTCACAAACTCCTTTCCAAACACCCTCTCATGCAGCAAGATCAAAGGCCACAGAAGTTGCCGAATGTGTTTTCCGAGTATTTAGGAAGCAATGTAGTAATACTGGTATAACAACCTATCTAACAACACTCATACATTTGCTTATTGAGCTTACTCTGTCACAAACATACTGTTCAAAAACTGATGCACTTTAACAGGGATTAGCTTTAAGAGTAGCTACAAATAAAACTGATTTCCTTTAGAGAAACAGTAAGTCTTCAGTCTACTTACGTTGTATCAAGTGTTCGGTTGATTTTAGCTATTATTCCTAAAGAAGGATCAATTTTGGCATACATTGTTGACATCACACCCACAACTACAATAAGCCAGCTAGATGGGCTAGCAGGATAAACACCAGTGATAATTCCATTCTGAAAAGAAAAGCCTTCACATAATTTTTTCATACCAAAGTGGTTGACTTCTTATTACCATGGAAAGAAACAAAAAATCAACATGTTTAAGTCATTTAGTTTTAAACAAGAAGATTATCCAACATTTTCTTACGTATGCTTAACTCGGGAGTAGGGAATGGATTTAGTTAAGTTTGACTTAAAGAAAATTGTCACAATGATATAAAGAATTAGAAGAACTTTCAAGTTGTTTTGTAGACAACACTGATCCTGCTGCAAGTCTGACCAAAACCACTGAAATTCACAAATAACACTTCAATAATTCCCACTTACACTGAGTTAGGCCTCTCTAAATGAAATATTCTACTGAACAAAACACTGAAAGCTGGAATCAAGGGGTTTTTTTTTTTTTACAGCATTTAAACAGTCCTCATAGCTTTATAAGAAAATTTTACTAAGACTACTGTTAAAAATATGTTTTTGAAAGACATGTTGAAGATAGCCTGTAGTTTATCTAGTCTGCTTCTAATAAAATAGATACTTACCATTTATGATCCCATTAATAAAACAATGAGTTCACAACCATCTATACCAAATACCTCCTCAGAAACATTACTATTTAGCTAACTTGTACAAGATAGATGTTCAGATAACTTTTGGAAAACAGCATTCTCCTTAATCTGAAATTTGAATTTTGGCAAAGAATACATAAAATAGTGTAGTCTTGTGCCTCTAAGTGATATGGCACTAAAAATCACAACTATTTATACTTCTGACCTGTGCTAAAAGATTACATAATTACATGATGTATTATGAAGAGAATTAAGTAAATTGAAGCTACTGTTAATTTCTATATGTTTCATCTTGCTTCCATAAAATACATCAAGAAGACATACCCTTTCAGTCTTCACGGCATCGCCCATTACTACCTTCCTCAGTATCCCTTGTCTTAACTAAAACCCACGCAAGTCTTTCACAATAAGGAACTTTATTTGCCACAAAGCCAAAAAATTAAGTTTTGCCTAAACAAAACTTCAATAAATCCATAAAACATTAAATAACCCACAAGTTTGGTGGACTTGACTAATTTAAAATACCTTGAATCTGATGAACTTTTTCTTCCATGAATGGACACCGGATAGGTAAATTTGTTTGAGTGCCTCATGGCTCATTCGCAGGTCAATCCCATCTGGAGTTACTGTGAATTGAAAAGCTACTGCTTGATGAGCTTCCGCCATTTTAGAGAGAGTTCTGTTAAAAAGCAAAGTTAAAAAATTATTTCCATTTTGTTCAAAGGAGCTAGGAGTTAGTCCATTTCTAGCAAGATATCTTCTACACAGTAATTTGGGGAAATATTTCAAAGTATGCCAATTTACATACAGTACTTGTCTCTTCCTTACATGCTACGCTTATACTTCAGTCTGAGCTTCCAGTATATCAATTAAGGTACCTCTTCTAACCACAGCAGCTGAAAATGGAAGCAAAACACTCTCGTGTAATTTAGGCCTTTTGGCGGGATTGTAGCAAAATTAATATCGTGCACACATGCGATATATAAAAATTCAGAGCAGAGCAGAAAATTAAAGCTGTAATATTTAGAAAAAGTGTATCACAGGTGCATAGCATCTCGCTCTGTAATGGTAAAGGAGATTCAGAAAACGTTTTTTCCATCATTCTAAAACAAAAGGTATTTAAAGTCTTCACCTCAGCTAGCAAAACAAAGCTCCTTCTGGCCATAACATCCTCTGGAATTTTTTTCCCCTGCTTAGGGACATGGTTTAGTGGTGGGATGGCAGTGTTACGTTAACGGTTGGACTTGATGATCTTAAAGGTCTTTTCCAACCTATACGATTCTAGGATTCCAATTTCAAGCTGATTAGTCACAGCAGTAAGACACTATAGCCCCTGTGGCTCTGAGTTCTGATTGGAAAATAAGTGCAAAATCAAAACTATGCAGAGTTGAGGAAACCAAATCACAACTGTCAGAAAAATGACCTTCACATAAACAAATCTGAAATTAAGAGGAAATTTAATAGAACTGCAGCTCAGTTTAACTACCCAAACAAATATCATGAACAGTGCCAATATAGACAAAAGACCATCAAAATGGGCAGGCATAACAGGCTCAAATAAAAACCACTGGAAGTTAAAACAGAAGTGTAACTGTGATTCTGTTTACATATTTGTGTCTCAAGTCCGCTTGAGGGTACAGCCAATTTGAATTGAACCGTATGCTCTTATCCACCAGCTCATCTTCATAGCTTCTTTCTTTCCATAACCAGCATTTCTACATAAATATCCCGGAAGTTACCCCTACTAATCAGTTATTCAGAGCAATGTTGTTTGAGCACTTACAATCAGAACACAGATTTTTGCAGACAGGCTCTATATATAACATTGACATGGTCCAAACTATATATTCCTGAGGAGACCATTGTGATTCCAAAGTCTTTTGTCCCCATTCGTTTATTAGCTTACCAAAACTTCTGTACATAATCCTAAAACCAACATGCTCTTAGAAGTATGGCAAAAAGGTAGAGGAATCCATAAGCCCATCTGTAGGTCAGGATTCAAAGGCAAGTTTTAATTTCACATTTTTAACCGGAACAAGACACAACATTATCAATACCAAGTGTTTTAAGGTGGCACTGGCATTTCCATTTAAGTAAAATCAAAAGGAAGTGTACAACTACTTCATGCCTTTTGAATCCTAGAGGCTGAAATTTACATTTCTTTGCAAACCTGAAGCTTAGACTTTGTAATTAAATTTAAATTCTGGTAAGCATTCATTTCCTGTTGAATAGCATGTGAGGGCTAACCAGTGCCACTTAGCTTGGGCACTTCAAAAGCAGTTTATTATGACTGTAGTGCTGCTCCTCTAAACTGTAAATATTCCACTATGTCAAAGTCATCTGGAGCACAAAGAAGGTGCAAAGGTGTATGAGTATACAATTAGGGAATGTAAGCACTGGGAATGCTGCAGTAATAGCAGGCTTAGGAAATAAATACACAATATAGGAAGAGAACGAGCATTAGGCAGAGTTGAACAAGGTAAGGTAACATCTAGTAAGGCTGCTGACCAATAGTGACTGTTTGCAATATTTAAAGTGCCTATCCCTAGACCAGCCTGCAATGATCAACCTCTGCAATACAACTACTGCTACAGTGGCTGATGGCAATTCACAGCTCTTCCAAATCCATCAGCACTGTTCTCAAGTTTTAGAGGGCGAGTCCTGGGTGAATCAGGCTTCTGGGTTTCCAGACGGGTAGCTAAAGCTCACAGTGTCATACAGATACTATGCAATTTGATTTAGTATGTACAATGTCTGATTAGGACAACAAGGAAACCAAATCAGCTTTGAACATTAGTTTCAAAACCTTTAAGACAAGCCCTGTATGGCCTAGTAACAACTGCACTTTGTAGTACTTAATAGCTCCGTCCCTAACAACTGCTTATTTCATAGGGGTCTTGCTGTAGACAAGTATCAGGAAGTCAAGGTTAGCTGTCCATTTATTAATTTAATTGTGCATCACCAGTGTGACATTGAGACCAAAACTGCAAGAGAGCAATAAAACAGAGACAAGCAGCAGTAATACGTGGTATACCCTGGACTCATGGTTTTCAGATTCACTCAAAATTAAGCATTCATCATATGTTTAGCAGTACTATTATGACTGGGGTAAAAAAAAAAAAAAAAACACCAAAAAAAAAAACAAAAACAAAACAACCCCAACAAAAAAACCACCACAACAAAAACAACCATATCCCCATAAGGAGAATCAGGCATGTGGATTTCTCTGAAGAAGGGCCAACAGGTTCTCCAGTTCACTCATGGAATTCCGTATTATGGAATGCCAGTGTCTTAAGTACTGGATCAACTAGTTTCTATTAACCTTCAACTCCCCTGTGACTTCTCAGCCTGGGAATTTGTAATTATCCTTCTCTCTGTTCCTGAGCAAAAAGAATTTCAGGAACCCTTCCCTTTTTAGGCACATGCATTTCTACTGTCCAAGGCAGAAAAATATTATAAATAGCATTATTCATAAACAGTCAAGCCAATATTTTAATGACCTAAAACTTAGCATGATCATAAAATTAAATAAGCTTCAACAAGGAAAACCTTCCTTATTTCCAAATTAAGAAGTATTAATCCAGCAAGAATTAATCCCGAAACAAGTAAACAAGCCTGAAAACAAAGACAAGTCTAGTTCTAGGACTGTATTACTTGACCCAAAGATGTGAAACAATCAATCAAATGGCTTGTTTCTTTTAATATGCTTTTCCTTTGCTTAAGAAAACTGTAAGCCTTTAAGACTGTTCTGAATTATGATGGCTGAACCCCAAAGACTTCCTGAAGTCCCTTTCTTTGACCACTTATTTTCCTCCTTAAAGGCCGATTTAATCATTAGCCGCTGTACTTCCCCTCCTTTGCATTCCTCGCTGTCACGTGCTTGCTAGCAAAGTAGGTAAAAGGGCACAGGCCAGAGGAGCATGCGTTACTTATAAACTTGACTTGCCAATGTTAGTAATGCAGCACCCACATCAATCAGCTAACTAACACTGAAACAATAACTTCTTCAGGCATTTTGGTCAGGAAAATATTTCTGTACAGCATATACCAGCTAACCTCATTCCCAACAGAGCACCATAAACAAGAGCTTTTGCCTGTCTTAGCAGTTTGGCCAAATCTTACTTAAAGGGGGAAAAAAAAAAAAAAGAGCACAATAATTTCTAAAAGTAATCTGAAATGGCTATTTTCATTCCTTTCAGTGTTTTCTCATACGACAAATGTATCTTAAAAAGCACACTTGCCCCTTAAGACTTGGTTTCCTTTTTTTTTTCCCTTTTAATTAAAGAAGAAAGCTGCCTATTCCTTGCTCTTTTCTGGTTTTACTTCAGTTCAAACATGCTGTAACAACTGCAGATGTTTCTCCTCTTCCCTTTTCATACCTCTGCTTGAGCCAATCAAAACTTACCACAATTTTTTCCACTGTTATAAACAAGTACTGCTAGGTTGGGTATCACTTTTAAATCAAGAAAACACACAGCGCACCAGAAGGCCTAAACCCTGATAGACCTGATGGTCTGAAATACTATGCCGCTACGTCTACTATGCCGCTACGTCTACTATGCCGCTACGTCTACTATGCCGCTACGTCTACTATGCATCAAGCCTCCTCAGACTGCAATTTTTGTAGTTTCAGGATATTTCACACTACCAAGACTGAGGTTTAACTCGCAGACTTGCAGATTTCAGGCTACAAACACTGAACATTGAACTCTGTATGAGGGCTTACATGTTCCTACAGCCACAGAAGGAGATGAGGGCCTCCGCTCTGGAAAATCTGAAGCTAAAAGAGATGCCATGTGCAGGGTGCTTCCATTTAGTCAGGCATACAAGAAGTCACTTGTGGCTGGTAATGTCTCTCTGAAGCACATAACACAGAACACAATGTTTAAAAGCTAGTGAAAGAATTACTATGGGCATTTTAAAATCGCCAAGCCATGATACAAGTTAAATGTATTACATAGAGTACCTTGAACAAAACAAGGTATTAATTCCTGAAGCAGTTACTTTTGGAAATGCTATTGAGCATGAACCTTCCTATGTTTCTGTAGATGTCAAAAGCTTTATATGGATAAAATGATAGCGCTAAAAAAAGGTAAAGTCACCACCTCTACCTCACAAAAAGCAACTCCTCTGCTTTAAGGGGATATCCATATCACATCCTCTCTCAGAACTCAGCCGCTTGCTTCCCATACATTGCTTGGCTCACACAGCCCATTTTTTTCCCCCCATTTCCTATTCCTCTTGGAAGAGAGAAAACTCTGCCATTTCTCCCTGGCAGGAGTCCAAACATCCACTGAAGAGAGATATATTATTTAAATATAGTTTTCGCATCCATGCTTCCTTTGCAGGAAAAGGAGCTAAGTTAACAAATGCAGAGCGAAGTCTTCCGTGACCCAGAATAGCTAAAACCTTGGTGAAAGACTTATTTCTATGACTCTCACTTGCAAAGCTACCTCAACAATTTGTTTGAGGCTCTCCTCACAGATTTTTTACATCTATTTATGGATTAGCTTTTATATACAGGGCACACGTCAGTAACCAAACTAAGCCCACAAAACAATTCTCTCCAATTATTCTACTTTGACTATCAAAGGTTGACAGTTTTCTTGGAAAAATCAGTGACTGCTGCATACAGTTTCTCTGAGAACACTGCTACATACCACCCCACGCAGGTTTCATACTGTCAGAGCCCTCAAATAGACATAGAATCATAGAATCGTCTAGGTTGGAAAAGACCTTGAAGATCATCAAGTCCAACCATTAATCTAACACTGCCATCCCACCACTAAACCCTGTCCCTAAGCACCTCATCTACCCTTCTTTTAAGTACCTCCAGGGATGAGGACTCGACCACCTCCCTGGGCAGCCCATTCCAGAGCCTGACAACCCCTTCTGTGAAGAAATTTTTCCTAATGTCCAACCTAAACCTGCCCTGGCACAACTTCAGACCATTCCCCCTCGTCCTATCGTCCATTACCAGGGAGCAGAGGCCGGCCCCCACCTCGCTCCCCCCTCCTGTCAGGCAGTTGTAGAGGGTGATAACGTCTCCCCTCAGCCTCCTCTTCTCCAGACTAAACACCCCCAGTTCCCTCAGCCGCTCCTCGTAAGACTTGTGCTCCAGACCCCTCACCAACCACAGGCTGTTCATAGATGGTGGGCAGACTTGCAGCATTACATGTCCCTATGCTAAGAGCTAGAGTGTGCTGCATCTTGAAGTATGATGGCAATTCTGAATTCAGAAGCACCTGGAAGCCCTCATAACTTCATGCAGATGCAAGGTACCATCAATAAAGCAATGAGAAACATCTTAGCACATCGGTAGTGTCTTCTGACTCCTGCCAAGTTCCTCCTAGCAAGCTTAAAAGTAAAAAGAAAAAAAGAAAAACATAAAATCCCAACAGAAAACCACAAAACACCCTGACCTTGAAGAATTCATTGATCCTTTATTAAAATAAACTTACAACTTCAAAACTTCACTTAGTGCTCAGGTTTCAAATAGGAATAGAGACTGGTAAGGAGAAAAGAGGATACTAAATGGATACTGGAAAGGATACTAAATCATTACCAATTACATTGTTTAAGGAGGTTTTCCAGATAGGAAGTGGAGAGAGATTTTAGTTGAAAGTACATTAAACCCAGTTTTAGTTAGGAAACATACTTAGAACTATATTAAGATTTCCATTTAAAGCTAGACACCTTGAAATTAGAAGGTCTGGAAAACCAAGCAAGCGTCCCAATGTTTTCATCCCCAAAACAGTTTATTTCAAAGAGAAAGGGTGGGGGGAATCCTTTTTTACCAACATGCAAAGTAGTAAGAGTTACTGTTTCTATGGATGCTTGTAACATTCAGAACATGAAAAAAATTCTGGAGCTCTCACAAGTTCTCTTAAAAGAATTCAACTCTGAAACTTGCTTAAATATTGAAAACATTGAAGAAGTTTTATCCAGTATTTTATTGTCCACATATCAGATCTCCCTTCAGAAGGTGAGCTTGCTACTGCTTTTGGCAGAAAACAGACATCCATAAAGTTTCATTTATATGTTCATTAACACATTCTGACACAGGATAGTTCACTGAATTCCAAGAGTCTGAGGACAGACTTAATGAAATTAGAGACAGTATTAAAACACTAGAACACCTGTGCTGTGTTTGTGCTGAGACAGTGATCGAGCATTTCCTCTCACCTGTTTAAGCTATATTTCTACAGAAATTTACATTTTCTACTCTCCTAGAAAGCCAAAACTATGAATGCATTTTGGTTTATCCAAATCAATTAATAACTGTTTATGCTCAAATCTGTTGATTTCGTACCAGGTACTAAACTAAAAGCAAGAGAACACAGAGATGTCCATCCAAGTCTCTTTGTGCATTATTCAAAATTTCTCTTCAGATTTCTGTTACTGATGCTCCTGTCAGTAACTTGCTAGCATGTTAGTTTACTTCCACGCTTTGCCATTAACTACAGTCTAATGGCAACATTGATACAGCCATCCCAGATGTGGATGATTAAGGTTGCTTGAGTTTTTTGCTGAAAAAAAAGACTAGTGCAAACAATGTTCCCCAAACCAAACATCGTATCAAAGTTTACATCAAGCAGCAGGACCACTTGTTACACAAATGTAAAGGGTTAGAGTCTTCCAAAAAAAATCGTGTATGTGTAGATGTCTTTGTAACATTCACCAAGTATGTCTTCACCTGTCGGAATTCTGCAGAGGTTCTGAAGTCTATCAGTTTGACACCCTTCAAGATGTTTGATGCAGAAGTAGTAGCTGTGAAACCTATTTAAAAGGTTGAAGACAAAAAAAAATAACAAAAAAAACCCAAACCAAACTGCAGATGGATTTGTAAGTACAGGGATTGAAACTGGGAGTAGTGGCTGATATACCAGAGGATTTCACTGCCATCCAGATGGACCTTGACAGGCTGGAGAAACAGGCAGGCTGAAACCTTATTAAACTCAAGAAAGAGAAGTGCAAAATCCTGCACCTAGGGAGGAGTAATCCCATACACTGGCATGCACTGGAGACTGACTGGAAAGCAACTCTGCAGCAAGCTGTGCACGAGCCAACAAGGTGTCCTTGCAACAGAAGCGGCTAACGGAATCCTGGGGTACATTAGGAAGAGTGTTGCCACCAGGCTGAGGGAGGTGAGACTTCCCTTCTACTCAGCACTGGTGAGGCCCCATCTCAAATACTGTGTCCTGTTCTGGGCTCCCCAGTTAAGAGAGAAATGAAACTACTGGAGAGACTCCAGTGAAGAGCCACTAAGAGGATTAAGGGCTTGAAGCATCAGTCCTATTTTTCTATACAGTTTTAACTGTATACCTAGCAAAGATGCTTTATGAAATTTAATGTAGGAGTTTTTATAATAGATCTGCTTCAAAAAATAAACTTACTTTAGAACGCTAAGGGCTGAACAAGAAATCCCATGCTTCAACTGCTTTAGATGAAGAGCACACCTTGGAAGTCAAATTGGTTTTATCAGTCAAGCATTCAAAAAGAGCAAGTTTTCTGCGACTGACAATAATGTACTATTAGTTCGGAAGATAAAAGAAGCGGATTTTGGAGTAGAATTTTTACAGAGCTTCTGCATGAACTTTTCAGACAATGATTCATCTGAATTTTTCAACATTATTCCAGTAACTTTGCCCCCACCAAAAGGCACCGGTGTGTCTTACACAAGGTTTTCAAACGTATGTTGGTATTTTAAACACACTACATTGTCCAGTGAGAGTCTGCTAGTCTTCAGGCAGTAGGTAGATTTCCAGAGCTGACCTTAAGTGCCATGTATACTCTAGTGATACAGTGGGAAACAGTACAAACTCCTAATAAAAAATAAGCCCTTAGAATTTAACATTACATATGTATACCTACCTAGAGAAAATGCTGACTGTTCCTATCTAATTAAGAAAGCCTGTGTTATCAACGATAAAACCAATGTAACTTCAGTGAAGTGTTTTCATGGAGTTTGCTATAAATGCAATAGTTCAGACACTACATTATATTCTGTACAGCAGCATCCAGCACTGACTCGGTAACTCAAAGTCCCATTCACTCTTATGTGAGTAACTGCCTCCCCATCACTATCTGATATAAATACCAAAATTCTGCCCTACTGCTAGAGGGTCAATTAGGTAAGGCAACTAACCAGAGAAGGCCAAAAACGCTTTTACTCATGTTCATCTGGTGCTCCTTTGATGCACAGTCGAACAAAGTTAAAACTAAAGCTAAAGAAAAAGCATGAAGAAAAAGTTTAACAGAAACCCAAACAAAGATACAAGTTGTCTAGAGTTTTATGCCTTTCAAATCTACAAAATCTCCAGTAAACAGTATAAAATATACAGCTCACACATTTAAACATATGACCAAAAAGACTGCCTGGTCTCTCTTGTATCAGTTTCTTGGACATTGTACTTGCTAATGCCACCTTCTTGCAGTGTACACTACACTTCTCCAAAAAGGTAACAAGACATCAAAGCCTCAGAAAGAGTAGAGATCATATTCATAGTTCACATGATATTCTGCAAGGCACCGACTTCTGAATTTACTAACTATGAAGATTAACCAGACACTGTTACTCACTTGAGAATTTCTATTTCTAAATAGCTTTCTTGCATACTAACCTTCAATAATATCTAATCATGCTTCAGCATATAAAAAGACACTGATACTTGCTGCTAGACTCTTACCAGTAACTCACCTACCTAACAATGATTAATTGTTGTTTATGCATCAGTTCTCTCTCATAGGGTCCCCGAAGAAAAATTACCATGCCACGACTGAAGCGGCTTAAGTCACTTGGAAAGCGAAGCCGCCTCTCCTCCAGCAGCCATCATCTGACATGTAAATTTCAAGTCCTCATCTTTGGTTATTGCTAATCACTGGCTCCAATCCTTCCCACCCTCACCTACAGCTGACAGCTGTGGTCCCTCAGAATTGCAGATGTTTTAAAGGATATCTCACATCTAAAAAGTGACGAAATGCCACAGTTCAAGCCAAGGTGGAGAACTGAATACATGTATTTGCCCAGGTACAGCAACACCTGCTGCAAACCCCACCCACAGCAGACAGTTTCAAATCAGAACAGCTAAGGAGTTTGCAGGAACTTGCTGTCCCACTGACAAACCTATCAGCTTGTGTCGTGCCCTGTCCTCAGCAGTTTTCCAAGATCACCTGTAGACTAGTATTAGCTACCCTCTGCAGGCATCTCCTTTGAAATCTTGTGCCAATTTCTGTATTCCCTTCCCAAGTGGTAAAGTGGAGCAATGGGCATATATGGAAGGGAAGAGATAATAACAAACAGACCAATAAATGAAACATAAGCATACCTGAACAGCTGTCTTCTTCAAAAGCAGACTTGAGATCTGTTTGTCACACAGAAATCTTCTGTCCTGCAAGCTCACTGCAGCTCGGATCTTGAATAGGTTAGGAGACACTGAGAGGCAGATTCATTCCAATGCTGTTAGGTCCTAATAGACATTACACTACAGCAATGGCAAGCAGTCAGTTGTAGCTCTGAAACAGAAAGTCAAGAAAAACAGTTTGAGCTTTGATTCACACACAGCTTTCAACCACTCAGGGGGATGGGATCAGACTGGAACAATTTTAGAAAAACTGATGGCAATGGAGAGAAGAGTCACAAACAGCAGTTCAAAAACACTGTTTTCTATTACACTGGATGGATGTATAATCTGGATCGATCTCTTTTCATTTAACAGAGATGGTGAGGAACTGTGGAGTCAAAGTTAGTTCATCTGCTACCCACTCAGTCATTTCTAAGGGCTCAAACTAGTGACGGCTAGCTAGTGCGATAAGCAAGGTGATCTCAGGGGCTATAGACTCCAACACTAGTTTTAGCTTTCAGTTTAAGACACTCAAGTGTTTGCCTGCAGGCTTTAAACTCCCATTACAATCAACACAGATGCCATCAAGATTTCTTGGAGGGATGTTCACAGAACAGACTGTTTTCACTGGCACTTCCAGGAGAAAAGCTACAGAGAGTTGTCTTCTCACCTGATCAAACTGGAGATAGTCAAAGAAGTAGAGGAGACTGGCTATAGCAGACAATGTGCTAATTACTAGGCTAACACTACAGAATATTAATCCCTACAGTTTCTGGATCATATGGCCTCTCTCCTCTTCCCAAATAGCATGCTCCTGTAAAAGATGATTCCAAAATGTACACTTCAAAAAAAAGAAAAAAAAACACCAAAAAAACCACCCCACACCAAAAAAGCAAAAAAAAAAAACAACCTACCAAAAAAACTCCCGCCCCCAAAACCAACCACCACACACCAAAACACTGACATGCTCCACAACTGTAATCAAAACAGAAAGTCTTGCAACTGTCACGTTATTTATGTTTATATTTACTCCTATACAGAGTAGGACACCCTATACTGTTCCTAAATCTTTTAGACTATTCTAGTCTCTATTGCAATACATGTTATATTGTACAGATCCTCTGACCTTCTAGAAATTCAGAACAATCTTACTAAGTGAGAAATGAGCATATAAAACCAAAACACTGCACAGTTGTCATACCATGCAGAACCTTCCCCCACCCCCCAAAACCTAGGCTTTAGGATGTTTTTTTTTTTTTTAACACTGCTATAAAAGACATACTTAGGCATTTAGATTATACAGTTTTATCCCTTCTCTCTCCCTTTGCAGTAACGAGCTTCTATCATGCAGTAAAGAATAACTTATCTTTTCTATAACAAATATCTCTGGAATGGCAGGACTTCTATAAGACACGCAAGATGTCACGTTTTAGGACTCTGGAAATCCTGGAAGATGGACAACAATGTTTGGTGACCAAAGGCAAACTGAATGGATTGCTCTTGCAATCGCTGAGAGACCTGTATAAGGTTGAAAGGCTGAAGCACCAGTTCCAAACATTTTCCAAATATTTAAATTGACCATTCAAATTAAAGTTAATCCAGACTTGGAAAAAGAGGGACGCTTTTCAGTCATTTAGGTCTTGTTTTTCTGAACATGCAGAGTTCAGAACTACAATACAGCATGCTGCAGGACAAAGACAATGAAAAAAAAAAAAAAAAGAAACCCACACCCCCCAAACCAACCCACACAGTTTTATTTTTTGTTTTATTTTTTTAAATACAAGCA
This sequence comes from Gorsachius magnificus, assembly GCA_034008185.1. Classification (NCBI taxonomy): domain Eukaryota; kingdom Metazoa; phylum Chordata; class Aves; order Pelecaniformes; family Ardeidae; genus Gorsachius; species Gorsachius magnificus. Next base: position 2,392,959 of record CM067086.1, on the reverse strand, counting down.
TTCACTTAAGTCGCCTTTCACCCAAGACTTTCCAAAACCAGTCATGCTGGGGACTCAACACTGCGACTATCGCCGCATTAGCGCCGCGAACAGAAAGCTCCTCCCCGCCAAGGGCCCGTCCCACCGCCGGCCGCTCCAGCGCTCGGATTAACAAATCTGCCTGCTCCCCCTCCCCGCCTCCCCTCTCCCCCGACTTCCACCCCAGGACGTGGGGGGCCGGCGCCTCAGCTCCAGCTCCGCGGTGGGGCGGGGGGGGGGGGGGGGGGTGTGTGGGGGGGTGTCTCTGCGGGGCGCCCCCCCCTCCCTCCCCCCGGCGCCCCGCCCCTCTCCGGGGCTGCTCACGTGACCACTCCCGAGAAGTGGGTGAAAGGTCGCGCCGCCGCAGCGGCGCGCGGGCCAACAACAGCCCCGCCCCGGGGCTCCCGGCACCCCCGACTGCTCCAGGCTTTTCTACGCGGGCCGCGAGGGCACCGCCAGCGCCGAACGAAGTTCCCGAAGAGAAGGGCCGCAAGCGATGAAGGAAGCAAAGTTTATCTCACAGCTGGGGCGGGGGGGAAGGGCGTAATTAGCTCGTGCAACTTAACATATTCTATTCTGGGTCTCAGTGCTAAAGAGCTTCCGTTTGTTTGATGTTAGGGTTTTCTTTAACCAAGAATAATGGTTTCTCCCTGGAGGAGGCTCTTGAATCAAGGCTCTAACACTCCAAAATTTTAAAGAGCCCTCAGACCGACTTACCTTTCAACCCAACTCACTGCTACGACAGAGCCCGATACCCGGATAATCATGTAAAGTTACGTGGGTAACTCACAGAGATCCACATCGTACTTGCCTGCAATACCACCTGTGCCATTATAAACTGGTAACTATTTATATCGGTATATCGATACGCCCACAACAGGAAAAGAACCTGCTAACTACCGCAGAAGACTCCAATTTTTTTTTTTTTTTTTTTTTTTTTTTTTACAACATCCGTTCACAACGGTCAGAAAATACATAGAAGTGCTGGTACATCTGGGAATTGAAAAGGTCAGATGCTCAGGAAAACGTAACTGCTTAAGGAAAGGAGGACGAAGGGGCAAGGTCTGCCCCATTCTCAGGGCTACGCTCCTACAAACGCGATAAGGAAGCGAGTAGTTTTCTATACAGTAAATAGAGTTTCTATACAGTAATCTCCCCTCGACTGCAGAGTTTCGATACGATTGCCCTCTATGGACTGACAAACCGCCAGATAAGAGGAAGAATGAGGCATTTGTCCTGATCCAACTTCGCACCTTTCTCTTTCCAACAACGTAATATATATCATATACCATCATATACCATCATATACCATCATATACCATCATATACCATCATATACCATCATATACCATCATATACCATCATATACCATCATATACCATCATATACCATCATATACCATCATATACCATCATATACCATCATATATCATATACCATCATATACCATCATATACCATCATATACCATCATATACCATCATATACCATCATATACCATCATATACCATCATATCATATACCACATCACTGAAGTCATATTTTAGGCTGATTTTTCTATTTAAACCAGAAGAAAAAAGGTGCAAAGTATGCAAGTTGTGAGAAAAATGAGGCAAGAAAACGGAGCTCCAAGACGCTGCAAAAATCTTAATCTACCTTTTGCAACAATTAGCATTCTCATCCAGTAAACCTGTGATGCTGTGAACAAAATATGTTTTCTGCCCGCGCGTATCTCAAAAGCAACTGTCGTTTTTAGAGGTTTCACAGCCTGCACTCATATGAGCATACGGACTAGTCTCTCACACACACACACACACAAAAAATTAAGTATTTCATTTACACACTTGAAAACCCACCCCTGGTACCAAGCCGCGAAGCTGCGGGGTCACCCACCAACGTCGCCTTCGTTTACGCGGCGCAGGTTTCGTCCGTCTCCCCGCGTAACTCCCCGCGTAACGCCGGCCCCCCGGCCCCCATCCCCCGCTCTCTGATCCGCGGCAGTTCCGCACCAACACTCGAGCCAGGGGCAAAGGCGAGCAGGATGCCAAGGACGCCTCGCCGTTCCAGAGCGCTCCCACCGCCCTCCCTGCCTTTTCACTCCTTTCCTCCAGCAAGGATCAACCCCGCTGAGGGAACAGGACGCGGCGCACTCGCACATTTACCACAGAACTTCGCGCTCGCCCTAATCAAAACTAATAATTAGGCGAAAACCAGACCAACCGAGTCCATCCGCCTGACCCCAGCCGCGCCCTCCCTCAGCGCTAACGCGGACGGCGGGGGGCGGGCTGCGGAGCGGCAGCCCTCAGTGAACCAACCGGACCAGCGGAACGCGGCCCGTCGCTGCCCCCTACCCCGTTCCCCCGGAGCCCACCGCCTGCAGGCGGCAGAGGCAAGCCGCCGCCCGGGGAACCGGCACCCGGCCGGCCCCCATTGGAAGGGTCCCCTCACCTGCTGGGAGAATGGCGGTTGCCGGCGCTCCGGCGGGGCCGGCTGAGCTGGGCGGCGGCGAGCAGCAGCGCGAGCGGGAGCGGGAGCCCAGCCAGGCAGTGACCGCGCCCTCACACACCCTGCCGGAGCCGGGCTTGCCGCCCGCCCCCCCATTGGCTGCCGCCGCCGGCGGGGCGGGCCCAGGCCCGGGCGGAGGAGGAGGCGCAAGGCGCGGCCCGTGTGGGCGGAGCGGAGGCGGGGAGGGAGGGGCGGGCTGGGCTGTGGGATTGGCGGCAGGGCCGCAGGGAGGCGCTGCGGCACCTGAGAGGGACGTCGGGGAGGGGAGAGGGGAGGAAGGAGGGGAGGGGAGGAAGGAGGGGAAGGGAGGAAGGAGGGGAGGGGAGGAAGGAGGGGAACGAGGGGAACGAAGGGAGGGGGGGAACGAAGGGAGGGGGAAAGGGGAGGGAAGGGGGGGAAGCGAGGAGGGGAGGGAGGGGAGGTTACAGGAGGCCGGCTCCCGAGGCAACGCAGAACGCTGTTTCTGTGGTCTCACAGCCGTCTCAGGAAGGAAGCGCCAGGGATTTGTGAGAGGCCCTGGGGGTGTAAATGGGGGGGGGGGGGGGGGGGGAAAGGTGCACCTTCGGGAAAGCACTTTGCGTGGGTGACCTGTTTGGGGTGCAGCCACGGAGCCGAGATAGCCTTCCTGGGAAGGACCCGCCAGCACGCTCTGCTCCAGCAAATACTGGGATTTGAGGGAAATACGGACACTCAACAGATCGCAGCAGAATTAATTGTGTTCTTTAACATATGCAAAATCACTAAAGTAATGTAAATGACAGTGTATGTGTCAGTCTCAGGGCAGAATGGCACTCAATTTGAAATAAGTCCTTGTTAAATTTGCAATGGGCTGGTCGCTTGCAAGAGCTCAGAGTTTGAATACCTGGTGCTCTTGTTTCATTTCAGTGCCGTACCAGGAGGAAGACTGCTCTGTCCCAAAAGGCGATCATGGCCAAGCCAAACCCGACTTCACAGCCCTGGGCCCCGGCTTTGACCTCGGGTGACCCGGGGGGGGGGGGGGGGGATAACATGACACCATCCACCCCCGATGACGATTTGTCAATCTTGCTACATTATTTTTTTGTAAATGAGGGAGTTCACACAGATCAGTAGCACTTTAGAATGTGCAGGATTGGGATTCGATTGCGATGTTTTGCTAACACTCAATCCTTGATCGACTAACAAAGCGATTAGACAAAACAAATCAAAACGGCGACTTAGTTAAAGATTCAAAGATGGTAAGGTTCACTGTATCACTGTGTGGGAGAAGTACACAAAGGAAAATGAAGTTATGCTCGAGGTAGAACGATTCACAGAGAGATCGTGGACGCAGAGGAAAAGGAGGACCCTGCCATTGAGTCACGGGGTTCAGAACAGACCCCCTTGCTTTCTAAGCTCCTTTTCGGAAAGGAGCCTAGGTGCAGCTAGGTCCGATCTTAGTCTCAGACTCGGTCAATGGTTTATGTCTAAGGGTAATGTATATGTATCTAGCAGCAATACAAGACTCGTTTTGTAATAAAATTGTACATCTACAGACTACCAAAATAGATTTACGCAGGCGTACACACACATAAAGGTATAAATATACATATCCACACATATATAAAAAAGTATACCTGTTAAAAATTCCTCTTGAGTTCGGTGAAATATTCACACTGAACGTCTTGGTGTTTCTCAACGGGCGAGTGTCACGCTTTAACCTGGCAGCTACCTGAATGCCGCGCAGCCGCTCAATCGCTCCCCCCCGCTCCCTCAGTGGGATAGGGAAGAGAACCAGAAAAAAAAATGAAAAGCCGTGGTTGAGGCAAAGACAGTTTAATAAAAGAGTAACAGTAACAATAATTATAATAATGGTAATAGAATACACAGAATATACAAAACAAGCGATGCACAATGCGATGGCTTGCCAACAGATGCCCATCCCATCCCAAATGGGGATTGCTCTCCCCCTGACCGTCTCCCCTACAACATCATGTTTTACGCTACGGAACAGCCCTTTGGGCAGTTTGGGTCAGCTGTCCTGGATGTGCCCCCTCCCAGCTCCTTGTGCCCCTGACAGAGCAGGGGAAGCTGAAAAAGTCCTTAACTAGTCTACATGCTACTTAGCAACAACTAAACAGTCAGCGTGTTACCAACATTCTTCTAGTACTAAATCTAAACCACAGGGCTACGCCAGCTACTAGGAAGAAAATGAACTCTATCACGGCCAAAACCAGGACGGCGAGGGTCAACCCTCAAGGAGCGAAGGGTTTCGGCCCAGGCTCCAGCAACAGACCTCAGATTTGAGCAAACTTTAAGAGTTTACTAACTCAGAGAGGCGTCCCGCTCTGAGGGAGATGCTGACCACAGCCCACTGCGGTCCAGGAGAGCTCAAAGGGCCTCGCCAAGGACGGCTGTTTTATAGGATGGTGAGACTATTGGCTTTAGTCGTCAGGAAATTTTCATCCAAGCCATGATCCAGATCGGTAGTTGCTGGAATTCCGGTAACGATTGTACAGTGCGACTCAGGCTATCGTTCGGATTACGTGTTTTTCAGCGCTATCAGGGGATAACCAATTGTTCCCGTTCTCGCTCCCCACCTCGGCCAGGCAGGAGTTTCATGCAATTAAGGAGTGCCTAACCGACCGTCTCGCTACACCCAGGCCACGGTCTGGCAGGAATTCCTTAGGTCACCACCGAAGACCCAACAACGAGAAAGAATCAAAAACTAGGGAGAGGAACTAATAAAAACAGGAGGGGGGAAAAAAAAAGAAAAAAAACAGCAAACTAAATAAACAAAGACATAGAAGCAAAATGGAAACTATGACAGAGCACGGCACAGACTAGAATGAAATAAAAATAAAGAAACACTGGAACAAATTAAAAGCAGCAGGACACGAGAAAGACGAGAAATAAGAAAAGGGAGGAATTAAAATTTAGGGAAAGGGAGCCAGAAAACAGGAATTACTGAAAGACAAATGAAATGGCAATAGGGTACAAGAAATATAGGGAAGAATTTAAAAAAAAAAAAAAAAAAAAATCAAGAAAGAGAGCCAAATAGAGGGACATGGAAGGAATTTTTAAAAATTAAAAAGGAATTGGGGAAAAAAAAAAAAAAGGGGATAGACGGAAGGAACCACCATAGAAAGAAAGTTTAAAAAGCGATGCGTTTAAAAAAATTAAAAAATAGGGACAAGGCGCCAGAGACAGGAAAACACAAAAAGAAAAATTAAAATGCAATGGGGTACAGAAAAACACGGGAAAGCATTAAAAAATAGGGAGAGGGAGATGCAGAGAGGGAAACATTGGAAAAAAATTAATAGGTGAGGAGGTACAGCATGAGGTCACACCGGAGCGCCTCAAAGCGTGTGGCCATGGATAAGCCCATGATGGAGCAGGTACACCCCCAGAGGGATTCCGGCCATAGCTAAGGCCACGTTGCAGCAGGGCTACTTCTGAAGGGACCGCGGCTGTGGATAAGGCTACGATGAAGCAGGTATACCTCTGAAGGTGTTGCGGCCCATGGAGAAGGCCACGCTGGAACAGACATACCTAAAAGCGACTGTGGCTGTGGATAAGTCTATGCCACAGCAGGTATACCCCTGGAGAGACTATGGCTCGTAGGTAAAGCACAAATTGGTTATTGCGAGAGCGCTTCCAAGCTAGAACAGGGCTCCAGGGCGTAGGGGATGTCTCACGAGAGCTCGGCAAGGGGAGCGGAGGAGTCCCAAGGGGGCCCAAGAGACCAAAGGAGCCTCAGAGATAACAATGAGGAACTCCGAAGGGGATTTCAACAAAGTATGGCTGTCTTGAGGGGCCGGGGGCTGGACGAAGGCATCCTACATGGCAAAGAGGGCTTGGAAATGCGCACCAAAAAAAAAAAAATCTCAAAAGAGCACTAAAGGGCTACAAGAGTGCTGTGGAGTACAAGAAAGGACTCTGAAGACATTGTGATAGAGAGAAGTTAGGAGGGGATGGGGTAAGAAAAGAAGGCTTGGAGACACAGCGAGGGCCTTAGAGTCTGACAAAGGCATCTAGGTAAACTATAGATAACTGAGAGAAAGAGGAACTGAACAGAGACGCCCTCAACGGCCGAAATAAAGATAAAGGAGCGCTGCGTAGCAAAGAAAAAGAGGAGGCTCTGACAAAACGAGAAAGACTGAACGGTGCTACCGGGTGCTGCAGAGAATGAAGAAGGTCTCGGGAGGCATCGTAATTCCAAGGAGAGGGGTGTCGAGGGGGGCTGACGGACAAAAGAAGGCTTGGGACAACAAAGAGGAACTCGGGTGATCATCTGAACGTGATACAAACGGTCTCAGGCGGCCGGGAACTGAACACAGGAATCCTAGATAGCGTAGAAGAACAAATGACCGTGCTCTGTGGCGAAAAGCGCTACAAGATGGATATGGACCACAAAGAGGGTTTCGAGAGGCATCATGACTGTAAGACAAAATGTCCCGAGTGAGCTAGAGAGATGCAAAAAGGATGGGGAACATGACAATTAAATCCAGAAGGGATCTGAACCGAGCAATCGTGTCATTGGACAGGTAGGGAACAAACAGATGCATGGCTAGAGGAAAGAGAGGGCAGATTAACTGGGCTGGGGCACAGATATGGACTTGGGAAGTCTTCCGAGGAAATGAAAGGGGTGCAAGATCCCCTACAAAGCTATAAGTATGCTAAGAGCAACCTCAAAGGCATTCTTGCAGGGCAGTCCAGAACAGGTCACAGAGAACAAAGAAGGCTCAGGCACACAAGGAGGAAGCCTGGAGGAGATTGGACAGAGTACAGATGTCCTCAGCAGGCTGCAGACCAAATGGAGGCACCCTAGATGGCAAAACATACCTAATAGTTACCTTGTATGACGTTCAACCCTGCAGGCTGTCACGCACCGGCAGCTCACAAGGCATCTCTCGTGACTCTGTCGTACCTCCCATCAGCTGCAGAGAGACTAAAACACAACAGACTTCATCGAAAGCCAAATCCGACTGCAAAAACCAGCCAAGAAAGGCTGATGAACCTGCCTCCCTTGCCCGACCATCCTCCGGCCTCAAAACTTTACAAACCCCTTCTCTTCTCCTTGACTGAGAGGGAAGGAACCCCACACCCCACCCCACAGCCAACACCAGACATCTTGGGGCTACCAGCTGCCCAATGCAACCATGCTATAACACAGAAAACAAACAGGCTGCGGTGCAGGAGCACAAAGACAGCTTTGCACAGGTTCTGACAGAGCAAGAGGCATCGTCACAGGGATTAGAGAGGTCTCCCTCTCTTACAGTCTGGTCCCCCGTCGCTTCCCCCTCTCTGGCCTGTCACCCATTGCATTTTTTTTATTCCCCCTGTGCCTCCCTTCCCTTATTTTCCAACACCCCCCCTCTTCCCTGTGGCCAATCGCTGTCGTATTGCGTTTATGTGGCAAGGTTTTGTTAGCTGGGGCATGGCAGGGGTGGGGGGGTGGGTCCTGTGAGGAGATACTGGGAGCTGCCCCATGCCAAAATGGATCTGTCGCTGGTCAAAGCTGAGCCCATCAGCAATGCTGTGGTACCACCTTCTGTGGTGGACATTTAAGAAGGGATAAAAATGCTGCACAGGTGCTGTGAGTTTTTTTCCCCGTGACGTGCCCCCTGCATCCCCTGCCCTTCTATCTCCTTTTATATATATATATAATCCACTTATTATATAAAATATCTGCTTGGACTGATATATATACAAACACTTTTAAATATTGACACTTTACATCTATTTAGACTCTATCAGTTTACACTTATTATACAGAGTATCTCCTTATACTTACATATTAACACTTATACAGAACATCTATTTAGACTTAATTCTCTACTGACACCGAGATATCATCTCTACCTAGATTCCATGTAATATCTACTTAGACTTACTACGTAACACACGCTAAGTGTAGATAGCGCTACCTATTCAGAAACCTTTCGCTGCTGCACCTGCAGGGCCCCTGCTGGAGACAGAGCCTGGAGCCTCCAGGCACAGGGCTGGCCTCTTACCCTCAGTACACTTAATGACTGGCAGGCAAACCTGGCCTGGAGGGCATCTACCCAGCATCACGAGACCCTGAAGAGAACACAGCTGCAAAACAAAAATCCCACATTAGACTCCAGTGTATAAAAAAATAGCATGGAAGGAAGCAGAGGAATTCCGTCAGCGTAAGGGATAGGGCAGCAGTCGAGCTACAGGAACATTCTAGGAGATCAGGTCAGCTCCAAATACAACACATCCTTTCCAAGCCAGAGTGATCGGAACACTTCAAATCCCTACCAAAACTGATCAATACGATTTTGAACACATTCTTAGCATAAAAGTGAACGCTCTTGCAGGTGTTGCAAAATGTCTCATCCCATGTTCACTTCATGGAAAGAAATTGAATTGGTCGGTTGACCGGTTGGGCTTTTTTTCCAAGAAAGAGGTAGGTAGGAAGGCAGGGACATGCAGCAGCACGTTGTCGTGGTTTAACCCTGGCTGGACACCAGGGGCCCACCAAAGCCGCTCTATCACTCCCCTCTAACCAGACAGAGGAGAGAAAAAGTAAATCAAAAGGGCTCGTGGGTCAAGATAAAGACAGGGAGAGATCATTTTATCAGTTACCATCATGGGCAAAACAGACTCCACTTGAAAGAAATAATTAATTTATTATCAATCAATCAAAATCAGAGAAGGAGAGGAGAAAAACTGCTAGATCTTAAAAACCTTTCCCCCCACCCTTCCCTTCTTTCTGGGCACAACTTCACTCCCAGCTCCTCTACACACTCCCCCCAGCGGCGCAGGGGGACAGGAATGGGGGTTGAGGTCAGTTCATCACACGTTGTCTCTGCCGCTGCTTCTTCCTAGGGAGAGGACTCTTCCCCTGCTCACGCGTGGGGTCCCACTCACGGGAGACAGTCCTCCACGAACTTCTCCAACCTGAGTCCTTCCCATGGGCTACAGTTCTTCACAAACTGCTCCAGCGGGGCCCAATTTCCTGCAGTCCCTCAGGAACAGACTGCTCCAGCATTGGGTCCCCTGCGGGGTCACAAGTTCTACCGGCAAACCTGCTTCGGCGTGGGCTCCTCCCCCCACGGGTCCGCAATGGCTTGCCAGGAACCTGATCTGGTGCAGGCTTCCCACGGGATCACAGCCTCCTCCCTTCAAGCATCCACCCGCTCCGGCATAGGGTCCTCCACAGGTTACAGGTGGAGATCTGCTCCACCGTGGACCTCCATGGGCTTCAGGGGGACAGCCTGCCCCACCATGGTCTTCACCACGGGCTGCAGAGGAATCTCTGCTCCGGCGCCTGGAGCACCTCCACCCCCTCCTTCTTCACTGACCTTGGTGTCTGCAGGGCTGTTTTCTCTCGCATCCTCTCACTTCTCTTCTCTCTCTGGCTACTGAGCCGCAGACGGTTTTTTTTTTTTCCCTTCTTAAATATGTTATCACAGAGGCGCTTCCACTGTTGCTGCTTGGCTTGGCCTTGGCCAGCAGCGGACACAGGGAATACTTCTAGCAGCTTCTCACAGGAGCCACCCCTGTAGCCCCCCCACTACCAAGACCTTGCCACAGAAACCCAATACACACGTACAAAAGGAGAGCAGGACATCAGAGGATGAAAAATACTGGGAGAGGGAGCTGGACACAGGACCAGAGGGGAGAGGTACAGGGAAGAAAAAAAAAACACAACAAAATCAAACTCCCAGCAGCCTGGAGAAGAGAGGGGGCCAGGGGAGGGGCAAGGAGGGCCTGGGACACACAAAAGGGTCAACAGGGACCCAAGGGCCTGGAACTCACCGTACCTCTTGCTCTCAGCGCTGCCAGGAGAATTTGACGGTTCAGGTGCTTCTTTCTCCTTCTCTTTTCCCTCACTCTTCCATAACTTCAGGCACGTGGCTGTCCTCCACCTAGGAGAATACAGGGACATCTCACAGCTCTTACAAGACGATCGAGACACATGGCGTCGCTCACGCACTACGCAGCCGTACCGCGCTTTGGGTTACGCGTGCAGACCCTGCGATGCCCGTTGGCAGCCTGGCCTGCTGCGGACTGCGATGAGGGATCGTTCCTCAGCCGGAGAGGCAGGCTCTCTCTTGCCTGCAGCGGGAGGCAGCTGTTGGCCCGACAGCCTTTGATCTCTGCTTCTTGACCTTCCTCCGGCCTCTCCAGCTTCAGCCACGGCGGCTCCTGCCCATGGCCAGTGCCAGCACGACCCAGACAAGCCTGAGGCATGGGCAGTCAACGGCATCCCCAGGGCAGGATCGGACAACCGCATCCTCAGTGCGGCTTCTGGGAGAGGGAAAGGAGCAGCAGCGACTGTTATTACCTTAGACAGCCCCTGTGCAAAGAGGGAATTTGGCTAGGGGCTTTCGGGAGAGGCTGCTCCTTCCCCACGCCGCTGCTAACGGCACCCACGTCCTAGCACAAGCCAGCACATCCCAGGGCCAGCGTGTGGCCTTCCCAACAGGGCTTGGGGGTGACCTGGGGCTACGGGACAGGCTGCAGGGGAGGTGCCGGAAGCTGGGAGCAGCTGCGGGGGTGAGCGGGCCCGGGGGAGGCTGCACTGACCTGGGGAGGCGCCCGGCATCTGCGCCTGGGGGGCGTCCGTCTCCTTCCCCTCTTCCCTTCTGTCAGCTCCCGGGTAACTCCTTGGGGCTCCCCTGACCCGGCTCCCCTCCAGCCGACCGGGAACCCGCCGCAGCGGGCGGTTTGCCGTCCCGCCGCCTCCGCCTCCGGACAGACCCCGCCGCCGGCTCCGGACAGACCCACCTCACCTGACCTGCGCGCCGCCATGCTGCTCCCGCTCACCGCGCATGCGCCGGCCGCCGACGGCGCGCCGGAGGGGCCACGTCCGGCACGCGAACGGTTCCGCGCCTGGCCACCAGGCGGCAGCAGCGAGCACCCGGGGGGGAAGCGACGGCAGCGCCTCCGCGGCGCCCCGCCTGCCGTACCGCATCGTGGCCGCCGGGCGGCAGCAGCGCCCGGGGCCGGGCGAGGCAGGGAAGGGCCGTGTGGGCGGCCTGGGAGCCCCGCGGGGGTGGGACGGGTCCCGGCGGGGCAGCCCCAGCGGCTCGGCTCTCGGTGTCCTCCCGCTGTGGGCGGGCAGCCCCGGAGCCCTGCTGCAGGGCCAGGCCTCCCGCCGGGTCGGCGAGCAAACCGCTGGGGAGCTGCCCCCGAGAGGCTCAAGGAAGCCGTCTGGTCCCTAAAGGCGCCCGAGAGGCTCAAGGAAGCCGTCTGGTCCCTAAAGGCGCCCGGGAAGCTCTGCGGGCCCTGGGACGGGGCCTCTCTGCTGGGCTGGGACCTGGAGGACGCTGCTGTGCGGGGCTGCAGGGAGCCGCTCTCGGGGAAGGCTTGGCCCGCAGCTCCACTTGAGCCAAAGGAGCTGCCCTGCGGGGTGTCAAACCGGCCTGGCTGCAGAAGGAGCCGATGGCCTCTTCCTGCCCCTGTCCCCTCTGGGCATGGGGCAGCGCAGGCTTTGGGGAGAGGCTGACCCCGTGCCACGGCCAGGGCAGGGCTGAGGAGCTCCAGGAGGAGCAGGCAGCTTGCCCAGGCTGATCCGCGTCGCCTCGCCCTCCTGCCAGGACAGGACAGCTCAGCTCAGGTGCCCCCGAGCCCACCTTCCCTTTCCCATCCCCAGTGCACCCTGCCCCACGGGGGGCTCTCTCCAGCACAAGCCAACAGGTTTATTTACAACAACAGAATCACAGAATCATAGAATCACTTTGGTTGGAAAAGACCTTTAAGATCATCGAGTCCAACCTTTAACCTAACCCTGCCATCCCACCACTAAACCATGTCCCTAAGCACCTCATCTATCCTTCTTTTAAATACTTCCAGGGCTTTTTTGAAAAGCAGCAGCTGCACAAAGCCTGGCCCTGCCGCTCCACGGCATGGCAGAACTCCCCAGAGATGGGAACGCTTTCCGTTATCACTGGCAAATCTTCTCCAGGACCAAGCGGAGAGTGTTGCCCATCAGCACCACTGCAGTGTCCTGGGTGCCATGGGCTCGACACAGGTGGCACAAGCACATGTACCTGGTGGCAGGGGCACTGTAGTGTTCTTGCAAGGACACGCTGTACTGGCTGGGCATCCCTTCTGAGCTGGAGGGTGTTAAGGTGGGAGGTGGCAGAACCATCCAGGCTGGCATTCCCTTGGCGGGGGGGGTGTGGTGTGTGTCCAACCCAAGGCTATTGCCCTTGCACATCTGTGCTCCTACAGGTGTCCTGGGACCAGTGCCCCCAGCCTGGGGAGCTGTCAGAGCTTCCAGGGCACTGCCTCCTCAAGGACCACCACCTTTGCCCTTTGTGGCCTGCCTCAGCCCCACAGGGCTTGGATGCTGTGGTCCCCTCCATGCTGGTTGTCCTCTCCAGAGGGGCTGCAGATGTCAGGTGATAGAAGCTGCTATCCACAGTTCTGGCCTGTTTAGAACTTGCCTTGGCCTTGTGGAGCTCCTGGGGCGGATGCCACAAAGCCTCCATGGGGCGCCTACGCATGAGCTCCTCGACAGGGCTCATGCCTGTAGCAGGGAACCCTGTGACAAGGCCTGGGGAGACCACAGTGGATGCTTGCCCTACCAAGGCCTTCGTCATCCCCCAGGGTGTCCTCAGGGCTGCACCCATGGCAGCTGTGCCCATCTCATCACCAGAGCTGCAGGACACACCAGGCAGGGTGCTGGCCTCCAGGGATGCTAGTCCACCTTCCTCCTCAGCGTTGCACCACACCAGCACTCACCCCCATTGTGGGGACAAGCCCAGCAGTGCAGCCACCCGGAGGGGCCCCAGGGCTTTGGGCATCCTGCTGCCTCACACCCACAGCTTCCCATCCCCATGAGTGTGGCAGGGATCCCAGTCCCAGAATCACAGACTGGCTGAGCTTGGCAAGGAAGAACCTGGTCTAGCCCTCCCTGCTCAAGATGGGCTGCCAGGAGCCTGAGACCACATCCAGGGGGCTTTGGCGTTATCTCCAAGGAGGGACCCTCCACAAGCTCACTGAGCAGCCTGTGTCAGTAACTCGGTCACCCTCAAAGTGGAAAAGGCTTTCTTGACACTCAGAAGGAGTCTCCTGCATTTTGGTCTGTGCCCACTGCAACATTTGATTTGCCCCAAGTGCAACACTCAAGCTTGGGCAGGACAGGGCACCCCCTGCCAGGGCTGAGGCTCAGCTCCAACTCTGCTGTTAATGCATCATCCTCAACCTAGATACGAAAGAAAATACAGACTGGTTTGGTGGCTTCTGCCAGGGAGCAGCAAAGACTGGCTGCTCCCCAAAGGATGGGGATGGCCAGGAGGCACCCCAGCACAGGCATGGTAGGCACCCCCCACACACTGGTAGGCTGCGGTCCCATGGGACCTGAGCACGGCAGGCAGAGCCAGGGCTGGCAAACAGCTCCATCAACAGCTCCGGCCGCAATAAAGGAACCAGGTCCAGGGTCCATCGGGAGCGTGGGGCTCAGGGTGAGCTACAACATACATCCAAGGGGTCCATCCAGGAGAGGAGCTGCCTACAGCACGGGTCCAAGGCATCTGTCCAGGAGATAGGGCTGCAGACCAGGACATGTACAACACAGCTCAGAGGGCTCAAGGCTGAGCACAACCAGGACTCCTGTGGCCATGGGGTTGGGGCCAGGTGAGGCTGCTCAGGGAAATTAAAGCCGATTAATGCCCTCCAGGCCCTGACAACTTTAAAATAAGTCTAAAAGTCAGTTTATACTGAATAAGCTCATTTATTGCTCCCTTTCAATAAAGCAAGTGAGCTTACAGAAAGTGGTGCTATTCCACCTGCTCTGGAGCTAGATGACTATTATACGGGGAAACACAATTTGAAGTCATCCTTCCTGACATCTTCATGGCTTTAGAGCTACTTCCCTGTGCTCAGAAAACACTCAGAGAGAAAAAGCATATGTTCTATGCAACCAGAAATAATGCTGGTGACTACTTCACTGAGAAAAATAGTTTTTCATCAACATGAAGACACATGAAATGCCCTGGGCAGAATTATCCAATATTGATTACACACCCATAATAACAGGATTCAGGTGCTGAGCAAGCCTGACCTTGTGGGTGGCAGAATCACCCCGTGACTCCTGCCTGGTTTCTCTTTCCTTCTCCAAAGCTGGGAAAGCCCCTGTAAAGCCAAGTCAGCAAGGCTGGAGGAACAGTCACAGCCAACACTTGCCCAAGAAATGCTCTCCAAAAGAGCATCCCGGAGGTAGCTGTGCTTCTCACCTGCCACAAGTGCCTCCAGCGGCCACGTCCCCCCATCCCCACGGAGCTGGCCCGCAGAAGTTGCCATGGGATGGGGATGTTATACGGCCCACTGAATGGTGGCACTCACCTGCAGTTAAACTCCCTGGGAAATGTCCTCACAAAAGGGGTAATTAGCATGCCCCTAATTGCCCTGGCTCCCTCAGGTGCTGTAAGGGTATTGCTAAAAAAAATTATCCAAGAAGACAATCTCCATGAGCATGGTGGCCATCACCAGTCCCAGTGGCATGGTGAAACTGTCCCCAGGGGCCTCCTGGGCTCCTTGCTGCTTTTGCAGCTCTCAGCTGGGGAATGACCTGACCCTGCCGAGATGGTCTACAGAGCCCTAAAAACTTCAGGAGATCACTTGTAGAAAAACAGGTTGCAGCTGACTTTCAGGAGAAAAAGGCCCTTCTGCCTGAAGGTGCCTTGAGTTTGGGTCTCTTAAGGAGGCAGGCCTTGACGCTGGATCGACTCCCCGTCTTAAGGAAGAGACATTAATTAAAATAAGCAGCCAGGGCCACACTTAACAATCACTCAAGTCATACCTACATCTGCATGGCCCGAGTTCCCACTTTGTCCCCTTCATTTACCAGCACACGTGCTGGGCACAGAGCTCACAAAATCGCTCCGTCCTGCTTTCTCCACAGAAATCTGCAAGTCAGGGCCACCTCCTCTACCAGCAGCCAACAGGCACGGCCGGAAAAGGGAACAAAACTGAAACCCCCCACATGGCTTTTGATGTCACAATTCTCTGCTTCTCGTTGTGGCAAAGATTCTCCAAGCTTTGCCTAAAAATAGAGCATCAGTGAGGACAAAAGGGTTGTTTCTTGTAAAACTATGCCCCCCCTCCCCCTTTCAGGTTTCTGCCTAGCCAAGAAAATCTTGAATATCTATATGTGTGGGTGTGTATAGAGAGAGTATTTATTTATTGACATGCTCTAGACACGGTTTTTCATCAGCCCTGAGCAATTTCCATGCTCTGGTGCTGAGCAGCGATCCAAGCCATCAGCCAGCTGCCAGCAGACACAAGCCCGGATAGCTGTAGGATAACTCACGCTTTTCCAGTTTAACATCAGTCTCAGGTAATCCCTTGCAAGTGCTTGGGCTCACGTGCTCAGTGGTTACAATCTGTGGTTTTTTCTGTTCACTGAGTAACAATCTCTAATTCCTCCCACCAGGAACTTTGCTGCAAACTGATATATTTATTAGTAGCCCTTGGGAATTTTTCTAAGGCCACCCGCCTTTTACAGCCAGAGCACTGAACTGCGCTGCCTTCCCAGCCTCATTTATTCTTGACTTCCCAATGCCAGGAACGAACGACAGGATGAGGCTCTATAACACACCGCTGCGGGGAATCCCAGCTCACAGGATGCCCCAGCATGATGATGATGATGGAGCCTGGCGTGCCAGGGCACTGTGTCCTTGGGGCTGGGACCCAGGTGGCCAAGGGTCCCTGCCAGACCCAGCAATGGGGTCGGAAGTCAGACCTGGCACCCAGCAGTGGTACTAAAAAAGTTTTCCATTGCCTCCATCCATCCCAGGCCCTGCTGATTTGGGTTGCATCGGTGCCGTGGCTGGCCGTGAGCAGCACATCCCACCCCTCACCCCGTCCCTGAGTGTTTATTGGCTCTGCTGTTTAGAGGGGAAGGTCCAAACCACATTTCCCCCTCCTGCTCCAGCACCTGCATCTCTGCTGGTAGCCATCCTCCCTTGCTTCCCCTTCCTCATCTTCTGGACGGCGGCAGCAGCCCTGCCCAGGGCTCTGCATCCCCTCCCAGCACCCACCAACTGGTGAGCATGGCTTGCTCTCCTGCTTCAGCATTTGCTCATTCCCTGTGGCAGTCAAGAAGCAAATTTAGGGGTTTTTTTAATGGGTGCAGCAGACGGGTTTTACCGTGCTTGCTGCGTCTCGGTCACCATGGGACAGGATGGCTTGCAGCAGCAGATACAGCATGGAGAAGCCCTGGTTTCCGTTTGGGAACTGCTCCTGCATGGTGGAGAGATAAGGGAGCTCCCGTCTGCCCCATGGGGCTCCTCTCTCTCCTCTGATCCCAGGGGCTGCAGCCATCACCGGCTGCGGCTCTCCGCTGGGGGCCACTGCTTAGGCTTTGAAGTTGGGTGGCAGTGAAACCCGTGGCCAGCTTTTAGGTGAGGTGACCTCACAGTCTGGTCTGAAATACAGATGGCTCCAGGTTGGTGTGGGAGCCTCCAGCAAGGTCACCCCTGGTGGTGTTCCTCTCATCCATTCCCTCCATCCCAGCCCCTGACATTATCCTGGCAAAAGCACACATGCATCTACAGGGTGTCCCCCCCCTCCCCCCCGCCCCCATCACAGCTCTTGCTTCAGCCTCATTCCATGCCAGAACCATCCTGGGAAGAGGAACTAACTAGCAAAAATAGGGGAAGCGAGCCTGTCCATATAGAAAGAGTCACAGCTTTCACAGCAGAAGCTGCTTTAACTGTTTATTCCCCAAAACATGCAGCAGCTGCCCTGTGCTGCTGAAACCGGGGCCCAGCCACACACCAGCATCCCTGGGCAGAGGCAGCTCAGTCCTGCTGGGCCCAGCTTTGTATGGCTCAGCAATCCTGAGCAGGAGGTGCTTTTCCCAGCCAGGGCCACTGCAGACCCCGGGGGAAGAGCAGGGATGGGGTAGAGGAGGCTACAGAGGCCCCTACTGTAGGTATGGGGGGGGACACCTGTGTGATGGGCTGGCCACCATGGGGGGAACCTCCAAACCCACCAGTGCCTGCCCCAGGGCAGCCTCTTCCCCAAGAGGGAAGGGAGAGGAGCATTGCACCATCCCCCCCACTGAAATCACACTGCACCACCTCCTCGCGTCCCCTCCTCACCTCTGCCGGGGAGGAAAACCTTGGGAGTCACAGCAAAGCCCATGCAACCAGGGCCAGACCTCACCCCATCATGTGAGTGGGACCCCAAGGCCACGGGTCCCTTGCACAGCATAAAGGATCCAGGGTCACCCAGAGGTGGTGGGGGGGGGGTGGCAGATTCATCTGGGGGAGTCACCCAAGCACTGGCTGAGGGAGATTCACACAGCGAAATCACCTGGGCACAGTAAAGAGCTGAAGGCAAGATTTCCCCCTGCCCCATCCCCAGCAGTGCAGCTTTCTTGGGGGGGGGGGGGCTTTCACAACAGGGAGGCAATGAGCTCAGGGAACCTCTACTTTCTGATCCCCATACGCTTGTCTCAGCTCCACTCAGTCATTTCTCACATTCATCAGTTCTCACTTCTTCTTTCTCTTTTGTTAATTCAACCCCCAAAGGAGGAACCACCCAGCAGCTGCACCCCCAGCCAGCTCATTTCCCCAGCTCCCTCCGCACCGCTCGGACGTCTGGTGATAGTCCCACACCAGTTCAGCCATGGGCTGGGTGCTGTGGGGGGTCCTGCTCACCTGGTTATTGGTGGCT
The DNA here is from genome assembly GCA_034008185.1 of Gorsachius magnificus. Lineage (NCBI taxonomy): Eukaryota > Metazoa > Chordata > Aves > Pelecaniformes > Ardeidae > Gorsachius > Gorsachius magnificus. The sequence goes on along the minus strand of CM067086.1, from coordinate 2,374,814 downwards.
TGGGTGAGAGGGGATGAACAGTCCCAGGAGCTCTCCTCCTTTGCAGGTTTTCCAGAGTGCAAGAAGGCTCTGAAGCTCCCAAGACTGGAAGTCCTGCCGGGGGGGGGCTGGGATAACCTCAGGAATTTGGATATGGGCAGAGTCATCAACCTGGGCTACTCGCTGTGCAAGACCACAGAAGACGGATCTTATATCATCCCAGATGAGATCTTCACTATCCCTCGCAAGCAGAGCAACCTGGACATCAACTCAGAGATCATCGAGTCCTGGAAAGATTACCAAAGCATCACCTCTGCCTCCATCAACATGGAGCTGTCCCTCTTCTCCTCCATCAATGGCAAGTTCTCCTACGACTTCCATAGGACTAAGACCCGCCAAGTGAAAGACCGTGCTGTCACCACCCGAGTGCAAGTCAGGAACCTGGTTTACACTGCCAAGATCGACCCGGGGGCAGTCCTGGACAAGGGCTTCAAGAAGCAGCTGCTGACGATCGCCAGCCACCTGGAGAACAACCAGACGCGGATGGCTGATTTTCTGGCCGAGGTGCTGGTGCTTAACTATGGCACCCACACCATCACCTCCATAGATGCCGGAGCCAGCTTGGTGCAGGAGGATCAGATCAAGGCAACATTCCTGAGGGACAGCGGGGCCACACGGAGTGCCGTCACCGCCTCAGCCGGCATATCCTTCCACAGCATCATCAATATGAAAACCGAGGCATCTCTGGACGTCAGCTCTGGCTTCACCAAGCAGTATCTGGACAACCGCACCAATTCCAGGGTAGAGAGCATCGGCGGGACCCCCTTTTATCCAGGCATCACCCTCAAGACCTGGCAGGAGGGGATCAGAAACCAGCTGGTGGCTCTTGACCGCTCAGGGCTGCCCCTATACTTCCTCATCAACCCCAACACCCTGCCAGAGCTGCCCACCCCCACAGTGAAGAAGCTGGCCAGGCGAGTGGAGATGGCTATCCACCGCTACTACACCTTCAACACCTATCCGGGCTGCACTGACGCCACCTCGCCCAACTTCAACTTCCATGCCAATGCCGATGATGGCTCCTGCGAGGGTGCCGTGACCAACTTCACCTTCGGGGGAGTCTTCCAGGAATGTGCCGGGCTGGCCGGCCCCTACACCAGCACGCTGTGCCGGGGGCTGGAGCAGAGGAACCCCCTCACTGGGGCTTTCTCCTGTCCCGCCACATACACTCCAGTGCTGCTGGGAGGAGCGGGAGGAAGGCCACAGCCACCTGGACTGCCACAAAAAGTGCATCCTGGGCATCTTCTGCCACCGCGAGTGCCAGGACATCTTCTCACTCACTCGGGTACAATTCAGTGCCTACTGGTGTGCCTCAAGTGGGCCGGTGGCCCCAGGCTCGGGATACCTCTTTGGGGGGCTGTTCAGCACCCACAGTGCCAACCCCATCACTGGTGCCCAGTCCTGCCCCTCGGGGTACTTCCCACTGAAGCTCTTCGATGAGCTCAGGGTATGCGTGAGCCAGGATTACGAGTCGGGAGGCCAGTACGCGGTGCCCTTCGGGGGCTTCTTCAGCTGCCAGGCAGGGAACCCCTTGGCAGGGCAGCACCAGGGCACCGCCGAGGACCCCCGTGCCAAGAGCTGCCCCCCAGGCTTCAGCCAGCACTTGGCGCTCATCAGCGACAGCTGCCAGGTGCAGTACTGTGTCCAGGCCGGCGTCTTCACAGGGGGCTCGCTGCCGCCCGCCCGCCTGCCACCCTTCACCCGGCCCCCCACCAACCTGCCAGCCATCAACACTGTGCTGGTGAGCAGCGGGGACGGGGACAGCACCTGGGTCAGGGATGGGCAGAGCCACATGTGGCGGCTGGCACAGCCAGAAGAGATCCAGCACACAACGGAGATGGTGAGGGGCCGGGGGCTGACGGGGGGTGAGGTGGCTGGCATCACCGTGGCAGTCGTGGCAGGGCTGGCCACCATCCTGGCGACGGTCTGCTACAGCCGCCGGAGGTACAAGACGAAGGGGTACGGCACGATGGGCGAAGGGGACAGCCTGGTCACAGTGAGCCCCAAGGACAGCACTGTGCTGAGCGTGGGCGAGGGGTACCAGCAAGAGCCCGAGGGGCCAGTGGCGTGAGCATCCCTCCCCTGCAGTTGCCAGGCGATGCCTTGTACCCCAAACCCAAGCAAAGTCCCCTGCCTACCGCCCTTTCCAGGGGCAAAGCTGCGCAGCGCCACCAGCCCCCCGCAGCCAAGGGTCCCTGTCCCCACAGAGGCCCCAGGCTCACCCCAGGTGACACAGGCTCTGGCCCTCTACCGGATCCCCAAGTCCCAGCCTCGAGCACCTGGGAGGCTCCATGTCCCTTCAGACATCCCTCCCTGGCTGACCTCGGGGGCCAGCTCCCAGGGTCAGCCCCTCATCAGGGTCCACCATGATGTCCCTCCACCACCCCCTGCACCTCCCCACTCCAGCCAGTCCCAGGGCTCTGCCCTGGCAGAGATAAATGAGCTTCCCCTCTGCTGCAAGCCATGCCCCAGCACCAAAAAAGGGGACCCAGGGTCCTTCAACAAGCCACCGGGGTATCTAAGGAGGAAGAAACCCCAAGGACAGCCACCTTCTTCCCCCAGGCTGGCCCCAAAAAGCCAGGGGAAGCTGTGAACTCCCCCCCCACCTTCCTCCGACACACAGGACCACCAGCAGGATTTAAGCATGTCCGCGGTGACTCGCTGCTTGTAAAAACATTGGGTCAGGATGCATACTGGGGCCTGACTCCTGGGAAAAGACTCCCAGCCCACCAAGCCCAGAGACACACCCGCCCCCCCCCCAGCTACTGCGGGCACCCAGGACCACCGCAGACAGCATTAGCCACGCTCCGCCTGGCGGGAAAGGGGGGGCCCCGGCAGAGACGTGCATGGAGTTGGCCACCAATTTCTGCCCGCTGCAACCGGATGGCAATCCCTGTCTCCATGTATATCTATCGGGATAGATATACACACGCATGCAGAAGGCACGGATCAGTTTTATTTCAGCCAGCAACTAATTGCATAGGCAACACAGCATTAAAAAAAGAAAAAAAAAGTCATGTTGTGAAAAGACTCTGTCATGTTAAGAGCCGTCAGGCCAGCACCCAGGGAGGGTGGGGAGCCCCCTCCCCCCCGCCTTCCTCCCCCAGATCATGGGAGGGTTTTGCATAGCTCCAGCCAGGGTTTTTCTGCAGTGGGGGAAGCCCAGGGCTCAGGTGGAGAAGAAATCACACAGCTGCAGCTCCCTTGGCTGCAGAGCTGCTCAAAAAGGGGTGGGGGTCTTCCCAGGGAAAGAGGTTTTCTCCCTTGAGGTAGAAAATGACATCCCACACTAACGACGGCTGGGGGACAGACCAGTGCAAAGGGGCATCAGGGGGGGCAAGGGGTGCCTGGCCCTCCTCACGGTGCCCCCTCGCTCACCTGGCCACACAGACGACGGACAGAAGACAACAGAGAGGCCAGGCAGTGCAGGGACAGCAAGCGTCCCCTGCCATCCGCTTTATTGACCCCCACCCTCTCCCTCCGTGGGACAGCCAGCTGGGGGAGACACACACCCCCAGGCTGGGGAGAGGAAAACCGACAGCGGAACGACGCACAGCAGGACGGGTCCCCCTCCTGCACAACTGTCCCCTGGGACAGAGGGCACAGTGATCCCCCCTGGAAAACCAGGAGGGGAATGCAACAAAATGGGCTAGGAGGCCCCAGTCCCCCAGGGAGCAACAGAGCGGGTCTGGGGACAGCCTGGGCAGCAGGAGGTGCTGCCCCTCAACTCCACTCTCCAACCCTGGGGGGTCTCACAGGACAAGGGCACAAGTGCCTCCCAACAGGGAGAGCATCCCCAGGGCTGCCCCCAAAGCTGTGGGGACCTCCCTGGCACAGGTGGCTCTGAGAGGCCCCTAAAAAGTCCCCTGGGGGCTGGCAGGGACCCCAAGATGCCATGCACACACACCCTGCCCACCTGCCACACTCCCCTCCCCACACCAAAACCCCCGGCCCCACCCAAAACCCCCCCACCAGCCCCCCCCCCCCCCCCCCCCCCCCAGGGACCTCTGGGGATGGTGCTGGGACCCAGCAAGAAGGGGAACGGTTCCCACCCACACCGCACCGGCCCCACGGGGCCCTCAGGCAACAGCCCCACTGTGGGGCACTGACCCCCTTTGGGGCAGTGCACCCCTGCAGTAGGAGAGCGGTGCTGCCCCCGCCCCCAATACCACCGGGCTCAGCCCCCCCGCCTGGCCACAGAATCATATTCTCCCAGCTCACCACCACCTCTAGGTACACTCATCTGACAAAACCCCAAAATACGAGGTATATAAAAATTCAATGCGGGGACACCCCCATATGAACAGTTCCAGGAAGCCACTACAGGGGGGTGGGAGACAGGCCAGGACACATGCGCCTCGCCCCCCTTGCCCCCACCCACCGGGCCGCCGGGGGAGGCCCCCCCCGCGGACCCCGGACAAACAGATGGCTGAGGGATGAGGCGGAGCGAGGGGGACTCCCGGCCCCCCCCCCCCCCCAGCCAGGAGGGCGTCAGGGGCATCAGGCCAGGCTGGGATCATCTGATGGATGGGGAGGGAGGGGAGCCTGGCACCCCTAAGCCCTCGGCACAGCGGCCAGAGGGGACAGCCAGGCCAGCCTGAAGCCCCGCATCTCGAGGGGGGGGAGGCTCCCTCCCCGCAGGAGTGAAGGGGATGGCCAAAAGGACCTTCTCCCACATTCCTAGCTAGCCTGGGGATGCTCCCACTGTGCGGATGCCACCGGGAGTGAGGGGCTCGAGGTGCCCCCTGCAAAGCCCCCAGGTGGGTTTTTCCAGCAGCTTTATCCTGGGGGAAAGGGATCGGAAGAGGGGAGAGGGGGACACAGCACCAGCACCCTTTCCCTTGCCTCCCTGCTGTGGTCTCAGTCCTTCTCCTGCACCAGGCTCTCCTCTGTGATGCCCTGGGCTGCAAGCTCGGCTAGGACATTGTCCAGGTAGTTGATGTCAGGGTAGCCATGCCCAGTGAGGTTGGAGCCAAACTCTGTCTTGTGGTGGATCTCATTCCAGATCACCGTGTCCGACTCGCCTGTGGTGCTGGAGGTCCCGATGGCGAAGATCAAGCGCCGGTCCCAGGCTACCAGCAGCAACCTCAGTACCTGTGGAGAGATGGGGCAGGCAGCAAGGCAAATGCGGTGGGGCGGGGGGAAAGCACCCACTTTTGCTCAAGGCACACCTGATCATCCTGGTACACCCCAGCAATGTGGACAACCCACAGCCAAGCCCTCCCAGGGAGTTCGGGATCCCAGCATAGGGTCCTACCCCAACCAAAATAGCGGGACGAGGCTGCAGAGCTCCCCCAGCACATAGGAACATTGCTGGGCTCCTGCAGAGTATGCCAGACGGGCTAGGGGGAACACCTCCACCCGTGTTTGCCTGCATAAGCCTTATTTGCTTTTCCCTGTGCTCCAAATAGCTGCTCGCTCCCTCTGCCCCTCCACATGCCCTTGAGCATGTCTTGGCCAGCTTGAGCCGCGCAGGTGAGCCCCTCACCTTTCTGCCCTTCTCGCTGTCTGGCAGGTAGCAGTGCCGGGGAAAGCCGCGGGCCGTGAAACTCTTCCCGGGGTTTGGATGCTCTGGTCCCTGCAGCATGTGGCGGGAGGAACAAAACCCTTTTGGAGCTCGGAAGGATGCTCTGGGCACAAGGTAACCCCCCCCCAACCTCAGCGGACACAGAGCTGCTTGCTGCTGCGCTGGGCAGCCATGCTCCAGCACGGTGGTCCTGAACACCACCATCCCCCTGCCACCAAGCAGATGGGGGTCAACACTTTCATGCAGATGTACCCCCGACTTCCCACAGCATCCTTACGGACATGCAACTCCCGAGACGTCACTGAAACCAGAGCCCTGGGTCAAGGCATGAGCTGCAACATGACCCGTGAGCAACACAGCCGGTGACAAGGGCCACCAGCCCCCACAGGGGACCACCCATGTGCACCCCTGGGCATAGGGCTGGGCCACACCTGCACCCCTGGGGGGATGTTGTAGATGATGCGGATGGTTTTGCAGTCAGAGTGGCCAGGCAGGGCATGAGGGATGACGTGATACTCCATCTTCCCTGGGGGCTGTGTCCCCGTCTTCACCCCATAGATGGTTTTGCAGGTGGGGCACTGCAGGCTCCCATCCTGAGAGCAAGGAAAGAGGGGAACACAATGAAACCAGTATCCGCCAACAGCAAGCCAGGCCGGGCACTCTGTCCCCTGGCAGCACTGAGCACTGCCTTCATCCTGAACACAGCCATTTCACAAACACTCAGGAAGCAGGGGGGAGGGCAGGGAGAATTTGCTACAGCGATCCAACTTTAACCAAGAACCTAAGGTCTGCACTTCTCTTCCTCATCAGTTTTACAGCTTTCCCCACCTGTTTTGGTTGGGTTTTGGTGGGTTGGTTTTGGTTTTTTTTTTTTTCCAAAGAGGGAAAGGTAATAAACATTAAACACTCCCAAGCAACGTGAAACGCATTTTCCTGGGAATGTCAAGCACAAGAGCCACTTGCAGGGGCCTCAGGAAAGCCCACCAGTGGCTGGAAAAGCACTGCCTGGTGCCAGATACCAGGTAGCTCTGCTCAGACATGCAGGGATCAACATTCACCACCACTAACCTTGGGAAGGAAAGCAAGGGCGTAAAACTGGGTGTAGTGGGAAAAAAACCACCCACACAGCCCAACCTTATGTTTCTGATTTAGCGGTCCCAAAGTGCTTGCTGCTGATAAAAGTTAAACTCTCTGTCAGGGCAGGGAGGTCAGAGCCCTCCGAGGCAGCAGGACTCGAGCACCGTCCCACCAAGGGCAGGAGGAGCTCAGCACAGGTTGCTGAGCTGGGGGTTTGGGCGTCCCCTGGGGCCACAGCCTTGCACCTTGTTGCCGTTGTTGTACATGGCGACCAGGCAGTGGAGGTGGAAGACGTGGCCGCATTTCACCAGCTTCCCCACCAGGTCAGGCTTGATGGCCGGCTGGGGTCCCTTGTAGCCGGAGGGTGCAGAGAGGCGCTCCATGCAGATGGTGCAGTCCTGCGCGGACAGGGAGGAGAAGGGTCAGATGGACGGATGCAGCCAGAGCCTTGCTGAGGACACAGGGCTGATGAGCTGCCCTGCTTTTACCCAGGGACCAGCACCCACCCCCGGCACCGTGCCATCACCCTGGGCCACCACAGGGGCCAGCCAACATCTGCATGTGGTACACAGCCCCCCTTTGGAGGGGGACAGGGCAGAGCCATGAGCGGTGGCAGGGAGATCCCTGCACAGTGTGGGGGCGTCGCCCATGTCCTCAGTCGCTTCTCCCAGAGCAAAGTACCCTGGGGACACCCCAGCGTGACCCCCACCGTTCACACCTCATCCAGTGGATGCCGCACCTTCTGCAGGTATTTTTTCAGTACCTCCTCTGGGGTTTTACCTGCAGGAGAGGAAGAGTCAGAAGGGCTGGAGGGCAGCATGGGGGAAACCCACTGCTGGGGGCAGCAGGAGGAAACAGGGCGGGGGGAGTGGGACACAGGGGAACCAGGTTGGGAAGCCAGAGGGACAGGAACTGGGGCCAAGTGGCAAAGTGCCTCTCACCCTTCTTGGCCTGCTTCTTGGTGGTCTTGCGGCAGGTGTGGGAGATGCCAGGGATGGACTGGATCTCGCTTTTGCTCACGGGTGGAGGGTGCAGCACCAGCTTGGGGGGCCGTGTCAGGCAGACAGGCAGCCCAGCCGCACTCATTAGGATCCCTGTGATCCCTGGGCAAGGGGGTTCGAAACAGCACTGAGGAACCAGTGTCACCCCAAACCCCAGATGTTCCCCCAAAAAACACCCTGCTAGGGCTGATCCTCCCCCCCGCCAAGGAGGCCAGTACCCATGGGCACCAGGCACCCTGCTGCAGCCCCATCCTCACCTGCCAGTGCTGGGTTGACGGGGCTGGAGCCAGTGAGGTTCTTTACGGGGACGGTGGGGACCCTGCAAGGAGCCAGCAGAGACCACATCAGGGCTGGCGGCAGGCACCCAGTCCCCACAGCCCCGGGGGCCACACAATAGTTGCCTGAGCAACTGCACGGGCCCTGGCTGGAAATAGAGAATCCCCCATCCGAGCGGGTGACATGCCCCCCCTGCCCCACCACCGCCTTTTCTCTCGCTCTTTAGAAACCCCGCCTGCGTCTCCATTCACGGACCCTTTTTGTCACAGCTCCCCGGGCCAGTCTGTTGGGCTGCTTTTATTTTTTTTTTTTTTTTTTTCCTCTCTTTTCTCCTATGGCCATGTCGCTGCCACAGCTCTTTCCCCCACCTCCCCTTGGGGCTCTCTTTTATGGGAAAGTTTCCCAGCAGGTCAGAAGCAGAGGGAAGGGGGAGGTTGGAGAGGGAGAGGAAAGGGGCCAGGCAGCGACAGAAGGCTGACGGCAGAGCCAGACAAAGGGGAGAAACAGGCTCATTAAATGCCCACCCCCTTGGGGGGGAAAAAAAAAAAAAGTGTCTTCAGAGGGTGGGGGTCTGGAGGGACCCCTTCTCATGGGGCCTGAATGGCCTGCCTTTGGGCCTTTTGCAGCTCCCCACCCATCCCCTGCCACCAAGAGAAAGAGCAGCCTCAGCCTCCTCATTGAGATGCAGGAGCCACCCCGTCCCCGCTCCAGTCCCCAGGCACCCATGGGGAAGGCGAGGGGCCCAGAGGAGCCCTCCGCGCGGGAGGCTGGGGACCCCCGAGGTCTGTCCCCCATCAGGCTCAAGGGTGACAGCACCCCTGCAGTGGGGAGTCCCACAGGGCTGTGGCCCCTCTGTGCCCGGGGAGGGGCCGGGCGGTGGAAATAATCACGCTGGCCCTGTTCTTCCCCCGACTACCCGCTCTCTCGCACGCAGGGGGACTCACCCAGAGGCGATGAGCACCCGGGACTGGGCGATGGCCAGGCGCTGGAGGTGGTTGCGGTTCAGGGTGCCGAGGCCAGGACGGGATGCCTTCGCGAGCCACGCACCGTGGCCATACCATCAGGCACCTTGGCCCCTGGGGCCGGCACTGGGGCTTTGGGGGCAGCGGGCAGTGCAGGGGGAGCTTTGCGGGGCTGCAGGGTGGCAGTGCCAGGGCCAGCAGCCGACACAGTGGCTTTGACACTCATGACCAGGAGGCACTGGGGACAGGCGCAGGCAGGGACTGGGGGGGCCGCTGCCGCCCCAGGGCTGGCCGGCCAGGACTGTGACTTGGGCAGGGTGCCCGAGACCAGCGGGTAGACCATGTCAAGGCGGCGGCGGACACGTCGCTTGCGCTGGGTCTGCCGGTTGATCTGGCCCATGGTGGCAAAGTCGATGATGTAGCAGAAGCCAATGGCACTCAGGTCCACCCAGGGGTGCTGCTTCTCGTAGGCACGTTGGATGGTGATGCCCACGTCCATGTCATAGGGCGTCCATGACCCGCTGTCGTTCTCCCACTCCCACACGACTCCCTTGCCTGGTGCCGACGATGGGTCATAGTAGCTGCGCCGGACGGGGCGGATAGTGCCTGAGGGAGGGTGAGAGATGCCATCAGACCCTGGCGCCAGCACCCACCTGCAGGCAGGACAAAACCACCCCAACCTGCCCCGCCGGTGCCACTCGGCATGGGGACAGGACAGCTTTCCGGCTCAGCTGTTGTCCCCGCCCTGCCAGAGGACTGGTGTGCCTTGGTTTCCCCAGGCCGCTGCTTGCAAGCCACCCTTGCCACCGGCACACCCAAAGGGCCAGGCAGCCCCAGGGCTGCACGCACACAGCACTGGGGTACAGCCCCAGTGTGACCAGGTGAGGGGAGGGCAGGCTTCACCCCCATCAATCTACTATGGTGGCTGCCCTCCCGGCCCCAGCATGCAGCCGCTCAGTCCTGATGGGCAAACACAGAACCACAAGCTTGGCTGCTCCAGCCCACCCCCAGGGGCCTCCCGTGGGAACCTGATGAGACCAGGCACGTAGGCACTGGACTCGTGCAGTGCCACCTCAGCCCCACCTGCCCCTCAGCTCCGGACCAGGGCGGGGGAATAAGAGATTTAAAGGGCAGCTCCGAGCCCTGCAACGACAACATCCGCAGGCACCCACATGCGCAGGGGAGCGGGGCTTGCACCAGCCCCACCGTCTGCAGCTGCCAAACCTGCCTGCAACGAAAACCCAGCCCATGGCACAGGGAAAATCCCCACAAGGCCAAACAAAGGAGTTCAAGTGGGGCCCCATGCCCAGCTCCTGCTCCCCCATCAGTGACTGCTAAAAGTGGGATGAGAGCACAAAGCACGAAGGCTTTGTGGCTTGCATCCTTATTTTTGCTAGGCGTTTCCTTTCCCACCGCTCCCAGTCGACTAGGACGCATTCAAAGCACAGACACAAATTTTGGAAACTCCTACAATGAGGAGAAAGCCTTCTTCTTTGGGACATTTCACGGCACAGCAGGGCAGGCTGAGTGTGACCAGGCTCAGCCTCGGGGTCCCATCCTCAGCACGCTACTAGCGCCCACAGTTATTTGTTAATAGGTGCGATGAGCTCACGAGCATCACTGCCTCCACGCTCTTCTGCAAAACCCCATGGTTTGGCCCCACTGCCAGCGGGAGCAACAAGAATGCTCAAAGAGAAGAAATAATAAGCCTGCTTCTTCGGCTTTTCACCACGTGTCTTGCAAAGCCTGCAAGTATTTCAGTCCCTTTTCACTCCCTCTTTGCCGCCGGGAGCAGCCGCACCTTCAGTCCCCACACAGAACCACTTCCCACAAAAAAGTGGGCTAAAAAGGAAAAGCTGTTTATTAGCACTAATGATAGGCACACATCAAGCACCCCGCTATGGAGAACGGGGTGCAACTGCACCCCAGGCAAGCCAGGCCACCCGTCCCCGTCCTGCGAAGGGGCACCTGGGGGAGGAAAGCCGCCAGTGCTGGCAGCACAAAGCAGGGCCAGAGGGGAGCAGGGCACAGATTTATCCTAATCCAGCGCAAGGCGGGGAGGGCAGCAGCAGCGGCATGCAGCAGTCCCCGAGCGGAGGTGTGGGAACGCTGTGCATCCCCCCAGCCCAGCGCAGCCAGCCAGCCTCCCATTCAGCAGGGGAAGAAAAGGGACAATAGCTATTCAGGGCCTGCCAGGGTCGCGACCCCCCCCAAATCAGAGCTGTTTAATGACCCAAAATACCAACATCCCCAGCAACCCAGGGAGAGACAGAACAATCCCCCTTTCAGGCCTCCTCCCCAGGCAACAATAGCCCTCAGAGGCTGGCCCCCCTGCCCTGCCGCAGAAGTCCCTTGTCCCCACACCCTTGGGCAGGGGAGGGTCCCCACCAGCCCCCAGGGCTGCTGGAAGAAGGAGGACAAAGGAGGGTGTCCGTCACCCCACTGCACCCAGCACCCCCTGTCCCAGGGACGTTGGCTGGTCCCCTTCCCACGGCCATCATGGGGGTGTTGGGGGGGCGCACAAATTCCCTGTGCCAACCTCTCCCCCATGGGTGGCTGTGCCCCACATTGCAAACACCCCCAGGGCCATATGTCTCCCACCACGTTGGGAATCCCTCCACATTCCCACCTCCTTGGGGACCTCCCATGCCTGCTTGTTGCCCTCCCTCGCTCCCCCCCCAAATACCCCCCTTTACCTGTCCGCCACCACCCGGCGACCGACCCGGGGTCCCCGGGCAGGTTTGGCCCCCAAGCACCGTACAGCACCAGGCCCTTGGGATTGATGGTGGCTCACAGACCAGAGGAGTGGGACATGGTGGGGTAGGGCCCTGGGAAAGATCTGTAGGGGATGGGCTCTGCACGCGAAGGGACTACAGGCCGGGAGAGGAAAAGGCTGCAGCGTGCAATAGGGCCCAGCGAGGTACAGCAGGGAGGAGGCTGGGCAGCACGACCCCCGGGCCCCGGGCACAGGCAGGGCCGGGCAGGGGGGGGGCAAGTGGGCAACCCCAGGAAACCATGGGCTTGGGCAGCAGCGGGCAGGGCTGGGCAGCAGCGGGCAGGGCTGGGCAGCGAGGAGCAGAGCTGTGCAATTCCAGGGCAGGCAGAGCAGGGCAGTACAAGGCAAATCCAGATGCAGTATGGGACTAGGCAACGCAATCCAGGATCAGGCAGTATAACCAGCACAGTGCCCAGCAGCACAGCACAGTACAGCCAGCAACGCGACAGCAGAACGGGCGACGGGACGTAACGCAGGGGGGCAAGGCAGCACAACCAACGGAATATGGGGCTGGGAAAGGCAGCGCAGTACAACCCAGCTCCAGATCAAGGCAGTGCAATGCAGTGTGGGACCCGGCAGCACAGCATTGTGCAACACCGTGCGATGCAATTCTAGGTCAGGCAGTGCCGTGCAATACTGGACTCGGCAGCAAAGCGCTGCACAGTGCGACTCCACACCAACCAGCGCAATGCAATAAGGGGCCTGGAAATCCGGAGCAAAGCCAGATCAGTCACGTCGGGCAGGAGAGCCCCCGGCCGGGCAGGGCAGCACGGGGGGCGGCAGCGCGGTGCAGCGAGGGACCGGGGCAGGACAGCGCAGCGGGGAGCGCGGAGCCGCGCGGGAGCACGCAGGGCTGGGCAGCGCTGGAAGGCGCGGCACGGTGCGATGCGACCCCGAGCGGGGAGCGCGGTGCAACGCCGGGCCGGGGAGCCTCGGGCAGCCCGGGGCCGGGCAGCGCTGCACGGCGCCGAACAACCCGGGGCCAGACCGGGGAGCCCGGTGCAACGGGCAACCGGGCAGGGCTGCGCGGCGCCCGGCGATGCAAAGCAGCGCAGAGCAACGCAATGGCAGCCCGGGGAGCCCGGCGCGGGGCCCGGCCGGGGCAGGACGCGCCGGGGCAGGGGTCGGCCGCCCGGCGGCTCCCCCCCCCGGCCCCGGGCGACCCGGGTCCTGGCCGCTGGTGCGGCTGTAGGGCCGCCACCCCCTTCCTTCCCACACCACCACGGCCGAGGCCAGCAGCATGGCTCCGCCGCCCCGGCCCCCCGCCTCCCCCGGCTCGGGCTCCGGCTGGCCGCCGCAGACGCCCCGCGGCCGCTGCAGCCCGCCCCGCCGGCACTCGCATGCTCGGCGCGGCGCAGGGCTCTGCCCGCCCCCGCGCCCGCACCGAGAGCGCGGAGGGGCGGGGCCGTCCCGCCCCTGACGTCACCGCGCCCGGCCCCGGCCCGGCGGCACCGAGCGACCCGCCGGGGGACCGGAGCGGGGGGGGTAGGGAGCGCGGCCGGGAGAAACCATTCCCGCCGGGGGGGGGGGGCGCGAGGCGTTGCTCGGCCCGGCTCGGCCCTGTGCACCCCACTCACCTGGTCCCCCCCGTACTCCCACCCGGCGCCCCTGGGGCCGTTCCCCGTGCCCCCTGTACCCCCACCCTGCAGCCCAAGGACCCCCCCAGTGCTCCCCGCAACCCTGAGACGGCAGCCCGGGTGCTGCAGGGAGACCCCGGTGCACGCCCGTCCCTGTGCACCACCCAGGCCCCAAGCCCACTGGCAATGGGAATCAGGAGTTGGGGGGTCGCGTGCCTGACCCAAGGCAGGACCTCGGGGCCAGACCCCTCTTCACGCGCTGTGACAGTGAAACGTGGTCTGAGAGCTTCAACCGTCCCCTTCCCGGGGCTGCAGCGCCCGCGGGGAGCCGCCCAGTGAGCTGCCCCTGGCCACGGCCCATGGCACATAAAAATGGGTTCAAAACCCAAAATCACTGCGTGCCCTGGGGGACACCTGGGCCATAACCCCAGCTCCTGTACCCCCGCTCTCCCAGCTGCCTGCCACAGCTTAGTTTCCCTGGGAGGTGCTTTTTGGGGATGTTTCATGCAGCTTCAGCCTGGCGTGAGGCTGTGAATCCCTCAGGATGCTTCGCCAACTTACGTGTGCCGCGGCAGCCTGGTGGCTTTGCTGTGCAAACCAAAACCCCTGTGCTCCCGCTGGCAGCGCGACAGGGGCACCTCCGCTTTGCGGTGACTCCCCAGGACCGGAGCGGCCAGCGCTGGCCCTTCATAGAATCATAGAATTGCTTTGGTTGGAAAAGACCTTGAAGATCATCGAGTCCAACCGTTAACCTAACCCTGCCATCCCACCACTAAACCATGTCCCTAAGCACCTCATCTACCCTTCTTTTAAATACCTCCAGGGATGGGGACTCGACCACCTCCCTGGGCAGCCCATTCCAGAGCCTGACAGCCCTTTCCGTGAAGAAGTTTTTCCTAATGTCTAGCCTAAACCTGCCCTGGTGCAACTTCAAACCAGCCCAAAAAAAAAAGTTCCTCCCGAGCTTGTCCTTCCGCTGAGCCCCACGGGCAACACCCCAGGGCAGCCCGCAGCAGCAGGGTGCCGGTGGCGGGCAAGCGCTGGCATCAGGTCTCACCTCATGGAGTGCTCCTGCGCTCAGGCACACAAAACACTGATTTTCTTGGTTATTAAACAAAACAGCCGTCATTGCCTGGTTCAGGGAGAACCAGACACATTGCATCCACGTCCCACACGTGTGGGCTTACCCGGGGGGGGGCGAATCCCCCGCCCAGGGCCTGTGTCGGCTCAGGTGACTCTTCCCCAGGACGCGGGGACCCACGGTGCTGCCATGCCACGCTGCTGAGCTCCGGCAGCCAGTGCTGCTCCTCTCCCGACAAACCCGTTTCCCAGGCGTTGCCCAGCCCGCTGAGCGTCTGCCCGTGGCGCTTGTGGTGAGGAACCATTAGGCAAGATTTAAAGAGAGGAAAAGAAGAAGGGAGCGGGAAAAAAGGGGGGAAGAAAGAGGTGGGAACTGACTGTGGTGGTGCTGACTGGTGAGCGTGGTGGTGGTGAACCGCAAGCCAATCTCTCCTCCTTCCAGCTCGCCCTCAGGACCACGCAGGGCCACGCTTGAAGCACGTTTTCCTGCAAGGAGGGAGGGCTCCCAGCCCTTCCTGGGAAGGCAGCGCGGCGGCGGAGAGCCACTCCTCTGGGTTTTCACCTGCTCCTGTGGGCCAGGCGAGTGCAGCCAAGGCTGCAACGGGAAACCCGGGGGAACCCTTTCTGCTGACTCAGGCGGGAGGAAAAGGTTTCCCTGCTGTTAAAAGGGAAAGCACTGGTGAACATTTCCCCCCGCCCTGCCCCGGGGGCGGCAGCGCGGCAATGCTGGCGCAGGACGGTGCAAGGGGACGGGTGAGGCGGTGGGGCTGGCACACCTAAACCCCGTCTGCCCCCAGAGCATTCGCTGCCAATGCCAGCACCCAAGTACGGGCATGCCTGAGGTCAGGGAACAGCCTCGGTCGGCTTAAAACCTTTCCAACCCCCACAAAAGCATGCCCAACCCAACCTCGCATTAAGCCCAAACATTTATTTTTTTAAATTAAACACATCCGTGGGTTGGTTTTGATGGTTCCTTCCCTGCCACAATTTGGGAGCGGAGCCCCCACCCCACACCCCGTTCCCACCAAGCATTGCAAACCCTTTTTTCTCTCTTCCCAAAGCACAACCTCGGACGGCTTTTTGGTGGGTTTTTAGTTTGCAGGAGGCCATTTGGGGACCTCAGTGGCGTTAGCCACGTGGATATAACTGCCCTCCCCTCAAACTCTTTGGTTTTGTCTCCAGAATCAACAACTTCAGTCACCTCCAGCCACCCGGATAAACTGCAGCCTGCGGCAATGCCAGTCCGGAGGGCCTCCCAGCAGCAGACAAGCTCGGGCATTGGACACCCCTGTTCTTGCCACGTCAGTTTGCTAGCGATTCCCTTTGGGGTTGCAGCTGAAAAATAGCATTAAAACCCGGCACCACCTCTCTACGGCATGGTGGGAGCTTGCTAGAGGGGAAAGCTCATGACCTGGAGCCTCTCGCTCAGCCAGACGACGACAGTTAGGATTATGGTTTGCTTTTTCACATTGTTTCTGGTTACGGTGGCCATTTCAAAGCATTGCGGGTGCCTTGCAAACACAGACGCACCCAGCACCGCTGGCAAGGTGGCAAGAAAGGAATAAAGGAAGGTTGTGAAAGCGGCAATTCATCCTGCTGGGCGCAGCCCAGGGAAGCCCCTGGAGCAACATCGTCCACCTTCAAGCCCCATTGCTGCTTTGCCTTCCAGAACGTGACTGCAGTGGGCCAAGCTCAGCTCACAGCCACTGCCCGCAGCCGATCGGGAAGGATCGCGTTGCAGGGACCTGTGCCAGGGCTGGGCCTGGCTCCCCTGGGACGTGAAGGTCACCTCGTACCCGGGCTACTGCTGTGGGAGAAAAGGGGTCTGTTCCCGCCTGCTCAGGTCGCAAGGTCCAGAGCCGGACGTGCGGCGCTCGAGATGGCCGTGCCCGCCTTCGGGAAGGTGAGGGGCAGCAGGCGGGTGAGGATGCCAGCACTGGGCCACTGCTGAGCGCAAGGGTGCAAGGGAGGAAAAGTGAGATGGCTTCAAACACACAAGGCAGACAAGACAGGGCGACAGAAACACTTGCTGGGAAAGGGACTCACTTTGACTAATCCTGAAAAAAAATAAAGGTCAGAAATTGTTATTCCCAAGCACGGGGAAGCAGAAACATTGCAAATAATCGGGCCTGAGCTGCAAAACTGAGGTCAGGCAGTAAGTGGCGATAAAGAAGGTGCATGTTTGTCCTCTTGGGCGTCACCCACAAAAACCCCAGACACCACCAAACCACCCTCGCCCTGGCCCTGCGAGGCAGCCCCAACCCTGTGGCCCTGCTTGCCCCAACGTGGCCAGTGGGGTGGGCAGGGTGGGTGCTGAGGGCCCTGACTCAGCGTCACCCTTCGTCCTCCTGCAGTGCCCGGGGCCCCCCATGCCCACGCAGACGCCACTGGCACAGGCACCGTGCCCAGTGCTGCCGCCACCCACAGCAACAAAGCCGCTTTGTGTGTGGCCAGCCGGGCACGTCCCCAGCCTCCTCCCCACCCTGTGCCCCCAGCGTCCCCCCATGTTGCCTTCCCTCTTGCCGGTCAGGGATGAAGGCAAGGCTATACCAGGATGGGGCAAAACTCCAGCAACCCCTCCACCTCCTCCTCCTGCCACCTTCATCCTCTTCATCTCCCCCGTAGCCTTCCAGCAGGTCCCCCCACCCCAAACAGCCCACCCCACCAGGACCTTCCCTCCCCCTGGGGTGGGAACGGGGCAGCCCAGGCTCTCTGGTGAGGTTGAGCCCCGCTGTTCCACCTCCCCCAAGAAGTCATGTCACCCCAGGAGATCTCCCAGCCCTTTTATTTGCTCGGCAGCCATCAGCCATCACGTCTATTCAGCGAGAAAACCATGTCCTGGGCAGCTGCAAAACCTCACGGCACTTCCCTTCACAGGGTAAGCGATGTGGCTGGGGCTGTTTAATCCTCCGTGCCATTTCCAGTCCCAAAATAACCCCTGGAGGCACAAACCTCCTTGCGGAGGGTCTTCTCAATCACAGCCCTCAGTTGAAAGATCCTCTCCGTTACCTTGTCCGAGCAGTTAAGAAATTCCCCCCTGATTCTCCCCTCCCCAACTCCCCCCCCTTCCAACAAAGCCCCCAAATTGTTAGAGCAGAAATTCAATGCGCAGAAAATGCCAGCTGGGTGGGAGAAAAGAGTCCACATGAAGGAGGCGAAGCCTTGCGTCTTGCAGCTGGGGGGCAGGTCCCAAGACTCCTTTCACCAGGCGGTATTTCTCTGTCCCTTAGCTCCTGCCTTGCCTCTGCGAGAGCCCTGGGGCAGCTTCCGTTGGCCGGAGGCAGCAGCCAGGCACAGCAAGCTGGGCAGTGACCAAATTTCAAAGAAAAGGCCAGCACTGCTGCAGCCTGCTGAGAGTCCCAGCCTCCGGGCCCTGGGGCCAGTGGCAAAGCCACTTCCCCGGGGATAACTCCAACCCCCCAGCAGGCAGAACCCAAGCCACCCCTGAGGCTTGCCCCACCTGGGGATCCCCGCTGCCTCTGGGGCAGAGCGTGGCCCGTGCCTCAGTTTCCCCACAGGGAAAGGGGTCCACAGGGGATACATGACATGGTCCCTCCCATCCGCCCCCCTCCCTGAACAACCCCCTTCGCTGTCAGCAGCCCTCCGCAGGGGTGGGTGAGGAGCCCCCTGCTATACCGCAGCGGGACACCCCAGCACCCCCACCCCGCGCCCGCCTTCAAGGGCTCTCGGGGGGGCTGGGGGCTGAGCTGCTGCCCAGGCTGGGCTTGGCGAGCTGCCGCAGGTCCCGCGCAGACCTGACGGCCCACTGGGCCAGCTCCCGCAGCACCCCCAGGCCCCGCAGCTTCCTCTCAAAGAGGCTGAGGTGGGGGGCCGGGGGGGGCCCAGCCCCCTCCTCGCTGGGGGGGCCCCAGCTCTCCAGCTGCCTCCTCAAGGTGGTAGGCGAAGGCCGAGACCTGGAGCAGGACGGCTGCCAGCGCCCGGCCCAGGGCGGCGTCGGCCTCCCCCAGCTGTTCCCGCTGTTCTTCCAGCATCTGGGCCAGCAGGGCCCGGAAGGCCCGGTACGCCGCCAGGTCGCGGGGCCCCCCCCTGCTGCCGCGGACCCCCCCACCACCGCCACGCTGGCAGAGGCATCCAAGCCCTGCCGCTCCACCTGCAGGGGCGAGAGCAGCTGGGGGTCACAGCAGTGGCGGGAGAAGCAGGGGGGAAACCCCCTCACCCCGAGCCTTGCCAGCACCGGCTCCAGGGGGCCCTGATGCAGCTTTGCCACTGGCCGGGAGGCGCCTGGAGCAGGCAAGGCCAGGTGACCGAGGTTTGCACCAAGGTCTGGATACCGGGCAGCATTTCTCTACCACGGGCCAGAGCCCCCACACCCCAGCACAGCTGCCAGGAGCCCCCCCAGATCCCGGGAGCAGTGGCCACCACACCAGCGCTCCCAGCCCCATGGGCAGCCAGAGGGAGCAGGGCAAACTCACGTAGGTGTCCAGGAGGTCGACGACATCCGAGCGCATCTTCCCGGCCAGGCGGATGCCTCGGCTGCACAGGTCGTGGCGCCGGAGGGCGGCCGAGGCGCTGTCTGCTGCCGCCATGGCCTGGGCAGCTGTCACGGGCACCAGGCTGATGGTGCGGCGCCTGCCCGGCCCGGGGAGGACAATCCCTTGCTGAGCTGGTGCATTCCAGATGGGAGCTCTGCTCACACATCCGCTGGCCTGGCTCTCCCCCTCTTCTGTGCCTGGGGCCTGGCACGACACTGCAAATTCCCGCCTCTGGGATCAACAGCAACAGATTATTTCCCTAATGCCCCCACGCTTTGCTACTCCAAGCGCCTTGCCCGGAACGGTCTCGCCCAGCAGCAACAGGCTCCCAGCCCCAGCTCTGACCCATTCCTCCCTCCTGACCACGCCGTGAGATTAGCAGCACGCTAATTCCCCCGTCAGCTCATGCCAGAGCGCGGGAAACTGCTGCCGGGAAGAGGTGAGCAAAGCCCGGACATTGCTCAACATCTCAGCCCGGGCAGCGAGCTGGGGCCTGAGCGGGGCAGAGTGCTGCAGGTTTGCCAGCGAGGGACCGAAGGGAGCCCCTGGGCTGGAGCTGCAGCACCAGCTGCCAACTGGGCTGCAACCCAAACCCTGACAGAAGGCAGCAGGGGCCTGTCCCAGCCACCGCCAGCCCTCTCATTCCCCCATGGCTCCCCCAAGTCTAAACTCCCTTTCCCAGGGGGGTCCTGCCCCAAAGGGGGGCTGCAGACAGGGAAGGAGGTCCCAGCCACCCGCCACAGGCGAGCTGCATGCAGCAAGACAAAACCAGCCCTCGTGTTTGGTTTGTTTTTTCCTCAGTATGTTTATTTTGGTTATGTATTACCCAGATTAAGACAAAAAAGCAGGAGTTGAAAAAAGCAGTTTCCCTTTAGTATCACAGCACAGCGAGCCTTGCCCCAGCCTGGCCGGGGGAACTGCCCCAGCCCAGGCTCCCAGGGCTGGTGGCCAACTCAACAGCGTCGTTGCCACCTGGTGGCTACTGCAGAAAGCACTGCTGGGCTCCCAGAGCCCCCCCATCTCCGGCTGGCAGAGGCCCCGGCCCAAACCCTGCACCCCAGGGCCCCTCGAAGGGAGGCCCCTGCCCACACACCACTGCCCATGCCAGGAAAAGCACCCGCAAGCTCTCCGGGGTGCTGAGAGCAAGCAAAGGGGCCTGTGCCCTCTCTGTTCCCTCCCTGGGAGGAGAAAAAAAAAATAAATACAGGGGAAAAAAAAATACAAAAAAGTTTATTGCAAACTACTACAATAATTTATTGAAGCAAACTGCATGCGAGTGAAGGAGAGACATCGAGGGGAGGAGGAGCTGCAGGAGGTCCGTGTCAGTTTTAGGGTTTCAAACAGGAGGGGGGAAGGGAACACCACCAGTCTCTCCTGCATTGGGGGTTAGCAGGCTGTGGTTAGAGGACAGACAGGCAACCGGCCGAGACCAGAAAAAGAAAGAGGGAGAGCTACAAGAGGAAGGACAAGGTGGGGAGCGGCAGGGATCAGAGGCATCCGGGCCAGGAAGCAAACGAGCTGCTCGATTCTGCATCCCAGAAACATGACTGGTGGCAAACTCTTTGCTCCACTCGGGGCGGCCGGGGCAGGCGCAAGACGAAGTAGCCTCCCAGCCAGGCACCAAGCCTTGCGACACCAGAGGTGAGCAAGCCCTTGACCCAAAAGCATTTTAGTGCCATCCCTCAGGAAACAAATCCCTGAGCTCTCCATTTAGTGTTCTGTGCAAGGCTCTGCCCACTCCACACCTCCCACGGGGCAGAGAGGCAGGGCAGGAAAAGCAGCTCCAGCAGCACGGTCTACAGCCAGGGGGGTGACGTGGCCAATGCGCACCATACGAGCACGTCTGCCACCATGGGCCGGAGGCCAGGCCAGGAGACGTGCCACCACCTCACAGCATGGCTTGGCCAGCCCCAAGTCTCCCAGGTCAGAAGACCCACACTGCTGCGGGGTGAAAACCATTGGTGTTGGGTTTGAACACGACTCATTGTGCCGCTTCTCTTTAGTCTGCAAGAGGAGGGGGTCGGCTGGCCACCCTTTAAAAGCTTCCTGCTGGAAATCACAGTAATTTGATCCAAGCATGAAACCGGATCCTCCCAACTGAAGAAACTGGTTTAGGTTAACACACAGCGTACCACTGCGGACCTGACCACACTGTCCCAGGAGACCCGTGCTCAGGTACACTGGGTCCTCACCCTTATCTCCAGGAGAGGCTCGGGGCTGGATGCGCCTCCTGCAGGCATGGGAACCACGCTGCTGCCATGGTGCAAGAACACGGGATGCCCACACCCAGGGCGTTCAGCCACCAACTGCTCCAACACCAGAAGTGTTTCAACTTGCTCCGACAAAGATACTGGTGTAAAGGGGGGAAAGGGAAGGGGCAAATCAGGACAAATGGCCCAGGAAAAGCCATCAGGCTGGGCCGCAGCTGGACTTCCAGGCAGCATGGGGGACAGGGTGGGCGCTCAGAGTCAGTTTCCTGTATAAGCTTTCCAATTCAATTCCATGTTTTATTGCCATTCTCCAGACCACAGGTACCCGGTTTTGCCCAGCTGCTGTGTGCTACAGACCAATTTGGCTATCTTGTGCTCAGACAAGATACTTGAGCTCTGCTCCCGACCACATAAACCCAACCAAAAAAACCAAGCAAGCAGCCCAGGTCATTCTTCACCTCTTCCAAAAACACTATGAATTCAAGGCCACTGAATCTCCACACAAAGTTTCAGGTAAGAGCAAAAGAGATCCAAGTCTCCATAGCAGACACATCATATCCTATGTAAACTCTTCCCAAGGGCTCAGAGCTGTCCTAACTACACCAGCAGGCAACACTTGAACCGCAACATTTCACAGAAAGCGGGGGGTGTCTGTGCAGAAGAGAGAAGCTTTGAGAACACGGCTGCACAACACCCTCCCCCACAAAATGGGGGCAGGGAGAGAGGCTGACAGCCCCTTAGTCCCGTGTCAATCTATTGCCTTGGATAAACAAGCCTGAGACAACCATATCGAGTCCCTGCTCCTGTGTCTTTGTCTAGACCTGGAAAGGAGAGGCAGAGCTGGACGCAGAGCACAACATCCCCCAGCAGCAAGCAGCTCACAACTGCCTTAAGTCACAAGAACAAGTTCCTGGCTAATGATGTTCTTCCCTGAAAAGCTAGGGAGCAAGGGGGAGGAGGCAAAAAGAGCATTCAACGCATGGAGCTCACCCCAACCGGGGGGGGGGGGGGAAGACAACAGCCATCACTCACCTCATCCTCCTGCTAAAACGCGCTGCAGAGACTCCCACTGCAAACAGGCTCTTCTCCAGGGGCTCTCCCTCTACTCTGGAAAAGCTGCGAGAGACATCTGACTCCAGAATGCTGCCTTCGCCTCAGCTCTCCCAGCTGCTGTTAACGATGGCACAGCACACTCCCTGCAGCTCACTAGTGCAGAGGAGCCTACTGGGAAATAGCCTGGACCCCTTCTGCCCCCACCCCCCACGAACATAACTAAAAAATACCGACCCTTTTTTCATCAATAAATAAGGAATCTTGTTACCACAACACAAAAACGAAACATGTTCAAAGTGCAAATTACTGTCGTCAAACTGGGATGCTCCTCCTTGCCTCTCCCACGCAGGGCTCCCGTAGCCCCCGGGCCTCTCCAGGCAAACATGATCTATGAGCCAGGGCGTTCCCTCAACTTCCCGCCAGAGCTGGAGCAGAGGAGCGCGGTGGGGAGAGGGACGTGCGCTGCTTCACAGCTCACCCTGCTGAGGGGGCCTAAAGTGCCAAGCCAAACTCCCAGCCCCGGGAGGAAGAATGAGACTGCAAGGACCAGAGTGCAGCGATGCATAGAAGTAGGGACCAGGGGCGAGAGGGAGTCCTAAGAAACTTGTCCAGAGCACATCAAATGCTTTCTAGTTTGCGAGTGGGGCCACGTCAAGGAGCCAGAAAGGCATCTGCTTTGGGGTAGAGCGAAGGGTTTCATCAGTCCCCCCTCCCTTGGAGAAATCCATCGCTCAATCCAGCTTGCTCTGGTAATGGCAGCATGTGCCCCTTTCTACAAAGGAGCAGTAGGAGAGAGAGAAGTGGTTGGGAGAAAGAGGATGTGCTGTGATCCACGCTGGAGGGGAGCAGACCCTTCGGATATTTACTAGTATTGTAAGTTTTGTTTAACTTTCTCTCTTTCAGTAAGTATCTCCTCTTTTTTTTTTTTTTCCTTTTAAATACAGAGTCCAAACTGTCCCAGCACCCATGGGCTCCCCACCCACTACGGTTCAGTGGAGTCTGAATCTTCGATGAGCACCTCTGTGGTGGCTCCCAGGATCTCTGTGTTCATGACCAGCCCCTCCGGGTTTGTACTGCTGCCGCTGCCCACAAAGAGCTTGCCATCAGCCACCAGGCTCACGCGCTCTGCCCCACCGCAGTACGTCTTCGGCATCCCGTCAGGGTTCAGCAACAGGCAATCTGCTGGGGCAGCACTTCCCAGGGGGTCGGGAAGAAGGGGAAGGCCCTGGCCATCGGTGGGTGGTGCAATGGCCTCAGGGTTAGTGCCCAGGATGTCGGTGCTGGTGATCAGGGCACCTGCATTGGCAGCCAGTGCTTCAGCAATAAGCACTTCGGGGTGGCTCTTGGCTTTGTGGGCCACAACGCTGTCCTTCTTCTCAAATTTCTTGCCACAAATGTTGCAGGAGAACTGGTAGAAGGAGTCCGCATCATGCTTCTTCATGTGCCAGTTGAGGGAAGCCTTCTGCCGGCAGGTGAATCCACAGATCTCACACCTGGGAGGGGAGAAGGGGGAGGTCACAACAAAGGGACATCCACACACACTTGTGGCAGCTGCAGTACCAAAGAGGCAGCCCAGGGAAATAGCAGGGGCTCCCTAAAATGGGATGTCACTGCAGCTCCAGCTCCTCCAGTTTTAATGGCAGAGGGCTTGCGTTCCTCAGATCTCTACTGAGACACTGCCTCAAGGAGCAGGGGAGACAAGTGGCAGCTCAAACACTTCCACAGGCCTGTAGTTAAAGAGAGCTGGGACACCAAGAATAGGTCCCAGCCCTGACTTCAGAGCTGCTCCTGCTCTCAGTGCAGTCCCAAGCATGGGTGTACCCAAGGGTCCCCCAAAGTAGGAGAGCAAAAGACAGGCAGAGGTACTCACTGCAAGGGCTTCTCGCCTGTATGGATCATTCGGTGCACCGCCAAGTTATGAGAACTCTTAAATGCCCGGGCACAGTACTCACAGATGTAATCCCTTTGATCTAAAAAAGCAACACCAGTTGGAGCATTATTCTCCCACAGACCTGCTCCCTCTCCTAGCTCTCACGTGGTGCAGGTAAAGCTGCCCAAGAAGCAGCAGAACTAGAAGTGCTGGGAGGCCAGGCGGCATAGCAAAGGAGGAGGTGTCCCACAGTACACCACAGCAGCTGATGTGGAGAGTTAAGGCGTGATTAAGACTCTCCTAAGACCTAATTATCCATTCTGACCAATACTGAAGGACTGGCAACTGAGGGTAAAGCTTGGCTTGGTTTATTCCTCTGCAGAACCCCTGAGCGATACCTGCCAGGGGGTGAATTAAAAACCTCAATAGCCTATTCCTTTCACTTCCTTAAAAGATGGTAATCCAGGAGGAAATAATACGCTGCTGCAAATCGATGCCGCCTGCCCCCAGAAGTCCTAGAGGCTTTTCCATTCCTGCCCCCCCCACCCCCACCCCGTTCACTGACCTGAGGAGGAATTTGTCTTTATTGCCCACCTCCCTGTACCTGTGTGGTGTTTGGCATGCCGCAGGAGCTGCTTCTGGAGTCGGAAGAGCCGACCGCAGGAGGGATGAGGACACACATATTTTTTCTTCAGCAAGTGCTGGTACTTTATGTGATGCTGTAAAGGAAGAGTGAAAGGTGTAGACTCTTTATGTGGCTAAGAACAGCTGAGATACATCGGTCCCAGGTGGCCCCTCAGCAGGCCACCAGACACCAGTCACTGACAAGACACCCTTATACCACAAACCTGACTGCCATTGAGAGAAGCAAGCCAAGCCAGTGTGGACATCTAGCCACAGGACAGATACAGAGACATACGTGGCCACAATTGATTCAGTCTACCAAAACAACAGCGTTAGAAAGGAGCGCTTTGATGCCAGTGGAGGATTAGCTTCCTGTTCCAAATGGCCCTTCCCTGCCCTCGCACATGCCATTCAGGAAGTGAGAAATCTCAACCAACCTGCAGGTAACGCGGGTGAGCCAAGACTGTGCCACAGCCTTCCATCTCGCAGCGGACATACTGTATCGGAGGCTTCTTCCTAAGAAGTCAGCAAGGAAACGGGCAGAGTGGTTAGCTGATGCATCTGCAGCCAGGGCAGCAGCAAGATAAATGAGCGGGAGCGCAGCTTGGTGATATGAGAGCAAAGGATTACTGCTCCAATAGTCCTATTTGGGCTACGCTGATAGAGAGCCTAAACGAGAGTTCCCTCCTCCTAGCCTGTCCTGGTTTTGGCTGGGACAGTGTTAATTTTCCTCCTAGCAGCTGGCCCAGCACTGTGGTTTGGATTTAGCAGGAGAAGGATGTTGATAACACAGTGATGTTTTAGTTGTTTCTAAGCAGTGCTTAGATGAGTCAAGGACTTTTTCAGCTTCTCCTGCTCTTCCAGGTGCACAGGAAGCTGTGAGGGGGCACGGCTGGGACAGCTGACCCCAACTGGCCAAAGGGGGATTCCATAGTGAATGGCGCCATGCTCAGTATACGAACTGGGGGGAGTTGGCAGGAGGAGCAATCGCTGCTTGGGGATGGGCTGAGCATCAGTCAGTGTGCGGTGAGCAATTGCACTCTGCATCACTTGCTTTGTATATTCTGTATATTCTCTTACCATTATTATTATTCTTTTCCTCTGCTATTTTATTAAACTGCCTTTACCTCAACCCCCAGGATTAACTTTTTTTTCCCCCCCCGATTTTCTCCCCCATCCCACCGAGGTGGGGCAGGGGCCGAGTAGCGTGGTGTTCTCACTGTGTGGTGTTCAGCTGCCTGCCAGGTTAAACCACAACATAGCACGACTTGAGGGCTCTCCCCAGAGCTGAGAAAACCCTGAGACATGGGGTTCCCAGAACCTTATCGCCAGGCAACAGCAGGCTAGGGATCAACTCAGAAGAGGGTAAGGAAGGGGCTGGTTCAGTTGGAAGAAATCAAACCCACACCTACAGGAAAGAAGGGGGAAGGGAAGAAGGGAAGTCAAGGCACACTGCTGGGTTGTTTTTGTTTTGTTTTTCTTCCCTTTAAGGCAGATTTTTATATTGTGCAAGAGAAATGACTTTGAGACAATCAACATCTCTGCGTAGGACACAAGGGAAGCAAAGTCTTTGGAACAGAATTGAGTAGATGGGATCACTTACCTTCTCTTGGGCAGCCTTGGGCTCTTGTCATCCTTTCTCCTCCTTCCCCTCCTGTAACAGGGTTACAGAAACAGAACCAAAAGAAGCTTCTTTACATCGGTAGTGGGCAGAGTTTTTAAGTGTGTGCTATAAAGCAGGAGCATGCTGTAAGGAATACTACAGAACTCTACTATGCTTTTAGGCTGAAAAGTAACACTGCACCCGGCAAGTCAGCCACGCTGGCGAGTCAGCCACCTGCTCTGGATCAAAATGCCTGAAGAGTTTCTAAGGAAACACCCTTGTAACAGAGAGGCAGGCTCCCTAAAGAAGTTAAGTAATCAGGCCTCCACACAAATTGTCCTTGCATTTGGCAGAACTGCCACACCACACAGAAGACGGCTCCCTGTGGAGCTGTGGTCCCCATGTTTCGGAC
This sequence comes from Gorsachius magnificus, assembly GCA_034008185.1. Lineage (NCBI taxonomy): Eukaryota > Metazoa > Chordata > Aves > Pelecaniformes > Ardeidae > Gorsachius > Gorsachius magnificus. Next base: position 2,348,234 of record CM067086.1, on the reverse strand, counting down.
ACCTGAGCAACACTTTTTTCTGTGTGACATGTGGTGGCATGTAGCCTCTGCCAACAGAGTCAGTCTGCGGCTGCATGGGTCTACTACCTGCTGGGTCTAGCGTACAACACATATTTGAACGTGGCTGTCTAGCTCAAGTACGTCTCAGCCCACCATTCACAACTGTACAGATCCCAGTAGATGGGTATCAGACAGGCACAGCCCAACAGGCTGCGGTTAGAAATTACCAGCTCTTTCACCACAATGGCGTGAGGAAGGGCTATTTTAAAAAACCTTCACCCAGGCATCACACGCCTCATTTTTTCTTTTAAACCTGCAACCGTCCAAACAACATGCGACCTTATAATTATATTCATCCCTTTCCAGGCTGCACATCAGCACACAAGATTCTGCTCTTCTAAGTTTCTGCTGCAGACAGTTGCAAGCTATTGCCTCATTAACTGTGAGCTCTAGAAAAATAAATCAAGTGCAAGTTGGAAGCAAACTCAGAGGAAGGCAACATTCTTGAGAAATAAATGCTTCATGTGGTTTGCTCTCACAACCCCTCTCATTTCCTAACGCATTTTTTATAAACATGTAATTTTGCCAACACAGTCCAGAATTGACAGTGCACCTCATTTCCTCTGCTCTGTTAGGTAACATCTCATACCATGTGAAAAACATCAATCTATGCAGACTAGGAAGAATGGGATTAGTGATCTAGCAGCTATTTTACAGTCCTCTGAATTAACTGTAGCAGCTTATACACCTGTCAAAGGCAAAGATCTACACTCTGTCTGAGCAGACCTATGCTGGCATATAAAATGCACCCTCCCAACAATAGCTCTGCCCAGCACATTGTGCCTGCGTGATCATATTGCTGTGGTGACACTTACCATGGATTGATGTAAGTCTTTTCTAGACTGTACCGAGACATCTTTATTGATAGCAAGACCATGCCAATAACATGCTGAACAGGCACTCAGCATTCAAGCCAAGCCTTCAGAAGAGGCACAGGTTTTATTATGCACAAAAGCAGCGTCTGGTCCAAACAACACAACCATAAGCCTCAGAAAGCCACCTCTAATAAGAAAAAAAGTTCTCAATATATCAGCATCCTTACTACTCTCCAACGTAAATCACCTCTGCAGCAGCTTAGAAACAGCAAGAGAAATTAAAACAAAGGTGTGCAGAGCCCCACACTGCAGACCAGCAGAGGGAGTCCCATTTGTTCCAATTGCTCATAGAGGAGCTAAAGTACAAAAACTGCTTCCTCCCCACTATCCCAAAGAATAGCTTTGACACAGATGCATAAATCCAATCTCCCTCAGCTGCTAGAAGGAAAGCTTCGGTCTTAAACTCCAGTGACAGCATACCCAATGGTTTTGAGTCTCCACTCAAAGCACTAGCGACTGACTAGGTAGCAAAGGTTTGTTCTTTCACCTCTCCACGACGAGGGAGAACACAACTGTTTATCCTGAGCTCTGGTATGTTAGTCTCAAGTGTACAAAGAGGACACTTACCACATGACATATACAAAGCATTCCTGCGTCTGCCTCTAGGCATGCAACAGAAGAGATGTTGCCTTCTCAGACTGGCTTTCTAATACAGTCTAATCCACTTCAGGCATCACAATAGAAACCAATTTTAAGAATGCTCTGAAGTATTTCACACACTGTGGCCATATCTAGGTAGGCTGTCTAAACCACAGTATGGAGAAACACCCCCTCAACTGAAATTAAATGAAAATAGCAACTCTTACTTTTCCTTGCCAAACATGCACAATATACTAGAAAGCAGGACTCCTGTCAGAACAAAACATTCTGCCCTATTATCTTTCAGGCCCAGTGGAGCGGGGAAGCCAACAACAAGACACCGTTGTACACTAGCAAGAATGCAAAATATACAATATGCACTGCTACATGCGACTGCAGAGTTTTACTCACTTCCTTGGTGGTTCTTCATCTTCCCGAAACTCACTCTCTTCTTTCACTTCCACTTTAATCTCCTTCTGTTTCTCCTTTTCCTCCTTCCCCTTGCTAGCTTTTCTCCTTTGCTTTGGCGCTTCCCTACAAGGGTACAAATACAACATATTACTCCAATACTCTTCCCGCTGCCTGCTTTTTACAAAGATTTAAGCAAAAAAATAGATTGAAGTTCAGGTCTTTTTACTAAGTCCCACTTCTAAGCAGAAGTATGAACAAGGATTAAGGAAGAATCTGGCAGCCAGCAGCGCTCTACAGGCTTTAGTCTGTTACAGAACAGTCCTGATAGCTGTAGGCAATATTTAGAAAACACCATGTCCCATGGGAGCTGTCCCACCTTAGCAGCTAGCACAGGTTCTTTGGCTTGTACTGAGCTTATTCAACCAAGATGACACAATTTTTTTTTTGGTCTAAAAAACACAGTAAATACGTAATCCAATATACTTTTCTAGATGGGGCTTGTAGGTTTCATCTCTTGGATCATCTTTGAAGGGAACTTCTTCCTCACTGATGAGCATGTCCTCTTCATCATCGCTGTTGGGAGAAAAGGAGAAGAGGACTTTAGCAGCAACAGCTTAAGCACTACTGCGAGAACATTCGTGCATCATCCCCTAGGACAGGAAAGACACTACTACGTTACTTTCTCATCCAGTATGACTGGGGAAAGCTAACAGCTTGCACTGACTACGGAGCATGATGACACCCAAACCAGAGAGGCTAGGCAGTGCAGCCGCCTCTTGCGAGCCCACTTAACTATAGCATCTGCTCCTGAAGGAATAAAGCTACCAGGTGAAGTGCCCAGATCGAATCTTACTATCCATTTCTCCACAATCTCTCCTGACATCTGCAGTTCACCTGCAGTCCAGACTGAAAATGCAAAGGTCCAGGACTAAATGAAAACAGAGCTACTATCTGCCCCATAGATCCTTTCACAGCAGCATTCACTTTGAAGAAGAAAAAAAAAAAAAAAAAAGAAGAAAACCAAACAAAAAACCAAACCCAAACTCAGGCCCTTATTTTCCCTTCTTGAGACACTAAATAGGAAGAAATGCCACAAAATAGAGTTTCTTACCTGATTCCAGCTGGAGACTGATGCTCTTCTGTGACCTCTGAAAGGAAAAGTCACCATTAGGTTTCAATCTGTGTTCGCTGCAGTGAACTCATCTGTCTCAAGATACCTTCGTTGACATTCAGTGCCAGGAGTGCTGGTGGCAGAAGGTACTCATGACCAAGAAGCACCACGCCTCTACCAGCCACAGTCTGCATACAGCTTGCAAAGTTACACCCACACCCAGCTCCCTTCAAAGGTTCCCAAGACCTGACTCTCTCCAGGCATTTCCATGACACAGCTTCCCACGTACCATATTCCAGTTGGTCTGTGTTTGGCTCTGACTTGCAGACGAGCTGCAGGGAACCAGTCTTGGATCTGGAGGCGCGCGAACTCTCAGTGTCACGCTGGCGGGCCGCAGTGGCTGACCTGCTGCTGCGCCAGCTTCTGCTCGGCCTGGCTGTGCTGACAGGAGAGCTGTGGCTGAGGGCACTGGACACTTCCTCCTCTTCCTTCTCTTCTTTGGGATCTGAAATACCCGTTGCAATCTCTTTAATAATCATAAAAAGCATAAATCCCACCATTTGTTCACACTCCTCACCATTGCACAATGCTGAATAGCGCAACTGCCCCTGGCCACTCTGATGGGGTAACCACTACCTCCTGAAGACTCGGTGCGTCGTTCTGCCAGGCCAGACAGGACGCACCCCAGGGCCTTACCTCAGCAAGCCTTCATTTAAAACTCTGACCACATTTCCTACCGCCTCCAAGCAAAGACACAGACATTTAAAACCAGCTTACATCTCCCTCTGCTAAAGGCTTACAAGATGAGTTTTGGCTGGCTCTGATCTCCCTTAAGCACTGCAAAACAGACACTCGTAAACCTCCGCAACTGCTTTATGAAAGACTAGCTTCAAAACTGGACCACACGAAAAGTCACGTTTGGAGAATGCCCCTAACATGTATTTAATTGGAATCGTACACCTGGTAATAACACACAGGAATCTGAGCTGGATGTTTCTGGTCTTATGCTAGAGCAAAGAGCACCACAAGCACTGTTAGCCTGAGGTCTTTGCACTCATTTGTAGCTTCCACTAGTGGTTTCTTTTTGGCTGACAGCTGCTCTCCAGTTATGTTTTGGTAAGAGAACAGAACTGGCTAAAGTGTCTAAGTGAGCAAGTTCATCCCTTAAAAGCTACAATTCCCAAGTACGGTTCATTTGATCTCATTTATTGGTGCTTGCGGTGACGCAGGGCCTTAATGAACTCAAACGCCGTTTGAAGCGTCACAAATGATGCGCTGAGGAATTAATTCCAAATAGCTGGCTCTGCTCCGTATTCCAGGTTTGCCACCGCTTCAGTACACAAAGCCACCCACAGCGCTCTGCAGGGCCCATGCTCTTGGTTAAGCTTTGGCCCACTCCTTTTTACCCAAATATGCTTACACTGCTGTCTAGTTTCAGGTGGGTTTCTGCTGCCCAAGCACCAGCCAGCAGTACCACTGAGATGCCTGGGAGTTCATCAAGCACCTGCTGGCAAAGTCAGTGGCCAGTCCTCCGAGAACTGGCTGGGGAGCAGCTCTGCTATGCTGGGAGTCACAGCAAAGAGCAAATTGCATGTCAAGAGCCAGGAGCGTGCCCTGACAGTGAAGGAGGTCCACAGTACCCTGGGTGCCATTCACAGGAGCACAGCTATAGGAAACAGAGGGATACAATTAATCCCCTTTACTCAGCACTCATCAGACCATATTTGGATTCCCCCTCCAGTTTTGGACTCCCACCACAAGAAGGTTGTCAACATATTTGAACAAGTCCAGAGGGGACCACCAAGACAGTTGGGGGCCAAAACACACAACCTGTGAGAAGCAGCTGTGAGAAACGTGCTTGTTCAGCCTAGATGTCCTGGTTTCGGATGGGATAGAGTTAATTTTCTTCATAGTAGCTAGCATAGTGCTGTGTTTTGGATTTAGTACCAGAAGGATGTTGATAACACACTGATGTTTTTAGTTGTTGCTAAGTAGTGCTCAGACTACTCAAGGACTTTTTGAGCTTCTCCTGCTCGGCCAGGTGCATAACAAGCTGGCAGTACAGCACAGCTAGGACAGCTGACCCAAGCTGACCAAAGAGCTATTCCATACCATATAACGTCATGCTCGGGGGGAGTTAGTCAGTCGGTCAGGGGGGAGAGTGATCGCGGCTCGGGGAGTGATCGCAGCTCAGGGTAGGCTAGGAATCGGTCGGCGGGTGGTGAGCAATTGCATTGTGCATCACTTGTTTTATATATTCTCTACATTCTTTTACCATTATTACTATTGCTATTCTTTTCTCTTATTAAACTGTCTCTATCTCAACCCACGGGTCTTGCTTTTTTTTTCTTCCCCGATTCTCTCCCCCATCCCACTGGGGGGGCGGGGGGCAGTGAGCGAGTGGCTGCGTGGTGCTGAGTTGTCAGCCGGGGTTAAACCACGGCAGTCCTTTTTTGGCACCCAACGTGGGGCTCGAAGGGTTGAGATAACGACAGATCTGAACGTGTTAAAAAGAATTTGTGATAAGCATTCATTATATTAGTCTAATAGTCGCAATGTTGTTTTATTTACTCTTAGAGTTGTTGTCCTTGCTCACAGAGTTCTTTTATGTAACACCTTACCTGCTGTATGCACTCCCTGTGCTGCTGGTTATCACTTTTCGCAAGTGGATTAAAGTTACTGTTCTGCTGTACTGTGTAATACTGGCTTATGCCATGATAAAATTATTGGTCATCAGATTAAGCTTGTATTTGTACTCAGTATTGCTGTCACCTCTGTATTTTGGGAACCATCTATTGGGAATTGTGAATAATTATACATTTCTTTTTCTCCTCGGAGAGCCAACCTATTGAGGAGACACCTTACTCCATCTTCCCCTTCTTTTCTGGGCTAATTACAACAGTTCTGGAAAATTTTGAATATCCTTGGGATGTTCAAACTAGCATGGTCCTATTGCTAGGTCTCCTGAATGTTTTTACTCAGGGTTAAACTCCTACATAAATATACCATCCAAAGATCAACTCCTGCAACAGGCACCGTGGCTACTCCAACCTCAGCAACACCCACTGTAGCTACTCAAACCCCAGCGACAGGCATTGCAGTTGAACCAGGGAACGAACCTGTGCCGGTATCAGTTGCCCCTATACACAAAAAGAAAGCTTGGAAGCAAAAGTCAACTCGTGTAGAAAGGCAGGATGAAAGACCAGGGCCATCACAAGAGGAGGAGGAAGAGGAAGAACTCATAAATGAGACAGAAACCACACAGTCTCTATCCTTGGGTGAGCTGCGAGATATGTGAAAAGATTTCAGCCATCGTGTAGGAGAGCACCTTGTCACCTGGTTGCTCTGACACTGGGATAATGGGGCCAGTAGCCTGGAACTGGAGGGTAAGGAAGCCAAACAGCTGGGATTCCTTTCTAGGGAAGGGGGCATTGACAAAACGATTGGAAAAGGGACACAAATCTTCAGCTTCTGGAGGCAACTACTGTCAGCCATGAAGGAAAGATATCCCTTCAAGGAAGATGTCATATATCGCCCAGGTAAATGGACCACCGTGGAGAAAGGCATCCAGTACCTGAGGGAATTAGCTGTCCTGGAGGTGATTTATAGTGACCTGGACAACAACCAGTTGCCCACAGATCCAGATAATGTCCAGTGCACATGACCCATGTGGTGGAAGTTGTTACGGAGCACACCAACATCATATGCCAACACATTGGCAATACTGAACTGGAAAGATGGAGAGGGACCGACAGTGGATGAAGTGGCTAGCCAGCTCCACGAATACGAAGAAAGTATCTCCTCTTCCCTCACCTCTGCTGTGGAGAAACTGTCCCAAACGGTTGAACAACTCCAAAAGGATGTGTCCTATTCCCTTCCTGTACAGACCAATATCTCAGCCATTAGAAGTAAGCACCCTTCTGCTCAAGGAAAAGAATATCGAGGGTACACACCATGGGGCACCCTACGGTTTTACCTGCGTGACCATGGAGACGACATGAGGAAATGGGATGGAAAACCTACCTCAACCCTAGAGGCATGAGTACGTGAGTTGCAAAGAAAAACAAACACAAAAGGGGCTCTTCCAGGAAACTTGTTGCTCCAATTTCCAAAGATGGGGTAGATCGTATTTTTTTCAGACAGAATAGAAGGGCTGATCTGAATTCTGATTGTGATGAAGGAACTTCTGACTCATATACACAAACCATGAGCAACAGTGATCAGAATTAGAGGGGCCCTGCCTCCAGCCAGGTGGAGGAAAGGGACAACAGGGTTTACTGGACTATGTGGATTCGATGGCCTGGGACATCACACCCACAGAAGTGTAGAGCTCTAGTAGACACTGGTGCACAGTGTACTCTAATGCCATCAAGCTATATATGGGTAGAATCCATCTGTATTTCTGGAGTGACAGGGGGATCTCAAGAGCTGACTGTATTGGAGGCCAAAGTGAGCCTAACTGGGAATGAGTGGCAAAAGCACCGCATTGTGACTGGCCCAGATGCTCCGTGCATCCTTGGCATAGACCACCTCAGGAGAGAGTATTTCAAGGACCCAAAAGGGTACTGGTGGGCTTTTGGCATAGCTGCATTGGAGGCAGAAGAAATTAAGCAGCTATCTACCTTGCCTGGTCTCTCAAAGGACCCTTCGGTTGTGGGGTTGTTGAGTGTTGAAGAACAAGAAGTGCCGATTGCCACAACAGTGCACAGGCGGCAATATCGCACCAACCGAGACTCCCTGATTCCCATCCATAAGCTGATTCGTCAACTGGAGAACCAAGGAGTGATCAGCAAGACTCGCTCACCCTTTAACAGTCCCATATAGCCAGTGAGAAAGTCTGATGGAGTAGAGACTGACAGTAGACTATTGTGGCCTGAATGAAGTCACGCCACCACTGAGTGCTGCCGTGCCAGACATGCTAGAACTTCAATCGAACTGGAGTCAAAGGCAGCCAAGTGGTATGCCACAACTGATATTGCAAATGCTTTCTTTTCAATCCCTTTGACAGCAGAGAGCAGGCCACAGTTTGCTTTCATTTGGAGGGGTACCCAATATACCTGGAATTGACTGCCCCAGGGGTGGAAACACAGCCCTACTATTTGCCATGGACTGATCCAGACAGAACTGGAACAGGGTAAGGCTCCGGAACACCTGCAATACACTGATGACTGGAGAACAGAAAACCCTCAGGGGGGACACGACAGCAGCCTTACCACACACAGGGATGTTATCAAGCAGCCCAAACCTCCTTGCTGAGGTACACAGCAGGGAGATGAGGGGCAGTGGGCATCAACTGAAACAGGGAGGTCTGACTGGATACAGGAAAAACATTTTTCCCCCAAGAGGACAAGTCAAGCACTGGGAGAGGAGCCCAGCAAGGCTGTGCAGCCTCCACAGAATCATAGAATGGTTTGGGTTGGAAGGGACGTTTAAACATCATCCAGTCCAACCCCCCTGCAGTGAGCAGGGACATCTTCAACTGGATCAGGTTGCTCAGAGCCCCATCCAACCTGACCTTGAACATTTCCAGGGATGCAGCATCCACCACCTCTCTGAGCAATCTGTTCCAGTTTCCACTGCAAAAAAAAATTTCTTCCTTGAATCTAGTTAGAGTGTACCCTCTTTTAGTTTAAAACCATTACCCCTTGTGCTATCGCTGCAGGCCCTACTAAAAAGTCTGTCCCCATCTTCCTTATGAGCCCCCTTTTAGTATTGAAAGGCCACAATAAGGTCTCACTGGAGCCTTCTGTTCTCCAGGAAGAACACCCCAACTCTCTCAGCCTTTCTTCACAGCAGAGGTGTTCCTCTACACATTTTTGTGGCCCTCCTCTGGACCTGCTCTAACAGGTCCATGTCTTTCCTGTACTGAGGACCCCAGAGCTGGACGCAGGGCTGCAGCCCAGGATAGGGTTGGCTTTCTGGGCTGCGAGCACACATTGCCAGGTCACGTCCAGTTTTTCACCCACTAGTGCCCCCAAGTCCTTCTCCGCAGGGCTGCTCTCCGTCCTTTCATCCCCCAGCCCGTATTGACATCAAGGATTACCCTGACCCAGGTGCAGGACCTTGCACTTGGCCTTGTTAAACGTCATGGGTTTCACACAGGCCCACTTCTCCAGCTTGTCCAGACCTGACTGGAGAAAGCCCTAAGCAACATGATATGAACTCTGTGTTGGACCCATGTTAAACACGAGGTGGGACCAGAGAAAATCTCTAATATGGCATCAAGCCTTTTGAACCAAATGATCCTTTTAACCCTAGCATGAAGTTTGCTTTGCATGACTCATTCCCCAGTCCTCAATTAACAGGGTGGAAATAATCAACATTTGACTGAAAAAAATCTGACTGCAATACAGGATGCAAGGCATCACAGTTTTGTTGTAAAACAGCAACCAAGTCTGATGTCTTGCATGTATAAAGCCCACTTCATCATCAGAGAATGAACTACACCTTTTGGCCTTCCTGGTTTAGCAGATCTTGAGGTGAACTACGACTGCTTTACGTTTTTAAACCCGATGATTGTGAACATCCTCCGTCTTTTTGAATGCTAAATCAAACCCAAAGACACCTGAAACCATTCTCTAGAAGTTTCCCCCTCAAATGCTGCCACGCTACCAGCATAAGCACATACTGCTGCTCTTTGAAACCGGTTTATTTCTTTGGAAGATCGGGCTTTCAGCTGATTTCTTAGCAAGAGCTAGTATTGCAAAGGTCGGACTTGAGGAGCTGAGACAGACCTCCCTCGGAATACATTCCCACAAAGCACACCACTCGCCTAGCTGTTTTGCTTCCTTTCTCTGAAGGTGTTTGATAAGCCTTTCCCCATGATTTCTCCTTTTTACTTCTGCCTCTACTTCAGCATGCTTGCCTAACAGATTCATTGCATTTTTTAACATGCTGTGAATACCTATGTACCTCCAAAACCCCCCATACTTAGGAGAAGCATCAAGTATTTACTTTGCAGTAGAACTCGTAAAGCAGCATAGAGCTATTAGTTGAAAATCCTTGCAATTCCAGGCCCCCCCAACAGGGGACACAGGTCCCTATGCAAGGGTCAGAGCTGCACCAGGGAACTTGCACCTGCAAAGCATTCGGCTGCGCTAGCAGCTGCAATCAGCACTCAGCAAGGCTTTGCCTGAGATCTAAAGGTGCAGAAGAAAAGTCCTAGATTTTTCATAAAATTTACATTGCTTTCCCACACCTACGTATCCTTTCTCCTTCACAAAACCAGCTTTCTGATGAATCCAGTTTGCCTCTCAAAAAACCACAAACAAAAAACCAACCCCCAAGCCAAAAACCAACCCCAAACTCCTACAAAACACATTACATACAGAGAAGCAACTGGCTTAGAGAGAAAAGCAGCACTTCCTCCTCCTGCTGCCTTCTTGTCTAACACACCTGACCTGGCATTAGGGGTAATCACAAGCCTCTTGCTAGAGGTCTTGCAATTTTAACCACATTTGAGGATTTCTCCCCAAACTTCTGATGCTAAGCAGGAAGTAACAGGACTCATCTCTGCATTGAGGTTAGAAACACAGCTGTCCCTGTCTCTCTGCATCACCACTGGAAGAAGTCAGGAGGTGCCTACCTCTCTCAATTGGCTACACAGGGACCTTTCAGTTATTTTCAGTCCTGTCTGGGGTACCGCACTTGCCCTGGTTAAACCCAGGCCCTGTGGCTGAACACAGCATTACACCTCTGCTCTCACAGAAAGCCGCACTCCTCAGTTAGCGGGATTTGGCTAATGGCACACAGAAGCAAGACAAACAAGATAGACGGAACAAACATCGCTATTACAGATAGTCAAGCTCTGTTTTTTTTTTTTTTTTTTTTTTTAGGTTGGAAAGACCTTTAAGATCATCAAGTCCACCCGTTAACCTAACCCTGCCGTCCCACCACTAAACCATGTCCCTAAGCACCTCATCTATCCTTCTTTTAAATACCTCCAGGGATGGGGACTCTTCCAACAAAGAGAGATGCTGCTTGAATCTCTTGAGACTGAAACTTAGGAAAATTTTAAATTAGAAAGGCTGCAGTCAATTCTGCATTTAGAACTTCATAAACGTGTCAACACCATTAGCTTTGGCTAGCCGCAATCTCTCTGGAAGGTTCCCATCCTCCCAGAAGATGCACAGAAAATGGATTATAGGCCAACATCCTGTTATTTCATCGCAAGTGTCAGAGGTGATGACACCAGCAGAACTCAAGACTCCAGAAGGACAAAAGAATACACGAGACACAATAAGTACAGAGGCAACCCAGTGCAAAGCAAAAAGAAGCACCGAGCATTTGCTTTTCAGATCAGCTGCTGCAAAATGAATGACGTGCCTTCATTTTGGCAGGGCCTGGCTGACCAGTCAGCACATGTGGCCCCAGATTAAGACCCAGTGCTGCTGTCTTGTGCCCAAATCACATTTCATGGAGACAGGGGCAAGAGAGGCTATGACTTGGCAAAAGGAGCCTGCCAAGTAACGCCCCCATGCTCATGCTCCCCTGCAACTCTCCAATACTGACGCCCATTATCATCCACCTCATCCCGTAGCCTCTGCAGAAGTTAGTGTCAGGAACTGCGTGGAAGTCACTCGGAAGAGATGGGGAAAATCCACTTTCTGAAGTCCTACCAATCCTTTTGATCTTTTGGCTCCTGGTGTTTGTCCTACCTTGAACTGTCCCTTAAGTAAGTCACTTAACGATAAACAGCGTTCGCTCTGAGGTACTTCCACCAGTCTGCAGACTCTTCCCAATGGCCTCTAAACTTAACAGTGTCCAGGGCAGAAAAGACATACTGATTTGAGTGATGGCACACAAGAGGCATTGAACGTCCTTCAATCTTAAAATTTGTGAAGAAAACACCAGTGACTTAAGAGAAGGGACAAGAACAGGAAACCTGGGACGAAACCACGCTACAGAGTGGTAGCTCTGTTACAATTGTTTGGACAACCAAAAGACAAGACGCTGGGCACTGCTCTGCTTCTTATCAGAGCTCCCCCCAATAACGCTCCATCTTTATTCAGCATGCTAGTCAGCACAGATCCCCGTTTCGGACATGCAGCAGAAACGCGTTCTCATTCACACTCTAACTCTGCCCTGGAGCACCGCACACAGGGTTACAAACCAGCAAAAGCATCTCTCATCTCAGAACCTGTACCATATTTTTCTACATGTACTAACGTTGCCACAAACTGAAACAAGAGGGATAAATGCCTAAGTTTGTCCACGCTCTCCCAAACCAGAAGACAAACTCACCCTTACGAATCTCAGTTCCTCCCTGTATCACAAATCCACTTTGTGGGCAGGATACTCGCAGGAAGCCACGCAGACTGGCACTTGTGTTTTCTCATTCTTTGTGTCTTGCTTCATCTACAGCCGCATCACTCCCGGGTCCCACAGCATTTTCTTTATAGGAGACTGTGATGGGTTGACCCTGGCTGAATACCAGGGGCCCACCAAAGCCACTCTATCGCTCCCCTCTTTAACCGGACAGGGGAGAGAAAAGTCAATCAAAAGGCTTGTGGGTCGAGATAAGGACAGGGAGAGATCAGTCGCCAGCTACCGTCACAGGCAAGAGAGACTCAACTTGATTAAATTAATTGATTACCAATCAAAATCAGAGTAGGGAAGGATAAAAACTGCTGAATCTTAAAACACCTTCCTCCCCTCCCGGCCCCCCTCAGCTTCTTCCTGGGCTCAACTTCACTCCCAATTTTCTCTACCTACTAACCCCCAGCAGCACAGGGGGATGGGAATGGGGGTTGGGATCAGTTCATCACACGTTGTCTCTGCTGCTTGTTCCTCCTCAGCAGAGGGCTCTCGCCCTGCTCCAGAGTGGGGTCCCTCTCACAGGAGACAGTTCTCCACAAACTTCTCCAACGTGAGTCCTTCCCATGGGCTGCAGTTCTTCACAAACTGCTCCAGCGTGGGTCCATCCCTCCCACAGGGTGCAGTCCCTCAGGAGCAGATGGCTCCAGCGTGGGTCCCCTCAGGGGTCACAGGTCCTGCGAGCAAACATGCCTCAGCATGGGCTCCTCCCCCATGGGTCCACAGAGTCTTGTCAGGAACCTGATCCGGTGCAGGCTTCCCATGGGGTCACAGTCTCCTTCCTTTGGGCATCCACCCGCTCCGGCATGGGGTCCTCCACGGGGTGCAGGTAGAGATCTGCTCCACCGTGGACCTCCATGGGCTGCAGGGGGACAGTCTGCCCCACCATGGTCTTCACCACAGGTTGCAGGGGAATTTCTGCTCTGGTGCCTGGAGCACCTCCTCCCCCTCCCTCTTCACCAACCTTGGTGTCTGCAGGGCTGTTTCCTCTCACATCCTCTCACTTCTCTTCTCTCTCCAGCTACTGAGCCACAGCCGTTTTTTTTTCCTTCTTAAGTATGTTATTCCAGAGGCACCTCCACCGTAGCTGATTGGCTTGGCGTTGGCCAGTGGCGGTGCCCTGGTTTCAGCTGGGGTAGAGTTAATTTTCTTCATAGAAGCTAGCGTAGTGCTGTGTTTTGGATTCAGTACTAGAAGAATGTTAATAACACACTGATGTTTTTAGTTGTTGCTAAGTAGTGCTCAGACTACTCAAGGACTTTTTGAGCTTCTCCTGCTCGGCCAGGTGCATAACAAGCTGGCAGTACAGCACAGCTAGGACAGCTGACCCAAACTGACCAAAGAGCTATTCCATACCATATAACGTCATGCTCGGGGGGAGTCAGTCGGTCAGTTGCAGGGAGAGTGATCAGGGCTCGGGGAGTGATCGCAGCTCAGGGTAGGCTGGGCATCGGTTGGCGGGTGGTGAGCAATTGAGTTGTGCATCATTCGTTTTGTATATTCTGTATGACCATTGTCATTATTACTATTCTTTTCTCTTATTAAACTGTCTTTATCTCAGCCCACAGCTCTAACTTTTTTTTTTCCTTCCCGATTCTCTCCCCCATCCCACTGTGGGAGGGGGGAAGTGAGCGAGCGGCTGCGTGGTGCTGAGTTGCCAGCCGAGTTAAACCACGACAGGCGGACACAGGGAAAACTTCTAGCAGCTTCTCACAGACGCCACCCCTGTAGCCCCCCCCACTACCCAGACCTTGCTACACAAACCCAATACAGAGACCATTCCAAGAACAGGGTGCTTGCTGCACAATTTTTACATCACTGGGTGCAGCAAGCATTAAGAGCGTGTCTGGGTAGCAGACAGCAAGCCAACAAGGGCCTGAGCAGTAAATACATATATCCCACAGCTGACAGCTCCCCAACCTTCTTTCCAAGCACTGAAGGAAAACAAAGTCCCAGGCACACATCAATTACTCACTGCAAAGAGCATAAAGGGAAAGTCCAAACCAACTGCACTCACGTTCTGAAGAAGCAGTAGCAGTTCCTCCATCACAGGACGTGCATGAGCACGCTGTGTCTGTCCACCGCTCTCTTCCTACCCCCATTCCTCTAAAAACTTGCGGATGCAGTGGCTATGTTGCTCTGTATTTTGGGAAAGATAAGCAGGTCACCAGAGAACTGAGACCCAAATTACCGCTCCCCACAGGAAGGGTGTACAGAAGTAACCCTGGTACAGGTGCCATTTTGCAAAGTCAGCAGCACTGCTTACAGCACAACTTACAGACCTGGCATGAACCAGCCTTTTACAGCTGGTGCATTGCTATGATTGCACCAGTCCTGCCATACCAGCAGCTCGAAAATCCACTCCATTACTCTTGGAACGGGGAGTTGTTTGGTACTCCACATCTATTTCCACCAGACACACTTGTTCAAGCCTTCATTTACCGACCCCCTCTCAGCCTGCAGCTCAGAGGTAAGCTTGCTGCAGTAACACATTCCTCTCTCTTTTTGACATCACCACAGTAACAAATGTCCACGCCACTTTATCTATCCTCAATCTAATAGCTGAAAGTTTCATTTTTACACAAGTTAATGGTTTGATTACTAACCAGAAGTTTTCTCAATTTTGATTTATAAAGTGTTTGAAAGCATCTTGCTAACCCTGCAGAGTAGACTCTTTCAGACAACTACCCTTGTACAATTAAGTGAAAGGAAAATAAACTATGAATTAAGTTACAAAACAACTATTATGAAAATAAATGCACCACAATATATATGCATCTCAGACTGCAGCTTAGATTTAACATAGTAACCATAAAACAGATAAGGCACTAAACATGTGATTGTATAATGGCACAGACAAAAATGAAACTCAGGAAAAAAATCCTGGTGTAAACCCGTCTACATGGCTCCCCCCTCTGCAAAGAGCTGTGAAATTGTGCATAGGGGCACAGAAAGACCCTTGTAGGAGTCAAAGTAGGTTTGGGCAATCAGAGTTATTTATATTCAGCACATTTTCATACAGTTTGATTTTAAGTAATAACATCCCTCTGAAGAGAAAGCAGTAATTACCAAAGCAGCATGGGACTTTAAATAATGAGGTATAATGCAAGTTATCTATGCTACAAAACCATCTTATACAACTAGAGTCTTAAAGTTTTCCATCTTTTTTTCACCTGTGGAACTATACAGTTTTCCCAGCGGTTCAAAGTGGACTGCTACAGAGCAAACTTCAATTTCCCACTAACTTCCTTTCACAGTCCTTGAAGAAACAGCTCTCCCACCTCCCCTCTCCCCGAGCCTTTCAAATCACAGCTGGAAAGCCAGGACGGATGCAACACCAGCCACGCACAAGGTGCATCACAGTGGCCTCATATGAAAAGACCAGGGGGAAAAAAAAACAAACAAACCCACATCTCACAGAAAAAATCCCCAAGATCGCTCTCCACACGTGTGCATATCTAAGGTATTGCACACACAGCTCCCTTTCTAACGCACAGGTTCTATAATCGTGTGCTGCAGAAGAATGTAAGCACTGCTGGCATCATCCTCTAGCTCACATGGTGCAAAAACCCTCTGATTTGAAAATGGAATTCCAAGGAGGCAACTCTCCAGGCACATGGCACTACATCGCTTGTGATCACAACTTTAAGTAAATACAGGCTTCATGTGTCCCTGTTTTACCCCTCTAACAAACTCTTTCCCCCTTTTAATAGCACTACTCCACAGCTGCGTACCTATGTGCACTTAAAGAATGGCATTGGGTCTTGTTCTTTTCGCTGCAAAAAAGCACCAATACCAATGTAAAGTTGCAAGAGGAAAACAGGCAAGAAAAATAACTTGCATAAACAAGGGTCCACATAGAATATGCCCCAGCTGCCTGACACAAGCAGAGCAACATTAGACACTGCAGTTCAGTAACCCGAGTGCTTGTGGCATATTAAGTTTGTACAAGTGCTTCCAACCCTGCCCTCCTTCTCCTTACTGCAGGAGCAGTAATCATCTTGCAACCTGCAGCTCTGAAATCTGGAAGACAAAGCACGTGTGTTTGGGGAACACAGTAAGGCAGGGCCTCTACTACTGAGCACAAACCTGGCATCTTTATATTCAGCCACTGCTCCAGCGCTCCCTCTGGAATAGCTACACAGCCCCTTTTTTCAGCTGCAATTGATTGAGAGACTTTGTTCAAACTCTTGGAAGTGTTACTAAACAGCAGAGGTAGGCTCGTAGAAGAAGGTGGACAGAGTCAGAAACTGGTTTGGGTGTAAAATTAAACCAGAGAAGCAGGCTTTGACTGCTAACACGACTGCAAGAGTCACAGTGAGCACTGAATTTTCAATTCAGTGAGGGAAGGACACAAAGTGTATTCATTAAATCTATATCCCAATAATTAAAATAATTTTCATTTTAGTTAGGTTACAAAATATGGGAAAAACGAATATCTACAGAAACACATTAGGGGAATATTGCAATTGCATGACTAAGCAGACAAGACAGGAAATGCAATTGGTACAGCTGACTTTGCAACTGCCTTCGTGCACACTAGCACAGTGACAATCTCATGCTAATTCTGACACAATATACACCTTCGACTTTGACCTTCCCGTAATCTTCCCACCAGACCTGCACCGCCAGACCTCTGTGTCCGTGCAGAAAAGCCCTCTGATCCCATGGCGCTATACAGAAGAATGTAAAATTCTGCAAGACACTTCCACTGTTAAAGCATCTTGTTTGCAATCGATAGCACAAATTTAGCCATGGTGGCACCCATAATCTCTTAAGTTTTCTTTACCAACAGCAACACTGGTGGTTTCACTTCAAAGTATAACCCCAAACATAAGGCAACAAAACTTACTGAACAAGCTTTGGTGCAGCAAGTTTTTCATTTGCCTGATAGACAGGCAGGATGTGCCACTAGGTATACTTACCTGACTTCCACGGGCCATCTGCCCCATATACAGAGGCTAACAGTTATGGCTGAGCTCGTGCAAATTTAATATTCTAAACTGGATTTGGTATTTTATAGTAAAGGATAACAGCGTAACGCAAATCACCAGGCAGAGCTAAATTACATGTCAGCACTCATGCCAGTAAATGCTAGCACTAAATTCAAAGCCTTCACCAGAACCACTCAGCAGTTTTACTGGATTTCTTCCTCAACCCAGCTCCACCCAGAGGTGAAATGATGAATTTTACCTTCCAGAGTTACGGAGGAGCCCTTGCATGGCAGGGTTTTTGGTAGCTAGGAAAGCTGCAGTTTGCTTACACCTGATTAGGCTTCTTCAAACATTTTATGCTAAAGGCCAAAAAGGGGGGAGCGGGGGGGGAAGCTCCTCTCCTGCACGATCTGTCTGAGGAAGACACTTTCTCCGGTCTGTTTCCATGCCTTCCCCAACAAGCACAAGCATGCAGCAAGGACTTCAAGTGCGCAGCTGGGACACAGAAGTGCAGCTCTCTCACTTCTGCGTTTTTTAAGGACTAAAAACCAAACAAGAAACAAAAAAGATCACCAACACAGACTTCCTTTGGACTAGAAGTAGTCATCACTTCTCGGCACCAATTTCCATGCAAAAGTTCACGCCGACCTTTTTGGCTGCAAGTCTAATCATAAAAGAGCCCAAGAAATTTAATAAATATTTTTTCTACTCTCACATTCAAGGACAGCTGAATTTCTCAGAGCCCAAAGTTAAAGTCTAAAGCAGCTAGAGTGCAGAGAGCCACCAAATTTGGGAAATTTCAGACTGACATTCGCTATTTCCAAGCACGTCCCAAGTAACAGCGGTAAAAGTGGGGCTATTCTGCCCATTTTCCACCACCACCACATAAACATTTCTGCTTAAGGGTGTGCAAAACACTGAAAATCACCACTAGAACGTGATGTCAACACTATAGCGTATTAAGTGACAACACCATGCCTTTTTACACATTTCAGCAACTTTGCTTTGACCTAAAGGCTGAAGCTTTTACAATGCTCTGCCCACCCTTCACACAGTAAGGAGTAAATGCACACAAGTGGGGTCTGTGCTAAACACACACCAGTTAATTCTGCTTTGGTCTGCAAAAATACACCTTGCCAGCTAGAACCGTGACAGACTTCAACAGCCAAATGGAACAAAGCTATAGACTTGTAGGAATAGAGTTAGAGAGTTACAGAATTAAAAGAATAAAGGCAGCCTTCAAGACACAAATGCCTGCAAACAAGAACTGAGTGGCTCCAGCAGAAAGGCAAATTCATTTGCGCAGGTGGGTGACCTTCTTCGCTCACTATTTCATTCTGTGACAATTCTCTAGTGCCAGACCAAAACAAACACTACACGAAGCCTTTTCCTTGGAACCGTTTCAGCAGTCATCACTGGGTAAGAAGCAAAGCCCTCTAACTTTTTCTTTTTTTTTTTTTTTTTTGTACAAGAAGCTGCTAAATAGACGCACAGAGTTCACATAGATCGCACTGGAAGAACGAAAAGTTCTGCTCCTGGTCACAGCTCTTCAGAGTTGGGGCTTTCTTGATCAGACCCATTAAGCTACTCTCAGAACTTTTATCTTTCATTCCTGAAGACGTAAGCATAAATACGTCACCATGCACTAAAGCTAGAAACAGACAAGTGGGAGTATTTGAATGCTCCTATTCCCACATATCTTTCACATCTCTGAGGACCCACACCTGCATTTGTGACAGTGGCAGAACAGACACGAGCCCAAGTTTGCCAGCTACTCGGGGCTACTGTGTAACAAGAGCTGTCAAACTGCAGCGCACTGTAGTCTCAGCTTCTGATACTGAAGTAATACCCTAGCGGTTATTTGGAAGAATAAGTTTTTGCACGTTGGGCACATGCAAGCACAGCAGCAGCTTATTGCAGTTCCACAATCTTGAGAGACCTTGGAAAGAAACTGCGTGTCATCGAGCAACAAAATGTTTTTAAAAGGAAGATCCAACAGATGTTTGGCTACCTCCATGGGAAAGCCCTGACTTTCTGGAAGGAATACAACAGTAGGAGAGAGTAATTCAGCTCTTACCTTTACCAGCTGCTTTATCTGCACACCTGAAAAAAATACAAAAGGCAAGCATGAGAGACAGCTTCTGCAGCACGGTGGCAGAAACCAGAAACTGAATGATGTGGAGAATGAACCCCAATTCCCAGCTGTGGACAGACCCATCGCCTCATTCTCCAATCTCTGGTTTCAACCCCTTCTGCCAACAGGGATTATTTCATCTGGAGGAGGCTCCCGTGAGCTACAATAATACATCAGCAGAAGCTCAGTCTTGCCCACAATAATTATACCTAAATCAGAGGGACTTTGTTGTTAGAACAAGGCGGATCAGCCACATAACCAAATGCTCCAAGCGTGCACATGGCTAGTTTCCTACTCCAGAAATAAAGCAGCAGTAAGATGCACTCATCTCCTCACAGGAAAAGAAATCCCGCCGCCTCCTTCACCGGGACTTCCGACATCGGGAGCCAAAACAAGCTGGGCACCGAGGAAGGGGGCAGCTACCCCCGAGGAGGCTGCCAGCAGGCGGCTCACACGGGGGGCACTTACGGTTTCACTTACAACCGAAGGCGCCCCGCTGCAGTAGGCAGAGGGCGGCCGAGGGCAGGCAGCGCTCCGGACGCTGCCTTTCCTGGGAAGGGACCGGTGGGGCCGAAGACGGGCCGGCCCCAGCTCGGCCCGGAACAAAGAGGCGGAGCCGCGGGGCACCCCGCGGCGGAGGCGGGCCTCGGGGCCAGGCGCCGCCGAGCCGGGGGAAACCCCCCCCCCCCCCCCCTAGCTGGCTGCTCAGCGGCGCCCCCCGGTGCCGGTGCCCGCCCGGGGGGCCGGGGGCTCCTCCCGCCCGCCAACCTCCCCCCCCCCCCCGCCCACCTCAGCCGCGCCCCACCGCCCACCGCCCCCTCCCCGCGCGCCCCCGGGCGGGAGGCGAGGGATAGCCCCGCCCCCCGGCCCCGCCTCCCCCTGTCGCGGCCCTCCCGCCTTTCCCGCCCGGCCAATGGGCGGCCCGGCTGTGGCGGGGCCCGCCCCCCCGCTGCCGCGCGGCCAATCAGCGCGCGGCCCCCCGCGCGCCCCGGGTGTGCGCCACGCCGCGGGCGCCGCTGGGCCGCCTACCGCCGCCGCCGCCTGCGCCCCTCCGGCTGCCCCCGTGTCCCCTCGCCCTGCGGGCGAGGCCTGGCAGGGCAAGCCGCTCGCGGTTCCGGCGGGGCCTGGCGGCGGGGCCCGCTTTTGGCTGTCGCTTCTCCTTTAAGAAAAAAAAAAAAAAACGCCCCGTCGGGCGGCGGGTGAAAGTCGGTGACAAAATGGCGGCCGGCGCAAGGAGGGCGGGGCTTGCGGCGGCCGCTCCGCCCACTTCCGCCTGGGTGCCGCGCATGCGCGCTGCCTGCCGGGAGATGTAGTTCCCGCAGGCGGCAGGACGGGCGCGGCCGGGCCGGAAGCAGGCGCGGGGCACGCTGGGAGCTGCAGCCCGCCTCGCCCCGCCCCGCCCCACCCCGCCCCGCGGGCCCCTCCTTCCCCCGGGCCGCCCGGTGGCGGCGGACGGGCCTGCCCGGGAGCCCAAGCGGGGAGAGATGACCACGAGCGGTGCGCCCTCCGCCTGGGAGCGGGCCACGACCCGCAGAGTTGCGGGGCCTGTGCCGGCATGGCCCCCTACGCTGCCCACCTTCGCCAGGAGCACCTCCGCACCCGGCGCCCACCCGCACCCTGGCGGCTGAGCTGCGCGGCAGCCACGGGGCGATCCGCCGAGCACCGGCAGGAGCTTGCCTTGGGCTCTGCCCCAGCGCTGCAGGCGGTGTCCCACTGTTGTCACTTCCAAAACCTGAGTTGCCTCCCCAAAGCACAGCTTCTGCAGTACCCGACGGCGCATGTTCCCCATAGACGCAGCGTTGTTACCTAAAAACCAGACTGAACCCAGAAGCCTCTAGCCCATGAACACTGAAGGCACCACCTTCAAGCAGTTTTGTGTCCCAACTTCCACTCCACCTGGTGTCAGGACTAGAGCCGTAATCTGGGGAGTCTCAGTGGCTGGCCAGACCCATCCTCCTAATTGCTGAGGCTACCTCAAGACCCAGAAAGCCTCCTCCAGAACTTGCTGCAGATCCTTTGGTGTGCTCCAATGCAGCCGGGATGCTTTTGGAACCAAGGATGTCTTCTGGAGCTCAAGAACTGTCCCTCACACTGGATGAAGCAGTTACCTCAAGCCGAATGCCCCCCTCTGCCAACGGTCTCAGAACAGCCACTGTCACCCTGCTGTGAAAGCATCCCCTCACCCCACCTTGCCGACAGTGGGTTGTGGCTCAACCAGGTGTTGTTTTTGGGGATGAGGGTTGTTGCTATGATTCTTCTGGAGGGGATGATTTGGCTGCTCTTACCTTCCATTTTAGAACAGAATAACAATCACATAAGAAATACCCGTCTTTCCCCCAGTTCCCAAAAAGATTGGCTAAACTGGTTGGAATTCATTTAATTCCCTTCCGGGAATCAACAGGGAGTCTCATTGGTCGGTATCTGGATCACAAACCCTCCTGCAATAGAGTTGCCATGCCCTTGCACGCTATCTTGGACAAGCTGGTAGAGAGAGCGTGGCAGACACCCAACACCATTCCTCACATGTCAAAGAAAATTGAGAGAAATGGGCCCTCCCTGAGGATGTGGTCAGTTACATCGTTCAACCTGCACCACACCAGAGCAATAACAAGGGAGAAAGCGCGCCAGGACCATGGTACTGCACCCCAAAACCCGAAACTGTGAAGCCTGGGTTCGTTTGGCCAGAGGGCTTACCAGTCAGCGGCCGCAACCCTTCACGTCATGGACTATCAAGTCTACATGGCCAGAGGGCAAGTTGAGCTCTGGAAAAATGTTTCTGTGCTAGCAAAACATCTTCTGCAGGACCAGTGTCAGGCCTTTCAGGCCATCGTTCTCAAGGGCATGGATCTGGCCAGACATCAGGTGCGAGCAGCCTTTGACACAGCAGATACGGTGGCGAGAGCTGCTGCCTCGGGGGTGGACACACGGCAGCCTGCTTTGCTGCAGGCCTCCAGCTTCAGTGAAGAGGTCCAAACGAATCTCGAGAACTTACCCCAGGCAGGGGAGAATCTCTCTGGGACCACATGGAAGCGACTTTACAAAGAGCCAAAGAAAGGCAGGCCAGGCTTGCACTGCCACTCATCCCCCCACAGCGGGGTGGCAGGGGGAAAGCTCCTCTGCATAAGCTGGCTTCCACCTCCACTGTTTGTTTAAAGGGTGTGCAGTGCCCTTCTGGGAAGGGTGCCCCACTGCAGCAGCAGGATGAGGTGCTCTTCATCCCCTCTCTGCAGACAGCAAAAATAAAAGGGATTTCAAAGAGCCCGAGGCATTTAGCTGGTAAATCATGTTTGGTAAACTGATCCCCATCAGTGAGATGACTCTGTCTGCCTTCTATTTCCTCCTACTTTTGAGTTTGAAGTCCTAAGCTTTGTTATATATGACTTGAAAACAAAAGCGGGTCCAAACCTCCATCCCTCAGTTTCTGAGAGTGTTCTAATAAACCGTCTTACTGCGGAGAACCGCGTACGGTCCAGTTCCTCTTGCCAAAGACTCCAGGCCGTGGGGAGGAGGCGTGCATCCTAATGTGAAAGTTAAAGAATAGACCAGTTTGAGATACCCGCACAGGGATTCCTCCCGTTCCTGCCCCTGCCGAGGCAGCCCCCTGCAGAAGCTGTGGCAGTGTGCCTTCCCAGCAGCGGCAGTTTCTTAAAGGCAATGTACAAACCCTCTCCAGAGCTGGCTGCCCAAGGGGCTCGAAGCTCATCCTCAGCACAGAGACAATTGGGCTGGCTCTTGCTTTTTGTCAGTCTGATGTCAATCTGTTAGTTTCTTTCAATTCAAATGTTCCTCTCTTCTCAAGAAGGAAATCTCAGCAAGAATTTAAGTCATGTCTGCTACTGCTGTTTGTATTGTAAGTGGCTGAAAATATTCTTTCCCTCCTCAAGGACTTGTCCGGCTGGAAAACTGATTGGCATCACTTTCCAAACTAACTGTTTGAATACAGTTAGCCCATGCTCCCTGCTATGAAACAGCTTCGCATTTATTCTTAAATAAAATCAGTTTTATTTCAAGCTAGAGAGTCTCGGTGTGTGAAGTTCTTCTCAAGTCTCTGTTGTGACCGATTTCTCCTTTGTAGACAAGGCAGGGTGTTGCTTAATCCTTGTTAAAATAGGGTGGCTAAACCATTGCATGGAAATACAGTTCAGGTCAGGGCCCAGCTTAGTCCTTAGCAGCTGTTGGGCTTGGGTTTTATCATGGCAAATTCTATAATACCAAGCTACAGCTCCAGGTACTTGTTTACAGTAGGGCTCACATTATCACCGGAGGGGGGAGAGTAAATCACTGAGAAGTCTAAAAATAACCCGAAACCTTCCACAGACAGGAAGGGTCTATTACTTGCAGAAAGGGAAGCGTCTGAGGCACTGCTCCTGTCTCAAAGGAGCCACAAGGCAGTGACACTAGCAACGCCTCCTCTTGTCTTTTGGGTAGCTCCCAGTATTGCTTGTCCTGAAATACATCCTGGGAGTCACCACTCAGCATGCCACGTGGCTTTTCCCGAGCTGGTGCCCTGCTGGGCGTCCCCGCTGTGATCAGATAACAGAAAAGCTGCCACCAACACGGAGTGAACCTTGGCGTGCCAGCTGAGGCAAAGGGGCTTAATTCAACCCTGCTCCACACTGGTGTGCAGATGGGATCAGCAATGCGTGAGAACAGGTGGCCGAGACCACGTCAGCTCGACCCGCACAGCAAGCGTTTGTTCCTCAGCTGCGCAGGGCGCTGCAGCGCCCACCACGTGAGAGTTCAGCGGGCCCACAGAGAGGATGGACATGGAAGGAGCAGGCTCAGCCCAGACATCAGCAGAGCCTGCAAGTGCCCGTGAGGACGTTTGCAGATCCCGACTGCAGACCCTCTTCCCACTGCTGAGGGATGGCTGCATCCTGCTGGTCTGCTGCCACAGAGACCCACATTGGCCTTGAGGTGAACCTCTCCTTCCCCAGACTCACTAATATTTCTGAAGGAGCCGCATCTTGTGTTTCTGGGCCATTCTCTGGAAAAATCACACACCTGGAGGCAGAACAGTGCTTGACTGCAACCCTTTCTTTGAGGATCTCCTAAAAGCTCTCCTGATGAGGCATAAAGCTGCCACAGAACTGGGGCTTCTCTCACCTGGCAGTGCTGGGAAAGACCCTGAGGCTTACTTGGCTTTTTCTGGAACGTGTTTTTTTTCTGAACAAGCCTCTTCCCTGGGGATTAAGTGGAAGCTTGGCAGGAGAGAGGCAAAGACAGAGAGTATGGAAGCAAGATGAAAGGGATATCCATGATGTGGGAGGCGTGGCAGAGGCGAGACGTTGCAAGAAGTGTCGCACACCCGCAGGAGGAGCAGGGAGCCACAGGCTCTGGCTGTGCAGCTCACAACTTTTACTCCCAAGGCTTTTTATAGCATCTTTGAAACCCCCAGGTAGCCCAAACTCCAGAGGGGCCCAGCAAGGACACAGCAAAGCTTGCAGGCTTGCATGGGGTGGTGGTGTGGTTTAACCCTAGCCAGCAACTAAGCACCACACAGCTGTTTGCTCACTCCCTGCTCCTGGTGGGATGGGAAGAGAAAGCCCATGGGCCGAGATAAGAACAGTTTAATAATGGAAATAAAATGAAGTAAAACAGCAGTAGTAATAACACTACTATTAGTAATAATATACAAAGCAAGTGATGCACAATGCAATTGCTCACCACCCGCCAACCGATGCCCATCCCATCCCTGAGCAGCCATTGCAGTCACTGCACCCCCCCGCCAACTCCCCCCCTGCCCCCGAGCATGACACCCTATGGTCTGGAAGAGCCCTGGGGCCAATTGGGGTGGGCCCCCTCCCAGCTCCCTGTGCCCCGGAAGCTGAAAGAGTCCTTGACTGGTCTGGGCACTACTCAGCACCAACTGAGCCATCACTGAGTTATAGAATAGAATCATAGAATTGCTTTGGTTGGAAAAGACCTTTAAGATCATCAAGTCCAACCTTTAAGATCATCAAGTCCAACCTTTAAAGTTAGCAACATTCTGCTCCTACTAAACCCAAACCCCAGCACTGGGCCAGCTACGAGGAGGAAAATTAACTGTCCCAGCCAAAACCAGGACAGGCTGGTAGCCAAGGTGATGTTGTCCATGCACCTACAGGGTGATGCCTCCTCCAAAAACCCAAGCAAGAGCATGAAGGCCATGTCAAGTCACACGCAGCATCCCCCGCATGCGTTGTCTAGGGTGAGTCACTGCAGCCAGCTCCAACGAGAGGGCGGCAGGGGTGTTGCAGTGGGGTGATGGACCAGCAAGGGGGGGCGCACCAACAGTCCCCCATTGCAGCACGTTTGTAAAAGCAGCTTTGGGGGAGAAACTGGAGCCCGAGGGTTGTGGTGGGACAGGGGGAGCATCTTGGTGCCATGCTCTCCTGCCACATCATCCCAGATGTCTACACCTCAGGTCTAGGGCACGTTTTGATCGCGGGCGTCATTGCACTGCCATCTCCTGCCCTTCCCCTCTCCGCTGGTGCAATGAATGTGCCAGTTCTTTACCCCTCCCTGCTGCAGCAGCCTCCACGCCATCCCCACACCCCAGATCACTATCCAGTCCATTGTAGCATCCACCAGCTGCTCTCAGTGGTGCCAGAAGATTTCTCTGCTAAAAAGCCAAGCTGTAAATATCACTTGCTTGCCCTCACAGGAGCTGGGCCTTACTGGAGGCACCGGGGATAATGGCAGTACTTGTGGGTCTGTCTTCCCAAATGGTCTCTGCGTCTCAGGGCCAGGCAGACTGCCACCTCAACCTGTATCTCTGCCAGAAACACATGCATTGCTTGCCCTCGAGACACACATGCAGGTGCTCGTGGGCTTCTTGCCTGAGACAGCTGCATGGGGTGCCCAGAGACTGAAGCGGTCCGGCCCGGGAGAAGCAGAGGGGTCCCAGTGGTGGGTAAATTGCTCAGATTACCAGCACAGATCCCTGCTCTGGTCTGCTGCTGGGCGTTGTGCCTGGCCAGCAGTGATATGCTGAGCAGGTGTATCCCGACGCCTGTAGTGTCAGGGCTGAGCAGCCACACGTGCAGCACCGCAGGGGAACGTTCAAGTGGCCCAAAGCATTAATGCAGGGAACGTTCAAGTGGCCCAAAGCATTAATGCAAAAGAACTATGCAGGGAAGCATAGTGCGGCCACCAGCTTCGGCAGTGCCACTGCTACCTGCACAGCTGCAATGAGCCGAGCCCTGGTGCTCATGCTGGCTCTAAGTGACACGATGGGATTTGTCGTTACCTGGAAATCCAAGACAAGGCTCCAAAAGCACCCTCCAAAAGGCAAGGCTGTGTTGCAGCACTGTGGGTCCTGTGCCTGCCTCCATCACACCATCACAAATACGTTTCCATGTGGCACAGGGATGCTGTCCCTCACCACATGCGGCCGGTGGCTTCTGGAAAGGAGCTGGGGCTGCAGGACACATGTACTCTGCCTTCCAGCCGAGAAGGCCAAGGAGCTCGGATGTTTTTATGAGTCGGGAGCTCCCTGGACAACCTGCTGGCCAGTTTCCTCCCTCTCCAGCTCCAACCCAGGGCTGCTCTTGGCTGCCCTTGCCCCAGCCCCTACCACTGCTGTCTGCCTGCTGCCTGTCACACGTGGCACAGAATGCAAAGCCTGCAAAGGAAAAACCCCAAGCGACAAACCCCAGCCCTGGGGGCGGGCAGAGGCAAGGCTGGAGAGCGGAACTGAAAGCCTACACAGCCCAGCCTGCCAGCTCCCCACCCTGTAGGCGCTGCCCCAGCCCCAGGCCCCCCAGCCACTGGGACCCTATGCCGAGACAGGATGGAGGATTTAGGTAAGCCAGGACCCGCCAGCGCCATTCCTGTGCCCAGGCTTGGTGCAGGGTCATGCCTTTGGTGGCTCGGGGGAGCCTCGTCCTTCCTCTGCCTCAGGGTGAAGTGGGGATGCTGCAGGGGGGCAGCGATGGAGACACACTCCCTGCTGTGCCTCCTCCCATCTTGAGGGGCAAATGGAGTCCCAGGTGGCCGAGCAAGCACTTGGCCAAAAATGGAGTGCGCTTGAAGGCAGGAAACAGGTTGCAGCAGCAATGCAATCCTGGCTGCACGCAACGTGGCCCCGCAGCCTGAGGGTGTGACACAGCGGCCAGGGGTGCCGGGAGTCAGCCCTGACCCAGGATGGGGTAGACAGGGTCAGGGAAGAAGCTGCGCTGCGGTGGGCATCCCCCCTGTTTCCCAACACGAGGGCAGCAAGATGCGAGGGATGGCCAAGGTGGCGGAGGTAAAAGCGGAAAGAGAAAGCACCCAGCCCTCCCTGCAGGAAGAGCAGCTCCGGGTACACAGAAAGCACTCGGCTTTAGTCCTCCCATGCCAGGGCTTGGCCTGGGATGAATTCAGGGGCTGGTGGATGTTTCTTCAAAAGGCAGAGGCAGTGCGGGGGGGGGGGGGGGGGGGGGGGGGGGCAGCAGGACCCCCATGCTTCAGGAAGGCTGTGCAGCGCGGCGGGTACATCCCATGTTGGAGGTGGGGATCCGGGTGAGGGTACTCAGGGCCACCACAGCCCCTCAGGGCCCTGGCCCCTGGCTGGCCGAAGCTGCTGAGATTCCAGGAGTGGCACAAAGCTGCTGGGGGTGGATGCAGCCAGCAGCTGGGGTGCCCAACCCGGGTCTCTCCGTGCAGATGCTTTGCTGGCAGAACTGGAGCAGAACTCTCGCCTGGCCTCCAAGGACTACAGGCTGCAGGTGCCGAGCTCCTGCAAGCAGGATCCAGGCACAGCCGGGCCCCCAGCCCCCCATGGCCATGAGCCACTTGCCTCCCTGAAGGTAATACCTCAACATGGCGGGGCTGGCAACTGAGACCCTGCTCAGCTCGTGACAGGGGTAGTGGTGCCAGACAGGCAGTGAAGGGTGCTAGGGGAGCATCCTGCGGGTCCGCCGCAAGGGTTTGTCCTTCCAGGTGCAGCTGCCACCTCGGCCTCAGCCTCCAGGAGAGGCTTCGAAGACAGTGTACAGGTAAAACACGGCCATGGGAGGGCAAAGCCACCTGGGGCTGCCCTTTCCATTGCTTAGACACGTCCTCCGGGGTCGCCTGACCTCCTGCATCCCCCCCCCCAAAACAGGTCCTTCCGGGAGCTGGGGTGGGGGGGTTACATCCTGCATCCCTACAGCACTGCTGGGGTGAGGGCTGGGCTTCAAGAAGCCCCCTCCCCGTCACATGCGGCCACCCCCCACCAGCACATCCTTGGGGGGCCCCCCTGTCCCCTGCTATGGCCCATGGGGAAAGGGCAGCGTCTCACAGGGGTGGAGGGCTCCCTGTCCTGGGCACCCTCCATCCTCGGGGTAGAAGCCACAGTACCCCTCACTCTCTGCCACGCCCAGTAGCCCCATCCAGGCCCCGCAGCCGCTGCTCCCCTCGCCCCCAACCACAGTGGCTGCCCAGCAGCTGGATGAACTCCTGGCCGACCTGGGCCACATGCAGAGCAAGGTGAGCCTTGTCCCCAGGGGAAAGGAAGCCGGGTGCCTGTCCTTCACCCAACCCTCACCATCCTCCCTTCCACAGCTAGCGGCTGCGGGGCAGGGAGCCAGGGCGCCAGCGGAGCCCTCACTGGACAACATGCTGGGCAGCCTCACCCGGGACCTGCAGGAGCTGGGCATCACAGCCACCCCCGCCGGCACCTGCGCCACCTGCCGCAAGCCTATCGCTGGCAAGGTGAGCCCCCGCACCTCCAGCCCGGTGCCCCTCCCTGCCCCCTCAGCTCGCAGCATCCCCTGGAGCTGCTTTCGCTGCCCCCCCCCACCTCCCTGCAGGTGCTCACAGCCCTGGGCAAAATCTGGCACCCCGAGCACTTCACCTGCGCCTGCTGCGGGCAGGAGCTGGGCAGGCGGCCCTTCTTCGAGAGGGGCGGGCAGGCGTACTGCGAGGAAGACTACCACCAGGCCTTCTCCCCCCGCTGTGCTTACTGTGCCAGCCCCATCCGTGAGGTAAGCACCAGCACCCCCCCGACCTCCCTCGCCACCCCACCACCGGCCGCCTCACCTCCCCCCTTCCTACAGAAAGTCCTCACGGCTCTGGACCAGACCTGGCACCCTGAGCACTTCTTCTGTGCCCACTGCGGGAAAGTGTTCGGAGATGACGGTATGTCCCGGGGTACAGGTGTGGGGGTCCTGCCCCCTCTCCAGGTATCCCCCCCCACAGCCCGCCCCACCCCATTGCCCCTCCAACCCCCCGGCCCCCCCGGCCTGCCCCACTGCCCCCCACCGTAAGCCTCCCCCCCAGGTGGGCACCCATCCCACACCCTCCCCACAGGTTTCCATGAGCGAAGCGGGAAACCATACTGCCGCCAGGACTCCGGCCTGTGCCCGCTGTCGGCCCTGCAGGGCGTCTGGCACCCCGAGTGCTTCGTCTGCACGGTGAGTGGGCAGCGGGCTGGCAGGGATGCCGGGGCAAGCGTCCCCCTGAGGCTGTACCAGCCTTCCCTGCCTCCTTCCCCCAGGAGTGCCTGAGCAGCTTCGCCAGTGGTTCCTTCTTCGAGCTGGAGGGTCGGCCCTACTGCGAGCTGCACTTCCACCAGCGACAGGGCAGCATCTGCCACAGCTGCAGCCGCCCGGCCCTGCCCGCAGGGCGCAATACCACCCCGAGCACTTCATCTGTGCCTACTGCCTGGGCCAGCTGCAGAAAGGCACCTTCCGTGAGCGCGGTGACAAGATGTACTGCCAGGCCTGCCATGACAAGCTCTTCCTCTGACCTCCAGCCGACCCCTCCCCCAGCATGCAGCCACCCTTCCTGCCCAACTAGATGTCCCTGGTACCATCCCCACCGTTCAGGCATCCCTGGCATCGTCCCTGCTGAGCCGAACATCCCCTGTATTGTCCCACTCATCAACACCCCGGCATTGGTCCTGCTGAGCCAAGTGTCCCCAGCATTGTCTCTGCCAAGCCCCCATCCCAGGCCCTTGTCCCCCTCCCTGCCCCCAAGACATTCCTGGCATTGTCCCTGCCAAGCCACACATCCTGGGCATTGTCCCCTGCACCTGAAGCAATTAAAACACCTGGCCCTGCCTTTGCTCTGCTTGCTGGTGGTTTTGGGGACAAGGGTTGCAAGGCAAGGTAGGAGGGCTGGAGCCCCCCATAGCCAGGTGCACCCATCAGCACCACCCCCTGCCTGCAGGTGCTCTGGGTCTCCAGCTGCCAGGGCCCCACAACCTCAAGGACAGGAGCCACAGCCTCCCTGGGGGAGCAGTTCAAGCTCCACCAGGGCTGCACTGTGAAGGAAATGGGCACCACCACAGCCCCACATCCTGCAACAGCAGAGTAAAGAGGGTGGCTCTGCACCCCAGTGAAATCCTTCGAACAGCAATGCAGCTTTGGTAAAAAACAGGTTTGAAGGAGAAGCCAGACAACTGCTTCCAAAAAGGTATTACCACAAACTTACAGAATTTCTTTCTGTGTTGTTTTAAGGGTGAAAGCAAAGCGAGTTCCAGGCTGGCCGCAGCATTCCCCAGGAAGGGGGGGGGGGGGGGAAGCATGGCTGCACCCCAGCCAGGCTCCACAGGAGCAGCCCTGGCTCTAGAGGACTCCCCCAGCCAGGTGTTTTAAGGACAGACTCAGGGATGCAGGGAAAGGCTTCCCAGCAGGAAGCCCAGGTGCTCTGGGGAGAGCAAACCAAGCACCTGCAAGTTCATACTCAGCCCCTGCAAGCTCCACACAAAGCAAAGCTTTGGTGC
This sequence comes from Gorsachius magnificus, assembly GCA_034008185.1. Classification (NCBI taxonomy): domain Eukaryota; kingdom Metazoa; phylum Chordata; class Aves; order Pelecaniformes; family Ardeidae; genus Gorsachius; species Gorsachius magnificus. The sequence continues at coordinate 2,317,144 of CM067086.1, read as the reverse complement.
TTTTTATTTTCCTCCCCTTTCCAGCAAAAGATCAACAAATGTCACTCCAGTCCCCGAACAGGTTGGTCACACAGTGACATCTCACAGAGCCCCACAGCCGAACAAGGCTCAAGAACACGGCCCTGCCCCACCAACAGCCAAGCCAGGAACGCCAAGGTGACAGCCTCCAGGGGAAGGCACATATCACACTTTAAAAACTTTATTATATAAAAAAATCATTTTGTTTTAAAAGCATTACAAGAGTGTGCACAGGAATCGAAGGAGGGACAGCTGGCTGCTCCCCCCTCCCCTCCTCCCCAGCCCCACTCCCCCCAGGGCAGGAGCAGCCGAGGAGAGCCAGGGCAGGGGAGGAGAGAAGGGGAAACTTTTTTTTTGGTTCATTTGGAATTAAAAATTAAAAAAAGGAATTAGTGTTTTACATATTTTAAGGAAAAGAGAAGAGTTAGACCCCAGAACCAAACCAAGCTGAGCTGAGGTGGGGCTGGAGTCAGGAGGGCTCAGCCAGAACCAGGAGGTGCTTTCAGGCAGCAGAGCAGGCAGGAGCAAGGCACCAGTTCTGCCTGTGGCAGCCACCCTGCTCCCCGCACCAGCCTGCGGTTTGGGGGGAGCCCCAGGCTGGGGAGGGCTCCCACTCCAGTTTGCAGCCTCCTACAGAGGGTTCCAGTTGCATAGGGAGCCCGAGGCTCCCCAAAAGATCACAGCACTTAGATGTGCCCCCACCACCACAGCAGAGGAGGAGGATGAGGATGTCCTAGCTCCTGTGGCAGCCCCGTCTCCCCAGGGTGCATCAGCAAGGGCAGGGAGCACCCCAGAACCAGGCTTCCAGCCCCACTGCAGACAGTTACAGCTCCCAGCGGGGAAGGGAAGCGCTCAGCCCTGCTGGAAGCCCAGCAAACACCCCTCCCCCAGCGGAGAAGCCAGAGGGTATGATTCAGAGAGCTATTTCACAGTGGCAAAAGAAAGGCACATGTCAAGAGAAAGTCAGAGGGGCACTGCCGCAGGCAGCTGGTGCGCAGGGGTGTGGGGGGGATCCTGGCCACACCCACGTGCAGCCCTGCCAGCACCTGGCCCACCATGCACCCCAAGAAGCCTGCCTCTCCCCAAAAGCCCTGCCGCAGCTCCTTCTTCCACACAGGGGGACCCATCACAAGCCCCCTACGCCAACCACCTTCCCCACATATAGATCCCTCCTCACACAGTCACTGGGTGGGGGCCAGGGGCCCCACACCAGACCACTCAGCAGGATCAAGCCCGATCTCCCTTCCCACGCCCCCAAAGTCTCATCTAGAGCAAAGCAAGAGAAGTTATTGCTGGTTTTCCTTCCCCTCCCCCCCTCCATGACTCCAGCACCCCTCACCCTGGTCCCACCACCACCAGGGAGGGATGCTCCCATTGTCCCCACAGCCCTGGATGAAGAGTGATCCCGCACAAAAATATATCTATAGGCAACAAAACAAAACAAAAGAAAACCCCGAAAACAAAAGGCGGCGAGCAAGGTCCCAGTCTCTGTCCCTGCAGACGACTCTGAACAGAGGGAAGGCGTGGGAGAAAAGGCAGTTCCTGGTCAAGGCAGAGATCTGGAGTCCTTTTGCAGCATCTGCGCCGGTCAATCCGGCAGATTCAGGCAGGAGGGTTTGACTCTCTGGAGGAAGGAGGTGGCAGAGGGCAGGGAGGAAGAGTTGGCTGTTGAGGTGTCCCAGAACGGGGAGACGCAGCAGTCTGGAGGAGGCAGAGTGGCCTGGGCTGCTCCCAGGGGACCAGACCCAGTCATCTGGCTGGCTAGTTGGCACAAACAGTCCAGCAGAAATCCAAAAATGAGACAAGGTAAAAGTCAGTCCATTCCACCATGAAGAGTTATATATATTTATATATATAATATATTATCAACCCAAACTGAGCGGAGGTGGGGACGGCAGCTAGATCTTCTGCTGTGGAGAGAGAGGGAGAGACGTTAGCGTGCCCAGAGAGCAGGCGAGCCGCGGAGGCGTGATTGTGGCCCCGGTGGATCAGGCAGCGATTGCAGGCAGCAGCAATCAGAGAGCAGAATCTGGCTGGCCAAAGCACCCCTAACAGCGCAGCAGGATCTGTCACCGCTGTTCAGATTGGGCAGGACACTGCGGGACATACCGACACAGGGAAAAACACATCAGCAGCAGCATCTTCCACCTCCTCTACCTCGGGCTGTGGTTCCTGCCCCTCCTCCTGCTGCAGACACACAGGGGTTAGTCGGGGTGATGAAGCGGGGCGGGCGGGTGTTAGCTGTGGGAGCCCGGTTCTCCCCCCCAGCCAGCCAGAAGGACAATGCATTACCTCCCGCACCCCAGCCCCGCTCGCTCTTCCCTCATGAGGAAGAGCTGCTCACCATCAACGGCGCTGCCTTCACCGGCTCCATATCTCCGAGGTCACCAGATCGGTCCAGTGTCCTGCTGTGGTCCCTCTCATTGAGCGTGGAATAGTTCTCTGGGGCAGGAGAAGGGACAGTCAGTCATGTCACCTCCATGGGAGGCAGCATCATCCCCACAGGAGATGCGTGCTCTGCCCCCTCCCAGAATACCAAGATACCCCCCTTCCAGTCCCCCTCCTACCTGGTCCCATGTTGCTCATCTGGATCTCCTCCCGGGAGGATTTCTTGTCTAAAGAATGGGAGAGCAGCAGGTCAGATGCAGCCCCTGCAGCCCTGAGCAGCAGCGGAACCGCTGCCTACCCCAGCTAGAGGAACCCAGACCCTGCTGCAGCACTGCTGACTCCAGGATGTTACAGGACCCACATTTAACTGCATGCATTGTTTCTAGCCCTGAGAAGCCATCTAAAGCCCAAACTGATGACCCTGTGTGAGCAGCCACAGCTGCCAAGAAAGCCAGGGCTGAAAAGCAGGGAGGGGACAAAGGCTGTACTGGGTACCCACATACCTGTTTTTTGGTTCCTGTCGATGAGAGGCAAGGTGCTGTCATCAAACGAGTTGCCTCCCTGGGTCCGAGAGGCATTGCTCAGGTTCACCTGGAGCATCAGACAGGGACTGCTCACACCCTGGCCCAGGCACTCCTTCCCCATCAGCACATCCCACCCCTCCAGCCCCCAACACCAGGGCTGACCCAGGAACTCTCCCACAGCCCCTGAAGCAACCAGCAAGTGCTCCAGAGCCCATGGCTGCACTCACATCAGAGAGTGGAGGTGGCCTGCCTGGACTGGGCTGGGGCAGCACCCAGGCCTTAAGCAGCAAGGACAGTCCCAGCTTTTGGGAAAGAAACAGAGTCCTGGAGGAACTTCTTCAGTGCTGCCACAGTGGCTTTTAGTGCTGCAAACTTCCCTGCCTGCAGATCTGCAGGGCTTAAAGCCTTACAGAATGCTTTCAGCAGAGGGGACACCTTCAAGGATCTCCAATCCCACCCAGCAAGGCAAGAGCTGGAGTCCAGTACTGCTGAGCTCCAGGAACACCCTTTTCCCTGCTGCAAGACCCCACCTACTGCCCCAGCCACCACAGGGCATCCCCATTGCCCCATCCCCATACCTGGAAATCTGATTTCTTCCAGCCTTCCTTCTCCAGGGGCTTCCGCAGCTCTTTATATCCCCAGATTGTCTGCAAGACGAGGGCAGCTGCTCGGACTTCTCTCTCTGAGCGGTTCCTAGAAAGCAGTCAAGGAAGAGATGTTTGGAAACACCTATGGCCTAGAGGAAGCTCCTGGAGAAGCCCTTCTCTGACCCTTGCATTATCCCTCAAGCAGAGCCTACCCAGATTTGTTGATCAGCACCAACTTCTCAATCCCCTGTGTTTCCCGCAACTTCTTGGCAGCCTCAAGGTTGTCTACAATTACTTCATTGATGGTGTTGAGGATGGACACCACTGTGTCCTCAGAGAGGTTTTTGGCTGGGGTCTGCTGGCCCCCAGGCAGGTTCTTCACTAGGTTGGGGATGGCATGTTTACCTGGAAAGGGGAAAGAGCTGGGGATGAGCAAGCAAGGAAGAGGACTGCAAGGGGAGGTGGGTGTGTGGAAATCACTGCAGAAGGATGAGGGACTGGTGACGAGTGTTGTTGATGTGCCTCTCAGCGGGGCTCAGCACATGCTACTCTGGGAGAGGGGCAGTCGACAGACGCTGGGCTGATGCCATGCCCATGCACTTCCTCTGCTGCCAGGATCAGGAGGAAGTTCCCACCTAGCCTGGATGGACACGGAGAGCATGATGTCCTCTCCTCCACAGCCCTCACCTATCAGCTCTTTGTTACGCAAGTCGACAGCCAGGTTGCGCAGGGCTCCGGACGCCGCTTTCACCACTCGCTCACTGTCATGGGTCAGGAGGTCAGCAATGGCGGAGAGTCCCTTCTCCTGGCGCAGCGCCGAGCGGATGCACCGGCCGTACTGCAGGGGAGAAGCAGTATAACCTGGGCAGGCAAGGTCTCTCCCCACTCCTGGGGACACCACTGGGAGCCTTGCCACCCATCTCATCTTGGGAACGGAGGGTTCTGGCTTCACCCACAGCCAAACAGACTGCAAAGGTCCCGTTTGTGTCCCAAAGTCCCCCTGTAGGCCAGGCAAGTGAGACTTCCCAGGTGGTCTTTCCACATGCACCAAGAAAACACGGGTCAGGGGGCTGTAAAGCGGCCCCAAGCCTTCATCCCTTGCCTACCCCCAGCCTACAGAAGGGAAGGAATGGCAGGGACCCAGCTGCAAGCAGGGACACAGACAGGCCGCCCTTTGGAAGACACCACTGACAGAGAGCACAGAGCCCTCAACAGCACAGGGGAGACCTGGTCTGCACCCGAATGGCATCTTCTCATGCAGAGAGCCATGTGCAAAGCAGACAGCCCGGGACAGCAGAGCCATCTGCAGCTCTGCTAGTACCCCCAAGGGTGATGCTCCTTGCTACCCAAGGGCCCCCTTCCCTGCACCACAGGTGAACAGGGACATGGCCAGCTCCACAAGGCACTCACCATCCAGCTGCCGGCGCACAGGTTCTGAATGGCTCCTGCCGACGCCTCCAGGATGGCTGGAGTCTTGCTTTCCTTTAGAAGGGAGATGTATATCCGGACCACTTCTGGCTGGAAAAGGAGCTCATAGCCTGCCAGGAGAACACAGGGAAGAAGGACTTACTCAAAGGCTCTGCTAGCACCGGATTCATTCAAAGGAGCACTGCTGGACAGACGAGGCTGGAAGCTTTTACCCACTGATCCCTGGAGGCTGGATCCTTGGTACAGAGGGGGCCCACGGTCCCCAATGCACCACTGCAGCTCAGGAGAGGTTTGGGCTGAGCTGCAGCACTGCTGCCATCAGCAAGGAGACCTAAATTTCAGTACAACACCTGGCTGAGAAGTACCCAACCCAGGCGAGGACATATGGTGGGGCAGCAAACCTGGCAGCCAGGCACAGTGGTAGCAAAAGGCTCAGTTCTCCTCTCAGCAGGAGGAAGGGGAAACACCCCAAGCAAGTGGCCACCAATGCCACGGTGAAGAAGCCTGGGTTCAGCTCATCCTCAGAGACTGAGGGTACCAGGTCTCCAGTTCTCTGCTGCCCTAACAAGTGGGCAGGGATCAGGCCTTCGAGTACCAGCTCTTTTCCATGGACACATGCCCAGAAGTGACTTCCAGAGCAGTGGTGAGATTGCAGTTTACAGCTGCGAGGCCAGGTTTTCCATCTTGCTCTGTCCCCAGCTGTGGTGAGGGATGTCCCCAGCCCCCAGAGACAGAGCAGGTGGCTTCTGGGGCTTCCACCAGAGATAGGTGCTGACTCTTCCCACAGTTCACGTCAGCCTGGAGGAGCCATCACTGCATACCTGAGCTGCTCACAAGAGGGCAATTGTGCTGAGAAGTCCGTGACCACCATAGAGCGCTACCCTTCCTTAGGCTGCATCACCACACTGTCCCTTGGTCCCTAGGGCTGAGTTCCCTCTGCAGCCCCGGGAAGCCCACCCTGAGGCAGCACAGACCTCCTCCAAGCACAACATCCTCACGACCATCTGTGGCAGAGCTAGTGTTCTAACAGGCACCTGGGCCACCAGAAACGCACCTCCTGCAAATCAAACCTCTGCCCATTTGAGGCTCACTTCAATGGGTCGTCAGCTCCACTCCCTCCTCTCCTGGACTGCTTGTGGAGAAGCAGCCTTGCACACCCCAGCCCTGCACAAACACACCAAGGAACCTACCTTTGGCCGGAGTTGTTCTTTTGGGAAAATCCACCATATCGGCACCAGGGTCTTCTGGGAGCTTTTTACCTTCAAAGGGCAAGCAGAGAGGCATAAGACACCTCCTCTCCCCACCCATCTCAGCCCAACAGCTCTTTGCCACTTGCTACAAGAACAGGCCCAGAGGTGAGCTGAAGCTAAGCTACCAGTATGTCCCAGGAGGGGACATCAAGGGCATTAGCCACACTGCAGGCTAGAGAAGGCACCCAATCAAACCATGGAAAAATTAAAACCAAGAGCACACTCACCTCTGGAGAACCACTCGTCTATTGGCGAAGCGGAGAGAAGGACAGGAGAGAGGGGAGGCAGGAGAAGAGAAGTGCCGACAGCATCATGGGGCAGATCATTTGGCAAGAAAGCAAAGGGAAGGGGAAGGGGCAACACAGGAGAAAAGGGGAGGTGTGGAGTTAGTGGACATCTATCCATCACCATCCCACCACCACAGAAACCCACCATTAGCTTGTGTCAAATGTTTTGGGTAAGCCAAGCAGTAGGTCCCAAAGCCAGGGGAGGCACAGACCACTGCATCTCCAGAGAAAGCTACAGTTTAGCCTTCACCCAAGACCGGGGAGAGACCCCAGATCACCCCCAAGCTCTACTGTAGAAGATCTGTCTTCATCCCACCTCCCTCCATGCTGCTGCCACCCAACAAACCTTTGCCCTTCTTGGCACCAAAGCAGCTTGCAGCGTGGGGCCCAGCGTTGTTGGCAGGGGCCAGCGGTGCCTCCTGGTAGCGCTCAGCATTGGGGATCTCACGGTGGACTTGATAGGACAGGTTTCTCAGCAGGCACACACAGTTCTCCACCAGCTAGAGAGGAAGCCAGGCCATTGGACTTAGAGCAGCACATGTGCATCCCCTGTCTCCGAGTGGGGTCCCCACCCCAGCTTGCAACCCAGAGCCAGGCCAAGGAGGGGGCTGAACTAGGACTAGGGGGCATGCAGCTCCATCTCAGGTGGATCTGGAGCATAACCCCATCCCAAAGCAGGCACAGCCAGCTCTGCTGGCATGAGTTCACGCTCTGCTGGGCCAAAAAAATTCTCTCTGCCATAAGCACCAAAGGACCAAGGAAAGCTTCACAGAAAATTCAAGCCAACGCCTCGTCAAGGCAGATCAGGGAGCCCTGAGCCAGGGGGTACCCATGTGGTGATGAGAGACACCACAGATCCCTGCTGGAGGATCAACGTTCCTACTGCACGGGAACTATGCAGGCTAAGTGCCAGACACCTCCCGGTCAAACAGTACCCAGGTCCCCACACAGGCTTTCTCTTCCCAAGTGGAGATCATGGAAATGCGTGAGCCTGGACTGGATTTTCACAAGCTGGTCCTGTCAGACCAAATCCCTCCCTGGTGAAGATTCCCCCCATCCATTCTTCATCTGTCTTGGGATGAACCCAGCTTCAGCCACCATGAACAGCAGAGCACCACTAGAGCTGGTTGACAAGATCACAGCTCCACACGTGCCCTGACACCACTCCTGCTGTGGTACCTTGCTGTCAGAGTCCTTCTGGCCAATCTCAGACTGGACGATGTAGATCAGGGCATCCACCAGCCCGTCACATTCCCGCAGCTTCCGACGGGCCTCGCTCCGCTCTGAGCTCACATTCCTGGCAGGCAGGAGAGAACAGTCATGGAAGAGACAGCCAAGAACAGGTGAGGAACAGCCCACATCCAGCACAGTTCAAATCAGAGAAAGGCTCCTGTAGCTTCCCTCCACTGAGAGAAACACCTCCAGAATCAAGGACTGTGTCATCAGCAGCTGTCCTAGGAGGGCAGCTCCTCCTTCGGCACTCCCAGAAAGCTAGCGGGAGCCTTCCAGCAGCCCCAACCCATACCAGCTTTCTGCCAGCAGTTGGTAGCCCCCCCTCTCCCATACCTAAGGCAACCAGCGGTGTTGGTGAGCACCGACTCCCACTCGATATGGCGGGGTTTTGAGTCCTCATTGGGTTCCCGTTCCCAGCCTGAGCGGGGAATGACCACCTCATCAGTCAGGGCATGTAGTGCATGATCCACAATGGCCATCTTGATGGAGTCATGTGAGGACAGGTTCCACAGTGTTCCTGCAATGCCACAAGCAGGTGGTGATCAATCAGACCATATGGGCTTAAAAACCTGCACTGTGCATCCCTCACCCCACAGATTAGCCCCTCCTCTCCTCCCTGGAGCCATTACCTGTGATGACCTCCGTGAGGTCCATGTCATGGGCCTTCCGCAACAGGCGCACCAGAGCAGGTACCCCATCACAGTTCTTGATGGCAATCTTATTGTCTTGGTCCTTGCCAAAGGAGATGTTCTTGAGGGCTCCACAGGCACCATAGTGCACCTCTTTCTTGGGGTGGTCCAGCAATCCCACGAGCACAGGAATGCCCTTCAGCTTGCGCACCTCTGTCTTCACCTTGTCGTTACGGTAGCAGAGATGCTGCAGGTAGGCAGCTGCATTGGACTTGACAGCATCCAGCCGGAAGCTCAGCATGGCAATGACCTCTGGCAGATCTGGCTGACGCCAGTTGCTCGGGGCCGGCCCTCCCTTCCGCAAGCTGTCCAGACTAGCCAAGCTGCCCCGTTCGTGCTGAGCCAGGGGGGCCCAGTAGTACCGGTCAGGGGCCACTTCATCCACCAGCATGTCTTCATAACTCCTAGGAGAGAAGACAGCAGGCATCAGCAGGAACCCTAGACCTGGGGGGGTATGCTGTGCCCACTCCAGCCCACCAGAAGGCAGCTGAAGCACACACATAGTCTAGTCACCACTACCCTGCTAGAGCCCACTGGGCAGGGTCCCATCAAGGGCTGGGAGCCGGGCAGCAGAGCAGTGTCGGGGCACCTTCCTGCTCTCCACACAGGGTCTGGATGGAGTCTGTAGCTGCAGGGGGCCACTGTCCATGCGTCCCCAGGCCTGCTCAGAAAGCAGGCGGCTGCTCCCCAGGAGAAGGCAGCCTCAACAGCTATTCCAGTCCTTTCCCACCCACTTTGGTTTCACTTTGGCTCGGAGGCTGGATCCTGGTCTATGCATAACCTCCGTGGAGGCAGAAGCCAGGCCCAGAGGCAGAGAAAAACCCATTTGGGCCTGCAGCCACTAGAGGGCAAGTTCATACCACAACAGATCACTGGGAGAGCAAGTCACCCAGGAGCTCCCCAGGCCCCTTACAACAGCACTGCATGGGTGCAGTGAGCACCCAGAGTCCAATTTCAGGCCATCCAGTTCTCTGCTGCACCAATCCAACACAGCACCCCGGCACCCCAGCTACCCTGCAGCAACCCAGGACACACGAGCTGCCACCAGAGCAAGCCACTGCCGTTATTTCAGAGCATCATGGCTGGAACAAAGATTTCTACCCAGCATGGGGCTCAAACTCTTCTGCCTGCAGATGCTTGGTGATATAGACAAGTGGCACTGCTGCTCAGGGGACACGGGCTTCGTGGGGCATCAAGAGATCCCCAGGCTGCAGGGATCAACCTCACCACTCCCTGCTCAGGCACAGGGCAAAGCTGTGGTCCTGCAATCCCCGGCTGGTGAGGAAGGGTTCATCCACAGATCCAGCAGCACTGGGAACAAGCCCCAGCAAGCACGTGGAAGCTGCAAGAAAGCACAACTAGTCCCCCGTGCGCCAAGGTGACATTTAACACCCCCAGAACCACACAAAGTTCTGGATTCTCACCCTACTTCTGTAGTCACTGGCAATCTAATCCTTCCCCCGCCCAGACAGGAATCCAGCGATTTCCAGGAGAAGGGGATGGGAAGGGACTTGGCACTTAAACAGAGAGACCTGACCACTGCTGTCACCCCTGCTGTGCCAGGGCACTGGGGGCGCACAACCAGGGTCCAAGACGAGGTAGCATCCTCTGGCTCACATCTGCCCTGGGGACTGTTCAGGCACCTTCTGAGCACCCAAATCAGGTGCAGGCAGCCCCCTGCCCCCAAGCAGGCAGGGGAAGTTGCAATGGAGGATGGTAGCAGGTTCTGCTCCTTACACTGCACCACTTCCCCTGCTGCCACTGGTACAGGACTCGCCAAAACCACCAGCTCCCAGTGGCAGCCACTTCCAGAGCCACATACCCCCTGGGTACTGCTGCACAGCCACCTGCACAGCACCACCACAGGTGGTTGCAGTGGGCTGCGAGGTTGGCTTCCAGCATGTCCCAATGGGGAAATGTGCCGCTTGCCACACGGCCTGGCTCCCAAGAGATACAGAGGAGTCTGGCCGCTCCAGGGAGCCACTCCCCACTGCTGCGGCACACGACACTCAGTGCACCATGCCAGCCACCAACACCCCCCTGCAGCAGGACAAGGCAGGAGCAAGATGCAGTCGAGCACCAGCACTGCAAAGAAGCCACCTGATGCTCGTCCACAGAGCCAGCAGCTGACCTCACTCCTGTGCCCCAAAAGGGAGCTCCTGTCCAGGCGTAACGGTCTTTCAGTGCTGGATACCCCTGCCCCTCCAGGCAGGGTGAGGCTGGCAGGAGTGGGCAGCACACCCTGCACTGCCACCGAGCTCCCCTTCCCTCTTCCCCCACAGGGAGGGGCTCCAAGACCCAGGAGAGGGGACCCAGGTGTTTCACAGCCAGTGGCAGCCAGCACACACTGGGCATCTCGGCTCCATGCGCTCCGTCTCCCTCGTGCCTGGCACTCTGCCTCTCTGAAGGAAGTCATTAACAGCCAGGCCCCTGCTCAAGACAAACATCTCTGAGGCAGGGGCAACACTGATCTCCCCATTCCCATTCCTGCAAGCCAGGCAGCTGAGCACAGCTGGTAACTGAGAAGGCAGAGGACAAGCCAAGCTCAACAGAACCTGGATTCCACAGATTGCTGCAATCTTTATCAGTCTGCCTTAGGAGGGAGAGCCTGCTCATGTGCTGCACCAACCCACCTTCCATACCCTGCGCCATCCCTGCAGGACAAGGTGACATCTCCACCAGGGCCGCTCCTTAGCCATGCTTGGAAGAGGGACCTTCTCCCTCTGTTGTGACCCAGGTCCCCCGGTCTCCCACCTGGCTGCAGCTCCCACACCTGGCTCCTGTAATTCCTGTCCTCCAGGATCCAGAAGGGCAGAGAGCACACAGACACCATCCAGCCCAGCAGAGAGGACTCGTGGTCTCAAAGGCCGAGCAGTTCAGACGGGGCCCTCCAGGGAGGGCTCCTGCCCCTGCATGTAGGGCAGGGCATGAACCCAGGGAAGATTTGCAAGCCAAAGCCTTCCATCCTGGCTGGCATTCGCTCCCTCCACAGCCCCAGGCTGGAGCAGAGCAGCCATGGGTTGGGCACACCTGCTTAACCTCCTCTGCCCAAGCCACTCACAGAGGGGCCACACGCTCCAAAGTGCTAATGCCAGCTTCTCGACAATTGCTTGAGTGGGCGCAGGTAGTGGGGGCAGCCGCCTCACCTGCCCTCCCCTCACCAGAACTAGCACAAAGCAAGGTGGGCCAGGGAAACAAACCGCCGCCCCGACCGGTTCGGCACAGCAACAGAAACACTTGTGCTGGCACAAACCAGAAGGACAGACAAAGCTCCCCCTTGGCTCCTCCTTTAGTCCATTCAGCAGCCAGGAGCTTCTGTGGATTTACAGCCTTGGAATGGGTAGATCTCTGGCAGGGGCTGGCAAGAGCCTCCTTTCCCTCGGGTCTCTCCCTCCTGCCTCTGTCTTACACCCAGGAGCTTAAGCAGCCTATGCGCAGCCTATGCTCAGCCTTACCCATCCGCCTGCCCCCACCGCCTCTGCGCTGGGGCACTCAGGAGATGTGCATCCATCCCAGCCTGCTGACACAGCCCCCTTCTCATCTCTGGGACCCAGGCTCAGCCCCTCGCTCCGTTCCTACCCTCTGAGCCCTCCTCCAGCACATCCCCACACCCTGCTTGACAGCCAGGGCAGCGAGCAGGCCAAGAGGCTTAAACAGGCAGGAGCAGTGTTTGTGCAAGAGGCACAGCTGGCACAAGACACCAGTCTACAGGAGTCACGGCCACAGGCACAGAACATCCCGGGACGCCTGGTAGGGCAGTTAAAGGACTACCAGGACCCTGCTCCAGCTGCCCAGGGGCAGCTGCAGCCTGGCAGGACAGTTGCTCAGCAGCCAGGCTGGCAGAGCCACCAATCACCCGCAGACAAACGAGGTGGGGAGAAGCTGCTACCACCAAACAGGCTGAGCAGCTTCTCCCGCCCTGCCCTGCACAAGGGCGTGCTGCAGGAAGGCCGGGGCCGGGCCGCCCTGGGCTCAGCACTGCTCCCCCGGCAAAGCTGCTGCGGCTACCTCTCGCACAGGGCTGTGCTGCACACCCCCCATCCAGCACAGTTCCCAGCAGGATAAGCCAGGCTGGGGCGCAGATGAGCCTGCTGTCCCATGAGCAGAATGGGTGGCACAGAGAGGGAAGGGCCCGGAGATACATCCATCTGCCCAGTGGAACTCCTTGCTGCAGGACGACCAGCTCAATTAGCACAGAGTTTTAACCACCAATTAAGCAGACAATTAGGAGCGGATGCAAGTTTTCTCCTGCATGAGCCACATATGACTCAGCTCACGGTATTGTCTCTGAGATCCTCCTTCCTCCAAAGAGGGTAGAGTTAAAGGCACCCCATAATATCCCCTGGCCTGGTACCTCCTGCCACATACCTGAGCCGCCGCCGAGGATCAGACGGGGTCCCTGCCCGCCTGGCTGTGCCATAGTCAGACATAAGCCCATAGTCCACATCTTCAAAGCCCACGCTGCGCTGGTCATCCTCCAGGCCATATGGCTCGGGGTGGAAGTGGTTGAGGTCCATGTTGCTGCCCCCAACACGCACTTGGGGCTGGGGGCCATAGATGTCCTGACGGCTGGGGGCCCGGTAGGTGTCCATGGTGGGGCGGTAGCGCTCATCAATGCGGGTTACACGGGACAGGCTGCCATAGCTGTGATCACTGCCTGGGTAGCCATCCTCATAGGGACGGCCGTAGCCATCAGAGTAGTGGTAGTTACGAGGGAGGGTGGCTGTGCCTGGCTGGCTAAGGTAGCCGCTGGGGCCCCCATTGCCATTCTTGCGGAAGTTCCTGTCCATGGTCTGGACGTAGTTGCTGGTGATGGGGGAGGTTTCCAGAGGTAGCCCATCAGGCCCCACCGGCACCTGCTGCACCATCCGGGTGGTCACAGTCTTCACCACTTTCTTCACCTAGAGGGACAGATGCAGGACACTCCCATGAGGAAACCCACCACACGCCTATGCCCCCCCGACTCCCCTTCCAGTCCAGCACCTTAGTCCAGGCAGATTTCACACCCTGTTTCAGCTCACAGCACAGCAAGCTGGCAGACATCATGGCTGTAGCACCCCAGCCATCAGGCTCCCTGGCCAGAGCCCTGTCCCTCCATGCTCTCCCCAGGCCTGTACCGTGGTCTCTGTACGCCGGGTGGTCCCATCATCTGATGTTTCCACAGACACAACTGACATGGCCCCTTCTGGGTCCTCCTCCATGGTGTACGTCTCCTCCACAATCTGGCCCGGGTCCTGCATCCTGGGGATTGTGCTGTACAAGAGGTGGCTGTGGTCCTGAGGGGAACAAGGGACAGGCAGTCAGCCCCCCACCACCAGCACAGGCCTCCCTGGAGTCAGCCAGCCAAGAGATCTGGCCTCTCGGGGAGCCCCAATAGCCTCTTGCACCAGAGAGAGTACCAACAACCCCACAGCCAAAGTCCCCATCCCCATCCCCCCCCGCTTCCCAGATAGGGTGGGGACACTGGAGCCCTGCCACCCCCAGCAAGCAGGCTGCCCACAGCCAGGGAAGGCTCAGCACCCCTTACCTGCGGTCCGTTGAGCTTCAGATCTGGGTACTTCTGCCTTTCCAGGTCAGCATCGCCCAAGAAACGGCCGTTCTGAAATGCACAGCACCCCTGTCACTGGCCTGATCTCCCACTGCTGGGGTCCCATACGTCCACCCCTCCCTTCCCCGCCAGCCCCAAGCAGGCCATCTCCTGCGTCTGACAGATGCCCAACGCACACCCCACACGTCACCCCAGCAGAGGAGCATGCACCTCGGGGGCCTGCGCGATGTGCAGCAAACCGCTCCCTGTTCCAGCCTGGGGAAGAGCTGGAGGACACACCATTCCGCCCCGCTCCAGGCATCCCAGCCCTTCCTCAGTGCCACACACTCCTGGCAGAATGGCCAAGACCCTTCCTTGCTCCCCAGCATGGCCCTGGAGACCTTCCACATCTTCTGACACAGGAGCCGCAAGAGATGTCCCAGAGGCCCCCCGGGATTGTGGGGAGCAGCACAGATGCTCAGCAGCTGATTGCTGAGCACTACCATTTGGCTCTTATGCTCCTCCTCTGCCTACCCCTTCCTTCCCCCTGACCCACGAGTCTCTTCAAGCACATTCCACAGCCAGAAAGGCGCCTGCCTTTCCACCTGCCGGAAAGGCACACCACCATGCACCAGCCCTCCAAGAACCCTTCCCCAAAACAGAGCCTGGGAAAGGAAGAACAGGAGAGAAACCTCAAGGCAAGGCAGGTGAAACCACATTTCCAGCCCTGTAGAGAAAAGGGATCTCTCTCAGCCCTGGTGTGGCTGCTTGGGGGATAGACTGAGACCCCAGGGACTTGCCCACGGTCACATGAGAAGACACAGGCGCTTCCCCACAGCGATGCACCAACCCCTGCATTTCAGCCACCTTCCAAGTGGCTGAGCAGGATGGGGAGCAGAGATGCCCAGGTACTGAATACAGACAGCCTCCACACAACCAAACTGGAACTGACCTGGTAGCAAGACCCTCCAGGCTGGCTCCTTCTGCCCAGAAGGCTCTGGCTGCTGAGGTATGTTTGCACATCCCCAGAGCACCTTCAGCCCCAGCACATACACAACACCATCAGCATTACAAGACCAGCCCAGCCCTCCTCTGTCTCACATACCGGAGGAGGGCCAAAGGAAGGGAGCCAGGCCCGGGGCTGCCCCCACCGATGCAGGACTGACACAGATGGGGGCTCTGGGAGCCTCCACACCCACCTCTGCCGAGGGGGTTTTTTACCTGGTGCCGCCGGGTGAGCGTGCCGTTGGCCAAGCCCGGGCTGGCGTCCTGTGGGGAGACCCGGACTCGTTCCAGTTGGGCTGAGACATGGCGCCGTTCCTCCTCGAGCGCCCGGGTCAGCTTCTCGAACTGTGCCTCCTGCTCCTTGACAGAAGCAAGGATGCTGGCGGTCGACTCCACTTCTGAGTCGTCCATGGGTGATGGGTGCCCAGGATGGGCAGGGCGGGGGCAGAGGGCACAGGGAGGCACAAGTGGAGGCGGCTTGGTGTCAAGGTGAGGGGAAGAAAAGTGACCCAGAAGGGCAGGAGCCCTTCTCCTCACTGCACGTGATTTGGGGGAGGAAAGGAGGAGAGAAGAGCAGTCAGAAGAGACTGATTTCATCAAGACAGATTCTCAGAACAAGAAAAAAAGTTATCTTATAGCATTAACACCCATTCCCACCCACCACCAGAGAGCTGGCAAGAGGGTCTCAAAGCAGCAGTCCCAGGCATGACCCAGATGCTCCTTTCCCCAGCACTTAAGCTTGGAAAAGTGGCACTTTGGGGGCAGAAGGTCCTCCCCCATCACGCCAAGCGGTTGGGGTGAGTCAAGTTCAGAAGAGCTGCTGTGTACTGAGGAGGTTCCCTTGTCCCACAGGGGCCCCCCTCACGCTGCAGGAAAGCCTCCCCTAGGAGGAAAAGCAGCTGGCAGGAGGGCAGGGCATGTCCACATCCCCACAGCAGAATGGGGGACACTCACCCACACAGTAAGAAGCAAGCCACATCCCATTGTTTCCTCCAGGGAAGGGCTGAGGGAGGGGGCCGTGTCACTTATCAGCTCATTCCTCCCCAGTGTGGTAAAAGGCGGGGAGACAGCCCCAGCTCCTTCCTACCCAGGGAAGGGGATGAAGTGGGACAGGATCCCCCGAAAGGGGACCCCATGAGCCCCTTTGCTATCCCAACTCACCACCCTCCAGGTTCTCCCCAGAGCACTCAAGGCTGCAGCCAGCCCAGGAGGTCCTCAGCCCACAGATCTAGGGACAAGCATTCGCTTGGACCCCTCTACCATCCCCTCCCAAAGGAGAACAGGGAACGAGTACACCACAATCAACACATTTTTGATAGAGAAGGGCAATATTCTTCCATACAGACCTGTTAGAGGAGGAAGTTCAGGTTTGATTGGCAAAGGCACGGGGCAGCCAGGTCTAGACGCAGAGAGTCATGGGAGAAATAGCCCAGCCACCACAGTGAGGAAGCAGGAGGGAAGAGAGCTGCAGGGACAGCAGGAGAGGTCAAACAAAAAAAAAAAATCACACCAGTGAATTCAAAACAGAAAGTAGGGTGGACAACAGACCAGGGAAAGGGGCTCCTCCCTCCCACCCCTCTTTGATGGATGGAGCAGTGTCTGGAGACGGCCAGCGAGGTAGCAAATGCTTTTTCCACAGCAGCCCCCCAGCTCCCTGGAGACCCCAGCATCTCCAGCCATTCCCCACCAGCAGGGGAGCAGCACAGGCAGGGAGGAGCGGCGAGGGCTCAGCCTCCACCCCACGCACAGCCCAGCCGAGTCCCGGCAAGCCCGCCAGGTTTTCCCAAACCCGTGCAGTCATGGCAGGCATGTGGGGACTCGTTCAAGCCAGGCAGCCAGCAGAGCAACTGCTTTCCCACGGTCTCCAGCATCAGCTCTACCCACTCCCCCAGTGCCATCACCCCGGCATGGCTGTAACAGCAACCCAGGACCAAGAGTCCCTCCGAGAGCCCTGCTCCATCCACTCCTGCAGCCCCACACTCCCTGGCAGCCCTGCCCTCCACTCCCAGCTGGCAGCAGACACTGGTTCAGAGGAGCTCAGAGCAGGGCTCTTTGGTTTTTTTATTAATTTCCCACACTCTCTCAAGTGTATCCAGATCAAACCCTTCCTGAAATGCCTTCCCCGCTCCAAATGAGTCCGCTTCTCCCTGTGGCTCTGCTCCCCCAAAGCTCCCCTTGGACATAGGCAGCCTGGCACTCAGACACTGTTGCACCACCACAACTGAGCCCAGCAAAGCTGGGCAGATTGTTTCCAAGTGCTTTGGCAGCCGCCTGCAGAGCATTTGAACATCTGGTCGCCGCCACCCTGTAATCTGCATTCATCAATAAAAAATCCAGTTCTTCTACTGGCGTGCATGTGGTGCCCAGCAAGAGATGAAGCTGTGGCACACGCCTGCCCACTCCCAGCGCCCTGCCCCAGCCCAGCGTGGGCTGGGATGCTCACTGGCCAGTCCACACCCCAGGAGGAACGCAGCCCACCACTCCTGGCTCAGGAGCCCAAGCAGGCTTCCAGAGGCTCCCCAACACGACTGCTGGCTCACGCACTTTCCACTCCTCCCACCTTGCAACAGGTATGCCCTAAGGCTTTTTTCAACAGCTTGATTCCTCAAGCCTTGTATGGAAACAGAGCAGGGACGGCTCTGACCCTCGCTGCTCCGAGGCCTTCCGTGCCCCACGGATTTGCAACAGGGATCCTCCGAAGGAGAGGCTTGGTGCCTCCCAGAACAGTGCTGACACATCCCAGCTCTCACCCCCGAGTCAAACGCTCCCCCACCTTTGGTGGGCACCCACCCACCTCAAGCAGGGACACAGATCCTCCACCTTCTGGGGCTCAAGGTCACTGCCAGCCCACATGGACACGGAGCAGGTCTGCAGGGCCCAGCCCCACGGGCTCCTGCTGCAGGGAGGCTGCTGCAGCCAGCCAGGTGCTGGGGAAGGGCAGCCCAGACCATTGACCTGGTCCCTCTCCCCCAGGAAAGGGGGAGCACTTCCTTGCCACATCCCAGACCTCTCCAGCAGGTATGGGGATGGCCCTACCACCCAGACCAGGACCTACACAACTGAAGCATCCAAAACCCCAGCCAGAAGCCCCGCTGGCTTGTTGCAATTTGCTTCTAGAGCGGTATTTCCTCAAGCCCTTTTAAAGGGAAGAACACCCCTCTACAGCAAGGGGATCCTCCATGGCATGACCTGCCCAAGTAGCCACGCTGCTATGCAACAGCTCCCCAGCCTGCCCTTGACCGCCTCTACACAGAAGCATCAGATTTTTGGGGTGCATGAGGATGGATCCAGCATGCTGGCTTCAAGAAGAGCTTTAGCCAAGCCCCCACTCTCATGAACAGGTTCACTTGCTTGCGGGCAGCCCAAGTACCAAACAGCGAGCACAGACCAGCAGGGTTTGCCTCTGCAGGAAGGCACGTAGAGGAAAGACAGCAACCCCAGCAGATTCCTCCAGCCCTGCGTGGCTGCCAGGCAGGCCTCGAACAGCCAGCAACGCCTCCCCAGCCCTGGGTCCCCACCTCTGCACATCCCCTGGGAATGGCCAGAGAATGTGGAAGCTAACAATGAAATGTGCAGGGCCATTAAGGGCCCCAGATAAGGGGCCAGAGCAGCTGTGAGGCTGTTTCCTTCCCGTCCCTTCCACAGGGAGTAAACACAACAGCAGGGGGAAGGAACAGAGCAGGTCCCGCACCCCCCAGCTCTCCTTGTCCATTTGCACTCACGATCGCCCCTCCAGCCCAGGCAGGAGGAGGTGCGGGGACACATACAGGTCCCCCCCTCCCCTTTGGGCCACCAGGACAGAGCAGAAAGCCTCAAGGAGAGGAGGCAGCCGAAGGGCTTTGAGGGAGCCCATCACATCAGTGCAACCAGAGGAGGGGCTGGGCTGTGGTCCCAGGCTCAGTGGAGCCCATGGCTCTGCAGACCCACTGACACTGACCAGCTGATGTTCAAGAACAGCCACCTGAGGCTCTCTCCACAGGATTGGGCCACATTAAGCAGCAGGGTAGTGACTCTTTTGAACATCTGGAGCCTGCCTGGCACACATGGTTGTCACTCCTGCCCCAAACAGCAAGCATGGCTCCATCACAGACAAGAGGTGCCCAGCAGAACAGGATGCCTGCTGCCCCAGGGGGCTCTCCTAGCTCTCCTCCTGGGGCCTCCGCCATCAGGACACACCACCTCCCTCTGCTCTCATCCCAGCCATCTAGTCTTCATCGATCCAGGATTAAAGACATAATTATTGAGAGGCAGTGCCAGGTCCAGAGAGGTTAGCAAGCGCCGTCCCCAGCGCTGCCCACAGATGCACGCCAGCACCATCCCAGGCTGGAGCAGAGCCCTTCCCCGTACAGCTGGCTAACATGCAAACCCCAAACAGCCACCCAGCCCTCTGCCCCCCCAGATGTGGAGAATTTGCCCCAGATCCCTCCCCCAGCAGCTGGCGCACCAGCACATCAGGGACAGGGGCTTCCTGGGCACAGCACAGCCCCTCACCGCCTCCGATGCCAGCACAGGGCACTGGTCATCTTCAAAGCAAGGAAGGAGAGGGAGGAGCAGAGCCTCAGCTACGCAGCCCAATCGCACCAGCCAGCCAGCCGCTTGTGACAGCTCGAAGCCAAGTACACCAGATCCCGCAAGGGTGAAATTCCAGGGATCGCTTTGCACCCGTCCCCCCCTCCTCCTCCCCAGCCTCTGAAGATACAACTATAGAGCATTTTTCCAAAGCCAGACCCTGACCATCTTTGAGGACGGCTGCACGAAAGCCTTTTCATCATGAGAGAGGCACTTGCTGACACACCCGTTACTTAAAAACCCCAGCAAGCCAAAAATATTTCAGCTGGCTCAGTTCAGGGCAAAACAAAAAACCTAAAGACAAAACACACCCCAGGGCAGAAGCAGCACCAGAGCACTTCCCCTGCAGCAATCAGCAAGCAGGGACCCCCAGGGACCAACGCAGCTGCCCAGGGAGCTTTACATCCCAATCTCTCCAGCCTCATCTCCCAAATTCCTGGCACCAGCACAACTCTGTGCTGCGCCCGGAGGTCCTGAAGCCAGAGCAGGTCCACCAGAGAGGTGTCCACTGCACGGTGCCTTTGGAGAAGAGTCCCCTTCTGCAGGGAGGAAGCCACAAGCCAATCTGCACATACAGAGCTTCCCTCCACAGGTATCCATCATGATCTTCCCGAGTGGACTAAAGGCTTGGTAGTAGCCAGAAAGATGCCCTACGCCCGGACCAAGCCCTCCAGAGCTCTTCCACTGGGGGCAGCTTTGACATGGCACAAATTTTCCAAACCCCCTTGCCCCTGCTTCACAGGGGAAATGCCTTCCCCAAGAACAAATCCTTTGCCTGGAAATATAATTTCCAGGGCCAAACCACAGCCATACCCACACAGGGTTCACCTGCATGCTCCTCTGCCAGAGGATGGAGTTCAAGCCTTGAAGGCTCCCCACCAGGAGCTGCTTCCCTGTCAGCCACAGAGATTAACCCTGGGGCCCAGACCAAGCCAGCAGATGGGGAATTGTACACCACAGGCCAGGGAGAACGGACAAGCTCCAGGGAGAACGGACAAGCTCCAGCAGGTACAACACAGGCAGGAGGCTTGACAGGCAGCACCCACCACAGTGCAGGGGATCTCCAGCACACAGTCCTCTGCTTGGGCTTTTCCAAGGACCTGCTCCACACCTGAGTCCCCAGAGAGCTATCACCCAATGGTCCCAGGAATCCCTGGAGCCAAGGCCACTCCCTCAGCATGGAGGATTTTGGGCAAAGTTCAACCCAAGCACCTACGAAGCCAGAAGCCACCTCTGCCCCATCAGCCCGGCCCAGCTCCCTGCTAAGGGACACACTGAGTGCTCACTCTCACCACCAGGGAGCAGGGGACGGGGTCACATCAGCTCTGACTGCCAAGTCCCAGCCCTCCCCGCAGCTCTACTGCGTATTTACGTCCCCCCGGGCGCCTGTTAAGCAAGCGGCAAGGTTTGTCACCACAGCCGGACACCCCTCGTAGCTCCTCCACTGCCACGAGGCATGAGCAAAGCAAGGCAACCCTCCTCCTCCAGCTCATCACCACCAGCCCTAATCAGAGCCAGGACCCAGCCCCACACCTGGGGTGGCTGAGCCCCCATGGGGACACCGGGAGCTCCAGGCCCCCAGGCCAGACCCACCTGCCAGGCTGACAAGGGACGGCTGCCCGAGGGACTTGCTCCTGCTCCAACACAGTCCCCAGCACCAACCAGAGAAGAAAAATGGCAACATCGCTCACGTAACTCACCTTGCCCTATCCATTCGAGGGGCTCTGCGGGGAGCCAGCTGGCTGCCCGCCCTTTGAATGCAAACATCAACAGCTCTCAGCACCAGACCCCCGTCCTCGAGAGCACGAGGAAGCAACCGATTCCCCTGGTTCCAGTTGCCCATCACGATGCGCTCAGGAAAAGCAGGAACCCCATCAATAATTCAAGCCTGCAATCATCCCAGCTCTTGCAGTGCATTACCCTTGCTTGCTCTGCACAGGTTCACGGCCCTGCTAATTCACCACAGGCTTCTGGTCAGTCTCAATTAGCTAAAAAATAAATGAGCCAACATCTTTGGCATCTTTCCACCCCCCTGAATGCAGGGTCTGGGCTCACACATCAGTCCTTAGACCTCAGCCTGCCCAAGACAGCAAACACCAACACTAGCCAAGGCATAGCAAGCTGGCAGGGTATCAGGCAAGGAGCCCGCGGGCCCAAGCTCACCCCCATCATCTGCTTCTGCGTTCAGTTCAGGAGAGCACAACAGCCCCTGGGGCACAGGGGAGAGGCAGCACCCGCGTCCCTGCATGGGTGATGGAGAGTTTTGGCCGCAGCTGTTTATCTCCCGCCACCCCAGAGGCAGGAACATGCCCACGTCCCACGCTGCCAGCTCCCACCACAGACCAGCGCAGCAGGGAGGGACCTGCCTGCCCAGGCGATGCATCCTCCGTGCAAGCCGCCTTGCTCACACTCCCCAGCCCTGCCAGACCCTGCTCCAGGGGAGCGGCTCTCCCATCCCCTGCCGAGGGCTTCAACTGCCCCCCCCAGCCCCGCCAGGAAGGGCTCTCCCCACTGGCAGGTCACAGAGCACAAGGTACTTTGGGCAGGCTAGGGGCGGCTGGCCCTCCCTGGGCAGCAAAGGGCTGCTCCCACAGGCAGGCCAGGCCAGGCGCTGCCTTGGGCCCCACCTTCCTCAGGGGAACTGTGCCCAAGGCACCGGGGGCACCACCCAGAGCAGCCGCCTCAGGCAGCAGCGGGAAGGGAGCCGCTCGCCGCCGCCTGTCCCACCCAACCTGTTGGACAGGCCGCGGGATGGCCACTGGCTCCACCCGGCCCGCCGCCCCCAGCACCAGGGGCAAGGCCACGCAGCTCCCCGTCGAGAGGAGGTACCTTCGGAGATGAAGCAGGAGGCAGCACCGGGCCTTATAAGGGAACGGGCCGGGAGCCAGCGGGGCGATAAGGAGGGAGAGATATGGGGCAGGGCGAGGCGGGAGCAGGCTGGGTGTCACTGCCCCAGCAAGAGCAGGGGGTCCCCAAACACACCACACCCCTCACATCCCAAAGATGGGACTGGGCACAGCTGGGGGTTCTGGAGCATGGTGAGCAATCCTCTGGGGGAAGAGGGGGGGATGGATCTGTCCCTGGCCCAGCTGGGATCAGTGCCATTGGCCTGGACCCCAGCAGGATGAAGAGGGAGTGGCAGCTGAGCGGGGCCGGCAGGAGGAAGGAGCAGGCTGGGGTCGCCACAGAGAGCAGGGCTTGTGCTGCTGGAATGGCAATCTGGCTGTGGGGCAGCTGTCCCCCGGGCACGCAGTGGGGCACCACTCACCCCACTCCTGAGCATGGCCCAGACACAGCACAGAGGAGCCCCTTCCCTCCTGGCTGGGCCAGAGCGAGACCTCCAGGCTGGCCAGGTGAGCTGCCGACCCTGCGCCAGCCGGAAGGTGCAGCCAGCACAGCAGCCAGTGGAAGGGAGAGGGAGCTTCCCTCGGCGCTTTCAAGTAAGCGTCCCTCCCAGCAGGAAGACAGCCAAGCCACCAGGCTCCAGGCAGACACCGTCCTCCCGCAATCCCAGAGCGGGACAGCCACTGGGCCAGCACTTTCCCGCAAGAGCGCCCTGCTGCACCCACCACCCAAGGGCACCCCAACAGCCCTGCTCCCGCTTGGTACCGCCACAGGGGTCGCCCCCACCCTGGGGACAGGTGCCAGGCAGGGTCCCTGCCACCCCTCCACACCAAGCAGGCACCAGCCCCACGGTTCACACCACCAGCCCCCGGGCCCAGGAGATTCACATGTTGGGAGCCCTTCAGCCGCACAAAGGCGGCTCTCTCCTCTCTGTGGGAATGTGCAGCTGAGCGCTCGGCAGGGACAAAGGGATTTCACAGGCACATCCCCAGCCGGCCGGCCTCCCTCCCCCCGGCGTTCCCGCTTCCTGTCACAGTAGCGCCAGACCTCAGGGGCGCAGCAGCAAACAAACACCCAACACCAGATTCTGGGAATGGGGCCAGAGCATTCCCGGGGCAGGCCACGCTCCGCCAGCCAGCAGGCTCCTGCTTCACCCGGGCAGCTCCTGGGCCCTGCAGGGGGAAGGGAGCAGCCCCCCAGCTCCACCACCCCAGCCCAAGGAGGAGCAGGTGAGCCAGCAGGATTGCAGGGCAGCTCCCCAGCTCCCTGCTGCGCCTGAGGAACGGCAGCCACCTTGATGGAGGACAGGCGTTGTCCCCATGCGCGCAGGGCTCAGCTGGACCCCTGGCGTGCTGAAGGTCAGTGCTGCTCCCCAGGCTCCAGCCATGCCAGCATCCCTGCCCTTCACCCCCATCTCTCCCCGCACCCACCACCGGACTGAACTTTCCCATTCAGCTGCTCTCTCCCACAGCAAAAACAAACACCAGCTGGGCTCCACAGAGATAAGGGCTGTGCTAGCAGAGCCCCGGGAGCAAAGTCCACCTCAATTAAATGCGAGGCTGCAGGGCCATGGGAGCTGCCGCCCCTCACGCCCCAGCAGAGGGATGAGAGCATGGCAGATGGGGTGAAGCTGCTCCAGCGCCCCATCCCAGGGGCAGATATAGCTCCTCAAGGGCTCTGCTGGCTGCCCCCAAGCAGAGAGGCCAGTGGAAGGGGCCTTGGCCCCCCCGGGCCAACCCAACTAGCTGCCACCCCAAACAGCCCTTGCCAGCAGGGCCGGGTGTGCCAGCCCGGCACCCAGACACATGGGTTTGGGCCCTTATCCCCAGCACAGAGCCCTTGCCACATGGGTTTGGGCCCTCATCCCCAGCACAGAGCCCTTGCCACAGCCCCTCATTCCTCTTCCCAGGGAAGCCACCTGAGATAATTTCCCATCCCAACACCTGCAGCCAGGCTGGGCCCCAGGGCCCCCCCAATTAACCAGTGCACAAAGGCATGGGGGACTGGAAGCACAGTAGGAATCATGCCACCAGCAGCATGGGAACCACACCACTGGGCTCATCCGGAGAGCACCCAGCCCAGGAGGCCAGCCTGCATTATCCGCCTTCCCTGCAAGGAACATTCAGGTCACCAAGGAACCACGACCAGGAATATGGAGAAGGGCAGGAGCCCAGGGCACCCCAGGGGCAGGCAGGACGCCCTTCCCTCTGCCAGACAAGCCACACACCTCTCCCCTCCCCAGGCTGAGCAAACAGGCAGGAGGTGAAGCAATGTTCAGTGCAGGAGTGGCAAGGAGGGAATTGCCGAGATTAAGCCAAGCTGCCCTTGCACGGGCAGCCCAAGGGAGCCGCCCAGGAGAAGCGGGACCCCCCTGCCCTCCCCTCTCCCCAGCCAGCCCAGACTCCCCGAGCAGGTAGGGCAGCCAGCGGGGCTGAGTCACAGCACAAATCACCAGGGAGCCGGGCTGAAAACCCCAGCTCCCTTCAGCATGACCTCATCAGGTGCCTGGCTCCCTAATTGCATGCATGCATGCATCTGAGCTCGGAGACAACTTCGAGAGCCCTGCCAAGAGGATTAATGAATGGATGAAGGAAAGCCACCAGAGAAGCGTCAGGCAACAGCCAGGGACTGCATCACAGCTGGGGGCAAGGAAGGGGGCTGCTGCCCTGCCAATGGGCTAACAGCAAGTCCCCCACGGTGCTCCAAGTCCCCTTAGTGCCCACAGCCGGGCAAGGTGCACGCGCAGGCTGGCACAAGCCAGTCCTCATACACAGCAGCAAGAGACAAAGACAACAGCAGGCTGGGCCATACTGAGAGGGATGGCGGGACTTCATCCAACCCCAGTCCCTTGCCCAAACTGTTTGCTGGTGCCACATCTGGCTACTGCTTCCCCCAACCTGCTCGCTGAGAAGCAGCTTCCTAAGCTCCTGCGCAAGCCGAAGGGAAGGAAACCTGCATTTCCTGGTCAGACAGGAGATGACATCGTGACTTCCCTTTCCCGTAAGCTTCTAAACATGACGTCCTGCCAAGGACCGCTCCCCGCCACCCCCGGAACCAGGCTGGGAACACCCGGCACACCCCCCCCCCCCCAGCTGCACCAGCCAGGAGGTCAGCACAGTCCAGCCAGGAGACCAGACACCCAGCCAGCTTGCTGGAAGCATCCTGCCTCTAGGGAACACACACAAGGGCTCCTAGTCCATGGTGATATCGCATTCCTGTCCAGGGCTGGGAGCACCCTACAAGCAGGGGGTGGAAGATGCAGTTTTCCAATCCCATGAGGACATGGTTGTGCCCACTGTGCCCTAGAGATGGGCTTGTAACCTGCAAGCAGAGGTGGCACTCGCACCGTAACCCCAGCACGACATCTGCTCTGCACACTGCTGCTCACCCACCCCACCCCCCGCTGCGTGGCTGCACAGCTCCACCAGCCAACAGGCACACGAACAGGGCCACCAAACACTCTGTGGTGCTCCCCAGGCTCCCGGGAGGCAGGACAGGGGCATCCCTGGCAAGCCAAGCCACAAGACACACACACCCCCCCTGGCATAAGACTGCTACCGCAGCTTCACTCCCCAGGCCCATCCACCTGCTCCCCTGGCTGCCAAAGGATGGAGCATACAGAAGGGAAGTGGTTTTCCACCCAGGCCAGCTGCTTGAGACAAACACTGGGCAGAGGTCAAGGGAGAAGCAGGTCTCCCCCGTTTACCAAACCAGTGTGCTCTAGAGGGGATTGCCAGAGCCCTGGGAGCTCCCTCCTGCAGGTAAAAGCAGAGGGGGGCGGGGGGAAATCAAAGCCAGCTAGGAAGGAGGGCTACAAAGCCAGCCTGGAGCAGGCAGCCTCCCCACATCAGAGATGATTCCTCCCAGAAGCACCCCCAGGCTGTCCCCCTCCTCCCCCGTCAGAGCCCGGTGAGCACGAGGCAGGATGACACCCCTCTCCCCAGAGCAAGTCAGCCTGCCGGCAGCTGGAGCCAGGCACAGCGAGCAGCACTGCATGCAGCAACACGTTTGCAGCGGCATGTTACCCCACTGGGCAAGGGGCCTGCCAGCAGCGTGCAAACACGACCAGTGACCCACCCTCCCAGGTCGGAAAAACTAGTCTTTGCAGTTCGACACACTCCCCCTCACCCATCACAGCCACCCACATGTGCAAGCTGCCCAGCGCCACCACCTCCCCTTTCCTACTGGGCCGGGAGAGGAGCTGGGAGCCACCAGTGGGGAAGCAGCTGGGAGATCTGGGAGCCCTTCTCAGAAGAGACCAGCCCAAGCATGGGGCAAGATGGGGCAAGAGGAAAACATGGCAGCTGAGGACAGCAAGACGCCTTCCTCCTGGCCAGGGTGGGAATTGGTTCTCCATATTCATCCACTCTGAGGCCATCCACCTCCCACCTCGCCCCAAGCCATTACTCTCTGGCCCAGGTGGTGTTTCCGCAGCTGCAAAAGTTGCACGAGATGAGGGGAAAGCAACTCGAGGAGGTGATTCTGCAGTTGCAAAAGCCTTGTGAGGCAAGAGCAGAAAGCAACCCCTCTTTGCTGCCTGCTCCCCACTACATCCCAGCTGCTTCCCACCCCAGCGTGGGCAGCTCTCAAGGAAGAGGCAGCGGCCAGTAAGGCTCACGCCGCTTCCAGGTTCCTCATGCCCATGGTGGGCCAGGAGCAGCCCAAGATGGGCCGGGAGCAGGAAGCCACTGAACTTTGAGCAGCATTTGCTATAATTGGGGCCAACGCCCAGAGGAATAGGAGCAGCCGGGGCTGGGATGGAGGCACGATAACAGCTCCCAGCCCAGCACACGTGAACTGAGTGCACCGCTGCCACCAACACCAGCCTGTGTGGAAAGGGATGTCCTCGTACCAACCCTGGGGCTGCAGGTATTTAAAAAGCACTCCCAGGGCTGCACCACCGCCCCAGCCAGGCTATAGGAGAGTTGTTCCCAGGACTCACCCCCCTACCCCGACCTGCCCAGACCCTTGCCTGCTCCTGCTGGAAAGCCAGTCGCTCCCGGCCTGGAGAGGCACCCCACCTGGACTGTTTTGCCGAGCACTGCAGCCAGCCAGGGTGCCGGTACACTACCAACATGCCAGCAGCACCCCTATAGCCCCAGGGCCACCCCCACCTCCTGCCACACCAAAAGGCTGGGGCTGTGGTTTCACAAAAGAAATTCTGCTCTCCCCCCAGCACAAACACCTGGGCAATGAACTGTGAAAATCAAGCTTGCAGGGAAGTGCTCAGCCTGGGTCAGGTCCCCAGGCCCACACCAGCACAAGCATTTTTGCAGTGGGCAAGAGCTCCGCAGCATAGTCACCACGCAGCACAAGGTTAGGGCCACAGGGACAAGCTCCTGGGCATCCACTGCTCCCCTGGCAAGGGACACTCATCTCCCTGAAGAAAGCTGGCACAGAGACCATTCATCATTCCCACCTCAGTCCAAGGCCCATGCACAACAGGCGTCCCACGGTCAGCCTCTGATCTACAGCTGTGCTGGAAAAAGCAGCTGAAAGCAGAGGTGACTGGCACCCTGGTCAAGGGTTCACCCATCCTGGCACCATGCCTGGCAGCTTGTGCTCCTTAGTCACTGGTTTGCCCCCACACCCAGCCGCCACCTCATCTCACCCTCCATGCAGTGCGGCTTTCGTTTGGGCCACAACAAGGAAGCAGCATCCCTTGTGGGGAAACCTCTTGCTTCCGCCATGGGGAAACAGGAATGGGGAGCAGCAATGAAGGAGGATCACACGGCACCGACTACCACCCTGAAGCCCACTCAGCAGGCTGAGGTCACACGGGAACATGACCAAGCAAATTCATCCATTCGTGCCCCCGTGTGCAGCAGCCACTGGACAGGCGAGCACAGGGACAGGCACACTTGTGCTGGACCAGCAGCAGCAAGCACAACACCGGCAGCCATCCTGGGCAGGACAGAAGGTGGATTAGCAACAAGCACAAGACAGGCAGGAGCTGGGCAGACTCACTGGCCTGCTGCTGGGAGTTTCCAGTACAAGAACTGGCTCTCAGAAACAGTTTCCGCCCCCCCCCCCCCCGACAGCCTCTTTGGATGGCAAGAAGCAAAAAGAAGGTTGTGGCCACCTTGGGGAACTCAAGGACTTTGGTCAAGAGCCCATAAATCCAGCCCCTTTCCAACAGCCTCATGCCGAGACACATTCCTGCACTCTGTGCCAGAGGACAACTTCCTGCGCCGGCCAAGCCCCGTGTCACACGTGGAGACGCCCAAATCGCCCAACAGGTTTGGGTTTTGTCACCACATCCAGGCAACACCTGCAGCCTTTTACAGACCCAAACCAGCACTGCGGTTCTGCTCCTCGCTGCCAGCGAGGCAGGGGCAGAGGAAAACCACACTGCAGAGACCTGGGGTTCCAGAGCCAGGAGGAGAGCTCAGTACTTCCCTGGAGACAGCACCACCGCAGTCTCAGGAAAGGGCTCTGCCCTTGCCAGCAGTAAATGAGAGGCAGTTACAAGGGGTTGTTGGGAAGAGAAACCAGAGACTTAACCAGCACTCTCCCCTAAGGTCATAGACACTGGGGTAAGCTATTTTGAGAAGCCATCAGCCTTCCAGGCATGGTCCAAGCTATGCTGTTATTTACTGGGTGTCCTAAAGCCACCCCCAGTGCAGATACAATGGACCAAGGTCTTATCTCCATGCCAGAGGCTGGAGGAGGGAAGAGAGGAGAGGCAATCTGGGACAGAGACGCCAGCCACGCAGTCTGGGCTCCACCATTCATCTGACTCCCAGCCCATCTTTAGGGAAGGGATGGCCCCAAGGGCTCCTCAGCCACAAAAACCAGGGCCTGACCTCCAAGTCGGAAGGGAGGCGGCTCACCCTCTGCGCAGCCCAGGCAAGCCCAGCACGCTCCACTAAGTGAGCGCTTTCATCCTCCCACCCCTTCCAGGAAGGCTCCGCGCAAGATTCCAGCAAATGCTGCACATCACGAAGGACAGTCGTTTGCATGCAACAGAGCCCAGCCAAGTGGAAGGAGAACATTGGTTTAAAAAACTGCCTTTTTTTTTTCCTTTAAAGCACAGGAGTAAACACCATCAGGTAAGAGAGCCCACCTCAAGAAAGTGCTGGGAGCAGGAAAGGTAACCACGGGGAAGACTAACCCCCCTGCTCAGGCTGTTCCCAGCACACGGCTTCCTGCAGAGCCGGGGGATGCTGCCCCACTCCCCTGGCAGGAGCCCCAGCAGGCTCCGCAGATCTGTCATGCACAGGAACATGTGCTGCGGGCATCAGAGGCACGAGTCTGCAAGTCGGCAGCCAGCCGCTCGCCCCCACCTCACCACATCCAGGACAGCATCGTGGAGAAGGAAGAGCAAGGCACAGAAACAGAAGCTTCAAACATAAGCTGCAACCACTGATTGGGTCCTGGAGGTGCTGAGCTTTCCCTGCTCCCTGCAAAGCCAAGGGCAAGCCTGTTCCCAATTCCACACCAAGAACAGGGCAGCAGAGTCCAAAAGCACCCGCACAGCACAGGGGGGGCATCAGGTGGAGCTGCAGGCAGCTGTAGCTAGATACCACCACAACGCTCCGCACGCACGGCCAGTCCCACAGGCGCCCAGATGCCCCCCTCCAGCGCCCAGACACCCCCCTCCGCCACCGAAAGCCCCCCCTGCTGGGGGAAGGGCAGCCCAGGCCTCCCAGGTAACACCCTGCTACCCCCATCATCACCATCACCAGCTCCATGGAAGAACCTGGGCACCAAGCCCTTGCCAGAGAGGAAGGCACTCCCGGAGGTCCATCCCTCTAACAATCAGAGGAAGCTTTGCTGTCCAGGCTCCCTCACTCCAAGTCCAGGGGCATAACAGGGGTGCCCTGCTTCCCTTCTGCGAGGCAGGTGAGCCCGCCTGTGCCTTGCGGATGCCAGAAGCCCTCATGATGGAGAGCCACCCAAACTTTTGCCCATTTACCCCAAGCTAAGTCTCTTCTCCACAACACGCCGAGGAGGAACGGGAGTGCCCACATTGCTAGAGAAGGTCCCTGACTCCTCATACCAAAGGTGCTGGGCAGCGGGGCTGTTGCTAATGTCAGTGCAGCCGACAGGAGCTAAAGGAAGATCAGCCGGCTGAGCCCAGACCCCCGGGGCCCAGTCGCAGTGGGGTCGTGCCTGCCCGGGAAGCCTTTCAGTGTCACTTGTTCACCGCGACTCTGGCAGATGGGTCCGCAGGAGTGTTTTTAAGCTCCAAGCTGTTCCATTAAGGGGATCCACCAGCTCCACCTGCACGCTTGACCCTCCCCGGGCACACTAGCCCCTTCCCCGCCCAAACAAAGGCGCAGCAGAATTAGACACCGGGGATAAGCCCGTCCCCAGCCGGGCGGAGGCGAGCACGGGCGGCCAGGACGGGGCTGGCCCGGCCTGCACCACTTGCCACCGGGGGGCCGGGCCCGGCGGGGCCGGCGGCTGCCTTTGTTCCGGGGGGGGAGCGGGGGGCCCGGGGGGGGGGGGGGCCGCCCGGCCCAGCCGCCTTTCCCCGGGCTCCCGGCGGGCCGGGCCCCGCCGCGCCCCCGCCAGGGCCGGGCCCCGCCCCCCGGGCCCGGGGCGGCCCCCCTCCCCCTCCCGCGGACAGGCGGCGACGCCGAGAGCGGCACTGGCCGAGAGCGGGACTCACCGTGGCCGGGCTCCTCGGCGGCGGGCGGAGGCGGTCCCGCCCCGCGGCGGCGCGGTCGTCCGGCCGGCTGCGCGGGGACCCGGCGGGGGCCGGAAGGGGGGGGGGGTGAGGGCCGGGCCGGCCGCCCCCCCGCACCTAAAATGGAAGTTGCTCCGGCGGGCGGGGCGGGGGGGGCGGGGGGGGGCCCCGCCCCCTGGCGTCACCGCGCCCCGCACCAATGGCGGGCGGAGCTCAGCGGCGCCCGTCCCGCCATGGCGCGCGCCGCTAAGGGAGGGGCGGGGGGGGCAGGCGCGGAGCGGGGCTGAGGCGGCGGGGGCTGGGCCTGGGGGGGCTTTGCCGGTGGGATCTGGCCCGGTGGGGTGAGTGTCCCGTGGGGCCTGCCCCAGGGGTGCATCTCCCCCCCGCGGGGGCCCACCCTCCGGCGGGATCCACCTCCAGGAGGGGATCTGCCCCGGGGGGGTGGGGCTGCCGGGCCGGGTCTGCCGCCGGGGGGTGGGCGAGGGGCTCCTGGGGAACCCCCCCCCCCCCCCCCCCCCGGCCCGGGGGCTGCAGACCCGCCCAGGGGAGCCACCCTCGCCCCTCTGGCTCTAGGGAGCCGGTGCTGGTTGGAGCCCCAACAACATTGGTCCTGAGGGAGCACCATGAGCCCTCCTGGCAGCCTTTGAAGCCTGGAGCTCATCCCAGGCCCGTGCCCCCACCAATAGCGTCTGTCCTGTGGGCTCCTTCACCTGAGACCTCAAGCGGAGGGACATAGCCAGTGGCTGGGGACAAACACACCACCAATCGGTCTAGCTGGGGGGGACCTGAAGGCCCCATGGAGGGGAGCGTGGATGATTTTGGGAGGCCCCTCGTGTGGCCGAGGCTGTGTGGGCAGCCAAAGGACTGCAAGCATGAGGAGGGCTGGCATGAGCCATGTGAAAGCACAAATGAGACGAGCTGGGGGGAGGCGTGCGGTGGCCAAGACGTGGGGGCTCGGCACAGTGCTGTGATCACGGCGCCTTTCGCTGCAGACAGGGAAGGAAACGCCAGCGCAACCCGGACAAAGCAATCCTGCTCTGCCCAAGCTCCACGGCACCAAATCAAACGGTGCTGCTGTCCCTGCTGGTGCAGGGAAATCATGGAAGGGCCTAGGGCCGGTACACAGACCCGGGGCAGGAAATTTAAACATGAGGTTTAATAATTGCAACTAACCCAGCCGGAGAAACATAACTGCAGAAGGAGTGGTGCTCTCGTGAGGGAGCAGCATCATGTCCTGGGCTGGCCGCTGCTGCTCCACGGCCACGGGACCAGAGCTGAGCTCAGGCGGAGGCTGCTGCGAGCACTCTTGCACCTGCACCTTGGTGCTGGAGGACTCCCCCTTCCCTAGGGACACAAGGAAGCGATGCAGAGCCTGCCCCTTCCCGCATTCCGTGCCGCTCACCCGGGAGAAGCCCAGACCCAGGTTCCCGAAGGTGATGGTTTTGGGATTCAGGCGCTGGGCAGAATCCTGCCTGCCCCCATTGCCAAACTGTTAGCAAGGCGAGAGGTGAGAGGAAAAGTGCTGAGGAAGGTTTTGGGTGGAGACAGGTGATTCTCAGGGTAAACATGCATTGCATGGTGAAGCGAGGAGGGGGTAGGAGAGATGCAACAGCAGCCTGCAAATATTTGAAGGCAGCAAACCCCCTGGGGGCTGGGGTTTGGCAAGGGAGGCGCAAAAAGGTAGAATGAGGAGAAACGGGACTCAGTGTGCATGATGGGTGCATTTAGGGAGATTATCAGGGTGTGGGACCCCCAAGCCCTCCCCGAGGTTTGCTTTGTAAAATGGATCATCCCACCTGCTGGCTGTGAAGCGCCAGACTCCACCCCTCCCAGGGAGCAGGGGGCTTGCTCCATCCCACAGTGGGGAGCTGAGGCCTTCTCCCCACGCCCCTTCATCCTCGTTGTCACCCAAAATGAGCAAGTCAGGGCCCCTCTCGGCTCTGTGCCTTGAGTGAGAACCATTCCCAGACCACAAATAACCCTCTGCTGCCCTCCCCTCCTCTTCGCCCACACAAGGAGGAAGGTGGGTGCGTCCCCTGACTCTTGGGGACAAGGAGGGAGAAGAGGTGCTCCTGCAATTCGTTGTGGGCAAAAGAGTCCTCGTCTGCCTGTCCCAGGGGTTCCTGACACCTCCAAAAGGACAGCTCTCCCTCAGGGAACAAGCATCAGGGACACCTCGCTGCTCCACCCCAGCACCCATTGCCACGAGACATCCTCAAGGGCCCCTGCCTGGGCTGTCTGGGCAAAAGGCTGCCGGTGGGGCACAGTCGTGGGCTCCGCACGCTCGCACAAACCCTCTGCCCTTGGCAAAGCTGGGCTGAAACCAGCACAAAGCCTCGGGCACGGGCACAGGGGAATCACCAGGTGGAGCTGTTCCACATCAGCTCACAAACGATTCCAGTCCACAAGTGGATTCCAAGTGCGGCCTCCGGTGCCCCTCCTTACCCTCCCCTATCACTGCCCGAATTATCCAGTCCCCCTCCCCACCCTGAGGAAGGTGGGTGGCCAAGAGCAGGGTGCACGAGTCCTGCTAAGGCTTCACCTGTGCATAAACACGTGGGAGACGCAGGCAGCGCACCCCAGCGCACAGTGGGGGAGAGTGCACAGGCAGACAGCCGCCACTGACACGGACGAGAGGCAAGCGGCCGCTGGCGCAGAGAGCCAGGGCAGCCTTCTGCTGTGCCTGGTACGTGGCTGCATTGTTGCTATTTCAATCACCCCACAAATTTAACAGCCTTTAAAGCCTTTAGTTTCTTCAGAGATGAAAGGTGCTGCTTCAAACACGCCTCTGCTGGCTCCGAGTCGGAGCTGGAGTCAGATCTCTTTGAAGCTGGGCGAGTGCCTCCTGTCCCGAGTGCTGCAGGACGGAGCTGGACAGGGTCTATCAGCACGTGTTGCCAGCTTGAACGCCTGACTCAGCCGCGCCCTGGCAGCTGCCAGAGCACCCAGCAATGCACACTGGCTCCTGAAGGCAGGCTGAACCCTGATCCTCTGACTTCACTCACCCCACAGCAGATCATGGTCTTGTTTGAATGCAACTCCTGTGGCAGAGGCATCAGTCCCACTGCTTCCTGGGGAGGAGAGGAGAGAGGTGTTACTGGCTTGGGAAAATTTGCCCTCTTTTACAGTAATTGCGTGTAATAACATCATGCACATCCTCTTTCATCCTACAGCGCTACCGATGCCTTATCCAGACAAGACTCTCAGAAAAAGCAGCTACCCCAGAACAGAGCAAGACAACTTGTTTATGAGACAGATCAGCGCTCCTCGGCGGTGGAGGGCAGGAGGAAGTGGAGGCTGCCATGCTCAGGTCCCGCGCAGGCGCTTCAGAGCCATGAACTACATTGTTCTAAATCAGGACAACAAGGCACTTCCGCTGCCCCTTTCCTACGGGAATCCCGACAGGCTGTTGTCTTCCCCCTGCACAAGGGGAAGCGCGGCATCAGGGGGGTGAAACGACTCCTCCATTGGACGCCAGCGTTAAAGGGAAGCTGGGGCTGCTGGAGCTTCTCAGCCCTAATTTGAAGACGCCAGGCAATAAAGCAAGGCCGCCATCACCCCGATACCTTCCCGGAACTGCGTCTGGCAGCTCTGCATGCTCGGCACGGCGTCGAGTCAGAGGAAGGTGTGGTACCTGCCTCCTGCTGTGCTCGGGCTCTCCTGTGCCCGCAAACCTGCCCGCTCTTAACCTTTGACATATGACCCAGCTGCATCCTGTCGCGCTTTTGGACTGTCGAATGCCTGGTACATCTTTTGCTCAAATGACTGAAGCGTGCATGGAAATCTCCTTCCCTCCCAGGCCCACAATGATCTATTGCCACTTAGCCATTTACAGTCTGTTCTGCTTCCTCTCCCCATCTCCAGCGCCTTCCCCAGCCACAAACCCCTGCCTTCATCCTTCCCTTCTGTGGCAGCTGCAGCAAAGTACGAGGAACCTCTCAAGGACAGGGCAACAGAGGCAGCTCCTGCACTGCAGTCTAGCAACAAACACAGAAAGGCATGTTGCCAAAAAACAATCGTGGCTGTGAGACCCAAGAATTTCCTTTCTCTTAGTGAAACCAGCTCAAAATCTGCTGGTTTGAGGGCTTGGGAGACACAGGGAAGACAGGACTTGTCCTGTGGGGAGGCCTCTTCCATCAGCTGCAGAGGGAGCCTGGATAACCAGCACGTTTAGGCTACCTCCAGGCTGAGCTACCTTCCCTTCCCCAGCAAATCCCAGCAGGAGATAAAGCCTGCTTGACATTCCCAACCCACTGAGTCACCCAGGGCTGTGCCCAGCCGCTCGCCCAGGAGAGGCGCCCAAGCCCTGGCCTCAGCAAAGCCGGGGTAACCAGCCTGGAGGAGGACAGAAAGATTCACGGTCTCACACGTTTTGCTGGCGTGGCAGCCAGAGCTGCAGCTGTGTGGTTTTAGCCAGCAAATGCTGGCAGCAAATATGGACGTCGGTGTTTGAAGAGAGGGGTCAATGGGACAAAAGGGTGTCGGTGCTTTTTCCAGCGTAGATTATTTGGCTTTGGGTACTCGTAAAAGTCACACTCATAAAAGGCCCCTTTTGTGTATCTGCAATGGGCACGTTTGCTGGCACTGCCAGATCACCCATCAGTAAAGGGCAGATGAGGCTATTGGTGAGGAGGGAGAGGCAGCACCACAGCTGCTGGGGGTGCAGCGGAGGAGTAGGCTTTGCGTGGCAGGGATTAGTGCTGTCACCCCTGTGAAATACTAAAAGCACCTCAAAGAAAAGGGCCTGTTGCCTGTGCCGGGCCCGGGGTCACATGTCGCTGCCCGAAAGCGGCTCTGTGAGCCTGCCAGGACAGAGTGCCTGCTGGGAGTGCTGAGCCGGGCTCAAAGGTAGCCCATCCCACCGGCAGGTCTGCAGCCTTTTCCACCACCCCGAGCCCACTGCGTGCTCTGCCCTGGTCGCAGGAAACCTGAGTGCCACCCTTTCCCACAGCCACCACTGGGCCTCCAGTCCCACTCGCGCTCATGGGACACACCAGGCTGTCCACAGGATGGCTCTGGTCCAGGCTGTAGGGCCGCCTCTTCAGGACATCGGGATCCCATCGTCCACGGGGGACCAACGAGGCAGAGGAGGGCCCGTGCCACGCTCCGCCTGAAAAACTCTTTCCATAGGCCGGGGAAGCTCCTGTGGTGTGGGCAGACTCTGCCCCTTCACAGGAGGACGCGTGGGAGCTGTTTTGTACAGCGTGAGCATAACCAATACCTCTGGAGCTGAGGGACTTTGTCCCTCCTGTTGTCTGTCAGCTCAGGAGCCCTCAGGGCCTCCAACACCCTGTGCTCTCTGCCAAGGACACGGGTGCATGTTCATCCAAGGAGGTGGCTGCAGCCACCAGCTCTCTGCTCCTCCTGCAGACAGAGGAGCCGCTGGTAGCCCCGAGCCTGTCCCAGGACGGGGACAGGGACAGGGACAGACACAGGCCGGTCACCCTTTTACCACCCCTGCCTCTGGGATGGCCTCAGGAGTGGGAAGCAGGACACAAAGGGGAGAGAAGAGCTCAGCCATCCCTTAGCATCCTCCCTGAGGTGGACAAGCAAATGCGGCTCATTCCCCCACAGACGGAGCCAGGCGTCCAGGTGCACACCCCGGCCTCTGCTCCTAGCCCATGAGGGGATTTCTCAAGCCACATGAAAGGGAGGAGAGGAGATGCCAGGCATTTCCCCCCTCCTGAGGACTGGTGCTCTTGGTGGAGCAGGAAAAGGGAGGGCAGCCTTTCTGCCTCCCTTTGCAGCAGGGCTGTACAGGCACTGGGCGAGCCTGGACGAGGGGAGCGAGTCCCGTCCATGAGCCAGCCCCAAAGTTTCAGGCTTCCCCAGTGCTTGGGATGTTCCTCACCTGCTGATCACAAGGGGAAGTCCTCTGATACCAGCGCTTTGGGATTTTGTAATCCCGCTTCAGCCTGGCTCTGTGCCTTTCCCTTGACGTCTCTGTCTTGGCTGTCTCAACCTCCTGGATTTCCCCTGCTGATGTCTCCCCACTTGCAGGCTCCCCTGCCACCTGCTTGCACCTCAGCCCTGGCTGGGGAGGGGGCTTCCTCTCAGCTTCGCTTCTGATCCCCGCTCAGTAAATTCCCCCTCTCCCTGCTCTGCCATCTCAGCGTGGTTGGGGGCACGACACAAAATATTACACTGCAGCGGGGAAGTCCAGATGGCTCAACATGTCCTAAGGCCAGACACGTCTCTTCTGCAGGGCTGCGGAGGCCTTCCCTGAAGCTGAAGGTGCTTCCCATGGGAAGTTTTCCAGGGATGGGACCAAGGGTGCAGGGGCTGATGTGATCCCACAGGTGGATCACCAGGCTGGGGACGGATTTAAAAACATGAGGCAGCAGTAGCTGGGATCTGAAATCAGCAGGCAGGCCCCTCAGCCAGGATCAATCTGGATCTGTCCACTCCCGGTGAACTCAAACTTTCCAAGTGGCAGCTCCAATCATTGTAATTCTGAAAGATTGCAAGGGCCGGGGGAGGAAACATCTCCTCTACTTTTCTTCTATTTTTATGAGCATATGATAGCACTTTGATATGAAATTACGTGTTTTGCTGTATCCCTCGGTATTCATGGCTGGGCTCCAAGCCACCCGAGGTCAGTGGAAAGACTGCCACTAGCCTCAGCAGCTGCTGGCCCAGGCCCATCACCAGGCACTTTCTTTCTTGGTTTGCATCCATTTTGCATGCAGCAAAAATGGAGAAAAAAAAAACCACCCTCGCATGCCAAACCAGATGAAAATCATCCACAAAGCCACGGGAAACATCAGGGGATGATACCGCATTCGAAGATTTTGTAGGTTTAAAATCTACGGCGCCATGTAGACTCCTGATCTTCTGCGACTCTTGGAATTTCCACCCACTCTGGTTGTTTGTAAGAACAGCTAATATCTCCAGGCAATTGAGCTGGGATTATTGTAATTGTTGTTCAATGCGTGTGGAGTGACTGACGCAGATGTTTTTACAATGGATGCTTTATGAAATGACAAAATACTTTTCAAACTAAGTGGGCAGCATCGTTGGCATGAAGGACAGCTTCCAAAATACCCGCCATCAATCTCCTCCTTTCTTTCCGCTGTCTGTGTGCGTCCCCCGCTCCTCCCGAGGGGCGTTGGCGAGGCGCAGAAGCGCCACTTCTCACACGCAAGGCCATGGTAGCTGCTGAAGATCCAAAACAAGGCCTGTCGTGGGGCGCTGAACTCATGAACTCCAGTGCTGCCCTGCGCCAATCAGCGGGCAGTGCGCTCCCCAGCCATTTATCTTCTGTGCCGTAGCGACAGCGGCCACGGGCGGCACAGAGCGCTCTCCTCAAATGATGGCTTGGCCCTCTTGCCCATACCCTGCAGAAGTGAAGGCAAAGGGGTGAAGGCCGGGAGAGCCAGCAGGCTGGGTTGGGAACGTCGCAACCGCACTCTGCAGCCAACCGCGACCTCCTGCCCCCCGGCTCCTGCCCGCCGCAGAAGCTCCGCAGTCGGCGGAGCGCGGAGCGGAACGGCCGGAGCCTCGGGCAAGCGCCCCAACGCCGTCCTCGCGCCCCACCTCGGCCCCTGCCGCGCCGCCATTGGCTGGCCGGGGCGTGACCGGTTGGCAGGCTGAGCCAATGGCGGGGCCCGTTGCTGGGCGGGGCGAGACGCCCGGGCCACGCGAGGCGGCGGGCGCGAGGCGGGGAGGGGTGTTTCCCGCCAGGTACGCGGCGGGACCGGGGGACCGGCGGCCCGGCTGAGGGGCGGGCGGGGGGGCTCCAAACCCTCCTGGTTTCCCCCCAAAAAGTCGCCGTGCTTGGCGCCCTCTGGTGGCCGACTGCAGCCCCAGGCCTCCCCAGGCCTGCGTGGCTGTTGCACGGGCGTTTGGGCCATTGCATGGGGTGGTTGCACGGCTGGGCAGGTGATGCAAAACGGGGCTTCACCCCTTGCAGGCCCCCCCACTGCACCCTGGTCTGAAATCAGGGGTGTGCCGATTCTCCCATGACCCTGACATGGCGCTTGCCTCCCCAAGGTGCCCATGGGTTCTCCATCAGCCACCCCGAGGCTGCTCTACCGCAGCACCCGCCTGCTCCGCACGGCCTTCCAGCACCTCCACCAGCAGCAGCAGCGAGCGGATGTCTTCTGCGACGTGGTCCTGCTGGCTGAAGGTGAGCAGGCGGCCTGGCCCACAGGGGTGCCAGTTGCCCTCGGGGCGGTGGTGGGGGAGAACCCACAGGCAGGGTCCTTGCAACCCCCCCATGGAGGATCGGGGAGGCAGCAGGGCGGTGACAGCCGCTGTTGCTTTGCAGGCGAGGCGGTGGTGGCCCACTGCTGCGTCCTCTCCGTCTGCAGCCCCTTCTTCATGGAGCAGCTGGGCCAGGAGCTGCCCCCCCGGGGTCGCAGGGTGGTGCTGGAGCTGGGGGGGCTGAAGATCGGGGTGCTGCGCAAGCTGGTGCGCTTTCTCTACACGGCCGAGCTGGAGGCCACGCAGGAGGAGGTGCAGGAGGTGCTGGCAGCCGCCCGCCACCTCCGCGTCACTGAGCTCGAGTCATTGCAGCTCCAGGGGGGACGCCTGGTGAGGCCAGGACACCAGCGGCAGCTCGACCGCTCCTGCCTGCGCCCCCCCCAGCACAACTCCCCCATGGTGGTGGGCAGCAAGGCTGAGCCTGACAGTGCCGGCACCCCCCCTGAGAGCACCAGTGTCCCCTCACGGGGGCAGCCATGCTCTCCAGGGACCGTGCACCCCAGCCATGGCCCTGTGGGGCGAGTGAAGCTGCGGAAGGTGGAGAGCGGGGGGTGCTGGGAGGTGGTGCGGGAGAAGCAGCCCTCTGCTGCACCTGGTGCTGTGGCCACAGGTGATGCGGGGGTGACAGAATTGCAGCCCCACCTGGATGTGGGTGCACTGGGGCAAGTGGGCAGGCGTTCCCCCCACCAGCAGACCCCATGGGCAGCCTGGAGTAAGCAGGGCCAGGTGCCCCCCGCACCCCAGCAGGGCTTCGGGCAGGCGGTGCCACCAGGGGACTCCCCAGGTGACCCCGAGGAAGAGGTGGATGTGGGGATGGTGGAGCCATGCCTGCCCCCCGGCACTGTCTGTGTCTGGCCCTGTCCCTCATCTGAGTCGGATGAGGAGGTGGACATCCTCAACTAGGGGGGGCCAGCTCTACCCTCCCACTGCTGCCTGTGCTTGGGGTGATGCAGGCAGGGCTGCCTCCACCCCAGGCAAAGAGGCTGCTCCAGGCTGCCTGTCATTGAAATAAAGCGTCAGAGCTGGCAGAGCTGTGCCCTGGGGCTGCCGGGCTTTATTGGTGAACAGTGGGGGGATAAGGGGGGATGCAGGGGGAGCTGGGGGATCCAGCTCACAGCGGAGCTGCAGCATCAGAGATGGGACTGGGGCTGGCGGGTGCCCCCCACTTCGTCTCGCCTCTTCATGGATGCTCGCGCCATGGGTGCCGGTCCCGGCTTGGCTGTGGGGAGAGGGCAATCAGCATGTGGTCCCTGTCCCCATCCCATCCCTGTCCCCATCCCCATCCCTGCTCACCTAGCCGCTGCCTCTATGCCAAGCTGCTCTTCAGGGCTTCCACCACAGCCTCCGGCTGGGGGAACTTCAGCTTGCGGGGGGGCCCCTTCCCGATGCCGCTCCACAGCTCCACGACTGGGGAGGACAAGGGAGGATGGGTCAGGGGTGCCAGGGAGCCCCGCCCGCCACCCCCCCGGCCCTGGCACTCACTGCTGCCGTCCTCCTTCACCAGGGACACCTCAAAGCTGTTCCTGCGCGGCTGCTGGGGGTTGATGTCCACGGGGAGGTGGGCCATGGCCCCACGCAGGGCCTCGCTCACCGCCACCGCGTTGCGCCCAAACACCCGTCAGCTCTTGCTGGGGGGACACGGGGGGGTCAGCGCGCCCGGGGGCACCCAAGGACCCCCCCTTTGGCACCCGGCCGGCTCACCAGTGCTCAATGATGATGCGGGGGCCAGTGCCCCCCGGGCTGTCCTCGCCCTGGGCACGCACCCGCTTCTGCGGCGCACCTGCCTGCTCCGGTGCCTCGGCCGCCGCCGGCTGCTGGGCTCCGCGCTTCCTCCCGCGGGGAGCCATCCTGGGGAGAGCCGCCGGGGCGATGGGGGCCTGAGCAACAGCGGGGTAGTACCCCGGGGTCCCGCTGGAGGGTGGGGGGGCAAGGATCCTGCCATGGGTGGGAAGGGTTGGACCACAGGGATCCCGTTGCTGGCGAGGGGAGAAGGGTCCGCGCAAGGACCCTGCTTTGGGAGGGGATGGGTAAGAGCGGGTCCTCGTGGATCCACCGTGGGGCGCGAAGGGGCGGGGGAGCCCGTGGGATCCTGCCGTGGGGTGCGAGGGGGCCGCGGGGTGGATGGGAAGGGGGGTCCCGGGGTGCCGCCGCGGGGAGAGGGCAAGGGCCGGGGCCGATCGGGGGGGGGGCCCAGGCCCCCTCCGGGTGGCCGGGGCCCGGGAGCGGCCGCGCCGCCTCCTACCTGCCGCGCCGCGCCGACCACGTGCCGGGACCGCGGGGCGCCGCACCGGCCTGCGCCACTCGGGCGAGCCGCCGGTGGGAGCGAGGGGCGTCCGTGTGCGGTCGGGCCTGAACAGTACCCGCGGGCCGGGGCACCGGGCCGCCCCCCGCTCCTCCCCGCCGCAGGCGTCTGTGAGGCCCCCTCGCCCTTCCCGGGTCAGCGGTGGCGGAGCGGCCCGGGCCGCATAACCATACACACAGTACCCCTGCTCCTCCCCCCCCCGTTAGGCTCAGTGGTTTCGTCCGGGCGCCCGCCGCTCCCCCTCCCCGCCGTGCAGCCAGCGCCGCGGCGCCAGCCAATGAAAGCGCGGCGCCTACGCACCAGCCACGCCCCCTCGCCGTCTGGGGTGTCCGGTCGACGCGGGCACGGAGGCGGGCACGGAGGCGGGCACCGTTTATTGTCAGCGATGAGGACAGGCGTTACCCGAGGGCGGGGTCTGTCCTACGGCCCCGCCAGGGTCCTGCCCGCGGGGCCTCCGCCGAGGCCCGGCCGGGACCTTCCCCGCGGCGGGCGGGGCCCAGGCAGAGCGGGGGGCGGGCAGGCCCCGCGGGGCCGGTGCCAGCAGGGTGACAGCGTGGGCACGGGCAGCTCCTACTTGTCCTTCTTGCTCTCCCCGGCAGCCGCCTGGGCTCCGTGGGGCTCCTCAGGCCCCTCCTCCCGCGGCTTGGACTGCTTCTTGGCCCTCTGGTAGAGCTCGTTGAGGCTGAACTCCCGGATCACGTTCTCCTGCGGCCCAGAGGCAGCGTCGGCACCCCCAGGGACCCCCGGCCCTCCACAGGGCACCGGCTGGCTGCCGAGCCCCGTCCCGCCCCAAAGGCGGGGGGCTGGAACGTCCCACCCACCTCGGAGAAGGTCCAGGAGACGGCCCGGCCCTTCTTGTCGATCTGCGGCCGGCGCATGGTCTCCGTCCCACCCTGGAAGAGGATGAGGGTGGGCAGCTGCTTGGTGAGGGGCGAGGTGCTGACCTTGTACCTGTGGCAGGGGGGAGGCCGACAGTGAGCCCCAGGCAGTTGGGGGGGCAGGGGGGGCTCCCACACACCCCTACCCCACCACGGGCCCTGCTGCCCAGGCCATCTCCCCCCAGACCTGGTGCTGACGTCCGTGTACCGGCCGACGTCCACCTTCCCAAACTGCAGCCCCGAGCAGTTGTACCTGGGGAGGATGGGGCACATGGCTGTGAGTGCCACAGGGCCGGAAGCGAGCCCCAGCCCCAGCCCCGCCACAGCCCCCAGCCATCACCACTCACTTGAGAGAGAGGTCGGCGAAGATGGGGGAAATGGCACTCGCTGGACCAGTTGGCGAAGAACTCAACGATCCAGGTCACCCGCTTGTCCCGCTCCAGCTCCTCCTGCCACAGGGGCACGGGGCTCAGTGGAGGATGGCAGGCGGAGCCCCCAGCACCCCCCGGGGAGGGGATACTCACATCTATGGTCTTGTCGCTGAAATACTTGATGTACTCAGGGCCCATGTAGAGGGGGGGCTTGCAGGTCATCAGGAACACTGCAATGACAGTAGCCCTGAGCCCCCCCACCCCCAGAAGGCCCAGGCCAGGCTTGGGACGAGGCTCCTCCTTCCCCAGGGCAGCCCGGGGACACCAAGGCAGAGTGAGCCCTGGGGCAGTCAGACGTTCCCATCGAGGCGCTTCCCGAGCCCCCCCTCGCCTGTGGAGACTCCTTACACCCGCAGCCTCCTCCCGCAACAAAGGCCAGGGGTCAGCCCCATGGCAAGAGGGAGCTCCAACCTTTTCAGACCGGTGGCATGTAGGACAGCAGGGACAGTGGGTGCCAAGGGCAGGCCTTGCCGTGCCAAGGGGGCACCACCACTGCCCCCGCTGCTCTGGGCTCCCCCCTGCAGGTCTCACCTATGCAGAGCGTGAGGTAGAGCAGGCCCATGCGGATGTCGAGGCGGAAGAAGAGGATGGCATTTGCCACTTTGCTGAACATAAAGATGTTCCCAATGTGCTGCTCCAC
Organism: Gorsachius magnificus; assembly: GCA_034008185.1. Lineage (NCBI taxonomy): Eukaryota > Metazoa > Chordata > Aves > Pelecaniformes > Ardeidae > Gorsachius > Gorsachius magnificus. The sequence goes on along the minus strand of CM067086.1, from coordinate 2,273,704 downwards.
GGTGACTGCGGAAGGGAGAGAGGGACAGAAGATGGGGCCAGATCCCCCCAGAAGACCAAGGGGAATCCCGAGGGAGGGCCAGATCTAGTCCTCCAGATCCCAGCCCCTTCAGCTCCTTGAGAAAGGCCCCATAAGCATCCCCCACTCCCCCGCCCCAGCACAGCAGCCAACTCACTGGAGCGTCGGTTCTTCATCATCACGATGGCGCTAAGGAACATGAGGATCTCCACCTCCCGCTGGGACAGGAGAGACAACATGAGCGGAGGCACCCACGGGACCCTGCAGCCTCCCAGTGCTGCCGGGCTGCAGAACCTGGGAGTGGCCACCAGCGCCGGCTGCAGCTGTACTGCCCGCCCTCCCGCAGTCAGGCTGCTCCTGGCCCGGCCTGGCACAGGGACGGGTGCCCGTGCCAGGCCCTGCTGGCCCTGAGTCCCTGCCAGTTCCCTGCCTCCTCCTGGAGCTCCTTTCCCTCCCAAATCCTGAGGGGGAGACAGCAAGGAGAGGCGGCTGACCCCTCAACGACAGGCACGGCTTCCCATCCCTGCCGGTGCCTGGGGGCCTCTCAGCCGCGGGACGGCTCCGGAACCGGGGGCCCCCCCTGGGCCGGGGGCGTAGGCCCAAAGGAAGCCCCGTCCCAGGGGCGCGGGGACCGGGCCGGGGGGCAGACCCAGGGGGCCAGGGCCGGCGGGCCGAGAGGAGGGCCAGGCGGGGGGCGCGGGCGTAGGCCGGAGCCAGGCCCGGGGCCGTGGCGGGGCAGCAGCCGGCCGCGGCGCCTCACCCAGTCGAAGTCGCAGGGGTTGCCATCCTCCCGCTGGGAGGGCAGCCCTTGGCAGAGCGGCGGGACCTTGCGGACGAGCAGGAAGGCGGTGGCGAGCAGGGCAGACAGCGGGTAGTAGGGCCGCGCCAGCCAGCGGCACAGCCCCGGTACCGAGTACAGCAGCGCCAGCAGCGGCGCCACCACCGCCATCTTCCCCTCCGCTCCCCGGCCGCCCCGCCCCGATTGGGCCGCTCGCCTGAAGGGGGCGGGACGTCTTCCCCGCTGGCCAATAGTGAGCGGCGCTGCCCAGCGCTTCCCGTACCCCGGCGGACCAATGAGGAGGGAAGAGAGAAGCGGCCAATCGGAAGGCTGGGACCGGGTCTCCCGTAGCAACTGGGGCAGCGGGCGGGGCCTAGGCGGCGCTCGGCCAATCGCGGCGGGGCGGGGCGGCGGGCTGGCCCCGCGCGGGGCACGCCGGGAAGATGGAGAACTTCTCGGCGCTGTTCGGCGGGGCCGAGCCACCGCCCGCCGCCGCCGCCGCCGCCGCCCCGCGCCGCCGCCGGGTGGGACGCGGCCCGCAAGGCCGCCTCCGGCCCCTTCTACCTGCTGCGGGAGCTGCCAGGTGCGGGGTGGGGCCGCGGGGCGGGGAACGGGCGCCGCGCTCGGCCAACGGGGCTGGTGGCGCGGGCCAATGAGGGGAGGGGGTGGTGGGCGGGGAGGCGCGAACTGACAGCGCGGCAGGCCAATGAGCGTGCAGGGGGCGAGGCCAAGCGGCTCGCCGCCGATGGGGGGAAATGGGGCCTTGGGAGGGCTGGGCCCGGGAGCGGCGGGGGAGGGCGAGGCCAGGGGGTCCCGGTGCTGGGGCGGGGAAGGGGACCGAGGCCGGGGGTTCCCGGTGCTGGGGCGGGGAAGGGGACCGAGGCCGGGGGCTCCCGGTGCTGGGGCGGGGAAGGGGATCGAGGCCGGGGGGTCCAGGTGCCTGCGCAGGGGCAGGGAGCGGGGCTGGGGGCTCCCTGATGGGGAGGCGGGGAGGGCATGCAGGGCCGGGGACCCGGCTGGGCCGACCCCCCAACCCCTCCGTGTGGTGGGCGGCTGGCGCAGGCACCACGGAGCTGACAGGCAGCACCAACCTGATCACACACTACAACCTGGAGCACGCCTACAACAAGTTCTGCGGCAAGAAGGTGAAGGAGAAGCTCAGCAACTTCCTCCCCGACCTGCCTGGCATGATCGACCTGCCCGGCTCCCATGACAACAGCAGCCTGCGCTCCCTCATCGAGAAGCCCCCCATCTGCGGCAGCTCCTTCACCCCCCTCACTGGAACCATGCTCACGGGCTTCCGCCTCCACGCTGGCCCGGTGAGCCTGGGGCTGAGGGCTGGGGGTCAGCTGCTCGGACCAGAGGCAGCGGGGCAGGAGGTGCCCTGCCTGGCCTGAGCAGCCCCGTCTCCTCTCCCCAGCTGCCTGAGCAGTGCAGGCTGATGCACATCCAGCCGCCAAAGAAGAAGAACAAGCATAAGCACAAGCAGAGCCGCACCCAGGATCCCGTTCCCCCAGGTAAGGGGCTGCGCCTCACTGCCGCAGCCACCCCCTCTTCCATCCAGCCCTGGGGCCGGGGGATGCCCAGCTCATCCGCCACTCTTGTTTATCCAGAAACCCCCTCGGACTCCGACCACAAGAAGAAAAAGAAGAAAAAAGAGGAGGATCCAGAACGGAAGAGGAAGAAGAAAGAGAAGAAGAAAAAGAAGGTGGGTGGGGAGAGCCGGGGTATGATTCCCAGCCTGTGCCAACCCCAGGGGCCATCTGCTAGCGAGCTTGGCCCAGGCCGCAGCAGGACCCAGAGCCGGTGAGCAGCCATGCCCCAGGGGGTGCTGCAGTCGAGCAGGAGGTCTCACAGGATGTGTCTGTCCTTCCTCTGCAGAACCGGCACAGCCCGGAGCACCCAGGGGTGGGCAGCTCCCAGGCCAGCAGCAGCAGCAGCTTGCGGTGAGGCCGCGCCGGCGCCACCCCCAGGGATCCCCCAGCCAACAGGAAACAGCCCTGACTGACCCAGGAGGGACTCGTCCCTCCTGCAGCATGTGGCGGGGGGCTCGGGCTGGCCTGTGTCCCCCCCGGCAGAGAGGACACCCCCGCAAGTCCCCAGCTTGTGTCATGCAGTCAGCCGGGTCCGGGGGACACAGACTCTGCTGGTGCTGGGGTTGCTGACCTCAGCCTTTTATACCAAAACAACCCGGTGCATCAGGGCCGCGTTTTTTTAGTCACCTTTTAATTAAAATCTCTGCTCTGAGGAGGGGCTGGTGGCAGTGGCTACTGCAACCCTTGGCCATCATGGCGAGGTGAGGGGAGATTGGGGGACTCTGTGGGCGTGCAGGATCGGCACTGCCCTGACCCACTGTGGCCTGGGACGGGGTCTGGTGTCTGAGCTCCTGCTCCAGCGCTCGGCGTGGCTCCCCCCTCCCCAAGCAGGGGCGAGGTGGGCTCCTACCTCGGCTTGGGCCAAGGGGCTCTGTGTCCTCTGCCCCTTGCCTCCCAGGCCTGGCACAGCCAGGAGCAACCCTGGAGAGGCACCATGTCCCCACATGGAGGGAGCTGCTGGCAGAGTGCCTGGGGCTGCTGCTGCAGGCATCAGGAGCTCCAGCAGCAGTCACGGCGCAACGCCAAGGTCCTCCTTTGGGTCCCAGCATCTTGTGCAGGATCCTGAGCCCCACCAGCTCCTGCAACACCTTCCCCAGCATCGTGTTCCTCATGCCCTGAAAAAAAACTTTGCGTGGGAGCAGAGTGTCCCCAAAAGCACCCTGAGGAGGTGCCTCCCCGAAACAGGGCTGGGCTCACCTCGCCTCAGGCCCCCTTTCCTCTCCCCATCAAGAGGAGGCAGGGAAGGGTGTGACCCTGAAGGACAGGAGCCCTTCAGGAGCTCCTCTGCCACTCCTGGACGCTAAACAAAGCACACGCATGCCCGCCAGGGTGGCTCATTAAATATCCTTTTATTCCTCATTTTTAAAATGGCTAATAATAATAAAAAAAAAATGGTGTGGCTCTGCAGAAGCCACGGGAGAGCTATTGCCATAGATAAAGAGTCAAGTAGTGCCTGAAGTGTTGTGGGCCCCAGGGGGGGTGGGGGTCCCCAGGCAGGGGTGGGGAGCAGTGGGCTCCTTGGCTGCATGGGTTTTTTTGTGTGGTTTTTGGCATGTGATGAGAAAAATATTGCTTTAGGGGGCTGTGCCCCGCTGGCCTGCCTCTTCCCCGAACAGAAATAAAAACAACCACGTGACAGCAAGAAAACCCCATCAGACCCATTTAGAAAAAAAAAAAAAAAGGCAACAACACCCCCCCGTTCCCCAACCAACACAAACCTTGGGGAAAGAGAGCCAACACAAGTGGGGACAGGCTGGAGCCCACCCATGCTTTTCCACACCCACACAGGCCAGCTTGCAGTTGGGTTTGGGGAAGTGTGCAGGGAGGGGGCTGCCCCTCTGCCCTTCCTCCTTCCTAGGCCACGGTGGCCCTGGGAGGGAGGGCTGGAGGCTTCACAAGCAAAGAACCAGGGAGGGGAGCATCCTCAGCTGGAAGCACCTCAGCCTTTGGCGGGGCTCAGTGGGGGCCAGGGCACCCCAGCAGGGTGACTGCTATCCCATGGCCCTGCTTCGACTGGGAAAGCAGCCCTGGCCCCCCATCCCTCTTCCGAGGACAGTGACAAGGTGGGGCCCAGGTCCTAGGCAGGGAATGGGTAGTTTCCTCCTCTCTCGGGGTAAGATATATAATTTCTGCTTTTTTTTTTAATATTTATATTTATATATATAGATATTTATATATACACACACCTGGTAACTCAGAAAGAGAAAAAAAATAGAATCCGTAACAATAATAATAAAAAAAAGTATTCTGGTTTAAAAACAATCCATTCCTACCACGCTAGGCGAGCGATTGATTGCACAAGGCCCACAAGTGGCTGGCCCAGGCGAGATGGCGCTGGGCGCCAGGCTGCAGGACGCGGCCCCCCGGCCCCCCGTGCCTGGCTGGGGCGGCTGCCAGTGGCAGTCCTCAGCGGGCAGAGGACGAGCAGCCCCGCTGGGGTGTGTGTCAGCCCCCCGCGTCCCGGGGAGGGGTGGAGAAAGAGGAAAGCAGTGGGGGCTGCTGGCCCGTCTCCCCCCGGTCCGGCTCTCCCTGGAGTCCGCAGTGTCCGGCCGCAGAATGTCCCTCCGGAGCCGGTGGGTGCCAGCTGGGGAGGAGGCAAAGGGGCAAGCGGCTCTGCCCCTCATACCGAGATCTCGTAGGTGGTCCCCCCCACGCCAGAGACCTTCTTGACTCCTCCACGGGTGGGGCTGCTGAGGGGCACCTGCCCCGGGCCTGAGGGCGCTGAGCCCAGGCTCTTGGGCTGCCCGTTGGACTTGCTGTAGGCTGTTCTCATCTGCACCTCATCCCTGGGGAGGGAAGGAAGGACAGACACAGGGTGTGAGGAGGGGAGGAGTCTGGGCACCACGGGGAGGGCTTGGGGCAGGGGGAAGGACGGGACAGCGGGGCTGCCGTCACCCCCAGGAGGGATCCCAGCATCCAGCACAGCCACAGCCCTGCCCTCCCTGGGGACCTCCAGCACCCACACGCCATTCCAGCTCCCCGAGAGGCCCACAGGGTGTCCTGGGGAGGGGCCGGCACCATCTCTGTCCTGGGAGGGGGAGCAGGATGATTTCCCCCACCCTTCTCCAGGCTACCCAGTGCGGGGCATGTTGCTGCCCCCAGGTGCTGGTGCAGGGGAAGAAGGGCTGGAGAGTGCATTGGGCAGGGAGGAGAGGCACGAGGAGAGGCATGAGGGACCCCCGGCTCCCTCCGGAGCATCCCTGTGAGGCACTGGGGTGAGGGCCCCCACTCTGCAGGGCCACAGACTGCTCTGCGTGCAAGGCAGCCAGCGACGGTACTTACTTTGGTGCTAGTAAGGGCTGCAAGGCCACCTCCTCTGTCTCGGGGACGCTGGCCTGAGACACTGGTTTTTGGCTGCTGTAAGACACGGATTTGCCCAGGTGGGGGGCGGCGGGCTGGTCAGGGGAGCCCAGAGAGCGCACCCGGAGCGCGTTGGGGGGCTCGGGCTTGCCGAAGCGGGGCGGGGCTGGGCGGGTGAGCAGGTTCTTGCCCAGGGGCGAGCGCTTCGAATCGTCCGAGGAAGAGCTGGTGCGGGGGGCGTTGCTGGAGCCTGGCGTCGACTGGATGCCCGAGTCCACCAGCCCCGCATCCTCCTCCCTGCCTGGGGCCGGCGGCTGCTGCAGCAGTTTCTCCCGCTCCTGAATGGAGGCCACGATGTGGCGGGAGAGATTGTCATAGCGCACGGGCGAGGGCTCGCGGGGCGGCACGTGCTTGGGGGAGACAGCGCTGGCGAAGCGGCCGTGCAGGTCGGTCTCTCTCTGCTGGGTGATGCGGGCTGAGAGGAAGGGCGAGGTGTAGCCCACCGGTAGGTCAGGCTCCGGGCCTGCCTGCAAAGGGAGGGCGTGAGCAGGCTGTCATACGACAGGCTGCCATTGCGCGTCTGGTTCACCAGGCTCTTGTAGGAGGTGGAGGTGGTGCCCTCTGAGCGGATGGACTGGAGGTGGCCCATCTCGAAGCCTGTGCCCTGGGCTGACTTGAGGCTGGAGGAGCGGGAGCCGCTGGAGAGCGGGTCAAAGTGAAAGCTCTTGCCAAAGGTGGGTGAGCGGAAGCTCTCAGGCTCCAGGCTTGGCTCGGAGCGGTAGCTGGGCTTGCGGCTGCTGTCACAGATAGAGTTGGGCTCCTTCAGGCTGTTCACTCGGCTCAGCTGAGGGGCAGAGACACAGCAGTCACCCACAGAAAGATGGAGCCCCCGCAGAGCTCCCAACGCCCCCACCCCCCCCACCCCAACTCTTCCCCCAACCAGGAACGTGGCAGCATCCCCTGGAGGCTGGGTGCCCCCCTTGCCGGGCATGGCCTTACCTTGGCGCTGGTGGAGTGGGGCAAGGCTGCTGAGCTGCTGCTGCTGCTGTAGCCGGGCCGGTATTTGTACATGGTGGGAGTTGGGGGGCTGTCCTTGCCTAGCAGGCTGCTGTCTGCGGGTGGGGGAAGAGAGAGATGCTCAGACAGGCGGCCCACGGGGCAGCGCAGGGGGACAAATGCTGTGTGGAGCCCTGCCCTCCCTTCCCAAGAACCGGCTCCGAGCCTGGGGCAGACAGACCAGGGAGGCAGAGGTGAAGAGAGGGATGGGCTCAAGGAGAGGCGCACCAGGGGCGGATGAAACAGAGCAGCATGGAAAACGCATTCCCATGGCAGCGTGTTTGGGGCTGGCACTTCCATGCCGCTGCAGCAGCCCCGGCTGGGTGACGCCCCGGGGTCAGCAGGGTGTGCACTGCATGGAGGTGTCCGTGGGCGCCCGGGCACCCACGGGTGTCTGGCTGCTCACCCTGCTGACAGAAGTGCCGTAGCCCTTCCCCTGGCAGCATTGCACCCTGTCCAGGGGGATGGGGAGAGCTGCAGAGGCTTCCGGCCCGCTGCGGGAAGTGGACGCTTCCAAGCTCTGTCCTTCACATCCCACCTCTCTCGCCAAGCCCACGCAGGGGGGAAAGCGAGTCACGCAGGCTGCCACAAACATGCTCCCTGCCGCCAAGCCAGGCCCGCCACTCCTCCACCTCCTTCATCCGGATGACGCTCCTGTGCCTGTCGGCAGCATGGCCTGCAAGCCTGCCCGTCGCAGCTCACAGTGGCTTCAACAAGCACCGCGCTGTCTCAGCTCAGCCTCCTGCTCCTCTCCAACGGAGCAGAGCTGGTTGTAAGCATCCCGCAGGCTTCTCCAAGTGCAAGGGGCCGCATATGCCAGCCCGAAAACACAGGCATGTCCTGCCCCGCAACGTGGTGGTGCTGACGTGCTTCGGGTCTGCCCTGCATCCTGTTCTGCCTACGGCCCTGGCTCCTGGTCTGCCTGGCGCAGCCCTGGGCTCCCCTCCCAGCGGCTGCCTGGGACCCTGCATGCCCTCCTTACCCTCGTTGGTGGCCAGGGTTAAGTGTGTCCTCAGGCCCGTGTAGCGGCTGAGGTCTGGCTTAGGTGGGGGGGGTGGCTCGGCATCAGCAGACTGGCTCTCCGTCACCTCCAGGCTTCCTTTGGACTGCAGAGACAAAGCGCAGAGGGAGGATCAGAGGGGTGCCAAGGCCTCAGCCCTCCCCTCAGCAGGCAGGGAGCGGGCAGTGGTGCTAGAGGGGCTCTCGCTGCCTCCCGGGCCATCCAACACGGCTTGAAGGCGGCACGTGCCTCGGGTGCTGGGAGTGCTGGGGAAGGGGGACCTCCAAAGGATGCTGCGAGGGGGAAGGACAGGACGGGGAAGGACAATGGAGGGTACAAAGCCTCATGTGGTCACTGCCACATGGGAAGGACATGGTTTCTGTCCCGTGGGGACACAGAACAAGACGACATGGAGGGGGATGGGGAACGTGATAAGGCTCACTCGGTTCTTTACTCACGGATGCAGGCTTGCACCCCTGGGCTCCATGGAGGGCCCCAACACAGGGACCGCTAATCCCCACCTTCCTCACCTTTGTCCTCTTCAGCTCTGTCTGGATACCGTTGTCCATGATCTTGACAGTGATCTGACCATCTGACACCTCAGGCCGCAAGAAGGGGGGTCTCACCAGCACCGTCTGCTCGGCCTTCGGGCGCCCGAGGTACCTAGGGAGAGAGGTGGGAGGAAGGTCAAGGCCTGGAGCTCAGGATGGGGCAGTTTGCTCAGGCATTGCAGGGCTGGGGGGAAACCGCCACGCTGTGCCAGGCTCACCTGGGGGCCGGGGAGCTGCAGAGGACCCGGCTGACGTTCTTACAGCAACCGTTGGTGAAGGGGTTGACACCACCGCGGAACTTGCCCGTCACCTGCGGGATGAGGAGCATCGCAGTGTACTGGGGCGGGCAGGGACCTTGGGAGGTCTCTGGTCCAGCCAGGCCAGGTCATTCAGGGTTTGTCCAGCTCGATCCTGACAGTCTCCAAGGACAGAGGTACTGGGAAATACTCCCCCTTTTCCAGGTTCCTGTCCCAGTGTGGAACTACCCTCCAAGGAGAAGAGTCTTTCCCTAATGTCTACTTGGACGTTGCCTTGTTTCAAGTTGTGCCCGTCACCTCTTGCCCTCCTGGGAAGAGCCTGCCCAGCTCCACGCTCTCTACAGCCAGCCCCAGCAGCAGCAGCAAGGATGCCCCTTCTCCAGGCTGCACAGACGAGGTGCTCTCAGCCTCCCCTCGCAGACATCTCGTGCTCTATTCCCCAACCAGCTTGGGGGCCTTCCCTTGCCTCGATCCAGCCTGCCTGTGTTCATCTTGCCCCAGGGAGCCCCAAAACATACCCAGACATGGCCTGAGAGGGGCTAGCAGCCCTGCACCAGCCCCACAGGCATACCTGTTCGTTGGTAGTACGGCCCCTTGCCACAAGCACCACATGGAACCCCGTAAGGCCCGCGACGGGAATGAAGAATAAGCCGGCCACGCACATCACCACCATCCTATCGGCAGATAGCTAAGGAAGAGCCGCAGCCCCACTCCATGGCACACTGTCCCCCACCCCACCAACGCCCCCCACCCCAGCCCCACTCCTGCAGCCTCGCAGAGGATACGTGACCGCCATGCGGACGCCGGAGAGCTCTTCCACCTGGTAGAGGACATAGAGCAGGCCAAAGCCAAACACCCCCATGATGTGTGTGGTGAGCGACAGCAAGAAGAGGAAGAAGTAACGGTAATTGCGCCGCCCTATGCAGTTGTTGACCCAGGGGCAGTGATGGTCAAACTCCTGTCGGTGGGGAAAAGACACAGTGAAGGGCTCAGCCGCTGGGGCTTCCTGCCCGCACTACGCATCAAACTCTACGTGGAAATGAAAGGGAACCGAGACCTGGCAGTTCCTCACCTCTACACAGTTGTCGCAGACACTGCAGTGGGAGCAGCGTGGCGGCCGGTAGAAGCGGCAGGTCGCACACCACTTCATGCGCACCTGAATGCCCTTGATCTCCACAGTTTTGTAGAGCGGAGCTCGGAAGTCATCCTCCTTGTCCTCGTCCTCCTCAGCTGACGGGGAAAGCCCAGCACAGGCACTCATCAGGGCCCAGCCAGCCTCCCGCCCTCCCGAGCTGGAGATGCCCGGCATTGCCCTCCTTTGTCACCAGCCCATCTCACCTGGTGCAGGGACCAGCCAGGGACCCCCAAATACATGTAGGGGGAAGGGGGACTCTCCCAGGCCCTGCCCCGACACCACGACACCCACCTGAGCCCCTGGTACCCAATACAGGGTGCCAGGATTCACACTGCTTCTGCAACCTGGTCCTACAGGCTGGGTGCTGCACCCAGAGCTCCTGTCTCCATAGTGTGTGTCACACCCGATCCTGCCCAGGCAGGGCAAGGAGGGCTCTCCTCAAGCCTTTTGGGATCAGGTAATCCTCTTTACCTTGGAGGAAGGGTGGAAGGGGGTGACGCTAGCTGAGACGCTTCCTGAGCAGAGCCAGACTCACCTCGCGGGAATATGCCTGGGTCCATGAAGGTGGCCATGCTGAAGTTGGCCAGCACGAAGAGGAAGACGACAGCATTGTAGACGGGAATGACCGGGGAGATGTACAGGCTGAGCCCTGGGCATCTGCAGGAACAAAAGCAGTGAGACACCCGGGCCCTGTCCCATGGGTCACTCCTTTGGTGCTTCCCACTGCTCCTCACATCACCTCCCCACTGACCCCACTCCCACAGAGCCCCAGACAGGCATCGCCGAGCTCCAACAGCACCCTCGGAGTGAGCAAGGGCCAAGCGTGTGCTAACCACCCCCGCAAGCCCCACAGCCGTCCCTGTAAGCCACCCCTGCCGTGCCCAGTTGTGCCTAGCTGGGAAGTCCACGTTCCCTGCTCCTGGGCTGTATTTCCAGGCTCCCGCCCAGGCACAGAGCTGCGGAGGTTCCCTGCCACCAGCTCTTCCTTTCGCTCTCACCCAGTGCCCTCCGCAGCTGAGCTGGAGCTGCACCCAGGCCAGCTTGACCCTCCACAGACCCACCTACCCCCCAGCCCCGGGGGGCACCCGTGGGGGGGCCAGGATAGGAAGCACTCCAGTAAATCATCAGAGAGCAAAACCACTGCTCACCTCTTGCACCCACAGCCCCAGGGGCGCTGCCAGCGCAGGACCCCGCTGCCACAGGGAGCGACCACAGGCAGCGGTGAGGACAGGGCGAGCCAGGCCATGGCACGGGGGATACTCGGGGGATCCAGACATGAGGCACCTGAGCATCACCCTCTACGGGTCACACTGGTGGGGTACACCACACCCAGGGGGACAGAGGGGACCCCGCAAGGGGGTGCAAAACCAGCAGCAGCTCCCATGCCTCCAGAGCTGCTCCTGCTTCTCACATCCCGGAGTTGGAGCCCAGCCTGGAGACCACTCCAGTGGCATGTGGGAAGCTCATCACCGCACCAGTCCTGGCCAGCACCCCGCTCCTCCGTGGGCCTGACCGAGGGGCCCTGTGGGAGCACAGTGAGGGAATCAGCGCTGTTCCCCCTGCCCCAGGTGGGCACGGGCTCTGGACAGCGGGCTTTCCCCTCAGAGGCGCCAGCGTAATTCCCTAATCTGCTTTGCTGCAGGGAGTTTAATCCCGCAGATCTAGGGCAGCATCTGTCCCTCTCTTCCCCCTGCAGTGATAAGCGCAGATGGATTTCGGGGCAGAGCGCAGGGCTCGGCGGGCAGGGTGACATATGGTGCCAGCGCTGTAATCCCCCACAGCCCCCGAACAGGCAGAGGTGAAGGGGCAGGCGCTCGCCCCATCCCCTCCTCCACCACCCCACGCTGTGACTCAGACGGGGACAGGTCCCACCGCCGCCAGGCAGCCCCGTCCTTGTCACGGCAGCCCTGGGAGCCCCGGCGAGGCTCCGCTGGGAAGGAACCCTTGGCCCGGGTGTGCCCCCCAGTTCAGGCCCTGAGCGAGGGCTGAGGAGTGCCCTCCTGCAGGGGCAGGGGGGGGGGGCCGGGGAGGGTGCCTCAGGCAGGAGGTCGACAGGCCAGGGCTGGAGGAGCAGGCACACCTGCCTTGGCACCTATCTGGCAGCAGAGGAGGGAGAGGTGGGCAGGGCACACCCAGGCACCAGGCACAGCTCCATGCCCCGGCCCTTCCCTGCACCTGGAGAGGGTGGGAAGCAGCAGTGGGACCTGCCCTCTGCTGGCCAAGGACAAGGCAGTCCCCATCCAGGCACAGCGACAAGGGCGAGAGGAGAGCGGGAGGGCAAACCCCCTCAATTTTACAAGACACCCGGCTAGGAGGAGCATGCCGGGAGCCAAGCCCTGCTCTGCCAGCCACCACACTCCTCCTCCTCTCCCAAAATGCAGCCGAGCACCTCCACCCTCAGCAGCACCTCCGGGCCCCAGCCCTGCACACCAGACCAGGGCTGTACCTGCAAACTGTCTTCTCCAAAACCTCCTCCACACCCCGCCCCACTCCTCCATGCTGCTGAGGCCCCCCAAGCGCCTTGTCGGGGTGGGAGCCTCGCCCTCCTGGGCACCCAGGGCCCCCCCCCCGGGGGTCGCCCAGCCTTTCACCAAAGCTCTCCCCGGGGGGCAGCTCTGTCACAACTCGCACGGCACCAGCCCTGCCGGCTCTGCCTCCCGAGGCAGCCAGCCCCGCGTCTCCTCTGGAAGCCAGCCAGGCGGATGCTCTGCAGAGTGGGCAGTGCGAGCGCAGCTGGGTCGGGCCAGCAAGGAGGAGCCCTCTCCAGTCTGTGCCCCAAAACCCCCAGAGAGTAGCTCTGGAGGGGTACAGTCGTATGTGACATCATGAGGTCGAGACCCAAGCAAGGGAAGAACACGCTAGCCGCATCGAGCCCAGCCAGCCTGGTACGACTGGCGCAGCTGGGAGCTGCCACAGGACTGGAAGCCATGCCAGGAGCAAGGAGCTCAGGCTCAACCCAGCCTTCCCTTCCCCTTGGACGGCGGCTGTGCCTGGGGAGAGGGCTCATCCAATGCACCCTCAGCACAGAGCTGCTGCCGGGGCTGCCCCCGGCCACCCACCCCAACAGCACAGGCAAGAAACGTTCGAGTGGTTCAAGCGGCTTGCAGAAGGCGAGAAGCTCTCCCAGTCTCACAGAGGGGAAACTGGTATTTGCAGCAGGGCAGGCTGGCAAGGCAGGGAGCCCCCAGGTACTTGTCCAGTGGCCAAAGGAGAGCTGGGCAAGGGGCAAACTGCCCATTCCCTGCAGCTTGCAGGGCCGGGGGCCTTGCCAGCAGTGTGGTTTCAGGGAGATGGGTGGCTTTGTTAGCCCCCATCTCTTCATTGCTGCTGCTGTCCTGGTCTTCGAGAGACCAGATGGGGCTGTTCTCTGCCCTCGTGGTGCAGAACCCCTTTGGAGGGGAGGTCCTCTCCTCTTCTATCCTCTCCCCAGACACAGACGGTGCCAAGGCGAAGGTGGACACTCAATGTCACTGCACCCCAAGGAAGGGCAGCGCCAAGCACCCCACATCGCTGAGCCGAGCACCTCAACTTGAGAGGAACCTCCCTGACTCTGCCCTCTGCCGAGCTGCAGAGATAAAAGAGGGGCAGCAGAGAGTGCTGGAGGAAGAGGGGCCGTGGGGCTCAGAAGAGCCCTAAAGGTAGGAAAAACCCTTCAAGAAACCCTGAGCAAGGAGCTCCTCTCTCTAGGAAGGCAAAGCCCAGCCCAAACCTTTGCTTGAAGGGGATGGAGGGGAGCCAGGGAGACCCACTGCACTGCACGCCAGCCGTCCCGCACAAGGGAGATGCCAACAGCCAGGCTGAGCCAAGCATGAAGCCCAGATCCTCGAAAGACAGACCCTAGCAAGGCAGGGGAAAGGCTGAGCTGCCTCAGCGACGGCTGGCCGGCGCAGAGGAAAAGCTCTGGGGCAGGCAGAGAGGGAGGGACTGGCCTTCCAAGGGGAAGGGAAGTCCTCTCCCACCATCTCCCAGGCTGTCTGGGCACCGAGCCCTTCCCAGGAGGGAGAAGCACAGCTCCCAGGGGGCAGAACGGCAGCCAGCAGGCCGGTCCCCAAAGACCGACCCTTTAAGGGAGCACCAGCAGACTCCAGACACCTTGGCACAGAGGAGGACGCAGCCACAGCTTTAGAAGGGCAACCAGTGATGCCAGTGGATCAAACGGAGGAGACCTTCCTGGGGACAGCGATCACCCCCGCCAGCCCAGCTCTGCCGCAGGGGCTGCGTGTTGGGCTGCAGACGGAGCAGAGGCCTCGCTGTGGCCCGTCCTCCAAACACAGCCTCCAGTCTCCATTTTGGGTGGCTGAGAACCCTAAAGCAGGACCCCAATGACTCCAAGAGCCAACGCGACAGCCGGACCCTGTGGGTGGATGAAGGATTGAACTTCAGCCTTCAGAAAGGAGAACAGATCGGAGAACCTGGTGTGGTGCCACGGGGCCAGCTTACAATCCCTGTCCTCTCCACGGCACAAACTTCACACCTCGGACAACCGGCTGGGGATGCAAAGCCACCCCAGGGTGGGATTTCAGGGTCCAGGTCAAGCCGGAGACCCTCCCCAGGGACCATGAGGACCCACAGCTTACGAGGGTCAGCCTCGGGCTGAGTGCTCCTGGGTCACAGGCACAATGCTGGGGGTCTCCTCCCCGGTGCTCCTGAGCACGGCAGCCCACTGCCTGCCGCCCTCCCAGCTCTCCCCACACCAAGGGACCCTGCCACGCCACACCAGGGAAGCAGGAGTCCTCACAACACACAGACCATACGTTACTCGAACCAAACCGCCCACTGGCATCCGTGCTGGTGGCCCCAAACGCAAGGGAGTTGCCTCCCGCCCCGTGGGAGGGAGCACGATCCTCTGCAGCGCAGGGAGCAAAGGTGGCTGCGATCCCCGAGGGGAAACCTCATTATCAGAAGCACCGACAGAGCGTGGGACTGCGGACTCTGCCTCGACACCGGGAGCAGCCAGGGGGCACGGGCTCAGCCTCCACAGGGGAGGAAGAGGAGGCTGCTCGCCATCATGGCCACACAGGTCCTGGAGAACTCATCAAGTTCCCTCTCCAGATTGGGATCCGAAGCACGCCCATTGCTAGAAGAGCTGTCCAGACTTGTCTCCTGGCAGCACATAAGAGAAATCGGGGAACCTCAGGCAAACTGAGTCACATCTAGATCCGAGACAGGCTCTTTGCCACTGCTCATACCAGGAGAAGCCCGTCACTCCCCACCTTCCCCCCGGATCAGAGCCCCCCCCCCCCCCCCAGAAGAAAGCTGTCCCCCAGGACGCCTTCCCCACCCTGCCGGCACCCCTGGACTCCGACCCACCACTGAGGGAGCAGGGAGCGGCTGGCGCCGTGCCAGGACAGTGCTCACCTCACAGGCCTGCCGCAGGAGGGCTGGACTCACAGCTTCTCCAGCTCCCTTGAAGGCCTTGGGGCAAGCACAACTCCTGCTCGCTGTGACAGGCACACGAGTTTGCGGTGAACGCAACCCCCGCTCGCTGTGACAGGCACGCAAGTTTGGGGCAAACCAGGAGCGTGTGCCACCCCGTACCAGAGGCAGCTCCAGGGCCTGCTGCATCCCACCCTGGCATCCTCATGCAATTCCTTTCCCCGTCCCCCACCAGTGCTGGAAGAGGCAAGAGCTCCTTCCCCAAATAGGTACAGTTCCCTCGCAGCCTTCCCAGCTGCAAGGATGGGAGGAAGAGTCAGGGTCAGAGGTTTTACAGACAGAACCACCTCACTGCAAGAAGCAGTTTACATTTTGCAGGCCTTTACACAGCCCCAAAAGCTGTGGCCACAAGCAAGAGTCGAGGCAAAGAGAAGAAAGAGGCCAGCTGACAGCATGTTATTGAGAGAGCCCCTGCCAAGGGCAGCCCAGAGGTGCTCCCTGCCTCCGGAGGGGAAGGAGAGGCTGAGCACCGACTGCATGAGCAGGGACCAGTACAGGCCAGTGGGGAGACGCAGGAATGGAGAAACTCACCCCAAGGGGGAAATTTTGGTCCTAAAGCAGCACCTGTTTGAAACGCCAGTGAGTCAGAGATCCCCTCTCCTTCCAGAGGGAGGATGGGAACATCCCCGCTGCCCACTCCCTCCAGCACAGTTGGCCTCAGCTCATTTCAACAGCCACGTGTTCTGCAGCCTCTCCTAATTAAATCAATCAATCAGAGTTCTCAGCCCAGAGACACAAATCCAGGGCCAGTGTGGATGGACCAAAAGGCATTCAGCAGGTACGCTAGGAATAACCCAGCTGGAGCCCTTCAAGGGAGCTGTGCCGAGCCCTGGCTGCCCTCTGCCTGGGAGGCAGCCCCACGGGAGGTTTGCCAGAGCGCACACACACACACACCCCGCACAACTTTGATCTCGCCTCCCAAAGCACAGGCTTTAGGTCCAATGCCGACAGCATAACCCCCGCTCCGAGCAGGTCTGCAGCAAGCACACCAGGCACGGTGAGCGCTGCGGAGGGGGCCCCGCTTCCACAGCCAGCGTCGAGCATGGCCAGGCTGCCACCTCGCAGCCACTTTGCCCACCTTTCGTCAGGCGGGGAAGAGAAGCATAGCGATCCTCAGGAAACCAATCCCACAGTTCTTGCACGGGAGGCAAACCCCACAGGGGTCCTGCATGCTCCTTCCATCCCCCTCCAGCAGCCAGGCGGGAGCTGCCCCAAGAGCACTGCCATGCCAGAGAGTAGCGCAATTCCCTCCCCGCCGAGTATCCCATGTGAAAGCGTGCTGCGCTTTGCCGCTCTGCTGGAGATTTCATTTGATGTTTCAAAGTAGGTTAAATAACATTCACTGACCTACAATTAAAGCAACCCTGCCCAGGTGTTCCTGTTCCCAACAAACCTGCTCTGCAGCACCGGCGCCGGCTCCCGGCAATGCCTCGCGCCGCACTGCTCACTGATAAGTGGCTGCTATCGGCTGCTGCGACAGCTCGCAGCCAGGTACCGCAGACTCGGCCATGGCAGCAAGGGCTGGGTCTGGGGGGTAGGGCTGCCCTGCTATTGCCCCCCATGGCGCAGCCTGCCTCGACAGAGCAGAGGCATGCCTGTCCCCCCAGGTCACGGTATGTCACACACATGGCTCAGAGGACGCTGCCCACTCCCTCCTCTTCTACTTCACCCACCTGAAGTGGCAGCACAGAGCCAGCCCTTCCTGCACGCGTTTGACAGCCCAAAGCAGCAAAATCTCCACCCCAGAGCCACCAGAGGCGCCGGCTGGATAAAAGCCCAGCGTCCCGGTGCAGGGCTACTGCACACCGCTGAGCGACACCACCAGCTGCCTCCGAAGAGGGAAGGAGTAAGTCAAACCAGCCCTGTCCTGCAGTCCTCAAATTACTCTTTTATTGCCCGGTTGTTGCCAGGCGTTAAAGCCACGGTGACCTTCCAGCCACTGATGGCTCCATCCCAGGGAGGGGCAGCAGCCCTCATGTCCAGTCCTTCTGCCTCCTCACCCCTGCAGCCCCACCAGCCCGGCCCCGCAGCGAAACCCCTCAGCGGGGAAAGCTCTTGCCAGGGCGCAAGGAACGGTGCTCCACAAGAGCAAGCCACCCCAGGGAGCAGGAGAGGCTCCCCAGGAGCAGGGTCTGCACCTCCCGCTCTGCCTGGCCAGGAGCCACTGGCAGCAAAGAGAAACAGCTAAGCAGGGAGGGAAAGGAGAGCCGGGCTGATCGATGGGAAGGGGAAAGGGGTGATGGGGCAGGGGAAAGGGGCGATGGGAAGGAGGCTCAAGGGGCAAAGCAGGGCCGAGGGCAGCTGGCTGGCTGGAGGGACCTGCTCAACAGGCCTCCTGCACTGAGGGGACACGCAGGCAGCCATCACCCATTGCCTTCCTCTCCCCTGCCTGCAGCCAGCACATCTCTGCACTGCCCTAACACTCCCAGATGCTTTGCAGGGAGCCGCCATCAAGCCCTCCAAGGTGTGAGCACAAAGAAACACCCACCTTACCTACAGATCTCACTGCTGTCCCCTCAAAACACGTCCCGTCTCAGACCCTCACCCAGGAACACCCTGCAGGATGTGGTAGCCAGCCCCGGTTGCTGTGCCCCAGCATTCCTGCCTAACACACGCGTGCCTCAGCGCCAGCCCAGCTGCGGCCGCTCAAGCAGGGAGCAGGGGCAGCTCCCTGCCACTCAGCAGCCTCCCCAGCACCCTGAGGTCCTGTCTCCCCACCTGCCACCAACCCCGAACCAGCTCAGCTTGGCCCCAAGCAAGCGTTAATAAGCTGTCTGTCACCCAGGAAAGGAAAACGTTAACGTGAGCAGCAGTCCTACCCCACTCCCAGCCCAGGGAGATCCCTGGGGTACAGTCCAGTCCTCCCCAGCAACTGGCACCATTTTACACTCTGGCTTTTCCCCAGGGGCTCCAAGGGCAGCACAGGCACCTGCCTCAGGCCCCGGTGACCGCCAGCAGGCCACCTCCTTCGGGTCCTCTCCAGAGATGCCAAACCGTCATTTCCTCAGGGCACGGCTGACATTAACAGCAGCGATAGATCCACGCCGGGGTCAGAGTACTTCTCCTTGAACTTTCCTTTGTGGCTCACAAATTAGTTACAAAACTCTAAAAATAACACAGAGCCCGCCCCAGTCCACCAAACCACTTCACTTAGCAACAAAGGAGAAAATTATCTATGCCATTTTCCACCTACAGGTCACAAACTAATTCCCAGCCTGGCCGATTTGCGAGAGAGTTGCCAGCGAGACGAGCACATTGTGCAAACACCCGAAGACAGGAGAGGAGCGGCTGCCAGGAACTGGAGCTGAGCGGTGGCAAGGTGCCTTGCGGGGATCTGCTGTGCCCTGCTTCCTCTGGCTCACCTCACAGGGAAACCCAATGAAACGGGTCCAGCTGAGGCTGAATGGCTCCAATGGACTGCAGGGCTACTCCATCGCCCACCCTTCAGCACCCAGAGCACAGCATCCCCCCTTTAGTCCGGCCAGAAGTCACAGCTCCTCTCCCAGATAACCCCTGTGTGGTCTCTGCCCCCCAACCTCACGGCACCACACGGAGCAGGCTCGGTCCATGGGCCTCCCTTCGCCCTCCCCACTCTTTGGTTGAGTAGCTGGGACTCACGTGAAGGCAAAGAAGAGGGTGGTGGCTCCCACTAGAAAGATGGCAGCAGCTGAGACCGGGACGTATTTGCTGGGTTTGAATCTCTTTCCAGATGCTGCTGGCATGTTGGAGCTGTGGTGGGGGATCCGCCCCGCAGCATAGCCCAGGCCCAGCGGGAGTCAGAGCGAGACGAGAAGGGGAGGGGAGATGGACGGGGGCAAACCACTACCCAGCCTCCACGCTTGCTCCCAGAGCGAGCTCTGACCGGAGTGGACAGTCCAGAGAAGTCCACGGCAGTCTCTGGAGCGTGAGGCCCAGGAGAGGAGTCCACACTATGCCCTGCCCCACAAAAGTTCGCGGGTGCAGGGAAGGAGGTTTAAAAACATTAAAAATTCAGAACAGAGAACTGGATTTGGATTTAAAACAGACTTTGGGGCAGGAATGGCGAGAGCCCTTACAAGCTTCCCTCAGTCGGGCAACAGCCTGCAAAAAGCACGTCCCCACAGGGCTGACACCAGCAACCAGGCTCCGAGGAGAAGGGGAGCCTTCCGGGCTCGGGCGAGGGGACGAGCGCGACGTGCAAGGCGAGGAGCTGGGCACAGCTTCCCACCCAGCCAGCGCCCTGGGAAAGGGCAAGATCTCAGTGCGCTTCTTGCAAAAAAGCCACGCCGGGAGTCTCAAGGAAGCCACTTCTCCTTTTTAATCTGCCCTCTGATAAGCCGCAGCCCCCTCCGGTTGTGGCACAGGAGGAGGGGGTTGTCTCGCAAGCAATCTGCCCAGCTTCCTCACAGCACTGCTCTGCCAGCGCCTCCTCCTCCCCCTCGCTGGAGGGGGTCGCAGAAACACTCTCCCTGATTTCACCAGGATCTGGGGCTGGCTGGCGGTGGCTGTTTAATTTTATTTATTTCTCTCTTGACTGTTAAAGCTGAGCAACAGCTGGTGCAAGGTTGAGCTGTAAATCCTTTCTTCGCAAGGGGGGTGGGAGGGGAAGGTCCAGCAGATTGCGTGTTCTCGTCCTCTTCCTACTTGCTTCTTTCTCCCGACCCCCCAGGCCTTTTCATGGGCTTAGTGTCCACTCGGCGGTTGGGAATCGACAAGCATTTCATTAGATCTTGTCTGCAGCGACCATTCCCAAGCAGCGCAGGGCAGGTTAATGGAGAGATCTGGAGGGCAGCTTTCAGGGAGTGCTTTTACAACCCCAGGAGACAACCGATGGTGAAAACTGTGCTGAGTGGGTCTGTCTCACCCATGGCCCAAGTGGTGCAGGGGATGATCTTGGTTTGGTCCAACTTGTTCTTTTTTCTCCTCCCCTTCCTTTGCTAAAATTCTTCTTCATTAATCCATTCGTCTTTTAAAAAACCAACATAAAATCATTAAAACTTGACATCCGGTACGCCACACCTCACCTAGGGAGGGAAAAAAAAAAATTAGCAATGCAAGAGAAGAGACAAAGTCACGTAAAAGTACTCACTACAATAACACCAAGCTCCCTGGGACATGAAGTAGGCCTTTAGTGGAAGATGGAAACAGCGCCTGGTAGATTTAAAACCCCGTTGGCAAGTCCCAGTCAGCAAGATGCCGATCTCCAAGCCCAGCTCTGACACAGATTGACGCCACAGCCCCAGGCCTATCACCCCACACCAGTGTCCCTTCCCACATCTGCAAAGACGGGGTAATGACCACCCCGCAGAGGCTGTCATTAGCCAAGGGAGCCCAGCCACAGCCTGTCACCTCCTTTCCCACCCCGAGGGCCTGCCGGCATTGGCTGCAGCGAAAGCCAGGCCACCGAACCCCTCTGAGACCACCTGAGAAATCCACGCTGAGCCCCAGAGAAGACGAGGGACCCTTTCTGCAGTTACAGCTCAAGCCTGAAGCCTAGAGAACACCTGCTCCGTTGAGGTGAGGGGGCTGATCAGAGGCTTAGAGCCTTAGTAGGAGGGTGGAGGAAAAGAGACCCAGGAATCTCGCTCCCTTCCCCCAGAGGGCAGGAGACGGGAGAGGCTTGCGGAAAACACCAGCCCCTCAACCGGAGGAGGTACTCGCAGCTCCGGACAGAGGAGAGCTGGATTCTTGCTAGGTAGCCCCGACTGTTTTGGGGTGCCCTTGGGAACATGGCACCCTTGGCTGACCATGAGGATGCAGGAAAGAGCGCCACAGAAAACAGGGAAAACCAAACCTTTCTGGAAACGGAAGCAGGAGGACCAACCTGCCCCAAGCCCCAAAATCCCAAGAGCCCACCACAGCTCAGGGGTGACCTAGACACCGATTATACCGCAACGATCACTACTGCTACAGCAGCCGCCCCTCGATTTGTCACCCCTCCACCTCCTTGTTCGGTGGCGAGGCCTTTCTTGCTCCGCAGGTCCAAGTACAGTGCCCTAACGATGTGATTGCTTCTCCCTTCCAGTTTCCTCCTCCTCTGCCTCTCAAAGTTTCTTCTTTTCTTCAGGGTGAACAGGAAAGTATCTAGTGCTGACTAAACACTCATGAAGGTTGAGAGAACTGCGGCACAAAATTACAGGCGCGTTTAATGACAAGAACGTATTACAATTAAATCAGTTCAGTCACAAAACGAGGCATCAGTCACTTGGCTGACTAACGAAGAAACTGCTCCCACTGCAGAGCAGCTCTCCCTTTGCAGAAACAAAGCTCAACTCCTCACACCAAGTTACTTTGCTCTTGTGACTGAGGGGAGACGCTGGACTGATGCTCATGAGCTGGCTGGGGAAGGCTCCAGGTTCACCTGGTAGCAGCTCTCTATCGTGGGGAGTTGAAGGGTAACATCAGAGAAAACTGTCGTTCCCCCCCACAGCAGCTCCCCAGCCTCGCTCTATCCCCCTCGAACACAACATGGAGCTGCAACGAGGGGCAAGCACAAGCCCCAACACACCCTCTCTGGGGACAAGCCCAACACCCTAGAGTGAGCCCTGCCATGCCATCATCCAGGGAGGGAAGCGCTCGTCGTCCGAGCTAGCTGCTGCTGCGATACAGGCAGACAGCAGTTCTAGAGATAGGTGCCTCGGAAGTTTAAAGATGACATCACTGCTAATTACTCTAGCAGAAGCAATCTGCTAACATGCTCGTCTGCTGTAACAGAACACCCCAGCCCTTTGAAGGGCTCCGCCATGAAAACAAAGCCACACCTCGAACTCGGACAGATACTGCCGAATGGAGGGAGTTTTCTCCTGCGATATTCCCCCTCCAGCGATCTTCTCCACCCCTTTCCTTGCACAGCGCAATCAGTGTGCTCCTCGATCGGGGCCAGGGCCATCCCCCAACGGTTGCCCCCTGAGCAGGTCCTGCTTGGTTCTGCCTCGGCTCTTCCACCCAAAGATGGGGCCAGGAGTTGCAGTGCCCTAACCCTTCACAAGGGGTGATCCGACACACCGTGCCTTTGCACAGGTATGCATGCCAGCTCAGCTCAGCAACGAACACCAGGCAGCACAGGAGTGAGCTCCTCATCAGATAAAGAATGCAGGAGCCGAAGTAATTGCTCATGGGACAGCCTACCTGAAGCAGCACTACATGTGGGGGAGAAATCCCAAGCGCTGTCATTCCCAAAAAAAAAAACCCCGGCTCCTTGCCGCCTTTGCCCGGAAAACTCCACACCACCAAACCTACAAGAAGGCTGCTGAGCCCATCCCACCCAGCTCCCGAGCCACGCGCAGCTCGGGCCTCCCCCCCGAGCCCCACGGCATGCTGAGCCCCTCCGGAGCCCATCAGCCCCAGCCCGGGGCAGAGGCCACCCTCCCGGAAAGGCCTGGGCGGACCG
This sequence comes from Gorsachius magnificus, assembly GCA_034008185.1. NCBI lineage: Eukaryota > Metazoa > Chordata > Aves > Pelecaniformes > Ardeidae > Gorsachius > Gorsachius magnificus. Next base: position 2,251,209 of record CM067086.1, on the reverse strand, counting down.
GTGCGGTGGAGGCAGAGCCTGCTGCCCTCCAAGCACCCGAGCTGAGAGCAGGAATCTGAGGCTAGGACGCCTGCGTGTCCCGACCATGAGGCAACAGGCCCCATGCTCCCACGGCTGGGAATATCCAGGCTGCTGAAGCCATCGAGGGTGTAGCATGGCAAGGTGTGCTGGGATCTCTGCTGCGCAATCTTCAAGGTATCTTTTCCTCTTTTCTTTGGGCTAAACTATGCGGCTTACCTCTCCCTGACCACCCTTGTCATTTACACCAGTGCTTGGGAGAGACACAAGCAAAAGCCACTCTGACTTCCCGCCGATTATGCCAATTCAGGCCATGTTCACCCCATTCTCCCAAATACATGCTTTCCTCCCTGGCTTTCCCCTCCTGCAGCCCTGCAACCTCTGGCCTATCAACCCCTCCTTTCCCTCTACCTTCTCCCCAAACCAGTTGTCCCTCTGGTCACTTTGCCTCATCCACGAAGGCCACACAGCCCTCCCTGCTCAGAAGGGTCCCCAGCTCAGCTCGCTCACCTGAGGTACACACAGGCTCTGCTCCTGCCTCCGGTTCCTTTCCCTCTGCCACTTCCAGCCCAGTGACTCCTCCTTTCCAGCTTCTCTGGACCTGCCCTCAGCTTAGCCCTACTCCTTCCTCCCCCAGTCAAACTCTACCAAGCATCTGTGTCACCGATGACTACCTTTTCCCTCTCCCTTGGGACTTCCACCTGTTTTTTCCAATCCTAGCACACCCTCTTTCCAGGGTGTTTTCCCTACTCCGCTTGGCTCAGGCACCTCCAGAGCGCTCTTCTCCCGGGTTCGAGGGTTTCTTTCCACTCCCCAGGGGGGGGGCGGGCTTCTTTTTCCCCCCCACCCCCAAACTTCTGGGGATTTCCCTTTTAAAATTTTCAGTTCCCTTTCCCCTCGGAAACTTTAGCAAGTGCAGCTGCCGCCACCTTCCACTTCTTTCAGTCCCCGTCTCCTCTTCTTTGGTTGAGGCCCTGTAAAGTCTCACTCCAATCTCCTCTTCCTCCAGCACTTGCTTCTGGAAGCCCTGTGCTCCTTCCTTCCCTCCTACCGCACTTTCCACCCTGCTTTACTCAGTCTGCTACAAGCCCTCTTCTCACCGTCTCCAATAGGGAATCTGCCCTTTTAAGAGGGGGTGCTGCAGGTCCCTCTTTCTGAAGCAAAAACAGGGCAGGATGTGAAAAACGCGCCCTTTTCCCGGGCTCTCCCCCCACCTGTGCCGGGTTGGGGAAAACACGTGTCCCCAGCTCACAACATTCCCTTCCTCATTTCAATTGCTGTCCATTACCACCGCAGCTCCTCAACGTGCTCCTACCCCTGGAAGGAGGAAACACGCACGTCAACATTACAATCTTCCCTTAAACATACTGCCCCTTTCCCTTTTACCAAACCCAGCTCCTCAGGCGCAGGTCAAGTTACGGTTCCTAAGCGCACGTCGCTTCACTGCGATCCGCAGCCACCTACCTACCCACTCCGATCCAGCCAAGTTTCCATGGCGCAGGTCAAACAGACAAACAGTTCCTTCCCCATCAGGCAACTCCCAGCCAGGGCAGATCCAGGATCGCACAAAGGCAGGATGTGCTTTACCTGTTCCCACTCTGTTTTGATTAACTATACCCAGGAGTTAGGCAGAGAAGCCTGCCCCAGAGCCGTTTTACTGTAACCCCCAGCCTTGGCACCCCGCC